>CM048744.1:883526093-885926093 GCA_026315105.1 Locusta migratoria
TCAAGGTTTCTGAAGTGCTTCTTACGTAAACCGTGAGAAGGATGGATTCTGTCTTTTTATTATTGACATGTAAATTTTATTTGCGTGACACATCAATATGGATGTATACCAATGTATACTAATAAGATTACAGAATCCATCCTTCTCAAGGTTTCTGAAGTGCTTCTTACGTAAACCGTGAGAAGGATGGATTCTGTCTTTTTATTATTGACATGTAAATTTTATTTGCGTGACACATCAATATGGATGTATACCAATGTGCTATATTAGAAATTGTTGTTACAGCAGTGATGTAAAAAATTACGAGAGAGCTGAAGATGGCGTCTAGCACGCGAAACCGGTCATATAATTGAAAGAAGTAGCGATCGTGGCTGAAAACTTCTTATTAAACAATTCTAGATCGCCCCAACAATGTGTTCCTTATATAGTTCATTTTTTTTAAAAGATTTACTTGTTTAAAGTCAAGTGACACGTCACAACACAGACGAGACGAGACGAGAGAGACGAGACGAGACGGGTTGCGGATCTAACTACGAGATTCTGAAGATAATCAGAAGGACTGAAACAACAAAGAGAAAATGGGGTTGCGGGTGCAACTACAAGATTTTGAAGATGAATCAGAATTATTCAAATATGTAGAACAAAATAAAAAAATTTTAATAATGATTTTGCAGCCAAGATCACATTTTTCATTTATTATGTTACCGGTTTCGGCGTGCTCGACGCCATATTCAGACCTGTCGTAATTTACATAACTTCACAACATTTTTCATATACTAAAAGAGTACCTCCAGGTTGAGGCGTCAACAAACATAAAATTTGTAGTCACAAATAAAATATATACATCCATCTTCTACTGGTTCTGAAGCGAGGTACTTGAAAGTCTAAGTTCAATATTAATTGAATTCCACTATAACACTAACTGGATGTACTCTTTTAATATATAAAAATGTTGTGAAGTTATGTAAATTACGACAGGTCTGAAGATGGCGTCGAGCACGCCGAAACCGGTAATATAATAAATGAAAAATGCGATCTTGGGTGCAAAAATCATTATTAAACAATTATAGATCGCCCCATCGAACAATGAGTTCCTTATATAAAATAATAAAAAAAAAAATACTAAAACTTTCCGGGCTATTATGCCGTGGTCTTGTTGATTTATTATGGAAACCCAACGTTTCGTCCCCGACTGCGGAGGACATTTTCAAGGGAAATCGTGGCACTTTTAATGTCCAATGCATACCCTGCATTCCCTGGCTCAGCCAGGATGTGCATCGGACATTCAAAAGTGCCACGATCCCCCTTGAAAATGTCCTCCGCAGTCGGGGACGAAACGTTGGGTTTCCATAATAAATCCACAGGACCACGGCATAATAGCCCGGAAATTTTTAGTAATTTTTACCATTCCGGCCGTAAAAGTTTACATTTTACAATAAAATGAAAATATTTCAATTGTTAGCTGATAACTCACAACACGAACGAGAAGTGTACTGGCTGCAACCACAAGATTCTGAAGATGATCCAGAAGGATTGAAACATATAAATCTAAAGAAACCATTTGCAACTGTTGGTAGATAATCACAACACAGATGAAATGGGTTGCTGATCGGACTTCAAGATTCTGAAGATGATCTGGGACGACTGATACATTTAACTGTAAAAAGCAATTTGCAGTTGCTGACTGATAATAAGTCACAACACAGGTGCAATGGAATACGGATGCAACTACAAGAACCTAATCCAGAAGGTCTGAAATATGTAAATGTGAGAAAACCATTTGCAACTGTTGGCTGATAATACAACACATACGAAATGTGTAGTGGCTGCAACTACAATATTCTGAAAATTATCCAGAAGGATTGAAACATGTAAATGTAAAAGAAACAATTTACAGCGACTGATAATAAATTAGAACACAGGCGAGATGGGTCGCGGACGCAACTAAAAGGTGCTGGAAATACTGATCTTTTATTTTTCTTGTTTTATTAATTTATTTTATGTTATAAGGTGGGGTAAGTTTGTGAGTTGCTATTTCTCCTATTTCATTTATTTTATTAGTCGTTTTTGTGCAAATGTGGTAGCTGCTCTGGGCAGTAGGAGTTACGTTTTAGTGCATATGTGATGGCTGCTCTGGCAGTAGGAGTCAGTTTTAATCAGGGGAGACTTGGGCTTCTCACACGGGTGGAGTGCTGACCTCAACAGCACAGCTTCTGTGTTTTTCAGAGGAGGCGTGTTCAAAGAGAGGGATACAGCACAGCCTTCTTGCTGGACACTCTGGGGGAGGGAAACTGTCAGTGCTGTGGACTCCGTCTACCTGCACGTCTTGACCGGAGGATTTCGGGCGGTCAGAGTTGTCAACAATGGGCCGCCCTCTTGGCGTCGGTGGCAGAAAATTGCTGTGAGTCATCAGCGTCCACTGATGTGTATTTTGAAAGGAGCAGTCTCCGTCGTGCCGCATAGTTTTGGAAGAATAACAGACGATACCTATCCCCACAATTCGCCGAGTCGCCCAGGACGAAAAGGTTTTACAGCGAAATTAACGGTAGGGCTGTTTCCGCGAGTTCGTGGAAAGAGATGGGCCGCTTGGACTGCGGGATTTCGACGTCAAGGATAGTAAAAATTTAACCGCTTTGGTGCCTTGGGCCAAGAACACTGCTGTGGCCCGAAATTCCCCGGGGTTCTTTACCCTAGCGACGGTAAGGCCGTGGGAAAACTTCTTGCGGGGACGAAGCATAAAGTGGCGTCTTTTGAAAGGTCTGGCTGGTGGATTTTGGGACCGGAGCTCTGTCCATCAGTCTTAAGAGCTCGTCCGCTCATTGGACAGTTAGTTGCACGAGTACATTGATGTTTCAATGTCGAGAGGTTGTGCCCACGAGGGGCGGCCTGGAGCAACTCAGGTTGCACGTGAAATTTGAATATTGGCTCGCTAGACTACGCTAGGGGAGGACCACGGTGAAGGTCGTATCTAGTTGGCTGTGTGAGTGGCCGCACTTGGCAGTTTGACATTTTGTATCAGGCTGGATTTAAAGATTTTGCAGCAGTTGTGATGTCATTTTCACAACTGACACTTTGTATCCTTGTCAATTCAAGACACAGTATAGATCAGTCGTTGTCTACCAAGCTGCATCGACGCGCTAGTGGTGAATTTTTTCTGTCTTGGAACAACTGAGCACCCTGCTCGTGTATTATTTAGACTTGAGTAACCTTGTCTGAGACATAGCCGATCTGGTAAAATTTCCTGGCACTGGTTTCTACCGAAATAACAGAGGCTGGTGTCTACATAAATGTAGAAGTGACCTATTTTCGTGGTCTCCTCTTTTCAGTTTCTGTTTACATGCTACACGTAAGTAACTTGTGAAATCAAGGATCTAGGTCTGCGAAATAACAATTTCCGAAGAAACATTTTGTCTATTGTCGTGTGGCTGAATAGTATAGGGCCAGGTTATGAATATGACGGTTACGGGTTCAATCCCCGCCAAGTCGCACGACTTTCATCTGTCACTTCTCACTTCTTTCACCTCTGGCAATGTTGGTGATGTAAAAAATATCGAGCGGCACCGTAATTCGAAAACCACGTTAGGCTGTAGGGGGTTGGAACACTTTCGGGGAGTGACACTTGCGGGGAAGCCGGGGCCCTTGGGGCGACTAATGGCTTTTCCTGGGTACAGGAACACCAAGAAGTCTGTTAAGTTTCCAAACTGTCAACATAACACGAAACTCATTGAAATTGCACAACCCTTTGCAAGCTGAAGAGCAATATAGTAACTTGTTCTAACTACATATTAATTCGTTGAGTGTTCCTCCTGAAAACAAAAAGGTATTTTAATAGTGATAATGTTTGGAGAGTATTCTCTGCTACTACAAGACGATGACTTTCCGCAGTCATACCTCCTAAAAGCATATTATTCAAAACACTAAGCATATCAAGACACCTGCGCAAGCAATAAATATATTAGGCATCCTGCACAGATATGTTGATGTAATTGACCGCTATGTAGTTAACCCCACTATCACGCAACTTCAATCTCTTTAAAAATAGCTACTATGCTTTTTAATAGGAGACGCTACCTTAAACCTCCAATTAAAAACGTTAATAATAAGTCAATGAGTATTTTACATAATTGAAGCGTTTATTCGTAGACCCCAAAACGATTTGGCTGTATTCGAATTACAAATACATCATTTTTTGATAAAATGTTAAAATTCAATATACCAGAATTTTGTTTTTCTAAAGTCAGTGCCAACTTTTTATGTCGAAATTTTTGCAGGGAGTAGTCTTGATGTGATTTCATACTTCTATGCATTACCATTATCAAACATGTAATTTGTGTCACAAATTGCGCGGCCTGTCCCGTCGGAGGTTCGAGCCCTTCCTCGGACATGGGTATGTTTGTTTGCACTTTGCCTAAGTTATTTTAAGTAAGATTAAGTAGTGTTTAAGTCTAGCGAACGATGACCTAAGTAGTTTGACCGCATAAGACTACACATATACACGTAATTTATTTATTTCATCACCACATTTAAGTACTAATAATTAAAGAAACTTAAATGTAGAAATTTGAAATAAACACTGAAAACAAATGACTGATATTTCACATAAGATGAATGCACAAAACCGTTGAATTATGTCTTGTGAATGTACCTACAAAATCTGCCATATGTAAATTGTAGTGTGAGTCCCAAATTTGTTTTTTCTATAATAACATTAAAAACATATTAAAAATTCAGAACCCGAAAACCAGTGAAGTTATGGACTTGAAGCGTTTTGTGTTGCTAAATCTGTACATAGTAGACACGATTTTAAAATTTGGTTGCTATCGCCAAAGTAGACGAAAATACTGCTCCACCTCGCTCGGTGGGCCTTTCCCTGAAGACGGCTCAGGTAGCGGCTTGGAGGGCGTCGAGTAGGGCTGCTGTATCCCTACTTCTGGAACATCCTGTTCACTACCTGCAGCGTCCGGGTCTCCCCGCAAGTGTCTACACATTCCCTTTCCCCGCAAGTGTCACTCCCCGCAAGTGTCACAAACTCGGCTGTAGGTCCCTCTGTAACTAGCTGGGTAAGTCAGTTCGAAAGTAGGAGGAAGGAAACGGCATACCTCCTCCAGCAGGACCATGCCTAGTAAAGCACTGTGGTGTTCAAACCAATCTTCGGATTGTCGACTGCTTTAAATTTTCATTAAAGACACGTTGTACAGCAATAATTTCAAAATCATTGCTGAGCTGAAAACAGCCATTCAGTAGGCCATCGATAGAATCGATGTTCCGACACTTCGGCGGGTCATGTAGAAATCCGCTATTCGTCTGCACCACATCATCGTAACGTAAGGCAGATGTATCTAATATGTCATAACCTAAACCCGAATACCTGTAGTGACGTTTTAATATTGAATAAATTCTGTGGACTGCGTAGTTTTTAACAAATTTATGTTTGTATCATATAGTTCAATAATTATCACCCTGTTCATGTAAGGTTATAATATCGGGTGGCTGATCGTTGCTCAGGATTTTTTCCTGTTACATAGTGGTATTGTTATATATGTCTTTTGCAACACTACCTACGCAGGAATAGCAAGCGTTAAAGGAAAATAACCATAAATGTACCTAGTTCAGTGTCACAGTAAATATTTTGTCCTTAATTTCCTAGATATTTCGAAGTACATACATTGACTACAAATACATAAACTTTCAGTTCGTTAGTGTACCCTAAGAATACCGTATCTAACATTTATTGTACTGCCCCGGTGGCGACCGTGCTTTTCACCATGTTTTCGAGTCTAACATATCTTCTGTGATCCGAAAATCACTCATTAATTTGTTTGTATTTGGGAGATCGCGTTTTTGCGAAAAATACAATATGTAGGTGAAGTTCAAAATTTCATCAAAATCTTTAGGGCCGTATATCATATACACATATATGTTTTTCTTTTGAAGTTCACCTACATAGTTGTATTTTCCATAAAATCGCGAAAAGATATAAGATTCGGCCATTTCTATAGACAACACAGGCGTTTAAAAGTGTGTAGCAGTGGAGGATATCGACAACTTTGAGGTACGCGGAGTAATACGATTTCTCTGGGCAAATGAAATAACAGCAGCAGCAGCATACGGGAACATTATAAACGGCAGTGATGTTCGACTTTGATTTTGCGCATTTCAGAGAATTTCCACGATACAGTCGGGCTGTTTATATGAAATAATGGCAAAAAGATTGCAGCGTTGCACATTTTGCTCTCTTTGGTTTACAATAAGTCTTTTCATACCCAAAAGAAGACATGAATGGGAACAGATCTGTGAAAGTGAGACGTTTCTTGACCAGAATGTCACAAGAAATAAAACGTGGGTTAGTTTGAGCAGACACCGGTGCAATTTCATTGGAGAAAATGCATAATTCCTGAGGTAACTATATTGCGTCCTTAGTTACAAGTACCTGACTGCAGCCATTAAACGATCAGAAGAACAAGATCAGGAAAAGAAAAAGGGAAATAATTTTACTTCTCCAATGGAGCATTGAGGTGGCATTACCAATACGTTACTTGAGTCTAGTCTTTAGAATCATCCAGACATTCAGAAGTTTGCAACACCTGTACAGTTGCTATTTTGAGTGAATACAAGGTTTGCCCCACTGGTTTCTGTGGATATCCAAATATGCTTTACCATCTACAAAGATTTCTACTAACAGAAACAGACTTACCTTTCAAGATGTACATGGTTGTCATAAATTTGAAGACTTAATAAGTCACAAAATAATGTAGATTGAGAGGTAAAAATTGATACACATGCTTGTAATTACTTGAGGTTTTATTAGAACCAAAAAAAAAAAAAAAAAAAAAAAAAAAAAAAAACAATATTGCTAGACTCGTGTAAGATCTCTTGTGCGCGTCGTTTGGTGATGATCGTGTGCTTAGCCGCCACTTTCGTCATGCTTGGCCTCCCAGGTCCCCAGACCTCTATCCGTGCGATTATTGGCTTTGGGGTTACCTGAAGTCGCAAGTGTATCGTGATCGACCGACATCTCTAGGGATGCTGAAAGACAACATCCGACGCCAGTGCCTCACCATAACTCCGGACATGCTTTAAAATGCCTTTCACAACGTTATTGCTCGAAAACAGCTATTGTTGAGGAATGATGGTGAACATATTCAACATTTTCTGTAAAGAACATCATCTTTGCTTTGTCTTAATTTGTTATGCTAATTACTGCTTTACTGATCAGATGAAGCGCCATCTGTAGGACATTTTTTGAACTTTTTTCGGTTCTAATAAAGCCCCATGTGTGTCATTTTTTACCTCTCTGTCTTAACCGTTAGACCACCACACCACTAACGATTAAAGCGCCTCGGAATAGTCTATATATACGATTTCCCTCCACGTCACAAACTTTAATTCAGCTTCTGTGTTCCAAAGATAATTGCCACTACTGCCAAGGCTCTCCATGCAGCGAAATAGCACCTCGGCAATGGACATGGTGGAACAATCCTGTTTTAGGTGATATAAACATCCATTCAATACAAATGAATAATCCTTGAGACGGATTTGTATTAAATTGATAGCTTCAGATTTGTTCTTTCTTTTGATGAGTGATAATTTCATGTAGGCCTACGTGTTTATAATTCAATAAACGTCAATAGAAAAGAGAGCCTTTTGTGCCTTTTCTTACCTTACTTGAGCCTCTTTCCCTTCCTTTTTTTCATCTGAAACTTTCTCCTTAAAATGCGGGTGATGACTTTGTAACGAACCTCGGGAGACTGTGGGTTCCTTGCATCAAGAAACCCAGCACTTACCCTTCAACCGAGTCTGAAAGTTTCTGGCCGGAGTTCACGTTCGCCTCTGGGACGGAGAGACCTCTCTGCGCCTAACCTGCGCCATTACTGTTTGAGTAACCTGATATGACACGAGAAGAGGCGAACAACGTTTCCCCGCAAAAACCGTCAATCTGCGTTTACGCGGCACGGCTTTTGTTCCGCGACGATCGAAGCCGAGATCTGTAGACAGGAATTTTCTTGCAGGACGCGTCGCAGGGGAAATCAGCGGCGGTGAATGGCGGAAGTTAATTCGAGCAGCACGAGGCCGCAGACGGGCCCGCCGGGGTTGGCGTAGTGCGGCCGCCCGCCGCTGCCAGGGCGGCGCTGTCGGCGCGATGAAGAAAAATGAGCGTCGCCGCGCTCGTAAATAACCACCGGCAACTGTCCAGAGACAAAAGCATATCGCCGGGCTAAACGCGACCGGCGGCTCTTTTCAATTAATGCCCCGCGTCTCCTGGAAATACAGCATCCTGCGCAAGGAGGGGGGGGGGCATATGGGGAGCGCTGGCAAATGTTGTTTTTTTTTCCGCCTCGGGGACAGAAGGCACCATTGATCTCGACAGGGTAATTCACGAATATATACGAACAATTTATAAAAGAGCAATACTGCCTATACGAGGGGGAATCCAAAAATAACCGGAATCGTAATGCTGCACATCGTGTACTTGAAGTAGCAGGATGCGCCGCCCAAGGAGATTAGAATAGGTCGGTTGAAGCCTGTTCGCCATCTTGGTCAGTTTTGGAATGTTATTTCTCCGTTAAAATTGTGCGTTTAGACGACCCTCTTACTGTTAATGTATTGAAATGACAGTCACTGCAAAGTATGTACTTCAAACGTTATACTTTCTTGAATAAATAGTAATAAATACTCAGCATATTATATTTGAAAACTTAATTTTTAACGGCTAATTTTCACTCGTTTAACACGTTGTACACCAAGACAAAACCGACGATCGGTTTATTTTTGTTTTAAGTGACAAATAACGTTAGTTCTACAATCTGCCACGCGGCGTCACGGAGTGGAGCTCCGAGATTTTTAACAGAAACCCGATTATAATCACAAAGTCATATACTTCGTGGAAGAAACTGTCAATTTTAAAATAGAATGTGCCTCGCAATATTGGGAAAACAAGTAATAACTACATAAATGACACTACTTCCGGCACTCTTCATCATGGAGGCATATTGTAACATAAAAGCATGTAACTTAAACTAAACTGTGCTCTCCTGTACCACCTTATCAGTAATGTTTGTCTTTAATTATTTTTGTACATAATTGACGTAATAGTTACTTCAAGCATTAGTAAAATATCAAAAGACATACATAATTGGGAAATTTCACTGGTTCAGTGATATAAAGTATATCTTCGTCATAAACAGATACTTTCGAAGATATCTATATTTTCAGATTATTCCACTGAAAGTAAGTAGAATATAAACATAAGAGAAACATAAATTTCTGTTACGATCTATTCTTACTGTGATAGGCAGTTCCTTACCGCGTATTAATTCGGTATGGAGTCTAATGATTCGTACATTTTTTACACTTCATTCGTCTTTCTTAAACGCGCATGCGATTTGAGAGTAATATTTTGAAGATTTTTACTGTTTGAACTTCAGCTGTAGCAGCAATTGTGGAATTGGTTTCTTCTTCGTTGGGAAAAGTTTGATTACTTACGCCGTTTTATTGACACATATGTGACGTTTTCCCTTCAGCTACAGCTATTTTGGCTTATTTGATACGTTAAATACTGCACTTATTACATTCTATATACTTTTCATACATTCCATTTTACTAGCAATGTAGTGAAGAAACCTTGATGTTTTTGAGTAGAAAGAGAAGTCTTTCTGCCAGAGGGCAGGGCTTTTGGTGTTTCCTAGTCATTTTTATTTTTAATAGAAATTGAAATATTTCAGTAACAAACCGTAGATTACAAGATAATTGCAAATGAAACTGTCCTGTAATGTACCGTTTCGTGTCTTGTCAGGGATCTTAGGAAACCTAAGAACGACAAATGGAGGTCTATTTTTAAGTTAATACTTATTTCATGGCACTACATAATACTTCCTAATGTAAAAAGTATGTTCAAATCAATATAAACGATATTATTCACACTCATGCAATGTCGCATTCAGAACCGTAGCTCCCCGGTTGATTGGGGCGCTATTATCGCAGTGTATACCAAAATTCAGTGGGTGTGTCGTGACTATATATGTCTCTCTGTGGTTGAATTGAAAGCGTATGCTCTCAAGTAGCGCATCGTCTGAGTATACAGCGCATGTGCCGATACGGTTTTAAAAAGCTGAGCTCATTACGTTTTCGCCATTATGTGGTACCCACTTCAAGACAGCCAAATGACTGTTCCGAAATATCGTGCCAGGTGGTTACAGACATCCGGCAATGCTCCCGAAATTTTATTGCACATTCAGTACGCCAGAGGAAAAGTTTCTCGTTTTTCATTTTTTCCAGTTATTGCGTAATTGATCTTTCTATGTATACGCAGCTGTTTGCATTTGCTTGTGTTGTGTATCGTTTGCCATTGGTACACCGTGTATCACTACGCTGTAAATCCTGCTGTATTTTACTACACCGTTCCACTGTTACGACTTCTCGATACACTACAGCTTTATTGAATTTTCAATATCTACGAAGTTCTTTATACACACAGTGTCCCACTCAACGTTTTCACCGAAAATATCTCTTCATCAACCATAGATATCGAAAAAAGACTTTCACGGTATGAAAGAGCCCCACTTGAGTCTCGGAACGCGCTTCATATATTTTACAGATCTTCTCCCCCTCATTTTCTCCGAATGTAACTGAATTATTTCGATGCAAACAACGCTATTATTTTTGTGATTTTCATTATATTCATTGCGTAAGATATAATATGGAGAATACTTAAAAAAACGTAAGTTTATATTGAAACTAATATTTGTTTACGTTTCAGACTGTATCATACTTCTTACTGTCATAAGCCCCCATTGGTAGGCGGAAGTCTTTTTTCTATATATATATATATATGGGCATAGTATGGAGGCATGTGCGCGTGTGTCAAGCATAAAACTACATTAGGCGCCTCCATACTATGCCCATGTTACATAGTAATAACGGGCACTAACTATAGTAAAGGCGAAATTAATGGTAGGAAAATTGCGTAAGATATCCTCACCAGTTGTAGTCTCCAATCTTTGGTAAAATGACCGGTTATGCATGGTTCATCACTAAACTTTTCGAGAAACGAAGAATGTTTACGTGTATAAATTTAGTTCGTTTTCCAGTTGATATATTTCTTTCGATGATTGCCTCTCCAGCATATGTGAGACCACATAGTGGTATAAATGTGGTATTTGTTGTAGTTTTGTTGAAATTAGGTCTAGAAATACGATTTTTCACATTTTTGTACATACCTTATTTTATGCTACGTTAAAAGCACTGAGTTTAGTACTTATTACTTGTCGGTGTAATAGCTTTGTGCACCTCATCATCTGCAAGACAAAGAAAAGTAATATTTCTTGTTATTTAATTTTGGGTCGAAAATTCGCCATTTGTGTTATTATTTACGATTTTTTTTCCTTTTATTAGCTCCTGGTTTCTTTTTTTTTTTTTCTTTATGTTGTGATTATTACATGTTTTCTACCTGTCATTCGTGTTATGTTACGCGAATGTTAGTATTTGGCGTATGGATAGGGCTGGTTCATGGACATTTTGTTTTTCTGGGTGTTGCGCAAAATCCAAGTATTTACTGATTGTGTCGTGCTATCTTTACTGTTGGTAAAAATGTAGGTATGCTCCATATATTATTCAATATATTATTATGCATTATCCATATATCATTATGCATGCTATGTTATAATACCACCATCCCTTAGTCTACTTCTGCATATGTTCATTCCAATAAGAGGGTAGCTTGCAAAGAAATTCGCAGTAACACAGGTTTAAACTGCTATTTATTGTCATTTTTGTTACAAACTGAAAATACTGATTTCAATTCAGTCCAACATCTTAAGAACAATAATTTATTTTGATGTAGTATTAAAATTTTTAATTAACAATTTTTTACGTTTTTTAATTTACTTCAGCAGCTTGTACAACGTTGTTTCCTGGAAGCGCTAATCTTTTCCTTCAGATAGAACATTATTATTTCTTGTGGGTCACTGAAGAATGTTGTTATAAACCTACTATTACTCTGATGGAATGTACTTTATTATTTTATTAAGATTTTGTAGCTTCTTGTGATTAATTGGAATCATCTTGCTGTATGCTATACTTCCAGGATAATCGGGTACTTTTTTCCCTTAAATATCCTATATGTATTGCGAATCAGTTCATCTACCCTTTCCATACAAACGATATATCCTGGGTTTTGATGTGTGTAGGTCAAATTCCGGAATTTAGCAAGTGAAAACCTCTCCTTCGTTTGACAATTTAAGGTGAATGATGGTTTTTTTAAGTATTGTGGCCACCATTCTTTAATGTCAACTGTATCTTGATGTTCAATAATCTTGAGTTGAAACGAATTCAGTGTTTTCTTGAATTAACTACCATTTTAACATACTGTTTGACAGAATAGATTCTGTCTTGTCGTATTACTCTTTATTAAGGCAAAATCTTTATCGCTTGGGAGAAAGTAACCTCGTACAGGAAAATAATGATAACTTACTTGAAATTTGCCAGTCATTGCTAGATACATCAGATACCGCACAACAGTGTTGTTTCGATTTTTCCTACCACAAGAATCACTGAACACACGTAGTTCTTTTACTGAGTCGGTTAGCAGTTCATGTATGTAGTCCTTCAGTACACATTTCATTAGGACCTCGATTACCTTGGGCATGGTTGCAATAAAACTGTGCAGTATTGATTTTCAGATTATGGATTTCAAATACAGAAAGCCACAGTTTTCGTAAGTAGAACGTTTCCTACACAGGAAGACAAGGAAGCGGAACATTTTGCATATAATAAAACACTAGGCAGACTACATCATCTTTCAGTACACATTTTAACACCTTCTGTTGTTTTTTTATAAAACTTGGACGCTCGTTGTTTGTGAACTATCAATTCTGTGTCAGCCAGCCACTCTTTTTGCATTGCATTCTGAAATGGAGATTAAATTTTGGCTTAATGTTCCTCGCAGGCGACCAAATCTATAACGAAAATTTTCATTCAAAAATTTTCAGATAATATTCATACTTCAATGTCAATTCTGGGTTTTTCTCACAAAACAAATCATCTTTTTCACATTTAAGTAGGAATCCAAATATACAGTACTTTTACACTGTAATTAGAGTGGTGGGTTGGGAAAGATCGAATACGAGCACTAACTTAGCAATGACATCATGTTCAATTACATATCCCCTGTTAATATGCTTTCGTCTACGGCCTTCTGGAGTCTGGCCATTAATAAAGAGCGATGTTAGGCGTACAACAGCCTTATCTCTCACAGTATGCAAACTGCAGTATACTTTTCGATATACTTGTATTCTTTCTGTCTGTTTCATAACAAAGAATGTGTATGAACCTTTCTTCACAAATGCCGGACTTTCTTTTCTGCTCCTCCTTTGAACAGGTGAATATTCGATCAGTTCCATTAAATAAAGATCTTTCCCCTTTTTAGTTTTACCATCGTACAATTTTGTAATAATTTCCATTTCATCCTCATCTTTGAAATGTTCAAAGCACATTTTGGAACAACTGCGATAAAACAAATTATACAGTATACTATTTTAGTACACAGTACATAATTATTTTGCAGTGAAGTGTATACAAATAACATAAGAAGCACGAATAAAACTTACTTGCATGATGGACCAAGCCGTTTCGCTGGCACAGCTAAACCTTTTGAAGTTATGTATTCTTTTCCTACTGACCTAGCTCTCTCGCGTTTTTTCTTGACATATTGCTCTATATTTCGTACACATTTTTTACTATGATGTACTTGTTCATTATCACATTCACTTCCACTCATTATGCTGTGAGATGGCAAACTTACATAACCACAATGATAATAATTATAATAATGTAGGAAACAACGTGTTTATATCTTATGTAGTAACATTGTTGGAACGCCTGACATCTCGCGGTGCTGCTCAGACCAGTGATTGTAAAACAGAAGAATGTCTGGACATTCTTCCCTATTTCAACAATTAAAACCTTTCACAGACTGTGCTTTCGGGATCATTGCTCGTTGTTTCCTATTCCATTCATCGATCATTAAGCGCTCGTCATGGACACTGCGCCGTTTGTGGTGATAACGAGCGCCCGAAATTTGATATTCTCGAGATGCGCTGCATAATGTGCTTCTAGGAATTTTGAATTCCTAACCATTTGAGAACTGGAAGATCCCACGCATCTACTTTCAACTACCATTCCGCGTTCGAAGTCTGCTAGTCTCTGTGGCGCAGCCATGCGGGGGTGACGGGCTAATGGGGCTGAAGCTCCACCCCGCCACCTACCAAAGATTTCTTATTGTTTCATTTTTAATTCTTTAAATAGGTTACAATGGTCCGCTTGTAATAAATCACAACGTCACTGTAATTTTCCAAGTACAAGTGAACGTGATAGTGGGTCGCCAACGTGATACCGCCACTGATAACGTGTGCTGCAGTTACTGTGAGCGGTTTTAATGCTGTCGCGACCAGCTTTGATGTTGCCGCTACTGTTACTGGTATGCTGAAGTTACTAGACCATTGTTCATATACGCTACCCGATGCTTAGCAGGTCAGCGGCGCCACCTAGTGGAATCTTATGAACAACAATAATGTTATTTTAAATATTCCTTCAAACCGTCTTGATTGCAGATTTTTTATTAGTTAATCACGCGTTTCGCCATTTAGCAGGCATCTTCAGATTATCTGCGTGACAGAATTTACACAAAATTACAAGGCGGAATTACAACGGTTACATGGGCTTATTTTGTGGTCAGAAGACAGTATAAATGATAAACAAAGGTTACAATGCGCTCTCCGTGGTGTGACACCGTAAGTTGTTATTGCGGTGTTTCTATTTTTCTGGAATATTTTTTGGATTTCCTTGTGGCCCTACAAATGTAGGAATATTTATTCTAACTGACTGATGCTGTACACCGTGGATTGGAAATCATTTTAAATGTTATTTTAGTTCAGTTTTACACATAGAGTCTCATGTTAATTAAACTGTAAAGAGCTACCTCTTTGGCTAGTACCATAGAAGCTGCATAATTATTTTACGAGCTGATTACATACACTCCATTCCCACCACGTTGCTCCCGCTTCTTATATCTTGCGTACGCCATACTACAGCTATCTCTATTTGTGAATATGTCTACCCCACGACTTTTGTCTGCTATCTATAGTGTTTTCACACTAAATGTGTAGGGCAGACAACATGCAAGCTGAATATGAAGAAAGACGACAGTGTATGAGGTGATTACTGGCAAGCAAAGCGACAATAGATCCAGAAATGAAACAATGGATAATGGATCGGGATATTAACAGTTGGATGATGATGATGATTGGCGTTTTAGGGCGCTCAACAGCGAGGTTATCAGCGCCCGATTAACAGTTGGCTTGAGGTCAAGTTAAACATGTTTCCTTACTCCATTTATACTTGATAGCTACCGTCATTAATGTACAAAACTGTCATTTTTATTCTAATAAATAAAGCAACCCACCACTTTTTGTGGCAATGGAATCTCTGGCCGGTCATGTGCATGGCCGAGATGCAATAACAAATAATGATTATATCGCGAATACGTTGCTTTTACCGATGTGAGGATGATGAATAACGGAATTGATGTGAGCACATTATGCTAACAAAATCATAATAATGAGCTATATTTTTATTTTCTCACTATCTGAATTCCGTCAGAAAGTTTTAACTAGAGATAATTTGTGTTAAATGTGACGCATAATGCTCCTTTTATGTATGAAAGAGCGAGGCGGATGGGTGTTGAGTTTAATTTTCAGGAACATTTATCTAGTTTCAGTGCTAGTCTGTTACCAGGCGGCAGATACAGTACACTACAAAAAATGTGATATTTATAAATACGAGGATGGTTACTTCAATTAATTCTATTGAAAATCTGTCTCTCCGTAGTCAGCAGTACCCTTTTATTGGGAAACAGCTTTATTAATAAAGTGTTAATCTTCGTTTGGTCAATACCGTTAATCTTCCAAAGTTTTTGATTGATTACTTTGACATTTTAACTAAACGTTGCGTTCTTAAGAAAGGTTTTGAATACCTCTCCCTTTTCGATTTTGTAACAGCGTTTCCCCATTAAAAATTTCTGTTGTTTTGTACATGACATGAGGTACATAGAAACTCGCACGTATTTCAGTGCAATGTGATGTCAACGTTATGTCGAGAATTATAAGATTTTTTTAAGTTAACTAAAGAGGAGTAGAGGAGCGGGATACAACGACTTCACATACTGTCTTAAGACACGTCCCCGTCCACTCCATAAACTTCAACTGTGCCTCATGTTCCCTTATAAATACGTATCAAATAAACACAACCTAGAAGACAAGGTCTCACAACTGGACGTGCCTAGGTCACACCGAGAGGCCTAGAACGCTAGCTGACTGGCTGGCCGCTATGAGGCGGTGGGCGTGCCCCAGCGGCCAGCCAGTCATCCGGCCAGTCCTCTCGGGAAATCCTGCCTTATACTTTTATAACTTTAACAGATATTGAGACAAAAGTATGATCCTGGACACTTTTTGTTTGATATTTATATGTCACCTGTGCTTGAGGTGTAAGGCAGGATTTTCCGTTAACTTTCTTTTCTGGGGTGCTATTCCATTGTTGGACATCCTTGGCAATTTCACACGTATTTATAAGGGAACATGAGGCAGAGTTGAAGTTTATGTAGTGTATGGAGACGTGCCGTACGACCGTCTGTGCAGTCGCTGTACCCATTACGTCTTGATGGCCTAGTGATTATGGCGCCTGCTTAGTAAACAGAAGGTCCCATGTTCGAATACCGGCCGCGACATAAATTTCAGTTCATGGCTTCTACTTAGTTTCATATGTTTGCAAAAATGTTTGTATAGCTTATGGGACTTAACTACGGGGTCATCAGTCCCTAAACTTACATACTACTTACGAACTAGCTAATACTAAGGACGGCACAAATATCCATGCCCGAGGGGGTATTCGAACCCCCCGACCGTAGTGACCGTGCAAACCGTGACTGGAGCGCCTCAGTCCCATCGGCCACCGCGTCCGGCCCAGTTTCATACCTTTAACTGAATGTGACTTACGGCCATTAACAACGTTTGTGATCAATGAGCACAAAACTACCATGCAAATGGAAACTCTGAAACTCAATACTTACTTGTTTAATAGTGTTTCCTCAAAAACAGTACGGCTGGAGATTAAAATTCATGCAGGGCTGCAATTGCTAAACTCTTAATAACGGAAAACAACGACAAATTGCGAAATAAGTTGCTTGCACCATCAAAACAACATGGCCACTTTGTTACCGGAAGCAGGCCGCGGTGGCCTACGGGACTGAGGCGCTCCAGTCACGGTGTGCACGGCCACTACGATCGGGGGTTCGAATCCCCCCCTCGGGAAGGGATATTTGTGCCGTCCTTAGTATTAGTTAGTTCTTAAGTAGTTTGTAAGTTTAGGGACTGGTGATCCTGTAGATAAGTCCCATAACCTATACAAACAAACAACAACAATTGTTACCGGAAATTTGTCGTAGACAATCAAGGTTTACATTGCTTAGTACAAACAATCGAGGTTATGTATCGAAAATTCCTAAAGCAGCATAAAAAACGGCATGTCCGCTTTCTGCAGTCAATCATGACTGAGGTTCCCCCATGAACCTTCATCACGACACTAGCCACATAACTGTGAATGAATATCTCACCATTCTCCACAACAAACAGCTTGTTATGACTTATTGCTAAGACAAAATGCCATTCTCCAATCTGATAGCCGGCCGCGGTGGCCGAGGGGACTGAGGCGCTTCAGTCACGGTCTGCACGGCTACTACGGTCGGGGGTTCGAATCCCCCCTCGGGTATGGATATTTGTGCCGTCCTAGTTCGTAAGTAGTTCATAAGTAGTTTGTGAGTTTAGGGACTGATGACCCCGTAGTTAAGTCCCTTCAGCTTGACAAACATTTGAACATTTAATTGGGTATCTATAGAGACGAGTGTGTCGAGAATAGAAAAGTTCAGTCGTTACAGTTACCAAGGACCACGCAACTGTTGCCTGCCTGCGCTTAAACCTTTCAGTCCCTGTACACACAATTGTGCGTTTCGGGTTTTGCTTGCTGTATTTCTTTGTGATTCACGCTAGGAAGTTCGGGACTGTTCGATGGACTGTTGGATGGACTGTTGTAACGTGCGCAACGTGTTTTACTCCCATGTTTCAAATGTTCAAATGTTTGTAATTCCCTGGGACCAAACTACGCTGATAAGCAGTCCCTAGTCTCACAAAGTAATTAAACTAAGTTGAATTAACCTAAAGACAACACAAACACCCATGCCCGAGGGAGGTTTCGAACCTCCGACGCGAGTTCCATGTTTCTACCATGTGTGGCACCAGCAGTCAGCAAACGTCCACTACACTTACAATGGCGGAAGAAAGACTTGTTGATAAAGTGTTGATATCCTTGTTTTGATATGTGAAACTATCATATCTGACAGCCAGTTGATTTAATGTGATCCTGCGATATTTTCTCATTTCTTTCAAAGGCATGTTACTGTAAGATGGATGACATTTCTAGTCAAGGCTCAAAACAACAACTGTGTAAGTACAAAATTTTTGGAATTAAATTTATTTTCTATTCTGTAACGAATTACTGTATGTATTTTGTATCTTAAACGTACCTCTCTATATTAATGTCACATCACCTACAACCTTGAGTCTGAAAGGGTTAATGATCGAGAGCAGCGGAGTATGCGTAATGTCGTCAAACAAAGACTATGCTGCAAACAATAGCAGATATCAATGTGCGAACTATGATCTAAGTATCAGGTTTGGACAGTGCTACTCTAATTTACGAATTACAATGGGCCACGTTCCTTATATAATTTTTTCGTAATTTGGGGTTTGATATGAAGATCTGACAACAACGGCAACAATTACCTAGCTTATACAAAGCTACATAGTGAAAAGAATGATATATTGCCTTCAAATATTCTACGCTTAAGATATGTGGCACACTTCACGTTGCTTCTCTCTGACTTGCCGATGCCACATGAACGTAGTCGATGCCCGTCAGTATCATTGCTGATACTATCGGGCCTATAACTATACTTCACAAACCACCGTATGGTCTACGGTGAAGGGTACGTTCCCTTTCCTGTTCCACTCGCAAACAGAGCTACATGTTTTACGTTTATCATATGTTTCAGTGTTATCAGTAACTGATTTACTTTTAGAAAATCAAACGACTTCGCCTTCAGTCACAATCGTGATTTATAAGTGACACGATGCATTTAGAGCCTAGACGTTGATGTATGTTAGCGTTCGGAAGAAAAATTGAGTGAAAGAAATTTCGCAAATAGATCTCGCCGCAATAGATTACGCCCTTTATTTAAAGATTTCCACCAATACTCGTGCATCATTTCCGTTACGCTCTCCCCACCATATCGAGATGACACAAAACGAGCTGCCCTACTGTGAACTTTCTCTAAATCGTCCGTCAGTCCCACTTGGTGTGGACCCATAATGCGCAGCAATACTCCGAAGTAGGACACAGAAATGTAGTGTAGGCAGTTTCATTAGTAGAACTGTTCCATCTTCTAAGTGTTCTGCTAATGACACGTAGCTAAACAATTTACACATGTTGCTGGGTGCGATCTCTGTTTCTGTGGAACCTTGTTATTTTTTAACCAAAATCGCTTTTTACCGGTTTCCACTGAGGTTGCAGTCATAATCAGATCTGGGAACTGTGATGAATCCAATCATTCCGTTAATATATAGCTCTGTCTATACAAAGTTCGTTGGTTTTTATTATATGACTATGAAGTTCTGTGTATTTGATAACCCCACAGAACGCCGTATAGACAGAGCCACATGTTACTGGTATGATTAGATTCACCACAGTTCCACATAACTGATGATGACTACAAAATCAGTCGAAACCGGTAATTGAGGCGGATAAATAAGCGATCTTGACTCCCAATGTAGTCTTTGGTTCGCCTCCCCTACAATACTGTCTATGTGTTCTTTCCAATTTAAGTTGTTCGTAATTGTAATTCCTAGGAATTTAGTTGAATTAGATTTGACTGACATCGTGTAACTGGTCATATAAATGACCTCACACTTATTATTAAGGGTCAATTGTCAATTTTTGCACCATGCAGATATCATATCCAAATCATTTTGCAGTTGCTTTTGATCTTCTGGTGACTTTACAAGTCGATAAACGACAACATCATCAGCGAACGAAGAAAGCTACTCAGATTGCTTCCTAAATCGTTTATAAAAATAAGGAACAGCATGGGTCCTAAAACGCTTACCTGCGGCACGCCATCTGTTCTGCTCGATGACTTACCGTCAATTAGAACGTGCGATGTCCTTTCTGACGGAGTCACGAATCAGATCGCACAATTCTTGCTTCCATAGCGAGATAATACTAATATTTCTCTTCTTGAAGCGCTTTAAATTCCATTTTACCTTGTTTCTTTTTTACTGCTTCCTCAGTTGGTTAATTATATTAAATTTTCTCTTATTCCAATCCATAATTTTCTTAATAGCATCAATACTTTCGTCATTTTAACTAAACTCAACTTCCTCCGATGTACTTTTTCTATTATCTTCTTGGAATGCAGGAGAGAAGTTCAACAGAGTAAAAGGTTCTATTAGTACAGAAAGACGCAGGTAAACGAAAGGGTCCATTTTGTGAGACTAGATACATTTTATTTACAGGATAATTTTTAACCAAACATCTAAATTGATACCATTTCAAAATCAACTTTATGCTTAAACCGTACTTTTCATGAATGCACGTAGGCGGTAATTCTAATTTGACAATATCTAGGAAAAATAACGAAAAATGTAGCACTACGTAAAAACATTTTTACTGTCAAGACATCTGATGTCAAAATTATATAAAGCATGTGATCCAATGGATCGTACCTCGCTACAGTTCGGTTCAAACTTAATATACTGTTTACGCTGTACTATTCAGGTGACTGTGGGCACAAGAGATCGTAGTCCAATGTACTGGATGGAGTGCAGTTATCACTATTATTGTATTCGAATGCAGTAACAAAATTTTTATGGTAATGTAGTCCGTTCTGTTTAGAGTTAGGTGGGAAAACTGTGAAAAATGAAAATAAGTAAATAAAATATGTATTTGCTCGTCTCTAAAGATATTAACTAAAATACTACCATCAACCACTGTACAGCTTTATTTGCAAGACACTAATCATTTAATGTAGTATTACAAAGCTGGGTGAAGAAATAAAGGCTTTACAGAGCAGTATAGGAAATTTTTTCCATTAAACTGCCCCGGATGTAATCTACCTTTGACTTTATTATCCATTTGTGTTTCTGATCCTGTATAGATCAGTGTAACATTTATTTAAAGATTTACATTCTGTTTTAGATAATGCATTTCACTGCTGTGAAGTCCTAGTAAATGAGCTAGCAACTGACACCAATTTCAAATCAAATGTGTGTAAATATATCGGACCAAAGTGCGTGGTCATCAGTCAGTAGCTTACAAACTACTTAAACTAAGGTTAACCTAAGGACACACACACACACACACACACACACACACACACATGCCCCAGGGAGGACTCGAACCTCCGACGGCGAGCAATCGTGCGCTCCGCAGCGACGCGCCTTAGACCGCTCAGCTACTCCACCGCGGCGACACCAATTATGTACGAGCATAAGAACTAATTCAGATGGAAACTATAGATACGAATTCATCACTATAATGAATCCATTGGTTTTCACATAAATCAGTTTCATAAACAGTCTTAAGGTGAGAATCAGTAGAAATATAGGAAAAAGTAATCAAGATGGAGAAAGTCACATTAGAAGTACAACGGAATAAGAAATGAAAAATATTCTAGCAATGAAAGCCCAAGAAATTACTGAACAAAAAACGCAAAAAAACATGGTTATTATAGAAAAGTGAACACATTGTCCTTTTAAGTAGCATTTGCCACGACGTTTCCATGGTTGGTCGTTTTTATTAGATTTAGCGATGTGCTAAATTTTAAAGATCTGCTAAATTCTTTACCCTACGCAAACTAGGGCACGAAAAAGCATTAAAAATGCGGTAACAATCAATTATCAAGCACGCAGAGAAACGTAGAAAGACCACGCCATTTCGCGTGTTCTGTTGCTACAGAATTTCTGACATCGTGTCATAATAGCCACGGCACGCGATTTTAATTTCTGGAAACAAAGCCCAAAACAACGCGAAAGTTTGGCCTTCCGTTTAGCTTCTAAGCGACGTTTCAGTTTTCATTTCAAAAGTGTTATTTCTTATTTAGCATTATCAGTAAGTAATCATACACGTATCAAATAAGAGATTATAATCACCTTCAATGATTTTACAGGATTAATCACCTGTCTGAAAGAAGTGATACTTTCAAGTAACTGCAACAAAAAATGCTAGGTAACGCCGCTTTTTGCCATATTACGTGGTCCACAATGTAATCATAGACATTCGTTTGATTAATGACGAAAACAAATCTTATACCTGCCATAGACTTGGAGACAGCAAGGGATGTCTAAACGATTAAAGAGTGAGTGTGTTAAAGAGTAGTTCAATTTCACAAGAGTTTTTCTTCTGCATGAAAAAACACAGAGCCGCGGTGGAGTGGACGAGCGCTCTAAGGTGCCTTGCTAAGGAGCGCGTAGTTGCACATCGTCGGAGGTTGGACGCTTATCATCGGAGTCCTCCCTCTGGCATGAGTGTATGACCATGTCCTTACGTTAGTTTGACTTAACCTAAGTAGTTTGTGAGCTTAGGATCTGATAACATGAGTAAATTCCCATAGATTTACAAACATTTGAAAACTGTTTTAGATGAAAATAGAACCTTTGCGTCAGTTAAAAGGCGCTGGTTCATGTAGTGTTTGATAATGATCTTCCGGATGGATGTAACTCGTTTGATCGTTCGTTGCTCAGAGTGTATCGAGTAGAGATGGTGATAACACAGAAAAAGAATGTGTTTTGCGTTCTACATTTCAGCAGGTGCAACAAACTTTACATGTATTTTCAAACCGTTGCAAATTTTTTTCTCGCTGATAGCCCCACAAAAGAAAAAACTGCCAACTGTATTTGTACACATTTAGCATATGGTGTATACATATAACAATTAAAATGCTTCAAAAGTTGTACCATTGTACGACATATTGTTCTGGAGAAAAGAAATTATAAACTCAGAGAGATATGTTAAAAGTTGTTGCATCACACATGAGGGTGTAATTTATTACTTCTTTACTACTCACTCTATTAGCAACAAATTTTCCAGACGGCATACTTGTTCTGATGAATGAACGGGTAGTATCACTGTATGACATGTAGTCCACGAGATAAGACGCATAAATAATGAGCTACACGAAAAAAGTCAATATTAGGTATCTGTCCACACTTTTGAACACAATTTTTATCCCATTTGGAGTCGTAAAGCATCAGAAAATTAGACTTGTAAGTGAGTAGTAAGTCACAAATTTACTATTCGTTATTTTCTTATAAACCTCTGGAGCTACAGAAGAAGAAGGAGGAGGATACGGACAGGTAGAGAGATGAGGATAAGGAGGAGGATATGAACAAAGGGAAGGGGGGAGAATATATCGTTAGAGGAGGGGGAAGTAGATGATAAACAAGGAATTTGGTCCTTGACAGAGACCAGGGGTGTGTAGAAGGAGGTGTAGAAGAAATAGCAGCAAAAGATCAGTAGAAGTATATGGAAAAATGTGGAGGAGGTGGGGGGGGGCGTTGAAGAAAATGTAGAAAACTATTGCTTGTTTCACTTTAATTTACGTCGCATGCTACAGTGTCTGTAAGCCTATAATCCTTAAGCAGACAACGGACGAACAACAGATGACTTATTAACAGAGGTATAGTTACGTTGAATTTAATCGCTCCCTCTACTAAGGAGCTTTTGCCAAATTTCCGGAAGGCGTTGTGTACCATCTGAGTGTTTCTTCGTTTGTGTGGCCATAATGTCCGTAGTTGCTTTCATAATTATGAATAGCAGTGTTTGTCCGTCTTTTCAACTACAATAAAAATGCGATTTTTCTCACCAGACGCGTTTCGTTTTAATGATAGCAAAACATCTTCAGTGGTCTGTAATAATAGAAATCTACAGTTTGTTTTGTTTTTAGATCGAAAACAGTTCGTTAATGAAACATGAAAAGTAGGCCTAACGTTTTGTTACTTACGGAAATTTTCTCTTGTTTTCGCTTCACATCATGATAATAACAATATTAATAATATAAAAATAAACAGAAACGACTCCATATTTAGTTTTTATGTAAGCGGACTAGAATTATTGGCAGTATATATATATATAATATATATATATATATATATATATATATTATTTTGGCAATAATTCCAGTCCGCTTACATCAAAACTAAATTCACTACAACATAATTTATTATAAAACATAGAAAAAGAACGACATTCGTGATGTTGGCAACACTCCAATAACACTCTGCAGACTTGGTCAAAACAAACACGTCTGATCTGTGAAAACATTATTATGGGCAGTGCAAAAGTGACAGTGGAAGTAGTGGGAAAAACGACACAGCATGAAGAAGCGGCGGTACTGCATAAAACAGACTGGCATTCCATGATGTGAAGCGAAAACAAGAGAAAATTTCCGTAAGTAACAAAACGTTAGGCCTACTTTTCATGTTTCATTAACGAACTGTTTTCGATCTAAAAACAAAACAGACTGTAGATTTCTATTATTACAGAACACTGAAGATGTTTTACTATCATTAAAACGAAACGCGTCTGGTGAGAAAAATCGCATTTTTATTGTAGTTGCAAAGACGGACAAACACTGCTATTCTGCTGCCAAATTTCCGGAAGCCGTAGTATTCCACCTGCTATTCTGTTCTTGTTGATATCCCTTATTACTAGCCATAAGGAACATATAATTTCATCTGCATTGTTCTACCGGATCCCTCTCTGAGCTTCTTTCTCTTTGGCAAAGAAACAGTAATCACAGGAATTCACGTCGGGTGAGTACTGAGGATGTTCCAGAATCAGACACTGCCAGCGGCGGAAGAGGTCTGCGGGGAGACATCGTGCTTTGTCATTCTGAATGATGGGGTGCTAAATACGGGCACATTCGAACTCTGCAACTTTAATGAGCACGATAAGGGTCTGAAAAAGGACCATTTAATCCCTCACACAAATTTGGCAACTACGTTCCCAGTCAACAGAGCTGCTGGACACTCTCTGGGACGCACCAGGGGAGACTCTTGGTTGCAAACACGCCTCGCCAACTTCTCGTCAACTGGCGAACGTCTCTGAAGAATTGTGTCGATCTCGCTGTGTTCTTCGATCATCGAAGAGAAAAATATGGGAATAGACATATTTTTAGATCTGTTTTTGCATACTTAGTACAGAAAATTTACATTATATGGGATGGCTATCAACTCAAAACTTTATACCTGAAGCGTTTCAGAATCTGAAGAAAATATATGACGATGACACAGTAACAGTTGACAGTGTTCGGTTAAATTGTTCATTATAGTCAGCGAAAACAGACTGGGCGACTGCCAAGCGCGAGGGAAACCGGAATACACCCCCCACCCCTCAGTAGAAGGTATAGAGTTGCTAAGTTGAGGACACATTTAAGAGAGTTGCCGAGTTCGTACGTTTGTTTTACCAACTGGTAGAAGATGCCAGGTTAGGGTGATCCCCGCACAAATCTGCAACAGCATCTTCGTCCAGCGCTCTGGCAATAGCGACGATATTTCATGCAATAGTACACCGTCATTCTATTATTGCCTGTATTATTAGATGCCCAGTAATAAGGTTAATGCCCAGGTCTTTCTTCCCTGCCTGACGTTCCGTTTCCTACAGCTGAAGACTTCTTAGGAGTCTCTGCAGACATTGGTTCACACTGAAATGACTTCAACAAGCCGTACTGTTTATACAAATTCACGTAGTGGTTGGTTGATTGGTGGGAGTAAGGGGGCCAAACAGCTAAGTCATCAGCCCGACGGACGGTTCCTGACGTCACGAGACACCTTCCTACGAACGTGGGAGTCGCTACTACGTATGTTATAGAGCTTTTTGATACTATTCAATTTATTTAGCACAAAAAATTTAGTTTCCATACAGTTTCGTGATATAAGATACTAATACCTGTGAATATTACGTCAACTAACTAGTCGTTTTTAAAAAATTACTTTTACACTATTCTTTCATTTTTTACGATTACCATCTGCTGGATTTCATTCAGTTACAAATTAAATTTGTTTCGAAACTCATGTTATCATACATTACAACTTAGACACCGAATTTTGTGTAAAACTGTAGAATTTGCAAGCATTTATATGTCAGTACAAACTTCTGGGCAATTTCTCACTTTTAAACCATAAAATCTTTTTTTTTAAATACTAATTACTTAATTATCATTACAAACGTTTTCTGTAAGCATGTTAGACACTTCGATAACCATTTTAAGTTCTTATATCAAGAAGGTAACATTAAAAAAAAGTGTTTATGTATAAATTTTCTCATTGCGTTTTTTATTGCGAAACTACTAAAATAAAGAATTGTATACGACGGAAGTGTTATATGAAAACAGTATTTTAACTGATTACATTTTCGCTTTTGGAAAATGCTTCCAGAGAGCTCAGTTGCTAGATATTGAGATGTATTTTAATATCTTCATCACAGGCTGGTCTGAGCTTTGGTTTTAGTAGCATCTACATCTACATCGATAGTCTGCAAATCAAATTTAAGTGAGTAGCAGAGGGTTCATTCACCAATTTTTCTACCGTTCCATTCTCTAATAGCGCGCGGGAAGAAAGAGCACCTAAATCGTTCCGTTTTCGATCTGATTTCTCTTATTTTATTGATATGGTCATGTCTCCTATATTTTCACATTCAGCAGTAAAAGTCTGTGATTGAAATTTCGCATAAAGATCTCGCCACAACGAATAACGTCGTTCTTTTAATGATTTCCACCTCAAATCGTGCAACATTTCCGTCACGCTTTCCCCTCTATAAAAAGACGAGCTGTCCTTCTCTGAACCTTCTCAATGTCTTCCGTCAGTCCCACCTGGTGATGATCCCACACTGGGCAACAATACTCCAGGAGAGGACGCAAAAGTGTGATGTAGGCAGTCACTTTGGTGGAGCTGTTGCATCTTCAAAGCGATCTGCCAATGAATATTTTATATGTGTTCTCTCCAGCCTAAGTTGTTCGTAATTTTAACTCCTAGGTATTTGGTAGAATTTACGACCTTAAGGTTTGACTATTTTATCGTGTCATTGAAGTTCAGCGGATTTCTTTTAGTTGTCTTATGTATTACTTCACACTTTACGTTATTTACTTCAATTGCCAATTTTCGCATCATGCGATATTTTGTCTAAATCGCTTTGCAGTTGCTTTTGATACTCTGTTGACTTCACTAACCGATAAACGACAGCATCATCCGCGAGCAGTCTAAGGGAGCTGTTCAGATTGTCTCCTAAATCGCTTAAAAACACAAGGAAGAGTAGGGGACTGGAGAACTCCTGATATAACTTCTGTTTTACTCGATGACTTACCGTCAATTACTACGAACTGTGTCATTTCTGATAGGAAATCGTGAATCCAGTCGCACAATTGGGGCGATATTCCATAAGCACGCAATATCATTAGAATGCCTATTCAAAAATAAAAGAAGATGTAGCAGGCATATAATGTTGTTTTACTCATTTTAATTGAAACGTAGTTAGAAAATAATAAAATCCTAGACAAGCCATACCTAATGAGAATAATATTTTTCATCATTATTATTTTCTTGAATTGTTAATATGGACTACAACAGTACGCAGCTGCAAGACAAGTAACAGTATTTCATGCACTGATGAAGCCTTTCCTATATCATGAGCAGTAAACTCAGTCACGATTTCATACAGATGTCAAGTATCTTGATAAAGTCCACTACTTCACTAAAGTAAGTCCTCCTTTCTTTCTACTGAAATTGTTTTTATGCTTCAGAAATATGGATGGCTTCTTCGTACGTCCTAGCGTAGTAAGTATTTGGTGTTGCTAGAACGACGGATTCAGAGAATCACGTTTGATGGTTTCTAGGTCCTAGCAACGCCACCTACAGAACAGGCCTGTTAACGCTGGGTCCAAGACGAAGTGACGTCATCTTGTTTAGTCCGCGCCCAACGGTTTAGTCCGTTGATTCATGGGAGTTGTCGTCGTTGTGTTCTTTGTTTTGGTGTGAGTCAGCGTTTCCGAAATCTGAGAAGTTGTGTTTTCTGTGGTATGTGGTACTTTTCAAAATGCCTTACAGATGTTACTATCTAATTGCAAACGGAATTACGCAAATGGTCCAAAAATAAGTGTGTTTTCCTTCTCAGTAGACGAAATACAAAGGCACAAATGGATTCGAGCTATCTGTAGAGACGATTTTCAGCCAACGAATAATTCTAAGGCAAGTAATTGATTACCCGTAAATACATTACGTTATCGATTGGCCTTTGATATGGTTTTAATTATCCCTAATAGAGTTTCAGAAATAATGGGTTGCGATTTTTATTTTGTAGGTCTGTGAACTGCATTTTCAAATGTTCAAACGTTTGTTAAGCTTAAGGGACTTAACTACGGGGTCAAAAGTCCCTAAACTTACAAACTACTTATGAACTACCTACAACTAAGGACGGTACAAATATCCATGCCCGAGGGAGGATCCGAACCCCCGAACGTAGTGGCCGTGCAGACCGTGACTGAAGCGTCTCAGTTCCCTCGGCCACCGCGACCGGCAACTGCATTTTAAGCAGCAGGATGTGGATCGAGAAACCAGTATGTATGACAGTAAAACGGGAAGGCTGTTAACAGCACCCTCATCGAAGCGTAGATTTGTTAAAGGTAGATTTCGATATATATTGTAACCATTCCAATAGAAAAAAAAAATGAATAATCTACAGAGCACACTGTTTATAAACGGTCCAAAAGAAACATACGAATATTTTATTGTTTCAGGAGCTGTACCATCAGTGTTTCCAAAATGCCCATCGTATATGACAAAAACTACAGCGAGGAGGGAAGATCCTGAAGACAGAAGAATAAGGAAAGAAAATGAACAGCTAGCACTTGCACTCGAAGAAAGTGTGGTAACATCATCTGAAGCTCGCCGGCTAGATATTGTTCTAGATATTAATGAACTAGAAACGAAACTTAGTTGTAAAACATGGAACCGTGTTTGGTCATTTGTACAGAAAGATAAAGTGGTATTGTTTATAATTGTAACTGAGGAACCTCAGCCAAGAATGTGTTGTGTCAAAATTAACTCGGGCTTAAATTCATCAGTTTTTTTATGTTATGGAAGTAAAAAGTGCGTCAGACACTAGATTTCCAGTTGTTGTGTCAGGTATTAACGAGGTGGAAAAAATTATCCACAATATATATTGTGCATTTGTGGAGCATTTATCTGGTAAGCAATCAGTTGCTTATTGTGTAGCTGCAGTGGAAAAAGTAATAACTCGTTTTGAAGAATTATTTCCTGAGAGACATGCTTTGGCTTTCCTCGAAGAACAAATGATTTTAACAAGCAAAGTAAGTGTGACATGTTATTCCTGGGAGACTATCGTTTTTTCCTCCCTAGTATATTCTATTTCACCACATGCTTACAAATTGATCAGGAGTTTAGGTAATCTCATCCTCCCTTCACCAGGCACACTGAGGTCAGTATGCTCTAAATTAAACACTGAACCTCAAAGAGAACAGAGTGAAAATTTTCTCAATTATATAAAGAGAAAGTTTCCACTTCTGGATCAGCGAGACAAACTGGTCCTGTTATTAATGGATGAAGTTTATGTTAAGCCACAGATGGATTACAAGCAGGGAACTGTCTTCTGTCTTCTTGCTGTCTTCTTTAAAAGATGTTGTTCATATATTACCAGTGGCAAATGCTGATGGTATTCAGCTATGCTCTATGGTAAAACGCATTATTATTGGACTGGAAGAGATAGTATTCACAGTCCTTGCTATTTTGGCTGATAATAGTGCTGTAAGTAGAAAGGCCATTTCCTATTTATGTGACCCACCAGAACTGAAGACGCAGTATGTACACCCAAAAGACCAAAGCAGAAAATTATTTTTTGTGATTGATAGTCCATATTTTAAAGTGCTTGAGACATTCATGGCTGAATGTTGCTAACCAGCAGTTAATATTCCCAGAATTTAATGGGACTGATACAACAATAACTTCCTTTGGTGCTTTAAAATTCATACACACAATTGAGAAAAACCAACTTTTAAAATATGGAGTTTCCCTTTCTCTGAAAGCATTGTACCCAACACATTTAGAAAGGCAAAATGTTGCTCTGGCTCTAAGAATATTTAATGAATGCATTCCAGTAGCACTAAGAAATCTAGGTCCCTTACAGAATATCAGCCACTGTTACAGTACTGCTTCATTTGTAGAGGTTATCTATAAATAGTGGGATGCAATAAATGTGAAAATATTATGGAAAGGAAAGAGACTAAGAAACTCATTACAGGAGCCAATGACAAAAACCTCTTCACATTTAATGCTCCTTCAGGAGTTTGTCCAGTGGATGAAGAAGTGGAAGGAACTAAATACTGGCAATAAACTTACAAAAGAAACACATTTTGCTTTGTGTCATTCAACAGAGGCTGTCATACGGTTTTCAAACCATTGTCTTAATGATCTTGGACACAATTTCTTTCTACCAGGAGAAATCCAGACATATAGTTTAGAGGCTCGATTTGGCCAGTATAGACAACTGGCTGGCTCAAATTATAACATTTCAGTTCGCCAGATTTTTGAGATAGGAAAGAAAATATGAATGCGTGGTTTGATTGACATGGGTGATTCTGCAATTCTTACTACCTGTGAAGATTATGATGTGACAGATGTTTCAGAATTTCATTCCTGTGTCATAGACAGAAATGATGTTAATGAAATTTCTGGTGAAATGTGGCCTCTTATTTATTACACAGCAGGGTACTGTTCTTATGCGTGTAACAAATGGTTAATGTGTAGTTATTGTACACAATTTTTTACTGTACAAAATGATACAAGAGATAACATGTGATGTTACAGTTTAATTGCTGCATCAGATAGAGGTGGTCTCTGTTATCCAAGTGATGATGTGGTGCTTTGTGTATCTTATGTGTATGCTGTAATGAATATGTTACTCAACCAGTTCACAGTGCAGTTTTCGTGCAGACAGAATCAGAGAACTGTTTTAAAACTTTTAGTAGGAAGGTGTTTACCTTACTGGGTCATTCTTGCCCTGTTCATTCAATAAGTGTGATCAAGGAAAGATTTTTGCACATTGCTAGTAATATTGTACTAAATAATTTCGTTAGTAACGAAACTGATCCAGTAAGGTCAAAAAAGATGCCTGCAGCTAAAAGAAAGAGGTAGGTAAATACTTCGAAATAAGCGGAAAGAAGTTCACTTTTAACAAAGGCAACATTTATTTAATGGAAAAAAGGGAAATAAGAATTTGTATGTGTAAAAGAGGTACATAAGTGGCCGAAAATTTCTTGCTGTACTTGTGTTATGCCATTTGCTGTACATATTTTGCTTCATGTTTTACGAAGAAAAAGCAATAAAATGTTTGTTTAACACTGTACAAAACCATTCATTTCTTTATTTAAGGCTATCATTATAAATAAAGAATGCACAAGTATATTTTTGAAGGGAAACATAACGAAATTATGCATATAGTTAGTGATTTCGATTTGTGTACTTTACTTTTCACATATATGATTACCGCAAAACATTTTTTGTTGTTGTTAAATCCTAATAAAAGTGAGAATTGCGACGTTACGCAAGTTGAACGACATATTGCAATAATTCAACACTTCCGACACTTCACAATGAGTTTGTGCCATCCACAGACAAGCAGACGGACTAAAAGTGATGACGTCACGCTCAGCGAAGTCAGGCCTGTTCTGTAGGTGGCGTTGGTCCTAGTGCATATTTTGCTACCACCGATTTATCCGTTTTGCCTAGGCGACAATTACTTTTGTGTTCCTTTTGGTGCTTGTTAAAGATCCTTTTCGTGGTTCTTATGTACACTTAACCACTACTGCAAGGGATTTGGTTCACTCCTGTCTATGACAAGTGGTGGGCGTAGAGTTTAGACGCTGTTTAAATATTAACGAACCTTCCTTGTTGATTTAAATATCGTGTCAATAACCGTGATTTTTATTTAACTTATTCGATCTATGAAAGATAGAGTTTACCTTTAGTAGGTTCTTTTTCTTTAGAAGAATCAGAACTTCTATAATTACGATGTAACGCTCATTGACTGCGTAGCTCTTTCTTTGAAAGCAGGCCTAAAATAATCCACTACGTCCTTCAAGTACCCTGCTGCACAGATTCTTCTCGTCCGATACACGAATGATTGTTATCACACCTGTTTTCGCTTTGGGCGGTGATTAGGATTTTTGTAAAGATACCTGTGTTTCTCAGCTATTGTTGAAAGGAGAGTGCGAGTATTACTGGAAGATAATTTGGATATGAAATTTCCTGGCAGATTAAAATTGTGTGCCGGAATCGGGACTCGAACCTCGGACCTTTGCCTTTCGTGGGAAAGCGCTCTACCACTGAACTATCCCGACACAACTCATGTTCCGTCCTCACAACTTTACTTCTGACAGAACCTCGCCTCCCACTTCCCAAAATTCACAGAAATTCTTCTGCGAACCTTGCAAGACTAGCACTCAATCGACTCCTGGAAGAAAGGATATGGTGGAGACATGGCTCAGCCACAACCTAAGGGATGTTTCCAGAATGAAACTTTCACTCTGCAGCGAAGTGTGCGCTTATATGAAACTTCCAGGCAGATTAACACTGTATGCCGGAACACGGACTCGAACCTGGGACCTTTGCCTTTCGCGGGAAAGCGTTTTACCACTGAGCTATCCGGACACGACTCACGGTCCGTCCTCACAACTCAGTGGTTAAGCGCTTGCCCGCTGAAGGCAAAGGTCCAAGCTTCGAGTCCCGGTTCCCGCATACAATTTTAATCTGACAGGAAGTTTCACAAGTTGGATAGTTGGATGAAAACCAGTGTAGGTTTAAAAGTGGAAGGAAGTAGCAGCAGCTGTGTAAATATTCAACTACGCGATCGGTTTCAGTGTTACAATGACACCATCTCCAGGCGCCCGTTGTACAACTGTCAGTACTAGCACATTTGAAAAGGAGAACCGTTAACACCGATAGCCGTAAATTTCTTAGTCCATTCATGTTAAAAACACAGCGAAACCAATGGCGTAATTGAATAAATAATATTTATATAGCTGCTGGGACTTTCTTCCACCTTCAAATTTATCAACTGTAGTCCCAACAAATTCATTATGGAGAGTGTGAGCTTAGGCCTCTTAGAGGCTGTCGGCAACAGATCTTAAGCTTACGGCAGATAATGGAGAAGTGCTACGAGTGGAACAGGGAATTGTATCTCTCTTTTATAGAGGTTGAAAAATTTTATGACAGTGTTACTAGGAGAAAGCAATTGTCAATGCTACAATATTATGGAAATTGGCGCAGACTTCTGCAGACAATAAAAGGTCGTTGCATAAATTGTCAAGTGGCAGTTAGAGTTGACGGTAAATTGATTTTTTGGTTCTCGACAGTTTCAGGTGTAAGACAAGGCTATAACCTGTCACCAGGTTTTACTTACAGTTTATGGATCATATGTTGAAAACAATAGACTGGCTGGGTTAGATTAAAATAGGTGACAACAAACTAAGCAGTCTCACATTTGTGGAAGACTTACTGGTGTTGGCAGATTCGATTGAGAGATTACAACCTAATATTTCGGAGCTAGATTCAGATGTAAGAGTTGTGGTATGAACATCAGCAACTCCAAAACGAATGTAACATGTTTGGGAAAGACAGTTAAAATGATTGACAAATAGGAGGAACAAAGTTAGAACAGGTGGACAGTTTTAACTACATAGGGTGTATTTTCTAACAGGATGGCAACACAGTAAAAGAATTGGAGTCAAGCTGTAGCAAAACAAATACAGCTCAGCACGATATATTCTCTTCTGCGAGAAGGAAGTCAGTACCAAGATTAAGTTGGCAGTGGACCGCTCTATCTTTCGGCCAGCTTTGTTCTATGGGAGTTATACCTGAGTGAATACAGGTTACCTTATTAACCCTTTCAGACCCTCTGACTACAATTGTGTACATAACGTTTACAGTGTCTAAGATAGATCAGAAACATTTTTTCTCAATTGAAACAACATGTATATGACTATGAGTGATCAACCTTTTCATCGTGCCCACTTACTGTCAACTGCTGAAGATCACTATAAAAATACCAAGTAATCAATGTTGCACTGCGCACCAGCTTGTGAACTCCAAAGACCACACAGGTTGTGGGTTACTTGTATTCCACTGTTCAACTGGAAATTAGTAGTAATTATTTTGCATGGCAACTATTGAACGATCACTTTTTTTTTGTACAAAAGTTAGTTCTACAAAATTAATTATTTTAGTCCATGAAAAGAAGCCTTGCATTTCAGCATGTGCTATTTTGTAGTTTGTAACTGGATGCATACAACAACGTAAATCTTGCATCTAAAATCATTAAAAACCTAAGAGGAATACAGCAAAAAGAATACTTTCCTTCCTCTAGAAAAAAATCAGGTCTTAAAGGGTTAATATAGATTGGGGTTACAGATCTTAAAGTACCAATGATGATTGTAGGCACTAACACAGAGGACCAATGGCAGGAGGGTATCCATGAAAAGGAAATCAAAGAAAAACTGGGAATAAACACTATACGTGAATCAGTTAGAGCGAATAGGTAGTGTTTCAGGCATGTGAAGAGAAAGGTTACCTAAGTGAGTCATGCTTTCAGCAGTAGAGGGTAAGCGGAGTCCAGGTAAACCAGGGAGAAAGTACTTGGATACAATCAAAAATGACTTGGAAGTAAGAGGCTTCACATCACATTAGACATCAATGTTAGCATTAAGTAGGGGAACTTTGAGGAATTCTATGAGGGAGACTTTGCCCCAGACTCAGCGCTGAAAGGAATAGTGTCTAATGATGATGATGATGAGTGGAATTTCTATAGTATTTATGGCCTAAATTTCTATAACATCTATAACCAGAAATGAATCATCATGACAATGGACGACGGTGCTATTCTGGACCTCTTACACCTGTGTCCTGTGATTACAATCACTTCGCACAAGCGAAAGAACCACTTCAGTGGACCCGGCACAACACCAGAGATGACATTTCCTAAGCAAAATGGCGGTCCATACGGGACATCAAAAATGTAGACTCTCAGCTGGTGTACGACGCCTTTGGATCATTTGGTAAATGTTCATAAATAATGGGGAAAATAATATAAAAGGTGAGTAACTATAAGTACTCTGTCAATTACGTCCTTTCAGTGACAAACAATAGCTCTGATTGTTTTCTCCATCCAACCCTTGTAATTATACCAAACAACACTGTTGAAAGCCGGCCGCGGTGGCCGAGGAGACTGAGGCGCTCCAGTCACGGTCTGCACGGCCACTACGGTCGGGGGTTCGAATTCCCCCTCGGGCATGGATATTTGTGCCGTTCTAGTTCGTAAGTAGTTCGAAAGTAGTTTGTAAGTTTAGGGACTGATGACCCCGTAGTTAAGTCCCATAAACTATACAAACATTTGAACATTTGAACACTGTTAAAACCAGCTGGAAATAAGGTGTGGTACCATACACAACATACATATGGTAAAGTATTTCATTTAGATATTGGCTACAATTGCAGTTTGTGTCTGATACAGTAAGATGTTACGCTGCCTCAACTCTTTACTTGATGTTTACATGGCGTTTACTTAGAGCGAGGCATCATAATGAAAAAATCATTCTCTTTGCCCTCTAATATGTTGTGTGATCATCTCGGACGGCCAGTACATTTGCACACCTGCGTGGCATGCACAGTATCAGGTTATCAGTCACCTCTTGACGGATATTTGAACATTCTTCCATTGCAATATACAGCTCTACAACAGTTGTGAGAGGTGCTGTTCTGGCTACAGTGCTCCTGCCAAGTGCATGCTAGATATACTCAATCGAGTGTATTTTCGGTGGACAATATGGCCATCAGTTCGTTCTATTTCCTCAGCTTCAAGCACATTGTCCACCAGTGCAACTCTGTGGGAACGAGCGATATCGTCCACCACAAGGATCTTCTACAGCACCAGCTTAGGTCACAACAAAAGGTCGAAGGGTCTTGTATCTACACCTCTGAGCAGTCAAAACGCCATTCTGAACGGTGTAGATGTCCGTAGGTTCCCAAGTGCAGACTACTGCCCACACCACTCGCCCACCATCATATCATGATGTTTCCAGCACATAAGCAGGACTGTTCAGAGTTCCAAGTTCTCCGAGTTGAAGCAACGACTATTGTTCGGCTGAACATAAAATCTTGACTCATATGTGAAGAGAAGCCGGCGCCATTCTTCCCTCCTGATATTCCTCCGGCCAGTTTCTGTGGGCTGAACAGTGTTATGGTTTTAATGGGACATGCCACAGGCCTCCGTCTATAGAAGCCACATTTCCGAAGGCCATTTCGGACTGTTTGTGTTGATGTTGCGGGTCTTGTTGCTGCATGGAGGGTGCGTTGCAATATCCTCCTGTCTGGAGGGGCTGTTAACCGGAAATAACGGTCATCTCTTGATGATGTTATCCGTGGACGATCCAAGTGTTGCCTTCTTTTAATGGTTCCTGTTGTCTGAAATCGCGTCCAGGTCCTGGAAATTAACTTTGGGTTTCACCAGTATCGGTAGCCACTTCCCTCTGTGTCTGCCCCGCTTCCAACCTTCCTATGACACTCCATGCCATAGCTTCGAGTGAGTCACGTTATTAAATGCAAACGAAAACTTCCGCGGCCGTTGTTATTGTTGATAAAACTCTTCTGGGTGTTGGACAGCATCGCCAATCTATCAAATGTTTCACCGACGTTTCAGCCACTATTGCAAGCGGCCTTTTTCCCAGAAGAAGGACGCATGCAATAGTGGCTCAAACGTCGGTGAAACATTTGATAGATTGACGATGCGGTCCAATACCCAGAAGAGTTATGCCAAGTCAAGTTATTGTTGCATTGTAGCACCTACTCACTACTCTATAAGAGACCAATTGCTTGCGTAATCCATTTGCTAGAGAAAACACAAGTCAACACCAACCCCCTCGGCAGGAACTTTCTGTTATTATTATTATCTCGGTTGTCATCAGTTTGCCTCCACTCCGTAGAAACGACAGAAATACGTCCAACCATTTTATTTCATTCTGCCGATGACAATATTTCAGAACCTAGATATTTCAACTGTTCCCCTAATTGTTTTGACAAGTGTTTTTTCCTCTAATGTTCTCTTCTTAATAAATAAATGCCAAATATAAATTATTTTGCTTCCTTAATTGGTTTTGACATTTCCAATTACCTGTAGCTGTGTAGCTAGTATAAAAATCAAACAAGCTTTATTTTAAGAAATGTCTATGTGGCTTAATGGTTGATCAAATGAAAATGGCAACATATAACTATTAAAGCAATTAAGACACTATTTAGCATAACTATCTTCCGTTTCTGTGAAGTTTTGTCGAACGAACGGTCGAACGGATCACTGTGTTTCGTTGACTCACATTATCATAGAACTTGTTGCTTAAGGTTTCATTGTAATTTATAGAGCTTCGAATGATAAGACATGTGAGAAATCACTGGTCGGGGTGTATCAGACAAAAATGCAGCTCCTGTGGTTGTGTATGATTTCCTGGTACAAATTTATAATGTTACAGAAGTTCTGTCCGCAGGAAGTTCAGTACATCCGGATATTTCTACTACATTCGGGTTAGGTGGAAGATGTGCTGCAGCATCAATGGAGTGTAAACATACTTGAAGAAGATGTGCTTCGGCTTTGATAAATCTTGGAATCTGGCACTTTCTTTGATAAATTTACAAAGACGCCGCCACAGCACAGATCGTAACACATCGATTTCTCCGCGATAATCGACCATGCAGCCACAGACATAATTTACACACACGTGTACTTCCTTGCCGCCGAGTAACGTCTTTGGCGCCTTGTTGTATCTATGACCGCATGCGCAGTAGCGCGGTCAGTGCGTTTATAAGCACTAAGCGCGTGCTGGAACGTCAGTTTTCGATTCTCTCTGCAGATGGCTGGACGGTACTCACAAGGAAAGTACATGGGCTCGAACATACATATCTGTATGAACGTTTGGTTACAGGATCTCTACGTACACCTCAATGTGCTGGTGGGTGTCGTTTTTCTGCAAAGATCTGCAACCATGCTCTAGATAGCACTGTAGATGTAACTGTAGACGCCATACGTAATGCAGATATCTTAACTATAACTTATGTAATAATCATCATACATGGTCTCTAGCGAATTGTCATCATAAGTCGTGATGATAGTTGCAACTTCAACCTTCTTCCTGAAAGACTGTTGGTATTCACTGCCACTGCTTCCATCGCCTCTTCCCGCACTTACCGTAGCACTACCGCTTGCAATGAGTTGTTCGTCATTATAATCCCTATTATCATTATTATGAGTTTGTAACAACAGTATCTAACTTAGGCTCATATTTCTGTACCACGAGAAATACGAGAGATACGAGAAAACATGCAAATGAAACATCTTCCACACTAATACCATCTTCACGAAGAAGGGTGCTTCGTAACTTCATCTCAACTAATCGCAATACATTAGCAGGATTGATTAGCAATCGCCGCTCCATCTGACGCTTCACCACACAAATAACATCGAAAACGCAGCTTCGGAGGCACACTGCACCGTCCCTACTGGCGAACCGACAGGTCAAAGTGCAATGCTGCATGGCACACGCAGAGGCCTCTAACGGACGACTGCAGAATTTTGGAGATGCGGGAGTATCACTAGTGCAATAAGGGACCTTTACATTATCTGTCATATGATTTTGGTGTATGTGAGTTTGTTCTAGCCCAAGTAAAGAAGACCGCGTATAAAACGCTTGTGCGACCACGTCTTGAGTATTTGGGACCCGCAGCAGATCGGTTTGAAGGAAGACATAGAGGCGGTTCAGAGGCGAGCAGCTAGATTTGTTACCGGTAGGTTCGACCAATGCGCGAGTGTCACGGAAATGCTCCGGCAACTCAATTGGGGACCGCTGGAAGGAAGACGACGTTCTTTTCGTGAATTTCTGTTAAGTAAATTTAGAGGGCCGGAATTTGAAGCTGAGTGTAGTACGATCTTGCTGCCGCCTACTTACATTTCGCGTAAAGATCACAAAGACAAGATAAGAGAAATTAGGGCTCGTACGGATGGATATAGGCATTCTGTTTTTCTTCGTTCAATTTGGGAGTGGAATAGGAAAGGAAATGCCTAGTAGTGGTATAGTGTACCCTCCGCCACGCACCTTACGGTGAATTGCTGATGTAGATGTAGATGAAGATGAAGTACTTTCCTTGTCAGTCGAAATATTGAAAGAAGTCAACTTTATGCGGCTGCACGCCAGAAACGTCTTTGAACAATAACTGAAGAGAAATCTTCTGTAGCCTGGAGGAGCAGTTGAGGAAGCATGGAGGTTTGTTTGGTGGACAGAAAGAGCGAGAAGGTAAGAGGAAGTCCACCGACAAAAGGCTGAAGTAAATACCCGGAAAACGCTGGGTTGTAATCTAGGCTATAATATACAGTCCAGACACGAAATGTCATGCTGTGGATATCCCTACATTATGTAAGATACCCTATGAACAAAGGAAAAGTGCTAGTGTACACCGGCGGAAAGAAACAGCTAGCGGTAACTGTGTTCGAGATGTCCAGGACGCGTTGGGTGGTAGGAGACTGCAAGAAAAGTGGCACGATCGGAGGAAGTAGAATACGAGGAGCAGGAAACGTTGGCAGGTGTAGAACAGTTGCAATATGATGGTGACTCTTTCACCGCGCGCCTCTTGTAACTGCCCTTACGCTTATTTTGATTTCGTTCGTTAGTGTAGAGCAAGCACATCCTCCGGAGTCGATGCCCCTTCTATTGCTGGATGCAGGCGACTGGCGTTATTTTTAGGGGCACCTTACTGAACATCTCATCGCGCAGTACACATCGGGGCGCCGCTTAAACAAGCGTGTACCGCAGTGGCCAACAAACACCCAACACCGGGGAACCCCGCCCTCCTTGTTGCCCTCGCCGCACATCAATTAGGTCTCGGCTGTTTGACTTGGTGCGTTAACACAAATATTTAGGCACAGGGCGCCAGAAGCTTACCCTTGCACTCCTGCTCGCTGAGGGGGAGTCTTATCTTTATCTGCCACACCGTCCATCCGACGTCAGCTCATGCGTGGAAGTGAGTCATATGGGAAGGGATTCGCGGTATCCCCAAGGACCTGTATCGTGGTTTACTTTAGACTAATTAGACGTCAGAGGATTTATTTGTAACACAAGTGAACGTTGCTGTCGTATTCAGTACGAAGACAGTAGATGGCTCTAGACACACACACACACACACACACACACACACACACACACACACACACATACACACAGGTCTGTAATGTGTAACACTCTTCGTAACGACTGCATGCTGTGTACTACATCTACTTACATCTACATAGATACTCTGCAAATCACATTTAAGTGCCTGGCAGAGGGTTCATTAACCACTTTCATAACTTTTCTCTACCGTTCCATTCTCTAATAGCGCGCGGGAAGAAATAACACCTAAATCGTTCCGTTTTCGATCTGATTTCTTTTATTTTATTGGGATGGTCATGTCACCCTAAGTAGGTGGGTGCTAGCATAATATTTTCACATTCAGAACTAAAAGTCGGTGATTGAAACTTCGCAAACAGATCACGCCGCAATGAATAACGTTTTTCTTTTAATGATTTCCACCCCAATTCGTGCAACATTTCCGTGACGCTTTCCCCCCCGTAGCGTGATAAAACAAAACGAGTTGCCCTTCTCTGAACCTTCTCAATATCTTCCGTCAGTCCCACCTGGTGAGGGTCCCACAAGGGGCAACAGTACTCCAGGAGAGGACGCCCAAGTGTCATGTAGGCAGTCTCTTTGGTGGAGCTGGTGCATCTTCGAAGCGTTTGATTCGCCTTCCCCACAATATTTTCTATGTGTTCTCTCCAGTCAAAGTTGTTCGTAATTGTAACTCCTAAGTATTTGGTAGAATTTACGACCTTAAGGTTTGACTGATTTATCGCGTAATTGAAGTTCAGCGGATTTCTTTTAGTGGTCATGTGTATTACTTCACACTTTTCTTTATTTAGTGTCAATTGCCAATCTTCGCACCAAGTAGAAATTTTGTCTAAATCGCTTTGCAGTTGCTTTTGATCCTCTGTTCACTAACCGATAAACGACAGCATCATCCGCGAACTGCACTGAAGCACTTTACAACACTCTCCGTTATCAATACGCTCCCAAGTCTTTGGTTGTGACATAACAAATGTACAAATGAGGGTACACTTGGCGTTATGCAAATCAGTCACATCTCGCATTTTTTATCGAAACTGTAATGCTGCTTCCGTATGAAAATGGGTGTTGCTTATTTAAGTTGAGGTTGGGGGACCGCAAATGAAATTTTACCAGGTAGTGAAGTATTTTTTAAATGAAAATACGGAGCAATTTTGACAAGGAAGAGACAATTTAAACAAAATTATTGGATTCCGCCATTAAATGATAGCGGTCATGACTTCGGTATCGAATACCACACCAGACAGCAACATTACAGAAGAAGTCGGCGGAATCTAAATTTTACCTTATTAGGAGCTGGTACTAATATTTCGGTCATATTCTGTAGTGATTCTAGCTGAGATGACTGGAATATAACTTCGATAAATTGATGCTGGGATTGTGCTTTTCGTTTACTATTGTTCTATGACCGTGTTGAAAATTAATCATGATAGTCGCCAAAAATTGCAAAATTATCGGACATCATAAACATCGCGAAGATTTTTCTGCAGGCATTAAAATGTAATAAATCATTCATAGACACGAAATAAATAAAAGTTGCACAGAGAATGTTCTAGTACAATCGCGAAAAAAATCGCAACAATATCCGAGCATCACTTTATGAACTACTGGATCTGCTGAAAATAAATAACTTTAAAATTATTGAGAATGGAGAAGGGATTGTAAATAAGATATTTCAAATTAACTGTGGTCTTTTATTGAAATTAAAAAAAAAACAAGCTCACAGTTACATTAATTATTCAAAAACGAGGAGGAGAAAGTAAGTGACGAACAGTTTCGCTCTCTCCCATCAGCTTGTTGCAAAACAAAGTTGAACGTGGCAAATGTCATATGTTTATCGATAGAGAGAGGCAGAGAGAGGGCAGAAGTCAGCGACAAGCATCGCACAAGTTATTTAAAAAATCATTAATGTATTACTACAAAACCACTATCCAACGCCCAATAACTGCAATCGATACGCTGGTCGATAGCTCATACGGAAATGTTGGAGGAAACGGTTGTAGCAATAATCCTCCTTGGTTATTCACCTTGCGGTAAAGAGCAGAGTGTTAACAGGCTTAGGATTGCCGTTTTTAACGGTCACTTTTACACTGACCTCCATAGTTATACGGAACCAATTATCGCCTTATCAGTACTTCATATTAGTAACCCTTTCGAAAAACTACATCTGACTGTCTCTAAGGGCTCACGTCACCTTAAATGCCGCGTGGCTGAGTTTGCCTACCTCATTTCTAACCCCCTGCCTTTCATCTAGTGCTCTTGTAAGGGCATCCTGCCAAATACCTTGCGTTTCTTCTGCCGAACCCTCTCGGCCAACCCTCATTTTGTCTCTGACTCATGCCCTTATATGGACGTTTTGCTCTCAGCAAAGTAACAGAAATACTTCCAGGTCATGCTTGTCATATTATTAACCCACAATACAGTATTCAAGTATAACACCATGTTAATCGACTACAGATTTTGGCCATCACAGCTCCCTCTGTTAGAAAATTAACGTTTCTTTCGTGCATTATTATACGTGTCATCAACCAAACCCAGCTATAACTTTCTGTTTACTGCTTTTAAGTAGTTACCTGAAACATCTAAATTCGGCGTACTTCTGCAGCACTACATACCCAGAGATTGTATTCTGTTCTTGACTGAACTGTTTTTTGCGTAGAAATCTGCCCTCCAGACTGACACTTTCAGAAATGCTGCTACTGACGTGAGCTTCATATTCAGTACTGTACTCGCCTTTTCAGCTAGTTTCGGGTTATAGATGTTAACAAAACACTGATTCAAAAGCACCTTTTTCGTTAATTTTCCTTTTACATCCCCTCTACATGAGCTATTTTCAATTATTTTACTGGTCAGAAACAGGAACTCATCTACTAGTCTTACTGTCTCAAGCTGCATTCCTTTAGAAAAACAAGTCGTGGTATATGGTCTTTTCTATGATTCACTAAAAGCTAGATGTCTATTTCCTGTAAGTTTTACTCCTGAGTCTATAAAAATTCCGAAAATGGAATTCATATTTTTAATTAACACAGAATTTCCGAAATACATCTACAAAATTCGAAGTGTTGTAGAGAAGACTTACTAGATCGAGGTCTACACAAAAACCCACGTCCGAAATGGCATTCAATGGAGCTATGAGGACTTACTCAACTTCGATAATGTGAAACCAATTTAGTTTACTGCAAGCTCGTCACTTTCCAAATTTTGGGAGGAGGTACTATAAACCAAAATAAGAAGAAAAATATCCAGCGTTTGAAATGCACACCTAAAGAACAATGAGCACATTACTGGTAGAAGTGATATTTTCACTTTACCGACGATAAAGAAGGGTTCACAGCTCGTAATGTATCCATATTAGAACCCATGTTCAATGGACAGTTTTTCCTATTTTGGGCGATAGTACCTTCTCCCATAATGTGCAAAGAGCTTTCAGTAAAATAGATTTGTTTCACGGTGTGGAATAACTGCTGATAGCGTGACTGGGTGACATTTACGAACAGGGTTCGATGGTAAAACGTGATCTACGAAGTGCCCTCTACATCCCGTTGAAGTTTGTCGGTATATTTTACCACGTATATCGGGTATAAATAAGTATATATTATATAATGTTCCATAAAGGAAGTGTCCACCATTTGATTTTTACAGATTGCCGTTGCACTATCGGCGCTGTCCTCGAAAAGCTTTTACCATGTTGGTACAGAAGCGGCAGTTGTAAAAGTTTCTTTCCTCGATTTCTGGAAAAGTATGCATTTGCGGATCCCACACTTAATGATGGAAAATGCTCTGTTTACAATTGTCCATCGATCCCACCAATTTTGTCGATTGCTCGTCATAAATTTTAGGGGTTATTTTCTCAAAACGCGAGGGTATTGACCAAAAAATATCTTACATTCCTTTGTTGTAGGTTGTTGTACACAAGCGACCTGCCAAATCTGAGCCGGATCGATTGGCCGTGTCTGAGTCCTTCCCCATGTGAGATCTGAAAGTCGTTGGATGCTCCTGCGGCTACATAGCTTTATTAATTCACAATAATGATTTTCACCATTAGCCATTATGAAATGTCACAAAAACGTAAACAAAACTCTGAGCATTGCGCAGTAGTGTTTTGTGCGTGCGCCCAATACTGACCTTTGCGGCTGGGCGAGGATCGCGGCCAATAGCTTAGCGCGGATTTAGGTGAACGGTTCCTGCTCTGTGAAATGGAGTGAAGCTGGCGGTAGCTAATTTATGTTCTTTGGAATATTCACATAGGTCTAACTTGTGCGTGGCACCATTACGGCCAAGAACTACCGCAGACTTGTTGTAGAAAACGTACATCTCTTAATGACGATTATTTTTTCTAAAGGGATTGGCATTTCTAAAAAGATTATGCGCCATGTCACAAGACCAGGAGTGTTGACGAATGGTTCGCAGAAAACATTGGCGAGTTCAAATTTATGTGTTGCCTCTCTCCTCTCCCCCCCCCCCCCCACCACCCAACTGTAGATAATCAATAAATCAATTCCATAGTAAAAGCGTAAACGTCACACAGTCAGCTATACACCAATAACAATTATTATGTAAAATTTAATGAATAAAATATATAAATAAAATCGTTGCATACAATAGAATGCAAATGCATTTCAATTTAACTAAAACAAATAGAAATAAAGCAAAACACATTCGTATCTCCACACGCCACCTGCAATCAGTGGTAACTATGTAAACATGTAATGTCGCTAATGAAAGGTAACTCATGAAACTTCCTGGCAGATTAAAATTGTGTGCCGGAACCGGGACTCGAACCTGGGACCTTTGCCTTTCGCGGGCAAGCGCTCTACCGACTGAGCTACCCCGACACGACTCACGATGCCGCCTCACAACTTTACTTCCGCCAGTACCTCGCCTCCTACTTTCCAAACTTCACAGAAGCTCTCTTGCAAACACGCAAGACTAGCACTCCTGGAAGAAAGGATATGGTGGAGACATGGCTTAGCCACAGCCTAAGGGATGTTTCCAGAATGAAACTTTCACTCTGCAGCGGAGTGTGCGCTGATATGAAACTTCCTGGCAGATTAAAATTGTGTGCCGGAACCGGGACTCGAACCTGGGACCTTTGCCTTTCGCGGGCAAGCGCTCTACCGACTGAGCTACCCCGACACGACTCACGATGCCGCCTCACAACTTTACTTCCGCCAGTACCTCGCCTCCTACTTTCCAAACTTCACAGAAGCTCTCTTGCAAACACGCAAGACTAGCACTCCTGGAAGAAAGGATATGGTGGAGACATGGCTTAGCCACAGCCTAAGGGATGTTTCCAGAATGAAACTTTCACTCTGCAGCGGAGTGTGCGCTGATATGAAACTTCCTGGCAGATTAAAATTGTGTGCCGGAACCGGGACTCGAACCTGGGACCTTTGCCTTTCGCGGGCAAGCGCTCTACCGACTGAGCTACCCCGACACGACTCACGATGCCGCCTCACAACTTTACTTCCGCCAGTACCTCGCCTCCTACTTTCCAAACTTCACAGAAGCTCTCTTGCAAACACGCAAGACTAGCACTCCTGGAAGAAAGGATATGGTGGAGACATGGCTTAGCCACAGCCTAAGGGATGTTTCCAGAATGAAACTTTCACTCTGCAGCGGAGTGTGCGCTGATATGAAACTTCCTGGCAGATTAAAATTGTGTGCCGGAACCGGGACTCGAACCTGGGACCTTTGCCTTTCGCGGGCAAGCGCTCTACCGACTGAGCTACCCCGACACGACTCACGATGCCGCCTCACAACTTTACTTCCGCCAGTACCTCGCCTCCTACTTTCCAAACTTCACAGAAGCTCTCTTGCAAACACGCAAGACTAGCACTCCTGGAAGAAAGGATATGGTGGAGACATGGCTTAGCCACAGCCTAAGGGATGTTTCCAGAATGAAACTTTCACTCTGCAGCGGAGTGCGCGCTGATATGAAACTTCCTGGCAGATTAAAATTGTGTGCCGGAACCGGGACTCGAACCTGGGACCTTTGCCTTTCGCGGGCAAGCGCTCTACCGACTGAGCTACCCCGACACGACTCACGATGCCGCCTCACAACTTTACTTCCGCCAGTACCTCGCCTCCTACTTTCCAAACTTCACAGAAGCTCTCTTGCAAACACGCAAGACTAACACTCCTGGAAGAAAGGATATGGTGGAGACATGGCTTAGCCACAGCCTAAGGGATGTTTCCAGAATGAAACTTTCACTCTGCAGCGGAGTGTGCGCTGATATGAAACTTCCTGGCAGATTAAAATTGTGTGCCGGAACCGGGACTCGAACCTGGGACCTTTGCCTTTCGCGGGCAAGCGCTCTACCGACCTTTTTTTTTTTTTTTTTTTTTTTTTTTTTTTTTTTTTTTTTTTTTTTTATTTTTAAGCGCTCTACCACTTTTTTTTTTTTTCGCTGTCCCCTACACCACTATTTTTTTTTTTTTTTTTTTTTTTAAATTACCCTCACAAACCACCCATGAACCACTTACGAACTTAACCGTTTTTTTTATTTTGCCTCAATCACCCTGTTTTTTTTTTTTTTTTTTTTTATTTCGCCTTCATCGGCGCAGGCTTACTTCAGCCTGTTGTGAAATTTTTGTTCTCTAGAGCTTCATAGCTATATTACAGAATGTAAATCAATGTAAGATAAAATAAATTGTGTTAATGATTATTGGTTCCTTTTCCTGATTTCCTTATCAACCTGTTGGATACTGTGAAAATTGATGATTTGTGTCTAGGCACTACTGCACTCTAAGGCTTCAAAGTTCGTCTTCTCGTAGATTTCTGCCAAATGCAGGTTGTTCCGCAATCTTTGGATTGTCCTGTTTAGTTTCGTTCATCAGCATTCATCATCAGCCCTATTGCGTCTTCTCATAACTGTGAAACCCTCGGTTCAGAAAAGTACCTTTTTGTGAATGTCTTTTTTTATATGTATATTTTTGAAATTACTTTCTTGTTTATCAACATTTCTTCCTTAAAAATTTGGAAAAAAAAGCTCCTCTTTGTGAAATTGTACTAGATTAGGAAAGAAAAAATAACTAAAAGATGAATCCCTCTTCTAGGGCGCTTCATTTTCGAATCATAACTTCTGTGTACACTAAAACGTATGCATACAGAACAAAAGCAAATTTCCTAGGGCATTTACTTTTTTTTCTCCCCCTTTTTTCAGTGAGTAAATGAATTACATCTCCATTTATTCTGCACGAATTTTTCTTTACTTTATATCTTAGTAAGTACTTTCACATTGAGAATGAGTATTGGTCCTTTGGTATCAAACTGTGAATGTCTTCGTCGTCACTGGCATGCTGTTTCAGGGTTCTGCTGAGGCCTTCACGGCTACCGTAGCGGCCACGGGGCCCACGAAGTCCCCACCGTACTTCACCCCCAGCAGCTGACCCCTACTTTAGCATGCATCTACCATCTATCCCACTCCTTGCCTCTCGATCACAATTCGCAGCATGTTACCAAACGGTTTTATTTGATTTTTGCTCTGGTATATTTTATAGTATTCTGATCGTAAATATTCTCTGTATTCCAATAGACTGTCTTTCCCATTTTTATTTATAATGTAGTTAACGTAATTTCCGATTAACCATAAGATGGCATTATTTTTCTGAGATGGAAAAAAAACTTCTTCCGGGAAGAATATTATATTTGGGTTGATGTCTCTCCCATCATGACGTCTGAGAAAGGCAACTTGCATTTTAACTTCTTGCCATAAGTAACTGTACCCTTGACAAACGAAACGATGATCTAACGTGTCAGTCGTATTGCGTTTACGGCATTTGTTTGTGTCACTGCGTCCTATTAAATATAATTTCTCGTTAGTGCTAATTATATTATTTATAACTTTGTACCATGTCGACTGTACTTCTGATGTAAGTATTTTGTTATTTATATTTTGCCAAATATTTTTCCATTTTCTGTGAGGGTACTTTAATTCCATCTTATTCGGGTTGTCCTGTGGTCTTATTTTTTTCAGCATGTATTTGCAGTTCCTCTTGTTGATATCCTGTACAAGGCATTGCATGTAACTTAGTTCGAAATAAAAGTGTCGAATGTGCTTCAATTTATAGTTTATTACTCTGATGTCGATTGGTGGCCGAAGGCTGTTAGGCTCAAAAAGTTTGAATAATTTAGAAGTTACACTGTTTGGATACATTTCAATAAGTTGCAACGACCTCTTTATAAACAGAACATTGGTTTTCCTTAGAATATCTGACAATCCAAGTCCCCCCTCTGCGGTAGTTAGGGTCACTGTTCCAGCAGCTACTCGAAATATATGACCTTGCCAGAGGTATCGGCAAACCGTTCCGTGATAGCTTTTGCAACTTCTTTAGGTATTGGCAATATTTGCCCAATGTAAGTAGCTTTTGATAAAACTGCACAATTAATGATCTTAATTCTTTGCTTAATGTTTAGGTCCCTCAAATAATTTAAAATGAGGGAGCCACGAATATTGTCCAAAATTTTTTTCCAATTGGAAGCTATCGTTCGAAGAGGACACCTATGGAGGGTGAGACCCAAGACAGTGTGTTGCTCAACGCATTTTGCCCAAGCAATATTTACGTTGGCCATTCCGTTTAGTTTTAAAAAAGCACTCTTTTTGTCATTTACTTTTGCGCCCGTTGCTTTACAATACAAAGTTACATTCTCTGTCATTCTTGTGGCGTCATCGTTACTTCTAATCAGCACACCGACATCATCGGCATATGCGTTACAAACCGTTTTCAGTCCCGCAAGAGATATGCCCTCTAGTACATCTTCTAACCTTCTTAAAAGTGGTTCCAAGGCGATTACATAGAGCAGCATTGATAATGGGCTCCCTTGAGGGATTCCACTCGTTATTTGAATATCCTTACTATAATGACCATTGAGAGATACATTAGTTTTAATTCCCTTTAGAATGTTGTTGAAAACCTTCACGTTGTTATCATTGAGGCCCATGAATGCCAATGTTTTAAAAAGATACCCATGATGAACTCTGTCAAAGGCCTTATTAAAATCAATGAATACTAGACCACCATGTGCTGCAGAGTTGGAGAAAATTGCGACTATGTCCCTGTATTCAGTGACTGTCTTAAAAATGCTTCGTCCTGGGAGACATGTCTGATGAACACCAACGATCCTCCGTAGGATTGGTGTTATCCTCTCCTTAATTACCCTAGCTGTTATTTTATAATCAGTGTTGAGTAAGCTTATTGGTCTCATCTTGGTGATATCTTTTATTCCCAAGTTCCTGCCTTTTGGGATCAGTACTGTGATGCTTTGCTTCAAATCTGTAGGAACAGCCTCCCCATTTAGTACTTCATTTATCATTGCAGTAAACGCTTTGCCTATGACATGCCAGTATGATCTGTAGAACTCTATGGGCAATCCATCGGGGCCGGGTGACTTTTTAGTTGGCGATGACTTGAGTACATCGAAAACTTCTTCTTGAGTAATTTGTGCCTGGAGGTATCGATTGTCCTCTTCCGTTATTGTATTCTTAAGGCCAGATGTTGTTAAGAATTCCTTTGTCATATCTTCATCTATCTGCTGTTCACTGTAAAGTGTAGTGTAGAATCGATAAACCTCGTCTAATATATCTTTTTGGTTTATAAGGATTCTCTTATCCTCCGCCCGCATGTGATCAATAAAATTTCTTCGCCTCCGTTGTTCGTGTCTTATGAGGTGATAGATAGAAGCGTTTTCTTCTTCCACAATGGTTTGTGCATGGGATCTAATTTTTAAGCCTTCGAGCTGGGACCTCTTCATATTTATGAGCTTGGCTTTGATTCTCTTTATTTCTATGAAAATATCGTTAGTCATCGGTTGTTCATAGAGATCGCGTAAACAACAATAATAAAATTCCATTGTATGTCTCGTCCATCTCATTCTCTCTTTGCTATGCGCTATTAGGGTAGCTCTCAATTTTTTCTTGGCAACCGCAGCCCACCATTGTATAGTTGACCGGTATTTATGGCGCTGTCGTAAAGAGGCCTGCCAGGTTTCTTCTATTTGTGCATTTAGGTTATTCTCTAGCAGCATACCTATGTTCAGTTTCCACAATGGTCGGCCCCAGTAAGTTTTCTGCTTCGGTAACTTAACACTGCATTTGACTGCAAGATGGTCGGAAAAGGTAGTTGGTATAACCTCAATTGCAGCAATTTTATTGTCAAAGTTCGAAGAAACGTAAATTCTATCGATTCTGCTTTGGGATCTACTAGTAATGTATGTGAACCTGACGAGGGTAGGATACTTAATTTCCCATGCGTCTTTCCATTTCATGTTACTAACTAAGCCCTGAAGTTCTTTAGATTTATTGAAGTTTGGGCGTTGGTCCTTTTCGTGTAACACACAATTCCAATCACCGCCAACTAAAACATTTTCCGGATTGTCTTTAAGTAAAACTAGAATGTCACTTTTGTAAAATGTTGCTCTTTCGTCTCTCGCATTATTGCCCGATGGTGCGTAAACATTTACCAAATTAGTATTAAAAATTTTGCATCTGATTCCCCGCCCAGATTCTAAAAGGCAGACATTTTTCATCTCTATGCCGTCCTTTGCAAGGATAGCTGTCCCACAACTACTCTCAGGTGCAATATTCAGTATTGCTTGATAACCAACGACGTATAGATCTTTGATGTTAACCTCCTGCAATAATGCTATGTCTGTTTCGGATTGATACAAAAAATCTTTAAGAGCAGCCACTTTTGTTTCATTCTGGATTTTGTTGATGTTAAACATGTTCCATTAGTTAGGTGTGATTGAAATTTCTAAGTCCGATAAGGGCAATTCATTGTCTTTATTTTTTTTCCCTCCCCTTCGCCGTCATCTGTCTTCATGCTTCTTGTCTGAGCGGTTTCATTCCCACTCTTTTAGTAAAACATATCTTCATCCTGTATTGCTTCATCTGCCATGTCTTCGTCTGATTCTTGTGCCCAGTCTAGTCGTGCCTCTGAGGTAGCTTGACTTGACATGGGTTCATGTCCTGACATCTCAATGGTATTGTCAGTTGCTTCACTTCCGCTTCCTGTAGGAAGTTCCTTGGAAGTTACTGCTGCTTCTGAAACAGTTACCTGCTTGTCGCGTTCTTTAATGGTTTTCAGTTTTTTCTTCAAAATGGGGGCTATACTCTCAGCGGATTCATGAGCCAGCCTGCGCTTCTTATTTCTCCTGCGCTTTGGGGATCCCCCGTTAGATGATGCCGGTGACTTCTCTTGAGAATCTGTGGACGATGTCTCTGTCGCCACCTGTTCCTTCTTCTTATCGGTTAGCCTGTTGGGATTTCCATTTTGCACCTCCATATTTGGGTCTTTCTGCGTGATGTTACGAGGTGTAGGGTCCTCAATTGTGCTGTCCTGTGTAGTTCGATTCTCTGTCCCAGATCCTCTTTGGGCTTCTATGTCGGATGTTATCGGTAGGGTCTCATTTGTCTCCATATGACTGCGTGTCACGTCCTCGATGTTCATTCTAGTTACCTCGGAAGTCAGAGGGCCTTCGTGTTGAATAACAGAAGAGCGGCTTCCACTTTCAGATTCTGTGGAGACAGGTGTTGTCTTCTGCACATCCAGTGAAGCTCCTCCCTGACGCGGTATTTCGTTCGTTTCCGCGGCCGGGTAGCTCGCCTCGCTAGAACGCTCTTGCTCGACGTGACTCGGTTCTGCGTAGTTTCCTGGTGCGGCCGGTGCGGCAACAACTTCCTCCTGCCTAGCGGGGCTGCGCGGGTACGTGGCGGCAGCGTACGTCAGATTGAGGCCGACTGCCTGGCCGGGCGCCGCGTGCTCTGCAGCCGGCAGCTGCGGGACGCGCCTCCTGCTACACTCGCTTCTAATGTGCTCCGTGGAATTACACAGAGCACACGTTCTGGGCAGTCCGTCGTATATTATTAAAGCACGATAGCCACTCACATTTATGTATGAGGGTATGTGCTTATAAAGCTCTATCTTCACTTGTCGGACGCCGTTCAACACGGGAAACATATGGGCCTCTGACCACTTTTCGGCGATGTTGGAAATTATTCTGCCGTAGGGCCGAAGAACTTTGTTGATTTCCTCGTCCGGCATTTCAAAAGGAAGTTCAAAAATGCGGACCGTCCGAATTCCTAAACCAGCGTGACAGACAGGAACGTCACTCACACTACCGTCAGAATGATTGAACTTTATGATACCGCCAAACTTATCTACTATTGAACAACATAGTTCAGAACTTTTCAGTTTCACAAACGCAGCATTTGTTACAAAGGACAAATATACACCTATTACGTCACTCTCATGAATCTGTACTTTTTCTATAAACCATTGCTTCACTTCATATGCTTTCGGTCTTACATGACATCTGTCGAAAGTAAATTTGATCGTATCTTTCCTCAAGATATTAATCGTGCTCATTCTGTCTGCTTTTTCGTTTCAAACACAGCCACAATTAGCTAAGCAAAGCGGTTAGAACTAACCTTAAACACAGCGACTCAGCCGTTGTTTACTTCGCGAACGCCAGCACTGCCGCCACGCGTCCGTCCCGCACTGCGGCTGCCACTCGAATACACTGAGCTACCCCGACACGACTCACGATGCCGCCTCACAACTTTACTTCCGCCAGTACCTCGCCTCCTACTTTCCAAACTTCACAGAAGCTCTCTTGCAAACACGCAAGACTAGCACTCCTGGAAGAAAGGATATGGTGGAGACATGGCTTAGCCACAGCCTAAGGGATGTTTCCAGAATGAAACTTTCACTCTGCAGCGGAGTGTGCGCTGATATGAAACTTCCTGGCAGATTAAAATTGTGTGCCGGAACCGGGACTCGAACCTGGGACCTTTGCCTTTCGCGGGCAAGCGCTCTACCGACTGAGCTACCCCGACACGACTCACGATGCCGCCTCACAACTTTACTTCCGCCAGTACCTCGCCTCCTACTTTCCAAACTTCACAGAAGCTCTCTTGCAAACACGCAAGACTAGCACTCCTGGAAGAAAGGATATGGTGGAGACATGGCTTAGCCACAGCCTAAGGGATGTTTCCAGAATGAAACTTTCACTCTGCAGCGGAGTGTGCGCTGATATGAAACTTCCTGGCAGATTAAAATTGTGTGCCGGAACCGGGACTCGAACCTGGGACCTTTGCCTTTCGCGGGCAAGCGCTCTACCGACTGAGCTACCCCGACACGACTCACGATGCCGCCTCACAACTTTACTTCCGCCAGTACCTCGCCTCCTACTTTCCAAACTTCAAAGGCAACTTCAAAGGCAAAGGTCCCAGGTTCGAGTCCCGGTTCCGGCACACAATTTTAATCTGCCAGGAAGTTTCATATCAGCGCACACTCCGCTGCAGAGTGAAAGTTTCATTCTGGAAACATCCCTTAGGCTGTGGCTAAGCCATGTCTCCACCATATCCTTTCTTCCAGGAGTGCTAGTCTTGCGTGTTTGCAAGAGAGCTTCTGTGAAGTTTGGAAAGTAGGAGGCGAGGTACTGGCGGAAGTAAAGTTGTGAGGCGGCAATGTGAGTTGTGTCGGGGTAGCTCAGTCGGTAGAGCGCTTGCCCGCGAAAGGCAAAGGTCCCAGGTTCGAGTCCCGGTTCCGGCACACAATTTTAATCTGCCAGGAAGTTTCATATCAGCGCACACTCCGCTGCAGAGTGAAAGTTTTATTCTGGAAAGGTAACTCAGATTGTCAAATGCGCTAATACAAACTGCATACACGTATTTGAGCTGAATAGAACCTGAGAAATTGTGAAACATTAAGCAGATAAAGGACATCTGACAAACACAGAAGTGAGAACAACCACATTGCAACTAAGATATAAATAGGTACAAAATGGATGTATAACAACTTCTCTAATTATAGTTATAACTTGTAAATTACTTTTATGTATTTACAGAAAACCAATTGCCAAAATAAATCGTAATTAATAAAATAATACAAAAACAGTGTAATAGGTATAAAATTCTATTCCAAAAATGAAGTTTCCTTTGTGATGAGAGATGTATGTTGAAGACAGTTCCAATGATGGAAGTATAACATGTGGAAATCAGCGATCTAAATAACAAAAATCGCACTGGCGTGTTTTACGGCTCACTTTAGCTTTTCCTATACTTCATTATTTTTGCAAATATTATAGACGAAAAAATGAATCATTAATAATAAAGAATTAAATATATCAGAATAATACAACTATAATTAATAATAAATTATACAAAATTAAATACGTTAATAAGGATAATAAAATATATAATAGATTAGAAAATTAATTTTAATTTATTTTCAGTTGATAATTTTCTTAGTTTTTGACAAAAAGTGAACCATGAAACGTACGAGTACGATTTTGATTTTTATAAATTCGTTAATCAATCTTTTGATCATTTTTATTTTCCACCTAAAATTTCAATTTTAAAATTGCCCTCATCCATCCCGCTTCTTTTTTATCACTCTTTCTCATATCGCTATAAAAAGGCAATTTTTTCTTTGATGGATTCTTCCGTACATGAAATATCAACCTGATCCATACTTTGAACTTCCATTAAATACCTGCAAAAGAATATAATGGTAGAGACAAGTGAAGAAATATATTATTTTAGGTGTGTGCCGGCTTTCACACTCAAAACACAGAACAAAATTTCAAAGAAAAGTTACTCGATAGTTGGTTCAGAACAGATGTGATAATTTTTCCGGTTCGAGACAGAGCATAGTAGCGCCCGGTTATGTCAACCGAAGGAAGTTCTGGTCACCGGCCACCAACAAATAGGCCTTCGCCTGTAAAATTTGTACCTATTGGTTAATTGTCGTGACCTAAGCTCGCTACATATAGAAATACGGTGTTAAATAGCCGTTATTTTTATAGATATAGTAGTTTAATTCCTGCTGCTTCGCAAGCGTAGACTGGATGGTCTGCATTAGTTGTTTCTACTTCTAAATATGAATTTACATATATTTAGCTTTAAAAACGCTTTCCTAATGAAGTATTTTGATACAACTTGCCACCTTGTTTTGCACCATTGATGAATTCAAAACATCCCGAAACACGTTTTTTTTTCTTGTTTTATTATTATTATTAATTCTAATCTTGATTCCATATACAATTTTTTGAATTTTTAGCATCGTTACAGTCTTAGTAGCACCCTTATAAGATTTTCCCTTATTTCATACGCTTAATGGTTGAATTATCAAAAACATCTAAACACGTGTTTTTAAAATTCCAATCAAAATTCTAAATCCGAAGTATTGCATTTCTTGCTACAAAACTGCCTGAATAGCAACGTATTTTCAAAAAACTGTTCATCGTCTGTTTCACCCCGTTAGGAATGGTAGTATCGAAAAATCGCTGATGTCTACAGTGTAAGAGAAAAAAAGTCTACAAATTTCAAGTTTATATCGTCTGTAGATTCATTTTTCAGCGCCGTTTCCAGTCTTTTAGTAACGAATCGAGAACTCGAAATTTCTTGCTTATGCTTTGGCATCTTTCTTAATAGTTTTACTTTTCAAACTGAAATATGCACATATTTTTTTTATTCGTACGCTTGTCGCAGAAAAACAACTAAAGAATGTGCAACACGGTTTGATGTATATAACCTCCTTGCTATCATAGTATCCAAAGACATCGCTGGTCTTGTCCGAATTTTATATAATCTGACGACTTTCATCCACTATATCTTCCATCCTCTTACAGCTATTGACACAGAACTGCTATGGTGGACAACGGGAGACTTTGTACTACAACAACACAGAGAGAACGTTCATCTCCATTGTGTAGTTTTTGCTGAAGATCAAAATATTTACACCCAGACGTAGAATTTTATATGAGTAAATAACTTTCAGCTCCCATATCTTCCACCTCGTTATCAACCCTCCACCACCACAGTACACAATGGGAGACTCATACCTACAACCACAAAGAAACAATATTCGTTCGCGATGTATAGTTTTGGCTGTAGAGTGAAATACAGGCACAAACACCACAATTTTTGTATACATTATACGATATTAAACGGTGCGAGATGCTAAAAAAGATAACAGAGCAAAGTTGTAGAGAATTTTCTCTTCTGCATGTCTGTTTATTCAAAGTTCGACTCAGATTAACGGTTAAGGTGTTATTTGAAAATTTTAATTATAGAGGTTGTCAAAATGCCATCGGACACGATCCACTTTGAGTGTTACTAACCTAAGTAGTCGAGAAACTACTAGCGGCCTTGGCTGTTACTTTATGTAATAATTCTGTTGATCAGCTGGCCCGCAAATAAAAATGCCGAACTTACTGTTGTAGTTCTGCAATATCGTAACTAAACAATTCTACAAGGAATGCTTTAAAAACATGAAGGCCACAGGTGGTGATGCGACTGTTATATACTGACACGTTTCGACTTTGTTAGATTCTAAAACTTGGGGTAAAGTTGTTCAGTTCAGCACACCCATGACTTGGTACACAATTCTACGAAACTTTACCCCATGTTTTAGATTCTGACGATGACTAACTCGAAACGTGGGGTAAAGTTTCGTAGAATTTTACCACGTCATGGGTCGGCTGAACGATATAACTTTACCCCATGTTTTATATTTTGACGATGACAGAGTCGAAACGCGTCAATAAATAATTGTCTATCACCACTTGTAGCTTTCATGTTTTTCAAGCGTTTCAAGCATTATTTAATTACGAAATTGAAGATAGGCGCATACCTCATTAGTGACTTCTGTCAAATTTGTAGTTCTGTAATATTCATGGAGTTCTGTAATATTATACCTGTATAACCCTCCCACTATCGGAAGTAGAATTACCTTTTGGTGCGTGCAGGAACAAAATAGAATACATGATGTTGAGTGCGTGAGTATTACACCGTATACATCGAATTTCCGACACAGCAGTTCTTTTTCGTGGGGAGACCATGTTTTTAAAGCGTACCTTATAGCATTATTTAATTACGAAATTGAAAATAGGCTCATACCTCATTAGTGACTTCATGTCAAATTTGGAGTTCTGTAATATTCATAGAGTTCTTTAATATTCATACCGTATAACCCTCCTACGATCGGAAGTAAAATTTCCTTTTGGTGCGTGCTGCACCGTATACATCGTATTTCCGACACAGCAGTTCTTTTTTCGTGGGGAGACCATGTTTTTAAAGCGTCGCTTATAGCATTATTTAATTACGAAATTGAAAATAGGCGCATACCTCATTAGTGACTTCAGGTCAAATTTAGAGTTCTGTAATATTTGTGGAGTTCTGTAATATTCATGGAGATCTGTAATATTCATACCGTATAACCCTCCTACGATCGGAAGTAAAATTACCTTTTGGTGCGTGCAGGAACAAAATAGAATTCATTGTGTTGAGTGCGTGAGTATTGCACTCTATACATCGAATTTCCGACACAGCAGTTCTTTTTCGTGGGGAGACCATGTTTTTAAAGTGTCCCTTATAGCATTGTTTAATTACGAAATTGAAAATGGGCACATACCTCATTTAGTGACGGCATGGGTGTGTGTGTGTGTGTGTTGTCCTTAGATTAGTTTATCTATGTTTAAGTAGTTTGTAATATTTGAACATTTGATTTCATTAGTGACTTCATGTCAAATTTGGAGTTATGTTCAAATGTTTGTAAAGTCTATGGGACTTAACTACGGGATCATCAGTCCCTAAACTTACAAACTACTTATGAACTACTTACGAACTAGGACGGCACAAAAATCCATGCCCGAGGGGGATTCGAACCCCCGACCGTAGTGGCCGTGCAGACCTTAACTGGAGCGCCTTAGTCTCCTCGGTCACCGCGGCCGGCTGGAGTTCTGTAATATTCATAGAGTTCTGTAATATTCATAGCTGTATAACCCTCCCACAATCGGAAGTTGAATTACCTTTTGGTGCGTGCAGGAAGTAAATAGAATACACGGTGTTGAGTGCGTGAGTATTGCACCGTATACATCGAATTTCCGACACAGCAGTTCTTTTTCGTGGGGAGACCATTCCGCGCGGTGTTTCGAAAAGAAACTGCCATCGTAAGCACAGGCGGCGGGTTACGTGGACAGGGGCCGTTGCGACGGCCTGTAGCGACCTCACTAATACCTGCTGGTCGTCGTAAAAGAAACCGTAACGGTCGGCGCCACGTGCGTTGCTGACTGGCTGATACCAGCCTGTCCTGTCCGCCGTGTGTCCCCCCCCCCTACCCCTCCAGCAGGGGGCGGAAAATTCCTGAGCACCCGGCGGCCAGATAAGAGGATTTGGGGCCATCAATAGCGGACAAGCCAATAGGAAGGGAACGCCAATAAGTTGTTCTTGAGCCAATATCCTTGTTTATTACGGGCGGGCGGTATCGCGCGCGCGGTATCGGGCTCTTTATCTACTGCCACCTATTTCTCGAGTGACTGAGCAATAAGGCCCGGCTCATCGTAAGTCCCACACCGGCCGCGGTGGAGGGGGGGGGGGGGGCGTGGCCTTGGCGGCGGCGGCACTGACCCTGAACTGCTGTACTGTACTGCTCGGGCTGTAATAACCACGCTGTCGACGGTATCTTAAGCCCTGCTGTAAAGGGGGGAAAAAAGGGGTGGCGTTGTAGCGAGTCTGTGGTCACCAAACTGTGGTCTCTAACTTTACCGAAAATACCTTAGCTTTCTGTGTTTTGGGGGTTAGAGGTTGTGGCGTTTCCTACCACAACATAAACAAAGTCAATTTTATTTGTGCCCCTATAAATTATGCAATAACTCTTTACACAATATTTTATTATAATAAATATAAAAAAATTCCGTCCTTAGATTTGTACGATACCTGTCAGTACTATGCGTCACAATAGGTACACTTGTTAACCATGTAATTATCGATAAAAGAATTTGTCACATTGTAAATTAATTTCAAGACTAAAGAGAATTTTTTTTTAAATTCATCAATTGTTTTAAAAATTATCTATTGTTTTAAAAATTATCAATTGTTTTAAAAACTGATTGTAAGACTTTATATAGTAGAAGAAACACTTTTTTGAAGATTGACTTAAAATGTCCTCTCATAAAACAACCAATAAATTCTGGAGCCGTGTCAGCTGTTTTTGAGATCATTTTTTTATAAAGGTCCACTACCGGTTTCGTGTCATTAGAGACGCATCTTCAGGTGTTACTGTGTTAAACAACAAAACAATAATTAAAATTACAGGACCAATAACTTGATAAACGCGATTCATGAACTGAACAAGGTATTACTTACAGTTTTTTCTCTCGTCATAATTCGTTAACTGAGTCCCAACATTCTAGTTGCTTTCATCCGTCAAATGGTTAAAAATTAAATAGGGCCGAATACATGGCTCCAAGTCCAATATCAAACGGATTGACAGATGAAAGCAACTAGAATGTTGGGACTCAGTAACGAATTATGACGAGAGAAAAAACTGTAAGTAATGGCGCGAAACCGGTAGTAGACCTGTATAAAAAAGGATATCAATAAAAACAGCTGACGCGACTCCAGAATTTATTGCTTGTTTTATGAGAGGACATTTTTAAGCCAATTTTCAAAAAAGTGTTTCTTCTACTATAGAAAGTCTTACAATCAATTTTTAAAACATTTGATAATATTTAAAACAATTGATAAATTAAAATAAAAGAAATATTTACTCAGCTGCGGATGCCACAATTATAAAATAACCTGTACTAATGAGAATGTTCGCAGTATTCAATATGTATCAAAAGTATGATCATTAATCACAAATTTACAATAAAGTAGTTTTTAAAATATATAAAATCTCTCTGTAAGTGCTAGGAAGAGATAGGGGTTGTTCTTTGCTTGTGAAGGTTAGAATATTGGGGATATGAGGATAATGATTGGCTTCTATATGGAATATTAACGGATGTATCACGAACGCTGAATATATGTTTCAACTCAAAAGTAAGTTCTGCATTCGTCGACAGTTATTCAATCTTTGGACATGCATTTTCTGTTAAGTACAAAGGTAGCCTACGGGAGTTACAGCATATCTAATTAAGAACCTGCAGATTATACACAAGGGACTTTACCTGAAATTGATCGTAAAATTTACTGTTACATTAGACACAGAACTGCTGGCAATTCCAGATTGGGTTGTGGATTATCCGTTCGGTGCAGAGAGACTCATTTCCGAGACTCTCTCATGCAAAAACTGAATTCAAGGTTTACAGGTTCACACAGCTGCAGACCATGAATCGAGAATCTACGAGCTTAATCGACACCACAAAGCCTGTAAGAAGCAAATAAAATGTTCTCCTTCAGGATTTTCGAAGTGTGTTATCAGAATGACCGAAGACTTAAATTTCATCGTGTCTGAAGAAAGTGTTAATTTGAAATAATTTATTATTTCAGAGATATTGAATTTATTAATTTACAGACTAAAGGTTTCAGTCAGAGATAAATACCATCAGATCTGCAGCAAAACATGTACTAGAAACTGAAACACTAGTGAGCAAGCTATATATTAAAACACGGGAAATGTCATACTAAAAAACTGAAAAAAGCTGTTTGAGATCTGCTCCTTAAAGAGACGTGGTGATACTCAGCCAATTACCAGACAAGCTGATAGCGGGGCTAAGAGAGAACCGAATTGGGTATTAGTGGAAGTGGCTCTCCAGTTCAGTTATGTCTTACAACAACGGGAAACCTCCCGAAAACCTTTAACTGGGGAATTGATAGCATATGATTTTATTCCATGGACGTTGTCGTTCGGTGAGAATGTTTCCCCTTTCAAAAAATTAATTGTCGGGAGAGCACGAGTGATGTCCTGACCATCAAAAATTGTGTGCCCGAGTTACACTTGTACACGCGCAGAGATCATTTCACCAAATTGTAATGGACGATCCTCTCCCTTGAGGAAGCGTATTCAGAAGCACCCTATGCTCTGCGTCCAACGTCATGCTAAAAATGTCACCTTTATACATATATAAAAATCTTTTTAAAATTAAATGAAGCATATCTGTTATTTTCATAACATGTCATAACACAATGAATCTATAAAGGATTCTTCAGAAAATAGCATCAGCATTGATCTGTTATATATTTGTATAATATAAGGCGCAGCGCAATCAGAAACATTTCGTTGTAGACGCTACTGTCAGCAAAAAAGTAGCCACAATCGACCCATGTGTCTTAATGACATCAGATTTGGACCCACTAAGGGCCTAAATGTCTTATCACTGTTGTAATTAAAAAGATTACTTTAAGCAGTTAGCCCAGTTAACATTTATTGCACATCTGACTGGTCTTTTCGTGTATTTTTACTGTTTAAAATTTTATGCTGTCTACATAAGTTCCCTGGACTTGAAACTGGACTGACGATACTCATTCAATGCACTAAATAAATATCTTTTATCATAAACACCAGGCGGAAATTTCTACTATTATTATTAAAAAGAAAATGTCCCTAAGTGGGGTGGGGACAATCATAAAATAACAATGTTTTGAACTACTTCACTTTATTCTAGTATATTTTTATCTAAAATTACTAAAGACGGTCTCAGTCAAATACTCTGTAAAATATCTTAAAGTCCAACATTCCTTACATTCCAAACTATTATACTAAATTAACATTTAACCTTAAAATTTAGATGATTTTTATCACGCCCTTATTTTTTTTTAACTGAATCGTAAATAGGCACATATTACACAATTTCGTTTAATATGATAGGTTGCAAATAGATCGTGTTTAATATTAACGGTCAAAGACCAGTATGAATTTGAATACTGGCTTATGAAATTGAATAAGAATGCAGTCTTTTGTATCAGTAAACCATAATGTGCCGCTTCCGTGCAGTGTCACATTAAAATTATTTGTGTGAAAATGTCTAATTCACTGCCGGAAAAGGAAATAAAAAATGAAGTATGTACCTGGAAAGACGGCCTAAATTTTTATTCGGCAAATGCGACCTCGTTGAGAGGTGATGAACTGTAATGGTTTCAACGTCGTCCATTAACAGATAGCGTAGTGGTATCTCTCTGTACACTTTAATAGGGAATGTTTACAGGCATCAGGATCTGTGTGTTATCAACGTGTCAAGCAAACAGTCTTCATACAATGGAGACGCTCTCGAGCTTACAACAGCCAGCTGAACGAGCTACGACTCAAATTGTGGCCTTCCAGTTGGCGGCATGGTCCTTTAGGACAATTTCCACATAAGTGAAATTAATGCGTCAATTGTGCAACGATGCTGGTAGCAATGGTTACGACAAAATTCACACACACACGTAGACGGGGCTTTGGACGTGCTCGCTGGATGGACATCCGCGAAGATTATAGTATTTTAAGGGCAACAGTGGTGGATATCATGTCTACAGGTGCACCCAGAAGTGAGGGCACGATATGTTCCAACCGATTACTAGCAGTAGGACTACGAGCAAGCACACCCCCTGCCCTTCCTGTACTCGAAACATGGGGACAGCGAAATTTGTAGGTTTGGGGGTTAACCCTCCCCCCTTCCACCCCGAAATATGAACAGAGCCAAGAAAATAATCGTGTCGTTCTGTTGCAAAGGTTGTTTCGATTATTCTGTAGAATTTTTTCAAGGAATCCGTTACGGAACCTCGATACAGCACCGATCTAAAATGTTTGTAAACCTAACGAACAAAGTAATTATTGAAAGCATTTTTTTTAAATGTTATATAACTAAAATATTACAGTCTAGGTCGCAAGTTGATCCTTTTATTGGCAACATGTTTCGGTCCTGTTCCACCCACCGCCACCGTCCACCAACAAGGTGCCAAAGTCCTGATGATGGTCCTGTGGGACCGAAACCGCTTGCCAATAAAAGAATCTAAACTGTAATATTTTAATTATATAAAGAACTAAATTCTGACGATATGAGTCCTTACATACTAATCTTAAACTAACGTTTCCTAAGGACAACATACACACAAACTCACTCTCACTCTCTCTCTCTCTCTCTCTCTCTCTCTCTCTCTCTCTCACACACACACACACACACACACACACACACACACACACAGACAGACACAGATGCCCGAGAGCGGACTTGAACCTCCAACGGGAGCAGCCACGCATTCAGTGATATGGCGGCTCAGAGCGCGCGGCAGTCGCGATCTGTCCCCATACAATTTCCAAAATTTTGAGACCTGAAGAAAGACATTCGTGGCCATCGGTTTGCTTCGAACGAAGCAGTACACAATCATGGCTCTATGTACGACCGAGAACTATTTTAAGGCGAAGACCTTCTTCTCTCCCAGTACGTTATGAAAGAGTAAGCAGGTCACTTAGTCCCTTCTCATCTGTCTCTTTTTAAATTGACAATTATACATGCGGGTCACTTGCGCATTTTTCCAATGAAAAGGAGCAATTCCTTGTTCACGTTAGAAACTAAATAATGGTAAACATGGAGGGGGGCTGATTCGCTCGAAGAAAAAAAATGTTCAAATGTTTGTAGAGCTTGTGGGACTTAACTACGGGGTCATCAGTCGCTAAACTTACAAACTACTTATGAACTAGCTTATACTAAAGACGGCACAAACATCCATGTAGTAGGGGGGATTCGAACCCACGACGGCGAACGGCCTCGCGCCTTGTAGCATAGCGCCTTAATGCGCTCGGCCGCGCTCGAAGATTCTCTACAAATTAACAATGACACCGTCGGGCACTGAAGCGCTAGTCCTTTATAAATTTGCACGTGTTTTTCATCACCACTAGTACTGATAACTATTTCACAAATCTTTTGTCAGTAGGATCTGAACGATTGCAATATTTCTCGGTTTTTCTACGTAAAGGATCAGTTGAGGAATTTTGGGATTTGGGTTTTAGTTTTACTTTTTTCTACATCGATTCCTACCTTAAGGAATATCTTTCTTGCCAATTACTGAGTATCAATAATGAACGACTACGACGCACGCCACATCACTAAAGTAAGATCCAGTCAGTTAGTTTTCTATCAGCAGGTACGACTTGCAAGCATATTAAAACTGTGTTTATCAATAGTTTACTTGGATCACTGAAAGCCGGCCGTGGTGGCCGAGGGGACTAAGGCGCTCCAGTCACGGTCTGCACGGCCACTACGATCGGGGGTTCGAATCCCCCCTCGGGCATGGATATTTTTGCCGTCCTAGTTCGTAAGTAGTTCATAAGTAGTTTGTAAGTTTAGGGACTGATGACCCCGTAGACTATACAAACATTTTGAAACATCACTGAAAACAGTGTTAACAAGTGTTCACCTAAACATGTGCCAGACAGGTTCCTGTCCTCAATGTTATTCCGAGTCCAATTCATAGAACATTAAAACTGATCACCAGAAGTACTTATTTACTCCTCAGGAATGAAAATTTTAATTAAAAAAGTTGTCAGTAAATTTATCGTAGTGTAAATCGGTGAATTTTCAGTTGTGTAAAATTGATTCTAAAGTTCCTTTAATTCTGACTGATTTAGTTTTAATATTGTGATCAAGGGCAGAATAATTACTTCAGTCTATAGAAACGAATATGAAAGTTAAATTATTACAGCTGATAAAATTTTCAGTTTGTAATTGCAAGTGTGACATTGTTAAAAGCAGTAAATTTGTTCGGAGAACAGTGTTCAATAATCAGTTGAGTCACTATTTCATTTAATTTGCAAGAAATTTTATAATTATATAATTGCTAATTTTACGGATACATAGACAAGAAACGAGAGCATTATTTTGATTAAGTAATTACCGGACTATGGTAATTAAAATGCTCACTTAATGAGTACGATATGCATTCTCTGTTTCGTTTTGTTTAAAAAAACCATAGGCGTTACGGTAAGACGCATTTTAATAGCAACACCAAAATAGCTTTATTGCTGCTTACTGCCTGTTAACCCGCAATAGTTGTAAAATTTATGCATTGTTTTACACATAATTTAATTTTCAGAGCATGTTTGTGTAGTGTCATTTGGTTTGGTGATTGGCGTAGTTAGCGTGTCAGCCTGCCCATTTAATTAACCCTCATTAATTAATTTTCATAATTGAATCATTTTACAAATTTTGTTCGTTCATTTAGCGAACATGACGACCGTAAACCTCTTCTGCGGCTAAATTCAGTCACTTTTAATCGTTTGTTCAACAACATATTTTTCTAAATTCTTTCCCACTAAAATTCCGATCATTGTCTAGCACAGATACGCTGTGGCATTTATCAAGTTATAACCTCCACTACATTTACAGGGATTAAAATTTGGACTCTTGCCTTTCCAATAATTAGTGATTTAGACACACGGAATACTTAATTACTAATTGACCGCGAAGTGTAGTGGTAGGAGTTTAGAGTAAGACCCGTTCTCTTGCAGCATAATGCTCGATCACACACTGCATGTGAAACTGAAAGTGCTCTGCAAGACATTCAACAATTTACTTGGTGTGACAGTACCGTCCAATGGATAGCACTCAGTCATTACGATTGGAGAAATTGAAAGCAATAATCACACTTAATTTGTCAAGATCAATTAAAAGGCACTGCAAACACTGACCTTGCCAATACAAAAAATTGTTAATCTTTTTTTTAAATTATATCCATAATGGGTGTGAGGTCGCGGTTGTATGCTTAATTATTTTGTCAAGTAGGCTCAACCACATAGATCGTGTAAAAACACTAAAATATGACGCGTTTCAAGGGTCAAGCCTTCATCATCAGATAAAATATACAAGAATCTTTAAAACCCGAGACAATAAAAATCTAAAACGTAATAAAAGAAAACGTGGTTACTTCCCTTGTAACCGTGTCTCCGCAGAAAGCTCCTCAGCATACTGTGCTTCGTCAAGATTGAAAACAGATCCCAGCACAGGCGGCGCATAACACTAGTGAAACGCACGGAGTCAACAACACGATTGGGGCGCACGTATGCATATGAGAAACAAAGACCTCTAAATACCAAAGATCATCCACAAGGTAGTGGGTACATTCAGCTGTCGCGAAATTATTTGCAAAGTAAGACAGAGGTTGAAATTTAAAATAAGCGACTTTTGTTACAATAGGTCCACAAAGTTTTTAAAAAAGCTGTATGTATTGCCTTGAACTTGTTCATTTAATGAAACGTCATCTTAAGATCATCTTCAATCTGCGTTAATGGGTGGCCACTTTCGTGGATGTGTGTAGCTACAGCGGACTTGCCAAAATTATTAAGTCGGAAGGCGTCCATATGTTCCTTGTACCTAACTTTAAACGATCTTCCAGTCTGACCGATGTAGTTGGCATTGCAACTACTACACTGTATCTTATAAACCCCTGCTTTGTCATATTTATCTTACTCTTTTATTTTATTATTTTTGGTTGCGCTATATCTATGTAAAAAGGTGACATTGATGTAAATGCATTATCTGTATGAATCTGTAATGTAGAAAAATTATGTTTAGCAGCCGTGTGGCTAGGACTCGTAGTGGACTGTCCAACAGAGAGCTTGTGTGTGTAAGGTGGAAACGGGTAACTGGGGCAGACCTTAGCGGCTTGGAAAAGCATGACGTCAGGGGAATTCTCTGCGCAGCCAGGGAGGCGGCTGTATATGATAAAGTTAAATTTAAGAATAAAACATAATGAGACAGAGAAGAGCGGTGCAGTTTCGTATGACACATCTGGTGACGCACATATATCCTTTCCATCAAGTACGTATAAAAAGTTTTAATAGAACGAAAATACGGCAATTAATCAGTTAAAAATCCATAACTTTTAAATCATTTAAGATACAGAGGAGAGGAGGGCTCATATTAAAGGTTTCAACACGGTGTATCACCTGATATACCTACAATCAACAGGAAACCTAATTAATTAATACGATTGCATAAATTTGTTAAGACCAAAACAGATACACGACCAGAATGGAACTGTTTGTACGCAGGTGTCGTAATACACATTATTATGCCAGAAAATCACATTCTTCATATTTCCTTATGTATCTATTCTTTGCTTAAATAATTCGTATATAATCGCCCATTATTTTTTAATTTGAAATGGTACACCAAAACGGCTTGTTTCATTGTAAAGAACAGACTAAAAATTCATAGAAACAGGTTTCATGCAGATTTTTGCAACAGGGTTTATCACATAAATAAGTTTAAGAGAGGAAAATAATACTGCAAATGGCGAGAGAGATGATATTTATATCTGAATCGCCCATAGGAGAAATGATATAAATGACATGTAAAATAAAACATGTTAATTCATCTAAGATCAGCTTCATATTTATTTCTGTTTACTATAACTGTTTAGAGATGTATACGTATGAATGCACAGTATATTTGGCAAAGCGTTGTACGTTGGCGAGGAGTAGCAACTGGGGATTTGATGACGTCGGGTTTCTCTGGAGGACAGGTATAAAGGCTGGGCGCTAGGCCCAGGTGGGGAAGTGTGTGAGGCTAGCATCGCGATGGCGAAGCTATGCCGGTCTGTGCCGCGACTTTCGGAAGAGTGAAACTTTAGAAGTTTTCAGAGTGCGGAAAGTGTAGTCGTACTTAGCAAAATTTATGAGTGGGGAAAGTTACCGTTTGAATTTGCAAGCTTTCTTCTTGAGACGCCGAGTGCTACGTTGGCTTTAACACTGCAACGTGTGAAGTTTAAGCACTCTGACTTCGATAAATTTACGTGAATCAGAACGATTGTACCAACTTGTTGTGAAACTGGTTGTAAAAGTGCATCTCGCCAGGAAGTGTTAACAGAGTTTCATGAACATTCAGTCATTCCACTGAATAGTACAGATATCTGTTCAAGAACATTGTTTTTGTGAAAGAAACTGTGATTAGACTGAATCTAAAGACAAAGTATTCGCGGTCAGGTCAAAGGCTAGTGGAAGGGTTTCATGCAATAAACAGTAGCCTAGTAGGCTCATTCCAAATATTTTCGGCAAAGCAAATTTTGTTTGGAAGCTCACGAGCGATGATAGATACGACAACGTACAGTGCTATTAATAGTGCTTTGATCTAATAAATAAACATACTATGTAAAAGCTTAAAGGAAAGTGTTGTCGAAGTTTCTCTAATTTTTATATGTGTTTTATTAACCATATGCAGGTAGGGACTGTTGAAGAATTTTTATCATTCACTAGGTAGAGCAGAACTTACTGAGTGAGTGATCTTAATGGTGTTAATCTTATGTAAGATTCTCTGCAGACAGCCGTTTTTTGTATTAACGTCGCACTGGCCAGACCTGTCCCCAGTCGAGTGCACGTGTGTGTGTGATATGATGGGAGGAGGAAGGAAGCTTAGGGTTTAACGTCCCGTCGACAGCGTGGTCATTAGAGGCGGAGCTCACGCTCGGGTTGTTTGGGTAAGGATAGGGAATGAAATCGGCCGTGCCCTTTGAAAGGAACCATCCGGGCATTGCCTGGAGTGAACTAGGAAAATCACGGAAAACCTTAATCTGAATGGCCGGAGGTGGATTTGAACCATCATCCTTCCGAATACGAGTCCAGTTGCGGCGGAACGACCTCTTCGTGCCGCGGAACGTATGCTAAAACCTTATCTTCAAAAGCACTCGTCTTGTATGATTACGGTTGAATGTGGCCGTGTCAGACTTCGTAATCCTTGAGGTGTCCACTCGCCGATAAACATTTATATAAAAAAAAATAAAAACTATGTTCATGTAAAATCTTTATACGTTGCAATATTTCAAAATCAGATTCTTGCGCCGAGGTAAGAAGTCTTTAACAGTCACTCTTGTTAAAATATTTCTAAGTTCTTTCATAGATAAGATTGTCAAAAGAATTTCTTCAGTTTGTGGTCGTTGCTATATCCACAGATAAAAAATATTTCTTCAGCGATTATCGATCGATGTGTATGATCGATTAACCAAAGTCCGAAAAAAAACATTTATCAGTCTTCTTGACGTAACTTTCGCACCAATAAAAATTCATAAAAAATCTTCCTTCAGATTGAAGAATATTTAATTTAAATCATCTCTTCGTTTCATTAATATATTATTTATCGTAAAATAATTCTTCATAAATGATGTACTCTGACACTTTCGTCAAGTTTACACACAATAATATGTATTGCTTTCTATGACTTTACATATGTAGTCATTGACAGACAAAAGGGAACTGACTTTTAAAATTTGTTGTTTTAACATAAAACTTCGATAATAATGTCAACTCTTGCGACGACAACCGGAGAGATCAACATCTTCTTGCGTCGTGGTCGTCGACCCGCGACTTGATGTGGCCGGATATTTACTCCTTGTAATCGGCGTCGAAGATGTTGCCCTCGTGTGTTGAATCCCCTCACAGCACATGAAACAGAAAAGAAAAAAAAACATACAAAAACCTCTTTAAGAATCATATAACATTAAATATTTACATAAAAATCATTTAAGGACACAAATATAAGCAAGTTATCCTGCACAAACTGAGCTGACATGAGATATGTGGCGGAGACAATAATCCTTCCCACTACACAGTACGTTTCCACTGCGCCACCTCACTCGGTGAGATGATGGGATGGCAGTTCAAATATTCAATGATTGTTAAACTTATGGGACTTAACTGCAGGGTCATCAGTTCTTAAACTTACAAACTACTTATAAACTTATACTAAAGACCACACAAATATCCATGGCCGAGGGAGGATTCGAAACTCTGACGGGGAATGGCCTCGCGCGTCGGAGCATAGCGTCTCAATGCGCTCCACCGCAGCGACTCGTCAACCCACAACCCCTGCATAACAACGTGTGAAAGTCGAGCAGGCGTGGAATAATATATCCCAAGTCTGTATTCGCTTTGTGTATGATGGAATGGATTACATAATTAATGCCTCCATTGCCGCCCATGGAGGCTTAACCACATATTGATATGGGTATTACAGCATGGTTCGACATGTGATACCCTACTATCGCTTTAGTTACTCATCTGTAAATGTAATCATTTTATGTACTTCATATGCTCTGTTTCAAAAGTAGATATTGAGTCAATTACAAAACTCTATGCGGCTAAACTGTTGCGTCCTGCGATCCACAGGAAGACAACTCATGAAAATGATAACTGTTTATTGAGAAAAAAAAAAAAACCTTCTGAGCGTACAATAACAAACGCAAAGATAAAGATGGCCAGTCACTTAGGGACCAACAACAAGTACAAGAGCGAGAACATCACACAACCAACTACTAATGCATGTGGCGCTAGGACCAAAACAACACTAATACAACGACACAAAAACTACGCTCAGTTCCGATGTAGCTGGATCCAGCGTAGGAGCGGCCGGTAGCTGGCTGAACACACTCCGTCGGTGCGCTTCTGAAGCAGGCATGTGAGGAGGGCTACACCAGGTTACTCCGCTGATATTGGCTGGGCACCGTCACATGGCTAACCGTAAAATAGTGCCGCAGAACGGCGCCGTTTCCTACGCCGGTTGCTCGCCGCGGAGATTCGAGTCCTCCCTGGGGCATGGGTTTGTGTGTTTGTCCGTAGGTTAGTTTACCTAGGTTTAAGTAGACTGTAAGCTACGGACTAATGACCACGCAGTTTGGTCCGATAGGTTTACAAAAATCAAAAAACAAACAGTTTCTTACGCAGTTGGTCGTTGTCGATGTTTTGGTTTTACGTGCGAGCGCCTACGACCGGAGGCTAAGCAGCCCGCCTTGGACGCCTGTTTTGCGGGCACGCTACACAGTCAGGGACTACCACAGCATAAACTAATTTTTACACCCGACAGTGTAGAAGCAGTTCTTCAGAAATACTATTAATTTCTTTTTACATACTGCTTGGCTTTTGATGTTATATATGAGTAAAGTTTCGTGTGGCAGCATAATTCACCCCTTTCTGTGCTAAAATTAAATTTAACATTGAACGGTGAAGATCATCCTTCCTTCTAGTATTGTAGCTATTGCTTTTTAATGGGGTTAATAATGACAATGTTCATAAGTGACTAGAGTATATATCGTGAAAATACTAGAAAACAAGTGTTAGCAGGAGGTGGAATGGAACCTCAGATAAGCATAATTGAGAGGAAGAGGTAACGGAGGTGTTGCTTACAGAGAATTTGGAACGAAATGAAGCCTAAAAGCGTGTCGAAGAGCTATCGCAAGCTGAGAAGATGAAATGACCCAGGAAAAGGCGATTTACGAAGTAAATTGAGCACTCTAACACAGACCGTAGTTCGTTTGTAACTAGCAACGAACTCGCGCTGGGATACAAAGAGAACTACATCGAACGAAAAATGTACCACAATTAGTGAACCAAGGAGGATTTCACTTTGACAACAGGAATTATTAGACGAATTACTTATTGAGGACACGTATCTGCACAAAGCTTCAACGAGAAATGCGACCAGTGACGCGAGGTGAGTAGGGACGAATTATATGCATGAGGTCAATGAAGTGCGATGAACAGGAATCATGATTCACATTAAGATTCTTCCTTACGCATAAAAAGAGTATTACAAAAAGACGCATGTTCAACAAAGAGACGATTACTTCCAAAGCAGTCCTGACGAGTCTAATTCAGTCCTGAACGGAATTAGAAATTAAAGTTTTGGACGGTAGAGGAGAGTGAAGGAGATACTACAGATTTTTAAAAGGAAGCCAAAATTTTTAGTGTTTTGCCTAGATTATGAAACTGGAACAGGACTCGTAGCAAGGGATAAAGGTGCAGTTGTGATGAAGACTTTATATTGGCGAAGCAACCGGAATAGATATAGGCCTAGAGGCTTTTTACACATGCCATGAGTACCAAGATGATAGCCAACCATCAAAATTGTCCTATAGTTAAAATATATTTAAAATCAGTCTCGATCGTATACGAGGCGCGTCCAGAAAGTAAGTTCCGTTTGGTTATATAAAATGAACGGGTACACATACAGAAAAAATTTGGATTGCACAAAAATCTACAACTGTTAAACTACTTTTCTACATAGCTTTCGAAATTTTGTAGGCAATTGTCATAGCATGGCACAAGGTTTTGTGTGCCTTTTTCATAGAATATTGCCGCCTGTGTATTCAACCACGTGGTAACATGTTCTTTCAGCTCGTCATCATCGTTAAAGTGTTGTCCACCAAGGACAGATTTTAGGTGTAAGAAGAGGATTACTGTCAATTTTGTTTTCACGATAATGTCTGACCTCACACACCGAATGTGACCAAACAATTCTTACAGAAATTTCAATGGGACCTGTTTGATCATCCTCCATACAGCTCGGACCTCTCTACTAGCGACTTTCATCTCTTCTTACAATTAAAATCTGTCCTTGGTGGTCAACACTTCAACGATGATAAAGAGCTGTTACCACATAGTTGAATACACAGGCGGCAACCTTCTGTGAAGGATGCATGCAAAAACTTGTGGCAGGCTATGACAAGCGGCTAAGAAATTTTGGCAGTTATGTGGAAACGTAGTTTAAGAGTTGTAGAATTTTGTGCAATAAAAATTTCTTCTGTATCTGTGTACAATTTCATTTTATTACCAAACGGAACTTACTTTCTGGACACGCCTCGTATAATTCTTTTGCTGGCCGCTTCCGACCTTTTTACCAGGTTATTTTCACACCAATTTGCGCAGGCGACGTTGAAGTAATTGTTTGCTAAATGATGCTGAAATTAAAACATTCAACGTTAAAGTAAATGAAACTGAATGCAACTTCGAATGATGCAGAGTTACCTGATTAGACCGAGACCATAGAGGAGGAGATGCCGACGAACAACGTAGACATCATGTTACAATAAAACCAGAGAAGGGGGTTATTAATGAAGTAGAGTAAAAGAAAACTGCAAACGAGGTGTTTAATGCAATAGCTGTATAGATTACATATGAGAAGTTTTCTGTGGAAAGGCTTTCTTTGTGGAAAAGTGAAGATGGTTTGGAACTATATAATTGACACTAGCGAGATAACCAAATAATGTCTATAATCAGGGCTTGAACTGAACATAGTTTTATGTCAGTATACTATAGTCCTGCTGAATTTACCTTGGGGGGGGGGGGGTGAGCTTAATAAAAGTATGTGACTTTACGTAAGTAACCAATGAGTTGTTCCTACTGACATCCATAATGGCAGGATGGCTGGATGGTTAAAGCGTCTAACTAGTAAACAGGAGACCCCGACTAGAATACCTCTCGTGGCACAATTTTTAATTCAGTGCCTCTCCTTGTATTCATTATCTTTGGTATGTTGAGACTACGTCTGTTACTAGAAAATTAGTTTATTTGATATTGAAACAAGTGTTAGTGGATTCTAAAAAAGACATTTATTGACGCATAAATTTGGTAGTGGCAGAATTGAGTGTACTAAAGACTGAGTAAAGAAAAAATAATTTAAATTTATACATGCAATTATCTTTTATCTTGGAAATAACGAGTCAATTAATCTACCAATTCAAATAACAAGTGAGATGAAAGAAAACTTGTTAATTCACATGTTATGTTGTTATGGTCTTCAGTCCGGAGACTGGTTTGATGCAGCTCTCCATCCTACTCTATCCTGAGCAAGCCTTTTCATCTCCTCATAAGAACAGCAACCTACATCTACTTGAATCTGCTTACGATATACGTCGCTTGGTCTCCCTCTGCGATTTTTACCCCACACAGTTCCCTCCAATGCTAAATTTACAATTCCTCTATGTCTAAGAATGTGTCCTACCAAGCGATCCCTTCTTTTAGTCAGGGTATGCCAAAAACTCCTTTTCTCGCCAATTCTATTCAGTACCTCTTCATTAGTTATGCGATCTACCCACCTAATCTTCAGCATTCTTCTGTAGCACCACATTTCAAAAACCTCTATTCTCTTCCTGTCTGTACTGCTTATCGTCCATGTTTCACTCTCGTACAAGGCAACCCTTCACACAAATGCCTTCAGAAAAGACTTCCTTACGCTTAAATTAATATTCGATGTTAGCAAATTTCTCTTTTTCAAAAATGCTCTTCTTCCCATTGCCATTCTGTATTTTATATCCTCTGTACTGCGACCATCGCATGTTATTTTATTACCCAAGTAACAAAAAACTCATCTACCACCTTCATTGTTTCGTTACCTAATCTAATTCCTTTAGCATCGCCTGATTTTCTAAGACCGCTTTCCATTATTTTTGTTTTGCTCTTGTTAATGTTCATTTTGTACGCTCTCTTCAACACACTGTCCATTCCATTCAACTGCTCTTCCAGGTCCTTTGCTGTCTCTGACCGAATTACAATGTCATCAGCAAAACGCAATGTTTTTATTTCTTCCCCCTGAACTTTAACCCCTATTCCAAATTTTTCCTTGCTTTCCTTCACCGCCTGCTCGATGTACAAATTGAATAACATCGGAGAAAGTCTACAACCCTGTCTTAATCCCTTCCCAACTGATGCTTCCCTTTCATGCCCGTCGAGTCTAATAACTGCAATCTGGCTTTTGTACAAGTTGTAAATAACTCTCCTTTCCCTGTATTTTACCCCTGCCGACTTCAGAATTTGAAAGAGTGTATTCCATTCAACATTGTCAAATGCTTTCTCCAAATCAGCAAAAGCTAAAAATGTAGGTTTGCCTTTCCTTAATCTATCTTCTATAATAAGACGTAAAGTGAGTATGCCTCCCGGGTTCCTACGTTCCCCCTGAATCCAAACTGATCTTCCCCGAGGTCAGCTTCTACCAGCTTTACCATTCTCCTGTAGATAATTCGTGTTAAAATTTTGCAACCATGACTTATCAAACTGATGGTTCTGTAATTTTCACACCTGTGTGCGCCTGATTTCTTTGGAATGGGGATTATAAAATTTTTCTTAAAGTCTGAGGGTATTTCGCCTGTCTTATACATCCTACACACCAGTTCAAACAGTTTTGTCATGGCTGGCTCCCCCAGGGACTTTAGTAGGTCTGAGGGTATGTCATCTACTCCTGGGGCCTTGTTCCGACCTTGATCTTTCAGGGCTCTATCAAATTCATCTCTCAGTATAGTATCTCGTATTTCATCTTTATCTACTTCCTCTTCCCTTCCTACAACATTGTCTCTAAGTTCATTTCCTATGTAGAGCTGCTCTATGTACTCTTTCCACCTTTCATCTTTCCTTTCTTTGCTGAGGACTGGTTTTCCACCTGAGTTCTTGATATTCATAGAGTTGCTTTTCTTGTCCCCAAATGTCTCTTTTATTTTCCTGTAGGCGGTATCTACTTTTCCCCTTCTTATACATTCTTCTACAGATTTTCATTTGGCTTCTAGCCACTCCTGCTTAGCCATTTTGCGTTTCCTGTCAATCTCATTTCTTAGTCGTCTGTATTCCATTTTGCCTGTTTCATTTAATGCATTCTTATATCTTCTCCTTTCATCAATTAAATTTAGTATTTCCTGTGATATCCAAGGATTTTTTGTAGGTCTTTTCTTTCTACCTATATTGTTCTCCGCTGACTTCACTATTTCGTCTCTCAATGCTACCCATTCCTCCTCTACTGTTTTATTTCCCCCTGTTTCTGTCAATTGTTGCCTAAATCTCACTCTGAAATTCTCCAGAACTTCAAGTTCCTTCAATTTATCTAAGTCCCATCTCCTTATTTTCCTACCTTTCTACAGCTTTTTTTTCAGTTTCAGCCTACAGTTCATGACTAACAAGTTATGGTCAGAGTCTATATCTTCCCCTGGGTATGTTCTACAGTTTAATACCTGGTTCCGGAATCTATGTCTTACCATTAAAAAATCTATCTGATACCTTCCGGTGTCTCCTGGTCTCTTCCATGTATACAACCTTCTTTTGTGATTCTTAAACCACGTGTTTGTTACGATTAAATCATGTTCCGTGCAAAATCCTACCAGGCGACTTCCTCTTTCATTCCTTTTGCCCAGTCCATATTCACCTACTATTTTTCCTTCTCTTCGTTTTCCTACTACCGAATTCCAGTCTCCCATCACAATTAAGTTTTCCTCTCCCTTAACTGTCTGAATATTTTCCTTTAGCTCCTCATATATTTCTTCGAGCTGCTCATCATCGGCAGAGCTAGTTGGCATATAAACATGTACTACTTTGTTCGGTGTTAGCTTCGTATCTATCTTGCCAATGATAATGCGATCACTGTGCTGCCCATAGTAGTTTACCCGCATTCCTATTTTCTTATTCATTACCAGTCCTACTCCTGTAATATCCCCAACTGATTTTGTATTTATAATCCTGTACTCACCTGACCAGAAATCCTGTTAATCCTTCCACTGAATTTCACTAATCCCCACAATATCTAACTTCAACCTATCCATTTCCCTTTTTAAATTTTCTAATTTTCCTACCCGATTAAGGGATCTAACATTCCACGCTCCGACCCGTAGAATGCCAGTATTGTCTTTCCTGATGATCATATCCTCCTGAGTAGTCCCCGCCGGAGATCCGAATGGGGGACTATTTTACCTCCGGAATATGTTACCCGAGAGGATGCCATCATCATATTTTCATACAGTAGAACTGCATGTCCTCGGGAAAAGTAACGGCTGTAGTTTCCCCTTGCTTTCAGCCGTTCGCAGTAACTGTGTGGCAAAGCCACATTAGCTGATGTTACAAGGCCAGCTCAGTCAATCATCCAGACTGTTGCCCCTGTAACTACTGAAAAGGCTGCTGACCCTCTTCAGGAACCACACGTTTCTCTGGCCTCTCCACAGATACCCCTCCGCTGTGGTTGCACCTACGGTACTGCTATCTGCATCGCTGAGGCACGCAAGTCACCCCACCTCGGCAATGTCTGTGGTTCATGGTTCACATACCATATTGAAATGAGGTTTCCGGTAATATTGCTATTCTTTGTGTAAAATGAATTAAAACAGAGAAAGAGAGAAGAGGTATTAGGAATACTTGAAAAATAAGGAATAATTAGTGATGAACACTATCCTGGATGTAATAGAAGTATGTCATTTTTGAAAGATTCTTACCTTTGGAAAAGTGGAAGACTTTTCAAAGGATCATTGGATAAACTTTGACTGCAGGAGTTACCAAATTGAAGTGATCCAGTTTCTCAATGCCAGACCTGGGTTATTCATTTCTTCGTTTGATACATAGCTGTATCCAAAGCTGCGTGTTCATCTTACACTGTTTTAAAATTGATTTTCATGATACAACTTTTGTTAATTCAATAGTTCCTTTTGTGCATAAATATTGAAGATAATTCAATTAAATTTACTATGTATATAGATAACTAACATGATTCACTATGGAACTAAAAATGTGAAATTTTGTATTTTTCTGGCGAGTAAGATTGTGAAACGAAAAACTTTAGTTAAACTTTTTATTCTTTCGTTTACTAAAATGTTTAGAAAATAAAACACTTAAGAATAAATTTTATTTCACTTTAAGTCCAGTAGGTACTTAATGTGTGATAGAAATTTCATTGCTGTAAATTCTAAAGCGTTCTCGCATGTATGACAAACGTTTACGAGGTAGTGAATTCTATTCGTCGCCTTAAATAAATCCACGATTCAGTTCTGCTGCTCTCCTAAGTCTGTCTAGCAGAGCTCCAATGTTACTGTCAAAACCTGAAAATTTATATTTTCTACACCTGAACTTCAAAGTTTCCTTGGTTTCTTTTAGTGTCTGCGTAGTACCCACACTGCATAACATTGGGAATGAGTTACAGTCTTGTCTCTAACAGTGCTTTTGCATCACGCTTCATGATTCTTATAACTGCTGTCTAGTTTCTTAACAAATTGTGTATAACGTTTTATTCCCTGTAAGTACCATCAACAACTTTAAAACTTTCTTGAAATATACCAAAGTTATAAATGTAGATTTGCCTTTTCTTACCCTGTCATCTAAGGAAAGTGAAATGGGCAGTATTACATCGTATTGTGGCGTGCCTTCAATTCTTTCTCTCTTTTTTTCCTCTAGGATGGACGCGGCTAACTGAATGTAGGCTATGGTAGCTAAGGACACCGTCTACCTCCGTAACATTAACTGTAAATGTGGTGTTTGTTATTGTGGGAGGAAGTACGCAATAGCATACATCCCAAAATAATAATAATAATAATAAATTGGTCATCATTACGAGTCTCTATTGAACGCAGCCTACAAAAAGCGACTGAAGTTGGCCGCCGCCGTTTTAACTAGTATCAGGCATACAACACTTTTAACGATATCGGTCAAAAATATTAATGTTTGTGGGTAATATCGTTTGTATATGCTATTTATATGTTTTAAGAGATTTATTTAAGGTTAAAAGAAAAATGTCAATTATCCGATTGGCAGTAATATTATTGGTGGCACCACAGATAAAACTGTTACAGTAATGGCCAACTATTAACACCGCTGAAAGACTTCGTAACGCAGCAACGAATTCAAATAAATGTATCAAAGCCACTTCCATCCAATAAAGAACTGTCACTTTTGGGAAACGTTAACATTATCCAAATGAGTGTCAACTAATACTGTCGAAATTGAATTTTAGCACAGTTATTTCTTTGTGTCTCCCAGTTGCATGTCAACATATTTCGCTTCTTCAGAAATGCTCTTCTTCCCATAGCCATTCTGCATTTTATATCTTCTTTACTTCGTCCATCGGAAATTATCTTGCTATACAAATAACAAAACACTTCCACTAATTTTATTCTCATTAACTAATCTAATTCCTTTAGCATCGCATGATTTTCTGACACTACATTCCATTACACTTGTTCTACTCTTGTTAATTTTCATCTTATACCTTCCGTTCAAGACATTGTGCAGTCCGTTTAATTGCTCTTCCAGGTCTTTTGCTGTCTCTGACAGAATTACTATGTTTTTATTCTCTCTCCCTGGACTTTAATTCCCTCACGAAATTTCTCCATTAATTCCTCCAAGGTTTGCTCAATGTATAGTTTGAACAACATTGGGGAAAGGTTTCAACCCTTTTTACGCCATTCCCAACCACTGCGACCCTTTCATGACCTTCGACTCTAATAATTTCTGTCTGGTCCAAATGTTCAAATGTTTGTTAAGCTTATGGGACTTAACTGCGAGGTCATCAGTCCCTAAACTTACAAACCAATTATAAACTAACTTATACAAAAGACAACACAAACATCCAAGCCTGATGTAGAATTCGAACCTCCGTCGGTGAACGGCCTCGAGCGGAGCATAGCGCCTCAATGCGCTCGTCCACTCCGCCTCGGCCGCTGTCTAGTTTTTGTACAAGATCAAAATTTCACCCTTGCTACCTTCAGAATCTGAAAAGTGTATTCCAGTCAACATTGTCAAAAGCTTTTTCCAAATACAAAAATACTAAAAACGTAAATAAAGCAACTTCTAAAGACAAACCTTAAGTAAAGTTTTTCAGTTATGTAATTTTGTTACAGTTTGTTCCTACATTTCTTTCCCTATTATTTCGTACCAGTTTTTTTCTAATCTCCTGTGCAAGATACGTTTTATTATCTTACAACTATGACTTATTAAACTAATATGTCCGTAATATTCAAATCTGACGACACTTGATGTTTCTAATTGTCACCAGAAAGCCTCTTTGATATCGTTTATATTTGTACAAGTGTCTGACGAGTGTAAAAATCTTCAAGCGCTGCTTTCGTCTGCCAAGGGACTAACAGTCTGACTAAATAGCGAAAGCAGATTTGTATGCGGTACTTTGGAGCGGTACGTTTCTGACAAAGCCGGAAACAGTCCGCTAAAGTTTGCGTACGCCCAGCCACATGGCAGAAGAGACAAAGCTAACTTGTGTTTCCGCCTACTGGTTCCGCAGACACATCACGTGTAAGCCGCCGGCAACTTTCATGCCTCTGTCAGTTCAAATTCGGCGGCTTTGTGTGTGACAGTTTATTTCGACAGCCGTTTCTACGTTACAGTGTACAGCAGCGTATGGTGAGAACGTGACTTACGACCTCTCTATGGCGTATTATTAACGTACCAATAAAGATTCTCTGTTATGTCTCCAACGATTAAAATCAGTCTTTTATTAATTCAGTTGAGCTAATTTTATATTACTACAGAGATCGTAGGTAATGTAGAGTTTATTTGTGTTCTGTTTTTGATGATACGGTTTTTGTATTCCCAATTTCCCCTCATAGGAAATATCTAAGTTAATTTCCAAATGTTTCTGTTGAAAAGAATTAAAACAAAAGCTTGTGAAAATTTTTGATGAAATTAATTATGCCAATATGGGAAATCTGTTCACATTATTTACTTTCATCTTAAAATGTGTAGCCCTTAGCGTATGACACTGGAAACATACGAAATTTATTTTTTAAATAGAAATATGCGAAACTCAAGCTACACGATGTGAAATGCTACTGGTCAGTGCATAAAACTATTGTTTTGTAGTGTTCAAATGTTTGGCAACTTAAAGCACCAAACTGCTCAGTTCATTAGTCCATACATCTACAAACTACTAAAATTAAGTGGAACTAACGTATACTTAGGACAACACATCCATGCCAGAAAGTGGTCTGGAACCTCCAGCGGGAGCGTCCGCGTAATTCATGATTTGGCACCTCAAAACGTATGACCATTCAAACGCAGCGAGAGTATAATCGCTTTTGCGAAATTTACTTACGCTCTCTGACTGTTAAACCAAAATAATTATTTTTTGGAAAGAAATAGTGAGACTCATAAATACTACTGAACTTAAACTTTTAATTGTTCAAACTATCACTGTATAAAAGACTGATGCTGAATTTGAACGGTAAAAGAATGAAAAATTAAAGCGTCTGAATATTATGTTTGCTGCTTGCAAATATTCTTGCATACACTAAACCACAAGTGTGATACTCTTTTCCAAACGTACTGAAACAATATAATACATAATCAAAATATCCACGGATGTACTGTCGGTCTATAGTGCCCAACGGGCACAATATTTCGGCGATCATACATGTCGCCATCATCAGGTGAACTGACGGACTGAGCTCCTGGAAACGCGCCAGCACGGAGATCCCCACGCTATGCCTGCTCGAAGGGAACTGGGTTCTAGCCCGGTAGCGGCGATTTAAATACCCTCGGCCCGCGGAGCGACCCCTTCGCGGTCCGCGCCCCGCGCCGCGCGACGGTTAATTGCTTTGATCTTACTTTGCAGGGGTGGTGTGGTGTAGCAGATGATTGTTGCTGGCAATCTATAATGATTCGCAAAAATGGGATCTTTTTGGCGACGAAACATTGTTTAAACATTTGGCCCTACAGCATTCCTCTTGAAGTTTTAACGCTGTGCCCACGTTAATTATTATCCAGTGCCCATTTGTCGAAACTACTGCTTGTACCAACAAGTCGTAAAACCTCACTACTACAGTTTGCTGATGCTGTCCAACTTTTCTACAGTTTACCTCGAGAGCTCAACAACAACTTTTCTCTTTCGCGCCTCGCGCTAGTCTGCATTAAGCGATAAAACTGCTCCACACAAAGATGCTACGAATATTTCCCGCACTAAACTAACGTGTCTACTACAGTGTTTTACATTTGTTTCTCGGTATAATATGATATCGTTTACACATTCTTCATTTACATATTTTACTTACACAAGAAAATTAACCAATTTACACGCGATATATAGGGTGTTTCACTGTGTTTGCCTCTGAAACTTATAAAATAATATGTGACGGGAAATTTTACTACGGTAGGTCAACACAAGAAATGTTACACTTTCTGTGGAGCTATGAACATAGTTTATTGTATCATTTTCCAAAGAGTTACACCACAAAGATATAATTTTTTAAATGGAACAATAGTTTTTTCTATCGTGCATTGGATTCGTTGAAACCAGCTGCGTCCAAATCAATTTAAACTACATTCCTATCACTGTTATTTTGGGAGCTACAATCCTTCAAAATTCTGGGGGCGGAGGCAGCGATAGCGTAGCTGACTGGCCGAGTGGCTATCCCCTTGGGCACGGCCCACTGTTTCATGACCACCAGCCAGTCAGCTACGCTGTCGTAGCCTCCACCCCCTAAACTTTGAAGGGTTGTAGCTCCCAAACTAACAGTGATAGGTAGTTTAAATTGACTTGGACGCAGCTGGTTTCAACGAATCCAATGCACGATAGAAAAAACTATTGTTCCATTTAAAAAATTATATCTTTGTTCTGTAACTCTTTGGAAAATGATACAATAAACTACGTTCACAGCTTCGCAGTAAAGTGTAAAATTTCTTGTGTTGAACTACCGCATTAAAATTTCCCGTCACCTACTATTTTACAGAGGCAAACACACTTAGTGAAACATCCTGTATATACATATAGGCTACACATATTTCTCATACTGTGTGCTGTCAATTATCTGATCGTGTTTACACTCGCAAACAGTGGCGTTGTTCACTGTGTTGTTGCGTTACACGGGTTGTTATGGCCATTGGGGAGATGCCGCTGCTGCCGGTGGTCACACGCTTCGAGAGGTTGTCCTGGTACCGCCTGTGCTGCCATCTGCCCATGATCGTTCGTATCACCTATACTACATGCTGTCGCACAATGCGACCCCAGTTATTTGTGCTGTGGAAGGGTCGGTATAACTTGGTGAAACACCCAGTAGTTGCTTCTGCGATCTAATGGGGTGGATGGAGTCCCCTCACTAGCTCGCTCCTCGTTTTGCAGAAGCACAAATATGGGAAGTGCTTGACATCATTCCAGAGTCATGCTTTTCCTCTTCATCTAACCTCGCTGCCCCCTCCCCCCCAACCAGCCCTCTTCCACTGCCACCTGGCACATCCTCAGAACAAAATTAACCCTCAGTACTGTTCTACTGTGCTTTAATGAGGTATTCGCATTTAATATTTGGTCTTAATCCACTTCATTTAACAATTAAAATATTGTTTTCATAAATTGCCCTTTTGTAATGAGAAAACTGTTGGTTCTATAGAAAAATTAAATAGGACCTTTTCTGTAGGAAATTTAACGTACTTTAATTTTGTACTGGGAAATATTTTCACTGGTAGCCATGGTGTTCGAGTTATTTATGAAAAACGTGAAAAAGTGACCTTTAAACTTCCTCCCACCCCAACGCTCACACCCTACATGTCAGGATTTTTAGTATGTTGTTCATGACACTCCCCGCTACCACTGTGCAAAAAATAGCGAAATTTTTCCTCTAATTTTCCTTCTTTGACTGTGATAACAAGGTCTCTGTCTGTACAACGCTTTAGGACAACCCGAGACCAACGAGAAAGACAGGCCGCAGCGCACCTCTCAAATCACGTGAGCAAGGTAGGCCTGAGCCGGGGCGATCGCCATCTGAGTGGCCGGCCGCTGGGGCACAGCCCACTGCCTCATAGAGGCCAGCCACTCAGCTAGCGATCGCGCCGGCGCAGGCCTACCTTGCTCACGTGATTTGAGAGGTGCGCTGCGGCCTGTCTTTCTCGTTGGCCTCACATCATGTGTCGTCTAATGGTACGATGAGCAAATCCCCAGCCATTGTTGTAGGTGGGAGTGGGAAAGATTTCAACTCTATGGCTCTATCTCTCCGCATCACTTAATCGGTCTGTGTCTCTCCAATCCATATGGAACCGCATCGTGCGACCACAGAACTACGTATTTCCGGACATTTTTGTCCTAAACTATTTTAATATACTCCAGCATCTCTTGAATATCGCCAAGGAATGCTCATAATCTACACTGTCATCGAGGAATTAATAAAACTTGAAGACAACGTCGATTTTGATCCGATGTCGGTAAATGCCACCTGGGGGATAGTAGACGTACTGACAATGGTTTCGACGTCGTCCAATAACAGAGTACTGTCACAGCGACCAAAGCAACATTTATACATACCCTTCAGAAGGAATTTACAGCCGTAAGACTCAGTGTGATATCAATGTAGGGACCAAATAGGCGCTTTGCTACAGAGACGCCCTGTGCTTCTTACGGCAAGTGAGGGGAATCGGAAGAGAATAAATTTAGGCTTTCCAAGTAGTGGGATGGTCAATTTTGAAAACTGCCACAGAAGTTGAGGCCGCAACAGCTGTATAACGATGCTGGTTGCAATGATCACGTGAGCTTTCTTGCACCCGTAGACGAGGTTTTAGACATCCAAGCAGCACAGATTCCACGAAGTTCGTATTATTGTAAGGCGGCAGTGGAAGATCGTATATGTCAGGGAACAGGGGAACTGTACCTAAACATGCGCAGCTAAGAAATAATCTCAGTTATGTCGATTACGATCAACATAAAAATAATATGCTGGTGTTTATTTATTAACATAACATCTTGTAACGTTTCTGCTATGTTGCACGCTCCTAAAAATCAGTTGCCAACATAGAAACACGAAATATCTGATACCTAAAGTAAAACTTCATTACCGGACATGTGATATTTCACATTTTCGCCTTCTGTTTGAAATTCTATTAACACTATTAGTAAAATACCTTTTAAGAAATAGTATGTTGATTTAAATATAACTTTGGCTGACCTTTTACGTAATTTTCAGTTTTTCATACTTTCGTAAATAATAGCTGCAAACACTAAAAATGCATTACACTCCGTTTCGGAAATTGCTGAACCTATATAGATACTATTTTGTATAAAAACAATAATACTACATGTTATAACTATTGCACAACATGATTTCATATATACCTTTTGTTTAAATAAATTAGGGCAGACCATGTTTTATATATCACTAGATCCTAAATTAAATACTGATAATTTTTCATGCACTAAAATTAATAATCCGTTTGGTACTAAGAAACTATCTTCGAAATTAACAAAACTACGACAACCATATACAAATCCGTATTATTAGATAATTTGACCGCAAACTGAAACACATTAAAATTCCATGTCACAATAATAATATGCCTACACACTATTGGCAAAACAAATATGTGTGCATTTCGAAAACACACATAATGTAAATAATTTGAGCACAGTAAACACTAGTCAAAAGGATGACGTTAAATTTGTGTACTACATTAAATACAAATTTCATGAAACAAGTACATACATTGAGATAAATAGTCAAAGCTTAAATGTAATGTTTTAATTTATGTATTTTGGCATATTTAATGTAAAAGAATATTGTTTAATTGTGAATTACAAAACTTTGTCATCAATCTTATTACGTGGTTACGTAGAAAGAGGTTTGAGAGAAACCATTGTTTGGGAGTCTGCTTTAGAGTATGCTAGTGGCCAGAAACCTGTAAACAGCTCTGTTGGCTTGCTCTTGCATTTCTTGATTGTGCAATGTTTAAGTGGAAATAAAATCGTTTCCATATCAACTGAGATGGTTTTAATTTATGAAAAGATCCTGTAAAATCAAATGCTTTAGTGAATGCCGAAGACAGCTCACAACGCAATGGACCTCAGCCAGCATATAAGATAAGTTCAACTTCACCTACAGTGGAATGACTTTGTTATTGACTGTGAACTAATAAACATTTCCGTGATTCAGGAATATATTAGGGCTCAGTTTGAGTCATTCTGAAAAGGGGTGATGGACGTTAGAATCTACATGTTCAGAAAACAGCACCTGAGCGGTAAAAACTTTACTGAACTATTCAGAAATACGAAAAAAAAGAGGATATGCGAACTCTTTCTTTTACATAACAGAACGCAAATTATGCCCAAGTAGTACACATATGAACGCCATACGACCCTCAAACGAAGAGCGTATTTGTACGACCATCTGTGACACTTGATGTACTAGATCGAGTCCTCCGTAATTAACTCCTCATATTTCTCGTCACGTCCTGCCCAGAAAATTGCTTGCCTGTCTTCTGTATCTTCAAGTGCAGACGCAGTAGGACTATTCCTTCTGTAACGAGATGCGTCCTCAGAAGCAATCTTCTATATGGCACAGGATGCTTCCCGAGTAATAGGTTTATGAGACGATACGTGATTTCTGTAGGTATTTCTCTACGAAATGTAATTTTATGTGGAGAGGATATCATGACCTCTGATCGTCTGACTTGTCACTTCCACTTTGTAGTTTGTTTAGCTTTCGATAAAGGCCAAATTTCTGCTGGAGACACTTTTGTTTCTTCTTTTTTTTTCCCTTAATTTGGTTTTAACGCCATGATGGAGCAATTTGGCATCGGCCTCAGTGCCGCTCTACAGCCGAGTGAAATAAACAGACTATTTAGGAGCATTTAAACACAATAAAGGTGATAAAACGATGAAAGTAAAATCATACAGGTGACACTGGCAAACATTGTGAAAGGTATGGAAAAATGAAAGCACACATGAAATAAAAAGCGGCCAGAGTGGCTTAAATACATGTCTGATAAACATGATACAAAAAAGTCGACGAGACGGAGCCACTGATTAAAATACATAACAGAAATGCCGAGATAGGCGGTTGTGTCAGTTCTAAAAGTGGCCATAACACTAACTCTATAACACAACGGCGCGCTGAGCACTGAGCACTGAGACCCGACAGGGGATAGGGAGGTAAGAAGAGGCGTGGGGGGGGGGGGGGAGGAACGGGATGGAAGGAGGGGAGCCAAGAGACTCCAGGGTAAGGGGGAAGGAGGAGAGTGGGGAAGCCAAGCGAGGAAGGGAAAAGGAGAGATTAGGGAAAGAGATTAGGGTTGCAAGAGGGGTAGGGGTCAGGACCGAGGGCGTCATCTGGGAGGGGGCGGTGGCAAAAATTACCCTCAGGATATGGAGATTGTGGAGGTGAAGAGAGAGTGATAAGGACGTGGCAGTAGACGTAGGCATCCCAGTAGGTGTGGGAGTAGTCATCGATAAGCTTGAGGGGGGGGGGGGGGTCGAGACAGGGAGCATGGTCAGGGGACCGCGGGGATCTAAAGTAAGGGTAACAATGGTATCTTTTAAGTTTTCGCTTCCCACAAATGGGAAGTTTCTACCTGCGTCACCAGCGGTGGCGCAGTTTGAATCTGCCTCTTTGGATGGAAGCTCTATTTCTTCAGAGACCTGAATTAGAACTTCCGGGGACAATCAGTTACATTAGATGAAATACACGTACACATGATGATACAAATTTGCAGTTGCGTCCCAAAGAGTATGCACGTACTCTCTGGGTCTTACACATAGATAGTAGCAGATGTTATATTGACAAAACACTTGTTACTACCATGGGATGACAAGTCATATGTGTGACTCACCAACCCACAACTCTTGCAGAACTACGTAGACAGGTCAAGGAGGTGTGGAATAATATACCTGAAGATACTATTTCCCATACGTATGATGGAACGGAAGCCAAAAGCAGTCTCTACTACAGATGATTCAACTCAAAATCAATGCCCTGATTAAAACGGAGTGTTTACTTTGTTACAAAAACATTTCTGATACGTAAATTAATTCAACATACAATTGCATTAAACCAGCAAAAAGAAGATAATAAATACTTAATAAATCGCACAGTAGTACTCGAAAAAGTTAACCTGAAACTTCCTGGTAGATTAAAATTGTGTGCCGGAACCGGGACTCGAACCTTGGACCTTTGCCTTTCGCGGGCAAGCGCACTACCGACTGTGCTATCCCGACACGACTCACGATGCCGCCTCACAACTTTACTTCCGACAGTATCTCGCCTCCTACTTTCCAAAGAAGTTGTGAGGCGGCATAGTGAATCGTGTCGGGATAGCACAGTTGGTACTGCGCTTGCCCGCGAAAGGCAAAGGTCCCACGTTCGAGTCCCGGTTCCGGCACACAATTTTAATCTGCCAGGAAGTTTCATATCAGCGCACACTCCGCTGTAGAGTGAAAGTTTCATTCTAAAAGCTAACCTTTACATCTTAACACGTTCTCTTTACATATGAGCGAAAAGTAACATCGTTCACTGAATTGTTGTGTCAGAATTGATGTCAACTAACGTTAAACTACATACGCCCTACAATCGCCCTCGTTGCACTTTAGGTATTACATGTTTTTCACCCTTATAAGGGTGAAATTTTTTGTGAGTTGTACAGCCCCAAAAGTAATTGAAAGTCACAGGAGTGTTTTCTCCTCCATCGATTATAAAGAGGGGAAGTGTCCCGACAAAGCGTCATTGGTCTGAAATAACCAGCATGGTATTTTCAATATTAAATCGCTGACTAGTCGACCGCAAGGGGGACACAGACATCGGAAGCCCTTTGGTTGTGCTACCGCTGGGGATGTTGCAGCAACCGGAATCCGGCCACCTCGGCCGGGAGGGAGCAAGGACTACAAATTGAAAGCGAAGTTACCCCGCCAAGAATTAGTGTGGCCTCGCTCGTCCGCGCTGCAATTTGGGAGCTCGGCGGTTCCTTCCCCCCCCCCCCTCCCTCTCCTCTAGGAGCTCTTAGCCCCTCCCCCGACCTGCCTCCGGCGCAGCCAAGAAGCATTCAGGCAGAGTCATTAGCGAAAGTGGTTTAATTTCACCGAAAACAGACGCACAAGGTCTCGGCTTCCGCCAGCCTCCGTTGGCCCAACAAAACAATACAATTGCGCTGCTTCCCCGTGGAAGAAATGCCGGCTAGGTAATGGCCTCTGCTAGCAGGCGTAAATCCGCTAAAGTACAGGGCAGAGATCGGGGTGTCCGACCGCAGCGTACGCCCTTAGCAGCAGAGGTTGCACTGGCATCGGCGGTATCAACGTGGATTTCAGTTAGCGGCAGGAAAATCAACAACTTACGCTTCGCTGATGATACTAGACTCATAGCTGGAACTGAGGAAGAACTTGGTAATCTGAAAGGTATTAGTCTAAAATTTGGCTAGAGATAAACATGAAGAAAACTGAACTAATGATTATAAATCGCCAAGGCATGAATCAACTTACAGGATGTTCCAAACATTAAAAAAAAATGTTCAAATGTTTCTTAAGCTTATGGGACTTAACTACGGGGTCATCAGTCCCTAAACTTACAAACTACTTAAGAAATAGCTAAGACTAAGGACAGCACAAATATCCATGCCCGATGGGGGATTCGAACCCCCGACCGTAGTAGCCGTGCAGACCGTGACTGAAGCGCCTCGGCCGGCCGCGGTGGCCGAGGGGACTAAGGCGCTCCAGTCACGGCCTGCACGGCCACTACGGTCGGGGGTTCGAATCCCCCCTCGGGCATGGATATTTCTACCGTCCTTAGTTGTAAGTAGTTCATACGTTTAGGGACTAATGACCCCGTAGTTAAGTCCCATAAACTGTACAAACATTTGTAACATTTTTTTTGAAGCGCCTCAGTCCCCTCGGCCACCGCGGCCGGCTTGAAACAACTGGAAATAGTGAGTGATCGTGTATACAGGGTGTTTCACTAAGTGTGTTTGCCTCTGTAACTTATAAAATAATAGGTGACGGGAAATTTTATTGCGGTAGGTCAACACAAGAAATGTTTCACTTTCTGCGGAGCTATGAACATAGTTTATTGTATCATTTTCCAAAGAGTTACAGCACAAAGATATATTTTTTTAATGGAACAGTAGTTTTTTCTATCGTGCATTGGAATCGTTGAAACCAGCTGCGTCCAAATCAATTTAAACTACATTCCTATCACTGTTAGTTTGGGAGCTACAACCCTTCAAAATTTCACGGGCAGGTACCACACGCTGTACGTAATACATGGCTGTGTGCTGGGTGATGGATGTTATGGCGGTGGGAAGCTGATTTACATGAGATGTTGAAATGTGTGTCCATGTTCCTCAATGCATAATGCAATGCGCCGTCGAAAGGATCTGCGGACGAGATGTAACATCGCCGGTGTGACGGAGCGAGATGCGTCCTCGATGCGCCGTTTTAGATCATCTGGGGATGTGGGCTCAGTGATATAAATACTATCCTTTAGATATTCTCACTTCTTGCAGGTCTTCGTCTATTACTGAGGCGCATTATCAAGCTGCCTGTTTCCCGAAGTCGTTGTTCGGCACGTAAGAACGTAATGGCTGCCGGGGCTCTTCGCCTAGGATATCTCACGGCATACACCGTGGCTGCTTCAGCGGCATCATGCGGCACTCACCGACCATCAGCAACCTGTCAACGTACTCGCTGCCATAGTCATCCGATGTCATTAACTGTGGTATATTGAGCCCCGTTTGTTTGTGTGGCTCCAACTGTCGGGTATACGGCCGTGTGTGGCGACAGTCGGTAGTCTAACAGCGCATCGAAGAAGCTTCTCGCTCCGTGACACCGGCGACGTTACAACTCGGCCGCACCACATTTAGAAGGCGCATTGCATTATGCGCAGCGTTTGTGGTATATGCCCCTGAAAATCTGAAGGGTTGTAGCTCCCCAACTAACAGTGATAGGAACGCAGCTGGTTTCCACGAATCCAATTCACGATAGGAAAAACTATTGTTCCACTTAAAATATTATATCTTTGTGCTGTAACTATTTGGAAAATGATACAATAAACTGTGTTCATAGCTCCGCAGAAAGTGTAACATTTCTTGTGTTGACCTACCGCATTAAAATTTTCTGTCACCTATTATTTTATAAGTTACAGAGGCAAACACAGTTAAACACCCTGTATCTAGGCTCTCTGTTTAATTGCACAGGAAAGTGTTATAAACAGATAAGACAACGATTTGTTCTTGGCCCAGCCGCAATGGCGGAATCGGGCAATATCGAAGACAACAAAGTTGCGCTTGGCGGAAGTGTTGGTGTTTCCTGTATTCTTACACGGATGCGAGACCTGTAGTGTAAAAAGATAGTGATAAAAGCCGCACTGATGTCTTCTAGTTTTGTTGGTGCGAGAAGATACTACGTGTACTATAGACTCAAAGAAGAACAAATTCTTCAATAACAGAAGAATTGCACATAACACTAAATTTATCTACAAGAGTAAGCCAAAGATACCTTCAACTCTCTGGGCACATCTTCAGAAGGAAAGAGGATAATTCAGAGAAGACCATCTCGCAGGGAAAAATTGACGGCAGAAGACCCCAAGGGGGAGCAGCAACCAAATAGTTGATCAAGCGAAGAAGATTACCAGTCTACATCTTCACATCATATTAAGAAAGGCCGAAGATCGCTGTGGATGGAGACATCTGACTGAAGCTTCAACCATGTAAGAAAGAAAGAGGAAATGAGGTAATGACCTCAGCAATAAGTAAAACGACTAATCATGATGGTTTTGTTGCACCATACGTCGGCTTCTAGATCAGATGAAAACTTTCCAAATCTCGTAATTTCTACTGTTCAGTTAGGACACTTAAACACAGGAAGTCTAAAAACATTTGGGTCACATTGTAAAATGTGATTGTGGTCCAAAACATTGCACTGGATTTGGGAACCAATGGACAGAAATGCATTTTTATTATGGACATTCAGGTCATATTTTTTACATTACATTAATCCTTATCTTTATTAAGACTTTATTTTGCACACACAGATACAGCATGAAGAAAATCCATTACGTTCGTTGCATTAGTCGTGCATGGCGATGTGAACAATTTTTTATTACTTTTTTCAAGTAACCATTTAGAGCAAGGCACCACAGGGTTTCCATAATAGTGAAAAAAATTCTTGTTGCCTTCTAATATTATGTGTGATCACTTAGGACGGACAGTACAGTTACACACCTGCGTGGCAAGCACAGTATGAGTTTATCAGTCACCTCATCAGGAATATTTGGCCATTCTTCCATGTGTGCAATATCCAGCTCTGCAGCCGTAGTGCGAGATGCTGATCTGGATGAAATTCGTGTGCAAATGTATCCAGGACATTCTCAGTTGAGTTTAGGTTTGGTAAACAAGCTGGCCACTCCAGTCGTTGAATACCGCTTCAAGCATGTTGTCCATCAGTGGACGAGCGTTGTCGTCTCCTATAGCACCAGCGTAGGACACAATAAAAGGTAGAATGATATCGTATCTATACTTCTCAGCAGTCAAAGCACCATTCTGAAGAACACAGAGGTCCGTACTTCTGCCAATACTGACTCCTGCCCACACCATCCGTCCACCATCATGATAGGATGAGATTTCCTCCACATTAGCAGGATTGTACGAGTTCCATGTCCTCTCCAGATGAAGCAACGATGATTGTCCGGCTGAATACAAAATCTTGACTCATCCGAGAACACAACCCGCCGCTATTAGTTACGATTCCTAGCCTGATGTTTCTCCACGAAGTTTCTGCGGATTAAGCGGAGTCGTGGTTTTCATGGGATACACACTATTGGCCCCCGTAGACACATTCCCAAAGGCAATTTCGGACGGTGTTCATATTGTGCGTCCTGTTGCTTCATGGAGGGTGCGTTGCAGCTGAGTTGCATTTAGCCTCCTGTCTCGAAGCGGTATTATCCGGAGATAATGATCATCTGTTGCTGATGTTACCCATGGACGACCTTGGCCTTCTCTTCTTTCAACGGTTCCTGTTATCTGAAATCGCGTCCAGGTCCTGGAAATAACACTTCGGGAAACTTTAATAGCTGTAGCCACATCGCGATGTGTCTGTCCCGCTTCCCAGTTCTCCATGCCATAGCTTCGGGTAATTCACGTTGTTGTTGCATTGCACAACGTGCTCATTACACTGTCTGAACCCCACCGCTTGTGTAATTCATTCGGTAAAATAAACACAAGTAAACGTCAAAACCCTCTCAACAAATTTTCTGTTATAACCACTATCTCGGTTGCCATAATGTTGTTTTCTCCAACAGAAAGACGTCGAAGCATTTTAGTTCACTTCACTGATGTCAGTACTCAAGTACTTTAAGCCAATCAGAAAGTTTTTCAAGAGTGTTATTAAGAAGCTCTGTTGATGTTTTAAATTTGACCAAAGTTTAATAAATAAGTATTCTACTAAAGAGTAATTGCCTGCCCTTCCACTGTTTATTGTTGTTCTCCGCCTATTTCAACATCACAAATGTGTTCACTATGCTGTTCACAGTAACTCACCCGCTTTTCCACTTTCTTACTAGTTATTAGACTTAATCCTGCATTTCCCCAAGTGTTTTTGTATCTATAAACATGTACTCCCCAGAGCAGAAACCCTGTTCATGCTTCCCCTTCACTGCTCCCCACCATACATAATTTCAGCCCCCGTGGGATTACTCTCCTTTCGTGAGCATGTGCGTGGTGACCACAGGGCCCCGAGATAATGCAGTCCTTGTGCCTTCTTTAATCCCTGGAATGCATTTCCTTCTCCTTCCCCTCCGTACCTACTGTCACTTCTTCCCCTCCCCACCATGGGACCGATAAACGTAACAGTTTGGTCCCCCTATCCCAAACAAGCAAACAACGAACCTACCTAATTTCAACTCTATACGGTGGACCTGTTAGAAATTCACAATTGAAATAAATTTCGATAAAATATTTTATCAATATAATTCGTGAGCATCCATGAATAATACTAAATTTCTTTACCTGAACCACAGATACGGAAATACTCAGTTGCGGAATTTCACATTTGCCATCAGTAGGCTATTCAAATTCTGCAGACCCTACCGACCTCTTCGACACCCTACTTCACAAACATCCTATTTATAATTTTTTGTTATTGAATTTGTAGCAATACGTGTTGTGCATTGTGAGCCTAATTATATCACCTTTTTTCCCATAATTAGAATGTGTGTCAACTAGGGCATCAAAGGGTCACTTCCCACATTTTTTTACAACCCAGCTATTTCATTAAGATTGCACAAGAAATAGTTGCTGTTTGTATACAGGGTGAATCACCTAACACTTGCAACGCAAATATTGCGGAAACGGAAAGTGCGATTGATGTGCACTTTTCACGGAATGGATTGGTAGTCAGGTGCTCGTATTTTTAGCCAACAAACAGATTGTAATATTACTTAGAAAGTGTATTTTTATGCAATCATACACTTTTTTAAATAGAATAATGATTGTTTCTATCATGCATTGCGATGTTTGACACCAGCTGTGTACAAAGAATTTTGAATGACATTTTTATCATGTTTAGTTTGGCAGATACAATCGTTCAAAGTCAGCTACGCTGTCGTAGCTTCCGCCCCCAAAACTTTGAATGGTTGTAGCTGCCAAACTAAACGTGATAAAAATGTCATTCAGAATTCCTTGAACACAACTGGTGTAAAAAATTGCAGTGCATGATAGAAACAACCATGTCCCTTTTGAAAAATTGTGTTTGCATAAAAAATACACTTTCTACGTATTTTTACAATCTGTTTATTGGCTAACTATACGAATCCATGACTACCAATCCATTCTGTTAAAACCGCACATCAATCATACTTTCCGTTTCCGCAATATTTGCAGTGCAAGTGTTAGGTGATTCACCCTGTGTATGAGGTAATAAAAGCACAGGCAAACAGTAGCAGTAATGTGGGGGTAAGTTACACCTCAATATTCCTTACACAATAATGAACATTCGCTAAACATAAATAACTTCCATTAAACTTCAAAATATTAAACATGGCTGCAGTTCAGCAACGGTGGAACACGATCCAAAAGTCAACACAGTTTCAGCCGACCAGTTGCAGAAAAATGTTTTACATGCATAAACCTTGACCCAGGTTTCGGCAAAAGTAATTTTGCCTTCTGAAGAAGGTAATACTTCTGCAGACCTAATAAAATATAATACACAAATCATACGAATAATAGTAAAACACAAAAGTGTTTCTAAAATAAGAAATTAAAATTACAGCATAGGTGAGAATGTACTTACATAGAGCTCACATTAAAATAGTTGTTAAATAAAATGTGGCTGACTCCATGTCAATAGAATAAAAAGTAAAATTTAAAACAATTATGGAGCACGTCCATACACAGGTCGAGTGAGCACTGCGTACTGGCAGAGGCGTAGGAACCCTAGTGACGTGCGCCCGCACTAGGTGGCGCCAAGAAGGATGATGGGCGTGCGCGCAGTCGCGGACGCGAATGAATTTGACAAGAAAAATCTATGTGTAATGTGATACTGACAGAAAAAAGTTAAGATAAAGAAAGATGGGAAATCGTGCAAAGAAATCTGGAGCCGAGTCATGTGCATGGCAGAATATATATACGTGCATACACGCAAAAATTGAAGATGGAAAAGTTAGGAAATATTCAGCGGCCAGACATGTAGTGCATGAAACACAAACTAAGAATAAATAGGACGCACCCGGTGAGAGGGAACGGGATAAACATTATGCATCACAACATTAGAAAAATATAAACAAGTTTATTCCTTATTAATGTGAATATCTTTGTCAGAAAACAGCCACAGTAGTCCTACTGGGTCCAGCACCGGCCATACGGACATTATTATTATTATAAGGAACTCATAGTTAAGTGGGGCGATCTATAATTGTTTAATAATGATTATGCAGCCAAGATCGCATTTTTCATTTATTATGTGACCGGTTTCGGCGTACTCGACGCCATCTTCAGACCTGTCGTAATTTACATAATTTCACGACATTTTTATATACTAAAAGAGTACTCCAGGTTGAGGCATCGTTAAATATAAAATTAGTAGTCACAAGTAAAAATATATATATATCCATCTTCTAATGGTTTTGAAGTGAGGTACTTCAAAACCATTAGAAGATGGATATATATATATTTTACTTGTGACTACTAATTTATGTTTAACGATGCCTCAACCTGGATGTACTCTTAGTGTATAAAAATGTCGTGAAATTATGTAAATTACGACAGGTCTGAAGATGGCGTCGAGTACGCCGAAACCGGTCACATAATAAATGAAAAATGCGATCTTGGCTGCATAATCATTATTAATATATTATTATTATTTTTGAAGATGACCTATATTTGGTTGAAACCGGTAAAATAAAAATAAAAAATTACCTCTGTTGTCAAGACTTATTACAATACCAATAAACTTACTTATAGTTTAAAAAAATTTGCCTAAATTTTGCGGCCCCTAAAACCAGCCACCCTATGTTCCAGTCTACGCAGCCTGCTGGAAAATCCGCCACTCTGAAATAGCATCCTCCAAACACGAAGAGGCTAATAACTTTCACACGTTACGGCACTACACTAACATGCATTGGTGCATTAACGACCGAGAGCCAGCTACCGTCCCCCAACGCATATCACGGAAGCGAAGTGCAGGTCAATTGAAACAGTAAATAAAAATGCCTGCAAGCACGGTGATTTGGAACGGACCTTGAATTTCAGGGGGAATCCACGAGAGGAGGGCGGAAGCGGAGACTGCTTTTTGCTGCCGCCCCTTGATTAACTACCACCCCGCAGTAATCAGGGCTAGCCGAGTTAATTCCTGGGGGGATAATCGGTTCCTGCGCTGCCGATACGTCCCACAGGGAGCTGGGTAAACGACCGCCGCTGCACAGTCAACCGTTAGCGCCGGCGCCGCGCCCGCTGCCCAAACTCGCGCATGCGCAGTTGGGACCTGCGCAACAGCTAGCTGCGCAGACGGACCGCAAATCGTCGCCTGACGCGCAGCTGCTTTTCCCTCCATTTTCGACCCATTTAGGCGGGCACGCGGAAGAGCATTTATCGATAACTGGTGCGCGTTACCTGCGTGGCGGAAGCGAACAGCTAAATCACACATGCGTGTAGTTTATGCTGGTCGTATATTGTAGCGGGCAGCAATTTGTGCGGGGGTAGAAAGGGAACAGGTGGTGTAGACTGTAGAGAGCACAGCACCCGTTCATTGTTGTGTGTGTGCTACTCGACACTAGCTAAAGCCTCTGCTTGTGACGTATTTGTAAATTCGCCACACTGAACAGAGCTCATAACATTCCAGCGGCGTTAGTGGAGAAACCAGAGGGTTTCAAACTGAGTTCCCAGGTGTTAGGTGCTTACCGAGCTGTTCTGTTTTCGGTATTTCATACTCAAGATCTTAAACTGAAGCAGAGACATTTGTAACGATACACTGAAATTTTTATTTATTTTTTATCTTTGATCAGCGATACTTATCGCCTCCGGTTCCCTCTGACTCGCAATGCAACTAATTTAATTTCGTTCGTCATTTTTTTACTCCCAAACAAGCGAGAAGACGGAACCGAGATAGTAGTTTTTACTCACTCTCTTGTCTATGTTCGTTCTGTACGGACGTCTTCCATCTGTGAATCTATTCAATGTAAGTTATCGTGATGCAAGTTGTAAAAATATATTACTTAAATTTAAAATCATCCCCTCTCTTTGGTTTTTATTTAAATGAATCCCTCCACGTCAAGTACTTATTTTCTATTGTTTTCAGCTCCTCTACGTCCGTAATAGTTTAATGTTCAGACGCCATTACAATCGCTTCGCATGGTCTGCAAAATTTCAATCAATCAATCATCCTTATACTATACTTTGCTTGAATTTAGAACCTGCAGTTATTTCTTTCGTAATTTCACGAAGTCCGATCATTTTTTTTTTTAATTTTTTATCATTACCAGTAACTTCATGTCCCACCCACGGTCTCACAACAATGAAAAGCGAAGTGAACAGTCTGAACATTGATCTCCTACGGAAAGTATCTCGAACATTCACTTATTAAATAAGACATAAAAGTTATCATTTCCAGCTTCTACAATACGAAGTGCAGGATCCAGCTTGATGCTTTCCGTAAGTTTTATAACGTGCTGTTGCTTGTATGGTGCCCAACTTTAATATGCAATCCGCTGTTTATTTGCTTTAATGTTCATTTTGTGCTGTACTCTAACTTATTTCAAGTTCAAACATTTGGTACCATCAATTCTTTGTCCAAAAATATAATCGCGGAATCTACTTTTAACAATTATGGCATCATACGAAGCAAGGGCAACGTTATACATTGAATTAAAATTTATGTCGGCCTTACGGTATTAAAGCTCTTCCAAGCAGCTCCATAAATTTTAATAGTAATATTTTAATAGACATCGAGACAAAATATGTCTCTGGAAAGAGTTAATTTGCTATTCGGTGATTCAGGCCCGCTTTCGGTGTTGGTTGCCGAAGTGTGATCGTCTTCACGTATTTACGAGGCGCGTCCAGAAAGGAAGTTCCGTTTCAATCTATCTCCGCTGCAACACTGCAATTGCAGTTCCGCACATGCGCTGTAGACGATGTGTATCAAGGAGAAGAACGTGCACCATTTGGAGATCGCTATCAGTTACGTACGCTTTGTTGTGCTTGTTTGAAATGTCGGCGTTGATTGACAATCCCGCCGCCTGTGAAATCAGGTCGGTGATTCGGTTTCTGAATGCAAGGAAAGTGAAACCAAGTGAAATTTATCGGCAAATTTGAGATATTTACGGACCAAATGCGATGAGTGATTCGATGGTGAGAAGATGAGTCCGACAGTTCAATGGCGGGCGTAGTGATGTGCATGATGAAGAATGAAGTGGGCGTCCACCTTTGGTTACAGAAGAACTTTCGTCTATTTTTACATCTCAAGTCTTTCCCTGGTGGTCATCACTTCACCAATGACAACGAGATGAAAGAAACTGTTTCCAACTAGTCGAAGACACAGGCGGCAGATGTCTATGAAAAAGGTATGCAAAACCTAGTGCCACGCTATGATAAATGCCAGTTACGTGGAAAAGTAGTTTAAAAGTTGTAGAATTTTGTGCAATAAAAATTTCTTCTGTATCTGTGTACAATTTCATTTTATTACCAAACGGAACTTATTTCCTGGACGCGCCTCGTAGAATTCTGTTCACTTTGTTATGGTCTTCAGTCTGGAGACTGGTTTGATGCAGGTCTGCACCGTGCTCCATACTGAGCAAGCCTCTTCATCACCACGCTCTTGATCTCACTCTGTGATTTTTACCCCACACACTTTGCTCCATTGCTATTTTCACGATTCATTTACGTCTAAGAATGTGCCCTACCAATCGATCCATTCTTTTAGTCATGGTCTGCCAGAAATTCCAGTTCACCCCAATTGTGTTCAGTGCATCCTCATTAGATTCTGGACTTACACACATAATCTTTAGAATTGTTCTGTAAAAACATATTTAAAATGCCTCTATCCTACTCCGGTCTCAACTATTTATTTCCCATGTTTCACTCATGTACAAGGCAACACCACATCCTGCGAGTGATTAAGTGGATGGTTCTTCAGCAGGATCCGAGCAGACACACGAGAGGGTGAGGTCTGATATTCATTGGAAACTCCATTTTAGGCGCATTGTGGAGCCCCTTAGACAGATTGCGTCTAGGGCAGGAAATGTGTACTCGGTATGTCTACCGGGGGTCCTCATCCGAGATGTGGGGGCGGCCTTGCCGGTAGCTATTGAGCGTACATGCTGCATTAGTCTGCAAGTTGTAGTTCAAGTCGGCACCAGTGCCCCTGTCGCTTGGTTCCTGAGGATATCCTCAGCCTATTGCCCCTGTGCGCTGGATGCAGGCATGGCTTGCAATTAGTAGCATAGTTCCCAGAGTGGCTCAGGGTCCTTCTGGCTTGGAGTCGAGTGGAGGGTCTTAACCAAAAGCTTCATCGACTCTGTGATAGTCATGACTACAGATTACTGGACCTGGGTTGGGATTGTAGGGATCCCCTCCAATCAGGGGTGCACTATATAAAAGAAGCACTTACTCAGGCAACAGAGTACTTATGAAATGCACATTTTTTAGGCTAGGCGATAGTTCTGATGAACATTCTTCTATCGACATACAATCACTGAAATCAGGGCACTTTCAGAAGGACTCTTCGATTGTCAAAATATTAGCAGTACATTCTCAAAGTATTACGAAGTTCCCGAATTTACTGCATTACAGATAAGTTGCCGCACTCGAAAAATCTTCTGGATTGAGATTCAGAAAAATATTCCTTGTATTGAGCTCGAAGTCGAGAATGACTGTGAAGTTATCTGGACACATGTAACAGGTATAGGCGAAATAAAGTTTATAGTTGGGTGTATTTAACGGCCACTCGGTTCCACTGTCACAGTTCTAGAGTCATTCTTAGAAATATTACAACCAGTAGCGTGAAGGTACCCGGACCATGCATTATTAGTTGGGGCGATTTCAATCTGCCGAGCATAGGCTGCGATGACTATGCTTTCACTACGGGCGATACAGACAAGCACTCTTGTGAACTATTGTTGAACACGTTTTCCAAACACTGCTTTGAGCAGCTAATCGTCAGCCACACGCAAAGGAAATATTATTTACCTTATAGCCACCCCCATGAACCACAGAAATTGCCGAGGTGGGGTGGCTTGCGTGCCTCAACGATGCAGATAGCCGTACCGTAGGTGCAACCACAGCGGAGGGGTATCTGTGGAGAGGCCAGACAAACGTGTGGTTCCTGAAGAGGGGCAGCAGCCTTTTCAGTAGTTACAGGGGCAACAGTCTGGATGATTGACTGAGCTGGCCTTGTAACATCAGCTAATGTGGCTTTGCCACACAGCTACTGCAAACGGCTGAAAGCAAGGGGAAACTACAGCCGTTACTTTTCCCGAGGACATGCAGCTCTACTGTATGGAAAAATGATGATGGCATCCTCTCGGGTAAAATATTCCGGAGGTAAAATAGTCCCCCATTCGGATCTCCGGGCGGGGACTACTCAGGAGGATGTTGTCATCAGGAAAGACAATACTGGCATTCTACGGATCGGAGGGTGGAATGTTAGATCCCTTAATCGGGTAGGAAAATTAGAAAATTTAAAAAGGGAAATGGATAGGTTTAAGTTAGATATAGTGGGGATTAGTGAAGTTCGGTGGCAGGATGAACAGGATTTCTGGTCAGGTGAGTACAGGATTATAAATACAAAATCAGTTGGGGGTATTACAGGAGTAGGACTGATAATGAATAAGAAAATAGGAATGCGGGTAAACTACTATGAGCAGCACAGTGATCGCATTATCATTGTAAAGATAGATACGAAGCCAACACCGACAACAGTAGTACAGGTTTATATGCCAACTAGCCCTGCCGATGATGAGGAGATCGAAGAAATATATGAGGAGCTAAAGGAAATTATTCAGACAGTTAAGGGAGAGGAAAACTTAATTGTGATGGGAGACTGGAATTCGGTAGTAGGAAAAGGAAGAGAAGGAAAAATAGTAGGTGAATATGGACTGGGCAGGAGGAATGAAAGAGGAAGTCGCCTGGTAGAATTTTGCACGGAACATGATTTAATCGTAACAAACACCTGGTTTAAGAATCACAAAAGAAGGTTGTATACATGGAAGAGACCAGGAGACACCGGAAGGTATCAGATAGATTTTATAATGGTAAGACATAGATTCCGGAACCAGGTTTTAAAGTGTAAGACATACCCAGGGGCAGATATAGACTCTGACCATAACTTGCTAATCATGAACTGTAGGCTGAAACTGAAAAAACTGCAGAAAGGTAGGAAAATAAAGAGATGGGACTTAAATAAATTGAAGGAAAGTGACGTTCTGGAGAATTTCAGAGGGAGATTTAGGCAACAATCGACAGAAACAAGGGGAAATAAAACAGTACAAGAGGAATGGGTAGCACTGAGAGATGAAATGGTGAAGGTAGCAGAGGACAAAATAGGTAGAAAGGTAAGACCTACAAAAAATCCTTGGGTATCACAGGAAATACTAAATTTAATTGATGAAAGGAGAAAATATAAAAATACAGTAAATGAAACAGGCAAAATGGAGTACAGGCTACTAAAAAATGAGATTGACAGGAAGTGCTAAATGGCTAAGCAGGAGTGGCTAGAAGCCAAATGCAAATCTGTAGAAGAATGTATAAGAAGGGGAAAAGTAGGTACCGCCTACAGGAAAATAAAAGAGACATTTGGGGACAAGAAAAGCAACTCTACGAATATCAAGAACTCAGATGGGAAACCAGTTTTCAGCAAAGAAGGGAAAGCTGAAAGGTGGAAAGAGTACATAGAGCAGCTCTAAAAAGGAAATGAACTTAGAGACGATGTGGTGGGAAGGGAAGAGGAAGTAGATCAAGATGAAATAGGAGATACTATACTGAGAGATGAATTTGACAGAGCCCTGAAAGACCTAGGTCAGAACAAGGCCCCAGGAGTAGATGACATACCCGCAGAGCTATTAAAGTCTCTGGGAGAGCCAGCCATGACAATACTATTTGAACTGGTGTGTAGGATGTATGAGACAGGCGAAATACCCTCTGACTTTAAGAAAAATGTAATAATCCCCATTCCAAAGAAATCAGGCGCAGACAGGTGTGAAAATTACAGAACCATCAGTTTGATAAGTCATGGTTGCAAAATTTTAACATGAATTATCTACAGGAGGATGGAAAAGCTGGTAGAAGCTGACCTCGGAGAAGATCAGTTTGGATTCAGGAGGAACGTAGGAACCCGGGAGGCAATACTCACTTTACGTCTTATCTTAGTAGATAGATTAAGGAAAGGCAAACCTACATTTTTAGCTTTTGTAGATTTGGAGAAAGCATTTGACAATGTTGACTGGAATACACTCTTTCAAATTCTGAAGTCAGCAGGGGTAAAATATAGGGAAAGGAATTTATAACTTGTACAAAAGCCAGACCGCAGTTATTAGACTCGAAGGGCATGAAAGGGAAGCATCAGTAGGGAAGGGAGTAAGACAGGGTTGTAGTCTTTCTCCGATGTTATTCAATTTGTACATCGAGCAGGCGGTGAAGGAAAGCAAGGAAAAATTTGGCATAGGGATTAAAGTACAGGGGGAAGAAATAAAAACATTGCGTTTTGCTGATGACATTGTAATTCTGTCAGAGACAGCAAAGGACATGGAAGAGCAGTTGAATGGAATGGATAGTGTGTTGAAGAAAGCGTATAAAATGTACATTAACAAGAGAAAAACAAAAATAATGGAATGCGGTCCTAGAAAATCAGGCGATGCTGAGGGAATTAGATTAGGTAATGAAACAATGAAGGTGGTACATGAGTTTTGTTACTTGGGTAGTAAAATAACATGTGATGGTCGCAGTACAGAGGATATAAAATGCACAATGGCAATGGGAAGAAAAGCATTTTTGAAAAAGCGAAATTTGCTAACATCGAATATTAATTTAAGTGTAAGGAAGTCTTTTCTGAGGGCATTTGTGTGGAGTGTTGCCTTGTATGGGAGTGAAACATGGACGATAAGCAGTGCGGACAGGATGAGAATAGAGGCTTTCGAAATGTGGTGTTACAGAAGAATGCTGAAGATTAGGTGGGTAGATCGCATAACCAATGAAGAAGTACTGAACAGAATTGGTGAGAAAACTAATTTTTAGCATACCCTGGCTAAAAGAAGGGATCGTTTGGTAGGACACATTCTTAGACATCGGGGAATCGTAAATTTAGCATTGGAGGGATGTGGGTTGCCGTTCTTATGAGGAGATGAAAAGGCTTGCTCAGGATAGAGTAGGGTGGAGAGCTGCATCAAACCAGTCTCCGGATTGAAGACCATAACAACAATAGCTACAAACAGTTAGCATCATTTTATTTTCTACGAGCCTTGAACTTGTGAACAGCATTTTTAATACTGCATCAGTATCGCAGCTACGGTGGAGAGGCCGAGCGCTCAAAGGCACCTTGCTTTGGAGTGCGCGGTTGTTCACCGTTAGAAGAGGTTCAAGTCGTCCCTGGGGCATATGTGTGTGTGTGTGTGTGTGTGTGCTCCCTATGTCGTTAATTTAAGTAGTTTTTAAATCTAGGGACTGGTGTCCACAGAAGTCTGTTCAAAATGTTCAAATGTTTGTTAAGCTTATGGGACTTAACTACGGGGTCATCAGTCCCTAAACTTACAAACTACTTATGAACTACTTACGAACTAGGACGGCACAAATATCCATGCCCGAGGGGGGATTCGAACCCCCGACTGTAGTGGCCGTGCAGACCGTGACTGAAGCGCCTCAGTCCCCTCGGCCACCGCGGCCGGCACAGAAGTCTGGTCCAAAAGATTTATAAACGTTTGATAATATCGCAAGTAAAGTCCTTCACTACAAGACTGGTGCCATCAGCAATCAGAAATGTTCGAGAAATACTTGTTATACAGAAAGCATATATATATATATATATATATATATATATATATATATATATATATATATATATACAGGGTGTCGCAGCTATCGTGTCCACCCAAAATATCTCTGGAACAATAACAGCTATTGGAAAACGACTTTCACCGGTATCAATGTACGGCTGGGGCCCATGAATGTACATATTTAGAAACATTCAAAAACGAAAGCAAATGTGTTTTTTAACACAAACTTATTTTTTTTAAATGGACACCCTATATTTTTTCTTCAGCAATCCATAGCATGACAATTCACATAAACAATGACGTTGATTGCATCGCAATATTCCAATTACATCCCGAGATATTGCGACGCGAAGTTGACGCTTGAAATACGCGAAACGCGCGGCTAGCGATCGTCCTGAGCAGCATGGGGTTCTCGCCTGAGTCTGCGCCCTGCGAGCTGGTGATTCTCACCAGCTGCTAGACGGACGGCATTATTCAACTATCGTCAGCGACAGCGACACCCTGAAGGTTCCAGGCGACCTAATTCTGGTTGCGGCAACCACGGACTCAGCAAGGAACAAGCATATTTAAGCACACCGTACCAGCTAGGACGGCGTGTGAAGTGCACGCCTTCGGCCAAGCTACGTCTCCCGTGTTGACCACGGGGAGAGGGGTATTTAACTATTCTTCCGCAGTCGTCATACTCTCTCAGTCCACATTTTCATGACTACATGCCGATTTCACTTTTGCCAGCGAAAGGTAATGTACAGGCAGCTTCTTAACAACCTACCCATAAATCTACATCTACATGGGATACTCTGCAAATCACATTTAAGTGCCTGGCAGAGGGTTCATCGAACCACCATTATACTATTAATCTCCCATTCCATTCTCGAATAGCGCGCGGGAAGAAAGAACACCTGAATCTCTCCGTTCGAGCTCTGATTTCGCGTATTTTATTCTGATGGTCATTTCTACCTATGTAAGTGGGAGTCAACAATATATTTTCGCATTCGGAGGAGAATGTCGGCGATTGGAGTTTCGTAATTAGCCCACGCCGCTGCGACAAGCGGCGTTGTTGTAATTATTCCTATCCCAGATCCTGTATCATTTCCGTAACGCTGTCTCCCTTGTATCGTGACAATATGAAACGAGCTGCCCTTCTCTGGACTCTTTCGATGTCCTCCGTCAAACCCACGTGATAATGATCCCACATTGGGCAGCAATACTCCAAAAATGGATGGACAAGAGTAGTGTAAGCAGTTTATTTTGTAGTTCTGTTGCATGTTTTAAGGGTTCTGCCAATAAAACGCAGTCTCTGGTTCGCCTTTCCCACGACATTATCTACGTGTTCTTTCCAGTTTAAGTTTGAAGTAATTCCCAGGTATTTTGTGGAGTTTACGGCCTCTTTTGATTGATTTAACTTGTAAACAAAGTTTAACGGACTTCTTTTCGTACGCATGTGAACGACTTCACACTTTTCATTATTTAGAGTCAATTGCCAATTTCTACACCATAGTGATATCTTATTCAGATCGTTCTGCAGTTGCTTTTGATCTTCAGAAAATTTCACTAGTGGTAAATAATCTATTGTTCAGAACACAGTTTGGATTTTTGAAGGTTTGCGATATTAAGAAGGCCATATAATTTACAGTGAGAATTTACTTGATTCATTATATAACAAATTACAAACAGTAGGTATTTTCTGTGATTTCTCAACGACTTTTAACTGTATAAACAACAACATCATTTTAAGTAAATTACAGTTCTATGGTGTCACAGGCAATTCTGCAAAATGGTTCGACTCGTTCCTCTTCTACAGGAAACAAATGGTGTCAGTGCAAGAGTCTAGTTAATTAAGCCACCGGTTATCATCAGATTGGGAAGAAATTACAATCATATATTCGAGTATTAGCTGACGTAACTTGCATAATTTGCTCACTTTCATTCCGTACAGTCATATGGTATAATATTTTGGAGCAACTCTTCAAGTCAAACAAAAGTTTTCAGAGTCCATAAGCGTGTGGTGTAAATTCACGGTAATCCTGTAGAAGCCTCTTCAAAGAACTGGGTACGCTGCTGCCTCTCACTCTATTTATTCTGCAATGAAATTTGTCATAAATGATATAGCAGTTTTCCAATTAACAACTCAGTTCATACATACAATGCTAGGAACAAAAACGATCTATATAAGCAGTGGCAGAGCGTTCCAAGACGCCTAGCTGCGGAGCGCACCGTTGCTTGCCGTCGGAGTTTCGATTCCTTCCTCGGGAATGCGCTTGTCAACAGCACAGTCAGCTTCCGAGAAGTTTCTTGAGTTGACAGGAATATAGAAGTGTCTAGGAGTAAATAAGAAATGGATTAAAACGTGCTGCATGAGGAGACAGGTTTTTGCCCATTACAGTATATATGATCCCATATTTATTAAATTATGTTTCACAACTGTATAATTGACCAAGTATATATTCATTAATATAATTGTTGTACGTCTGTATAATCTGTTTCGAGTATGCTCAGTAGTAAAGAAGTTGCGTAATAGGGCGGTTTTACATGAATGATACTGTGTATGTCTCCACAACCTAATGAACTACGTGCCGTACTGTGATACAATTTCGAAGTTACAATCAGTTGCATGTGTGTATAGTGTCTGTAAAATTTCCTCCAAGTACGATATGTAGTGTAGAAATTATAAAATGTAACGTCATACCGAATGCCGTAGTTTTACTCCATGAACAGCGGAAAAGTTGTAAGCGAGTAAAAGTTTAATAAATGTTTGAAAATATGTTAAAAGTTTGTTGCAAGTCGCTAATCCTCTCACTCTCATATAGTGTATTTTGAAAGTCTCGTCACATTACGCCACAGTTTCTTGAAACTTTTATTGTTTATGACATATATCCTGAATCATATGTCGTATGTGGTTCTTACCCATACAACAATTGTTACCTCACGGTAAATAACATTTGCACCAAATCTGCTTGAAATCAGTCCAGTGTTCAAATGTGCAAATTTATGTAATTCTATGGGACCAAACTACTTGTGTCATAAGTCCCCAGACATACATCAACTTAAACTAAGTTAAACTAACCTAAGGACAACACACACATCCATGACCGAGGGAGGATTCCAACCTCCAAAGCGGGAATCCGCGCGACCCATAATGTGGCGCTCCAGACCGCTCGGCTACTCCCGTGCGGCTCAGTCCAGTGGTTTAGGACGAAATGTGCAACATTGGCGCGTGATGAAGCAGTCCTTCACGCATGTCATTGTTTATGACGTCATATCAGCTGAGATATGTATTGTACTTGATTCTTACACTTACGGCGAAAGTCCTTTTGGTTTGAAGGTCATGTGTACAAAATTTCATTAAGATTGGATCAAAACTGTAGATTTGTATGCAATACATACACAAACAAATAAACATAAAGACACACTGCTATATCAAGAAGATACGAATGCAGACAAATCGTTTTGGGGTCTCAGAGTAAACACTCCAAATACGTGAAACAGTCTATTTTTGTAATTAAAGCTTCAGTGTGAGTCTTACATTGAAAAGAAAAGTGGCTGTTTTCAGGAGGAATGCTCAATGAACTATTCTGTAGTTAGATCAAATTACTATACTGCTCTTCAGCTTGCAAAAGATTTCACTGTTTCGATGATTTTTGCTTACCAGTTTCATTGCAAAACTAATTTTGTAGACTTACGTTTTTCTATGTCAATTTGCAGCTACGATTATATCGATGTTTAAATTTGCACATACTTTTTTTCTTTTTTTTATGCATATAGAGGCTCACTGGCAGATTTCATCTTAAGACCTTTATATATATTCGTTGTTGTGGTCTTCAGTCCGGAGACTGGTTTGATGCAGCTCTCCACAATACCCTAACCTGAGCAAGCCTCTTCATCTCCACATAAGACCGGCAACCTACATCTGTCTAAATCTGCTTACTGTATCCATCTCTTGGTCTTCCTCTGCGATTTTTACCCCACACACTTCCCTCCAATGCTAAATTCACAATTCCTTGATGTCTAAGAATGTGCCCTACCAATCTATCCCCTCTTTTAGTCACGGTATGCCAGAAATTTCTTTTCTCCCCAATTCTGTTCAGTACCTCCTCATTAGTTACGCGATCCACCCACCTAATCTTCAGCCTCAATCTTCTTCCTGTCCGCATATATATATATATATATATATATATATATATATATATATATATATATATATATATATCAATTTAAATTTCTTCCTAAAACCGCAAATACCATAAGGCTGAAACAGACGTAAGAAATACCATCTTTGTTGCCCCCCTGATCTTTGCATCATCATAATATTACAACCAATTATGAGTTTTATTATCAGTTGTCATTATGCTGAATTTCATTGTCAGTTCTGATTACCACAACAGTCTTGAGAAATAAATTTGACACAGAACGCGTTATTGAGCCACGTTCAAGCAATGGATGGTTGTTTACTTCTGTGGTGTGAGCGCCACCAGCTTGCAGGAGCGACTGTACTTAACTGCTAGACTTGTTATCGTGAGTGTACCGGTGAAAAGCCAGTTAGCCCAGCAAGGGCCCTGGTTTCCGTGCAAGTGGCACTTTGTGTAAATGTCACTCCGTGCAAGTGTTTCAACCCAGGTGGAAAACTGGATTTGTTGTGACACGCTTCGGGTGGCTCTTAATCAGACATCACTAGTCACAGGCATGTGATGTACCTATGGCACTTCTGATTTCTGATGATAGGCTGACCGAAACGTGAAACGATGAAGCCATTTTCCCACCTCATTATGACTTGTTAATTAAGCGACTTAGCAGCATTTGTGCAGTACTCCTACAGTTATTTACAATGGTCGCATTCTTCTTGTCACGTGTTCAAATATTGTTTTGTCAGAGAAACAAATCACTACATGATATTTTTGATAGTGGGAGCGGCGGGGAATGGTGAATGGTTGCGTAAATCTTAGATACATCTAAGAATGAAAATGAAATACCCTGCCTTTGGAATAATTAACATAGATTTATTATGGCCATGGGGATCCCCGACATATTTTACTCGGGAAGGGGATCGCGTGTTCAAAGTTTGATAAACACTGTCCTAAACTACAAGTCGCACAATTAAATTAGTTTGTAGGTAACTTTATTGGCATTAACTGATACTGTTCTCAAAATATGTTGCGAATACATTTAGAAGCAGAAAAGTAATAAATTGAAATGTTTATGCGGGTATTTTCATGCATCTTAGTATTTATGACAAATGTTGACACGGTTTTATCGCAATAGGATGAGCGGGACTTTTTTATTATTTTTTTTCATTAGAAAAACGTGTTTATTACATTTTTAAGTGTCACAATATTTTTAATTGCACTAATTCTCGTTTTTCATTGTTCTAACACTTGTTACATTAATCCTTACACTCTTTCTTGTACCTTATACCTATCTTTATTTTTTATATTTTTATTTTTATCTTTTTTCTTAACTTTATTCTTCATATTGATTTGGCATATTATTTTGGACGCTACTGGTCGCAGAACGTTTAAAATATATAAATTCAGAACAACATTATTATTACATGAAGGCAGGTTTGTCCCAGTACAATTCTTTGTATGAACCTCACTAAGGAAAGAAATGTCGAAAAATACCACGAAGCAGGCGATATGAATTTCAGCGAAACCTATTGGAAATAATTTCCTCAATTCCTGTTTTCCTTCCTTTCTTTAAAAATTCATTTAGCAGAGAAACAACCAGAAGAGTACTAATAGTGTTATTTCAACACCCAACGCAAAAAAACTTTTATTTAGTTGTATTCTACGAATAAGGGTAGATGAATGGAAAAGTAGAGAAAAATAACTATAATATGGTTTAGAGCTTGTGCGCAAAGTGAGACGTCACGAGGCCGATATCTGCAGATAAGCCGAAACCGCGTTCGCTCATTGTGACCCCTTTTCCACGAAGTGAAGTTGCTTCGAAATCGGATCGGATTGTGGGACTTGTCGAGTTCGCCTCGTTAGCAGCAATGTGAACGGTGGTATCAATGTGAGCGGTACAACGGAACAGCAGTTACTGGACGTCGGGGAAAAGACATCGCTCACTGCAGTCGTCGTCGTCGAGCGACAGAATACGTGCCTTGTAGTCCTATTATACACGATTTCAACTCTACCCTCAATTTGCCGGATATCTTATTTCTGCTGTTGTACGATGTAGCGTCCATTGGATGTAGTTGGCCATAATAAAACATCTCCTATCTGCTCCCCTTCAGGCAGCAATACTTGTTTTTATTTTTTATTTTATTTTTGAAAGTTCAGGATTTGTCATTTCTGTACAACAACGCTGTCAGGTACTGGGCTACAATCGTTACCCTTAGTTCTACGTCATTCCAATTTCCCGATGCAATTTTCCCGCGTGAGTTCAGCTAAATGTTGTTTTGTGGACATGCTGTCTAGAGAAAAATCACCGTAGTGCACCGTAACGTAATTTATTGGAATATTATGTGGATTATTTGGTCAAAATCATACCATGAAATAAAATCGCAATTTACAATTTTACGTAAACGGCAGAGTGTGTCTGTTTGAACAAGCTGATCATCATAACTACTCCTGTAACTTTCGTGTTGTTTTCGTAATAACTAAAGCGTATCCTGGGGCATGACTACCAGCTCTATTTCATGAACATCTGATTAGAAAAACAAATGATATTATAATTTAAAGTGTTTGGGGTGTGTTTTGCTTAGTATTTTAGTACACCAAACAACTAATAAATGGTGTTGTTAACTTCGTAGTACACCGAAGTAGTAACAGACGTCGTAAACGTTTGGCTTTCAATCAGTGACAGTAGTATTTCCGGAAGTTTGTGTCTGTGACAGAATTAAGCATAGAATCTTATCCTTACCAATCAATATAACTAAAAGGATATCCCAGAACACGATTCCTATTTGTTGCACGTCTCATGTTTAACGGCTTCCAGAACGTGGAAAATTGTAATTAAGAAAATAATTTAATTATTGCCCGAATTCAAAAATTTAAAATGTTGATGTGGAACCAGCGTAAGGTTTAACACGATACGATAAGAAATTGTGCTTTTGTCTTGAAACTGGCGGTAATTGAAAATAACAGTTTTGTTCATCCGTTACTCGCAAATGAAAACATTTAACTACATCAATTTACTTGACATAAAACTCCTTAACTTCATGAAATATTTTCCGCTGAAATTCCCCCAAATTGATGCGGTCAGACAACAATCATGTTGTTTTAAAGTATTGTATTTTATCTATTACCTCTAACAAGCGAAACACAAATTATAGAGATAATCTTCATACATTATTAATGCCCCTAAAAAATTATATCACTGTAGTTCAGGAATGTAACGTAATAGACACCTAGACGCATTATAAATCCTATGAATTGCGTGCAGTAAATCTTCAGAACCAACTGTCTGGTTTTAATTTTTTAGTTATTTACATCATACAGATATTATATCACTGTATCTAGATGCAAAATTATCTCAATGTGGGATACAGAGTATAGGGAATACGACGTCATTGAGAAGCGCGAAAAACTAGCTTTTGCATAAAATGGAGCGTAAACCACCCTATTCCTGCAGTGTTCAATAATCAGAGCACTTACCGACATCAAACAAGCTAAAAAAAAATTAAATATTATTTCTAAACTTTTTGTTGATTACATGTTCCAAGCCAAATATTATGCACATTCACTAAATCATTTGTAACACAATCTGATGCTTGAAGCACATCTAGTTAATCGGTCAGCGATACTTTCTTCAATGCGGCTGAACACCAGGCGGTGAATAATGAATCATATTTGGCAGAAGCACTACGTTAGTTACGTGCAGATAAACTGATAATTTGCGTCCGATCTTTGTGTTAAGGACCTACAGTATAATCGGTTGCTTCCAAAATGTTGGTTTCCTGCGCAATTTTGGTTTCGGCTAGAAATCAGCCGAATCTTCCGCTTGGCAGAAATTAGCTTTCGTGAATTTACGGATGACGTCGATTCGCGTTCGGTTGTTGTTGTTAATCACATCATAACTTAATTTTGCTTACATATCAGTGATAGGATAAAGTGTAAATGTTATTTTTGTATTACAGCACCCGTCAGTGATAATCGTATCGTAATTGGGATCAGGACTTAATTTTTAGGAGGATACCAACTCCCAACAATTTAGTATATTTTCAGTTATTCTGCTTTGCAGTTTATTTGGAAATGCAAAGCGCTACGAGAATCGTGAGGGAAAACGGCACAGCTTCAGTAATAACCGATATGAGGTATTTGTAAGCTCTGGCTCTCAAGTCCAACTAAAGCCCATTTTACACGACGAACTTAGTTGACTACTAGAGACGAGTGGGTGTACTGCAGAGCTGCTAGCGTGCTATTCCCGTACTGCGTCTCGCCTGTCTCGAGTAGTCGCTTTCGTTTAGACCTAAATACCAAAAATGTGGAGTTATCTACTATGTAGTTTCGTAATTGAGATTAAGAAGTGAGGTTATGAGGGCACTTTTTACGTAGGACCAGGAAAAGGACAATTGAGTTTATTAATGACTAAAGGGTAATTCATAGTTTATGTTCTTCTAAAATGTCATTTATAAAATTTTGCACACAACACAGTTCGTAGTAATCGATGGAAAGGCATCGATTAAAACAGAGGTGATATCGGGCGTTCCACAGGGTAGTGTTATTGGTCCTCTGCTGTTCCTTATCTACATAAACGATTTAGGGGAAACCTAAGTAGCTCTCTTCGGTTGTTATCAGATGATGCCGTCATTTACCGTCTAGTAAAATCATCTGAATTTCAAAACCAACTGCAGAACGATCTGAATAAGGTATCAGTATGGTGTAAAAATTGGCAATTGACTCTAAATAATGATAAGTGTGAAGTTGTCCACATGAGTAAGAAAAGAAATCCGTTAAACTTTGTTTACAAGATAAATCAATCAAAAATGAAGGCCGTAAACTCCACAAAATACCTAGGAATTACTATTACTTCAGACTTAAATTGGAGAGAACACGTAGATAATGTCGTGGGAAAAGCGAACCAGAGACTGCGTTTTATTGGCAGAACCCTTAAAACATGCAACAGAACTACAAGAGAAACTGCATACACTACATTTTTCCGTCCATTTTTGGAGTATTGCTGCGCTGTGTAGGATCCTTATCAGGTGGGTTTGACGGAGGACATCGAAAGAGTCCAAAGAAGGGCAGCCCGTTTCGTATTGTCACGATTCAGGGGAGACAGCGTTACGGAAATGATACAGGATATGGGATGGGAATATGGGAATCATTACCACAACGGCGCTTATCGCTGCGGCGTGGGCTTCTTACGAAACTCCAATCGCCAACATTCTCCTCCGAATGCGAAAATATATTGTTGTCTCCCACTTACATAGGTAGAAATGATCATCAGAATGATATACGAGAAATCAGAGCTCGAACAGAGAGATTCAGGTGGTCTTTCTTCCCGCGCGCTATTCGAGAATGGAATGGGAGATAAATAGTATAACGGTTGTTCGATGAACCGTCTGCCAGGCACTTAAATGTTATTTGCAGAGTATCCGATGTAGGTGTGGAAAACCAAAATAATAGGAAAAGTGTCATTCAACGTTTCGAAAAATTGCACATTTATTTGCTGAAAAAATTGATACTGGCAAAAACACATGAAACAATATAAAAAATGCTGCATAAAGTGACTATTTACTTTAGTTTTCATATCTTGTTTTTTGCTAATGGCTAAAATAACATCGAAAATAATTTTCTTATCAAATTCTGAGTCTTCTGTTGACATAATTTTCGGTAAAACACTCTTATATATTTACGCTCGCATATATATATATATATATATATATATATATATATATATATATATATATATATAGTGTAAGCCTTATCCCCATAAAACGAAAATATTTTTTGTGGTGTCGCACAAGTCTGAAGTGCGCGCCACGTATTTTCGCCGCGCGCTGCCATGCAAGCACGGCGCGGCGTTCTTACGACGTCAGCCACGAGCGCCCTCTGCTGCAACTTCGCTCGTGGCCACCACTGAACTGGATCAGTCACTTGGCAATCAGACAGGCACTAGAACAGTCTCTCATCAGTAGGCAGGCCTCTACTTAGTCAACTATGTACCAGCATTCCACTAGTCTTCAGTTAACAAAGTTAAGTGTTGTATTATTTCTACGAAATATATATCTTGTTCTAATCTAGCTTAGTGTTTCTAGTTTCTGCTGTCCCACTGGCTGGTCAGCTCAGACTCTGTACCCGCACACGCGTGCATCCTACTTCCTGTGTCGGTATTTCTGTAATATGAATGCGCTTAACAAGAATAGGTTAACTTCCGATGTTAGCAGCCACGACTGTTCCTTGCTTCAGCGCATGCACATTCTGCAGCGAACTCGAAAATTTAGAACTCCACACTTGGCACAATCTATATATCATTGACGTAATCGACTCACTCGAGATGGGGTTGGCTGCTGATTTACACGCAGGTACGAAAGGGGCACGCACGTAGCCAATTTTCACCACAAAGTCGATCGTGTGAAACGGGCTTTAAGGAGTAGATGACTTAATACTGCCGGATCGAAAGTTTATGACAGTAAACCGGTACGCCTCCTATGTCATCATGTTACGTTAGGTTCACACACACAAGAAGGCCTAGTACAGGGACGGGATCATGCTAAATGTGGTAAAACTAGTGATTTGCCGTATAACGCAAATTTACCGAAATTTTAAGTTAATTACGTAAATTTCGGTTTCGGCCGAAACTAAAACAGAATTCCAATATTCGGTTACGGTTACTCAAATCATGTTTCGGTACACTTTACTTTGGAGGGAGCGAAGAGTTACATTGAACCTATACAAAAACCAGACAGCGGTTATTAGAATCGAAGGGCAAGAAGGGCCGTAGAGGTTGGGAAGGGAGTAAGACACGGTTGTAGCCTTTCCCCAGTGTTGTTTAATCTGTATATTGAGCAAGTACTGAAGGAATTCAAGGAGAAATTTGGAGAGGGAATAAAGTTCAGGGAGAAGAAATAAAAACTTGGCGGTTTGTCGATGACATAGTAATTTTGTGAGAGAGTGCGAAAGATCTGGAAGAGCAACTGAATAAAATGAACATTAACAAGAGTAAAACGAGAGTAATGAAATGTAATGTCATAAAACCAGGTGATGCTTAAGGAATTAGATTAGGTAATGAGACAATAAAAGTAGTAGATGACTTTTGTTATTTCGGTAGCAAGATAACTTCTAATGGCCGAAGTAAAGAAGATATAAAATGCAGAAGAAAGCGTTTCTTAAGAAGCGAAACTTGTTAACATCCAATATCATTTTAAATGTTAGGAAGTCCTTTCTGAAAGCATTTGTCTGGAGTGTAGCATTGTATGGGAGTGAAAGTGGACGATAAGGAGTTCAAATAAAAAGATGATAGAAGCTTTTGAAATGTAGTGCTACAGCGGAATGATGAAAATTAGATGGGTAGATCACGTAAGTAATGAGGAGGGGCTTAACTGAATCGGGGAGAAAAGTAGTTTCTGGAATATACTCATCAAGAGAAGGGATAGATTGGTTCATTCTGAGACATCAAGGAATTGTCAACTTAGCATTAGAAGAAAGTGTATGACCGGCCGCGGTGGACGAGGGGACTACGGCGCGCCAGTCACGGTCTGCACGGCCACTACGGTCGGTGGTTCGAATCCCCCCTCGGTCATGGATAATTGTGTCGTCCTTAGCTAGTTTGTAAGTAGTTTGTAAGTTTAGGGACTGATTACCCCGTAGTTAAGTCCCATAAGCTAGACAACCATGTGCACTTTTTTTTGTGGGCTAAAGATCGCAGAGGGAGACAGAGGGACGAATACAGTAAGCAGATTCAAAAAGATGTAGATTTCCGAACTTATTCTCAGTTGAAGAGGCTTGCACAAGACAGGGGAGCATGGCGAGCTGCATCAAACCAGTATGCGAACTGATGACCACCACTACTTTGGGTACTGATCAATGAGCTTTCCGCTTGGGCCGATTGAGTTGGTGAATCCAAAAAACAAAACAAAAATGCATAGATTGGCGAAGGTCCGTCTATAATTTCCGACGAGAGGCGCTGGAGTGCAGCTAGTCAGGAACGTGCAGATTGCGGCAAAGAGATATTCGATTGAGACTGCATGTATTTGCAGCCTACCGCTGACACAGCTTACGCTCGCTCCCGTGATAGCCCCTACAAATGAGAGGTGCGTTGCGGCTAGGCGGTTCCCGGTGCACAGTGTAAACATAGAGGCCGTGATTAAATTCGGCAGCAGCGCGTCCCACGCAGGCGCGGGCCACGTCACCGGCGGCAAATCGGCGTGAAATGACGGAAAAACCCCGCCTAACTTCGTTCCGGACGCAATTTGTCGGATCAGGACGCCGCGCGCCGAATAACGGACGCATTAATTACACTTACGCATCACGCACGATCCGCAGCCAAAGGCTATTACATTTTGTAGCGGCAGCGGCCGGCCGGCGGCGACAGCTGATGCAGTTAGGCGCGTGCTATCTGACAGCCTAACAGTATTTCCCGGCCGGTTTATGGGCAAGAAATGTATGTGAATACTGACATTACAGAACGGTTAAAATTCAGGAAGCGCTAACTCTCAGAATGTTTCAGCCTCGGGTAGCTACTAGGTAAACTTACTCGTTTGCACATGAGTGCTGTCTCTAAAAGGCGTTTCTGGTAGTAGTGGTCAGTAAGTTCCCAATAAAATTGCTTTGATAAAAGATGCCCTCTTTCCTGATTCCAGGCCAGAAATATAACTCAAGTAAGTGGAATAACGCTCCTGTCGCAGCACAAAAAGGCAAATATGTCCCTTCTTCAAACAGTGTTACTTGCTTTTAACGCAAAGTTCGATTCTTTTATTCGGTCTCTCGCTGGAATGAAGGTCACAGACACACCATCCCTGGTTCACTGTCTACGTACGTGTCCCTCCCACTGTCCTATTTGTTCTATTGTCACTTTCTCCTGAATGTATCCCTCTTCCCTCTTCATCCCTTTCTCCCGATGTTCCTTACGACTCTGTTCGGAACTTTCACCTTCTTTTGCCACTATGTCTCAAACTATCTCTCAAATTTCCACTATCTCTTTCTCAGTCGCCATTTCCTCCTCCGTACACATGTCTTTTCAGATAGAATGGTCGGGCTTGTAAAATATAAACGTTAACATTTTAATATGTGGTAAGTAAATAGGGAGAAGAGGACAAATTTATCTCGCTGAGGTTCGCCGGTCTGCCCCTGCCCCCCAACCAAAGCCCCTCGGGCATGGATATTTGTGGCGTCCTTAGTCTTAGCTGGTTCATAAGTAGTTTGTAAGCTGAGAGACTGATGACTCCGTAGTTAAGTCCCATAATTTCTACAAGCTTTTGAATATTTGAACCCAACCAAAGTTTACGTATTTTCTCTCTTCCAAATTCCACTGCCTTGCATGTTATCTTGAATAGCTGGCATCCGCAGCCAAATGTTGTGATATTGATTAAGTCTGTTTTGACTGCAACAAACATTTACTTAAAAAAAAAAAAAAAAAGCACCACCGTTTCACGTCTTATAAACGCATCATGAGGTGCACTGTAAGGTAATATAAATGAAAGGGTCTCACAAGTGTGTCTTTACAAAATATGGGAAAAGTACTATAACTTTTTAGAAAAACTTGTCTACCGTTTAGCCACTCCGCAGTGTTCACGACGGATGTTTAAAATAATTGAAAGCTTCCTAATTTAACGTTCTCGTTAAAATGATAAAGCTATGAACACAGTTTCGTTAGTCATATTTAAAATATAATGCTAGTGGAGGGCGGGTAACACCTATGAGAAACTAACAATATATATATATATATATATATGTGTGTGTGTGTGTGTGGGGGGGGGGGGGATTTACACGATTTTCACCATAATTGGTGCACGGCGCGAAAAAACCGATTATACTTTTAGAGAAAACGTAAGGTACCATATTGTGCCATATGCAAGCGTTGGTCATGCGGCACTGGTCGAGGAAGTACTGGCCATTCAATGGTGCGACCGTTGTTACCGGGGTGGCGTTAGCGTCGCTCGAAACGATACCGTCTCTGCAACAACGCTTCGAGGGTGGCGATGGCTGTACATTTGCCAAAATCCTTTTTGCGTATACTTTCATAGCTTTAGGGCCCAGACTATATCGACGAAAATGAATGTTTGAAAAAGATCACGTACTCGAGAGGATCAAGAATTAAAGGCCAATCCCAACAACTTACATAGCACTAGAAAACTAACAAATGACGCTTAGCCCTTTAATGCATGACCTTTTATTTGAAGCTATAGAAGCTACCACGATTAATGTATAGTGCGTACATACTGAGAAAAATATTGAAAAAAAAATATCCTTAAAATTATTATGTACTATTAGAAACAAAACGGTTCACAGCTGGTTAGTTATATAGTGCTTCCCTAATGTACCCGATGTAGTAAATGTCACTATTATGCCTCTAAACATTCCAGAAAGTAACTCGTAACGCAACAGTAGTATGTGTTTGTTTAATTATAACAACGGAGGATTACTAAAGTAAACAAACGCACATGTTAGGAGTAACTCATTGCAGCTAACTTTCGAACTGATTCAGGAGCACTCTGTAATGTATAATTTCTAGAAAGAGCTATGTATAACACTAAGTATAGAAGCAGCTACAAATGAATTTGTGGTATAATGTTGATCAGTTTCAGATATTATGGAAGAAAATGAGGTATGTAGCTGATCAGCTATTTTATGCATTAAAGGGTTAAGTCAGACTAAGGGTTAACATTTAGTATGCTGCCATTGCAATGGGCTCTATTGCTTATAATAACACAGGCACCTAGAGATAAAGCAGCAGAAACAGAAATTTAAAAAAATGGTGAAATGCTAAAAGTAAACTGGAAAAGGTGCTCTATAGGAGTAAACTATCTGTTTAAACAATCATAATTTGACAATAAGCTCTGTCTGTGCATTTAGGGTAAAAACGGGGGATTCCTCTACCGCGCGATATACTTCCATATCTTCCAAAAGATAAGCGTTTCTGAAGAAGCGAAAATTGTTGACATCCAATATTAGTTTGTCTGGAGTGTAGCATTGTATGGGAGTGAAACGTTGACGATAAGGAGTTCGGATAAAAAGATGATAGACGCTTTTAAAATGTGGTGCTACAGACGAATGATGAAAATTAGGGTAGATCACGTAACTAATGAGGAGGTGCTTAACCGAATTGGAGAGAAAAGGAGTTTCTGGCGTATCCTGACTAAGATAAGGGATAGATTAGTAGGACACATTCTGAGACATCAAGGAATTATCAAGTTAGCATTATAAGGAAGTGTGTGGGACAAAAATCGTAGAAGACCGAGGGACGAATACAGTAAGCAGATTCAAAAGGATGTAGGTCGCCGAATGTATTCTCAGATGAAGAGACTTGCACAGGTCAGAGTAGCGTGTAGAGCTGCATCAAACCAGTCTGCGGACTGAAGACCACCACAGCTACTACTCTTCCAAAATACTGAGGGTGTTGCCATTGTTATAACGTGGAGCATCTGCATATTATTACGAACCCCATGAACCACAGACATTGCCGAGGTGGGGTGGCTTGCGTGCCTCAACGATACAGATAGCCGTACCGTAGGTGCAACCACAGCGGAGGGATATCTGTGGAGAGGCCAGACAAACGTGTGGTTCCTGAAGAGGGGCAGCAGCCTTTTCAGTAGTTACAGGGGCAACAGTCTGGATGATTGACTGAGCTGGCCTTGTAACATCAGCTAATGTGGCTTTGCCACACAGCTACTGCGAACGGCTGAAAGCAAGGGGAAACTACAGCCGTTATTTTTCCCGAGGACATGCAGCTCTTCTGTATGAACATATGATGATGGCATCCTCTCGGGTAAAATATTCCGGAGGTAAAATAGTCCCCCATTCGGAACTCCGGGCGGGGACTACTCAGGAGGATGTGATCATCAGGAAAGACAATACTGGCATTCTACGGGTCGGAGCGTGGAATGTTAGATCCCTTAATCGAGTAGGAAAATTAGAAAATTTAAAAAGGGAAATGGATAGGTTGAAGTTAGATATAGTGGGGATTAGTGAAGTTCGGTGGCAGGATGAACAGGATTTCTGGTCAGGTGAGTACAGGATTATAAATACAAAATCAGTTGGGGGTATCACAGGAGTAGGATTGATAATGAATAAGAAAATAGGAATGCGGGTAAACTACTATGACCAGCACAGCGATCGCATTATCATTGTCAAGATAGATACGAAGCCAACACCGACAACAGTAGTACAGGTTTATATGCCAACTAGCTCTGCCGATGATGAGGAGATCGAAGAAATATATGAGGAGCTAAAGGAAATTATGCAGACAATTAAGGGAGAGGAAAACTTAATTGTTATGGGAGACTGGAATTCGGTAGTAGGACAAGGAAGGGAAGGGAAGATAGTGGGTGAATATGGTCTGGGCAAAAGGAATGAAAGAGGAAGCCGCCTGGTAGAATTTTGCACGGAACATAATTTAGTTATAACAAACACCTGGTTTAATAATCACAAAAGAAGGTTGTATACGTGGAAGAGACCAGGAGACACCGGGAGATACCAGATAGATTTTATAATGGTAAGACATAGATTTCGGAACCAGGTTTTGAAGTGTAGGACATACCCAGGGACAGACATAGACTCTGACCATAACTTGTTGGTTATGAACTGTAGGCTGAAACTGAAGAAACTACAGAAAGGTAGGAAAATAAGGAGATGGGACCTAGATAAATTGAAGGAACCTGAAGTTCTTAAGAATTTCAGAGGGAGCTTCAGGCAACAATTGACAGAAACAGGGGAAAATAAAACAGTTTAGGAGGAATGGGTAAAACTGAGAGATGAAATAGTGAAGGCAGCAGAGGACAAAATAGGTAGGAAGGCAAGACCTACAAAGAATCCTTGGATATTACAGGAGATACTAAATTTAATCGATGAAAGGAGAAAGTATAAAAATGTAGTAAATGAAACAGGCAAAATGGAGTACAGACGACTAAGAAATGAGATTGACAGGAAGTGCAAAATGGCTAAGCAGGAATGGCTAGAAGGCAAATGCAAGGATGTAGAAGAATGTATAAATAGGGGAAAATAGATACAGCCTATCGGAAAATAAAAGAAACATTTGGCGATAAGAAAAACAGCTCTATGAATATCAAGGACACTGATGGAAAACCAGTTCTCAGCAAAGAAGGTAAAGCTGAAAGGTGGAAAGAGTATATAGAGGGGCTCTACAAAGGAAATGATCTTCGAGACAATATTGTAGGAAGGGAAGAGGATGTAGATGAAGGTGAAATAGGAGATACTATACTGAGAGAAGAATTTGACAAAGCACTGAAAGACCTAACTCGAAACAAGGCCCCTGGAGTAGATGATATCCCGTCAGAGCTACTGAAGTCTCTGGGAGAACCAGCCATGACAAAATTGTTTCACATTGTGTGTAAGATGTATGAGACAGGTGAAGTACCCTCAGACTTTAAGAAAAATGTTATAATCCCCATTCCAAAGAAAGCAGGTGCAGACAGGTGTGAAAACTACAGAACCATCAGTTTAATAAGTCATGGTTGCAAAATATTAACACGAATTATATACAGAAGGATGGAAAAGCTGGTAGAAGCCGACCTAGGGGAAGATCAGTTTGGGTTCAGGAGAAATGTAGGAACACGGGAGGCAATACTCACTTTACGGCTTATCCTAGAAGATAGATTAAGAAAAGGCAAACCAACATTTCTAGCTTTTGTAGATTTGGAGAAGGCTTTTGACAATGTTGATTGGAATAAACTCTTTAAAGTTCTGAAGCAAGCAGGAGTAAAATATAGGGAGCGTAAGGTTATTTACAACTTGTACAAAAACCAGACAGCGGTTGTCAGAGTTGAAGGGCATGAAAGGGATGCAGTGGTTGGAAAGGGAGTAAGACAGGGTTGTAGCCTTTCCCCAATCTTGTTCAATTTGTACATTGAGCAAGCTATAAAGGAAAGCAAGGAGAAATTTGGAGAAGGAATTAAAGTTCAGGGTGAAGAATTAAAAACATTGCGTTTTGCCGACGACATAGTAATTCTGGCAGATTCAGCAAAGGACCTGGAAGAGCAGTTGAACGGAATGGACAGTGTGCTGAAAGGTGCATATAAGATGAACGTTAACAAGAGTAAAACTAGGGTAATGGAGTGCAGTGTAAGAAAATCAGATGATGCTGAAGGAATTAGATTAGGTAACGAAACAATAAAGGAGGTAGATGAGTTTTGTTACTTGGGCAGTAAAATAACAAATGATGGTCGCAGTACAGACGATATAAAATGCAGAATGGCAATGGGTAGAAAGGCGTTTTTGAAAAAGAGAAATTTGTTAACATTGAATATTGATTTAAGCCTAAGGAAGTCCTTTCTGAAGGCATTTGTATGGAGTGTTGCCTTGTATGGGAGTGAAACATGGACGATAAGCAGTGTGGACAGAAAGAGGATAGAGGCTTTTGAAATGTGGTGCTACAGAAGAATGCTGAAGATTAGGTGGGTGGATCGCGTAACTAATGAGGAGGTACTGAACCGAATTGGGGAGAAAAGAAATTTCTGGCATTCCTTGACTAAAAAAGGCATAGATTGGTAGGATACATTCTTAGACATAAAGGAATTGTGAATTTAGCATTGGAGGGAAGTGTGTGGGGTAAAAATCGCAGAGGGAGACCAAGAGACGCGTATAGTAAGCAGATTCAAGTGGATGTGGGTTGTCGTTCTTATGAGGAGATGAAAAGGCTTGCTCAGGAGAGAGTAGGGTGGAGAGCTGCATCAAACCAGTCTCTGGACTGAAGACCACAACAACAACAACATCTGATGTATGGTGTCTCATTTCACGCAGATGCACTTTCACCACTGGTTTAGAGCTGTAATGATTAATGTGCTCTTGAAATCGAGTTTTAAAGTTCTTTCCAGTTTGTCCTATGTATTTAGCTTCACAATCGTTACATGATATGCTGTATACCCCTGATGACACAGAAATATCCCGTTCATCTGTCTCTCTGTATCTATATCTTTGGCCATAATTCTGATATAGAAAGCCAGAGTTACACCTTTTGAAATTAACCATTCGCCAACTTTACTGGAAATTAGGCTGGGTTGGGCTTTTAAAGGGACCAAACTACTATGCTCATCGGCCCCATACTGGAAATTACACCAAGGTAAATTACCCTGTGAAAGGTGTTGTCTGCAAGCTGTCTGTTTAATGGAGAAACGGTAATCAACTGCGCAGATGACGGAGAGACACGCGCAGTATTACGCTTAGCATTCAAGTTTTTAAATACCTTTTTCTTAATATCATGGACAAAGTCAGGCCCACTGTTGCTATCTCCAACCATTTATCTTTTTCACTGCCACTGTGTCCCCCACTATGACTGTGAAATGCTACTCTAGTACTGTCCAAAGCGAATAAGAATTCGTTTTTGTGGGAACTTATCTTTTCCGAAGTCATGTTGTCCTGAATTCTTACTATTTTTATGTTCCTCGTGAAATTTACTTTGAAACAGCGTTTCACGTTCCAAAAATCCAAGAATATTTTACTTCCAATTTTATTACTTTCAAGTTTCACCACCAAAGTTAATCTTCTTGTTACATCCATCTCAATGCAGGCCAGTTTACGAATCTGTAGTACAACTTAAACAAACCTCTACTAGCTCATAACAGGTAAAAACTTCCCTACTAATATCAGTTTAGAACTAGAACTGAACTCCCTGCACTGCCTATGTACCAGCTTATATATACTGTGACAATTAACAGTCTATGTCATGTGATCAGTTACAACATGTGAACTTATGATTATATGCATAATTAATTTAAATAAAAATTAATTGTTTAATACAATAAAGAATTACAATAGTATTTTGATTCATTATACGGTTAGTTTTAGATTTTAACATAGCATTTTATGTTAGCAACAAATAATATTACTACAAATTTTCTTTTATGACGAATATTACGTTTGTTACAAAGACAAAACAATTTCTTTGAATTTACAAGGTTTTAATATAATATAAGTACATTATTTTACATTGAATAATAATACAGATCGTTTACATAGAATATCAATTTGGATCATTTATATCTTTAACTGACATATCTTTTCTTGAAGTTCTTTGACCCTTTGTCTAGTAAACAACATGGCATTCTCGCCTGTGAACTGTCAAAATACGTTAATTAATTTGAACATACATGTTTGGTGCTATAAACACAAAAGAGATCGTGATGTATAGCTTTAAATATAGATTTTAAGGTAAGTTTAAGAAAAAGTTACGTAAATAATACGCTTAGCTAATTTTGAGGCCAAAAAGGAAACTTCAAATTCGTCATGTACATTGTTGATAAAACACTTCTGGGTATTGGACCGCATCGTCAATATATCAAATATTTCACCGACGTTTCTGCCACTATTGCAAGCGGCCATCTCCTGGGTGTTACGTTTACGTCATGTATATGTCATTGAGACGTTAGATATTTAACAGTTGTGTCTTTTGTGACGAATATATATCATATACGTGACTTTAAGAGTGAAAAATTTCATGATCGCATTCTTGCATCGTCACAACTGTGTGTCTTCCATTTCTCTCAAGTGGCATTGTATACTCTCTCTTACCACGTCACTTTGTTCTATTCTTTTACAGGGTAAAAATGTACGAACCTGTCTGCACTCACGCCAAAATTTTTGTAAGGCGGAATGAGTAATGAGGCAGCTGGTGCTCCACTTCATGTCAGTCTTTACAAATGGAACATACTTGTCTTTTTTGTGCTCCGACGGGAGTATTTTTCAGCTAATTCCCTTCTTTTCGTTGCTATAGCAGAATGTGCTACTTGTAAAAGAAAAATTCTATAGATCTGTGAGGAAGGAAAGCCAGGAAGCTTAGAATTTACGTCAACAAAAGTGATCATTAGATTAGAATTTTGGAGCATATTCTAAGCTCGAGTATAGTAAATTTCATTGAGACGGATAAGCTTTATTCTGTGAATCAGCATGGTTTTAGGCAAAATCGTCCGTGTGAAACTCAGCTTGCTCTTTTCTCAGATGACATCTTGCGAGCCATGGATGAAGGGCAACAGACAGTTTGTGTTTTTCTCGATTTCAAAAAGACATTTGACGCGGTGACGCACTACAGACTGCTAACGAAGATAAGAGATATGGAATACGTTCACAGATTTGTGACTGGCTGGAAGAGTTCCTAAGTAAGAGAACGCAGTACGTTGTTCTCGACGGCGAGTGTTCTACAGAGACGAGTGTACCGTCAGGCGCGCCCCATGGGAGTGTGATAGGTCTACTATTATTTTCTACCTATATAAATGGTCAGATGGACAGATGTAATTTGCGGCTGTTTGCTGATGATGCTGTAGTGTATGGTAGAGTGTTATCTTTAATTAACTATAATAGCATAGAAGATAACTTAGACAAAATTTGTAGTTCGTGTGGAGAATGACAGCTAGCTCTCAATGTAGAAAAATGTAAGATGTTGCACATGAGTAGGAAAAACAATCCTATAATGTTCGAATACTGTATTGCTAGTGAGTTTCTTGATACAGAAGCGTCGTTCAAATATTTAGACGTAACATTGCAGAGCGATTTGAAATGGAACGAAGATGTAACAACAGTTGTAAGGCGGACAGCCGTCGTCGGTTTATTGAGAGAATTTTGGGAAGATCATCAGTGAATGACACCGCGTATAAACGCTTGTACGACCACTTCTTGAGTATTGATTAAGTGTTTGGGACCCGCAGAAAATCAGTTTAAAGTATATATGTAGATGTAAATATGAGCTTGGATTCCTCTGAAAAGTATAGGGTCGGGAATCGAGGATTCTTTGGAAGGAACCATTCCGAAATTGGCTTGGTTCGAAGCGCCGGAAGCGGATTCGAACCGTCGTCCTCCCTATTACAAGTACATTGCAGATCTGTAATGATATGATTCCTTAGAAGCTTCCACATATTTATATGTATGACATCACGAATAGCAAATAGGTTAGCAACTTAGTTGGCCAGTGGAATTCCAAATAAAAATTAAATGTCACTTTATCATTGTACACAGCTGATGATCCATTTAGTCTTAGGTGATGGGTTGTATGGTTGAATTTTAAAATAAAGAAATTAAAAAAAATACAAAACCAGTCATTTATAGAGAGACGATAGCATGTACGATGTCCAAAATAAAATTCTTCAGACAACAGTTTTCTCAAAATAGACAGAAGACAGCAAACCGCGTCGGGTCGCCCACTGTATATGAAGTCAATGTTGTCTAGAACACAATGACATATTTCTGTTGTCAATTTTAAAGCAAATGTCGATATCTCCTCTGGAGTTCGTACACTGGTTTGTAAACTTAAAATTCTACAGACTTAAAATGAAGGAAACGCTAAGTCTACACAGTGTAACCAAAATAAATTCCAAACCTTATCAGGTGAAGATACCATACTGCAAGACCAATCTTTCATGCATGCATGAATTTGTTTCTCCTTTAATAGGTTTCTTGAAATTTGATGGTAAGTTCCGCAGCGCTTCAAACGGCGTCTCTCATTGTCAATCTAGTTATAACTTTCGGTTCACAAACGTGCTGGTTTTCCAGGTGATTCTGTACAACCGATGAAGGTTTTCAAACACGAGAAAAGACGACTTCTTTATAAATGTCCAAATTTATAAATAAAACAATCTAGAGTGCAACAGTTTTATTCAAATAGTTTCGGTCCTTCTTTTAGACCATCTTCAGGATTTGTAACTGCATCGATGTCGTGGAGCTGGCAGGTAACTGGGAGCCTTCCAGTGCATCACAAAAATGTTTCCAAAAAAATGAAATGTCCAAATTATGTGTTAATTTTTAATCCATTTTGTATGCGTATCTATTTAAAAACTTACGTCCCAAGGTAGAAAGACGATTAAAAACCGATAGTTGTAAGTTCGGTAAGAACATTTGGATTTCGGTAACGAATAAAGATATCAAAAAAATACTTCGAGAATATAATGATAAGAGTAAAAGGATAAAATTTTCGAAGATCTTCAATGAATGAAAACTACTGAAGTAGCAGTCGCCACCATTTATAGGTTTTGTGAAAAAGATATGGTTTTTCGTGGATTTTTCTGGAACCACCCACGCAGAAACGATAATTTGGTTAACCGACTTCAAAAAGGAGGTATTTCTCGATTCAACTGTTTTTTAATGTTTGTTACCTCAGAACCTTCGACTGTGTGAACCGATTTTGATAATCCTTTTTTTATCTGAAAGCTGGTCCTTCCCGTGTGGTCTAATTTCAATTTGGTCCAGTTTTGACAATGGCATTCATAAGAATATAAGTCTTAATTTGCATTAAGTATGTGAGTGACAAATGGACGAATAATTCAATACCACCCCAACCGATTTCGATGCATCTTTTTTTATTGGAGAGGATGTACTAGTTTGACGAGAGTTAGCTTACTTTCTGATTATGGGATCCATAACAAAGTAACGGAACTCTTCAATTTTTAGGAGCAAATTAACGATAATCGACCGAATCTTTTATAGGCTATTCGAAATCAGTCCGAGTCAGTAGGCACGTTGCTTCTCCGTCTCATTCGCTAGACGATCGTCAATCAAGTCGAGATGGTGACTACGTTTTTCGATGTATTTTTTTTTTCTGTTCAAAGTATTTTCATGTAAAGTCGCGTTTTTGCAGGACTGTTTCTGCGCTCTATGCAGATCTCTTTTTAAATTGTCATCGAGGTAGATTTCCTCTGTTGAGATAGGCGTTTCTCCCTGACTTTGTTTCTTTTATTTAAACGGCGCTGTCTCATGTGAACAGCACGTTTATTAGGTCTACCCATATTCAGAAAAAATTAGTCAGTGTACTTCACATTCACTAAAAATTTAAAAAAACAAAATTTTAACAAAGGAAAACCTACTAAAAAGAGCTATTTTAAATCAAATTAATGTGCTCTGAAAAGTTAAAGAAATCGCGTATTTTTCTAATATTTAATTATTTAACTTACTATTTCCACTCATCAACATGAAGGTATCATCTATGTGTTTACCACGCAAAAAGATAGGTAGTTACCTACCCACTTTAAATGTAACTCAACACATACTATTAATAACAAACAATGATCATAATATGTTTTAGAGTTCTCCTCAGTAAAATGAAAAAGTATTAGACTACTTAAAAATGAATGAAGTTATTACGATAATATAATGCAGTTACAATTATTCATCTTGAGGTATGAATAGTTCTTCAATGTCCGTGTTTGCTTACAAATAAGTTTGCCTTTTAAGTATGATCTGCCTTGAGTAGACACATTGTTTTAGTTTTTCCCGACATGATTCACTGGCGTTGCAGCATCATCAATGGGAGTTTTAATGTGTTTCAGTCTATTGAACAATGAAATGGATATTATTTTTATGTACATTAAGTGTAGTAAGTACTGATAATTGTGAAAACAATGTAAATCACTTCTTGTTTTTATAGATACAATATGCCTAAATTAATACCACATATTCTTGTATTTGAGGTTCTTTATCTCACAATACATCACAGTATACTTTTGACAGTTTGTCATCTGCAGACCAAAACCTGTTAAGTTACTGGGACGTTAGTTAAATTGTAAATATCGGGAGCCGCGGTGGAGTAGCCGAGCGGTCTAAAGCGTCTCGCTGTGGAACGCGCGGTTGCTCGCCGAGTAGTTTCGAGTCCTCCCTGGAGCATGGCTGTGTGTGTTTGTCCTTAAGTTAGTTTACCTACGTTTAAGTAGTTTGTAAGTTACGGACTGATGACCACGCAGTTTGGTCCGATAGATTTAGAAACAAACAATATTTCACATTACGTAATTTTGAGTAAGAGCTTTACGCCAACAAAGAAGTTATTATCACGCAACAGCAATTGTTCATTGAGAATAAATTGGTCATTACAAGAAAATGTTTATAAATTTCTAGTTGTTGAAGCATGGCAAGTCTGAAACCTTTCTTTCCTGTGTGCAAAATACGAACATCATGAACGTCTTTAGGTTTGTGGCATGTGGTCAGAATGTGCTCAGCAAAGGACGAATTATATATGTTTGTACCTTTTTTCCCTAAGAGATGATTTTTATATCTGACAGAGAAGGGTAGTCAGGCGTGTCCCATGTAATAGGTTGGACAGGTGTCACAGGAAATTTTATAAACGACTGAGTTTTGTAACTTCGAACGTCTAGGTTTTAAGTTATAGATAATTTTATCTTTCAGTCGCTTATTGGTGGAAAATATTATGTTTCAGTCGTATTTCTTTCTAAGGAGACGTTGCAATCTGTAAGGTACAGGTCCTATATATGATAATGAAAAATATTAACGTTTTTGTGTTTGGGTTATTTTACTGTTCCGACGGTTTCTAGAACAAAATGTCTGTGTGTTTATGATAAGTTTGTATCACTTAGTTTGATGTATATTCAGTGTTTTCACGTTGTGAAGAAACACTTTGACACTTTTAAGTTCACCCAATGTTTATGTCACGAAAACGAGATGACGGGCTGTTGAATTCTGGGAGTAGTGTTGAAAAAGCTGACTGTGATGTGAGCGGGAATTTTGAAGTATGTTTCTTTCGTTTTAGTGTGTGTGTGTTTGAGTGTGTGACTCTGTCTGTGTGTGTGTGTGTGTGTGTATGTGTGTGTGTGTGTGTGTGTTTGTGTTTGTATGTGTCTATGTGTTTGTTTGTTTGTTTATGGTTTTTCTATCAGTTCTTTGAGGTCAGAGAAGATAGTTCTGTTGCAGAGGGCTGTCTATTCAATTATTATTTCTTTACTTTCTGACAAGATAAGAGAAATTAAGGCTCATACGAAGGCATATAGGCATTCTTTTTTTTTCCTCGTTTAATTTGGGAATGGAATAGGAAAGGAATTGCCTAGTAGTGGTACAGCCTACTCTCCGCCACGCACCTTACGGTGGATTGCGGAGTATGTATGACGAAGTAGATATTGCCTTTCTTGAATATTGGAGTGATCTGTGCAACTTTCCAGTCTTTGGTTACGGACCTTTCACTGAGCTAACGTTAGTATACAACTAGGTATGGGGCTAATACATCAGCATACTCTGAAAGGTACCTAATTGGTATACGGTCGAGACCGGGAGACTTACTTTTGTTAATTGATTTAAGTAGCTTTTTAATATTACAGGGGTACTTCTAAATTACGCAGACTGGAAGTTGTTCTTGATAAGAATTCTTTCTGCTTCATCTTCTTTGGTGAAGGAATGTGGAAAGCTTGGTTCAGCATTTCTGCTTTAACAGTACTGTCATCAGTAACATCACCGTAGCTATCGCGTACTGAAGGTATTATTGTATTTTGTTGGTAGTAAACATAAGACCAGAATTTCTTCTGATTTTGTACCAAGTTATGTGACAGTTTTTGTTGTGGAAAATATTATAAGCTTCCCGCATTGAAGTTCGAGCTACATTTCGAGGTTCTGTAAAATGAAAAATGACTATTAAAGTAATGGAAATCGTTGCTGATCATAGAATTCGTGAAGCATGAGGAGCAATCTGTAACTGAAGTAATGATGTAACAGATGGCTATGAATGATAAGTGTGCTGTGTAGTTTTCATATCCACCAAGTGAAGACTTTTATAAGCGTATGGTTGCTTAGCACAGTGGTAAAGTTTTATTTATTTATTTATTTATTCTTTTTTTTTGCTATATTATTGTGTGTTCAAATCCCGTCGTTTTGGATTAGTTCAGTTTCTAAAGCAAAATAACTTCGTTTGCTATTTTTATTAAATTAGTTTCATTGATTTTTTAAGTTATCAAACCTTGTTACGTCATTTTCACAATTGCAGTGACTTTTTAGGTTATTTTTCATACCATGATTATTTTTTTGATTGGAATCTGTTTGTGTCGTTAGTAACCTACAATTAGGTGCAAAGCAGGACTACAGATTGGTTTATAATACGGCAGCTTGTGTAATTACTAGCCAGTGTAACGATATTTTATGGTAGCCAATGATAGCAAAAAATATACATTTTTATTTCAGAGCTGTGTTGGCTAATAGAGGTAAGCTTCAAGCGTCGTGAACGAAAACATTATGATTGTAGTTCTGCTAGAGATGGATTCCCTCCATTTTGTCAGACACATAGTACAGTACTTTTAGTTAGAGTACAATACTGAAGTGAAGACTACACTACGTGCCTTCTACGGCACCGCAGTCACTGATCACTTTCCCCCCTTTAGGGGTAAGAATAGGCCCGCGGTATTCCTGCCTGTCGTAAGAGGCGACTAATAGGGTCTACACACGTTTCGGCCATTTTCAGTCTCTCCCCCCCCCCCGCCTCCTTTGTGTGCTTGACCTCCATAATTTCTTAATTTTTCTGCACTACAAGCCATTTTGGAAAGGACTCCTGTGCAGTTACAACTTAGGCACCCATTATGGAATGCGCTTATAACCGTGGCCTCTTTAGCCCCTAAGCAGGAGCAAGGGTGTGGACGGTCTAGGATGTGCGAGTTACGCTCATTGTGCATTGTCATCCCATGCACCATTAACATGATGGTTAGCACCAGGAATCCAGCACGGTAGCCAGGCTGTTGTGGTGCGGACGTCATGTATCCTTCTGGTTATAGCCCCTTGACTACACAGAGATCACACTGCCGAAGCCAGAGCTATAAACTCCTCTTGAAGGCCAAGGAGTAGATGCCAGTCTCTGTGGGGCATCAGGACTCCCGGCAATGATCATCCCGCCAGGTGGCCCTTGCTGCAGCTGGGTGGCGCCCTGGAACAGAGCCCCTGTACGCAGCGGGTAGCATTGTGGTGGATGATTCGCAATGAAGCGAAACAAATCTGATTCTTAAAATCCCTATGACCCCTTCGTCGTTCCGACTTCCTCTTGGGGGGATCGTGGGGCTACGAAGAATGAGCCACATGTCCCTAAATTTCTAGTTTGTTCTATGACAGATGGGGGATCTTTCCAGACAACCAAGCCCATATTTTTGTCGGAAGGCAAGTTCAGTGAGGTTGCGGGTATATAAAAAATGCTCGATGGATCGGCTCTACTTCAGGGTCTGCTCGTATGCAATAAGCTTGGCGATGTGCCTGTGCCTGTAACAGCACGTAACACCTTGAACATGGTCCAAGGGCTATTTTTCACCGTGACCTTTTGCTGCAGTCCAATGATGAGTTGGATGACAACTTTCAATGACGTGGCGTTCATTTTGTCCTCCGTGTCTTTTGGTGGCCTTCATCTTGGCCTTAGACACTGATACATTGCCCGAGAAAGTCAATGTGATGATATATAGATATGATCTCTGACCATTTATCCCTCAACCTATGCATTGTTTCAACTGCTCGTGGTTTGAACAAATGTCTTCCCGTTGTGATACAGCCCAAACTTGTCGGGACTGTAGCCGTCCCTTACATACGGACACCCCTTGTACCCGGCCTCCTTTCTGCGTTAACTGCAGTGGCTACTATTCGCCTTGTTCACCGGACTGTCCTGTGTTCCACAAATAGCGGAAAATAGTAGAATACCATACCTTAAGTTGCCTTATTCTGAGGCCCATAGAAAATACTAGAAACTTCATGCTGTCTCTATGGTGTCTAGATATGCTGCAGCACAGTGGCGTCACCTCCATTGGGGGTGGCTGCCCGACCTACTCTAACCCCTTCTGTGGACCCTTTGGACCATCTGTCAGTCTTGGTTCCTCAGAAGCCTGAGGGCACCTCTTCTTCTGTGGGGCATTTGCCTCTCCCCTTAACGGGGTTGGTGAACCTTGCCTCTCCAACAGAGAAATGTCTTCATTCTCTGGCTCTTCGTTCAGAAAAGCGGCATAAGTGCCCCTACCATCACCTCCTGTTGTACCTGCTGTTACTGAGAAACTCGACGTAAGTCGATTTCCTCTCTCATGGAAAGGTCTCTTGGGACACACCCTTCGACAAAGCCAAACATCAGCCAATGGCTTACAGTTTCTGCATCCGCTGGTAGCTAGGCCTCCCAGACATCCGATGTTCCTTCTGGGAAGCCCCCTCAGGCATCAAAGCCCAAACCCAAGTGGAAGAAGAAGAAAAAGAAGGACTTGACGAAGGATAAAGAGCTGGTGGTAATGGCGGCTTCCTTTCTGCCATCCGCTACCAGTTCTGCCACCAAAGATGAGGTAGAAATCTTTGCGCCTTCAGATGACTTTGCCCCCACTGAAAACCTGGACGCATTGGATATGGACACCGTACACGCTACCGGTAGCAGCAGATGACGCTGAGGCATATCATGCCTCTTAGTTACTTTCATGCCTCCCCAGTCGATAGACAGCACTTTTCTCCAGTGAAATTGCGGCAATGCGCGGTGATGCGCACCCCAGCCCTTAGTGGCTATCAGGGTTATTAAAAGTATCATCTTGCTTGCGAAAGAGCATCTGGTGAAGTTTATATTCATGTCCTCAACGTTGTCTTTAGTGCATCTGTGCCACTTTGAATACCTTTGGAGGCCTTGGCTGTTCGGATGAGAACACCACTCGCTCTAACTGTCTGCAGTGTATATCTTCCCCCAGATGGTGACGTACCCTGCCATGTGTTAGCTGCACTGGTTTCACAGCTGCCCCCCCCACCCTTCCTAATTAAGAGCGATTTCAACACCCATAACCCTTTGTGGGATGGACAAGTGACCACTGGCTGAGGTAGGGAAGTTGAACAATTTGTTTCCTAGCAAGACCTTTGTATCTTAATCACAGATGCTACCACACAGTTCGGTGTGACACATGACACCTAATCGGCCATTGCTCTCTCCATGTGCAGCCCTGGCCTTCTACCATCTCTTCACTGGAGAGCGCAAGACGACTTGTACAGTAGTGAGCACTTCCCAATCTTTCTGTCACTGCCCCAGCGTCGATGCCCTAGCTGTTTGCCCTATTGGGCTCTTAACAATGCTAACTGGGATGCGTTCCAAACCATTGCCACTGCTGGATCTCCGCCAGATGGTAACGTTGATGTGATGGTTGAAACTGCTACGCAAGCTATTGTCTCTGCAGCTCAGTTTGCAATCCCCTGTTCTTCCGGTTCCTCCTGGCGAAGAACTGTGCCCTGGTGGTCGCCAGAACTCTCTGAGGTAATTAGGGAACGATGGCGGGCTCTTCTGTGCCATAAACGGCATCCTCTCTGGTAAACCTCATCGCTTTCAAGTGAATCTGTGCCAAGGCTCGGCAATGAATGCTGGGAGAGATACATTTCTACCTAGGTTCTCGTGTCTCTCCATCCCTTGTGAGGACCAGGATGAGGCGCTTGTATGACCATCAGACTCCTGTTGCACTCCTTGGTCTTTCTTTAAATGGGGCTGTCTGTACAGACCCGAGTGTGATCGTGAAACATCTTGCTGACCACTTTGTGTGGTGCTCTACATCCGCAAACTACAGCACAGGCTTTTGCTTCCGCAAGGAGCGTGTGGAGCGTCTGCGCCTCTCCTTTGCAACACGCCGTCATGAGTCTTACAATGCCCCATTACTGAAAGGGAGCTCCTTAACGCCTTGGCCCATTCCCCTGATACAGCTCCAGGCCCTGACTATACACATACTGAAACATCTTTCGAGGGATTCCCAGAGCCACGTTCTTCCCATCTTCAATCACAATTGCGGTGGAGGCGAGTTCCCGTCTCAGTGGCGAGAAGGCGTCGTCATCCCAGTTCTGAAGCCTGATAGGGAACCACTGGAGTTAGACAGTTACTACCCCAATTGCCTGACAAACGTTATGTGCAAGTTGCTCGAACGTATGGTGGCACAGCGCTTGAGTTGGGTTCTTGAGTCATGGTGCCTTCTGGCACCGTCCCAGGGTTGGTTTTCGTCCGGGTCATTCTACCACCGATAATCTGGTGTGCTTGGAGTCTGCAGTGCGTACAGCCTTTGCTCATCGGAAGCACCTCATTGCAGTCTTCTTTGACCTTCAGAAGGCCCACGATACCACTTGGCGGCATCAAATCCTCCCCACACTGCAGGAATGGAGCATTCAGGGGCCACTCCCCATTTTTACACAAAGCTTTCTAACACTCCGCTCCGTTCTGGTCCGAGGCGGTGTTGCCCAAAGTTCCCCCAGCGAACAGGAAAATGGGGTCTCAGGGCTCTGTCCTGAAAGTCTCCCTGTTTCTGGTGGCCATTAATGGACTGGCTGTGGCTGTGTGGTCATCAGAATCTTCTTCCCTGTATGCTGATGATTTCTGCATTTCATTCTGTTCCACTACAACTAGTGTTGCTGAACGCCGACTCCAAGCTGCTATCTGCCAGGGACAGCTATGGGTCCTGCACCATGGCTTCGTTTTCTGCAGTAAAAATATGGGTCATGCATTTCCGTCAGCATCGGACACTCCACCACCATCCAGAACTGTATCTAGAAGCCCAACTACTTCCTGTAGTAGAAATGCACCAGTTTCTTGAACTGCTCTATGATGCCCAGTTGACATGGCTCCCTCATCTTCAGCAGCTGAAGAGAGTGCTGGCGCTATCTCAACGCTGTTCGCTGCCTGGGTCACATTACCTTGGGTGCTGACCGATCCACCCTGTTGCGGCTGTATACTGCAATCCCCTTTAGATGATGGGTGCCTTCACAGCTTGCTCAATGTAATGATTGAACAACATTGGGGAAAGGCTACAACCCAGTCTTACTCCCTTCCCAACCTTTGCGTCTCATGCCCTTCGACTGTAATAACCGCCGTCTGGTTTTTGTATAAGTTGAATACAACTCTTCGCTCCCTATATTTTCCCTCTGTTACTTGCAGAATTTGAAAGTCTGTACCCCAGGCAAAAATGTCAAAAGCTTTTCCAGATCCACAAATGCTATAAACGTATGTTTCCCTTTCCTTACTCTGTCTTCTAAGGTAAGTCGTAATGTGAGTATTGCCTTGCGTGTTCGTATTTTTTTCATCTTCCCCAAGGGCGGATTCCACCAGTTTTTCCATTCGTCTGTAAATAAATCGTGTTAGTATTTTGCAACTATGACTTATTAAACTGATAATTCTGTAATTTTCAAATTTTTCTACGCTTACTTTCTTAAGAATTGGAATCACTATATTCTTCTTTAAGTCAGAGGTTATTTCCCCTCTCTCATACATCTTGCATACCAGGTGGAACAAGTTTTTCATGACTGGCTCTCCTAACGACAATAGCAATTCAGACAGGACATCAACTACTCCAGCGGCCCTGTTAGCCTACTATCTTCTTTTAACGTTCGATAAATTGTTGATTGGCGAGGAAGCATGTTTCTTTCATTTGCAGTGTTATACAGTGCTCGTGTTCTAAAAATTACTGTAAAAGATCTTGAAAGCCTTCTTCTGCAGCTGTATAGACGAGTCTAGGTTCTCTTAGTTGCTGGTAGAACTTCCGGGTTATAAGGCCGTGGTCCATAAAACTTTCCAGTTCCAAGCTGTCAGCTTGACCACGCCCACTTTTCACAGTATATATGGCGCTCTCAGACAGCCGACTCATCAGTCGATAAGACTAAACGCAAGTAAGAAGACCTCTGAAGATGCCCGGCGCAGCTCTGGACGAAACGTTAGGTGAAACTTGAAAGTTTTATGAACCACGGCCTTATAATCCGGAAGTTCTACCAGCAACTATGACATCCGGTCGTGAAAGTCTTCATTGCATGATCTAGGTTCTCTCATTCTCACATTTAATGCATGCAATACTTTTACTATTCGCTGTGTATTTGTAATAAAACCGTAATAATTTATGCAACCCAATAACATTAACAAGAAAACCAAAACATCAGTAACTTGGTATCTGATAATGTGCGTGATCTGCACTAAACCTCAGGACGACAAAAGGGTGTCTGGCGTGTCGGCGCGAAGAGCAGTTCTGTCATTTCGTGTGACATCAGGCGAGAGCTGTGTACTGCTGTGTAGCCTAGATAAAAGGGGCTGCGAGTACGGAGCTGGACCAGTCGGTCAGCCTTAGCGTTCTCGGCGACGATAATATGGAGAGTACACTAAACGGAGCAACGGGTTTTTCCTTCTGTGTGTTTATTTTTGTGTAACGCGTTGAATGTGCATAAGTTTTGGTATGTGACAGTGAACTACGAAGTAACAAAAAAGTAATTTACAGCGTCATTATTCCGTGTACCATACCGTGTGACACTTTAATATCGGACTGAAAGGAAATTGCTGGTGTGGAGTGGAGGACTGGCACACTGGCGACGGGTCTGACCGTCTGATCTACAGAACAGCTCTACTTGTAGCCAAGGAAGTTATATGGTGAGGGTGAATTTGTGTCGATGAAGTCATGTGTCCATATTTGGGGGAATGCTTTGGAAGATTGAGTTTGCTTCCTTTAATATTACCATATAGCAAGAGCCCCATAAATAATATATTTTAAGGCATCTGAAATATTAAATCAGATAAAATATAATTAGGATAAATATTCAATTCATTTTTTCTTCCTTGGAATCGATAGGCTACGTAAAAGACATACAAAGAAACTCTTATTATAATATCAGTGTAACTAATTAAAATCTCTATTAGTATAAAAGTAATAATCCCATTGTACTTGCTCTCTGTTCTGATGGTTCTGTTGTCTGAATTGTACTGATAAGATCTGCCTGTTATCAAACCGCTACAATATGCTGAAACGAACATTATTAACTATTGATTATTGTTCTTAACTGATTGTACAAAATCTTCAGATATAAAATGGATACTAAGGTATGCAGTGTATGCTTTCTGTTCAAATTAATAAATCCCCTTATTTAAAGTTAACTTCAGTCAGTTGTTCAGTTATTTAATTATTTTTCCAGTCCCCCCAGTTAGTGATCATGCTGTTTTCAGGTATAACTATTACGACTTTGGATGGTTCAGTAATTAAACATGTTAAACTTACGTATCTCGTGTAGCTTGCCATAGTATCTCTGACTGCAATTAACCATTTTGCAATATTTATTGGCTTGGAACCTGCAATTACTTTTATGTAATGAACATTTCGAAGTCTGATTAGCCATTTATCAGTATCAATTATTAATTTTCATTCATTAAATTACCTTCATTCAAAATTATGCTACACGGGGATTGAATCTTAATATTCCGAACCTCCATCCAGTGTCGGCGGCTAGTTATGCGGATTCGAATTTTGCAGGTTCCTTGCTCTGCAAGATATTTTAAACTATTAAATGTTTGGCCATTTCACTTCATTTCATTTTTTTAAATTAACAATTCGTCTAAATTGAAGGCTTAGTCACTATTATTTTTAAATAGTTCAACAACTTCTGTACGGCCAATTTTTCAAACCAAAATAGTCAGGCAAGCAATTACTCTACATTCCGAAGACTGTTACACGACGTATTCAGGTATAGTTGCAGAACGAGGAACTGGGTGTTATGAATTTACATTTATGCATTAATCCTTAGCTGTTCTATGAGAGTACTGATATACCAGATATTACACAGCTACTTTCATTAGGGGCGTCAATGATAAGCTGAATACAACGGAAGAATTTTAAGATTTGCTCCCCCTTAAAAGCACCATGACGAGATTGTACACTTTCAAAGGCGATGAAATAGCTGTTTACAATGTTAGACGGAGCTGGAATAAACGTTTTTCTGTCGCAACAGATGGGGTTCCACCTTTTATAGGAGTCATTGTGGGATTAATCGCACGGATGAAGAAAAATTTTCCTGGCGCAACACATGAATTCATTGCAGTCCACTGTATTCTTCCTCAAGAGAATATATGCAACAACACGTGTAAGTTAAAAATGTTATGGATAATGGTACAAGTTACAAATTCCATCCAATCAAGCCGCCTTGGACACAGGCAATATAAATCTTTTCTCGAATATAGTGATCTCCCCTCATTGTAAAATGCGCCGGTTTAGCGGCGGTAAGGTACTAGATCTATTCTTTGATTTATGAAAATAAGTAAAATTATTCATAACTAGTCAAATACGACTTGTTTCTGAATTTTAACAAGAAACCTGAATTAGCATTCCTTGCTGATTTGAGAGGTTACTTAAAAGATTTAAATATCTCACTCGAAGGCAAAGACACCCGTATAACATGTTATAGAGAATGAAAGCCTTCAAAATGACATTGGATCTGTGGATGAATCAGTTGCAGGGTGGAAACACTTCACATTTTCCAACCTTATCGCATTTGTGTTCGTCTGAATTCAATTATCTCCTAAGAATATGTAGCCGGCCGCAGTAGCCGAGCGGTCTGTGGCGTGCCAGTCACAGTCTGCACGGCCGCTACTGTCGGGGGTCGAATTCCCCCCCCCCCCCCCCATCGGGCATGGATCTTTGTGTTGTCTTTAGTATAAGGTAGTTCATAAGTAGTTGGTAAGTTTAGGGACTGATGACCCCGCAGTTAAGTCCCTTAAGCTTAACAAACATTTGAAGAATATGTATAATACCTACAAAATCTTCGTAACCAGTTTGAGTCCAGGTTTCAAAATGTAGAAACATTGTTAGCTAGCTTTTCATACTAGCGTTCTGGTGGTATGTGCGCTGACCAATTGCCTGTGAAGAGGCAAATAACAAATTCTGTCGAAGTAAGGGTAATTCTCGGTTCTTTTAATGCGAGCTGTCGGATCAAAATTGTTAGCGGCGGCTTGCAACTACTCGCGTGCTGCTAATCACGAAGCATCTCGCAAATGAATGGCGCTCATAGGTGACACAAAACGTTAATGTTGCCCGAGATATTCCTAAACTTAATATTTTTATCAGCTTTCTAACTGTACGTTTTTTCGAGGTCTAGCAGAATGCGAATTCATATATGACTACAATTTTCATCACTCTGCCGGAACACTTTCACACCTTTACTGCTAACTTACTTTTATGTAGGAATACATATGTGTTTCCACATAAAAACGCGTATAATATGCCTCTAAAAACTTTAACTATATTCATATATTTTTTCTGTGCATATATGTCAGTGGCTGTCCTGTGGTTTCGCCCTACTTTGGGGTAAGGGACGTCAATCACTTTTTATCTTTGTATGTTTTTCATCAGCCCAATAATGTTTCATTCTTTGTAACCTTGCTTTCTTTCCTTCTTCAGAGGTTTGAACCTTATGTTTGGTTTTGATCTTGAGTTGGAGCCTCTCTTTTCTGTCTTTATTTAAATTTATTACCCTAAAATGCAGACAAATGTTGTCACTGGGTGGCTGCAATAATGCACCACAAGTTTTGCGTCCTGCAAACGCATCATAAGATGTTCTGTAAGGTGTATTAAAATGAATGGGCCTTCCAATGGCCTTTTTACAAAATTAAAAATACTATGAATAGTTAAATGTTAAATGGAATAATAAAAACCATGACAAGAGTACTCACTATGAAATTTTTAGAGAAACATGTCTGCGCCTTTTAGCCACTCACCAACGTTCATATCAAATGGTTAAAGTATTGAACGCTACCAAACGTTCACGTTCTCATTAAAATGATTAAAAAGGAGAACGCTGCTGCGGTAGTCATATTTAAAATGTACTAATTGAGGGGAACTGATGAGCTATGTAAAATAAACGGACATTTAAAAGTTACATAGGAATTAAACCTTAATAGGTGATAAGGTTTCTTACCGTGCCATGAGTAACTAATGGACATGCAGCATTGGCCGAGGCAGTACTGGCTAATCAATGGTGCGGACGCTGATACAGGAGTGGCGTTTTCGCCGCTCGAAACGGTACCGACGCTATACCAAGGAGTGAAGGGTGGGGATGGCTTTACTTGTGCTAAAATCTTTATTTTATTATAAACAATATTTTAGAAAGGATAGGTTGCTACTCACCACAGAGACATCCAATGAGCCGCAGAAAGGCACACATAACAGTGTGTTCTTTTGTGTGCCTTTCTGCGGCTCATCGGATGTCTCTGTGGTGAGTAGCAACCTATCCTATCCTAAATATTATTGAATTCTTTAAGGTATTTCCGTTATTATTATTATTATTATTATTATTATTATTCATTGTTTTACTAACATTAGGGTCCAATATAAAAAGATGAAAATAAATGTGAATAAAACTAAGCACTCGTAAGAACCAAAAATGATGTAGAAGCTAAACACAACAACTTACATAACAAATATGGTAAAGCTAATGTATAAGAGTGAAGTCAGTTGGTGCACTATCATCTACTATAAGTGTCAAGCCAATTGCAATAGACTCTGTGCGTGATAATAACCTCTGTACCAAGATATGGAGTTGCTTAATAAGAAAAAATATAAAATGTGTGGGGTGAAAGGCTAAAACATATTAGTTAAATTTTTTGTAGATTTATCGAAGAGCATACTTTCCGTGAATTGAAGTTACAAATCTTTCTCCGTTTCTTGAAAAAAAATTGATTTCTTTTTTGCGGTTGACGAAGAAGTCGAAATTTTTTTTTATCTAATCGGATTAATTCTGAGAATTTAGCCATAAAAGTCAACTGTTCTCCTCATTGTGAGATGATTGTTATGGAATCTGTGCGAAATGTTTTATTAATATTTTTCTTTGTTTGATCTCCAGCCTTCCAATAGGATTGTTTCTGGTGATGGACAGTATTTTAGCTAAATACTGGGTTCCGGAGCAAAATAATGGGTTCCGGATTTGATTACTGAGTTATAGTGCCATATTATAGCATTCCATGAGAGGAAGAACGTGTTAAATGTGTTTTTCTTGAGCTGTAACGATATTTCAATTCTTCTATATTAGGTGCTCTTCATCTCAGTGGTTGAAGTAGGTTGCTCCTGTAAACTTGTATGGATATAGGTTATACCTGACAACCAAAATAACCAATAATTGCTTCTTTTTATCGACTCCTTGACTCAGACGATTCGATTGCGGAAATGTTCACAGAAAGCTTTGATCAAATTTCAAAAACGCATCGAAAACATACAATTTTAATTGTTGGCGACGTTAACTTACTCTCGATATATTGGCAAACGTACATTTTTGAAATCGGGGGCAAGCATAAAACATCAAAGTTGTACTGGACGCATAAAGAAGGTTGATGGTACATTGGGACATGCTGTTTAAGGGAAGCCTAATCACACTGATTTGTATCTGCGAGATGATAGTTGTCACCATCCAGCTCAGCGTGAAGGAGTAATTCGTACGTTGGTTCACAGGGCCCATGTCATTTCAGACCCTGAAAATTTGTCAGAAGACTTGTCCCATCTCGAGGTCACCTTTCGTCAGAATGGTTATAGTGAGAGGCAGATAAAACGTGCGTGGCGCTATCAGCCTACTGTGCAACGGGTGAGTGACGATAGTAATGAATGCACATAAGTCTATGGCCTTTTTGCCTTATGCAGGAAGCATTTCCAACAAGATTGGTCGTATTTTGCGGAATAAGGTAAAGGCTCTAGTTGAGGTCCTTAAAGGATGATCTTGGTTTGCGTAAGGTAGGTGTATGTCGTATTTCTTGTTCAAATGTTTGTAAATCTATCGGACCAAACTGCGTGGTCATCAGTCCGTAGCTTACAAACTACTTAAACCTAGGTAAACCAACTTAAGGACATCACACACACCCATGTCCCAGGGAGGACTCGAACCTCCACGGCGAGCAACCGCGCGCGCCGCAGCGAGACGCTTTAGACCGCTCGGCTACTCCACCGAGGCTCGTATATCTTGTAGTTGTGGCATGTCATATATTGGTCAGACAATCAGGACTGTGGAACACCGGTGTATTGAACACAAACGTTACACGCGCTTACAACATCCAAACAAATACGCTGTTGCAGAATACTGGCACCGGTCATCTTATGGAATACAACAACACGGAGATTCTGGCATGCACTTCCACCTATTGGAATAGTGTTATTAAGGAATCTGTTGAAATTAAACTAGCAAGGGACCTTATAAGCAGAGATGGTGGTTTTTGTTTGAATTCTCCTTGGAATCCGACACTGTCTCTCGTAAAAAGACACAGGGACAGAGTTAATGCTGCCTTACTTGTTGATTAATAGTCACTATCGATATCTTTTATGTTTGGTCAGCTTTGGTTGTGTTGACTCTGGGGTGACTTGTATTGTGAGCGTTATCTTCCTCGTTTACCCTTTGAAAACTAAGGTATTAAATACGCTTGCACATTCCTTCCTTAAGTGCTGTTGTGCCTTGAGAATAGCAGGGTGTCCTTCTGTCGAAATATCGGCGCTTCTCAACGACGTCACCTGGCAGCATACCCGTAAATTGTTTGAACAACTTAAATTGAAAAGAACACACAGAAAATATTATAGGGAAGGAGAAACAAAGGCTACGTTTCATTGGCAGAACACTTAGAAGATGCATCAGTTCTACTAAACAAACTGCCTACACTACACCTGTGCGCATTGTGGGATCCACACCAGATGTGACATGGGACGATTTAGAGAAAGTCCAGAGAAGGGCAGCTCGTTTTGTATTATCGCGGTATAGGGGAGAGAGTGTCATGGAAATAATGCACGAGTTGGGGTGGAAATCGTTAAAAGAAAGGCCTTATTTGTTACGGCGAGAGCTATTTTCGAAATTTCTTTCACCAACTTTCTCTTCAGAATACGAACCTACATAGGGAGACATGATCACCATAGTAAAATAAGAGAAATTGAATGAAAAGAGAAAGTCTTAGGTGTTCTTTTTTCTCTCGAGCTATTAGAGAATGGATACAGAGAAAGTGGTTCGATGAATCATCTGCCATGCACTTCAATGAGTCTTGCAGAGTATCCATGTAGACCTAGAGGTATTCCAGCTGATCCATTCTCCAAGATATTCAAATTCTTTGACGATCTCTATTTTCTGTACTCTCTCTTGAAGTAAGCAATTATTTCACAATTTCTTGTAATATCTATTTTTGTCTTTTATTCCCCTCGCCCCCCCCCCCCCCCCCCCCCCGCCCCACACACACACACACAGTGGTTGGCAGGAATATCCTTTTGAAAAGTACTCCATTACATTCTAGACTGATAGAAGAAAAGAACACTTACACCAAAACCAACATAAAATCACCACCAGAGACACAGACTTGGAAATCTTAAGAATAAACAACAACAAAAAACACCTGCTCACCCTTGAATTAAGTCTTATTTATGTATTATAAATACATAACTTTCGCAACACTCACAGACCACACGAAAAACAAATGAACAGACGAAAACATAGCCACACTGCAGTGAAATGATAATAAACAGACGGCATTCCACTTATAACTGGTTATATGTAATCTGTATACATTTCAAAAAGTGAAGTGATGTGATGTTCGGGGATGAAAAGGAAGAAACGAAACAAAAACACACAAAAATTGCTGTACTCAGCCGACAAACACACGCCAGGAACAAACGAACTCCAGCCAACAAGACGGAGAAGCAGTAGTAAGATGTAAAGAAGAGACATCAATACCGTGAGTAGACCGAATATTAAGTTAAAAACACTTAGGCCTAACGTGCAAAAAGTATTTTAAAAACTGTTTTTAATCTATTTATCGAAAACAAACTGTACAAACCTTTGTATCATTTACAGACCACAGAAGATGCCTTTAAAATAAAAAAGCGAAACGTGTCTGGTGTGAAATAAATCTCTTAATTGCAGTCAGCATAAGACAGATTACCCCTTATAATCAATTTTAGCAACTTCTTCGGAATATGGCCACACAACCAAACATTGTAGAAAAGTGTAATTTTTTTCGGAATGAACTGGTAATGCTACAAGACGACGAGATGGCCTTGAGGCCGTATTTTCGTGACGGCCACTATAGTAAGCTGTTCACTGCTTGGACAGAGAAGCCCAGACCGGTCGTCCCTCCATCCGCTTCCCACTCCTTTAATTTTGGAGCGAGCTGTTGTCCGCACGCAGTGTAGCCTTGCGTGCCCTTGACTGGCCCCGTACAATGGCCGTTAACTGACGAGGGCCAGCAGCTCCAGACAAAAGGTGTTTGCCGGCAGCAGGTGCGCCGTTGTGGCTGCCTCGTCAGCCGCGATTCTGGCGCTCAAAGCGGCTCAAACGGCCTAATTGCTGTCCACAAGCGGGACCGCCTCACTGCCGGCGTCTCCAGGGGGCTTCCATTGTTCTTCAAGCATCCCACCCCTCACGTTCACACCACCTCCGCCTACTCCCGCAAACTCGTGACATACACAGTGGATAGGTGAAATTGTACAGTTAAACTATTCGTGTATCAATCATCATTATAATAATGAACCATCATTAAAAATCCTTCTGCCTATTTGGACTGTGGTATCAAATTCTCGATATGATTGATTATAAGAGGTAATCCGTCTTATGCTGATTGCTATTGACAGATTTATTTTACACCAGACGCGTTTCGCTTTATATTTTAGAAGCATCTTCTGTGGTCTGTAAATGATACAAAGGTTTGTACAGTTTGTTTTCTATTCATAGATTAAAAACGGTTTTTAAAAGCTTTGTGCACGTTAGGCCTATGTGTTTTAACTTGATATTCTCTCTTTTTACATCTCACTGCTGTTTCTCCGTCTTCTTGGCTGGAGTGATTTGTTCAAGGCGTATGTTTTTCGGTTGTGTACGGCACTTTTCGTCTGCTTTTGTGACATTTCTTCCGTTTCATCACAGCACAACACATCACTTCACTTATTTGAACAGCATACAGTTTGCATATGACCTGTTGTAAGTGGAATGCCTTTCGATTTGTTTATCACTTCACTACAGTGTGGCTATGTTGTTTTTGTCCGTTCATTTGTTTTTCGTATGGTCTTTGAGTGAGGCCAACATGATATGTTTGTATTTATACACATAAATACAATTTAATTCAACATGTGTGTGTGTGTGTGTGTGTGTGTGTGTGAGTGAGTGAAAAAGAGAGAGACTCTTAATTTCAGTGATTGTTCAGTTATTGTTAAGATTTCCATGTCCGTGTCTCTGGTGGTGATTTTATGTTGGTTTTGGTGTAAGTGTTCTGCAAATGTTGAGTGGCTTGTTTTATTCTAGAAATGTTCAAATGTTTGTAGAGTCTATGGGACTTAACTACGGGGTCATCAGTCCCTAAACTTACAAACTACTTATGAATTAGCTACAACTATGGACGGCACAAATATCCATGCCCGAGGGGGGGATTCGAACCCCCGACCGTAGTGGCCGCGCAGACCGTGACTGGAGCGCCTCAGTCCCCTCGGCCACCGCGGCCGGCCTTGTTTTATTCTTCCAGTGACAACAGCGCGAGTAGACCGAATATCAAGTTAAATACGTATAGGCCTAACTTGCACAAAGCTTTTTAAAAACTATTTTAATCTAGGTATAGAAAACAATTTGTACAAACCTTTGTATCATTTACAGACCACAAAGGATGTTTTTAAAATAAAAAGCGAAATGCGTCTGGTGTAAAATATATCTCTCAATTGCAGTCATCATATGACGGATTACCTCTCATAATCAGTTTTAAGCTGCGGAAAATGGCTACACAATTAAACACACTCTCGATATGATACTTTAAAATACAAGAATTATGGTGTTAATTTACGAGTCAGTTGTTATAACGTACGTTTCTTTAAGCTAAGCCACAAGACATAGTGCCTCAGTTAAGTATCCAGCTACAATATAGTAATACAATTTATCAACAAAAAATTAGTTCTTCTTTAACGCCTTTTTTACGTACTACATAAAATTGGCCATAACTGGTTCATGACAACTAAATATCAGAACAATATTTTCACTCCGCATTGGAGTGTGCGCTGATATGAAACTTCCTAGCAGAAGAAAACAGTGTGCCTGAAGCAGGATTCGAACCTCCGTCATTTGACTTTTCGCGGGCATACACTCTACCAACTGAGCTGTCCCGGCACGCTACACCGTTCGTCCTCACAGCTTTACTTCCACCAGTAAGTCGCCGCCTACTTTCCAAACTTCACAGAAGTTCTGCGAACATTGCAGGCCAACTGGTGGAGACATGGCTTATTCACAGCCTAGGGGATGCTTCTGGAATGATACTTTCACTCTGCATCCAAGTGTGGGCTGATGTGAAACGTCCTGATTAGATTACATTAATACTTGTTCCATAGATCATATATACAACATTTCTTAATGATGTGGAACCTGTCAGTTGAGTAAATGCTGTCTGTACATGACAATATTTTAAGGGTATTTTTAATTTTCATTTTTTTTTTTTTTAAGTTTTATCAAAAATGCATCTAAAGTGTAGGTGTTACTATTCAGAAATTCCTGTAATTTCTTTTTAAATACCAGTTGGATATCTGTTAGATTTCTTATGTTACTTGGTAAGTAATCGAAGACTTTTGTGGCAGCATAATTCACCCCTTTCTGTGACAAAGTTAGATTTAACCTTGATCCTTAAATAAATATCTGCAGGATGATCTTCAGTTGGCTAGAACCTGAAGTCTTTATTATACAAAAATATATAAACATAGTAAAATAACATACGACGGTCGCAGTACAGAGGATATTAAATGCAGAGTGCTAATGGGAAGAAGCGCGGTATTAGAAAAGAGAAATTTACTAACATCGAATATTAATTTAAGTGTAAGGAAGACTTTTCTTAAGGCATTTGTATGGAGTGTCTTATAAGGGAGTGGAAGTTGGACGATAAATAGTTCAGACAGGAAGAAGTTAGAGGCTTTTGAAATGTGGTGCTACAAAAGAATGCTGAAAATTAGATGGGTAGATCGCGTAACTAATGAAGAGGTACTGAACAGAATTGGAGAGAAAAGGAATTTTGGGCATACCTTGACTAAAAGAAGGGATCGATTGGTAAGACACATTCATAGACATCGAGACATTGTAAATGTAGCATTGGAGGGAAGTGTGTGGGGAAAAATCGCTGAGGGAGACCAAGAGACGCATATAGTAAGCCGATTCAAATGGATGTGGGTTGCCGTTCTTATGAGGAGATAAGGAGGCTTGCTCAAGATAGAGTAGGGCGGAGAGCTGCATTAAACCAGTCTTCGGACTGAAGACCATAACAACAACAAACATATAAACGTATCTGTTGTAACTGAAGAGAACCCAAGCTTGCACAACACAGATTTATAGAGGTAGCAAGTACATTTTGACGAGACGAAGTAGAGAAACAAAAGATAAACCAAGTTCTTACTGGCGTTAAAACAACAAGAGTTCTATCATGACACAGTAGCATTGTGGAACGGCACACGAAAAGTTTGTGTCCACGACTTCTACTTTAGGCGTGATCGAGGTATATTTGTAGTTAGACAAAAGACAGTCGGTCTATAGTAGTGCAGGTTCAGAAACCACGAGAAACCGAGCGAATAATTCCAAAGAAAGCCTAGAGGCGAAGAGAGGATACTCTTCATCCGGCGGCAACTCTTCGGAATGTTGGCGTACGGTCACGAACTACTGCTAGAGCCGTCTGCGTGCCTATATATAGTCGGCTCCAACCAATCCCGTGCGAGGGTAGTGATAGTTCCTGCAGTGTTGTCCTGCAAAACCTTTTGCTTCTAGCTCTACATATAAGCAGTAGTGCACGTTAGATATTTTGTTGGCCGGCCGCGGTGACCGAGGGGACTGAGGCGCTCCTGTCACGGTCTGCACGGTCACTACGGTCGGGGGTTCGAATCCCCCCTCGGGCATGAATATTTGTGCCGTCCTTAGAATTAGTTAGTTCTTAAGTAGTTTGTAAGTTTAGGGACTGATAACGCCGTAGTTAAGTCCCATAACCTATACAGACATTAACCATTAGATATTTTGTTGGTGTTAATATCGTCAGCTAGGTTTCTATGTTGAACGTATGCAGCTACCTACTTCGGGGTAGGCTGCCGAGAACCCTTATCAGTTATGTGGTTTACCGGCCTATAGGTGCCATCGTGAAGTCGGCATAATCTGTGAAAGGTAATAGGGGTTCCTTCCTTAATCTCCACTTCAACGCTCTGAAAATCTCTTTCAGTTTGCTCTGCGTGCAAAAAAAAAAAAAAATGTTCAAATGTTTGTAAAGCATATGGGACTTAACTACGGGGTCATCAGTCCCTAAACTTACAAACTACTTATGAACTACTTACGAACTAGGACGGCACAAATATCCATGCCCGATGGGGGATTCGAACCCCCGACCGTAGTGGCCGTGCTGACCGTGACTGGAGCGCCTCAGTCACCTCGGCCACCGCGGCCGGCGCTCTGCGTGCATTAGAATATGTAGACAGTACATATATACTGTGCATATGCTTAAATAACTGCATAATGTTCGATCTGTGTCCTTACAAGCCACGATACACATTGCTAGCCGACTTTTACCAACGTAATGCCGTCCAGCCGAAGGTTTGAACTGTCCCAGACTTGCAGCATTTGCTTCACAAAGAGGGCTATATTTCGTTAAAGAATATCTCTGGCCACATATTTTTCTGACAAACTGCAAAGAAAGTACTACTGAGCTCGACTGATTTTGAAATCGTCCTTCATGAAATTACCGGTTCCAATTTTGGCATGGAGTGCCGCAGAATTCTGACAAAAGTCGAAAAAACTTTGTCTTGTATCCTATTGACATTGGTATCGGACGGACGACTAATTATTCTAGGTTCTAAAATTTGAATAATTTAATGTATTACGATCAGTCGCTGAAGTCGTCTGGTCGTAATTAAAACCACTGTTATATACAGACGCCGTTCAAAAACATTAATTTCTTTTCACTGGATAATGTAGGATCGGGTTGTGAAATAATTTGTACGGACAGAAAATGTTCTTGTAAGACTTGAAAGGTGTATGTTTCGTGAGTTATCGTTGTGTAAGGGTTGAAGTGTGACTGTTCATTGCTCATTAAACTTGACAGCTGATAAATTAGAGCAAAAAAAACCTAACCATGCATCGTAATTTGATACTTGCAGATTTATTTTAATATCTAATAAGTTATTTTTTTATGCAAATCTTTATCATGGGTCTCCACTGTATTTTATATAAAAACACAGAAAAATTGGCTGACCTATCCTAACCGTCAAATGGCGATAGGATCTCAAAATGATATATATATATATATATATTTTTTTTAATTCTGTGAATCAGTTTTAATAAAATAAAACTCAAGTCAATCTGAGTTAACAATTTCCCATTATTTGTACATATGAAAACATAACCCACCAAAATAAGTGAGAGGGTTTTAATGAGGTAAAACAATTCCAAAATAAATTATTATTTTTAACAATAACCATAATACAGCTTAACAAAAATCAGTCTATGACCAGTTGTCACTGTCAACATAAAGTTCGAACATGTATTAATAGTACACTTAATACAATTACTTAAATTGAAAATGACTGGCTATTTGTATAGATTGCAATCATGAATGCAACTAGTTTGAAGCCGAAACAAGTCACGGATTATAAAACACGACGATTACTGACGAGTGCCCTATCACGGGTATGGGTTGCGCAAGAAATATACTATACCCAAATAGGAGCCATGCAGAACTCGCAGCAGCAGCAGCGTCATTGGCAGTCACCAGGGTCAGTAGCGGACGGTGCTAAACGTGAAGTACAAACTGCGCCAAAGATGCGGAGTGGCGATATTTACGTCAATGGTATGCGCTTGCTGAAGCGACACACGATAAGCAAATAACCTGTCTACGGTGAGCTAGACTAACTGTGGTCGCAAATGGCGATGCCACACAAGATGAATGTTCGAATTGTGGTAGCAACAGACCAACACTCTTAAAAATAATCAAAGTTCCCGACCGACCAAAGCGGTGGAAAATACAATCCGAACTGAACACTCAGAAAAATTGCGCGACACGACGGCGAGTTACCACCACGCCGTAGGACCTTTCCGATCGCCGGTACTCATCCGAGAGTCCAGCGTTTCTCCTCACTCTGCTCCTCGCAAAAATACACGGTCGCCGCGAGGATAGCCACAGCCATTGGCGCGCTTCCCGCCAACTAAAGGCACATTCTTCCCCCAACCTGGCGGATTACCCACGCTTGGTCACGTAGTCCAGCTAGATTCTTGGAAAATCTGCAATAAAACAATCAACTGCCACCATCAGGGCACCATTGCATACAGCACTGTGTGGGCCCCACCCACTGTGTGAGGCGCACTCTGCTTTCCTATCTCACCCAGCCTGGTGGTCCCTGCAATATAACTAATGTCCAAATTCTCGGTATTCCGCCAAGTTAACAGACGGGAGATACCGATTTCCTGGGAAGAACAAACGGCTTCACCGCCTCAGCGCCCGCTGCATTTCGTTAAACCAAAGGCGCCACACCTGTCACAGGTGGACAGCCACAAACGCCCATTGTAGAACTTCCGCTGGTGGAAGAGGCAGGTAAAGAGCAGAGCGCGGCATATAACACGGCCACTGACCAGACCGGTCGCCAGCCCCCAGCCCTCCTTTGAAGAAAGCCCCGGACTCAAGGCTGACCGCTCTTACCTCGCCCCCAAGTAATGGTAACGTGGACAGTGTCCCTTCGACTCGCAGCCATGTTGCCCCAGCAAGCCAGGCAGCAGAATAACTGAAATGCAGTTTCCATAAGAACTGAATTTAATAAAATAAAGCTAAAACACACATTCCCCCTAACAGAGGTAAAAGTACAGGCAATAAGAATATATAACAGTAATAAAATTTAATACTGTTAGATATAATCAAATTCAATTAAGTATAAAACATGAAAGTAGAGAGAGGACAGACATAGGAAGTCGGAAAAATAACTAACACGTATCAGACTATCATTCAAGAAATTATTCACTTACACAAAAATCAGCAAGAACAAGTAGCGGACAAGAAGGAAATCGTTAGTGAATTAGATGTAATCGAAATTTACGATATCTGATTTTAATACACTATTCGCAAAACTATAAAAGATCGAAGAATTGTATTCTTTGATATTATCAGAATCAAATGTTCGTAAAGCTAAGGCACCAAACTGGTGAGTTCAATGGTCACTGGAGTTACAAACTACGTAAACTAACTTATGCTAAGAACAACACACACACCCATGCCTAAGGGAGGATTCGAACTTCCGACGTGGAGAAACCGCAGAATACGTGGCAAGACGCCTAAAACTATACGGCTACTCCCGCGCGACTTGATATTATCCTAAAACTTACGTGAAGTAAATATTTTTTTACTATTTGTCTTTAATTCTTTTCATTCCAAAATTACTATAACCTAACTCAAGTTATTAAATTCTCCAAGATTAGAAGAAAAGAGTGCCACATATAACGGTACAGCAAAAGTGGAACATATCCTGCCCTAGCCAAAGAAGTAAATGAGGAGAACTAGCTTTTAGATTTTTATGGTCTAGTGTCTTCATTCCAGGTCTCACGCCATAGAGTAGAGCTTCCTATCTTTGGGAAAATAACGACTGTAGTTTCCCCTTTCTTTCAGCCGTTCGCAGTATCTGCATAACAACGCCACATTAGCTGGCTGCGCGGGAGTAGCCGAGCGGTTTGGAGCGCCACTTTACGGATTGGCCGGCCTCCCGCGTCGGAGGTTCGAATCCTCCCTCGGGCATGGATGTGTGTGTTGTCCTTAGCTCAGTTTAACTTAGCTTAAGTAGTTTGTAAGACTAGGGACTGATGACCAACGTAGTTTGTTCCAATAGGATTACAAACATTTGAACATTTTTAACATTAGCTGATGCTTCCGAAAAACGAATGGTTTGCGGCCAGGGGGCACTTCAACGTATGTCTCCTAAGACTAGTATAAAAAGCATGAAGAGAGAGATAGGAAAAAATTGACTTTGAAACCTTTTATGGTTTTGGAACACTTTCACTGATGAAATTTTCGTGAAACTTCAAGATTTTCACTGAACATGTTGTCCGATCTTGCTTCGTTTTCGAGATACTGGTAACGAGGGACACTTACAATCAAGTGATCCTTGGCGACAAACCATTGATTTTTCGAAAATAAAAATGTTATCTTCCAAAATGCATATTTTTTCACTTAGATTACGAATGTTCAAATGTTTGTAACGCTTATGGGACTTAACTGCGGAGTCATCAGTTCCTAAACTTAAAAACTACTTATGAACTACCTTATACTAAAGACGACACAAATATCCACGCCCGAGTGGGAATTCGAACCCCCAACAGGGAACGTTCTCGCGCATCGTAGCCTAACCCCTCAATGCGTTCGGCCGCTCCGCCGAGGCATTTAGATTACTATTGTAGAATAAAAAATATGGATTACCATTTGAAAGAACGAACTTGACCTTGGTTTGACCTTGACAAGTGTTCACGGTCATTTAGAGATAACCATTCCATGACCCCCTTCAAAACTTACCACTTTTACTAGAGACTATTTTTGCACAATTGTGCCACTTCAGAATATAAGTTATTATGGATTAAAATGGGACACCTTGTATAAGAGAAAACCTGGTGATGGTCTAAAAGAAAACCACATTGGACAACCATCATCACTAATCATTACTGATATACGTTACGGTCTGGAGTCTAATTTATGGCCGCGCGGGAATATCCTGGCAGTCTCGGTGTCTTCTCAGGGACTGTGAGGATGCCTGGTGGTTCAAGTCCTTGTCCTTAAGTTAGTTTAAGTAGTTTGTAAGCCTAGGGACTAATGAACACAGTCATTTGATCCGATTACTCTAAAAACAATTGAAGATATGTTTTCTTTTATTTATGTAATTTAAGGCACAAACAGACTAAAGACTGGTTGCTAGAAAACGCAACAATATGACTTCTTGTATTTTTGTGAATAGAGTAAGCCGTAGTGAAACCCTCTCGGTTAGCTGTGTGGTCTAATGCACAGCTTTCTGAAACGGGGAGGCGTACTGGTCTTGGTTCAAATCGGCCCGGAGGTTTAACCAAATGGGTCGGAGTGCCGGCCAGCCTGGATGTGGTTTTTAGGCGGTTTTCCACATCCTCCCAGGTGAATACCGGGCTGGTTCAAACGTTTGTAAACCTATAAGAGACCAGGAGACACCGGGAGATACCAGATAGATTTTATAATGGTAAGACATAGATTTCGGAACCAGGTTTTGAAGTGTAGGACATACTCAGGGGCAGACATAGACTCTGACCATAACTTGTTGGTTATGAACTGTAGGCTGAAACTGAAGAAACTACAGAAAGGTAGGAAAATAAGGAGATGGGACCTAGATAAATTGAAGGAACCTGAAGTTCTTAAGAATTTCAGAGGGAGCTTCAGGCAACAATTGACAGAAACAGGGGAAAATAAAACAGTTGAGGAGGAATGGGTAAAATTGAGAGATGAAATAGTGAAGGCAGCAGAGGACAAAATAGGTAGGAAGGCAAGACCTACAAAGAATCCTTGGATATCACAGGAGATACTAAATTTAATCGATGAAAGGAGAAAATATAAAAATGCAGTAAATGAAACAGGCAAAATGGAGTACAGACGACTAAGAAATGAGATTGACAGGAAGTGCAAAATGGCTAAGCAGGACTGGCTAGAAGGCAAATGCAAGGATGTAGAAGAATGTATAAATAGGGGAAAAATAGATACAGCCTACCGGAAAATAAAAGAAACATTTGGCGATAAGAAAAACAGCTCTATGAATATCAAGGACACTGATGGAAAACCAGTTCTCAGCAAAGAAGGGAAAGCTGAAAGGTGGAAAGAGTATATAGAGGGGCTCTACAAAGGAAACGAACTTCGAGACACTATTGTAGGAAGGGAAGAGGATGTAGATGATGATGAAATAGGAGATACTATACTGAGAGATGAATTTGACAGAGCACTGAAAGATCTAAGTCGAAACAAGGCCCCTGGAATAGATGATATCCCGTCAGAGCTACTGAAGTCTCTGGGAGAACCAGCCATGACAAAATTGTTTCACATTGTGTGTAAGATGTATGAGACAGGTGAAGTACCCTCAGACTTTAAGAAAAATGTTATAATCCCCATTCCAAAGAAAGCGGGTGCAGACAGGTGTGAAAACTACAGAACTATCAGTTTAATAAGTCATGGTTGCAAAATATTAACACGAATTATATACAGAAGGATGGAAAAGCTGGTAGAAGCCGACCTCGGGGAAGATCAGTTTGGGTTCAGGAGAAATGTAGGAACACGGGAGGCAATACTCACTTTACGCCTTATCCTAGAAGATAGATTAAGAAAAGGCAAACCAACATTTCTAGCTTTTGTAGATTTGGAGAAGGCTTTTGACAATGTTGATTGGAATAAACTCTTTCAAGTTCTGAAGCAAGCAGGAGTAAAATATAGGGAGCGTAAGGTTATTTACAACTTGTACAAAAACCAGACAGCGGTTGTCAGAGTTGAAGGGCATGAAAGGGATGCAGTGGTTTGGAAGGGAGTAAGACAGGGTTGTAACCTTTCCCCAATGTTGTTCAATTTGTACATTGAGCAAGCTATAAAGGAAAGCAAGGAGAAATTTGGAGAAGGAATTAAAGTTCAGGGTGAAGAATTAAAAACATTGCGTTTTGCCGACGACATAGTAATTCTGTCAGATACAGCAAAGGACCTGGAAGAGCAATTGAACGGAATGGATAGTGTGCTTAAAGGTGCATATAAGATGAACATTAACAAGAGTAAAACTAGGGTAATGGAGTGCAGTGTAAGAAAATCAGGTGATGCTGAAGGAATTAGATTAGGTAACGAAACAATAAAGGAGGTAGATGAGTTTTGTTACTTGGGCAGTAAAATAACAAATGATGGTCGCAGTACAGATGATATAAAATGCAGAATGGCAATGGGTAGAAAGGCGTTTTTGAAAAAGAGAAATTTGTTAACATCGAATATTGATTTAAGCCTAAGGAAGTCCTTTCTGAAGGCATTTGTATGGAGTGTTGCCTTGTATGGGAGTGAAACATGGACGATAAGCAGTGTGGACAGAAAGAGGATAGAGGCTTTTGAAATGTGGTGCTACAGAAGAATGCTGAAGATTAGGTGGGTGGATCGCGTAACTAATGAGGAGGTACTGAACCAAATTGAGGAGAAAAGAAATTTCTGGCATACCTTGACTAAAAGAAGGGATAGATTGGTAGGACACATTCTTAGACATCAAGGAATTGTGAATTTAGCGTTGGAGGGAAGTGTGTGGGGTAAAAATCGCAGAGGGAGACCAAGAGACGCGTATAGTAAGCAGATTCAAGTGGATGTGGGTTGTCGTTCTTATGAGGAGATGAAAAGGCTTGCTCAGGATAGAGTAGGGTGGAGAGCTGCATCAAACCAGTCTCTGGACTGAAGACCACTACAACAACAAGACCAAACTGCGTAGTCATCAGTCCGTAGCTTACAAACTATTTAAACCTAGGTAAACTAACCTAAGGACAGACACACACACACACACACACACACACACACACACACACACACACACATGCCCCAGGGAGGACTCGAACTTCCGACTGGGCTGGTACCCAAGTCCCGCCTCAGTTACACGATTCGCAAATATTTCGTAACAGTTTACACTTTCACACATATAACTCTATACGATTTTAGGTAAACACTTCCTCTCGGGGGCCATGTGATGCTGGCAGGCCGGCCGCGGTGGCCGAGGGGACTGAGGCGCATCAGTCACGGTCGGGGGTTCGAATCCCCACTCGGGCATGGGTATTTTTGCCGTCCTTAGTGTTAGCTAGTTCATATGTTCAAATGTTTGTAAATCTATCGGACCAAACTGCGTGGTCATCAGTCCGTAGCTTACAAACTATTTAAACCTAGGTAAACAAACCTAAGGACAAACACACACACACCCATGCCCCAGGGAGGACTCGAACGTCCACGGCGAGCAACCGCGCGCTCCGCTGCGAGACGCTTTAAACCGCTCGGCTACTCCACCGCGGCAGCTAGTTCATAAGTAGTTTGTAAGTTTAGGGACTGATGACCCCGTAGTTAAGTCCCATAAGCTATACAAACATTTGAAATTTTTTTTATGGCGGCTGTAAGGGTATCCGGCCAGCCCGTGAATATTAACACGCCAAATCCGGATTTAACAAACTCGCCCCTGCATGTGCTGGAACATGGGCAAAGAGACAGAGAGTAAGTCGTAGTGAAACAATTGAGGTGTTGCGCAGTGCCGCGGCGCAGAGACTGTTGAACCGCGCCCAGAAGCAGCGGGCGCAGAGAAAGCGCTGGCGCTGAAACCCGGTCTGTGTAGCGCATTTATCTGGCGCCAGCGTTCCGTGCGCCGTTACTTGCGCCGGTCGCCACGTAAAAATGTAGCCGCGGGCAGCGCCGTTGTCGGCCGTCGCGGGAACTTGATGCGGCCCGTGTCGCCCGTCCAGTCGCCATTCCTCATGCAGCCCGGTGCGGCTACATCAGGTGCTGGGCCGCCCAGCGGGGACACGCCGCAGGCTCCCACTTGCGAATTTTCATGCCATAGTACACTGCCTACTAGTGGTGCAGTGGCTTCTTTCCTTTTTGTGATAGTGTAACATCACCCTCACCTACTAGTTATTGGCCCACTTTAGGATACTGTTGGTTATGATTTGATTTGATTTTTCCAGGGAAGCCAATACAGTCTTGGTCCAACCCGCCACTGCCCGCACCGAAACTACGTTTATTGTGTGGTATCACTCCCTGTATATCTAGTAAAGCCAACCAATGCCCTTAAACAGCACAAGGAGTCCCTTTACCAGTTCTTTATTAGACACAATTTCTTCGGGTCTGGTTGTCCCAAATGTTCTGTGCCTTTTACTCTCCAATGCAATGCATTCGAAGATTAGATGTGATGCAGTTAATCACCGTCATCACAGATCCTACATTTAGAGTCCTCTTCTGTTATTCACATTGTATGAGGTGTTTTTTGAAATTCTCATGGCCTGTCAGTAATTCAACCATGAGTCTAATCTCTCTCCTGTTCAGGCGCAGGATTGCAGAGCTTCTTTTAAAACATGGTTTGGCATCATTACCTTGCCATGTTTTTGTTGGTAGACTTTGGTCCAATATTCTACGTGCTGTCTTCTGAGCCAGTTACATAGCTCCAATTTGATCATTGCCTTGGTGATTGTCAGGACAGGTTCCGGTCCAATAAATTGAGTATCTGCCCCCATCTTGGCTAATCTGTCGGCATGTTCATTGCCACTGATCCCCGAGTGGCCAGGGACCCACAATAGGTTTACTCTATTGCTTTCCCCTAGCTCCATCAGAACCCTGTGACATTCTGCAAAAGTTTTAGACCTTGTTGCAGGAGTTACCAGTGATGTCAGGACTGCATAGATATAGAAGCTACGATCTTTGTAGTACCTACGCAAATTCTTCTCGACACATGCCCTGATGGCAGTGATTTCGGCCTGGAATACTGAGGCCAGTTTCCCTAGAGAGATGACGCCCTCCAGTCTTGGCTGCAGCCCGTATACCCCGACCCCAACGCCTTGGTCCGATTTTGACCCGTCAGTGAACCAGACAATATCCCCCGTACGGTGTCGAACTATTTTCTCCCACTGCTCCCTACTTCCAATTGTTCATCTGATACGAAAATTTAATAGCCGAGTTTGTAGAGGAGAAAATGCTCTACAACTTTGCTCTCTTGTGTTTTTTTCATTATTTTGTCAAGTAGGCTCAACCACAGAAATCGTGTAAAAACACTACATTACGACGTGTTTCAAGGGTCAAGCCCTGATCATCAGATAAACTATACAATAATCTTAAAACCTGAGACAATAAAAATCTAAAACATAATAAAAGAAAACGCGGTTACTTCCCTTGTAACCGTGTCTCCGCAGAAAGGTCCTCAGCATATTGTGCTTCGTCAAGATTCAAAACAGACTGCAGTACTGATTACCAGGTCGAAGCGCAGCCACAGAATGTCCGAGTTGGCTCAACAGTGAGACCCTCCAGTGACCGGAAATCGGCAAAACCCACGAAATACGAGGTGGTAGGGGAGAGCTTAAACTGGACATTTCAAACCCAACTTGAAACCAAGAGGTGGAGGAACCTCTTTGGTAGCATCAAAAACAGAGGTTGGTAACGACTACCAACCGACACAAAGCTAGAGATGCAAAGCGTGCAGCCAGCAGCCGGCTAGGGTCTGTTTTGAATCTTGACGAAGCACAATTTGCTGAGGACCTTTCTGCAGATACACGGTTACAAGTGAAGTAAACATGTTTTCTTTTATTGCGTTTTAGATTTTTATTGTCTCAGGTTTTAAGATTCTTGTATAGTTTAACTGATGATGAGGCTTGAACCTTGAAACGCGTTATAATTTAGTGTTTTTACACGATCTCTGTGGTTGAGCCTACTTGAAAAAATAATTAAGTATACAACCACTACCTCACCTAAATTATGGATATAATTATTTTGTTTTCATATCTCGTATCGTTTTAGAGATACTTGCAAAAATAACGGCGATTTCAAGATGTATGTCTGTCCGTAACGTGTTCCCACTTTTTAAGTCAAACCATTCTACCGATCGGCACCAAATTTTACAGACAATTTTACCCCTTTTTCAAATATTTCGGGCAAAAAAATACGTTAGTAACACTGAGATATAGCCGTTTTTAATATAATTTTTATTCCGAATAAACCGTTCATCTGACACAAAAACTGAATATCGGAATTTGTAAAGGAGAAATTCTCTACAACTTTGCTCTCTTGAGGTTTTTTTTTTTTTTTTTTCGTAACTTGCACCGTCACACTGATATTTACAAAAATAACGGCGATTTGACACGATTTTACGTAAACCAGGAGTTCGCAGACGTCACGTGACATTCCTCGCCCAGAACTCTTTCTGGCATATGCCATCTTGCTTGCTGTATTTGATATTATTATAACTTGCTCTTTGTCTTTTCAAAGCCATGGCGCACTGATGAATTAACAAAAACACGTCGTTCTTAGTACGATAAATTATAATCTAGTGTCTAAAATGCCATATTAACAGTTAACTACTGTGTCCAATACTATGAGAATTAAGAAAACATTTCGTAACTGTCCGCCATAGTGTAGGCTGCAGCGCGATAGGTTGTGATGCACATCGTCGGTAGTTCGAAACCCGCCACTACCATTCTTTTTTCGCCTTGGCTCTTAAAAGGGTATTGGGCACCATTATTAATTAAATAAAACTATCTTCTACAGCGTTTAGAGTTGTGCAGATGTAAGAGTGCTCCCTCTAAAATGTGCGTTTGTTCTGTTTTGTGAACTCCCAAGAAATACGTAATAACGATTTTTTATAAATTTTTTTTCCGAAAATGTTTGCAAAATATTAGAACACTACAGGCAATTCTTAAGTGGGCCGTAAAACTCGACAGTGCGATTTTTTTTCTATTAAATTAAATGAACCGTGTTTAAGTGTTGCCTACAATACTTTGGTTGAAGGTATCGTTTCCGAAGTATTGTGCACAAATGACCAACAAGTAAGGGCGACTTGCCACAACGAATCGTAACAGTTAATCCGTTCCACCTACTATACTCTGTATTAATTTAATTAGTTGAAATTTGAAACAAATGTTGTGGAACACGTAAGTCTTGAAGTATTTAGGAAAATGGAGTATATAGAAACTACACATTTATTGAAAATAGAATTACTTTAGAAATGTTCGAATACGGTCGCACAGCCCATTTGGGAACTATCTGTTGAACATGTTAATAACAATAACAATTAACTAATCACTTTAGTCGGAGTGCGGCAACAGAAGGTTGTGACACACATGTTCCACAGTTTAACACTTTCTACTAAAAGAATGGATTTACAGACTGGATTTACAGACCGTAATTACAAAAATAAAATTGAAAATAATTTGGGAAATAAACTTGTTCAATGAGAGAATTTTGATTCATCGGAGGTAAGAGATACAGCAATTGACGTTACCCCAGACTAACACTTACTCACCTGTAACGTATAATTACGTTTGCAGAAAAACACGACTTTCATTAACTTGCAGCTTAATTGATAGTGAATTACCAAACAATTCATCAGAAAAGGTAAAGTGGAATTCCATTTTTTTATTTTTTTAACGAAAACCACTCTCGTTTGGGGGCATGAGGAATAGCATTTCATTTCATATTTTTTAATGTTAGTTTTTATAATATTGCTGTAATGTTATGCTCATAATTTAGCATTGTGTCTATGAATGTGCAAGATGAACGGTTTCTTCGTGACGCCGCTGTCCCTGCGAGAATTTATGCTGTATGTGCATGTATGAGAATCTCCTAGCATGGCTGTCTGAGTGTATGTATGAGAATTTTCGTCGTCAGTTGCTGGCTGAGCGCTTTGCATCTCCGGCTTCGTGTCCATAGGTATTCGTTACCAACCTCTCCTTTTGAAGCTACCAAAGAGGTTCCTTCACCCTTTGGTTACAAGTTGGGTTGGCAATGCCCAGTTAGCAAGCTTCGGTTGAACGCGCGTGTTTAAGCTCTTCCACCCACCTCGCTTTTCGTGGGTTTTGCCGATTTCCAGCCGATTTACGACCGCTGGTGGCGGGCTCGTGGGCCGTCTGGACATTCTGCGGCTGAGCTTCGACCCGGTAAGACGTTCTGATTTTCTTTTACTCCCTCGAAATGGTAGCGTTTCGTTGTATGGTTTGTTAGATTTCAGAAATTAGATTCATTTTTCTGGGTACGTTTCTCCGATCATGTACAGAAGTATATTCAATTTCATTTCGCTGATTTTGCTAGGTATGCGTGGTGAATATTAAACTAATTCAGTTTGATAACGGCTGGGAATCGGTAACCTGTGTGAGACTAGCTGGCGGTGTATGATCTTTGTTTAATTTCTTCCTAGCTTTGTGCAACGCGACTAATATGCGGGAAAATTTTTATTCTGTATAGTGCATGTAAAATATTCCTATTCGTTTTCTCCTTCCATGAGTGATATGTACACCACGTGGTGTGTTCTTAGAACAAAGCCTTCAGCTACCCCTGTGTCTGTTTCTATGCCCTTCAGGCAAGATATCATGTATGTATCTTTCTGGTTATCCTCATTACATCGCGATATCCTCTCCATGTATTTTAAATTGTCGTTTCGTTTCCAAACTTGTACTTTGTGTTCAGACTCCCCCAGTAAATTTTCTTCTAGCATTGTACAGCCCCATTTATTAGCTTGCTTATGACATACTATCTGTTTCTAGGGGATGCATGCCGTATTTCTTAGTTAATTTACCCCGACTTTGAATTTATACCACTTTTCTGATTTTTGAAGACTGGACTTCGTCCCTCCGTGTAAAACCTTCCCAATCGCGTCTAACTGCATTTCTTTAGCTTCCTCATAATACCCTACGCGTTTCTAAGGGTTGCATGCCGTAGCTATTCTCTTTATTTTTCGGAAATTGAATTTTTGTATTTTTACTGGTTTTCGGAACCACTGGTTCCGAACTCCGACTTCAAGGGTTTATAGCTAGTCACTTGAGGGCTCGCCACTGCTCACACACCAGTGCCTTCCTATTGTATATTCTTGCTTCGTAATCTGTGTTTCCGTTGGTTTTTGTTGAAATGAATCTTTAAGCACTTTTCCTTAAATTTGCCTTCAGTGGGGTTCAAATATGTAATGCAGCAGACAAGTGCCGTGTGTCTCAATAATTCCGCATGCTCACGGTTTGATTTGAATGGAAATTAATCTCGCTATTATCGCGTACCATATCAAGTAAAGAAAGGCAGACCAGAGCGACCAACGAAGTTTATTTTTTCTTGTGTTGTGTGGTACATCCTGGTTCGCTGAATTTTGTCTACGATTGCGGCGCCGGCTTTTGCTTCGTATCAGCACGCTGAGTTGGGTGAGTTTCGCTTTGCTTCGCGCGTGTGAGTGGCTGAATGCTTGTTGATTGTAAATCCCTTCCCCGACGATGTTCAGTTCAGATTACTTTAATTTAATTTAGTAGTTCAATGAGATGCATTTTTATTGTTTAACAAAATTGGTGCCCCCATTTGCATATGTTTGAACTGAATAAATAATTTATTGTCGGCAATATTTTATCCTTTTTAATATATTAGTTTATGAATACCCTCTCTTTTTATGTAATGTTGTTTTTCACCAGTGAGGACAAATTCAGATGCATATTATCATATTTTTAATTCCGTTGAGCCATAAATGTGCTCCCAGCCAGCTTCATGAGATTGTTGTTGTATATTAATGATTGTGTGTAATTCTCGCGATCTACGACGTATGCTGGCCACCGACTCTTTGTCTTCCTGTTGCTAAAGTAATGTTTGAGTCAGTTCTAAATTCTGGGGCTTGAGAACAAGATTCTGTTGCAGGAAGTAGTCAGTAGTTCACGCGAATCCTTTAGCCGGTCTTACGGCCAGAGTTATATGTTGAAAGTAAGCTTTTAACTGGCTCCTTAAGCCAGAAATAATTTTACAATTAACGGTGGTCTTTCACAGTTACTTGTTTTTAATGCTCAGCATTAAACGGTCCGAGAATTTATTTGCATCTTCAGATGCATTTTGTTACATATTTGTATTTATCTTTATGTCTCTATTTTTAGTGTTCTGTACCTCCTGCCATGTGGTTTAGACATTTTTGTTTATAAGAACAGCGTAGTGATGTTCTCTATATATGGGACAATCTGTGCAATTAATAAGGCACAATACCTTATAATGTCTAAACCACGTGCCAGGAGAAACAGATACCATTAATGGTATCACAATAAATACAACTATGTAACAAGATTTGCTAATCCGATCAAATGTTCAAATGTTTGTATAGTCTATGGGACCTAACTACGGGGTCATCAGTCCCTAAACTTACAAACTACTTATGAACTACTTACGAACTAGGACGGCACAAATATCCATGCCCGAGGGGGGATTCGAACCCCCGACCGTAGTGGCCGTGCAGACCGTGACTGGAGCGCCTTAGTCTCCTCGGCCACCGCGGCCGGCACTAATCCGATCAAATGTAATTTACTCAACATAAATAATGTTTCCCTTTCTCTAAATAGACAAAGTCGTACTTAGTGCAATATTTACACTTCTGTTACAGTGCTGGAAAAGGTACTCTTTCCATACTCGCCTGAAATTCTTAAGTACAGACATTCTGACCTGACAAACCGAACACGTTTCAAAACCGTTTAGTTTGCAAGGGCACGAAAATCGCTTGTGGAAGTGGAGACCGCTTTATAAAAATGTATTTGTAGAATCAACTCACCGCAAAGACGTGGCGACGAGCTGCGACAGGCACATACAAAATACACACACATACAAACACTTTCAGCTATCGGCCATGGCCTTCTTCAGAAAATAGAGCTTTCACGCAATCACACAGGCACAGAACACAGTCAAATAACCGTCACCTCCGCACTTCGAAGTGCGGCAGCCGGAGGTTATGGTTGTATGACTGTGAAGTGTGTAACAGGATTCAACGGCCAGTGGCTAACAGTCATTGACGTTGAGAAATTTTGTTATAAAACTTCTTCCACTCCATTTAGCGGTTGCTGCAGCAACCAGTTTAGAGGTTGAACCATCATATTTCGGGCTTGCAGCCGGATCATGTTAACGTCTTCCAACGATATTTCGGTTGACAAACGTGCAGCCATCTTCAGGTGAGCACGAGACTGAATATTACTGGCGAGCGTCGTTCTATATATATACCGAATATTGGCGCGGCGGCACCTGCGCAATGCGGCGGTACTAGCGCGCCGCCTGTCGAATTTGGCGCGCTCTGCGGTAGAAGCGGGCCGCGTCTGCGCAATGGTGTACTTACATTCGCGCCATCTATCGGAATGCGCTTTCGTGCATCTTAAGCGCGGTGGTCGAAGGAAACCACTTTATTCCAGAGGTTACACTAGATGTAGACCTATGTCTCTGCAAAGCAATTAAAGAAATTACAGGGTCCCAAGCTTTATCCATTTGAAAGCCGCCATCCCGATTAATCAGGTCTTCTGTCAACCGTATTTCAACGGACTCCTTAATAATCGAATTCCAAAAGGATCTTGTCGTTACCAAAATTTTTGTTGCAGATTAATCCATGGAGTGTCTCGTGGAAATACAGTGTTCTGCTATGGCTGATTTGTTGGCCTGAAGTAGACGTGTGTGGCGCTCATGCTCCACGCCTCTTTCTCGTACTGAGCGAGTAGTTTGGCCAGTGTAGGACTGACCACATTGACAAGGGATCTTGTAAATTCCCGCCTTCCTCAATCCCAAATCATCCTTCGCAGAGCCAAGCAAAGCCGAGATCTTAGCAGGTGGTCGGAATACCACTTTCACATAAGCTTTTTTTAGAATTCTTTCTATTTTGGAAGAGAGGTTGCGCACATACGGAAGGAACGCCATGGACGTGATTACCTCCTTACCTTCTTCTTTTTGTTGTTGTTCAGTCTCGTGCTCACCTGAAGATGGCTGCACGTTTGTCAGCTGAAATATCGTTGGAAGACGTCAAAATGTTCACATGTTTGTAGAGTCTATGGGACTTAACTACGGGGTCATCAGTCCCTAAACTTACAAACTACTTATGAACTACTAGGACGGCACAATATCCATGCCCGAAGGGGGATTCGAACCCCCGACCGTAGTGGCCGTACAGACCGTGACTGAAGCGCCTCAGTCCCCTCGGCCACCGCGGCCGGCTAAGACGTCAACATGATCCGGCTGCAAGCCCGAAATATGATGAATCAATACGTCGGAAAATCTTCAAGATACACAGTTTAGAGGATATATATATGTGGACAGCATTGATTGCGGATATTTATACTTTAATTATGCATTTTAGCTACAGTAGGCAACCTAAGATAATCTACAAAGAAAAATGTCTAATTAGGAAAGTATGATGGTCTTAATTCGTTCGTCGATACACCACCCGATAGCGAAATTTAATGCTATAACTAATATTTAACTATTATTTACTGCCCATCCCCGGACTAGTAAATATAAGATGTAATATTAAATTCCTCCCCTCGGGTAGTGTATGCACGCACGAATTAGGACCAGCACACTTTCTTCATTAAAGTCATTTGTCTTTGTAGATTATCTTAGGATGCCTACTGTAGGCAAAATACATCATTAAAGTTTAAAAATCCTCAACCAAGGCTGTCTATATAAAACTCAACCTTCAAACTGGTTGCTGCAACAACCGCTAAATGGAGTGGAAGAAGTTTTAAAACAAGAATGCTTAATGTCGATGACTGGTAGCCATTGACCGATGAATCGTGTTGCGCCTTAATAAACAAAGCCCTTTTTCATGTGAGCCACTAACGATCCGATTATACCGCTCTCGCATTCATGAGGCCATTTTTCCTTCTGAATAGCGGCCCTTTGAAATATAGAAGAAATGAATTACGGAATATTTTTTTCTGGGATATATGGTGGGCCAAATAATACCGCGCCTGAGGAACCTTTTGCATAGCGTGGAGTGGCGCAGAAATCTCGACGGCTGCCCTCACAAAAGAATCGCCGCCCACGCCGCGTACAAGTGTGTGCGACCAGTGCCAACAGTTCTTTAGCCGCACCATAAAGATAAGCCCTGATTGAATGGCCGGCCGCGCCGTTTGTATTAATTCGGAAGAACATCGCGGCCGGCGGCAAGCGCACTTTGCATATAAATAGATTTTTGTGTATCGGTCGATCTGTCGCTATCTGGGGCGAGCATCTGGCACGCACAGCCCCCATGTTCGCCTCGTTTCGTCCAGCCAGCCGTGCTCCCTAATTTAGGAGCACGGGAGGACGCGTTGGGTGCGTCAGGAGTCCGCATTCGTCTTTTAGAGCACCTCCGACGCATTTTTAGCTCCTGGTGTCCGTGTCCTCAACGCGAGATGATCACGCGAAGTGCCCTGTTGGCTGGGGTTCTGAAAGGGGGAAAAGAGTAGTTGGCGTTTAAAAATACTGTGCTGTTCAGAGATAACGAACAGATTTCAGACATGTATCGCTTCCAAACTGCTGGTGTTGTGGGCTTCAGTCCTCCAGGTTACCCTGTCCTGTGCAGGCCTCTTCATCTGGACATATATATATATATATATATATATATATATATATATATATATATATTGTTGTGGTCTTCAGTCCGGAGACTGGTTTGATGCAGCTCTCCACAATACCCTATCCTGAGCAATCCTCTTCATCTCCACATAAGAACGGCAACATACATCTGTCTGAATCTGCTTACTGTATTCATCTCTTGGTCTTCCTCTGCGGTTTTTACCCCACACACTTCCCTCCAACGCTAAATTCACAATTCCTTGATGTCTAAGAATGTGCCCTACCAATCTATCCCTTCTTTTAGTCAAGGTATGCCAGAAATTTCTTTTCTCCCAAATTCTGTTCAGTATCTCCTTATTAGTTACGCGATCCACCCACCTAATCTTCAGCAATCTTCTGTAGCACCATATTTCAAAAGGCTCAATCCTCTTCCTGTCCGCACCGTTTATCGTCCATGTTTCACTCCCATACAAGGCCACACTCCATACAAATGCCTTCAGAAAGGACTTCCTTATGCTTAAAGCAATATTCGATGTTAACGAATTTCTCTTTTTCAAGAACGCTTTTCTACCCATTGCCATTCTGCATTTTATATTCTCTGTACTGCGACAATCATTTTAAGTAACAAAACTCACCTACCTTCTTCATTGCTTCGTTACGTAATCTAATTCCTTCAGCATCACCTGATTTTCTTAGACTGCACTCCATTACCCTAGTTAGTTTTGCTCTTGTTAATGTTCATCTTATATGCACTTTTCAGTACACTGTCCATTCCGTTCAATTGCTCCTCCAGGTCCTTTGCTGTATCTGACAGAATTACTACGTCGTCGGCAAAACACAATGTTTTTAATTCTTCCCCCTGAACTTTAATTCTTTCACCAAATTTCTCCTTGCTTTCCTTTATAGCTTGCTCAATGTACAAATTGAACAAGATTGGTGAAAGGCTACAACCCTGTCTTACTCCCTTCCCAACCACTGCATCCCTTTCATGCCCTTCAACTCTGACAACCGCTGTCTGGTTTTTGTACAAGTTGTAAATATCTTTACGCTCCCTATATTTTACTCCTGCTTGCTTCAGAACTTGAAAGAGTTTATTCCAATCAACATTGTCAAAAGCATTCTCCAAACCTACAAAAGTTCGAAATGTAGGTTTGCCTTTTCTTAATCTATCTTCTAGGATAAGCCGTAAAGTGAGTATTGCCTCCCGAGTTCCTACATTTCTCCTGAACCCAAACTGATCTTCCCCGAGGTCGGCTTCTACAAGCTTTTCCATCCTTCTGTAAATAATTCGTGTCAATATTTTGCAAACATGACTTATTATACTGATGGTTCTGTAGTTTTCACACCTGTCTGCACCTGCTTTCTTTGGAATGGGGATTATAACATTTTTCTTAAAGTCTGAGGGTACTTCACCTGTCTCATACATCTTACACACCAGGTGAAACAGTTTTGTCATGGCTGGTTCTCCCAGAGACTTTAGTAGCTCTGACGGAATATCATCTACTCCAGGGGCCTTGTTACGACTTAGGTCTTTCGTGATCTGTCAGATTCATCTCTCAGTATAGTATCTCCTATTTCATCCTCATCTACTTCTTCTCCCCTTTCTACAATATTGCCTCTAAGTCGATTACCTTCGTAGAGCTTCTCTATATACTCTTTCCACCTTTCAGCTTTCCCTTCTTTGCTGAGAACTGGTTTTCCATCAGAGTCCTTGATATTCGAAGATAATCCAAAAGGATCAAAACATGTAATGAAAATAATAATAAATTGTTTCAAATAATAGTACATCCTTAAGTCGATAAATCGATTATGTTGACTATGGTAAAAAAGAGAGGAAGTTATAGGTCAACAGAGTTTTACGGCGGAATGAAAGAGAAAAAAAAAGTGGGGTAAATGTCTTTAAAGTTCGAGAAAATTATTTGAAATTGAATACGAAAGTTTCCTAACTTTTCCCCTTCTTTCCAGCCTCCGTCCTGTTAGTAAGACACTTCGTGCCAAAGTTTCTGTTTGTGACAGAAAAAACACTGCAGGTCAGGAACTGTATTGCTTTGTGCTTCGTCAGGCAATGAAGAATTAAGTTTCTTTTCACTGACCTCATGTTTTCTTTCGCTGCTGCTGTCCTGAAACATATCCCACAAAAATATTTATTGTAACAATGATAACAGTATTGACTGTTAATTTTAAAAATTTAACTTAAGGAAATCTGTGTACAAAAAATAAGTGCGCCAAAAAATAAATTGCTCCGCTAATTAATTGAAATCCTAACGCAAATTTTCGTTAAGAACTGTAACTGGCGTGAAATACTAACGGAAGATACACTGCAAGTTATTGGTGGCGTTAAATTTAAATTTAAAGTTATGTGCCTGCATTTACAAGTGAATAGTAATTTAATCGGCGCTGCGAAAGCAACGTACCATTCAATCAATCTACTAAATGGTTTTGAATGCACAGATCTTGCTGATGGTATCCGCAATTGAACGTAACTGTTGGAGACATGTGTCACCGATTTAATCAAAGCTGACCACGGTTAGCACAAAATCATGAAATCATAAATCGGCATAACGTATCAGGGACGTATTAGCGGAGCTATAAATGAAAAAAGTAATTTCCACTAAACAGAAGTTATTTAATCAACACGTCGCCAACAATTGGTTTCTTTCCTAAGATGGTGGCGGAAACCGTAACCGTGGTTTGCTATGAAACAAAACAAATCTTGTATTAGTGCTGGGGAAAGAAAATGAACTTTGGTAAAATAAATCCATTTACGAAATTAAAATGAAATCATCCTTATAATTAGTATACGTCTTTCACCATCTACACTTACATTTTATAGTCTGATGCATCTAGAATCCTCATACAAAATACCCGCACTCTACTGACATAGGTGATTCTCATCTGAGGCCCCTCGCTCGACACAGTTCTCAAACGTTTGAGGTCTTTCTCTCGACAGACTGCGGCAGGAGTAACGCTCCGCGCCAGTTGCTACATTTTGGCGCCATTCTAGAGTATTATGCCTGTCATCTTTCAATTAAACTTACATTTAAATAATTTGTTAAATCATAGAAACATAATTACCACAATATCGTTACACTGTAGAGACTTATTAAAATTAATTGCGGTCTATTAATAGAAGTGCTGGAGGGTTTTGGCGGACTGAGAACACTTGTAAGAGTCAATCAGAATTTAGAAGGAAATACGGGCGGAATTTTACGACGGGATACTTGTTCACCGGACGTTTTACTCACGCTACATATTATGCAATGCTCTTTCCAACACAGTAAAGAGATCTTACAGAACAAAAATATAACAGAGCATGTAAATGCCTACATATCAACCCCTTCACAGTATTGTAGCACCCTCTTCCTATAGTTGGTGGTGGGAAGAAAAAAACGAGATTATGGCTCAATTCAATCAGTTTGACTTCCGCTTCGCAATTAACAGGTGACTTACTTGTTAATCTTCTGTTGTTGTAACCGTTGACAGCATCGGATCTCCTCTCTTCCCAGCAGGGGTTTCTATTATTTTATACATGAATAAAAATGATAGCAACAGGGGAAGGCTACAGAAAGAAGTCGGACAGTTCATTGAAATAATCTTTGAATTCTGAAAGTAGCATATACAATTACGAACAAGCCTGTTACAACTTATTAAACGGTTACTGATTCTTTCTGCAGTACAAGACATATAATAGAGAGAAAAACACAAAGACTAAAGCACATTCAAATAGTTCGAAAAACCTTTAACGAGTGAGAACGAGAGCGTATTGCGTTTCATAAAAATTTCCGTTGGTCATGGGAACAGTAGTTTGAGCCCGATACAGGGGCGGCACAAAAACTAAAGGAAAAGCATCTAGTAATCATCGCGCCTATCGCCCGATATGCATACCGCTGCATATTTATTAAACTCGTGACCGAATTCAATTACTTCACCTGCTCGGTGGAACTGTGAAGTTCCTGTTTGTCAACGAAATATCGCCAAGACTGAGCATGGCGGCTTCTGCACAATAGTCGATCGCGGACCTGACCTCCTAAGAACTGCAAGCATCTGAAGCAACTGCCCAACTGAGAGCGGCCACGTCGCTCTCGCCAGTTTTGTTAACGCTAGTTTCGCACCGCCGATTCTTCCGCCGGTAAAACAAGTGAAGTGTTACCAACCCGTCCCAGAGTACAGTTAGAGTTTGTTCTGGCCCGCAAGGCCCGGTTTTACGACTGCTAGGATGGCGGCCTGTCTTGGCGGCAACTCGTCAAAGACGGCGGGAGCCGGCCGCGGTGGCCGAGGGGACTGAGGCGTTCCAGTCACGGTCTGCACAGCTACTACGGTCGGGGGTTCGAATCCCCCCCTTGGGCATGGATATTTGTGCCGTCCTTAGGATTAGCTAGTTCATAAGTAGTTTTTAAGTTTAGGGACTGATGACCCCGTAGTTAAGTCCCATAAGCTATACAAACATTTGAAGACGGTGGGAACAGAACTATCCTTCCGCGAAGACGTTGTTCTGCGGGTTTGAACTTAACGGCCCGGGCAGCCTTTGTGGCTGATCGCCATCCTTCCAATTTAATATATTAATTAACCCTCAAGCGGCAGCGCTGGTGAAAATATGCTACCACTTTCCTTTAAATGCTCACTGTTGTCGCAATGGTGGAGATGCCGGATTTCCGCTTTAGCTGTTCCTCAATTAAGCCTTCGCAATGATGTTAGTGAAGGTTGTGAGTTTCTACTGTACGGCTGTGTCCACCCAAAACAAGTTTTGTTAGGGACTGCATCACTGGTAGCAGATTTGCACCGCGCTGCCTTTCATGTAAGTAGCTTTGAATTGTTTTGTGTTACGTCAGGGTTTCCTTGCAAATGGATTTGTGGCAGTTTCTAGTGCCCTACATATTAAAATTGAAAAAATTGAAATTTATTTGTTAAATAGAAGCTCTTTTTTTCTATTGGACCAAACTGTGTGGTCATCAGTCCGTAGCTTACAAACTACTTAAACCTAGGTAAACTAACCTAAGGACAACACACACACCCATGCCCCGCGGAGGACTCTAACCTCCACGGCGAGCATCCGCACGCTCCGCAGCGAGATGCTTTAGACCGCTCGGCTACTCCACCGCGGTAAATAGAAGTTTAACTCTCGATAAATTGTCCTCTAATTTCTCCTGATTTGCCGTCAATCTCATTTTTAATCCTTTTTAAGCCTTACACAATGCGAAAATGAGTGTTATTATACTAAATAATTAAAACTTCAGGTCTCGTATACGTGGTATGGGTCCAACTGATGAGGATCTTAATGATTTTTGTCTAGATTCCTTATCTGATCATGAAGAGGATACTATTATTCAAATGTAAATCCTTGTTCCGATCCTAACAAGAATCTCATATTGATGTCGGTTCCACTCTTTGGAGTGAAGCGTCATACAAGCAAAACTCCAAAACACTGAAAACGAATATCATAAAAATCTTCCCTGGTTCAAAAGGGAACGCAAGGGGCGTGACGTCAGAGACGCAAACTCTCTCATTCATGATAGATGATAATATGATTGATGAGGTAATTATGTGTACTACGTTCTACATAACACAGGAAACGCTAACACTAATTACTCAAGAAACAGGAAATGCAGGGAAGTAACGAAAGAGGAAATGATAGTGCTGCTGGGTCTATTATCCATAATTAGTGTCCACTTTCGGAATAATGTTACATTTGTTATATTTATACACCGAAGGTAATTGATGCACTAATTCAGAAATTAACAAATGTGATTTTTTTCAACCTGTACATTAAACTATTTCGGTCATTACGATAACTTAGTAGCTACATACTAGGTTTGTAACTCGGAATACACAGTGGTAGCAAATATGCACCGCGCTGCTGCTGAAGTTATAATAATTGGCGCTGCCGCCTGAGGGTTTGGGGTATGGTGTAGAACGGGATACAACCCGTCAGGTTTGACCAATGACGTCATCAATTACGTCATTTCAACTATTATATGTTGACGCACCGGGTATGGTGTAGAACGGGATACAACCCGTCAGCTTTGACCAATGACGTCATTTCAACGATTATATGTAGACGCACCTAAGACGTACTTATATGTGGGGATCTAAAGAAATGCATATTACATAGTGATCGTGAAAATGTATCATACAATAGGTAAATATTTAAGTACGAAATTAATATCGAAAAATCATAAAATTCGTTAATGAGCCTATATCCTATTCTACACTACAGCTCCCCCTTGCTTCATTTTACTGTAGAATACACAATGTAACATCGAAAAATCCAAAATTTCGTTAATAAACCTGTACCCTATTCTACACTATAGCATCCCCCCCTCGCGCAATTGTAGTATAGGATATACACTTAAACATGAAAAATCTTAAATTTCGTTAAGAAACCTGTATCCTATTCTACTCTAGAGCCCCCCCCCCCCTCCGCTCAATTGTAATATAGGATACAGATTTAAAAATCGAAAAATCCTAAATTTCTTTAATAAACCTGTATCCTATTCTACACTACAGCCTTCCCTCCTCCCGCTCAATTGTAGTATACGATACACATCTAAATATCGAAAAATACAATGTTTACAATACTGTCCCCACGCTTAATCTTTGAAATGTCATCAGACCTATATCTCAGACTTAGTCGATGTATGACGTCATTGCCGGCCGCGATGGCCGAGGGGACTAAGGCGCTCCAGTCACGGTCTTCACGGCCACTACGGTCGGGGGTTCGAATCCCCCCCTCGGGCATTGATATTTGTGCCGTCCTAGTTCGTAAGTAGTTCATAAGTAGTTTGTAAGTTTAGGGACTGATGAACCCGTAGTTAAGTCCCATAGACTATACAAACATTTGAACATTTCTTATGACGTCATTGATGACGAAATTGGTCAAATCTGACGGGTTGTATCCGTTCTACACCATTTCCGGGTTAATACAGGACACGGAAAATTATTTCGCCCCCACGAGATGATGATCCTCTGATCAGGTAAGCAAATGGTAATTTTAGATTGCCGGGGAAAATTTGTTTTATCTGATTTTATTGGCGATTGATTTTACCAAATTCTTCAATATATAATCGGACCTAACTTTGTAATACTTCAAACGAGTCGTCATTTTTCATTAGGTTCGAATCCGACGTCAGAAATTTTAGAGTTATTTTATTTATGCCCACTCTCTTTGTCCTAAAGGCTGGCCATGCGGTTCGTGACACCTTCGTGCTGGTCTGCGAAAAGTCTTAGCTCTACAGTACGGGCCTGTACTGTGGTAACGCTTCCGCAAGCCTGTTCCGGCAAGCAGCAGCACTTCCCCGGCAGGCGTTCCGTTCGCTTCTGTTGGCCCGCCGGTGATCCGCGCGGCGGCGGAGCACTTCGCGCTGCCGAGCGCCGGCCCCGCGGGAGATGCCGAATTGCGGTTTTGATGCCTCGCCGAGGAGAGGAGAGGGGAGAGGTGAAGTGCCGTAAAATCTCGTTAAACTCGCGCCTCCGCGCTTCTGCCCGCGCGGGCTCCGCCGCCCTCCAAACTCGGAGCGCTCTCCACGCCGTAATACCGCCAGGAGCGACACCGCCCTAAGCCACTTTGGAAACAAAGACGCGCCGACAGCCCCTTCTGCAGACACGCGTCTTCAAGTGATTGTTTCCGCGGCAGCGACACTCGGTGTCTCGCGCCAAAGCCCCCGCTCTTGTCCCTACCTTCCCACGCTCTCGCACACACACACACACACACACACACACAGCAGGTGGCGTAGCGCGGCGTCCGTATTTTCCGTCACAGGAGCGGCTCCAGCCTCTCGCAGAGGCAATATTGCACAATATTGTGGTGCTCTGGCGTAATGCCGCAGGGAAGCTGTTCTGCGTGCCGTATAAGAAGTTACACTGCCGTCTTTAAGAGGTAACAACAATTTTTAAGAAAACTGCTCCCTTCTACGACGGAGAAACCGTCTGAAAGGTAAATATTCGTGGGGAAATTGAGATTACAACTCTTTCAGTAACTCTATGAGATGCTATGCTACAGTGACGTAGTAGGCTCCTCGTCATAATGTACATTGATTAGGTAGTACTCCTGTGAAGCTGGTTAGGTCGCAAATTCTTTGTTATTGGTCACACTTCATGTACAGCGTGCTCTCAGAAATGCTTTTGTATGTATATCAAAGAACATCTTCCATCTGTTCACGTGTGCACATGGCACGGAAGAGATGCTAATCTGATGATGGTAATTCCGAAACGCGTCATTTCATCATGGTCGCCTACCTCCTCAGTGACTTTATGTCGCATTTACAATGTACATTGAATTCACCAAAATTAGCACTGTATATTTTTATTATTTATTATTATTCTGGTTTTACAATGTAAATACATTTTTGCAGTACCTATATTAGATTAAATTAAGTTACGAATTATTGTTCTCCACACTTCTCTGTCCTCCCATAAGTACTCAGGAATGTTGTTCTTCATCATTGCTGACTGAACTTTCTGCATCCATGTGGTAGGTGGTCGTCCCTTTTTTCTTCTTCCGTTCGGTGTCCAGTCGAGTATGAATTTTGGAAGCCTTTCTTCTGATGTGTCCATACCATTTTAGATGTTTGTATTCCATGAATTCAATAATTGTATTTTTACATTTCATTTTTTCTCTGATTACTTCATTTCTTATTCTTTCTCTTCTTGATATTCTTGATGATTGTCTCCAGAAATCAAAATTATTAGCTACCGTATAGAAAAATAAAATCCTGATAAATGGGAATAGGACTTGCACACCAGGAGTTCCGTGCAAATTTAAACCTTCAGTAGGAACTGAGAATCTCAACGAATTTTGCCTGTCACCAATATCTGTTTCAGGAAATTTGGTGCACATATTCCGTACCACAAGGTAATAATTGCTGTAGCGGAAAACCAGCTACAACACATTGTTTAGAAGATATGACATGACGGTGCATGGTGGAAGGTAATTCGCTCATGCACTTCGACAAAATCCACAGTTTTGCTGATATTTTGATGCAGTTTGCACATTTAACCTTCAAACCAAGGGTATGATCAGTTTGATTGTAAAGATCACGTGCGAGGGCAGATCGAAAAGTAAGTGACATTTCCACGTTATGGACAATTATTAAACCACCTATATAAAAGCAACACGGCTATGACAGTGCAGTGCGGCGGCCGTATTTTCCGCCACAGGAGCTGCTCCAGCCTCTCGCAGAGGCAATATTGCACAATATTGTGGTGCTCTGGCGTAATGCCGCAGGGAAGCTGTTCTGCGTGCCGTATAAGAAGTTACACTGCCGTCTTTAAGAGGTAACAACAATTTTTAAGAAAACTGCTCCCTTCTACGACGGAGAAACCGTCTGAAAGGTAAATATTTGTGGGAAAATTGAGATCACAGCTCTTTCAGTAACTCTATGAGATGCTATGCTACAGTGACGTAGCAGGCTCCTTGTCATAATGTACATTGAATTCACCAAAATTAGCACCGTATATTTTTATTATTTATTATTATTCTTGTTTTATGATGTAAGTACATTTTTGCCGTACCTATATTAGATTACATTAAGTTACGAATTATTGTTCTCCACACTTCTCTGTCCTCCCATAAGACCTCAGGAATGTTGTTCTTTCTCATTGCTGACTGAACTTCCAGCATCCATGTGGTAGGTGGTCGTCCCTATTTTCTTCTTCCGTTCGGTGTCCAGTCGAGTATGAATTTTGGAAGCCGTTCTTGGCCCATTCTTCTGACGTGTCCATACCATTCTGGATGTTTTTGTTCGATGAATTCAATAATTGTATTTTTACATTTCATTTTTTCTCTGATTACTTCATTTCTTATTCTTTCTCTTCTTGATGAACGTCTCCAGAAATCAAAATTATTAGCTACAGAAATGGATTTCAGCACCGTATAGAAAATAAAATCCTGATAAATGTGAATAGGAGTCGCACACCAGGAGTTCCGTACAAATTTAAACCATCAGTACGAATTGAGAATCTCAACGAAATTTGCCTGCCACCAATATCTGTTTCAGGAAATTTGGTGCACATATTCTGTACCATAAGGTAATTATTTCTGCAGCGAAAAACCAGCTACAGCACATTGTTCAGGAGACATGACACGCATTGTGCGTGGTGGAAGGTAATTCACTCATGTACTTCGACAAAATCCACAGTTTTGCTGATATTTTTATGCAGTTTGCACATTTAACTTTCAAACCTAGGGGGCGGTCAGTTTGGTTGTAAGGATCACGTACGAGGGCAGATCAAAAAGTAAGCTACATTTGCACCTTATGGCCACTTATTAAACCACCTGTACAAAAGAAACACGGCAATGACAACATCCAATGTAAATTCACTTTTCCACATCGTCTCCAACAGACTATAAACCAGTTTTTCGATTCTGAATGCATAGATAGCTCCTCCAGCGTATTGTAACCACACGGAACAGCCGTTTTTACTTGCTCATCGTTTCGAAATCGTTGTCAGTCTAGATCCGTTTTGAGCTTACCGAAGAGATGAAAGTCACACCTCACAAGGCGCACCAAACGTGCGCACTACTGCAGCGATTCAAGTGAGAGGTGTGGCAACATCCTCCATACAGTCCCAACTTAGCGCCATGCGACTTTCATCTTTTCGGTAAGCTCAAAACGGATTATTAAACGCTGGAGAAGATTTCTGTGCATCCGTAATCGAAAAGTTGGTTGATCATTCCGAGAAAATTTTACAGTCCCTTGTAGGCTATGGGGAAAAGTGAACAACGTTATGTGTTGTCATAGCCGTGTTGCTTTTGTATACTTGTTTTAATAAATGTCCATAACATGGAAGTGCAGCTCACTTTTTGATTTGCCGTCGTACTACACATAATTCACAATATATGACGTCATAAACAATGTAATGCCTACTACTGCTCTGTCACCGCTTTATTCAAAGGCTGAACATTGTGCCTATGTGTGGTTGAATAGTGAATTACAATAATATGTTCTAAAATCAACCAGTTTAGACAATTCTGTATACTTTCAGATTTCGTAAAGCAATATTTTATTTATTCTATTAATTTGGAATATTACGTGTAGTTTCAGTATTTTGCATTGATTACGTTGACAAATACATAAACTGTACATCACATTTAAAGGCAACGCAAGCTAGGTGACATCTAGTCTTTCACACCTCAGCTCTCTACACTACTGTATAAAGATACCCCAAATTCTTACGCTAAACTCTAAGAAACATTAGATACCAAATGTTCAAATGTTCGTAAACGTACTGGACCAACCTGCTATGTTCACGCTTACCCTAAAAACTCCAAGAAGCATTAGATACTAAATGTTCAAATATCTGTAAACCTATTCGACCAATTTGCTATGGTCATCGGTCCCTAGACTTACAAATTACTTAAACTAACTTAGACTACGGCCAACACAAACACGCATGCACGAGGAAAAGGACTCGAACCTCAGGCGGGAACGACCGCCCAATCCGTAGCATGAAGCCCTAGACTACGAGGCCAGATATCTTTATAAATAAAAATCATTTCTCGCATGTATGTAAAAGCTTCACTTGAGGACTATTCAGCTGTTTTGACTGACCTTTCCCTTGTTGTGTTCTCAATTATCTGGACAAGCTTTGTGTGAAATAAAATCGTTGAAACATTAGAAAAACTGAAAGTTTGTTTTTAAATCAGTTTTTGAATGAACTCGTCTCTATATATATATGTGTGTGTGTGTGAGAGAGAGAGAGAGAGACAGACAGACAGATTTTACACTGCAACCAGGCCCAAGAGAGTTTAAAAGGATCCCTTTTGGTAGTTTTAAGGAGGCAAAACATTTCATAACCATTATCAAACGAAACTAGCGAGCAATTGTCACAAAATACGTATATCTAACATTAAACAATTAAATGAGAAAGGTTCAGGGTCAAGGAAAGATTAATGTAAAAGGTCCCACACAAATAACCGAGAGTACATCCATACACTAAGTTCATCAAATATTACAATGAATATGTCCCAGGGCGTGTGTCGAATACGAAGGTTCACAGATACAGTTACGTAACTTCCTGTGATGGCGAGTGGCGTTCTTCTTTCTGGAATCACTGCACCGATGAAGCTGGGTACATCACCCTTGTCACACATCCGTCCACAGTCAACCCAGCTTACATTGCAACACATTAATTGATACGATTTACGTCGAGGTCGTCAAACAAATTGCACGAATGTTCACTTCCTTACAACCACCTAATTTCATTATCAGTGAACCATAAGCTGAGAAACCTAGAACCATGGATGTGGTCCGCGAACTGAGGGTAATACCAGGGCAATTACAAAATCGAAAAAACACCAATGGGACCCACATCCACTAGGAAAGCTACCACAACGTCAGAACAGTGCCGAACGACTGTGCCCTTCGTCTGTCAAATACAAATATAATTCTCAGAAAATGTAGTAAGTAGAAATAGCGCACAATATACCGCAAAGACTCTGTAATACCTTGCACCAAAATGAACCGCATAGTAGACAACCCACTCAAAATTATAAACTGACTAGGAAGAAATGGACATCGTCAAAGCCAAGATGACATGAACTACACTGACATGCTCAGCCTTAAGCAGTAAAACGGGGAAAGCAGTAATGAATGAAGAAGAATTGCTGCTGGGCAAAACGACTTAGCGTCGAGTTATACACAGTCAAAGCATACAAGATCGAAACACAGCCATTGGCGGCTCAAACTGTCAGTGTTCATGGCTCTAATATTAAAGACCAATGCTTCCTGTAGTGGACACAAAAAGTACATAACTAGAGGAAGGCCAAAATGCTCATGGCGATGAGCGCTAAGACCAGCATTTGTCTTATATTACAACACATCCGCACTTAATACCAAGGAATTCAACAAGGCATTTCAGTGAACACGATAGCCGTTACATGGTGCTCCATTCCTCAAAACGCCGGCCCCGGTGGCCGCGGGGATTGAGACCCTCCAGTCACGGTCTGCACGGCCACTACGGTCGAGGGTTCGAATCCCCCCTCGGGCATGGATATTTGTGCCGTCCTTAGTATAAGGTAGTTTGTAAGTTTAGGGACTGATGACCCGTAGTTAAGTCCCATAAGCTTAACAAACATGTGAACATTTGAATTCCTCAAAACAGACCTTTCTCCATCTCGCACAAGCGCAAAACTGATGTCAATGCAGAGCACTTCCTGTTGCCTCCACTCAAGCGTAGCGTCCGATGTTCCACCCCAAATGTCACTGCCTGTCCACTCACACCGTAGAGAGTAAGAGAGAGAGGGTTGGAGGGGGATGTCGGGGAGAGAGAAAGAGAGAGCACCGCTCACCACCCAACGGTCTTTGCTGTGGCTATCAAACTCCCAATCCCAGCGTCCTCGTGGTGACAGTGACAGAGTCAAGAATGAGATATTCGTGATATGGTGGGAACTTCATATGAGGAAACCGCAACTGCTCCCTAGATTCGTGACTAATTATATATGGCCGAGGAGACCAAGGCGCTCCAGTCACGGTCTGCACGGCCACTACGGTCGGGGGTTCGAATCCCCCCTCAGGCATGGATATTTGTGCCGTCCTAGTTCGTAAGTAGTTCACAAGTAGTTTGTAAGTTTACGGACTGATGACCCCGTAGTTAAGTCCCATAAGCTATACAAACATTTGAACTAATTATATAAACATACATGTGTGGTGACTGTTGTATTGGACATCATGAAAAGATGAGATGTAATGATCCTTTACAGCTGATATTATTTACAATCAAGGATGTAACAGACATTTTAGCTGCTTCTGACGGAATTCTTTTGTGGTGTTGCTATTCGCCACGACGCCGGCGGTCTACGCAGTTCGCTGCGCCGCTTCAAGAAGAGCGATAAGTCGTTCCATAGTACTTCGGCCACAGGGGGCACCCGCAGTCTTGGTACCTCTTCGCCTGCTTCACACTCTGTCCAATAGAAAGGAGGCGGCTCGCCTAAATAGGCCCGCGCACCACAGCAACAACAGACAGCACGGGAGCCAGTCAGTACTAAGCAGTCAACGAACAAGAATTCAACATAGCAAAAGCCGGAACTGTATTGCCACGAATTTTAATGATACCTTGCAGAAATGTTTAATAGCTAGGAAGTACAATAGTACATCAATGTACTACTTTCAGCTGTAATAAAAATATATGTGATCTAATCAAAGCTTTTACTTGCAGACCAATGTCTACATCCTTGCTAGTCACAAGCCACGCCATTAAAATACAGCAGCTCTAAGACGTAAAACATTGAAATGAAATTCATGAAGCAGTTGAAAAATGTTGCCTACACTTTGGATCGGTACACCTCTTCCTCTTACTATCTGGACACAGAGGAAATCACAGCTGTAGGAACTACCCCAGCACACTCACAACATGACATATTTTATCAAGTTATACCTCAACTGTTATCCGAGAATCAGTTGCCTATTATTCTCGTTTACTCGCTACCGTGTTTAACTAATTACCGTTAAAAATTAAAGGGAGTTTTTGGGTTCTGGTGCAATAATGATTTGCCACTTGTCTTCCCCCCCCCCCCCCCCCCCCACTTATGATGTAGTCAGTAACCAAGGAGGTTAGAATACAGGGAGACGCCCTTAGGGTGAAAAAGTGAAGCCTGCCTCCACCATATTGCTTTTGGAGAAGTGTTCGTATTGTAGAGCTAATGTTATTTGTCACTTAAAACAGAAATAAACCGTTCGACGGTTTTGCCTTGATGTACAACGTGTTAAACGAGTGCAAATTAGCCGTTAAAAATTAAATTTTCAAATATAATATGCTCAGTATTTATTATAAAATTTAGTATAAAATTCGCACTGAAGACCAGCGATGACTTTTGACACTATAATAGCAAAGAGATTACATACAGCGAAATGTGACGCACATTCTTCAGTTGTTTTTCTGCATCAAACGTACGAATAAAGAAAAATAAGTGCGTATTGCAGTTTGAAAAGTAAAACTACCAAGAATGATGCCAAACCGTAAGAAAGAAATTTCGCATTCTCGATACATTTATAAAAGATAGAAAACGGCGCTGAAAAGTGAATCTACGGACGATAGAAACTTCAAATATGTAGATGTTTATCTCACACTGTAAGCATCTGCAATGAACCGATATTCTCATCCCTAAGGGGGTGAAATAGGTGATAAATGGGTTTTTTAAAATACATTGCTATTCATGCAATTTTGAAGAAGAAACACAAAACTTTGGATTTAGATTTTTGATTGGAATTTTAAAAAGACATGTTTCGGTATTTTTGGAAATTCCACAATTAAGCGGGTGAAATAAGGGAAAATCTTTTAAGGATGCTACTAAGACTATTTTGTTGCTAGAAATGTGAAAATTTGGGTTTGGAACCATGGTTATAATTTTTAAAAAATGCGTTTCGCATGTTTTAAATTCTGTCAACAATGGTGCAAAAGGGCAGATTGTATCAAAATACTAGCATTTTTAAAGCTAAATCTATGAAAATTTCTATTTAGAAGTAGAAACAACCAATGCATACCATCCAGTCCACGCCTGCGAAACAGCGGGAATTTAGCTAGTCAGACAATAATAATGTTTATAAAGCTATGAAACCAAACTGAAATGGTCATCAGTCAAACTACATATGTATGTGACTTTTTTAATTTAGACATCAAGCAAAACGTCACATGAGATGCTACTTTGAAAGAAAAAAAAGGAGAGTTGCAGGTTGCATATCTGAAGATGACAACTAAGATTATCGAAACCGGTCATCTAAAATAAAATATTCAACAAGCGATCTTGGCACATATATTCATAAGAGTACTCTTTCATTCAATCATCTCAGATGTGTGGGAATGGCCGTATGCTCTAAGGCGCCTTGCTGCGGAGTGTGCGTCGGCACTCTGTCGGAGTTTCGAGTCCTCCCTCGGACATGGGTGTGGGTGTTGTCCTTAGCATAAGTTGGTTAAGTATTTTGTAAGTCTAGGGACAGATGACCACCTCAGTTTGGTCCCATAGCTTTACAATAGTTTGAATTTTATCACTATCAGGTGTGATGCTCAGTGCTTTCGTATCTTCGAACTAGTTCCTGCTCAGTCCACAACCTGGAGTTTTCAATCAGTGTCACCACAGTCACGTTATAGTGGCTAGGGTTGAAATCAGACTATCCCATGAAAAATGGGAGGTGGGAATAATGCTAAGATTAGTATTTGCGTTTTATTTATAGCAATACTAGTACGTACCAATATCCGAAGTAGTTTCAGTTTGTTATTTACACTAAACGTAGAGGTAGTAGTGCCACTGAGACCGTAACATAGGAACCAACGAAAAGTAAATATTGTAGAAGACTAACTTTAAATTAACATATAACTTTGACATCACGAAATTTGTGTGACAATCAGTGTCACCACAGTCACGTTATAGTGGCTAGGGTTGAAATCAGACTATCCCATGAAAAATGGGAGGTGGGAATAATGCTAAGATTAGTATTTGCGTTTTATTTATAGCAATACTAGTACGTACCAATATCCGAAGTAGTTTCAGTTTGTTATTTACACTAAACGTAGAGGTAGTAGTGCCACTGAGACCGTAACATAGGAACCAACGAAAAGTAAATATTGTAGAAGACTAACTTTAAATTAACATATAACTTTGACATCACGAAATTTGTGTGACAATCAGTGTCACCACAGTCACGTTATAGTGGCTAGGGTTGAAATCAGACTATCCCATGAAAAATGGGAGGTGGGAATAATGCTAAGATTAGTATTTGCGTTTTATTTATAGCAATACTAGTACGTACCAATATCCGAAGTAGTTTCACTTTGTTATTTACACTAAACGTAGTGCCACTGAGACCGTAACATAGGAACCAACGAAAAGTAAATATTGTAGTAGACTAACTTTAAATTAACATATAACTTTGACATCACGAAATTTGTGTGACAATACTATGCGTGATGACACTTGTGAAATTATTTTCCTCTCTTAACCACTCTGATTTAAGACCTTCAACGGAAAAATCGTTTAAACCATTCCATTAATAATCAGGAGCATAATAAAAGTCAATGTTTTTGTTTGCATTCGATTCAAGAGTTAACGAACCAGATAACTGCAGTGTACCTTACTTCACAATAGCAGTATTAGACTTCTGCTTTTTCGCAGGGCACACCGAGCGAGGTGGCGCAGTGGTAACAGAGAGACGCGCTTTCCAGAGGACGGTGATTGATATCCATCTCCGGCCATCCAAATTTTTGTTTTGCCAGAAACACTACAGCAGATGACGGGAATATCACGGCGTATTCCTTTCCCCACCCTACCCAAACAATACGAGCGTGAGGTCTGCTTCTAATGCTGCGGGCGGGACGTTAAATCCATATCTTCATTCCTTCCATCACAGAGCGCATCGTACCATGAACACTTTGCATCGAAATTGTTTCGTGTCTTCGTGTATTTTCAAAGGCCAGAAACAGTTCTTACAGTGAAGATAAAAGTATAAATAAAATACTTATCTGGCAGGAAAGAAATTAACCCACCTATCCTCCCCCAGGCACGGTCAATTCGAAGGCTAAGGGAAAAACGGTTGTTCCAGCAATATCGGCTCGTACGTCAGCGCTATGACGGAAGCTATAAGTGTCCCTCTGTAAGTACTCGTTGTCGTGGGAACAGGTGACTCGATATAACGATTATCAATATTCATGTGTTAAACCCTATAATGTAGTTTTTTTTATAGCTATCGCCGTTTCATTTCACAGGCTACCTTGCCATTGGACTCTACGCTATCGTAATAGATCAACAGCCACGCGCAGCTTATCTTTAATTTAACAAACACAATTTTTCATACGTTTATCGCTTCCTTCCTGACACCCCAGATTTATTGCCCACTGTCGCTATGTTTCTAAATGTCATCGCTTTGTTTCGCAGCAATAAAATAGCATCCGTTGCTTTCAAATTGCTTCAAATTCAAGTGAGTTGATGCGATGGTATTCCATCGTTATTTGAGACAGTATGTCCACCTGAGTCAAATGTAACTGTGCCTAAAACACTGCACATAGCATTACATACTGGCGCTTCACAAGTTGTGAAATTTCTAGAGGTTTACTTTGGAACATTTTGCTACACGAAATCTACAGCCGGTGAGGTAAAATAAAATATCTTTACTACTACGTACTTTCTACGCATTCGGTAGGCTAAACGATAGACCATAATACCTAGTTTAAAATAAATGTAGCCGACCGCGGTGGCCGAGGGGACTGAGGCGCTCCAGTCATGGTCTGCACGGCCACTACGGTCGGGGGTTCGAATTCCCCCTCGGGCATGGATATTTGTGCCGTCCTAGTTCGTAAGTAGTTCGTCAGGTCCTGGGATTTTTATCTCTCACATTTTCACCTGTGGCAATGTTGCCGACGTGAAAAATATCGAGTTGCACAGTGGTTAGGAACTCACGTTAAACTGTAGGTCCCCCTATAACTGGCTGGGTAAGTCAGTTCGAAGGCAACGACATACCACCTCCAAACAGGGCCATGCCTAGTAAAGCACTGTGGTGTTCAAACGCATCTTCGGATTGTTGACTGCTTTACCTTTTTTACATTAATGGGATTTAACAGACTTTGAACACGGAATGGTCGTTGGAGATAAACGAACACACCAAGTCGGAAATCGTCATCCAAGAGATCAGGTGAGGTATCATAAACAATGTACATATGGTAACGTATTGTTTCACATATTGGTTACAGCTGTAATTTTTGTGTGATACAGTGCCATATTTTGTTGTCTCAGCTCTTTACTTGAGGTTTACATGGAGTTTACTTAGAGCGAGGCACCAGGGGGCTACCGTAACAGTGACAGTCATTCCCATTGCCCTTCAATATGGTGTGTGATCACCTCGGACTGCCAATATAGTTGCACACCCGCATAACACGGATAGTATGACGTTAATATTCAGCTCTTGAGGGATATTTGACCATTCTGCTATGAGAGCATCATCCAGCCCTGGGAAGTGCCGGTCTGGCTACAGCGCGTCTGCTAAAGTGCATGGCAGACATGCTCAATCGGGTTTTAGTCCGGTGAACAAGCAGACCATGGAATTCGTTTAATTCGCTCTGCTTCAAGCATGTTGTACACCAGGTCTGTTAAGACGAGCGATATTGTCCTCCCAAAGCAATCCCATCTTCTATGTCACAAGCGTACGGTACAACAAAAGGTCGAAAGATTGCTCATATATATATATATATATATATATATATATATATATATATATATATATATATATATATATATATATATATGAGTAGTCAAAGCGCTATTCTGAACGACATAGAGATTCGTACGTTCGCCAATACTGACTCCTGCCCACACCATTCGTATACCACCATGATTTGAAGATTTTCCTGCACATAAGAAGAATTATTCCGAGTCCCGTCTCTCCAGATAAGGAAACGACGATTGAAGTCTTCATTTGTGAATAGAACCAGGAGCCATTCGCTACCGCTCCTATCCTGAAGTTCCGCCGCCCAGTTTCTGCGATCTAAGCCGTGTAGTGGTTTTAATGTGACACACATTATAGGTTTCCGTGCGTAGAGGCCACATTCCCGAAGGCAATTTCGGACTGCCTGTGTCGCTATAGAGCGTCCTGTTACTGCCTGGAGGGAGCGTTGCAGCTGAGTTGTATTCAGCTTCCTGTCTCGATGGGCTGTTGACCGGAGATAACCGTCATCTTTGCTGATCTAACCCGTGAACGACCTTAGCCTTTCCGTGTTTTAACGGTTCCTGTTATCTAAAATCGTGTCCAGCTGCTGAAAATTACACTTTGGGGCACTTCAATGGCTGCAGCCACCACCCTCTGTGTCTGTTCCGCTTTCAACCTTTCTATGGCTCTCCATGTCATAGCTTCGGGTAAGTCACGATGTTGTTACATTGCACTACCTGCTCACTACACTACCTGAACGCAATTGCTTGAGTAACTCGCTTGTTAAACACAACAACAAGCCCCTCTGCACCAACTTTCTGTTTTACCACTATCTCTATTACCATAATGTTGTTGTCTCCACTCCGTAGAACTGCCAGAAACATGTCGAATCATTTTCGTTCATTCTGACAATGTCAATACTTCAGAACCTAGATATAGAACGCAGTACGTTGTTCTCGACGGCGATTGTTCATCAGAGACGAGAGTATCGTCAGGCGTTCCCCAGGGGGGTGTGATAGAACCGCTATTATTTTCTATCTACATAAATGATCTGATGGACAGAGTAAGTTGTAATTTGCGGCTGTTTGCTGATGATGCTGTGGTGTATGGGAAGGTGTCGTCTGTAACTGTCTGTAATAGCATACAGGATGACTTAGACAAAATTTCTAGTTGGTGCGAAGAATGGCAGCTACCTCTTAATGTAGAAAAATGTAAGGCGATGCGCATGAGTAGAAAAACCAATCCCATTATGTTCGAATACAGCATTAGTAGTGAGCTTCTTGATGCTGTCGCGTCGTTCAAATATCTAGGCGTAACATTGCAGACCGATATGAAATGGAACGAGCATGTAAGGACAGTTGTGAGTAAGGCGGACAGCCGACTTCGGTTTATTGGGAAGATGTGTTTCACCTGTAAAGGAGACCGCGTATAAAACGCTTGTGCGACCACGTCTTGAGTATTGCTCAAGTGTTTGGGACTCGCAGCAGATCAGTTTAAAGTAAGACATAGAGGCGGTTCAGAGATGAGCAGCTAGATTTGTTACCGGTAGGTTCGACCAATGCGCGAGTGTCACGGAAATGCTCCGGCAACTCAATTGGGGATCGCTGGAAGAAAGACGACGTTCTTTTCGTGAATTTCTGTTAAGTAAATTTATAGGGCCGGAATTTGAAGCTGAGTGTAGTAGGATCTTGCTGCCGCCTACTTACATTTCGCGTAAAGATCACAAAGACATGATAAGGGAAATTAGGGCTCGTACGGAGGCATATAGGCATTCATTTTTTCCTCGTTCAATTTGGAAGTGGAATAGGAAAGGAAATGCATAGTAGTGGTACAGTGTACCCTCCGCCACGCACCTTACAGTGAATTGCGGAGTATGTATGTAGATGTAGATATTTCGACTGATCCTCTAATTGTTTTGACAGCATATTACTGAATTCAGTATCAAGATTACGCCGAGACACCAAATATCAGGCAATGGCCAACAGCCTGCACTTCGAGATCAGCGGTCTTTACTTAGAGTTATCAGTTCCGATACACTACCAAAACTGTGACATAACTGCAGCCGGCCGCGGTGGCCGAGGGGACTGAGGCGCTCCAGTCACGGTCTGCACGGCCACTACGATCGGGGGTTCGAATACCCCCTCGGGCGTGGATATTTGTGCCGTCCTTAGTGTTAGCTAGTTCATAAGTAGTTTGTAAGTTTAGGGACTGATAACCCGTAGTCAAGTCCCATAAGCTATACAAACATTTGAACATAACTGCAGAAATCTATGTGCGACATAGGACGTCATAACCGTTAGAACAGTGACGGACAGTGTAGCAACAGACGACAGAATCTAGTCAATACCGTCAATATCTAGTCAATACCGTCAAGTCCGTGTCACGTCACACCGATAGGCTGCCCTCGCAAACTCACTGGTTGGAGCTACGAGGCCCCTCAGCGGCTAACAGCATGACATTGGCTGCAGGATCGCTTGGGATAGCGACGTAATTGGAGCCTAGGCGGCTGTAGTACCCTCCCTTGGTCATGCGAGTCCCGATTTCAATTCATATTACCAGTCTCAGACACCAGATACCTCCGCGCTCTATGAGTCGGCTGTGAATTTCGCACCTAGTGTATGGGCCCATGGATCGTGGTAGTAACCAATAGAACAGCATTGGGACATAGACAGAAGAGTGTACTCCTGATGCTTTCGGGGCCATTTCGCAATACTTTCAACAGAAGCGCCTTGTGTCGTATTGTGTATCGTATCGGTCGACATAACGGTCGGATACACGGACGTGTGTTACTGGCTTGAAAAAGAAAGACGCGATAAGGTCAGGAAATAAAGGGGTAGACATCGAACACAAACGTCAACTAAACACTTGGCTGTTAGATGCCTATCAACGAGAGTAGGAACAAAGTAGTATAAGACGTAGACTGTATGCTTTTTCCCGAAATTCAGAGAACGACTAGGATGAAGTCCGCCAATCCTGCTCGTGGAATGGCCAATTTTCTAACCGTGGCTCATATCCAGCGCACCTATAGTGCTCCTCACCTTCTATAGAAGTGAACTGAAAATGCGGTGAACATAGATGCCTTGAACACGCAGTGCTGTAGTCTGAACGGTAATCGTACGCACGCTGAAACATTACAGGAATCACAGCAGAAACAGTGCAAAACACACTCAGGGATCCAGACAAATGGGAAAAATTGAACGAATTAACAGATTACTTATCCAGGGCCGAACACATTATCTACAAACAAATGAGGCCATATCAGACGTCAAAAAGACGTTCCATTGGCAAAACAAAAGATGTAACAGTTGTTGTTGTGGTCTTCAGTCCGCAGACTGGTTTGATGTAGCTCTCCACGCTACCCTGTCCTGTGCAAGTCTCTTCATCTGAGAATACATTCGGCAACCTATATCCTTTTGAATCTGCTTTCTGTATTCTTCCCTTGGTCTCCCTCTACGATGTTTACCCCACACGCTTCCTTCTGATGCTAAGTTGACAATTCCTTGATGTCTCAGAATGTGTCCAATCAATCTATCGCTTCTCTTAGTCAGGATATGCCAGAAACTCATTTTCTCCCCGATGTAACAGTACTACTCACGAAACCGCCTACACTACAGTTTACGTCCTATTTTGCGTATCGCTGCCCATAGTGGGATCCCCATGCAGTGGGACTGACCGAGGATTTAGAGAAAGTTAAGAAGGGCTCGTTTTGTATTTTCGCGATTTACGTGAGAATTTGTCACGGATATGATGCTCGATTTAGGAAAGAAATAATTAAAAGAAAAATATTATTCGTTGCATCGAGATCTATTTGCGAAATTTCTTTCACCAACTACCTCCTCCGAATGCGAAAATATTTGAATTGACTGACTGTTCCGTCGGTTCTTGACGGAATATTTTATTCATTTTGAATGAAAGACGCGAGATAAATGTGCAATATTCTGCGAATTTATTGGTTTTACAGACCGGTTTTCGGGTGTTATGCCATCATCAGGTGTTTACCGGGATAGGGAGATATTATCATCACAGTAACACAAGAGAAATAAGATCGAAAACCGAAAGATGTAGCTGTTTCTTCTTCCCGCGCGCTATTAGAGCATGGAATGGGAGTGAAATATTATGAAATCGGTTCAATAAATCGTCTTCCAGGCACATAAATGTTATTTGGAGAATAAACATGCAGCTGTAGATTTATCGTTGTTTTCCTTTGATAATGAATTGGAAGACGTATTACTTCATAAATAGCATTTCACCATAATATACGAGGGTTTGAATGTAAACAGTGGCAACTATTTATTCGCAACCGATACAAAGGCGTTACATGTTTGCACCTATTACTGTCGTTCAAAGTAGTTACCAGAGTTGTGTAGAGCCCATTACCAGCGATGTGGAAGGCGTAGTATACCGTTAGCAGGGTCTGTTCTGTTGATGCTGCGAGTGGGACGTTCTACTGCCTGTCGAATCTCTGGAACAGTTCTGATGTGAATGGCACGAAGCAGTTCCTTCATCTTCGGAATCAATTCAAAGTTACAAGGACTTAAGTTCGCGGAGTATGGTGGATGGTACAGTACTTCCCAGTTCCATCGAGCGAACAGAGCAGCCACAGCTTGCGCTGTATGCTCTCGCGCATTGTCGTGCAAAATGATGGATGGGTTGTGCAGAAAGTGTTGCTGTTACTTTCGAAAAGCTGGTCGCCGGTGACGCTCCATAAACGAACAGTAATGTTGTTCAGTGACTACCGTGGAGGAACGTAATGTGTTAGGGTAACACCATCACAGTCGTACACTAGGATCACCATAACTTTCACCACAATGGGGCTCGGACGCACTTTCGACCTTCGCGGCGATCTATAATGACGCCATTCGTTAGATTGGCGTTTCTTTTTTCGGCTCGTACGATGTGGCCCATGTCTCATTCAGTGTGCGATAAGGCGTAAGAAAGCCTCTCCTTCTAGCTGATAGCGCTCCAATTCCATCTGAGCAGAGTGGTAACGCATCCATTTCTGTATTTCTGTCAATTCATGTAAAATCCATCGTGATGAAGTTTCACGCATGCTCACTACATTTAATCTAGATACCATTCCGTTGTTACTATTTCCAAAACATAGTGACACCGTTAAGTTAGACCTCTACATACAAGTGACTGCTTTTCCCTCAATTATGCGTACCTCAGTGACGTGGAACTAGCGAGTCCATTTGCTCACAGGAGGTAAGGTAGGTATGTCAACAACGTGTGCTTATCAGCGACAATAATAGATTCTCTTTGGTATATTCCTAGCAAGTTGACTGTTTAACTCTCTTCATTTGTCTGACTAGATGTACCAATTGTAACACTAGGTTAATATTACTGTAACCTTTCACATTTCTTTGCACATTAGTTCACACATCTTAAAACTTACAACCCACGTCCTTAACTTATTTGTTGTATGATTAAGCAACAGTAAAAATGTAAGTGTTAATGTTATCCCATTATATAAACTTATCTTTATTACAATCTATTTGGTTCGAAAGTGCTTCATATTTCTGTAATCGACTTTTATACGTTCTATAGCCTTATTGTATACCAATGCACTTTTTTGTCTGTATAGAGACCAGAAAAAGGGCACTCAAGCGCCCGAAACCGGTCGTTAAAGTTAAAAATAAATAACTACAAGCAACTGGTTGCTTCATTTCATTAATGTATAATAGATTCTATTGAATCGTGTTTCCACAGCAGTTTTGCCACTATTTAATTACCAGTCCTTGTAGAATACTACATGAGATATTCTTCCCGCTGATGCAAAACACTTTTTTTTATGTTTATAGTGAACAAAACACCCCTACTAATGTAGAAATTTTATTTCACATTTCTGTAAATAAACTCCTGACCATTAAAATAGCTACACCACGAATATGACATGCTACAGACGTGAAATTTCACCGACAGAAAGAATATGTTGTCATATGCAAATGAATAGCTTTCAGAGCATTCACACAAGGTTGGCGTCGGTGGCGACACCTACAACGTGCTGTCATGAGTAAAGTTTCCAACCGATTTCTCACACACAAACAGCAGCTGACCAGCGTTGCCTGGTGAAACGTTGTTCTTATGACTCGTGTAGGGAGGAGAAATGCGTACCATCACGTTTGCGACTTTGATAAAGGTCGGATTGTAGCCCATCACGATTGCAGTTTATCGTATCGTGACATTCTACATCTACATGGGATACTCTGAAAATCACATTTAAGTTCCTGGCGTTGGTCGCAATCTAATGACTGTTAGCACAATATGGAATCGGTGGGTTCAGGAGGGCAACACGGAACGCCGTGCTGGATCCTAACGGCCTCGTATCACTAGCAGTCGAGATGACAGGCATCTTACCCGCATGGCTGTAACGGATCGTGCAGCCAAGTCTCGATCCCTGAGTCAACAGATGAGGGCGTTTGCAAGACGACAACCTTCTGTGCGAACAGTTTGCAGCAGGATGGACTATCAGCTCGAAGGCCATGACTGCGGTTACCCTTGACGCTGCATCACAGACAGGATGGTGTACGCAACGACGAACCTGGGTGCACGAGTGGCAAAACATTGTTTTTTCGGATGAATCCACGTTCTGTTTACAGCATCATGATGGTCGCATCCGTGTTTGGCGACATCGAGGGGAACGCACATTCGTCATCGCCATAATGGCGTATCACCCAGCGTGATGATATGGGGTGCCATTGGTTACATGTCTCGGTCAGCTCTTGATCGCATCGACGGCACTTTGAACAGTGGCCGTTACATTTCAGATGTGTTACGACCCGTGGCTCTACCCTTCATTCGATCCCTGCGAAACTCTACATTTCAACAGGATAATGCACGACCTCATTTTCTGGATACGGAAAGTGTTCGACTGCTGCCATGGCCATCACATTCTCCAGATCTCTCACCAATTGAAAACGTCTTGTCAATGGTGGCTGAGCAACTGGCTCGTCTCAATACGCCAGTCACTACTCTTGATGATCTGTGGTATCGTGTTGTACATGCTATCCAAGCTCTGTTTGACTCAATGCCCAGGCGTATCAAGGCCCTTATTACGGCCAGAGGCGGTTGTTCTGGGTACTGATTTCTCAGGATCTATGCACCCAAATTGCGTGAAAATGTAATCACAGTTCAGTTCTAGTACAATATATTAGTCCAATGAATATCCATCATCTTCATTTCTTCTTGTTGTAGCAATTTTTATGGCGTGTAGTGTAGTATCTGACTCCTTCGGCTATCAATATTCAAATATATCGAGGTCGAATCTGATAGTTTACGTCGGCGTCTTACTAGGCGGTAAGTAGTTTACTATGAGTCTTAAACTTTCCTACCAGGACCGTCTTATGATCTTGTCACCTAAAGCGAGCTTAGCTGTCAGTCCTGTAGAAATGTATCTTTCAGATGAAATATCGGTTTGGCTTTTATTATCTTAAATAGAAAAATGATGGTCTTTTAAAGTTGTACAAAGTATAATGCACATATCTTTGAACCTATACGATTCTATAACTAGGGAAACGCCATTGTCTGTGTCTGTTGAGAATTTGAGGCAAACGGGAGGCGAGCGCAGGGAGCCAAAAGGATTTTGCTCATACGACTAGCCGCATTCTGGGCTAAGATTTCATCGATAAACTATGAACAGACACGACCTCCCGTTCGCAAAGCAATTTACACGAAGAACAGGGGGAGGGGGAGGGAGGAGGGAAGAGCTTAAGACGACCGACGACCCGAAGAGGGATACTTGGATCAGAATCTGGGCCCGGTTCAAAATTCCACCTGTCACCACTGAATTATCTGAAAGCCTAGTGCTTCTAAGATCATTCCTCAGAATCTTCTTTTCTCTCCCTTCCTCTCATTAAACGTGCAAATGCGTAGTGGATGTCAACCAGTCATTACACCATTCTATGTAGCCTATCAATCTGTAATGTGAAAAATCAAAAATAGAAATTATTCAGTGTAAAAGGATCACTATTTTGTATAGGCACAATTAGTAATTCTTGCGTTTGCAAAACAGACTAGCGCAACTCCCAAAACAAATAAATGAATTAAGTGAAATGTAAAGGAATTAGCTAAAAGGATTCGTGCTTGTAAAATAACATAAAAGTAAAAAAGAGACGACTCCGTTCGCGCTTTCTTTTGTAGTAAAATAGAGCCCATAATCAGTTTTGCTGTTTCAGTGTTGTCTGCTCGAAGTTTTTGAACGCATCATTATCTGTTGGAAATTTTCGAACGCATGTCTAAAGATTAACGTTTTGCACAGACTTTTGTTGAACTCATTCAAGACTAGGAAACTCGGAAACTTTACACTTTTTATGCATCACACTTCTCTTTCCGTTTATTGAAACCAATCCCATCTGCTACTTTCATTAGCCCGTTATAAAAGTTATGAATCATGATTTTCCACATTTCTAACTCACATTGACAAAAGAAAAAGAAAACAAGAAAGAAATGAAGCTACTTCGTCAAAAATGTTCAAATTTTCGTAAATCCAAACCGACCAAACTGCTTTGATTTTCGGTTTCTAGACTTGTAAAGTACTTAAAGTAATTTACTCTAAGGCCAGCACACATACATGCCCGAGGAAGGACTCGAACCTCCGACGAGCAATCAGTGGCATAATGCCTTAGACGGCTCAGCCATTCCCGCGAGGCAAATAAACTTCACATTTCACCTCGTATGACGAATTTACTCTCGTTAGAGAAGTTCGATGGCGGTAGACGGCGTTTTAAAGAACGTTGAAAGAGGAACTGATATGCCCGGATCACTGCTGTTCTCATCCTATGAATGCGACAATATTCTCGTGTTGCAGCATGCCTTACACTGATAGTTTCATTCTGTTGGTTTTCGAATTTCTGGTTATGTGTGTGTCACACTCATCATATTTCACCAGTTTTAGGCTGATTTCTTATTAACTGTGACCCAGTTTCACTTATACATATAAATTTGCAACACTGTACTACTATTTCATGATATTACAAAAATTTACAAGTTATGAAACGAAAGTTGAAATATTCGAAACATTGTATTTACTTGAAAGCACTCCGTACGAATTTGGAACGACCGTTATATACAAAATGTGGCTTGCATTTTCTTATAGATATTCAATTACCTTACGATCGTTTTAAACTGACTATACAGAACTCGTCTGTCAAGCCAATGGAAATGGTGTAGAACAGGTATCAAATTATTTAAGTTGATTAGAATGTATCCAGCGAAAAAACTGTGAATATTTTTGACTCGGTTAAGTGCGAGAAAAAGACATTTGTTACAGAAGAAAAGATAACTGCAATAAATCAGTTTTTTAAATGATGCAATCTATACAAGTATAAAATTGAGCATTTTAAGGTATAAATTAAATCAACGTTAATGGAATCAGGATAATACCTTGTTGTAAGTCGGTTGTATAAAATTGGACAAACACAACTGAGTTAGCCAGACACTTACAGCCTAACTGTTTTCGTAAATTAGACTTGTGCTTCAACTATGCTGTATTTTGGCACTACTGGGGATGTTGGAAATTGCAACTATGGCACTTAACTGCTGCGAGCTTTTAGAGTAACAAGCATAAATTTCACTTAAAGATCTTTGGTTACTCTATAGCGCATTAATTAAGGTGCAGTAAATGTCGTAATTGCGTAACATGCCTCACCTAATTATCAAAGTCTCATTAATAGGGCTTTTCACGGACGTAGGTGGGTCGTTACACTCTCCAAATGTGTTCCTATATCCAGAGCAGAGCTACACCGATGATAATAGGGAAGTCTTGAGTGTTTTCGTGAACGCGGCGTGGCTACAGATAATGCACTGATTACTATTTAGTTAATTCGTCATGCGTTTTACTTGTTTGGATATAATGATAGATTTAGAGTTATACTTAAGCATATCAGTTCTAGGAGGAGTTATGCAATGACGGAACTAGGATAATGACAAAGAACATTCTGGTAAACTATCCGAATGATACACATACGCCTCACTCGCATTAATAGTTCAAGCAAATCGCCTGGAAATTATCGTGTTTATGTGTTTGGTAGTAATAACGTCACAATTAGTTCATTTCTAAATTGCGCTGATAAAAAAGAGACACTTTTTTCATTTTCTTCCTGTTTTACGGTAATAACATTTACTATTCTCTTTAAACTTTTACTATAGTGTAATTTTCAACATGTAGGTTAGGTACTGTGTTTCAGTGATGAACTGCCAGACCAAAAAACCAGAGGTCGTGAAATCGATCCCCTAGTTCGGATCATTGCTGGTTGCGTCCTTTGAAAGTTCTGAGGAAGGCAACGGCATGCGTACCATTGCCAAAACAATCTACGGACCGATGAGTACTTTACCTCATAGATTGATGTTAACATTAACGGAACTGTTTCCAGCGTTTCCAGCGTTTCGCTCCGTAGCAGATTAAAATTGTGCGCCGGAACAGGAACTTGCATTTTTTTATATTTTATTTTTTTATGGTATTTCATTTCTTTTTTAAGGTAATTCTTTTTTCTCATTTTGGGTATCATTTTCTGGACACGAGCCATATATTTTCTTAAAACGCATTCCCTGTCTCTGTTGATTGGTATCAGACGCTTTGTTATAACTTCATTTGGGAAGTCTAGAAAGTCGATTATTTTCTTAATGTTCAATCATTTCATAAGGTAAACGTACTGTTACCTGCGATGGATCACTACTAAAATATCAAGTTATTGTTGTATTCCACATCAGTTTGTGAACTTATGAATAGATGGAAGTTGTGGATAAGATATATTTTCCTCTATAACTGAAAGTAGTAGATCTTATTTTACATGGTATTTATTGTATGATCAGTTTATTTCATACAACACTTAGTAATTCAAAATCAATTATTTTAGACCATGAAAATAAGCCTTATTTTTCAGTGTACACGATAGTATGGTAAGAAAATGGTTACACAGAATGGACTAGGGAAAAGAAGTAAAAGAGGAAGCCGCCTTGTAGACGTTTGCACGGAACATAACTTAATCCTAACAAAAACTGGTTTAAAATCATGAAAGAATTTTGTATACGCGGAAGAAACCAGGCGACATCGGAACGTATCACAAATATTTTATAATTGTAAGACATAGATTTCAATACCACGTTGCAAACTGTAAGATATATGCAGGGGCACATATACAGGGTGAATTACCTAACACTTGCACCGTAAATATAATGGAAACCGAAAGTGCGATTGACGTGCGGTTTTCATAGAATGGATTGGTAGTCAGGGGCTCGTATTTTTAAACCAACAAACAGATTGTAATATTACAAAGAAAGTGTTTTTTTATGCAAACATACTGTTTTTTTTAATGGAACAATGGTTGATTCTATCATGCGCTGGAATTTTTGACACCAGCTGTATACAAAAAATTTAGAATGACATTTTTATCACGTTTAGTTTGGCAGCTACAAGTTTCAGGGATGGAGGTTGCGATAGCTTATCTGAATGGCTGAGTGACTAGCCCCTGGGCCACGGCCTACTGTTTCATGACCACCAGCCAGGAAACTACGCTGCCTACGCCCCCAAACGTGTTGTAGCTCCCAAACTAAACGTGATAAAAATGTCATTCCTAATTCTTTGTACACAGCTGGTATCTAAAATTCCAGTGTATGATAGAAACAACGATTGTTTCTTTTTTTTTTTTTTTTGCTAACAAAAAAATTTTCAAATGTTTCTAAAGATTATGGGACTTAACTGAGTGGTCGACGGCACAAACATCTATGCCCGAGGAGGGGGGGGGTGGAGTCGAACCCCCGATGGGAGACGACCTCGCGCATCGTAGCATAGCGCCTCAATGCGCTCGGCCGCTCCGCCGCGGCTATGCGGTAACAATACGAGTCCTTGAATGCCAATCCATTCTGTGAAAACCGCACATCAATCGCACTTTCCGTTTCCGCAATTTTGGGGTGCAAGTGTTAGGTGATTCACCCTGTAGACTCTGGCCATATCTTACTGGTTATGAACTGTGAAATTGAAGAACATGCAGAAAGGTAGGAAAATAAGGAGATGGGACCTGGATAAGTTGAAGGAACCTGAATTCTTGAGAATTTCGGAAAGAGCTTTAGGCAGCAAGTGACAGAAACAGGGGAAATAAAACAAATGGGTGTCTTTGAGAGAAGAAATGAAGGCTGCTGGAGCAGGTAAAATGGAGTAGAGACGACTAAGAAATGAAAGTTACAGGAAGTGCAAAATGGCTAAACTGGAATGGTTAGAAGATAAATTCAAGTCTGTAGAAGAGTGCTTAAATATGGGGAAAATAGATACCTCCTATAGAAAAATAAGAGTATTTGGAAACAATAAAGGTATGCATATCAAGAACTCAGATGGAAACCAGTTCTGATCAAATAAGGGAAAGCTGAAAGGTAGGAAGAGTATATAGAGTGGCTCTATAAACTTAGAGACAATATTGAAGGAAGTGAATAGGATGTAGATGAGAGATACTATACTGAGAGAAGAATTTGACAGAGCACTAAAAGACCTAAGTCGAAACAACGCCCCTGGAGTCGACGACATTCCTTAAAAACTACTGAATCCTCTGTGAGAACCAGCAATGAGAAACGTATTTCACCTTGTGCGTAAGATGTATGAAACAGGGGGAAGTACACTCAGATTTTAAGAAAAATGTAATAATACCTATTCCAAAGAAAACAGTCGGAGACAGGAGTGAAAATTATAGAACCATCAGTTTAATATGTCCTGGTTGCAAAATTTTAACACTAATCATTTACAAAAGGATGGCAAACCTTGTAGAATCTGACCGCCGGGAAGATCAGTTTGGATTCAGGAGAAATGTAGAAAATTGGTGAAATTATTACTGAAAATGTTTGTACAACTTATGGGACTTAACTATCAGTTTAATATGTCCTGGTTGCAAAATTTTAACACTAATCATTTACAAAAGGATGGCAAACCTTGTAGAATCTGACCGCCGGGAAGATCAGTTTGGATTCAGAAGAAATGTAGAAAATTGGTGAAATTATTACTGAAAATGTTTGTACAACTTATGGGACTTAACTACGGGGTCATCAGTCCCTAAGCTTACAAACTACTTATGAACTAGCTAAGACTAAAGACGGCACAAATATCCATGCCCGAGGGGGGATTCGAGCCCCCGACCGTAGTAGCCGTGCTGACCGTGACTGAAGCGCCTCAGTCACCTCGGCCACCACGGCCGGCAAATTATTACTGAGTTTTTTCGAAACTAACGCACAGCAATTGATTATAATATCTATAGATAATAAGTAGCATAATTACAATAATTACAAATACACGAAAAATTAAGATGCGTGGTTTGCCTCAGGTAAATTTGTAAAATATGTCTAAAACTGAAGTAAATTGTAGTATCAGGGAAACATTCTTAACCGAATATAATAATTTCGTGTCGCTCAGTGACCTGGACTCTAAGCTAGTTATCCATCCGGGAAAAAGGAACCTAAAGTTTAACGTGGAAACCCAGCCACGTGTCGTTTCCATGGCTCCAGACGTCGTTCAGAGGTGATCCCAGATAGTGTCGAACCCTTGACCTTTCGTTCTCGTGATGACGAACAGCGCTAATAGTTAGACACTTCCCCAACCTAAATAAAAATATTTAATTTGCAATAAGATAATATTGAGGTTAGTAATCTAGATAAAAACCATCCTATCTTTCAAGTTGCACCAAATCACTCTCAATGTGCAAAGTTTCATTAAAATTAGTTGAGTAGTTTCAGAATTATTCGCGGACGAACATCATGGCACTGGATTTTATATACATAAGGATTATTAACTTTATACCCGTAATATATTTGAAAAGTGTTCAGAACCTACCTAGTCCTTTTTCTGAGTTTTTTTGTTAGCATCTCGATATTTGGAGTAAGATTATTGGTCATCAAACGCATTGCTCCAGTCAGTGAATGCCAGTACGATTACTCCTGACATCAGTATTTTATTTCGGGTTAAAACAAATACTTTTTTTGTTATACTGATTTTCAATTCACTTGCAACTAGTTTTCGGCTTATTAGGCCATCATCAAGTAACAAAAAAATGTTCAAATGTTTGTTAAGCTTATGGGACTTAACTACGGGGTCATCAGTCCCTAAACTTACAAACTATTTATGAACTACTTACAAACTAGGACGGCACAAATATCCATGCCCGAGGGGGGATTCGAACCCCCGACCGTAGTGACCGTGCTGACCGTGACTGGAGCGCCTCAGTCACCTCGGCCACCGCGGCCGGCATCAAGTAACAACTGACCAGCGTCGAGAAGAAACGCTAGTTCTTTGATTTTCAATCATTTTACTCAAAGATGTATGTAAACACAAGGTCTTACATTACGACATTCGTTGAGAAGTTTTTAATTTCATCTCGCATTACAGACAGTGTTCAATAAACTTGCTTATTGCCATTTATTAGCATTTGGTTAAGGAAGTCCAAAATTATCCACATTGCTTATACAACCTAAAATACGTGATATTATTTTACAATCAATGGTACATATTTTTGTGGGGTCGTGACCTGCGTTTTGAATTGTCAAAAAGAACAGTTCTTACATTTGTTGTGCATCAGACATTGCGGTTTACATATTGTGTTACATTTGAATATGGTATACTTAGTTACACTCCATTATAGTTTTAAAATTATTAATTTTTATATTGTTTAGTTTTCTGAGGGTGAACACGGTAGGTATTGATGTATCAGATTTTTAAATTGTTTATGGTATACAATATACATGAAATGAAAGTGTGATGGTTAATATGTACTGTGCTAAGAGCTTGGTTGAACTGCATTATGTGAAGCTTAATAGTGGGGATGTTGTGAGGCATAGTTGGTCATTTAGAACTAGATGAGGATTTTTTGGCTAGATGTTTGTTTATTTCCAGTGCTTCTAATAGGTATAGTTTTTTAGTTCTGTTGGCAATATGTGAATTTAATAATTTTCTCCTTCCTCCAGTATGTCTGTTGCAATGTAGAGTCTGGCTTTTAATCGCCGGCCTCGCTGGCCGAGGGGACTGCGCCGCGCCAGTCACGGTCTGTACGGCCACAACGGTCGGGGGGTTCGAATCCCCCCTCGGGCATGGATATTTGTGCCGTTCTTAGTAGTAGCTAGTTCATAATTAATTTGTAAGTTTAGGGACTGATGATCCCGTAGTTAAGTCCTATAAGCTCTACAAACATTGGAACATTTTTGCTTATAATCTCGAGCTAGGCTCCTGTGAGGTTAACGTAGTCTCTATTTCCCTGCCTGTTTTCCCAATGTACACTTTGTTGCAGTCATTACAAGCGATTTTATAAATCCCACCGTCGCTTAGTAAATCTCTTTTATCTTTCTTGTTGAATAGGAAATGATCTGATGTGCCTCTTACATAGAATGATGTTTTGTAATTGTAATTTGAGCGTTTTGACTAGTTTTATGGAAATCTTTCCAAAATATGCGATTGTTATTTCACTTGCTGCAGAGGGGACATAAAGGTGGGATAGGATCTTTCTTCTTTGTTTCTTGTGTAGTATGTCGTCCGTTTAAGGCTATAGCCATTGTTAGATGCAATGTATTCAATAGCGTCTAATTCACTCCGGAAATTCTGTTTTGACAATGGTATGGATGTAAGGCGATCTACCATGGAATGGAAGGCAGCAAACGTGTGTTTTACTGTGTGTTGTGAACTGGATAGTATTACTGCCTGATGTTGTAGGTTTTCTGTAAATTTGGAAACTATCTGTATTCGTGGTGAGGTCTATGTCGGTTTCTCACGAACCTCCATGGTGAACAGTAAGTTTTTGTTATGTGAGTTCAGACGTCCCTGGAACGCGTTTAGTTGTCTGGTGGTTCAAAAAATGTTCAAATGTTTGTAAAGTTTATGGAACTTAACTGCAGGGTCATCAGCCCCTAACTTACAACTACTTGTGAAATAACTTATGCTAAAGACAACACAAACATCCATATACGAGAGAGGATTCGAACCATCCATGCGGGAGGCTAAGCTATCCGCAACGTAGCGCTCCAGATCGCTCGGCTATTCCCGCGCGGCTGTCTGTTGGTGGCGGTCAACATACACAGTACATCGCCTACATATCTGAACCAATATTTGATATTAGAACAGGGGTTCATTACATAAAAACAGTTTTTCGAAATGGTCCTTCAAAATGTCTGCTAACAAGGGGCTGAGTGGAGATCCCGTTGCCGATATATCTACCTGTTTATACACTGTACCTTGAAATTGAAAATAATTTTGCTGTAAGCGTGTACGAGTGGCCAGGTTTATGTCTACTGCTCATACATGGTTGACACCTGCTTTGTATAATAGGTCTTTCATAATAGCGAGACATTATTTGATTCGTATGTTTGTAAACAGGCTTATAAAATCAAAGGATACATGTTTTGCAATGTATGGGATGGACAGATCTCTAATTTTGTTAACTATGTCCACTGAATTTACTATTCCAAATTTAGGTTTAAGTTTTGTTTCGGTAATGATGCAAAAATGTGGTTCATTAGCTATTTTGTAGTTCGGTGCATTGTATGCTGGCACAAGGGGTCGTAAAGAATGTTCTTCCTAGAGCAGTTTGATAAGTTCACACAATGTAAGAGCTGCTGAATTCAAATTGTTCAAAAACCTGGCTTTATATTCTGGTATTATGCTTCTGCATGTTTTAGTTAAGTGTTTTATTTCTTCATTCAATGTTTTTGTGTGATCTGTTGTGTGTGAAAGGCGTTGGGAGTGAGGAGTTGTTTTACTTTCTCGACATAACAATTTTTGGTCGGGAGAACTACAGTATCACTTTTACCTGCTTTCGTAATAATGCTACTGTTTTGGTGATTTGCGAGCTCATTTCAAATTCCAGGTTTATAGTGCTCTGAAACTGCCCTCTACTTTTTCTGAATTTGCATATATGAACTGCTACCGCTAGTGATACGATATCACGAATCTTGAAAGCTTTTGCTACATCCTTCTCTCTTTCTTTGATTTTACTTTCGTGGAGCCGTGAGGGTATGGTAGCACGGTCTGGGGCGCTATTTCATGGATAGCGTGGCTGCTCCCCTCAGTGGTTCGAGTCCTCCCTCGGATGTGGGTGTGCGTGTGTTGTCTTTATCATGAATTACTTTGTTTGTATGTCTAGAGACTGCTGAGCTCAGCAGTTGGTGGATTATATGATCGATGCAATGCGTAGTACTTGTTACGACGGACAACGAATGCCACCGTCAGCACCGCTTGAACCATAAATTTATTTGTAATGGCAAGCGTGTTGGCTAGGGCTGGGTAACCGATACTCGCATTCGAACATGCCCGAGGTATCATGATACATCGCAGATCTGGATACTGTATGGAACAATAAAGTGAGAAATAACTCACGTGGCGTATGTGCAACACCTACGCAGGAAATTTTGAAGTAATGAGCGTATCGCTTTGCTGAGAGCTAATTCGATATGAAAATAAGGAAGGACATCATTATGAAAAACTGTAATTTGCTTAAAACTGTGCACACTTGAGCAGTCTGATAACAAAATAAGATCCATTGATAAACAAACTGTTTGCTACTAACAACAGAATTGTGGCATCCGATTACTGCAAAGCTAAAATTCAAAGGGAAAAAAATGTTGTTTTTGATAATATATTTCATGTCTAAATCCTTCATCAGTAGAAACTATATTTATTGTCATTATAGGAGATAGGTTTCCAATGAGCAATTTATTCCCTGTTCATATGGTATAGAAACAGGAAAAAATGTTCCACATTTGAATCACCTTAAAAACAAGATTAAATAGGAAATAATACCCAGTAAAGGAAATAAGCCATATTAAAATGAACTGTAATAGCAACCACAAAATGTTCAAATGTTTATGGGACTTAATTGCGGGGTCATCAGTCCCTAATCTTACAAACTAACTTATGCTAAAGATAACAGAAGCATCCATGCCCGAGGAAGGATTCGAGCCTCCGACGTGGGAGGTCGCGCGATCCGCAACGTGGAATCTCAACTAAGGGAATAAACAGTACAGGAGCTCCTATGTGAGTGTGGTAACAACAGATCTCCCTAGATCGCAGCACTAGCATTCAAATTCGCGATTGCTGTCTTTTATTTATATATTCATTAGTTTTTCAGGAAAAGTTCAAATGTTTGTAAATCCAAGGGACTTAACTGCTGCGTCTATGAGTCGCTAGGCTTACAACTACATAAACTAACTTATTCTAAGGAGAACACAGAAAACATCCCCATGCCCGAGGGAGTATTCGAACCCCTGACGGCGAGCAACCACGTACTCCACAGCAAGGCACCTTTGAGCAATAGACCAATCTATCGCGGGCCATTTTTTTACTGATTTATGACTTGTATGCTGTACACTTGTTTAATCCCCAGTACATTAATGACATTATTTCCTTTATCCCAAGGGACGGGGAAGAAGTTGGGAGAAGAACCTACCGGCTTCTTCCCAGCGTAACAGAAAGATTACAAATGAAGTATTTGCAGCCAACCAGAGGAATGCTGAATTTCCTGACAGGACATGGTCCGTACCCGACATACCTCTGTCAGGGAAAAGAGCTACGCCCGCGTGTGACTGTGGAGCAGAGGAGGGCACACCGGAACACCTGGTGTACTTGTGCCCCACATACGATAGGAAAGCTGCTGACTTGCGACTCCAACTGGCACGTACAAACACATGTGAATTACTGAGGGATGAACGGATATTCCAGGTATTAAACAAGCTCATAGATGTAATCTCAAAGACAATCAGGGATAACTTCATGGGCATAAACACATAATTAGAAACGAACAAACACCGGATTTGACCTTTCCCACACCCAGCCATGCCGCCGCGCACGGACAGGGCGCCTCTGGCTGCAATCCGCCGTGGCCTGGATCCGTGGGAGGGTGTGGGCACCGATTAGAGACAACACAAGAAGTCCGTCGGACTTCCGTAGGTTAGCAGTAGTTGTAGTTGTAGAGTAGGAATTAGTGTAGATTTAGACAGGGAACTAACACCGTACATGAGCAACTGCAGTGACTGGGGGTTTGCCCAGTGCCAGGGGCATGTCCGCTGGGATTAGTTCGGCGGACACAACGGAAATAACAGAGTAGGTTTCTGATCTGGCACAACCTGTAACACTGCAGTCTTCCTGTTTTTCAAGTAGAAGTAGAATCCAAATAAAATTGTAACTAGCATAGTAACTAATATTGTAAATGAAGTAAAGAATAATAATTGTCACTGCATTGTAAGTAGCTTAATACGACCCTTTAAGGTAATTGGAATTGAGTCATTGTATAATTATAACAATAAAGGAATTTTTTGATAAAAAAAAATCAAATAGTATACTGCACATCGCGGAAAAGATTTGTGAACGCGTGAACGTATTATACCTGTAAGCCGTGGAGATAGTACCTTCTGCCATCAGTAGATAGCGTCGTGGTCAAATGTTCGAACAGATCCCCAGATTTCACAAATTGTGACGTAAATTCTTTGAACTGTTCGAGTCTTGTTCAGACGCTATTGCGAGTGTTTCTAGCACTGCACTACGTACTGTTGGAAATCTTGAACATAGCTGCAGTTCAACAAGGGTAGAATGTATAATTTTTTTAGGATAAATAGCAGCCAACCCGTTGCTTTAAACTGCGTTTGATTAAAATATTTGCCTAGGATAGGTTTCGAGAAAATTTGTGTTGATTTCTTCAGAAGTCGGACCTCACTATGTTGGTTCCCCAGTGACTCGCTTTGTTACCTCGAGGAAAGTAACACAGAGGGATCAGACTTCCGAAGAATACAAAATTAATTTTGTCGAAACATAGGTAAAGGTTTTAATTACACCCATTTTAATGCTGCTGGTTGGCTGCTATTTATTCTAAAAAAATTATGCATACTGTTGTCTTGTACTCATCGCCCGGCAGTCCACATATTGGGATTCGGTGGGCGGAGTTTACTTCGTGCATTCCCACATATGATCCGTCCTCGTTGTTCACAGATACCATATGACGTTTTTTCGATAAAGAGGGCGCTGGAGGTGGAGTTATGGCTCAGCAGGAGGAGACGAAAATAGCTGTACGTGCTATTTCCGAATTCTGCAAAGTGATTCAAGGGAACCAAGAAAAATCGCTCCTACTACCGACGAGTCCACTGTCTTAAGGACTGTCCCACCTCGTCCCTTAAACTGGAATTTTTCCAGGAGAACTTAATATTCCCGGGTTCTCGGTAGCCCTCGCACCCCTCGGTGCGGGGTAATTAGGAGGAAGTGCTTGCTCCAGTTGTTTACCCGTGCCATACTTTGCCCGCCTCTTCGCCTCCGTGCCGCACCCGTTCATTTCCTCCTGCCCGGATCTGCGCCACGTAATTTATAGTTGTGCGTCATCGGAAAGTGGGGTAATTTATAACGTTTTGCCTCCCCCCGCCGCTCGGCTGCACAGTGCTGGGAGCGGCGCTGTGCGTGAGAAATGAAGAGCGGGCCTTAAACAGGGCGGCAGCGGCGGGGGGAATATAAAACGCGGCCATTACTCAGGGGCGGGAATTCACCGGCCGGTGAGAGCGCCGCTGTCCCGGCGCATCAGCTTACGCGCCTGCCGGCACTTTGCGACCAGTGCCAACCTAGCCGCCTAGCGCCTAGCGCCTGCTCCTTGACCCCAGCCGACAGCTGCTAAAGTCCAGCCACCGCCTACCGGTAGACAGCTGAAATGTTGACGCTGCGAGCGGTGAGGGCTTTGTCAACGCCACTTATGTACAAGACCTGTGCGCTGCCTGCCAAGAGTAGTCATAACAAAGACCTATACAGACAACCAGTGGCGTAACTAAGGGGGGGATGAGGGGGATAGAACACCCCCCAGGACCCGAAAAAAATTAAAAAAAAAGAAAAAGAAAAAGAAAAAGAGAGAGAGAGAGAGATAGAAATAAATCGTATAACAGCAATCTGGTAAAGGTAAAGATTGGAAACTTGGGGTGTTTTACCATAACTTTTCATTGGATGGGAGAGAATTAGTTTCTTCAACAGAAGTGGTAGATGCTAGTCTGTCTGTAAACTGACTAAAATTTTGCTCGTCAAGCAGATCCATCTTCCCCCCCCCCAAAGCCAAGTCCTAGTTATGCTACTATAAACAACATAGACTGGCTAAGGTGCTGCCATACTTGAAGCAAATTGAAAGCTCGGCCGCCATGTTTTAGAACGTCACGTAGGCGTAACCACTCGTCTGCTATAGCACTGAATCATGTCACTTTCAGTTTATGCAATGACTGATAAACCATTCTCTACCTGCTTATTGTTATTTTTATACAAAGGTAAAGCAGTCAACAATCCGAAGATTGGTTTGAACACCACAGTGCTTTACTAGGCATGGTCCTGTTTGGAGGTTGCGGTTGCCTTCCTCCGAACATCGAACTGACCCAGCCAGTTATAGGGGGACCTACAGTTTAACGTGGGTTCCGAACCACGGTGCTACTCGGTATTTTTCACATCAGCAACACTGCCAGAGGTGAAAGAAGTGGAAAGTGACAGATAAAAACCCTAGGACCCAGCAGGAATCGAACCCGCGATTTGGAATCTGGCACTCTACCACTGTGCTACGGAGAGCCAAGCTAATATTGATAAAGGATAAATGATGGAAAACAAGTGTGTGGCAGGCAAATCGGAAAGTTTAATGACAAATGACACATACACTACATCGGCTAAACGTCGTCTCATTCATACAAAAAACATGCCGTTTCACTGTCCTTTAAAGATTATTAAATTCGTGTACATTTGCCTAATCTGCTTACCTCTTTCCTCCGCAGATTGGGCTTTACAGAGATGACGTTTTTTACAAGTGAAGTAATGTTTTAATAACAAAATGTACAAATGTTTGTAAATCTATCGGACCAAACTGCGTGGTCACCAGTCCGTAGCTTACAAACTACTTAAACTAAGGAAGGACAACACACACACACCCATGCCCCAGGGAGGACTCGAACCTCCACGGCGAGCAAACGCGCGCTCCGCAGCGAGACGCTTTAGACCGCTCGGCTGCTCCACCGCGGCGCCACCGCCTCCCAGCAGACAGTTGAAATGCAATGAAGGCTTTCACGACCAAATGTCATAGTTTCTGGTAGAACTTCCGGGTTATAAGGCCGTGGTCCATAAAACTTTTCAGTTTCTCTTAACGTTTCGTCCAGAGCTGCGCCGGACATCTTCAGAGGTCTTCTTACTTGCGTTGAGTCATGCTGACTGATGAGTCGGGCTTCACGCTTCACTTTCTTGACGGACCTCGACCTTGGACCGATGGTTGTGCTGGCTAAGCATTTGCTGCTATTCCTGCTGTACCTGAAACATAGGAAAAAGTATTAGAAGCTGGCTCTATGAGTGGACTTAGACTGTCAGATTACTGACGATGTATTATTATATTTTTTTCCTGGTTTGCAGCAGCAGGTCAGGCCAGCGGGTTGTCGGCCTGAACTGTTGTTGTGTCCCCAACTGCCGGATGAGCCGGTTGTGGGACTGCTCCGTCTTCTCGTAGAAGTAGTCCTGGCGGTGACGCGGAATCTCACCCGGAGCGGTAGAATGCCGGCTTCTTCGTGAAGCAGGTCGGTTGGATAGCGCGTTGGAAAGCAGTCTTCAGAGCGCTGTTCTGGATGGTCTGCAGCAGCTGGATGTGGACGTCAGCGGCGTTTCCAAATACTGGTGACGCGTACTCGAGCACTGGACGCACCAGTGACGGATACAGCGTGATCCCGTGTTGCGACGGTAGCGGCGACTGCGGGTTGAGCAGTGGGTAAATAACGCGTAGGCGTCCTGTGGCCCTCTGTCTTACATCACTGACGTGATCTTTCCAGGTGAGCCTTTGGTCTAACTGATGAGTCGGGTGTCTGAGAGCGCCATATATACTGTGAAAAGTGCGCGTGGTCTAGCTGTCACGCCGCGGTGGAGTAGCAAAAAATGTTCAAATGTTTGTATAGCTTATGGGACTTAACTACGGGGTCATCAGTCCCTAAACTTACAAACTACTTAGGAACTAACTAATACTAAGGACGGCACAAATATCCATGCCCGAGGGGGGATTCGAACCCCCGACCGTAGTGGCCGTGCAGACCGTGACTGGAGCGCCTCAGTCCCCTCGGCCACCGCGGCCGGCGGTGGAGTAGCCGAGCGGTCTAAAGCGTCTTGCTGCGGAGCGCGCGGTTCCTCGCCGTGGAGGTTCGAGTCCTCCCTGGGGCGTGGGTATGTGTGTTTTCCTAGGTTTAAGTAGTTTGTAAGCTATGGTTGTTGTTGTTGTTATGGGGGCTTTAGGGCGCTCAACGTAAGCTACCACGCAGTTTGGTCCGATAGATTTACAAACATTTGAACATTTGAATTTTCTAGCTGTCACGTTATCAGCAGAGATAGTCCTTGTCAATGATAAAACATCACTATCGATTGCAATCAGCTTTAGGAATAACAAACAAGAAGCCAGTTTCTGTGGTATCGGTATGTGGACGATACATTCGTGGTATGGCCTCACGGTAAAGAAGCATTGGATGAATTCTTTTCTCATCTAAATAACATAAATCAAAGAATCCAGTTTACAATGGAAATGGAAAGAGACAGCGCAATATCCTTCTTAGATGTTTTAGTCATGAGAGAGGTAGATGGGAAACTGAAACAAAAGTTTTTCGAAAAGCTACACACACAGACAGATATTTACATAAGAACTCTAATCATCACCCACAGCAAAAGAGAGGTGTCATCAAAAGTCTCGTTGACAGAGCCAAGGAAATTTGAACTCCGGAACACCTGGATGCTGAATTAAAACACCTGAAGCAAGCTTTCAAGAAGTAAATAGGGTTCTGCGACCAAATAATAATAGTCTAAAAACACGTGATAAAACAAAGCGATGGAAGAACACAGTTTCCCTGCCATTTATCGGAAAAGTAACTGATCAAATAGGAAAAATATTACGCAAACACAACATCAGACCGGTTTTAAGACCAACTAAGAAAATATGACAGGTACTCCGTTCTGTGAAGGATAAACGACCTACACTTTCTGCTTGTGGCGTTTGTAAAATTCCGTGTACATGTGTTAAAGTTTATATTGGAACCACAAAAAGAAGTATAGAAACTAGCCTGAAGGAACACAAAAGTCTTTACCGACTAGGAAAAACAGATAAATCGGCTGTGGCAGAGCGTGCTCTTCAATCTGGAAGTCATATAGTGAGGTTTTCCGAAACATCAGTTTTATCTACTATGACGCTTTATTATCCACGACAATACAGGGAAGCAATTGAAATATATAAAGAAAAAAATTTAACATGAAAGAAGAAGCTACGGAACTTAGCGTCATATGGACAGTAGCTTTGAAAGATCGACAGGTTTTATCTCTGACCGTTTGCAATCGATAGTGATGTTTTATCTTTGACAAGGACTATCTCTGCTGATAACGTGACAGATAGAGCACGCCCACTTTTCACAGTATATATGGCGCTCTCAGACACCCGACTCATCAGTCGGCAAAACTCAGCGCAAGTAAGAAGACCTCTGAAGATGTCCGGCGCAGCTCTGGACGAAACGTTAGGAGAAACTAAAAAGTTTTATGGACCACGGCCTTATAAACCCGAAGTTCTACCAGCAACTAAGACAGCTGAAATGTTGACGCTGCGACTGGTGAGGGCTTTGTCAACGCCACCTACATACAAGGCCTGTGCACTACCTACCAATAGTAGTCATAACACAAGCAAACTGTTATGTAGCGTTCTGATGAGTTTGAGGATTTGTACGCGTTGTACTCTGTGTTTCAGAATGTTTTTCGTGCTATTTATGTGATTCTCCGTTCAGTTTTTTGCTGGTATGAGGCAAAATGCCTAACATGAATAATCAGATTCCAATATAGGTTAGATATCTTACTAATAGTTCATAAATATCTTATACCAGAACAAATTTGTCTGTGAATCACATAAATAACATTAAGAACATTCCGAAACACAGTGTGTAACGTGCACGTATTCCAGTTGGCTTTCGTCCGTAGGCGCGTGCGGACCTGCTCCGCGCGCATGGTACTGCCCCGCCGCCGGTGTTGTTTACTTCCGCGTCGCGGTATTTGTATTTGTCTCGAGTCCAGTAACTGTGTACGTTATGGCGCACTCTTACCGCCGAGCGACCCTGAAAGTTACATTCCAAGCAGAACATCCACGACCACGCGCATACGAAATTGAACAATTTATTCGTGATGAGCTACGATTGAACCCACAAGAAGTGATAGGTATCCACTTCTCGATCACCGGCAGTGTCGTTTACATCAAAATGACATCTGAGACCGCATGTGCTGAAGTCATACGACAACACGCACAGGGACTGAAATTTAAACACTCGGACGGACATATCGGGGAGGTGACGGTGGACCATGCAGGATTCGGACTGCGAACACTTCGTGTGTTTGAGCTTCCATTCGAGGTACCGCAAGACGCCGTCGTTGAAGCCTTTCGCCCCTACGGCAAGGTTGTGGGACACATGGCGGAAAAATGGCAGACGTTCACGACGTACCAAGTATTAAACGGCGTACGACAGATCAAGATCGAACTGTCAAAACACGTACCATCCTACCTCATGATTGGCGGTGTGCGAGCCATCGTCATGTATGATGGACAGCCACGGACTTGTGCAGGCTGTGGACAAGAGGGCCACGTTCGTTCCGAGTGTCTCCATCGCCGTTTACTCCGGATTCCGACAGATGGGGCAGTTCCAGCTGCAACAGCACCACCTGTATCAGACTCCTACGCCTCAGCCGTGCGAAAACCTGAAGCAACACTTCAGGATGCGTCTTTTCTCCCGCCAACGCTTCCCGCCGAGGACTCCAGCGTGGAAGAGACTTCCGCATCCTCTTCTACCATGCCTGAGACGAGACTGACAAACTTTCAGAACATGAAAGACGGCGCGGCCGAAGCGATGGACCTCGACCCAAGAGTGGTGCCCACCGCAGCTTTTATACAGACGGGCACTACATCTGACGACGGACACCCGCATTCCGACACGGAGCAGCACGTTCGGAAACAGCGGTCGCCCAGAAAACGGAAGAAGAGAAGTCGAACGTCCTCCGACGACATCCCCCCACAGGAAGACGACAGGATGTCTGACAGTGTTCTCTCTTCGAGCGTCACAACCACGGAAAACGCCGTACCCGATGTCCCAACCGAAGAACGTCCTATTCACTGCCTTCTATCTCCTCCGACAACAGTGGACCCTGTAGAGGCACCCCCACAGGATAACACTGTGGCAGCATCACCACCCTTACCACTCGAACGGAGCGAGAATCACTCGACCTTCGTGTCGGCCCCCTGGAGCGCCGATGTCGAAGATGAGGCAGATCAGAACTCTGGCCCGCCGGATGGGGCGAATCCCTCGGTGGCGCCCGACAAATCTTCCGCCTAGTGATTGCAGACACAGTGGCGGCTTCTGACGCCCCACACCCACCGGACACCTTAACAGGACCCCCATCGACATCAGTAGGAGCACGTCCGCAACACTACCGCATTGCAACGATTAATCTTGCTACCATCAGAGCTCCTCACAAATTGGCGATGTTCCGTGACACCATATACGCTGCCGATGTCGACATTGCCCTTCTTCAAGAAGTGTTCGTCTCTGCCTTCTACGCTCCTACCGGCTACGAAGCGCACATCTCTCACGCCTCCGACAATGGTAGCGGAGTTGCCATCCTCCTCCGCGAAGGGCTCCCTGCTGAAGATGTTTTGTACCTTCCTAATGCGAGGGGAATGGCCCTTACTCTGTTCGGTGTGCGTGTTATCAACGTATATGCACCGTCAGGCTCCAACAGATGTAGAGAACGACATGTCTTCTTTGCTGACGAGGTAATGCCGCTTTTTGTGGGTCCACTGGATGATCTGGTGCTTGGCGGGGATTTCAACTGCACACAAGGACCCACTGATCAACTCCCCACACATTCTCCGTGCGCAGCCCTGTCTTCCATTATTGATCGACTACAACTAATCGATTCATGGACGAAACTCTATGGAACACGCGCGCGGTTCACATACTACACAGCACACTCGTCCAGTCGACTCGACCGCGTTTACCTTACACGCACCCTCGCTGATGCCACACGACATGCTGAAGTATGGCCTATGGCCTTCTCCAATCATGAAGCCTACATCTGCGACGTCGTCCTCGCCCGACAACGAGTGTGGCACAGTCGCGGTCCATGGAAACTGAACGTTGTCCACCTGACTGCTCCTGACTGTCGATGCGTAGTAGAGGCCGCATGGGCCCTCTGCCGCCGCCGTCGCCCCGCCTACACGTCGACTTTATCATGGTGGTTATCCTGCGCGAAACCGGCACTACGAAAAGCATTGATGGGATACGGTAAAGATGTCAAGGCCTGGCAAGCAAGCACCTTAGACTTTCACTACGCGATCCTACGAGAGTGCACTTCGATGCCATTCTCTCCATCTCGACAGACGATCGTGCATCGTGCTAAAGCACATGTCACCCTTCTCACGCGTCGACGGTTAGAAGGCGTCATTGTGAGGTCCCGTACTAATGATCGTATACCTCAGGAACCACCGTCGATGTACCATGTACTTGCAGAACGCAGTCATCGACGTCGAGCTCTTATACAAGATCTTGTAGATATGGAAGGCCGACGACATACACCTCAAAAAGATATTGGTCATGCTTTTCATTCTCACTTCACCCGGTTGTACATGGCCGCTCCGCAAAACCCAACTTTAATCGAGGAGGTTGCGGCACTCATCACTAACACTGTTCCGGAAGACGTGGCGACTGAACTAGAAGAAGACGTGACCACTGACGAAGTCCTGGACGCTATCAGGGCGGGAGCCGCCAATAAATCCCCAGGACCTGACGGCCTCCCCCTAGAATTTTACAAGAGTTTTAGCTACCTGTTGGTACCCACTTGGACAGCTATCTGCCGTGAACTGATGTCCCCAGCAACGACGATCCCTCCCGCCTTCCTAGACAATGTTATTGTTCCTGTCCCTAAACCTCACGGGCGATCACGGATCAGCGACTATCGGCCCATCACTCTTCTCAATAGTGACTTAAAGATATTCACCCGCTTGTTAGCAACTCGACTCAAGAAGGCAGCACCGTACGTAACATCCCACGACCAGACTTCCCTGGGTGGAGCCAACAATGTTCGAACGGCCCTTTGCCGTTACAGGGACATGATTGCGCTCGCCAAGTTCCGACAACTGCCTGGTGCACTGGCTTCGCTTGACTTCAGTCAGGCATTCGATCGGGTAGATCACACTTTTCTGGTAACGGTCCTACAACACATGGGCTTTCCGGCACAAATAGTGAGTGTAGTAAAGCGCCTTTTGAGTGGCGCAACTTCCAGAGTACTCTATAATGGACGCCTCACTGCGCCTCTTAGGATTGCACGGTCTGTTAGACAAGGTTGCCCACTTTCTACAATTCTGTATGCATTTGTCTTAGAACCCCTGCTCCAAGGACTTCGCCAACGTCTGACGGGCATATCCTTGCACGGACACCGTTTCTGCTTTGTGGCATACGCTGATGATCTCATGCTCTTCCTACGCAGTGAAGACGACGTTCGCGCAGCTCTGACATGGATAACAACATATGGCGAAGCATCGGGCAGTTCTCTCAACGTTGCTAAATCGAAGGTTCTGCTTATTGAAGAGGGTCTATCTGCTAGATGCGTTGCCCCCCTAAGTGTGGCCACCACCGTCTGCTACTTAGGCATTGACTTTACAAAAGATCTTCGTCGTTCGGCGACCTTAAATGCCAGGCGTCTGCTCCAAACGATCCAGGGAAGCCTCTTTCAACACCGATTTAGATCCCTGGATGTGATTCAACGTGCGCGTTACGTGAACGTTTATCACGCCTCTCGCATTCCCCATGTGGCACAAGTGTTCCCGATCCCGATATCCATTGTCCGTCGCATGATGATGGCGATGGGATCCTTTGTCTGTACTGGACTATTATTCAAGGTCCAATATGCCTCACTTTCCCTCCCACGGGATCGTGGTGGGGTCGGTCTCTTCCACGTCCCACAAAAAGTCACGGCACTGTTTGTTAGTTCCCAACTGAAAATATGGCGACACTGCCCGACGAGCATGACCGGACTGCTTTTAAGAGAATATGCACCCGTCTCTAAAACATCCCCAGTCAATTTATCTGACATTCCAGGCCCTTTTTACTACATCCGACACTTCTTTTTGGAATTAAGCTACATTTACCAATCCTTGCCTCTTTCACAAATATTACGGGCAAAGACTGTCTATGAGACCCTCCAGCTACATCAGCCCCCCAATCCTATTGAACGAAAGTTTCCGCAAATCATATGGCGTCGTGCATGGAAAGCAGTACATGCAGTTTTTCTTGATTCCAGCGTCCAGTCCGCCTGGTATATCACCGTCAACGGAAAACAAGTCAACCGTTTTCGCCTGCACCGTATCCGACTCGTTGACACACCCCTATGTCTTCACTGTGGGGTGGATGACACCGACAACCACCGGTCCGAATGTGGTCCTTCCTCCGACGTCTGGAGACTCGCACAACGCATTCTGGCTTTCGTCACCCGACGTACACCTGCGCAGCTCTCATTCCAGACGCTGCTATTTCCGGACACGATTTATTACCCGGCCACGAAAACTAACGCTGTGAACTGGATACGCGGCCACACCGTCCGCTACCTTTTCGACCGAGACGAGAAATCAGAACTGGATTACTGGACGTATCTCAATGATCGCCATTGCGCTATCGTTCGTAACCCCAAATACAAACAGTACTTTTCCAATTTTTTATGGAGCGTCTTTCACGATCCGCCTCCCAGCTGGAACGTTCAAACTATGAGAAGCTAATGTGATGTTCTTGTTGATACGAGTCCTGAAAGAACTGAAAACGGAACCTATACAACAATTATCGAGAAGACGAGTTTGGATGTTCCCCACTGAAGGCGTGTGAAGAACTGCACAAAGAGAACAAGACATAGAACACTTCAATAAAGCAATAAAAATAAATAAATAAATGATTGCAAATGACTCCTTCCCATGCCTATGTTTTCCTCCTACCACTTAGTGTATCTAGGTTAGTTTGATTTGGGATAGGTATAGACAGGAGCCAACGCCTGAAGAGGTACAGTTAATTATTTTTTTTTTTTTTTTTTTTTGTTTATTCTTAGGGCAAAAGTGGCGGTGGCTCATAGGCCCCTTTATTTATTTTTCCTTTTTTGTAGAAAAAAAAAGGGTTCAGGTGATATAACGTCATATATATATATATATATATATATATATATATATATATATATATATATATATATATATATATATAAAGAGGAACCTACAACAAAATAAAAATAAAAAAATCAGGTGCTGTGCTGAAAGTGCTACGTGGAATTAACAACATTTCGGGAGACAGCATTCTAGGGACGCTCATGTTTAAATGGTTAATTTGCAATGACATACACATTCCAAGCAGCTACAAAAAAAAAAATACTCCCAAACTCATCACAGCGTTACATAAGACAAATAGTTTGCTTGTGTTATGACTATTCTTGGCAGGCAGCGCACAGGCCTTGTGACGTTGGCTTTGTACGCACTCTTTGTTTACTGACAAGTCTTAATAGGTGAAATTAATTTCTGATGTGCCTCAAGGTGTGGAGCAGAGCTGTCGTAGCGAAATTGAATATCGGACTTCCCAAATCCACCGAAATTAAAAGATAATTGTATTTACTCAAAAATGCAGATAGAAATTTAATTAACGCTATCCTAAGTGAAAATTTCCAGTCTTTCGTAACTAAGAATGGGAGTGTAGATCATATGTGGCTTACATTCACAGAAATACACTTCCTGTCATTAAAATTGCTACACCACGAAGAATTACTACATACGCGAAATTTAACCGACAGGAATGATATGCTGTGATAAATAAATGATAAGCAGACATAAAAGTTTTCTGGCTGCTGTACCGCGTCAGGAAGCGACACCTACAACTTGCTGACATGAGGAAAGTTTCCGGCAGTTGACCGGCATTTCCTGGTGAAACGTTGTTGTGATGCTTCGTGTAAGGAGGAGAATGCGTACCATAATGTTTCCGACTTCTATAAAGGTCGGATTGTAGCCTATCGCGATTGCGGTTTATCGTATCGCGACATTGCTGCTCGCGTTGGTCGTGATCCAATGACTGTTAGCAGGATATAGAATCGGTGGGTTCAGGAGGGCAATACGGAACGCTGTGCTAGATCCCAACGGCCTCGTATCAGTAGCAGTCGAGATGATATCTGCATGGCTGTAACGAATCGTGCAGCCACGTCTCGATTCCTGAGTCAACAGACGGGGACATTAGCAAGACAACAACCCTCTGCACGAACAGATCGACGACGTTTGCAGCAGCATGGATTATCAGCTCGGAGACCATGGCTGCGGTTACGCTTGACAATGCATCACAGGAGCGCCTTCAATGGTGTACGCAACGACGAACCTGGGTGCACGAATGGTAAAACGTCATTTTTTCGGATGAATCCAGGTTCTGTTTACAGCAACATGATGGTCGCATCCGTGTTTGGCGACATCGCGATGAACGCACATTGGAAGCGCGTATTCGTCCTAGCCATACTGGCGTATCACCCGGCGTGATGGTATGGGGTGCCATTGGTTACACGTCTCGGTCACCTCTTGTTCGCATCGACGCCACTTTGAACAGTGGCCGTTATATTTCAGATGTGTTACGACCCGTGTCTCTACTTTTCATTCGATCCCTGCGAAAACCTACATTTCAGCAGTTTAATGCACAACCGCATGTTGCAGGTCGTGTACGTGCCTTTCTGGATACGGAAAATTTTCGACTGCGGCCTGAACAGAACATTCTCCAGATCTCTCACCAAATGAGCTCTGTTTGACTCAATGCCCATGTGTATCAAGGCCGTTATTACGGCCAGAGGTGGTTGTTCTGGGTACTGATTTCTTAGGATCTATGCACCCAAATTGCATGAAAATGTAATCATATGTCAGTTCTAGTATATTATATTTGTCCAATGAATACCCGTTTATCATCTGCAATTCTTCTTGATTTAGCAATCTTAATGGCCAGTAGTGCAATATCGACAATTGTGGTCGTATCTGAAGTATGTTACCGGTAAAACACAAACAATACCTTCATTACACGATAGAAATGGTGATGCTACTGATGACAGTTCTGTTAAAGCAGAATTTCTAAACTTACCTTTCCGAAATTCCTTCACTAGAGAAGACGAAGCAATTATTTTATAATTTCTATCAAGAACAGCTTCTACCATGGGATAAGATCCCCACTTCCAAACCTCCTGTCCCAATCTCGCCGCACCCCTCTCCTACAAAAACCTACCGCAGGGCTCACCCAACCTACTCCTACAAGTGTAAATCCCCTCCTCCTCCTGTCAAGGAAAAATTCACTGTGCCCATCCGTACCACTGATCCTGCCATCCCTGCAAACAACCAGTGAAAAATGATACACTGAAAGACGTTTCTCGCTTACTACGTTTGCCCATTCATGCAGTAAAACTACTGCATTTGGCTTGACACTGAAATTCGTTACATGTATTACTTACTGTATTCGTGTGATATTTTCCATACATTACCCACATATATCTCTGAAAATACCTTCGAAATTATATCCTATTACGAGGCGGAGTTCAGGAAATGAGATTAATGGTAGGCCTTGAGTTGAATGATAACGAAACTAAAGTACGGAATTCACTGCGGATATAACTGAGAAACGCACAGTGTGTACTAAAATACTAAAATTTTTTTAGGAGGCCATTTATTTAATCAGATGTTTTCAGAATTCTAACAATAAATTTGTTAGTTTTGCCTTGTCAGATTAGGCCAGTTCGATACCTTTCTTCCACATTAGTAAAAACGATATTTCAATATAACGTTCTCTAGAAGTCTATAAATGTTATTATATATTGTCTGATAAACATGTAGATTACAAAGATGCGATAACACACTTTATTTCGTGAACATACTTTCGAGGGTGATTTTCTTATGAAAACATTTAAAGAAAAAAAACTAATACAGCAGAGAAACATTTGAACCCTTCATCATGAAGCTAATAGATTAGTCAATGGAAATTCCTCTAGGATTATCTGTTTTTGTAAATTATTTGATTTATTTTACTTATTTCTTCCTTTCGCTTTGACATAAATATATTAAAATGAAACTTCGTGATCACAGAGTAAAGCAATGAGCCTGGAATTTATGTTCCTCGACGTCCTCATGCCACTGCTTCATTCTGATGTTCATGTAGAAACGGCCAATTTTTTTCTTTTTCCGCATAATTTTGAGTCCAGTGTGGTGGACGTCCAGCTGGGAGATATAGCGTCCGGCAGATGCTATTTGGATAAGGCCACAATTGCCCTTTGTTGTGCGGAAAGCATTGCGTGCGCCTTGCGTTTGACTTTCTGGTAAGTAAAGCCATTCGCTGGCCGCTATCTGCCGATTGCTGATAAAACAAATTCCCGCCTGCCGCGGCATAAACATACGATACGTCGGGCGTTGTTTGCTGCGCTCTCATGCGTAATGCACGCAGCTGGCAACATCAATACAGGACGGTTTTCTTTTCAAGACTTTTCGTGTGTAGGCAAACCATACTACGGGAGGGGGGTTCATTAAATAACAGTTGAACTGCTATGTTTGCAAATTCAACATATGTGATCGGGTTTCGTGAACACCATATCGATAGTAAGTTTGTTTGAATAGCCATCTTCCGCAGCAAGCGCCGAAACTCTTCGTTTTTGAAGGTGAATAATAACGCCTGCTTTGTGTTTGCTGCAAGTGATTTGATTTCTCCCAGACGCGTTTCGTCTTTTATTTTAAAGGCATCTTCAGTGGGATCCACAAGTACACTTTTTTGTGAGATTTATTGACTCCAGATTATAAACAGTCCACTTTTTTTTTATTTTATTTTTTACATAAGGGAAGACGTTTTTACTTATTATGCATATGGCCAAAGTTGAAAATGTGTACCCAGCCGTGATTCGAACCCGGTTCTCCCGGTTCTCCCGCTCTCTAGGCAGTTGCGCTTACCACGACACCACTGGGAACACAGTGATCAACTCACCTGCAAGATCTACCTAAGCAGCGCAACTGCCTAGAAAGCGGGAGACCCGGGTTCGAATCCCAGTTGGGTACACATTTTCAGCTTTGCCTATACGAAGTTGATGTCATATATTCTGTGAATATCAAAGAATAACAATTGCAGGATCAGAAGTGACGTCTGTTCTTTCGGAACAGACGCCACATGTGTGTATAATTGTTATGTTTCTACTTTCATTTTCGTTGTTTTTTCAGGTAACTCTGCTGTTTCATCCATCTGGTCAAGGCCACAGGTTGCACGTTGAATAACAAAAACAATTTCGCACATTTTTACACATTTTGGAGGTGTTTAGCAGCTAGGAATTACTTTCTGTATTTTCGTGTTTGCCGGCCGCGGTGGCCGAGGAGACTGAGGCGCTCCAGTCAGTCCCCTCGGCCATCGCGGCCGGCTTGCAAGGTATCGGTTGACGAACTACTGTAGTGCTAAGTTGCCACCATAGTAGATCTTGGTGCTGATTTACTGTAGCAGCCCTGAACGTCGCTGTCTCGACGCATAAGTGTTCACGATCACCCGCGAGTTTATAGAAATGCATTAGTTTTGGATATAGAACGGTAGGCGCGATCAGTATAAACATGCTCTCGCTGTAGCACTGGGCTCAGTTGTTCATTTTCTTGGCTAAAATATCAGTCAAGTTTGCAAAAACGTGTTTACACTTGCGGTCGCCGCACGATCATGGTCTCGACTCCAGCGTGACACAAATCGGTCTGAAGATGATCCTAGCATAGATCGAAACCGGTTACCTTATTATCAAATAGAGTGTAAAAACTTTTTGCAAACTTGACTGATATTTTGATATTGAACCGAAAGATGCGTCTACAACAACGTTTCGTGAAATCGCATTCCATATTTAAATAGTTCATATGCTGCAACATGAACATCAGACAACTAGAATGTCACAACTCTTAGTTCGATGATGTTGTCAGTAGAGAAAATAAAAAGTCGTGATAACGAAGTATGTAAATAAAGTTGTTTATTGGCTACGTTATTTCAAATACTTTTCTGTAATTATCTTACCGCCGTCACCACAATATTTGAAGTAAATTTTCGATTTCTTTCCTTCATTTTGAACAGCTGTGGCGAGGGAAAGAGGAAATCAGTAGATAAATAGGTGGTGATCAGAGAGAGGAGAGGGACGAGACAGAAGGAGGGAAAGAGGCGATGGAAGAAAGGAAATAGGAGTTGAGAGGAAAGAAGATTTGAAACTAGATTTGAGAGGAATGAGGAGATGAAAGGAAATAAAATTTGATTCTCTATATGATTAAGGAAGATCTGCCTGCTAGGGAGTTTCCCAAGGCAAGTACGTTGTTCTCGACGGCGAGTGTTCATCAGAGACGAGTGTATCGTCAGGCGTGCCCCAGGGGAGTGTGATAGGTCCGGTATTATTTTCTATCTATATAAATTATCTGATGGACAGAGTAACTTGTAATTTGCGGCTGTTTGCTGATGATGCTGTGGTGTATGGGAGTGTATCCTCTTTAACTGACTGTAATAGCATACAAGATGACTTAGAAAAAATTTCTAGTTGGTGCGAAGAATGGCAGCTAACTCTCAATGTATAACAATGTAAGGTGATGCGCATGAGTAGAAAAAACAATCGCATAATGTTCGAATACAGCATTAGTAGTGAGCTTTTTGATGTTGTCGCGTCGTTCAAATATCTAGACGTAACATTGCAGAGCGATATGAAATGGAACGGACATGTAAGGACAGTTGCGAGTAAGGCGGACACCCGACTTCGGTTTATTGGGAGAATTTTGGGAACATGTACCTCATCTGTAAAGGAGACCGCGTATAAAACGCTTGTACGACCACGTCTTGAGTATTGCTCAAGTATTTGGGACCCGCAGCAGATCAGTTTAAAGGAAGACACAGAAGCAGTTCAGAGGCGAGAAGCTAGGTTTGTTACTGGTAGGTTCGACCAATGCGGGAGTGTCACGGAAATGCTGCGGCAACTCAATTGGGGATCGTTGGAGGAAAGACGACGTTCTTTTCGTGAAATTCTGTTGAGGAAATTTAGAGGGCCGGAATTTGAAGCTGAGTGTAGCACGATCTTGCTGCCGCCTACTTACATTTCGCATAGTGATCACAAAGACAAAATAAGAGAAATTAGGGCTCGTACGGAGGCTTATAGGCATTCTTTTTTTCTTAGTTCTATTTGGGAGTGGAATAGGAAAGGAAATGCTTTGTAGTGGTACAGTGTACCCTCTGCCACGCAACTTACGGTGGATTGCGGAGTATGTATGTAGCTGAAAAACTTATAGAAGAGCGTTAGTTCTATGAGTTCTATAAAGCCAACTATTTCTTCTGTAGCCATTCATACACCGGCTTCAAGAACCTGGAAGCACACTCAATCAGCAAAATGCTTTTAATAACAGCGCATTTTTTAAAAACTTTGAAAGTCTCTTGCAGCCTTCCTCCTCGACGCAGCGTGCCCTGGAGCGGCGGCCCCACTTTCCGGTGGCTGGCGGCGGCAGCGCCCTAGCAGCAGGTCGGCGTGCAGACTGGCTTCCGTACTGTACAAGAAAAACTGCGCGCCACACAACGCCACCAAGTAGCAACAGAAGCAATTACCGCCCATACCTTGCTGTTTTATATAAATGTCAATATTTGATACAGTACTTTTTATCATTTTGATGATAACTCTAACAAAATGACGTCTAAATATTATTAAAGTATGACATTTGTAACTTTATACATCTTTGTGTTACACCTTCAATCTTTTAAAATACCGTAAGTATCTTACCATATTTTTATACTTATACCACATACAGTTTTATAATTGTTATGTTTTGATACATTCAAGAACCCCACTTTTAAGAAAATATTTATATAACAAACAATTGTTCAGTATGAGACCCTAGCTTATTAGGGCTCAAGCCATCCCCTCCACCCCCCTTCCAACTGCTCTTTCCTTCCCCACCACCACCTAGAACCAAATTTTAAGTGATTACCGCTAATTGTAAAACTCAGTACCAGTTAGTACCCACCCAGACGAGTTACGGACGCACCTTTAAGGTGAAGAAAAATCTCTTCATTTATGATTAATTTAACTATTGTTCAATTAACCTTTAGTAAGTTTATCATTTTTATTTTACTTTTGTTTTTTAGATCTGAAGATGATCCAAGTGATCGAAACATGTAATTAAACAAATATATTGCAACTGTTGACGGAAATAACAGTTACTATAGTTTAACTTTACTATTCAAAAATTGTAATCTACATAATCACAGCTGTAACGTTCAGCTTAACCTCAACCGCGATGCATAATTATCGTATACATTTCATTAAATGTACCGCGTAGGCCAAAGTCTACATGCCAACTTCATTTACTTACGTTTGACACTTAACATATAACTGTAAACACCCTATTGCCTTTACACTTTATAGATAGCCTTATGTATTCCAAGGTCTATATGTCTTCTTCAGTCACTGGTATCTTAGACATGATTGCAATTTCTTAATTTTTGGTCACTGAAAGATGTATCCATACGTATTATAATATACTAAGCACTTTGTTATAATACTAGACACCTATTGCGAATGCAGCACTTTGTGTGGGGGAGGGGGAGGGGGAAGATTAATGTAAAAATGTAAGTAATTTTAAGTAGACACCTTATGATATTTTCTAACTGTTTTGATACCCATATTCCGAGGATAATTTGCGCTGAAGCCTTAACTTTACCGAGATCGAGTTTTTTTTATGGTTGTCAGTAAATCATAAAAATACAGGTATTTATTTCTTTATTTTCATTTTTTCGGAAAGGCGGGGACAGCCACCCTGCCCCTGCTACGTACACTACTGGCCCTTAGCGCTACGTCCACAAAAGTAGATTATAATGTTACGATTTTTTCACAGAACGTCAGTGTCTTATATTTCTTACCATTGTGTCTTTTACTGCAGGTTTGGTTCGACTTCTTTTGTACTTTGATATATTTCATGGCACATATCTATTATTTTCAGAGTCCAAATCGTCATTTCCACAATGTTTACATATCACCTTCTGTATCAGTCACCATAGCACTTTATGAAAGATATAATCTATAACGTTTACCAAAGATATACTGTTTCACATCATTAGTACCTAGATTACTGTCAATATTATTTCATCAATTGATGAAATACTTAAAAGTACTGTTGATATTCTTTGAATGGTTATCACTGTTTTTATGTTTTCACCAAGACTAGATGTGACATCTTATTAACTTTATTGATTTGACTTGCCTGTAAGCATTGATGAGGATGTTAACTGATGTAATCACTTAAACAGTTTGTTTAGCTTCTTAGCACTTACTAGATGTAAGTACTGTGTTATATTATGTATTTTATGTATTTGCTAAAGTATATGAGCATAGTAAATAGTTAATGGTTAATAACATGTATTTCCCAAAGTAACCTCACCCCATTTTGTTCCGGCAGTTTCTATGAAACACGTGAACAAAATGTTCAAATGTTTGTATAGTCTATGGGACTTAACTACGGGGTCATCAGTCCCTAAACTTACAAACTACTTATGAACTACTTACGAATTGTACGGCACGAATATCCATGCCCGAGGGGGGATTCGAACCCCCGACCGTAGTCGCCGTGCAGACCGTGACTGGAGCGCCTTAGTCCCCTCGGCCACCGCGGTCGGCAAACATGTTAACAAAGTTTATTGATTGAATTTATATTTTTTCTTAGAATAACTGTAATTTGTTAAACAGTGTGTCATATATCTGTTGTTGTTGTTGTTGTTGTTGTTGTTGTTGTGATCTTCAGTCCGCAGGCTGGTTTGATGCAGCTCTCCACGCTACCGTCCTGTGCAAGTCTCTTCATCTGAGAATACGTTCGGCAACCTACATCCTTTTGAATCTGCTTACTATATCCGTCCCTCGGTCTCCCTCTCCGATTTTTACCCCACACGCTTCCTTCTAATGCTAAGTTGACAATTCCTTGATGTCTCAGAATGTGTCCCACCAATCTATCCCTTCTCTTAGTAAGGATATGCCGGAAACTCCTTTTCTCCCCGATACGATTAAGTACCTCCTCATTAGTTACGTGATCTAGCCATCTAATTTTCATCATTCGTTTGTAGCATCACATTTAGAAAGCTTCTATCATCTTTTTATCTGAACTCCTTATCGTCCACGTTTCACTCCCATAAAATGCTACACACCAGACAAATACTTTCAGAAAGGACTTCCTACCATTTAAATTAATATTGGATGTTAACAAGTTTCGCTTTTTTAGAAACGCTTTTCTTCCCATAGCCATTCTGCTTTTACATCTTCTTTACTTCGGCCGTCAGAAGTTATCTTGCTACCCAAATAACAAAATTCATCTACTACTTTTATTGTCTCATTACCTAATCTAATTCCTTGAACATCGCCTGATTTTCTGACATTGCATTCCATTACCTTCGTTTTACTCTTGTTAATGTTCATCGTATACCTTCCTTTCAAGACACTGTCCATCCCATTCAATTGCTCTTCCAGATGTTTTGCATTCTCTGACAGAATTACTATATCATCGGCGAACCGCAATGTTTTTATTTCTTCTCCCTGCACTTTAATGCCCTCTGCAAATTTCTCCTTCCACTTCTTCACTGCCTGCTCAATGTACAGATTAAACTACATTGGGGAAAGGCTACAACCCTGTCTTACTTCCTTCCCAACCTCTGCGTCCCTTTCTTGCCCTTCGAATCTAATAACCGCCGTCTGGTTTTTGTATAGATTGAATATAACTCTTCACTCCCTATATTTTACCCCTGATATTTTCAGAATTTGGAAGAGTGTATTTCAGTCGACATTGTCAAAAGCTTTCTCCAAATCGACAAACGCTAAAAACGTAGGTTTCCCTTTCCTTAGCCTATCTTCTAAGATAAGTCGTAATGTGAGTATTGTCTCCCGTTTTCCTAGATTTCTCCTAAATCCAAACTGATCTTCCCCAGGTCGGATTCCACAAGTTTTTTCCATTCGACTGTAAATAATTCTAGTTAGTATTTTGCACCCATGACTGATGAAATGGATAGTTCTGTAATTGTCACTTTTGTCTGTACTTGCTTTCTTTGGAATTGGAAATACGATATTCTTCTTTAAGTCGGAGGGTATTTCCCCTGTCTCATACATCTTGCATACCAGGTGATACAACTGGCTCTCCTAACGACGTCAGCAGTTCAGACTGAATATCTTCTACTCCAGGGGCTTGTTTCGACTCAAGTCCTTCAGCGCTCTGTCAAATTCGTCTCGCAGTATCATATCTCCTATCTCGTCTTCCTCCATTTCGTCTTCAATTTCTAGAATACTGCCTTCAAGTTTATTTCCTTTGTATAGGCCCTCTATGTATTCCTTCCACAGTTCAGCGTTCCCCTCATTGCTTAGTAATGGTTTTCCTTCTGAGTTCTTGATATTCATACAGCTGCTTTTCTTGTCTCCAAATATCTCCTTTACAGGATGTAGGCGGTATCTATCTTTCCCCTAGTTAAGCATTCTTCTACGGTTCTGCATCTGTCCTCTAGCTACTCCTGCTTAGCCAGTTTGCACTTCCTGTCAATCTCATTTTTCAGACGTTTGTACTCCCTTTTTCCTGTTTCACTTGCTGAATTTTTTTTATATTTTCTCCTCTCATCAATTAGGTTGAATATTTCCTGTGTTATCCAGGGATTTCTATTAGGCCTTGTCCTTCTGCCTATATGGTCCTCTGCAGCCTTCACTACCTTATCACTCAGAGTTACCCATTGTTATTCTACTGTATTACTTTCCCCCGTATCAGCCAATCCTTGCCTAATGCTCCCTCTGAAACTCTCAACCACCTCTGGTTCCTTCAATTTGTCCAGGTTCCATCTCCTAACCTTTCTACCTTTCTGCAATCTCTTAAGTTTTAATCTGCAGTTCATAACCAATAAGTTATGGTCAGAGTCTGTATCTGCCCCTGGATATATCTTACAGCTTAGAACCTGGTATCTAAATCTATTCCTTACAATTACAAAGTTAATCTGGAACTTTCCAGTGTCTCCTGGTCTTTCATGACGCTTGAACCAAGTGATTGTGAACATTAAATTGTGCTCTGCACAAAATTCTACCAAGCGATCCCCTCTTTCATTCCTTTTTCCCAGTCCATATTCACCTACTTCATTTCCTTCTCTTCCCTTTCCTACTACCGAGTTCCAGTCCCCCATCACAATCAAGTTTTCGTCTCACTTAACTTTCTAAATGATTTCTTTTATCTCCTCATACATTTTTTCGATATCCTTATCATCGCCCGTGCTAGTTGGCATATAAACTTGCACTACTGTAGTTGGTGTTGGCTTCGTGTCCATCTTTACTACGATAATGCGTTCACTGTGCTGTTCATAGTAACTTACCCGCATTCCTATTTATTATTCATTATCTGAACTATTCCTACGTTACCACTCACCTGACCAGAAATCCTGTTCATCCTGCCACCGAACTTCACTAATCCCTACCATATCTAACTTTAACCTATCCACTTCTCTTTTCAAATTTTCTAATTTACCTACGCGATTAACGGTTAGAACATTCCACGCCTCGACCCGTAGAATGCCTGTTTTGTTTTTCTTGATGACGACATCCTCCTGAGTAGTTCCCGCCCGGAGATCCGAATGGGGGACTATTTTACCTCCGGAATATTTTACCCAAGAAGACGCCATGATCGTATAGCCATACAGTAGAGCTGCATGTCCTCGGGAGAAGTAACGACTGTAGTTTCCCCTTGCTTTCAGCCGTTCGCAGTAACTGCATGGCAAAGCCACGTTAGCTGATGTTACAAGGCCAGCTCAGTCAGTAATCCAGACTGTTGCCCCTGTAACTACTGAAAAGGCTGATGCCTCTCTTCAGGAAACACACGTATGTGTGGCCTCTCCGCAGATACCCCTCCACTGTGGTTGCATCTATGGTAGGGCTATCTGCATCGTTGAGGCACGCAAGCCACCCCACCTCGGTAATGTCTGTGGTTCATGTGTCAATGTTCAATAATTTTACACAACAATTTCTATGAAATAATTCTTTTCAGTTTAGTTTTAAGCCTATAAAACTTCCCATTTTTTAGAATAGACTGAGGTAACCTGTATACACCAGGTCTCTGAATACACTGACTTTCACTGTCATACATATATACTTCCATGTCTAATGATGGTATAGGAGTCGAAAACCGGTTTTGTGAATTTTATTCAGAATGCTTCATTTATATACCAGGCAGTATTTTAATGCCTCCTGCATACACAACGCGCAAGAACGCTGCGGGAACAGTTGGTAACAGTAAAGCAACAGTCGCAGTAGCAGCACAGAGGGAACAACGACAGGGAGGATCTGACATCGGAACCCAAAATACCATCCGTCGCATACAGTAAGGTCTTGTACACATGATAGCGTTGCAACGTGCGTTATGGGCAGCGCGTGCTGTTGAAAAACAATAGACCGTTGACTGCGTAGACATGCAACGCACGCTTCGAAATGACGCCGCGTCGTAACGCGCGTCTTGAAGGTTCCTTGAGGATCCCGCGTCATCCGCGTCATCCGCGTCATCCGCGCCTCGAATTCCCATTTAAGTGTACACATGCATTCAGTCTAGCGCGCGCTTTGGTGCTCTCACCATGGAGGAACGTACGTTTGACACTGAGAAGTGAAAAGTCTTCCTGTTATATGGGAAGTGCGGACTACAAGAACAGAGTATTAAAAAGATCATCGTGGCAGCAATTGGTAGATGTTGTTTGCTGAAGAGGGTTGTTCAGAGGAACAGAAGAAAATTCTTGGTAAGGTTAAACTACACAGTAGATTAGTACAGTTACACATAAGTAACTGTTTTACCTTGTGACTCTAAATTTAGTCGACAGTTAAAGCAGTTACCCGGACGCGGTGGCCGAGGAGACTAAGACGCTCCAGTCACGGTCTGCACGGCCACTACGGTCGGGGGTTCGAATCCCCCTCGGGCATGGATATTTGTGCCGTCCTAGTTCGTAAGTAGTTCGTAAGTAGTTTGTAAGTTTAGGGACTGATAACGCTGTAGTTAAGTCCCATAGGCTATACAAACATTAAAGCAGTTACTTTTTAATAGCATTACTTATAATAGAGCATAATTCAAATAATTATGTGTAAATAACTTTGGCCTATGTTTTCTTAGATTTGGGAACAGAGTTACAAAAGATCCGTGAGTTCTCACGTAAAATCGTATGTACCCAGTACTGTCTTTGCCTTCGTCTTCGTTCTTAAGCCTGCGTTGCATAATCCAAAGACATGCTGCCTCTTCAACTTCTATTGCTAAACTGTAGTTCAACGCGGCGTCAACGCCGTACGTGTGTACACGCTACTTTCTCTGACGCGCGTTGCAACGCGCGATGCAACGCTATGATGTGTACATAGCCTAAGGAGACTTGTAGAACGGTTGTGCGCCGGCAGTGGTGGCCGAGGGGACTGAGGCACAGTCACAGTCTGCACGGCCACTACGGTCGGGGGTTCGAATCCCCCCTCGGCATGGATATTTCTACCGTCCTTAGTGTTAGCTAGTTCGTAAGTAGTTTGTAAGTTTAGGGACTGATGACCCCGTAGTTAAGTACCATAAGCTATACAAACGTTTGAATTTTAGAACGGTTGTGGGAGGACGTGTTGGGTGCTCCTGCACACAGTGCTGAGACAACGAAGAAGCTTCTGGCCAGTGGCTGCTGGCCTCTCGACGCCTCTGGGTCTCTCTGGGCGCTTGGTCGGCGCTTGTGTATCGGCCTCACGGCGTGTCCCGCCCTTGTCCTTTAAATCACACCGCCATTAACCTTTGGCTGCGCTGATGCGCCCTATGCCTGCCACTGTGCAGCCCAGTTATTTCTGGCTCGTTGCGGCGAAACGCTACGCTGGTTCCCCCTCCTTATGGGTTCTCTTGTAAATTGGCGTTTAGGTTCCTTCTTCAATTTACATTTGATCTTTAATCGATTTCACAACCTTTCAAATTACCGGAAAAGTATCCGCAGCATAAAGTGATACTTTCGTGAAGTCGAACAGGTGATCATTAAAACACATACAAATAACGAGCACTAGAGTTGTCATACAGCAAGACTAAAATATCTAGGATAAACTTCAAAATTGCTGTATTCCAGAGCTCTTATCGGGATAAATTAATATCCATACGAATAATAAAAATGTAAATGTTTGTTTGTGTAAAACAGTTAATATCCAAAAAACTCTTGATCTATTTATTTGGAATTTTGACACAACATTGAATTATAATAGGTGAATATCTGTCACTTTCCACTTCTTTGACCTCTGGCTGTGTTGCTGATGTGAAAAATACCGAGTAGCACCGTGGTTCGGAACCCACGTTAAACTGTAGGTCTCCCTATAACTTGCTCGGTAAGTCATTTCGTAGGTCGGAGGAAGGCAACGGCATACCAGCTCCAAACAGGACCACGCCTAGTAAAGCACTGTGGTGTTACAAACCAATCTTCGGATTCCATAATGAAACTTTCACTCTGCAGCTGAGTGTGCGCTGATATGAAACTTCCTGGCGGATTAAAATTGTGTGCCAGAACCGGGACACGAAAAAATGTTTGTATAGTCTATGGGACTTAACTACGGGGTCATCAGTCCCTAAACTTACAAACTACTTATGAACTACTTACGAACTAGGACGGCACAAATATCCATGCCCGAGGGGGGATTCTAACCCCTGACCGTGCAGACCGTGACTGGAGCACCTTAGTCCCCTCGGCCACTGCGGCCGGCCCGGGACACGAACCTGGGACCTTTGCCTTTCGCGGGCAAGCGCTCTACCGACTGAGCTATCCCGACACGACTCACGATGCGGCCTCACAACTTTACTTCCGCCAGTACCTCGCTTCCTACTTTCCAAACTTCACGGTAGCTCTCCTGCGAAACACGCAGGACTAGCACTGCTGGAAGAAAGGATATGGTGGAGACATGGCTTAGCCACATCCTAAGGTATGTTTCCAGAATGAAAAGAATGAATGTAAAGGTTTCATTCTGGAAACATCCCTTAGGCTGTGGCTAAGCCATGTCTCCACCATATCCTTTCTTTCAGGAGTGCTAGTCTTGCAAGTTTCACAGGAGAGCTTCTGTGAAGTTTGGAAAGTAGGAGGCGAGGTACTGGCGGAAGTAAAGTTGTGAGGCGGCATCGTGAGTCGTGTCGGGATAGCTCAGTCGGTAGAGCGCTTGCCCGCGAAAGGCAAAGGTCCCAGGTTAGATTCCCGGTTCCGGTACACAATTTTAATACTCCAGGAAGTTTCAATCTTCGGATTGCTTTACCTTTACCTTTATTGTAAACCAATCTCCTTGACATATTACATATAATATATGTATAAATCCGGCGAATATGGAGGCCAATCCATGTCTGCACCAGTAAATTTGGGATATTCCAAAGCAATGACTCGATTCCCGAAGTATTCCTCAAGAAAGCGAAACACTTGTTCGGCCCGATTCGGTCGGGCTCTATCTTGCATAAACCATTCCGTACTGGCCGATCCTCTAACGCTTGCTGTGTGGTGACAAATTGTTTCAACATTGCAACGTAACGTGCACCAGTGACCGTTTCGCAAATGAAAAAAGGGCCAATAATGCCTCTGCTGCATACTGCAGCCCAGACAGCAACTTTAGGAGAATACGGGGGTTTCGCTACACACCAATATGGCTTTTCGGAACCCCAAAATCACCAGTTCTGGTTATTCACGTATCCATTCAGGTGAACGTGTGCTTCATCTGTAAACCACATGCAGCCAATATCAAATCCTTCACTATCAATCACTGTGAGCATCTGCTTAGAAAAGGCAATCCTTTGTTGCACAGCTCGTACGGGTATGGCCTGGTGCGTTTGAATTTTGAATGGAAACATGTGGAGGCTCTTTCTCAGTATTTTCCGTGTGCTGGAACGCATCAAACCAGTCTCAGGTGCAATTCTACGGACGGATGACATTGGATTTTGCTGAATAATTCCAGAAACTGTGGCGATAATTTCAGGCGTAACATGCGGTTTGTTTGCGGCCAACATGCCCCACTAGATCATCAGTTACGCTGCCTGTTCGTTGAAATTTTGGAACATTAAATCGTGCTTGAAAACTTCGCCTTGTTGCCGTAGGACTCTCTTCTAACCTGTGGTACTCTAGCACCAGCTCCGCGTTGTTCAATGGAGTACATGGTTGTAATCTCTTCCTTCGGTACGCTAACGTCCTTTCACGTTTCAATAGTGGAACTGATTGCTCTGGGCTTCGGATCACTATTTGTACTAGGCATTACGTATGGCGATTACAGCGCCATCTGTTAGCAGCTTTTGTAACTATTATTTCAAACTGTTGTATAAACTTCTTACAGCTTTCACAATAAACATACCGTTTACTGCATTCCTCTATCGATCTTTGTTTTCGAGATATTTAATTATGAAATCAGGAAGTCCTTTTCTGGAGACCCTGTATCTCAGCGCTGATGCAAACAAGGCTCGTCTCATTACGGAAATTGGCTAATTATGGTCGCTACTAAACGAGACTAATGGGCAAGTCACATTACCTCAAAGCTTGACAGGGTAATTCCTACAGATCCAATATCGACCGTATCCTGGTGATATTAGGCCAAGAACAATAACAACAAAAACGATAATATAATAATAATAACAATAATAATAATGGCTACAGCATCTGCCCGGTGATCCCGGTTCGATCCCTGGAATACGCACAAATTTTCATCTGCTTCGTTGAATTAAATTCAATGCCCAGAATAAGAAGCTAAAATACTTTCTTATTGTACTACATATAAGTTGAAACGGATCACTGTGTGTTTTCTTTCGCAAAGTCACCAAATTTATATATTTAAACTAGCTTAAACCCGCGGCTCCGATCGCGTGTTAGTTGATTATGATAGATAAGCTATCTTTCACTAGTGTGCTATGAGACTGAATAGTAAGTAGTGTAGATCAAATCAGGCGTAAAAATGCACTCGTTTCGAAGAATCCAATCACGAAATTCAATAATAATGATTGTAATAATATCACAGATCGATCACTTGACGTAATGCGCGAAACGTCTAATGGATTTTTTTTAAAGAGATGTCTTAAAAGACATTTCTTATTTACTGCTTTATTTATTTATTCTTATATTTCCTTATTCGTATGCTTATCCTTACAGAGAAAGAGCTGAAGACATTGTAGCACGCATAGACCAAAGATATGGTCTGTGGCATGACGTTTCGGTATATGTAACCTTCTTGCTATAGAGTCGCAAACGTCATCGCTTGACTTCAGTCCGAATTTTTTTATAATTTGACAACTTTCAACCACTAAATCTTCCACCGCTTATAGCTATCGGCATGGAACTGCTGTGGTGTACAACTGGAGAATTCGGACAACAATTACACACAGACCATTCGTTTGCGTTCTGTAGTTTTCGCTGCAGAGCGAAATATTAACACACACACACGTAGACTTTCATATACACCAATAACTTTCTATCCCAATATACTCCACCCTGTTATCATTATCAGCCCTCAAGCGACAATGCAACCAATAAAACCATTTTCAAAGAGTAAATATAAATTTCAAAGAGTAATTATTGTTCCGTATTTCGCGTTATATTCTTCAAAACTCAAAACCTTCCTGAAGTATAAATTAGTAACTGTACAAATATTTAAGTCTCTGCGTCTTGTCATTCGGACGTGATAAGCGTACACCGAACAGACATTCACATTAATATATATATATATATATATATATATATATATATATATATATATATATATATATATAGAGCTATCCGATCGCCATAAAACCGTGCCTAAAGCCTTCCACGGGTAGACATTAGCAACTGTACAAATTTTTAGCTCTTTATGTTTTGTGGTTCAGACGTGATAAACGTACACCGAACAGACCTTCACATTTATAGATATAGATTACTTTCGTCTACTGGTCTTCTTACAATGCAAAGCTGTGTTGCATGGAGCTGTAACCTTCAGTTATCAGTCAATTTAGCACAGAATATTTTTCCACATCCCATAGCAACGTTATGTTGCGGGAAAAAAATGACAATATTAATGTTGTACTCTCTGGTGAGAAGCGTCATTATTATTAACGCGGCGCCACATTTTTGTGCGTCACGTCACGTCACGAGTGGTGACAGCGACCCGCGCCCGCCAGTCAGAACAGCACTGACACCTGTCCCAGCTAGCTATCTTCCCGCTCTGATTACCCCGTGAACACTCCGGCGCGCTCCGAAAATAAACGACATAATCTAATTACTTTATTAATAAGCACGCTCTTCATGGTGACTGCTCTCATTTTGCAAGCCCTGTTTCCTGCATTGTCCGTTTCCGAAATTTCACGCTTACGATTTCGAGGATTAAAATTTTGGCAAAAAAAAGAAAGGGGAAAAAAAGTTGATGTGGCGTTTTTGGCCTGTCCTCGTCGCACTGAATGGAGCAGTTCCATTGTGTGTGTTTAAACAGCTCCCTTTCCTTTATCCACAAATTAGCATCGTATGAGCGCGTCCATTTTTTCCACCGGGTAGGTTGTTTTTGCAGTACTGTTTATGTGTGAGTGCGAGAGCCATCGCAAATCCATTACTGCTCTGCAGAGATGGAAGTCCGGACTCACAGACGCAACGGTGTGCGTGTTGTACGTAAGTAGGTGTGGAAGTTCATTACTGAAAAATATAGCTACGGCACTGAATAATAATAATTTATGGTACTTTTAACCATTTTTGATGCAATAACTTTATAACGGATTTCAGACTCGTTTAAACCAAATGCTACAATTACAATTTTCATTACAAACTAGCTGAAAACCCGGCATTGCCCGGGTAGTTATTTATTTATTTCTGCCATTGTCCAGGTATATATTCATTTGTATAAGGGCTGTATGTCTGTAAAACCTCGTGGGACTATAATTGGTAGTAAAGAAGTAATAGATTCAAACTTGGTGCGTGATGGGGCGGCTTTCCATGAACGTTACGCATATATCATAAACTACGTGTCATACTGTGTTACAATTTAGAAGGTACACTCAACTATATGTAGGTATACTGTCTCTATAATTTTCTGCGGCTACAGTTTGTAGTGTACAAATTATAAATTGTAACGTCATACCGAATGCCGTAGTTTCACTCCATAAATAGCGGAAAAGTAGTAAGCGAGAAACTTTTTTCCTTTCATCATTTTGCTATGGTTGTTAGCGAGAAAAAAATAACGGTTTGAAATTATGTTTAAAGTTTGCTGCAAGTCGCTAAGTGCTCTCTATCTCATATAGCGTATATATAAAATCTCGCAGTATTATATGGCATTTTTGAAGCATGTGCTGTATGTGATTCTTAACCATGCAGCAATTGTTACCTCACTGTAAGGAATTTGTGTACCAAATTTGGTTGAAATCGGTGCAATGGTTTAGGGGAAAAAGAGCAGCATTGTCGCAAAATGCAGCAGTTGTTCGCGCATCTCATTGTTTATGACGTCATACCTCGTGAACTATATATCGTATGTGATTCTTACACTTACGGCGACCGTCCTCATGGATTGAAACTTACGTGTACAAAATTTCATAACGATTGGAACAAAACTGTAGATTTGTATGCAACTCGTACAAATATACGGACACTCTGTTGTATATATTAGATTGCCATCACGCTGTGTATTTAGAAACAATGGAAAAGATAATAGTAAACCAATAAATTATAAACAAAATGTAATTCAAATCAAATATTTGTATAGCTTATGGGACTTAACTACGGGGTCATCAGTCCCTAAACTTACAAACAACTTATGAACTAGCTAATCCTAAGGACGGGACAAATATCCATGCCCGAGGGGGAATTCGAACCCTCGACCGTAGTGCCAGTGCAGATCGTGACTGGAGCGCCTCAGTCCCCTCGGCCACCGCGGCCGGTCAAAATTTAATTCCAAACAAAAACCACATATTCCAAACAGGTAGATATTGTGGAGATTAAATAATGATTAAACGTGGGTAGCAAGAAAATAGCTATTAGCATTATAATCTTCCTAATACTATGATTTCGTTGTTTCACAAAGTGCCCGTTGTAATTAACATGGAATATATTGATAGCTTTTAAAGTACAATATGTAAGGGATGATTTTTCTAGAAAGAAACGAAGAGTTTCAGTTATATATATAGTATTTACTCGGTGCTTATATAGGGTAGCTGCTGGTAGGCTTATAGGGCTGTGGTTCATAAAACTTTGCAGTTTTCCCTGACGTTTCGTCCAGAGCTATGCTGGACGTCTTCGGAGTTCAAAATGTTCAAATGTTTGTAGAGTCTATGGGACATAACTACGGGGTCATCAGTCCCTAAACTTACAAACTACTTATGAACTATTTACAACTAAGGACGGCACAAATATCCATGCCCGAGGGGGGATTCGAACCCCCGACCGTAGTGGCCGTACGGACCGTGACTGGAGCGCCTCAATCCCCTTTTTTTTTTTTTTTTTTGCTCTATGTGTAGTTCTGTTCGTTGCGGACGTTGATCAAGTTTGTTCGTTTTTGTTAGATGTGTTCTTGGCTCAGCTTTTTTATTACAGAGGCCGTTCAGCCCTCTGACCGGGCGCGCTGAGCCACGGCGCCCGGCTCCCCTCGGCCACCGCGGCCGGCTCTCCGGGGTTCTACTTCCACTGAGTTTTGCTGACGGGCGTCAGAGAGCGACATACACAGAGTGAATCATCTAACACTTGCACAGTAAATATTGCGGAGACGGAAAGTGCGATTGATGTGCGGTTTTCACAGAATGGATTGGTAGTCAGGGGCTCGAATTTTTAGCCAATAAATAGATTGTAAAAAAAAACCTAAAAATTCTTTTTAATGGAACAATGGTAGTTTCTATCATGCACTGGAAATTTTGACACAAGCTGTGTACAAAGAATTTTGAATGACATTTTTATCTCGTTTAGTTTTGCAGCTACAACCATTCAAAGTTTTGGGGGCGGAGGCGACGACAGCGTAGCTGACTGGCTGGTGGTCATGAGACAGTGGGCCATGCCCCAGGGTCTAGCCACTCGGGTAATCAGCAACCCTATCGCAGCCTCCGCTCCCGAAACTTTCAACGGTTGTAGCTGCCAAACTAAACGTGATAAAAATGACATTCAAATTTCTTTGTACACAGCTGGTGTCAAACATTCCAGTGCATGATAGAAACAACCATTGTTCCATTAAAAAACTGTATGGTTGCGTAAAAAATACACTTTCTCACTAATATTACCAATACGAGCCTGTGACTACCAGTCCATTCTGTGAAAACAGCACATCAATCGCACTTTTCCTTTCCGTGATATTTGCTTTGCAAGTGTTGGGTGATTCACCCTGTATGGTGTGGAAAGTGGGCGGGGTGAAGCGTCACGTTATCAGCAGAGATAGTCCTTGCCAAAAACTTCACTATCGATTACAATCTGTCAGAGATAAAACCTGTCGATCTTTTAAAGCTACTGTCCATATGACGTTAAGTTTCAAATCTTTTACTTTCCTATTACATAGTTCAGTGACTTCTCTGTATTGCCGTGGATAATAATTCGTCACTGTGGATAAAACTGTTGTTTCGGAAAACCTCACTACAAGACTTCCAGACTGAAGAGCATGCTCTCCTTCTGCCGATTTCTAGTCGGCAAAGGCTTTTGTGTTCCTTTAGCATTGTTTCTACACTTCCTTTGGTGTTGCAATATAATCTTTGCCACATATACATGGAATTTTATATACGCCACAAGCAGAAAGAGGAGGTCGTTTATCCTTTAGAACGGAGTACTTGACATATTGCTGATGTTCTGAAAACTGGTCTGACGTTGTATTTGCGCAGTATTTTTCCTTTCGCGATAAATGGCAGGGAAACTGTGCTCTTCTATCGTTTTCCTCTGTCACTGGTTCTTTGCCTATTGTTATTTGAACGCAGAACTCTGTTTATTTCTTCACCTGAATAGCCATTTTTCTTGAAAGCTTGCTTCAGGTGTTTTAATTCACCGTCATATGGACTGTAGCTTTAAAAGATCGACAGGTTTTATCTCTGACAGATTGTAATCGATAGTAAAGTTTTATCTCTGACAAGGATTGTCTCTGTGGTAACGTGACAGTTTGGCCACGACAACTTTCAACAGTATACATGTCACTCTCAGACGCCCGACTCGTCAGCCAGCAAGGCTCAGCGAAAGTAGGAAGACGTCCGATGAAGTCCGGCATAGCTCTGGACAAACCGTCGGGGAAAACTGCAAAGTTTTATGGACCACGGCCTTATAACTGAGAAGATGTACCACCAGCTATGACATCCGGTCATGAAAGCCTTCATTGCTTACATAGGGTAGCCCTAAAATATATGTCAAAAATGAAACGGCCGGTAGAAAGAAGCAGATGCATAGAAATGTGTGGTCGGTAATCACGCCTTGAGCCAGTGGAGAGCGCTGACTAGTGCGCTGTTTACGAGCTGGCGAATGTGGTTCCATCACGTTGGAGCCCAGTAGCCTTCAGTCGCAACGTCAGGAATCAACTGAAACTGTCTCCGGCCAGCAGTGGATAGGAGGGGGCGGACCAGTTCCCTCGCAACCCCGTTCACCTGATTCAACCTGCGTGGATTTCGTTCTTTTGCGTCATATTAAAAGCCTAGTGTATGACTGTACCGTCACATCGGAAGACGATCTCGTTGCCCGTGTGTCTTTTTCAACTGGACATGTGGTCTTCTTTTAATTTACGCCGATCCATGCACCGTCGCTGTGAATCTTTTATCGCTGTTGTAAACCTCTTTTAACCTATCAATAAACAAAAGTTTTGTCTTTACTTTGCTTTTCACTTTCACTTCTTTCTTACTTCTGTAGCCGCTTACGCTGAAACAAGCCATTACCGATCACATCAATCAGCTTATTTCGGTCTCCTCTACCTGCCGTTTCATTGTTGACATACATTTTAAGATCACCCAGTAGGCTATATCCTAACCAAAATAAATAAATAAATAAATAAAAATAAAATAATGAATAAATAAAAAGTAGAACAAATTCGACACATAGCAACTGAAGATGTTCTGTAATACTTGTAAAGCCCCTATGGTCCCGACATAATTAATTTTTTATAATATTTAGGCGAAAATGGTGGTCACACAATACTTATAAAGTTGTATTATTAATTACACTACTGGCCATTATAATTGCTACACCAAAAAGAAATGCAGATGATAAACGGGTATTCATTGGACAATACAATATACTAGAACTGACATGTTATTATATTTTCACGCAATCTGGGTGTTTAGATCCTGAGAAATCAGTACCCAGAACAACCACCTCTGGCCGTAATAACGGCCTTGATACGCCTGGGCATTGAGTCAAACAGAACTTGGGGGGGGGGGGGGGGGGCGTGTACAGGTACAGATGCTCATGCTGCTTCAACAGGACACCGCAGTTAAGCAAGAGTAGTGACTGGCGTATTGTGATGAGCCAGTTGCTCGGCCACCATTGACCAGACGTTTTCAATTGGTGAGAGATCTGGATAATGTGCTAGCCAGAACAGCAGTCCAACATTTTCCGTATCCAGAAAGGCCCGTACAGGACCTGCAACATGGTGTCAAGCATTATACTGCTGAAATGTAGGGTTTCGCAGGGATCGAATGAAACGTAGGGCCACGGGTCGTAACACATCTAAAATGGAACGGAAACTGTTCAAAGTGCCATCGATGCGAACAAGAGGTGACTGAGACATGTAACCAAGGACACCCCCATACTATTACGCCGGGTGATACGCCAGTATGGCGATGACGAATTCACGCTTCCAATGTGCGTTCACCGCGATGTCGCCAAACACAGATGCGACCATCATGATGCTGCAAATGGAACCTCGATCCACCTAAAAAAAAGACGTTTTGCCATTCGTGCACCCAGGATCGTCGTTGTGTACACCATTGCACGTTCTCCCGCCTGTGACACAGCGTCAAGAATAACCGCAGTCATGGTCTCCGAGCTGATAGTCCATGCTGCTGCAAACGTCGTCGAACTGTTCGTGCTGATGGTTGTTGTCTTGCAAACGTCCCCGTCTGTTGACGCAGGGATCGAGCCTTTGCTGCACGATCCGTTACAGCCATGCGGATAAGATGCCTGTCATCTCGACTGCTAGTGATACGAGGCTGTTGGAACCCAGAATACGTTCCGTATTGCCCTCCTGAACACAACGATTCTATATTCCTCTAACAGGCATTGGATCCCGACCAGCAATGTCGCGATACGATAAACCTCGATCGCGATAGGCTACAATCCGAAGTTTATCAAAGTCGGAAACGTGATAGTACGCATTTCTCCTCCTTACGGTTCGCCAGCCGCAGTGGCCGAGCGGGCTTCGGCGCGCCAGTCACAGTCTGCACGGCCGCTACGCTCGGGGGATCGAATCCCTCCTCGGGCATGGATGTTTGTGGCGTCTTTAGTATAAGGTAGTTCATAAGTAGTTTGTAAGTTTAGGGACTGATGACCCCGCACTTAAGTCCCTTAAGATTAACAAACATTTGAACATTTTTAACAACAACTTTTCACCATGCAACGGCGGTCAACTGCTGTTTGTGTATGAGAAATCGGTTGGAAACTTTCCTCATGTCAGCACGTTTTAGGTGTTGCCACCGACGCCAAACTTATGTGAATGTTCTGAAAAGCTAATCATTTGCATATCACAGCATCTTTTTCCTGTCGGTTAAATTTCGCGTCTGTAGCCATTCATCTTCGTGGTGTAGTAATTTTAATTGCCAGGAGTGTATTATTAATACTGTTTGTCATTCTGCATTGTACGTGAGTTATTTATGTAGTGAACTTTGTGAACTGGCCACAGATACTTATTGTAAGTGGCGCAGTAATCGTTGGAAGTTTGATTGTAGAGTAAGCGCTCTGTCTGCGAGAGAGAGCAGTTAGTTGCCAGTTACGTGTGGTAGCGCGAGGAAGTCTGTAGCGGTAAGGAAGCTGTTGGAGAAGGCAGTCGTCAAGTATGTGATCCAGCACGCCATTATTTTCTTAAGAGTATAATTTCTGATCTTAAATTCGTTTTCTGCGTTCTCATTTTTGTAGTTAGTTTCCGCTTCGTTTTATTTTCTTCGTTTATGATTATTGTTTAATTTAATTACTACCCACCTACCATTTCTGCATATTTTAATATTGAAATCAACCAAGTTATGAACCTGCATGCTGCAAGCTACTTGCTGTTTCCAGTTTTGTAATAAGAGTATACGAGGTAGGACAAGTTTTCATTTTTTTATCTGTGTCGCAGTCGCATTGTCTTCCTCGTTCATTATTCAAGTTAATCAGTTTCGTTGCACCATTTGGGATTACTTTTCGAAAGGGCCATAAATTTTATTGTTTGTGTTTCACCTATTTCCCGGGCGTGTCCGTTGCGCATATTAATGTTGTTTAACACTCACCTCAGTGGTCGTACTCGCCCCACATTGTTCGGTTTCTAAAGGTTCAGTTTTGCACTATGTAGTATGCAAATGTTCAAATGTTTGTATAGCTTATGGAACTTAACTACGGGGTCATCAGTCCCTCAACTTACAAATAACTTATGAACTAGCTAATCCTAACGACGGCACAAATATCCATGCCCGAGGGGGATTTCGAACCCTCGACCATAGTGGCCGTGCAGACCGTGACTGGAGCGGCCGGCCAAAATTTAATTCTAAACAAAAACCACATATTCCAAACAGGTAGATATTGTGGAGATTAAATAATGATTAAACGTGGGTAGCAAGAAAATAGCTATTAGCATTATAATCTTCCTACTGATATGATTTCGTTGTTTCACAAAGTGCTGCTGGGGTCATAAATACCCGTTGTAATTAACATGGAATACATTGATAGCTTTTAAAGTACAATATGTAAGGGATGATTTTTCTAGAAACAAACGAAGAGTTTCAGTTATATATATAGTATTTACTCAGTGCTTATATAGGGTAGCTGCTGGTAGATCTTCCGGCTTATAAGGCTGTGGTTCATAAAACTATGCAGTTTTCCCTGACGTTCCGTCAAGAGCTATGCTGGACGTCTTCGGATATCTACTTCCACTGAGTTTTGCTGACTGCCGAGAGGCGTCAGAGCGATATACACAGGGTTAATCATCTAACACTTGTACAGTAAATATTGCGGAAACAGAAAGTGCGATTGATGTGCGGTTTTCACAGAATGGATTGGTAGTCAGGGGCTCGTATTTTTAGCCAATAAATAGATTGTAAAAAATACCTAAAAAGTTTTTAATGTAACAATGGTAGTTTCTATCATGCCCTGGAATTTTTGACACAAGCTGTGTACAAAGAATTTTGAATGTCATTTTTATGACGTTTAGTTTGGCAGCTACAACCATTCAAAGTTTTGGGGGCGGAGGCGACAACAACGTAGCTGACTGGCTGATGGTCATGAGACAGTGGACCGTGCCCCAGGGGCTAGCCACTCGGGTAATCAGCAACCCTATCGCAGCCTCCGTTCCCGAAACTTTGAACGGTTGTAGCTGCCAAACTAAACGTGATAAAAATGACATTCAAATTTCTTTGTACACAGCTGGTGTCAAACATTCCAGTGCATGATAGAAACAACCATTTTCCATTAAAAAAACTGTATGGTTGCGTAAAAATACACTTTCTCACTAATATTACAATCTGTTTGTTGGCTAAAAATATGAGCCCATGACTACCAATCATTCTCTGAAAACAGCACATCAATCGCAGTTTTCCTTCCCGTAATATCTGCTTTGCAAGTGTTGGGTGATTCACCCTGTATGGTGTGGAAAGTGGGCGTGGCGAAGCGTCATGTTATCAGCAGAGAAAATACTTGTCAAAAACTTCACTATCGATTACAATCTGTCAGAGATAAAACCTGTCGATCTTTTAAAGCTACTGTCCATATGCCGTTAAGTTTCCTATTAAAATTATCCTTATGTTTATATAGTTCAGTGACTTCTCTGTATTGCCGTGGATAATAATTCGTCATTGTGGATAAAACTGTTGTGCCGGCCGCGGTGGCCGAGGGGACTGAGGCGCTCCAGTCACGGTCTGCACGGGCACTACGGTCGGGGGTTCGAATCCCCCCTCGGGCATGGATATTTGTGTCGTCCTAGTTCGTAAGTAGTTCATAAGTAGTTTGTAAGTTTAGGGACAGATGACCCCGTAGTTAAAAGTGTTCAAATGTTTGTTAAGCTGATGGGACTTAACTAAGGGGTCATCAGTCCCTAAACTTACAAAGTACTTATGAACTACTTACGAACTAGGACGGCACAAATATCCATGCCCAAGGGGGGATTCGAACCCCCGACCGTAGTGGCCGTGCTGACCGTGACTGGAGCGCCTCAGTCACCTCGGCCACCGCGGCCGGCACCCCGTAGTTAAGTCCCATAAACTATACAACATTTGAACATTTGATAAAACTGTTGTTTCGGAAAACCTCACTACATGACTTCCAGACTGAAGTGCTTGCTCTGCTACAGAAGATTTTTTTCATTTTTACTAGTCGGCAAAGACTTTTGTGTTCATTCAGCATTGTTTCTACACTTCTTTTGGTGGTTCCAATATAAACCTTACCACATGTACATGGAATTTTATACACGCCACAAGCAGAAAGAGGAGGTCGTTTATCCTTTACAGAACGGAGTAGTTGACATATTTTCTTAGTTGTTCTGAAATCTGGTCTGATGTTGTATTTGCGCAGTATTTTTCCTTTCGCGATAAATGGCATGGAAACTGTGCTCTTCCGTCGTTTTCCTTTGTCATTGGTTCTTTGCCTATTGATATTTGGTCGCAGAACTCTGTTTACTTCTTCACCTGAATAGCCATTTTTCTTGAAAGCTTGCTTCAGGTGTTTTAATTCAGCGTCATATGGACTGTAGCTTTAAAAGATCGACTGGTTTTATCTCTGGCAGATTTCAATCGATAGTAAAGTTTTATCTCTGACAAGGATTATAACGTGACAGTTTGGCCACGACAGCTTTCTACAGTATACATGTCACGCTCAGACGCCCGACTCGTCAGCCAGCAAGGTTCAGCGAAAGTAGAAAGACGTCCGATGAAGTCCGGCATAGCTCTGGACGAACCGTCGGGGAAAACTGCAAAGTTTTATGGACCATGGCCTTATAACTGGGAAGATGTACCACCAGCTATGACATCCGGTCATGAAAGCCTTCATCGATATATATAAAAGGAAGTGTCCCGATTGACTGACTGACTGATTGACTGACTGACTGACTCATCATCGCCCAGCGCAAACCACTGAAGATAGAAACTTGAAATTTGTGGAGGGTGTTGATCTTACTCTGTAGGCGTCATTTAAGAAGCCATTTTTCGATATTCCGTCCGTAAGGAGGTGAAATAGGGGATGCAACATTATTTGAAAATACGTAGCTATTTAGGCAATTTTGAAGATAGAACTACAAAATTTCGGATTTTAATTCAGGGTTCGAATTTAAAAGACACGTGTTTCGGCATTTTTTGATATTCGACAAATAATGGGGTAAAATAGGTGACGCAAAAAATTGATTTTCAAAAATATGTTGCTGTTCACTCAAATTTTAAGCTACAACTACGAAACTTCGGATATGGAATCTTGGTCAGGATTAAAAATCCATGATATTAAGTATTTTTGGAACCCAGCATACGTTCCGTATTGCCGTCCTGAACACAACGATTCCATATTCCTCTAACAGGTATTGGATCGCGACCAACGCGCCAGCAATGTCGCGATACGATAAACCTCAATCGCGACAGGCTACAATCCGACGTTTATCAAAGTCGGAAACGTGATAGTACGCATTTCTCCTCCTTACATGAGGCACCACAATAACGGTTCGCCAGCCGCAGTGGCCGAGCGGTCTTCGGCGCGCCAGTCACAGTCTGCACGGCCGCTACGGTCGGGGAATCGAATCCCCCCTCAGGCATGGATGTTTGTGGCGTCTTTAGTATAAGATAGTTCATAAGTAGTTTGTAAGTTTAGGGACTGATGACCCCGTACTTAAGTCCCTTAAGATTAACAAACATTTGAACATTTTTTAACAACAACGTTTCACCAGGCAACGGCGGTCAACTGCTGTTTGTGTATGAGAAATCGGTTGAAAACTTTCCTCGTATAATTTCTGATCTTAAATTCGTTTTCTGCGTTCTCATTTTTGTAGTTAGTGTCCCCTTCGTTTTATTTTCTTCGTTTATGATTATTGTTTAATTTAATTACTACCCACCTACCATTTCTGCATATTTTAATATTGAAATCAACCAAGTTATGAACCTGCATGCTGCAAGCTACTTGCTGTTTCCAGTTTTGTAATAAGAGTATACGAGGTAGGACAAGTTTTCATTTTTTTATCTGTGTCGCAGTCGCATTGTCTTCCTCGTTCATTATTCAAGTTAATCAGTTTCGTTGCACCATTTGTGATTACTTTTCGAAAGGGCCATAAATTTTATTGTTTGTGTTTCACCTATTTCCCGGGCGTGTCCGTTGCGCATATTAATGTTGTGTAACACTCACCTCAGTGGTCGTACTCGCCCCACATTGTTCGGTTTCTAAAGGTTCAGTTTTGCAGTATGTAGTATGCAAATGTTCAAATGTTTGTATAGCTTATGGAACTTAACGATGGGGTCATCAGTCCCTAAACTTACAAACTACTTATGAACTAACTAATACTAAGGACGGCACAAATATCCATGCCCGAGGGGGGATTCGAACCCCTGACCGTAGTGGCCGTGCAGACCGTGACTGGAGCGCCTCAGTCCCCTCGGCCACTGCAGCCGGCCGTAGTATGCAGTATTGGTCAATTTCCATTAAACATAATTTATTTTCCGAGATACCTTGCATACTTTCTGTATTTTCTGCTCCGAGTGCGATAAAAGAGAGGATCTGAAGTCCCTAGTCAAGTTAGGAAACATAAGCAATACATAACTAAAAACAGTTCGATCCTTACGTGGGGCGGCGGGCGTTTTGTTTGTGGTTACGATTGCCTCTTTATAATGAAAGTAGCCTATTATTAAAATAAGCAAGATCTCGGGCAGTTGAGACCTGAAAATGTGAGTTAAAACGCTCACTGCTGTTCTAAAATACTTTATGAGTGGCCACAGTACATGTCCAACGGAAATTTAACTAACTGCTCACTCCTTAAGGGTGCAGCCAACATTTTAAGAAACACAAAATCAACGTTAAGAAATAAATGAATAGATAATTAAACTTGGGATGAGGAGCATGAAATCACAAAGCAGAGGTTTGGTGCTTTAAAATCATAATCTATTCAGAAAAATGAGTATGTAACTAAATGTGGGGAGACCAAATTAAGCACACACCTTGTACAAAAGTGAATTAAATCATAAAATTACTGCTCATAATAAAATTGTTTCTGCCCTCTATGAATATGGAGGTAACATGAGAGAAAATTTGCAAACACACAGTGGGTAGCTTAAAACACATTAATTCGTTCACAGACATGTGTATAATGTGTGGCAGTACATTACTCTCCAGACACACGAGATAGCATCAGTGAAACCAGGCGTCAGCGTCGTAATGACAAGATGGCAGGTGTCTTGATCACTAATTTAAGTACACTATGCACTAAACGAACTCATGATTGGGGAGGCAGCGGCTCACTATTATTAAGTACCATGTGGTGTGCGACCACGCCGAATTTCACAACATTTACAAACAGGACTTAATTTAGAATAAGCGAGTAAAGCACATGCAAGAATTCGTATATAAAAATGCTAGTATTAACAAAAGCATGGCTGAAGGCCAATGTGACGACCATTATAAAAGCACATGGTGCAATCGGTCATACACGACAGGAAAGACAGAATCAAATCAGAAAATCTGAGAAATATTTAGCATACTCATGGATACAGAAATGATGTGAAAACGTTAGTTAAAAACACGAAGGAAATTCAAATGCACTAGGTTTACACAAAGGCTGAAGGCCACACATGTGTATTCTAACTTGAGCAAAACTGGACACACAATAATTACTGTAATGAAAATGCAAATAATAAATTTACTCTAAATTTACTTGAGTTCCGTAAATTAAGAAACACTTCGCCTCGCATAGCAAAAGAATTACTCAAGAGAACTATCACTGAAAAACGAAGACTGTCTGATCACGAAGAAATCAAAGTCCTAACAGCATATCCTTACCCTCTGCATGATTTGGCGGAGTAATTACTTGCCGGCCACGGTGGCCGAGGGGACTGAGGCGCTTCAGTCACGGTTTGCACGGCCACTACGGTCGGGGGTTCGAATCCCCACTCGGTCATGGATATTTGTGCCGTCCTTAGCATTAGCTAGTTCATAAGTAGTTTGTAAGGTTAGGGGCTAATGACCCTGTAGTTAATCCCATACAAAAAAAAAGTAACTACTTCCTCAGTCGTCGTAGCCAGAATAAAGGGTGAAGCTCTAAGGCCTCGGAAAAACCTCCCTCTGCCATACACCGGATGTGGAGAGCGGTATAAGCGACGCAGAGTGCGTTCGGAGACTAGTGTTTACCGACCCTTGCTACCTGTCCAAGACAATTCCCTCTACAACCGCTACCAGAAAGGTCTCCTGTCACCTCTTTCGTCCAAGATTAGGTTGGTACGACACTAAGAACACGGTCAGCTCTCCACCTTGCCAAGTAAGCTTGTCTCTGGCCAGCCAGCAGACCCCAGCAAAGACGACAAACGAAGCCATGCGTTCTTAACTACAGTAAAACGAGGCCTAAAGCAGGAGGCGGCGACTGTAAGCCATTGCGGGGCAGTCAGTCAATATTAAAAGCAGCCTTCCACATTCATATGAACATACAAATTCAATCACAGGGGTGGAAACATATATAAATATGGGGAAAACATTCATACACATAGGGCATTGATCATTGATAAAAATAATAATAAAATAATTAACACACAGATAGCTAACATTAATGATACAGAGGTTAGGTTACAGAATAAATCAAAATGGAACACGACCACACAATGAGTGGACGTGTTTCAATATTTCTAATTTTTTTTTTATGAGAGCCTGTAAATAATGTTATGAGCAACAAAGAGAACGATGGGAAAAAAATATCATCTTCAGTCAGTCGAAACAGAATATTCCTAAACTCGATCAAATCCGGAGGATTCGAGAACTGCTACTAAAATGCATTTCTTCACTTCTTAATAACATGAATGTTGTTTCAAAAGAACACGTGCAAATAAATTAAACTTTCAAGTAATTTTCTTCCTTTCTAATGAGATACGTCGGACTACGTGTCCCTCGCGGTCTTTTTAATCAATATTGAATATCCATAATACGAGTCAATTTAATCATGTGTGCGTGGTATGTTTATTGTGCTATTGAATTATTCAGTAGCTGAGCATCCATGAGTTCCAATTGGGATGATTCGTGTAATTACTATTTTTGGGGGGATTTTGGGGGATTTAGACTGGTAGTTTGGCCTCCCCTCGCGTCCTGCCAGGGGCTGATGGTCGTAAAAAGACAGAGAAAGCCTTGGAGGCAAACGTAGCTCCGGCTGGCGACGGTATGTCGCACGCCATATGGTTCGGAAAGAGTAGCGCCACAGCGTAGGAGTGGAAGGGGCCGCGTGTTTTAAATGAGGAATCCTTAAAATGTTAGCCGCCCACACCGTGACCGTGGGATACTACGTTGGCAGTCTGCAAAATCACCCGATTTGTTAACTTTGGTGCCTAGAATTATTGGGCGGTGATTGGAAACGGCCAATGTGGTGTGAGCTTTCAAATCAAATGTTTGTAAATCTATCGGACCAAACTGCGTGGTCATCAGTCCGTAGCTTACAAACTACTTAAACTAAGGCAAACTAACCTAAGGACTACACACACACACACACACACACACACACACACACACACACACACACACACACACACACACACATGCCCAAGGGAGGACTCGAACCTCCGACGGCGAGCAACCGCGCGCTCCGCAGCGAGGCGCATTAGACCGCTCGGCTACTCCACCGCGGCTGTGAGCTTTCCTCCCGCTTTTTAGCAATAGTTTTACATTACGCATTACCATTGGTTGTTAATATACTGAAAGTGAGATTTTGTATAGACAGAATGATATTTGAGTCTTGAAGAATTGAAGCCTTGGGGGGGGGGGGGGGATGAATTGTTAGACTTGGGAGCGACAAGACATCCATGAGCTCCAGCAGCGGGTATGAGATGGGAACTTTTACGAAAAATTTGTAAGAGTGATTTGTCAACTGCAATCTGTTCAGATATATCATAGCAGTACGCCATTATATGGGAGACGCACCAATTACTCAGCTACAATAATAATGGTAAGCATGCCATCAGTGCTTTCCCGCCTCCGTTCGAAGCGTAGGTCTTGCAATTCAATCTCGTGTCAGCATTTTATTTTATCCTGATTCCGTCAGTCAGTAATTCCCGTTAATTCCCTTTCATATCGTTTTCAGCATAATCATTCCCCTTTCTTGGTTTGCTCTAATTACAGCCTGTTTGAATGTTTACGTCTTATCACAAAATTTCATTTCAGGTTTGCGTGTCTCTTTTGCATAAATAAATGGTGTATGGTTTCACTAATCCCTGTTCCGTTACTAGTTAGAACCCCCACATCTTACTATTTATTATGTGGATACAGTTTGTCTATGTGTCTGGACACTCAGGTGATTAGGATAGGACCACGTCGTAATTAATACAGTCAGTTTTCAAAGTCGTTATCCACCATTTGCGCGTATTTAATTACAATCCAGGCAATTTAATTACTTTATTAAATTTCCCTATCAGTTGAGTGAGTCAGGTTCTGTGGTGCCGCTTTGCGTGCCACAGACCGGTGAACTATATTCAGACTCTGGGCGTTTGTGTCCTCCGTAGTTTTGCACCAAAATAAAAAACGAAATACCAAATAATTAGCTTCACTGTTCCGATATTCAAGCAGCTAACTACATTACTGCTCGACTTACAATGAGAAAGATGAAATCACGCGTTCACATCTTTAAAGTTACCAGATTCCACAACAGATCGAAAATAACTCACGGCAGCAATCGCCTACAAACAAGCGAATATAGACGCGACCGGATAAGTTTCGAAGCACTATACACTCCTTTGCTTCACTTGTCTGACAACCATCCTATCCCCCCCCCCATCTCCTGTTTCCACACTGCAGAGTGTGATTCGGAATGTAGCAGCCGGAGATGAGGGTTGTGTGACTGTGTTCTGTACCTGTGCGATTACGTGAATATTCCATATTCTGAGGAAGGCCAAGGCCGATAACTGAACTATTGTATGTGTCACTTTTTGATATGCCTATCGCAGCTCGTCGTTACGTTTTTGTGGAGAGTTGTAAATTGCCCTTTTTGTATAATAAAAGTTATAATATTAACAAAATTTGGTATTACCCACAAAATTCTGTTTTAAGGCATGAAATTATAAAATGCATAAATTATGAAGGTGTAAAAATAATGTAACAAAAATAAGGAATTTGAATAAATCAAAACATTTCATTGGAAAATTAAAGTAAATCAATTTATTTGTTAGTACTGGAAACATGATAGGTATGTACTAAAGAAGTATAATATAATACCACCTCCGAGATACAAATAATCATATACCTTGACTATACGCTTCCGTTTGACGTGGACTGAACCTTAAAAAATTGTTGAAAGACGAATTCCAGGCGTCAAAGAGAGAGCACGTTTATCCTTCCACTAGAGTTAGTGCTCTGTGCTGCTCGAGAGTGTATTCATACCTTTATTATGTTAGTCCAACTCCCCCTTCCCTCTCTCTCTCTCCCTCACCTTCTACAACATTTCATCAGTTTCATTTGTATGCTGCTCAATCTTTATGACGTCATATCTCCTGAACTATGTATCGCAAAACAGGTTCATAGAGTGCAGTATTACGAAATTGTCTGCGTAAAGTAATGCTCATAAAATTGCTAGTAAAGGCGTAATAAATTACACCCGCTTGTCTACTAGGCTATATTTTAATGCATTTTATTTTGTTTTATTATACTGTTTCTTGCTGTCATATCTTTTGAACTGTGCCGTACTGTGATTTAATGTCGATGGTTCATTCAGTGGTATATGTGCATAGTTTGAGCTTACACACGGATTTTCGAAACACAAACGAAACACACTATTCTGTACAGGGTGACACAATCTTTTCAGTTATTCCCTTCCATTGGAGCTACAGCACGAAAAAAATAACACAAATAAATCACCCATTCACAGTCTGTGTTTGCTTGGGGCTCCGTGAAATGTGGCTATAGACCCTATTTGCTATACAGACTGGCTGCGTCGTGTCTAGGGGCCAGCCACACCTGCTGAAATGTCGCCAAATGTTAAGATTTAAATAAATGCAGGCAGGAATAAAAAAAATGTACAAACGACACATTCACTTTTAACTAAATTAATCTTCATTCCACCTAACATCCGTCACTGAATATTTGTTACACCTGACTTCAGAGCAATGCCGAGTTCCTTAAGGCTGCCACATCAAAAAAAAAAATTAATTAATCAATTAAAAAAATACTTGACTGAATAGTCGCACAATCGCTAAATAAAAATCAAAGTATAGCAACAATCCTGAGAAATTCTTAGTTCCACTGTCACAGAATATAATTACAGTCCATGAAGCACCACTGAAGACTTTTTCTAAGTTCCACAGACTCATAATAAAATCAAAGTTCTCGAAGCACCATAGAACAAATATTTCAAAGTTCCAAAATAGAACATTTCCCTGAAATTTTACAAGTTCATGTTTACATAAAATACAAATGAAGTAAACACATCAGATGATAGTATTTAACGAAAATGTTTCGCTGAAACAGAATATGGCATCAAAAACATTAGACATATCATAGTTTTTGCATTATCAAAAAATTAAACTTTTCTACATTTGCTTTTTCAGTATTTAAACCTAGATTATTCACTGTACGATTGATCCTGTGGTTTCATTAACTGTTTACTTGAGTCTAGTTTGCCGTACTGCCGCTAATACTACAGTTACTATTGATTATTTATTAAAAATCCAGCTTTTAAATCTGAAAACCATGTACCTGGCCTCTAATTCAAATTTACTGAATTTGAGCAAAAAACTAAATATACATCTTAATAGTACTCAATTAGATCTATCCTTTGATACATTGTAGGTAATATTTGGTTGAGCCGTTTTCAAGATATATCGTGCACAAAATTGTTGTTTTATAATGAGTTTTGATTTACTATAACTCAAAACCTGTTAAAGTGACAGGAGACGCCTTTATATCAGCGCATCCCTCTAATCTTTAAAATGAGTCTACGCGCTCCTTTGTATTATATATGGAACCATAGTTATTAATTTTTGAGTGGTTTATTGCATATTTCTCCAAGGCCAAACAGGGGCCGGCCGCGGTGGCCGGGGTACTGAGGCGCGCCAGTCACGGTCTGCACGGCCACTACGGTCGGGGGTTCGAATCCCCCCCTCGGGCATGGATGTTTGTGCCGTCCTTAGGGTAAGCTAGTTCATAAGTAGTTTGTAAGTTTAGGGACTGATGACCCCGTAGTTAAGTCCCATAAGCTATACAAACATTTGAACTTTTTTTTTTTTTTTTTTTTTGCCAAACAGGGCCGAGCGGTCTAAACAGACCGGATTGTGTTTTTCTCGACTTCAAAAAGGCGTTCTACGCGGTGCCACACTGCAGACTGCTGAGCTTATGGAATAGGTTCACAGATTTGTGACTGGCTGGAAGACTTCCTAAGTAATAGAACGCAGTACGTTGTTCTCGACGGCGAGTGTTCATCAGAGACGAGTGTATCGTCAGGCGTGCCCCAGGGGAGTGTGATAGGACCGCTATTATTTCCTATCTATATAAATGATCTGGTGAACAGATTAACTTGTAATTTACGGCTGTTTGCTGAGGATGCTGTGGTGTATGGGAGCATGTCGTCTTTAACTGACTGTAATAGCATACAGGATGACTTAGACAAAATTTCTAGTTGGTGCGAAGATTGGCAGCTAGCTCTCAATGTAGAAAAATGTAAGGTGATGCGCATGAGTAGAAAAAACAATCCCATAATGTTCGAATACAGCGTTAGTAGTGAGCTTCTTGATGCTGTCGCGTCGTTCAAATGTCTAGGCGTAACATTGCAGAGCGATAGGAAATGGAACGAGCACGTAAGGACAGTTGTGAGTAAGGCGGACAGCCGACTTCGGTTTATTGGGAGAAATTGGGGAAGATGTACTTCACCTGTAAAGGAGACCGTGTATAAAACGCTTGTACGACCATGTCTTGAGTATTGCTCAAGTGTTTGGGATCCGCAGCACATCAGTTTAAAGGAAGACATAGAGGCGGTTCACAGACGAGCAGCTAGATTTGTTACCGGTAGGTTCGACCAATGCGCGAGTGGCACGGAAATGCTCCGGCATCTCGATTGGGGATCGCTGGAAGAAAGACGACGTTCTTTTCGTGAATTTCTGTTAAGTAAATTTAGAGGGCCGGAATTTGAAGCTGATTGTAGTACAATCTTGCTGCCGCCTACTTACATTTCGCGTAAATATCGCAAAGACAAGATAAGAGAAATTAGGGCTCGTACGGAGGCACATAGGCATTCTTTTTTTCCTCGTTCAATTTGGGAGTGGAATAGGAAAGGAAATGCTTAGTAGTGGTACAGTGTACCCTCCGCCACACACCTTACGGTGAATTGCGGAGTATGTATGTAGATGTAGATGTAAAGCACCTCGCTACGGAGCGCGCGGTTGCTCGCCGTGGAGGTTCGAGTCCTCCCTGGAGCATGGGTGTGTGTGTTTGTCCGTAGGTTAGTTTACCTAGGTTTAAGTAGTTTGTAAGCTACGGACTGATGACCACGCAGTTTGGTCCGATAGATTTACAAACATTTGAACCAAACAGGGTTTCTCCCGCCGACTGCATACCGGCTTGACTTTTCCAGTCCCGTGTCTACACACAAAGCGAGCGACCAGACGCCCGTTTGACACATGAGAGGTGCCGCTATCTATTGACTAACCTCTGAACTACGACGACTCAGCAGCTGTCAAAACACATCACGATTCCCGCTCATGTGCGCGATTTACCATAGAATTTGCAGACTTCAAGTGACCCCACGAAGCTGTCCCCTTACAATAGTGACTGCAAAATATGTCGCGAACAGAATAATAAATTGCGCGGATTTTTTTAAGAACCAACTCGAGTATGACTCATAACTCATAAACTATGTGTCGTACTTCGATATAATTTCGGAAGTACATTCAGTGGTACGTATGTATATTGCCTGTAAAATGTCTCGCAAATAAAATTTGTATTGTGGAATGTAACATCATGCTGAAAACATGAACAGCGAAGAAGTAGCAAGCGATAAACTTTTCCCTTCAACATTTTTCTGGGGGTGTTCAAAAATGTTCAAATGTTTGTAAAGCTTATGGGACTGAACTACGGGGTCATCAGTCCCTAAACTTACAAACTACTTATGAACTAGGACGGCACAAATATCCATGCCCGAGGGGGGATTCGAACCCCGGACTGTAGTGGCCGTGCAGACCGTGATTGGTGCGCCTCAGTGACCTCGGTCACCGCGGCCGGCTCTGGGGGTGTCAGCGAGCAAAAGGTTCGTAATGGTTTGATAATATGTGTAAAGTCTGTTGCAGTTCGCTAAGTGGTCTCATTCTCAAATAGTGGATGAATCAACTCTAGACATTTACGCGTCGCATTGTGAGGCAGTTTTCATTGTGTGTGACATATTTCCTAAACTATTTGTTTAGGTGGGTCTTACCCTGATTGATTACTGATGGTAAAGAATATTTGTACCGCGATTGCTTGAAATCGGAAATTAGTTTAGCGGAAGATAGATATTGTCGAATTGTTTATTACGTCAATCTCTTACCCTCACAGTGATTGAGGGTAAGGAATATGTGTTCCAAGTTTGATTTAAACCGGTCCGGTAGTTTAGGAGATGTGGAATATATAAACTTACTTACATTTCCATAATGTGTGCAGATTTACGCTCAGATCCATTGTTAGTCGATACCCTATTAGAATAAGTGCTAGAGCCAGTTTCTGAGCTAAATTTTGAAGGGCATAAAAATTTTGACATTGCGTAACAAAAGGTTCGTTTCTGTATGCATTATTCCGGAACTCCACACGATGGACAAAAAGTAAACATTAATTTTAAGATTTCAGGTTATCATCAGCAGCCGACTTTAACGGGAGCAGCAAAGTGAAACTTGATACAACGACCTATACTAACTTCATTTTTCACAATGAATCTAACGTTGAAATCAATCTGAACTGAAGACTGATTAATTAACAAAAGACCTTAAATAATTTCTGCGAACGGACAACTAATTATGAGCGATTCTGGTCTAATTAAAATGTTAACTTTGAAGATAGCTTTAATACATGTGTCATATTTCTACGTCCACCCTCATGAACAACAGACACTGCCCAAAGTGAGGTGTCGCGGTGGAGTAGCCGAGCGGTCTAAGGCGAGTCGCTGCGGAGCGTACGGTTGCTTGCCATCGGAGGTTCGAGTCCTCGCTGGGGGATGGGTGTATGTGTTGTCCTTAAGTTAGTTTACCTTAGTTTACGAAGTTTGTAAGCTACGGACAGTTGACCATGCCGTTTGGTCCAATAGATTCACAAACATTTTTTAATAAAGTGGGGTGGCTTGCGTGCCTGAGCGATACAGATAGCCGTACCATACGTACAACCAAAACAGAGGCGTAGGTCTACTGAATAAGAAAATCCGAATGCGGGTAAGGTACTATGAACAGCATAGTGAACGCATTATGGACAGGAAGGAAACACCGACCACAGTAGTATAAGTTCATATGCCAACTATATCTGCTGACGTTGAGGAGATTGAAGAAAAGTAAAAGGGGATAAAAGAAATTATTAAGACCATTGAGGCAGAAGAAAATTGTGATGGGTGACAGGAACTTCATAGTATGAAAAGAAAGAGAAGGAAATGTAGTAGGTAAAAATGGACTGGGGAAAAGGAATGAAAGAGTCGCCTGGTAGACTTTTATGAAGAGCAAAATTTAATTATCACAAACACTTGGTTCAATCATCATGAAAGAATGTTGTACACTTGGAAGAGACCAGGAGACACTGGAAGGTATCTGATTGACTTTATAATGGTAAGGCAATTGTTTAGAAACCAGGTTTTCAACTGGAAGGCCGGCCGCGGTGGCCGAGGGGACTGAGGCGCTCCAGTCACGGTCTGCACGGCCATTACGGTCTGGGGTTCGAATCCCCCTTCGGGCATGGATATTTGTGCCGTCCTTAGTCTTGGTTAGTTCATAAGTAGTTTGTAAGTTTAGGGACTGATGGCCCTGTAGTTAAGTCCCATAAGCAATACAAACATTTGAACATTTGAATTTCAACTAGAAGACATATCCAGGGGCAGACATAGACTCTGACCATAACTTGTTGATTATGAAATTCAGGTTAAAACTTAAAAGGCTTCAGATAGGTAGGAAACTAAGGAGATGGAATCTGGACAAACTGAGAAAGTGGTTGAGAGTTTTAGAGGGAGCATTATCCAAGGATTGCTGAAACGGGGGAAAGTAATGCAGTAGAATAAGATTGGGTAGCTCTGGGAGGATAGAGAAGGCCGTAGAGTATCATATAGGCAAAAGGACAAGGCCTAATAGAAATCCCTGGATAACACAGGATGTACTGAACTTCATTGATGAGAGGAGAAAACACAAAAATGCATCAAGTGAAGCAAGCAAAAGTGAGTTCAGACTTCTGAAAAATGAGGTTGAAAGGACGTGCAGATTGGCTAAGCAGGAGTGGCTTGAGGTGAAACGCAAGATCGTAGAAAATTGTGTAACTAGGGGAAATATAGATACCGCCTACATGTTCAAAAATGTTCAAATGTTTGTTAAGCTTATGGGACTGAACTACGGGGTCATCAGTCCCTAAACTTACAAACTACATATGAACTACTTACGAACTAGGACGGCACAAATATACATGCCCGAGGAGGGATTCGAACCCCCGACCGTAGTGCCGCCTACATGAGACATAAGGAGAAAAGAAAAGCAAGGGGTATGAATATCAAGAACTCTGACGGAAAACCAGTGTTAAGCAAAGAAGAGAAAGCTGAAAGGTGGAAGGAATACAGAGAAGGCCTATACAAAGGAAATAAACTTGAAGGCAGTATTCTATAAATAGAAGACAAAAAGTGTTCAAATGTTTGTATAGCTTATGGGACTGAACTACGGGGTCATCAGTCCCTAAACGTACAAACTACTTATGAACTAGCTATCACTAAGGACGGCACAAATATCCAAGCCCGAGGGGGGATTCGAACTACCGACCGTAGTGGCCGTGCAGACCGTGACTCGCGTGCCTCAGTCCCCTCGCCCACTACGGCCGGCAAATAGAAGACAAAGTACAGGAAGATAAGATAGGAGATACTATACTTCCAGAAGAATTTGACAGAGCACTTAAAGATTTGAGTAGAAACAAGGCCTCTGAAGTAGATGATGATCCGTCGTAACTGCTGTTATCGTTAGGAGAGACAGTCATGAAGAAACTGTTCCACCTGGTATGCAAGATGTATGAGACAGGGGAAATACCCTCAGACTTCAAGAAGAATGTAGTGATTCAGTTCCAAAGAAAGCAAGTGCAGACAAATGTTAAAATTACAGAACTATCAATTTAATAAGTCATGGTTGCAGAATACTAACACGAATTATTTACAGGCAAATGGCATATCTGGTGGAATCCGACTTTGGAGAAGATCAAGTTGGATTTAGGAGAAATGTAGAAACACGCGAGGCAATACTCACGACTTATCTTAGAAGATAGATTAAGGAAAGGGAAATCTACGTTTTTAGCATTTGTGGATCTCGAAAAAGCTTTTGACATTGTTTCTTATTATGAAGGTAGCAGGGAATAAAGGGAGCGAAGAGTTGTATTCAATTTGTACAAAAACCAGACCGCAGTTATTAGAGTTGAAGGAATGAAAGTGTGTCAGTGGATGGGAAGGGAGTAAGACAGGGTTGTAGCCGTTTCCCAATTTTGTTTAATCTGTACACTGAGCAAGCTATGAAGGAATGTAAGGAGAAGTTTGGAGAGGGAATTAAAGTCCATGGAGAGGGAATAAAAGCCTTACGTTTTGCTGACGACGTAGTAATTCTGTCAGAGACAGAAAGGACCTGGAAGAGCAATTAAACGGAATAGATAGTGTCTTAAAAGAAAGGTATAAGATGAACATTAACAAGAGTAAAACGATGGTTATGGAATGTAGTGTAAAAATTCAGGCGATTCTGAAGGAATTAGATTAGGTAATGAGACAACAAATGTAGTAGGTGACTTTTGTTTTTTGGGTAGGAGATAATTTCTGATGGCCGAAGTAAAGACGATATAAAATGCAGAATGGCTATGGGAATAAAAGCGTTTCAGAAGAAGCGAAATTTGTTGACATCCGTTATTAGTTTAAATTTCAGGAAGACCTTTCTGAAAGCATTTGTCTGGAGTCTAGTATTGCACGGGAGTGAAAATTTGACCATAAGGAGTTCAAACAAAAAGATGATAGCTTTCGAAATGTGCTGCTGCAGACGAATGATGAAGATTAGATGGGTAGATCACATAACTAATGAGGAGGTGCTTATTAGTATTAGGGAGAAAAGTAGTTTCCGGCATATCCAGACTAAGAGATGGGATAGGTTGATGGGACACATCTGAGACATTAAGGAATCTTCAACTTAGCATTAGACTGAAGTGTGGGGGTAAAAATCATAGACACCGAGGGACGAATACAGTAAGGATGTTGGTTGCCGTACGTATTCTCAGATGAGGAGGCTTGCACAGGCCAGGGTAACGTGGTGAGCTCCATCAAATTAGCACAACAACAATATTTCAATTTCCCAAAAACAGAAAAAACTGGCAATTATCTAGGTATAAACGCTCGCCTAAGGCGTGTAACTCTGTTTCGTTTGTTGACATCGATGTGTAACGCGTTTAGTTATGGATAAATGTGTCTGGATAAGTGACCTAGTTTTCACGCACTTTATTTTCAGCTTTGCAATCAAATTAAAAAATAAAAAAATTAAAAAAATATTTCTGTCTTCTCATTTTCACCCATATGACTTTCAAACAACCAACTTGGTAGATTATTTTATTTTGTCAAGTAGGCTCAACCACATAGATCGTGTATAAAACACAATAATATTATTGTGTTTTATACACGATCTATGTGGTTGAGCCTACTTGACAAAATAATTAAGCATACAACCACGACCTCAAATCAATAATGGATATAATCAACTTGGTAATCTGAGTATTACCCATAAGCGTGCTACATTCAAGAGTAGATTAAAAATACCATCATCCACGTACGAGAAACTGCCCGCGCGGTTCACCCCATCTCTCTTCTGTACATCGATGAACCAGAATTTTTGTCACAGTGGGAACAATGCCCCAGCTGGCCTCTTTTTCGCCAATTCCCGTTTTCCCCTGTTTCATCTGAACTCTAACACCGCGAGGTTTCTTGGTCAAGCAGAAGACCCCGGGTGCTCTTGGAAATACACATTCCGTAAATAAGCTCAACGTCAGAGGAATGCGACGCTCGTTCCCGTGCGGCTGTATTAAAAAGAACAGTGTGCAGAAGATTTCCCTCGGGATCTTCCATTTTTAATTGCACAGTGACGCGTCGCCGCTTTGTTTGATGATACTAGCTTTACGCCTAAGGAAATTCACGCAGTCAACATAGGCCTAAGACGTAAACTTTTCGCTTCTGACGACTCGCTGCAGCCTTTAGTATTACTGGAAGTCCTGTGTGATTATCTTCGAGAATTTAGCAGGGCAGAAGCTGTGCCCTGTGTGCAGGTAGAAGCACCTATTATCCAGTGTGTCGTGGGTTGAAGGTCCTGCAGTACACTTAATTCAGAAAGGAAAGAAAAGTGTAAAGTGAGAGATGAAAGGAAATAAAAGTAGAAAGTAAATAGGCGCATCATTGCCATAAAATTGCCACAAAATTAACAAATCATCATCATCATCATCATTGCAGACTGATTATGCCTTTCAGCGTTCAGTATGGAGCATAGTACCTCTAATAAAATTCCTCCATGATCCCCTATTCAGTGCTAACATTGATGCCTCGTCTGATGTTATGCCTTTTACTTCAAAATCATTCTGCACCGAATCTAAGTACTTTGTTCTTGGTCTACCTCGACTCCTCTTACCCTCCACTGACGAGCTCATGAGTCTCTTAGGTAACCTTGCTTCTCCCATGCGTGTGACATGACCCCACCATCTCAGTCTGTTCGCTCTAACTGCTTCATCTATGGTGTTCATTCCCAGCTTTTCTTTGATTTCGTCATTATGGACACCCTCCTGCCATTGTTCCCATCTATTGGTACCTGCAATCATTCTTGCTACTTTCATATCTGTAACCTCTATCTTATTAATAAGGTTACCTGTATCCACCCAACTTTCACTCCAATACAACAAAGTTGGTCGAAAGATAGAGCGGTGCACTGTAACTTAGTATTGGTATTTACTTCCTTCTTGCAGAAGAGAGTAGATCTCAGCTGAGCACTCACTGCATTAGCTTTGCTGCACCTCGATTTCAGTTCTTTCGCTATGTTGCCATCCTGTGAGAAAATACATCCCAGATACTTGAAACTGTCTACCTGTTCTAACTTTGTTCCTCCTATTTGGTACTCAATCTGTTTGAATCTCTTTCCCACAGACATTACTTTCGTTCTTCATATCATAATCCTGGCACCTCTGATCAAGCACTGAAATATTAGTTTGCAACCTTTCAATCGAATCGGCCATTACAACTAAGTCATCCGCATATGCGAGACTGCTTATTTTGTTTCCACCTACTTTAATCCCGCCCTACCAGTCTACTGTTTTCAACATATGATCCATGAATAGTATTAACAACAGTGGTGACAGGCTACAGCCTTGTCTTACCCCTGAAACTACCCTGGAGCTTAATTTACCATCTACTCTAACTTCTGCCTGACAGTCTACGTAAAGCCCTTTAATTGTCTGCAGAAGTTTGCCTCCTATACCATAATCTTGAAGAACTGACAGTAGCTTCCTCCTAGGAACACGGTCATAAGCCTTTTCCAGATCTATGAAACATAGATACAATTCCCTGTTCCACTCATAGAACGTTTCCATTACCTGCCGTAAGCTAAAGATCTGGTCCTGACAACCTCTAAGAGGCCTAAACCCACACTGATTTTCATCTAACTTGTCCTCAATTAATACTCGCGCTCTCCTTTCAACAATACCTGAGAAAATTTTGCCTACAACGCTAATTAAAGAGATACCTCGATAGTTGTTGCAATCTTTTCTGTTTCCGTGTTTGAAAATTGGCGTGATTACCGTTTTCGTCCAGTCTGACGGAACCTGTCCCGATTCCCACGCCTTTTCAATTATCCTGTGTAACCATTTGAGACGTGATATTCCACTGTATTTGACGAGTTCCGGCTTAATTTCATCCACCCCAGCCGCTTTATTGCACTGTAATCTACTGACCATTTTCTCCACTTCCTCAAATGAGATCCTGTTTCCAACGTCGTTCCTATCCCATTCTACCTGAAAATCTGATACATCATTGAACGTTTCACCTACATTGAGCAATTCTTCAAAATATTCCCCTCATCTGCCCAAGGCATCCACAGGATTGATTAGCAGCTTTACTGGCCAGTCCAAAACACTTGTTAATTCCTTCTTCCCTCCCTTTCGAAGATTGCTAATTATGCTACAAAATGGTTTTCCCGCGGCTTGGCCCAGAGATTCTAACTTGTTACCAAAGTCTTCCCATGATTTCTGCTTGGATTCTGCAATTATCCGTTTGGCTTTGTTTCTTTCTTCAACATAACTTTCTCTGTCTGCCTGATTTCTAGTATGGAGCCATTTTTGATATGCCTTCTTTTTCTTTTTACAGGCTGCCTTGACTGTGTCATTCCACCAGGCTGTCTGCTTCTTCCTACCTTTACACACAACTGTTCCAAGACATTCTCTAGCTGCTTCCAGTAGTGTGTCCCTGTACCTTGACCATTCCTCTTCCAGTGACTGTAAATCATTACATTCATCTAACTGGTACCTTTCCGAGATCATTGCTATGTATTTCTGACTAATTTCCATGTCTTGAAGCTTCTCCACTCTTATCCTTCTACACATGGACCTGACTTTCTGCTCTTTTGGCCTCACAAAACCAATTTCACTGCAGATTAAATAATGATCAGTATCATCAAAGAACCCCCTGAAAACACGTGTGTCCTTGACTGTGTTCCTGAATGCCTGGTCTGTTATTATATAGTCATTGATTGATCTGGTTCCTCTTTCTTCCCATGTATAGCGGTGAATGTCCTTATGCTTAAAGAAGAAGTTTGTGATAACTAAGCCCATGCTGGAACAGAAATCTAAGAGCTGTTTTCCGTTCCTGTTGGCCTCCATATCCTCTCCTACTTACCCATAACCTTTTCATAACCTTCTGTTCGATTTCCTATCCTGGCGTTGAAATCACCCATGAGTAAAACAATATCATTATCCTTCACTCTAACAACTACATCACCAAGTGCATTGTAAAATCTGTCCATCTCATCTTGATCTGTCCCTTCACAGGGTGAACGCAATGCCACAATCCTAATTTTCTTACTGGAGATGGCCAAATCTATCCACATCAGTCGTTCATTTACATACCTTATACCTTATTACAATTACGCTGGGTTCGATTGCTTTCCTGATGTAAAATCCTACACCCCACTGTGCTCTTCTTACTTTAACTCCTGACAGGTAGACCTTGTATTCTCCGACTTCGTCCTCTTTCTCTCCTCTTACTCTAACATCAGTAACAGCTGAAACATCTAACCCCATCTTACTTGAAGCCTCCGCCAGCTCTACCTTCTTCCCATTGTAATCCCCATTGATATTAATAGCTCCCCATCTCATTCCAGATCGTTTGCCAAGTCGTATATGAGGAGTCCCTGGTCTGTCAATTAGAGGCGGGACTCCATCACCTCCAAAGATCCGAGGCATTTTGCTCTGCTTGTTGCCAGCATGATATTGAAGTACCTGGGAAGCAGGTTACTAGCCTTACTTGCCCAGGGCCCCACTGGGTTTTACCCCTAACGGTTGAGGGACTAACCGGTGGATTTGGTAGTCTTTGCCGTCTGACCACAAAGGTGACCACGACTCAGAATATGTCCGAGATGCCCAACCTCTTTCCAAAGTAACTGGGATCCCAACTGTCAGGACCACTTACTTGGCCACTCATATGTTGCCCGTGGTTCATGAACTATGACATGGCTACTGGAACACACACCATGAACCACATTAACAAATGCAGAAAAAGAATTAAGAGAAACTGAATAAAAAGCTAACAAAGACTCCGTAATGAAGCATTTTTGTCAAACACATACATAATACACACATTAAACTACAATTTTATGTTGATAACACTGTCCCATAAATAAAACATGATGAACTTGAAACATATTTGTACAAATTCAATAATATTGTTTCACCTGTTTTCTATCGATATTTGTATGTAAAATGTTATATGAACTTCTTGAGTAACTACGTCTATGGTTTACTCTGTTGTGTAACATCTCTGTCAAAGACTTTGTATGTGAGGTGTAGCTGAACAGAGAGTCAGTCGGTGTGTAGCTCTTTTATAGGGCGGACGTGCTTTGGTTTTGTATGAGCTGATGGAATAATTTTGTACTTTGATTTTGTGGAACAGACACAATTCTGTCTTTACAAGACATTCATACATGTATCAGTCTGAAAATATTTTGTTGTTCTCCAATTATAAGGTAATGTAATGATTATTGCTAATAATAATTGAGAAAGTTAAAATTCTCTACTTGTTTCACTTTTGTAGTTACAAAGCTAACCTCCTTTCTTTCATTGAAAGTTATTTACTATTAAAGTCAAAGCATAGTATTGACTAAGCTGAGTTTGATTAACAGATTTCTTGATTGGTGTGGCGTATTATTGATAGTAGTGATTGTTGTACAATACTGCACGCAAGTGAACAAGATACTAAGTTTCTGCAATCGGTCAGTTAGCGGGATAAATTATCGCAGTTGCTTTATTAGAAAGTGATTTGGAGTTTTTCAGATTTCTCTCGCAGTCAAATTTATGGTGTAGTCAGTGAGCCTTATGCAGACTGTTGTTGTTATGGTCTTCAGTCCGGAGACTGGTTTGATGCAGCTCTCCACCCTACTCTATCCTGAGCAAGCCTTTTCATCTCCTCATAAGAACAGCAACCCACATCCACTTGAATCTGCTTACTATACGCGTCTCTTGGTCTCCCTCTGCGATTTTTACCCCACACACTTCCCTCCAATGCTAAATTTACGAATCCTCGATGTCTAAGAATATGTCCTACCAAGCGATCCCTTCTTTTAGTCAGGGTATGCCAAAAATTCCTTTTCTCGCCAATTTTGTTCAGTACCTCTTCATTAGTTATGTGATCTACCCACTTAATCTTCAGCATTCTTCTGTAACACCACATTTCAAAAGCCTCTATTCTCTTCCTGTCCGCACTGCTTATCGTCCATGTTTCACTCCCATACAAGGCAACACTCCACACAAATGCCTTCAGAAAAGACTTCCTTACACTTAAATTAATATTCGATGTTAGCAAATTTCTCTTTTTCAAAAATGCTTTTCTTCCCATTGCCATTCTGCATTTTATATCCTGTGTACTGCGACCATCGCATGTTATTTTACTACCCAAGTAACAAAACTCATCTACCACCTTCATTGTCTCATTACCTAATCTAATTCCTTCGGCATCGCCTGATTTTCTAAGACTACATTCCATTATTTTTGTTTTGCTCTTGTTTATGTTCATTTTATACGCTCTCTTCAACACACTGTCCATTCCATTCAACTGCTCTTCAAGGTCGTTCGCTGTCTCTGACAGAATTACAATGTCATCAGCAAAACGCAATGTTTTTATTTCTTCCCCCTGAACTTTAATGCCTATTCCAAAATTTTCCTTGCTTTCCTTCACCGCCTGCTCAATGTACAAATTGAATAACATCGGAGAAAGGCTACAACCCTGTCTTACTCCCTTCACAACTGATGCTTCCCTTTCATGCCCTTCAAGTCTAATAACTGCGGTCTGGCTTTTGTACAAATTGTAAATAACTCTCCTTTCCCTGTATTTTACCCCTGCTGACTTCAGAATTTGAAAGAGTGTAGTCCAGTCAACATTGTCAAATGCTTTCTCCAAATCTACAAAAGCTAAAAATGTAGGTTTGCCTTTCCTTAATCTATCTTCTAAGATAAGACGTAAGGTAAGTATTGCCTCCCGGGTTCCTACGTTCCTCCTGAATCCAAACTGATCTTCCCCGAGGTCAGCTTCTACCAGCTTTTCCATTCTCCTGTAGATAATTCGTGTTAAAATTTTGCAACCATGACTTATTAAACTGATGGTTCTGTAATTTTCACACCTGTCTGCGCCTGATTTCTTTGGAATGGGGATTATTACATTTTTCTTAAAGTCTGAGGGTATTTCGCCTGTCTCATACATCCTACACACCAGTTCAAATAGTTTTGTCATGGCTGGCTCTCCCAGAGACTTTAGTAGCTCTGAGGGTATGTCATCTACTCCTGGGGCCTTGTTCCGACCTAGGTCTTTCAGGGCTCTGTCAAATTCATCTCTCAGTATAGTATCTCCTATTTCATCTTGATCTACTTCCTCTTCCCTTCCTACAACATCGTCTCTAAGTTCATTTCCTTTGTAGAGCTGCTCTATGTACTCTTTCCACCTTTCAGCTTTCCCTTCTTTGCTGAGAACTGGTTTCCCATCTGAGTTCTTGATATTCGTAGAATTACTTTTCTTGTCCCCAAATGTGTCTTTTATTTTCCTGTAGGCGGTATCTACTTTTCCCCTTCTTATACATTCTTCTACAGATTTGCATTTGGCTTCTAGCCACTCCTGCTTAGCCATTTTGCATTTCCTGTCAATCTCATTTTTTAGTCGTCTGTACTCCATTTTGCTTGTTTCATTTACTGCATTTTTATATTTTCTCCTTTCATCAATTAAATTTAGTATTTCCTGTGTTATCCAAGGATTTTTTGTTGGTCTTGCCTTTCTACCTATTTTGTCCTCCGCTGCCTTCACTATTTCATCTCTCAATGTTACCCATTCCTCTTCTACTGTTTTATTTGCCCCTGTTTCTGTCAATTGTTGCCTAAAGCTCCCTCTGAAATTCACCAGAACTTCACGTTCCTTCAATTTATCTAGGTCCCATCTCCTTATTTTCCTACCTTTCTGCAGTTTTTTCAGTTTCAGCCTACAGTTCATGACTAACAAGTTATGGTCAGAGTCTATATCTGCCCCTGGGTATGTCTTGCAGTTTATAACCTGGTTCCGGAATCTATGTTTTACCATTATAAAATCTATCTGATATCTTCCGGTGTCTCCTGGTCTCTTCCAAGTATACAACCTTCTTTTGTGATTCTTAAACCACGTGTTTGTTACAATTAAATCATGTTCCGTGCAAAATTCTACCAGGCGACTTCCTCTTTCATTCCTTCTGCCCAGTCCATATTCACCTATTTTTCCTTCTCTTCCTTTTCCTACTACCGAATTCCAGTCTCCCATTACAATTAAGTTTTCCTCTCCCTTAGCTGTCTGAATAATTTCCTTTAGCTCCTCATATATTTCTTCGATCTCCTCATCATCGGCAGAGCTAGTTGGCATATAAACCTGTACTACTGTTGTCGGTGTTGGCTTCGTATCTATCTTGACAATGATAATGCGATCACTGTGCTGCTTATAGTAGTTTACCCGCATTCCTATTTTCTTATTCATTATGAGTCCTACTCCTGTGATACCCCCAACTGATTTTGTATTTATAATCCTGTACTCACCTGACCAGAAATCCTGTTCATCCTGCCACCGAACTTCACTAATCCCCACTATATCTAACTTCAACCTATCCATTTCCCTTTTTAAATTTTCTAATTTTCCTACCCGATTAAGGGATCTAACATTCCACGCTCCGATCCGTAGAATGCCAGTATTGTCTTTCCTGATGATAACATCCTCCTGAGTAGTCCCCGCCCGGAGATCCGAATGGGGGACTATTTTACCTCCGGAATATTTTACCCGAGAGGATGCCATCATCATGTTTTCATACAGTAGAGCTGCATGTCCTCGGGAAAAGTAACGGCTGTAGTTTCCCCTTGCTTTCAGCCGTTCGCAGTAACCTTGTGGCAAATCCACATTAGCTGATGTTACAAGGCCAGCTCAGTCAATCATCCAGACTGTTGCCCCTATAACTACTGAAAAGGCTGCTGCCCCTCTTCAGGAACCACACGTTTGTCTGGCCTCTCCACAGATACCCCTCCGCTATGGTTGCACCTACGGTACGGCTATCTGCATCATTGAGGCACGCAAGCCACCCCACCTCGGCAATGTCTGTGGTTCATGGGGGTGGTTATGCAGACTACGTATTGTTTTTGCTTTGTTCAAAACATCAGTTGTGCTTTCAATCATTTTAAATGCAGTGTTCCTTAATTAACTGTGCAGGAATTAATATTAGGGCCATGACTAAACAGAATTATAGTGTTAATGAATGATAAATGTGTTCAACTAATCTTTATTGAGCTTGATTGAAAAGTTAGTTATCGCGAGTGTTAACTACCAGTTGATGACAATTATTAGTGCTGCATTTAACATCAGATCAGTTTTGAACGAGTAGCTTTGAATCAGACCACCTCTATCTGGCTCACAATTGCCAAAATCCTGTAGCGAGCCTGTTTTTCCTATCAGTAGACTAGGGTTGCCAGATCTCCGGGCGCCGCCCGGAGTGCCCGGGTTTGGAATGAATTCTCCGGGTCTACGGGCCAGTGACTCTCATCTCCGGGCTTGAATGTAACCTTCATCTTAACTTATTTTTATTTATTTTATTTATTTATTATTTTTTTCTTTTTTTTTTTTTTTTTTTTTTTTTTTTTTTTTTTCTTTTTTAACGACGCTTCTTAAGTGCTATGCTCGTGTAGCGACGATCTACATCGAACTTAACGTAACTTAAACTAAGGACGAACACAACATCCATGCCCTAGGGGGGGGATTCGAACCTCTGGCGGGAGCAGCCTCGCGCACCGTGGCAAGACGACTGAGTGCGCACGGCCATTCCGGCCGGCTCCTCTCTAGTAATTATGAATAACTTTATATAAATGTCAATTTCTTATTGCAACAAACGCTACTTTTCTATTCTTCCTCTGAAAACTTTTCATTGTTGCGTCGGTAGTAATCGGCTAGCGCATTATTAAGCAAACACTGTTGCGGCAACGTGTCAACTGGCGACGTCTTTTATTTGTGTTCGTTCGATCATTGTTTGTTATCAGTTTTTGGAATACTCGGATCGCTTGTGAACAGACAAGTTTACATTAAATCATATTAGTGAGTAATAACAGTGAAATGAAGAAACGATGTCTTAGTTCGTTCCGTGAAGAATGGTTGCAGGAAGAAAATTATTAAGAGTGGCTATAAAAAGTCGATACTGATGAGTGTATGTGTAAGTGCAGAATATGCAATATCTTATTTACTGTTAAGTACGACGGAGTGAAAGCTGTGAATAAACATTTACAATCAGAAAGACACAAAGCGAATATTACCACACAAAAGAAGAACCAGTCGCTTCTTAAATTCTTGCTGAAACAATTTTCTGCAGAAGACGACAAAGTCACTGCAACGGAATTAACTTTGACTTTGGTGTGAAACACCACCATTCTTACAATTCTCATTATTGTGGTAATAAGCTATATCCTTATGTTTTTAGAGATTCCTCAGTGGCAACGAAAGTAAGATGCGGCCGAACAAAAAGCGAGGCATTAGTAAAAAATGTGCTTCTGCCTTATGCTGAAGAGAAGCTACTAAGCAAATTAAAGCAAAATGTCCCGTTTTCATTAGGCATTTTCTTTTTTTCCTTTTAGAATTCACGTGTAATCCTGGTTGGGGAGGGGGTGGAGTTGGTCGCAGTTGGGTGGGGGGAGAGGGGTGAGTCATTGGCCAAGGGGGAGGGGGGGCACGTCTGGTCTCCGGGCCTGCCTCGAGTTCAATCTGGTAACCCTACAGTAGACTAGCCTTACCTGTTAGATACCTGTTTTAAACTCCTTGTTAGATTCAAACTGGGTGTCAGACTCGGATTCGAACCTCGGATCTTTTTGCGGGCATGCGAGTTCTGCGAACCTCTTTGAAGTTTGGAATGTAGGAGACGAGGTACTGGTCGATGTGTAGTAGTGAGGACGTGCACAAGTGTGGAGTACACAGGTAGCTCAGCCGGCATTGTGGCTCAGTGCGCTCGGTGAGCCGCCCGCGGTGGCCGAGGGGACTGAGGCGCTCCAGTCACGGTCTGCGCGGCCACTACGGTCGGGAGTTCGAATCCCCCCTCGGGCATGGATATTTGTGCCGTCCTTAGTATAAGGTAGTTGATAAGTAGTTTGTAAGTTTAGGGACTGAAGACCCCGTAGTTAAGTCCCATAAGCTTAACATACATTTGAACATTTGAGTTTTTCCGCTCGGTGAAAAGGGTGGCTACTCTCACTAAGAAGGAAAGAAAGAAAGAAAAATAAGGACTCAAGCATGACATCACATCCGTAAGGAACTAATCTACCCGAGGAACAAAAAAGAAAGGCATAAGTCCTAGGTCGGTTGCAGAGAGAAAATTTCAAGTGGAAACTGAAACGTATCCGTTCTTCCAACTCCAACTACGTTTCCTTCGGAATAAAAGGTACACCCTCAAGGAAGAAGTGATTTTATTGGCGACTGTAGTGAAGCGTATGTCACTGTAGGAGTATATGGTACAAACACAGATCAAATACTCCGTACGTCACAGCAGTAAAGGGTGCCAAAGAGTTATATCAACTCACAGAAAATACTTCTCTGGTAGCAATGCTGGGATATATTATGGCATATTAACGATCATAAAGATGCTAAATGATGTATTACTTTGCCAACGGTTCTTACTGGATCTGAAGAATGAGTGAGTAACAACCACCATCATGTCTCACACGCGTTGAGTCGACAAGACAACGAGAGATCTGATGATCATGGTAACTAGGACAGCTGTTCCTTTCGCTGTTGAAATAGTACGCAACTTTCCTGTCTTTGAAGTGACAGTAGTTTACGTTATAACGAACAGTGCACTGCAGCGGGCAATAGTCACTGCAAGCATCAGAATCACGAGGTGGAACTGCGAGTTGTAACTGATGGCCCCTGTGTCACGAAATTTGGGGCATGCCTTGCCTTTTGTGTCGTTGGCGTGTACACCGCGTAATACGCCACAACCGTGCATATGAATCCTTAATTTCTCCTGGCGAATTACAACTTCTAAAAACTTACGGGTATGCTGCCAGGTACCAAAATCGACGACGGCCGATATTTCGGCAGGAGACTACGATCTTTAAAACCTCGGTTTTCAATTAGTGAACAGGAAAGACAACACACACCGATCAAGCACACAGCGCCGACACGACCAAAGATGACACCGGTCAGGATATCGATAATAAATATCAGTTCCCGACGGATGAGGTCGACATAATTTTGTCCCTCTGTTTTTTGACAAGTGAGAGAGCAGGATCCCAAGCGGAATGTATGCATAAACCTCCATCCCTTATCATAAGGTTGTCACTTAGTTTTATTTCTATCGCTTCCTTGATAACACAGTGCCAGTAGTTGGAAGTGCATGCCAGATTTTCAGTTTTGTTGTATTCCATAGGGTGACCTGTGTCAAGACAGTGTTCGGCCACAGCAGATTTGTTAGGCTGTTGTAAACGTGTGTGACGTTTATGCTCAATACAACGGTCCTCAACAGTCCTAATATTTTGACCAACATATGACATGCCACAGCTACATGGGATACGGTAGAAGCAGGGTTGCGCAAACTAAGGTAATCCTTAACGGTTCCCAACAGTGCCTTAATTTTAGAATGTGGACGAAACACACATTTACATTGTTTTTACGCGAAACGTAAGTTGGTATAATTAGTTACACAGTCACCCTCAAATTTTCGTTCTCTGAAGTTCCTCAATAGTTTTACATTCTATAGGGTCTGCAGCGTAGAAAAAGATCAAGTGACATCATAATAATAGCCTAATCAACCAAACCGCTGTTATTTAATGTTATTTATTCGAACACGACGGTCCCGTTTCTGCTTAAACTGCCAACTTAAAGTGATGTATATGTTTAGATGATCCGACATACAAAGGGCATCTAAGACTTCTGTATTTTGACTGTCAAAACTGGTTGGTAATTTTATGATTATTTGGTCTACAACCAGTTCGCGCATTTATAAGTCTTTCTTCAGGTGAGTATCACACAAAAGAGTTTTTTTGGATACATTTAAGTACCACATTTCCATCTACATCTCTGCAAGTCACAATGAAGAAAATGGCAAAGGGTTCATGGAATCGCTTTTATATTTCTGTGAAGTTCCATTCTCTATTAGTGCACGGGAAAAAGGAATACCTAAATCTTTCCATTTTCGATCTGATTTCTCCTATTTTACTATGACGATCATGCCTCCCTATGTAGATGGCTGCTAACGAAATATGTCTGCATTCGTAAGACAAGTTGGTGAAAGAAATATCTAAAATATATCTCGTCGCAACGAATAACGCCTTTCTATTAATGATTTCCACCCCACTCGTGTCTCATTTCTGTGACACACTCTCTCCTGTTTCGCGATAATACAAAACGAGCTGCCCTTCTCTGAACTTTCTCTAAATCTTCCGTCAGTCGCATTTGGTGGGGATCCCACAGTGCACATCAATACTCCAAAACAGGACGCACAACTGTAGTTACGTGGTTTCTTTAGTAGAACTGTCGCATTTTTTAAGGGTCCTGCCAACGAAACGTATCCTTTGGTTCGCCTTCCCTATAATATTTTCTGTGTGTTCCATTTTAAGTTGTTCTAAATCGTTATTCCAAAGTATTTTATGAATTTATGCCCTGTATATTTGACTGATTTATTGTGTAATAGAAATGTAACGGATTTCCTTTAGTACTCATATCGATGACTTCACACTTACCGATATTAAGGGTCAATTGCCAATTTTTGCTTTTGATCTTCTGGTGATTTTTCTAACCGATAAATGAAATTATCATCCGCGAACAGTCTAAGAGAGCTGCTCACGTTGTCTCCCAAATGGCACTACTGTGGTGATAGTCCATAAGCAGATAATTTGACTGGAACACGCTCGTGAGGTAGTGTCAAAAGCTCGCCAGAAATCTATAAATACGGAATTTATTCCAGATCCCTTATCGATAGCACTCATCACTTCACGTGAGTAAACAGCTGTCTCACAAGGACATTACTTTCTGAATCTTTGTTGACTGTGGGTCAATAGGTCGTTGTCTTCGAGGTAGTTCATAATATTTGAGGAAAGTATATGTTCTAAAATTCTGCTGCAAACTGAAGTCAATGATATAGGCCTGTTATGTTGCAGATTACTCCTATTGCATTTCTTGAATACTGGAGTAACCTGTGCAACTTTCCAGTCCTTGGGTAGGGATGTTTCACTGAACGAACTAACTAGGCTTTGGGTATTGCATCTGCATACACTGGAAGGAAGGTAAGTGGTACACAGACAGGACCGCGCCACTTACTTTTATTAAGTGCTGTAAGACTCCATGAACACCTACTTCTAAATTACGCATGCTGGCAGCTGCAAATGCCGGGATGGTTCCTCTGAAAGGGCAAGGCCGATTTCCTTCTCCATCCTTCCCCGAAAATACGAGCGTAAGCTCCTTCTGTAATGTCCACGCTATTGACGGGAAGTTAAACCCCTAAGCTTTCTTCCTTCCTTCTTTATGACAGTAATGAGTGAGACAAGAGAAAGGAAATGGGTCGAAGCACTAGAGCAAATGAAGACCTAACATTCTAAACGTGCCAAGTACTTTTTTTTTCAAAATTGATATTTTTTCGTACTAAAGGTGCTACATCAATGCGAGTGTATTATACTAAAAGCGCTTTGCCATATGACAAATGTAAGAGGTTGTTACAGTCACCGACAGATGGGACTGGTGTTAACTCCACAGCCTTCTTCGTTCTAAATGTGCTCGATGATCAATTTTGTGTTCATGTTCATAGCAACAGTGAAGCAATAATGTGTGTATGGCATGAGGGTGAAGGGTCTCGAGGAGCATAACATCATGTCTGTTCCATGTCTTGAATTGCACTAAAATTACTGTCAGTGTACTGGAAACTTTATATATATATATATATATATATATATATATATATATATATATATATATATATATATATATATATATATATATGTGTGTGTGTGTGTGTGTGTGTGTGTGTGTGTGTGTGTGTGTGTGTGTGTGTGTTTGCAATGCCTTGTGGTCAATTTTGCCTTAATAGGAAAGTACAAGAAGGTAGTTAAATAAATGTTCAAATGTTTGTAGAGCTTATGAAACTTAACTATGGGGTCATCAGTCCCTAAACTTACGAACTACTTATGAACTAGCTAATACTAAGGACGGCACAAATATCCATGCCCGAGGAGGGATTCGAACCCCGACCTTAGTGGCCGTGCAGACCGTGACTAGCGCGCCGCAGTCAGCTCGGCCACCGCGGCCGGCGGCAGTTAAATGTTACGTACCTGATGATGTACAAGATATGCTTGCTTTGGTACCTTTTATACCACATCGTCATCGTCAGATTTTTACTGATTTGTGTAATGATGCTGCAAACTGAAGACATTTCTTTCATACTGTATCATTTCCTATTTTTAGGTATATTTCGTCAAGCGCTACAGCTTGATATCTCTGTAATATGTTACACACCTTCTGCTTTCACGTTTTCAATTTTCTACTTTTCGCCAGTTCTATGCAATTTTCACTTAACTTGATCTGTAGTTTGTATTAACTGGCTTTTAATAAAAGCGGTAAAATACTACAAAATGCGTTATTACATTCGCATGATGAACAATACAGTTTTTTTGCTATATCTCAAAACTTTATTTTTGGTCCTTAGCACATTTAGAAAGTTCGGTATTCAGATGTAAATGGATCACAGCAACGAAATTGTATGGAATCTTATTAGTAAGCTCATCGGGGACCGAACAGTAAGCAACAAAATGACTAGAGTAACACCTAATCATCTAATGTGAGGGAAATCACTTAAAAGGCGATATCCAAACAGAAATGCACAACTTGCCCTCTCCTTTTGCAACTAGAGAGCTAAATGGGGTTATAAACTATATAAAAAACGGAAAGGCGGCCGGTATCGATGACATATGTGGAACATGTAAAGCGTTTTGGGTGATAAGCCTATTCAACCAGTATCGAGGAACTCTGACAGATCCCCAAACTTTGGAGCAACTTCAAGGTAATTGCTCTCATAAAACCAAGAAAAGATCCGGACTCAAAACAAGCTTTTTTGCCACCTCTACGAAAGACTGAACCTTAACCGAATAAATAACATCATTGATTCGAATCTTATCCCACAGCAAGTTGCGAGGGTGAAGGTCGGGGTGAGAGTTTAAAATAGGGAAAGTTTAATTTTTAAAACTCTCAACCACCAACTGCGAACCATATTCCTAAACATGCAAAAACACTGGAACTGTGATTGCTACTGTTTGACTCGTTTTCTAGGGGATGATATCACACGTTCGCAGCTTTCCTTCCCTGCATATGATTAACAAAAAAATTCATAATAAAGTAAGTTCATGAGAGAAAAGGGTGTACTAACTATTATTTTTGAAAACACGTGAAAGTTCACTTTATGTTGTTTATTACACCATATTAAAACCCTGTGGCTGATACGTCTGTACGTCAACACATTTATCAAATAAAGTTATAGCTCCTGAGCCCCCAGACAAAATGAATATTTGTAGCAAATTGTTTTCACACCATGTGCCTGTCTCAAACACCGTTTATGTTCATGCCTATGCGACGACACGTGTTACATTAACAAAACACAGTCACTTTAATTTAGTGCGATGCACACCTTGTTCCACAGGCTAAATATTCACAACACAACTCGGTGCAGTCTACGACGAGCAGCCACATTTGGCAATTGCCACACAAAAATCTATAGTCTCCACCTGGAGATCCACATGCCGACCGTGCAGAGCGACGCCGCCCGGGCAGCTACACCACTCGCTCCCGACTCCTCACTTCGTGCCCGCGAGCGCGCGCACGCGCGTGCCAAAAGCCCAACCGCCGGGTTTTTCCTTACGTCATCAACTTCCCCATGTGAGCTGTTCTAACCGACTTGCCAACGTACAGCGCTCAGCCAATACATTTCTAAAACTTTACTTAAAATCAAAATAATTACACTACACATTAAACAAATGTCTTCTTTTTAGGTTTTTATATTGGTATAAACATCCTTTGCACTATTTATTATAATCGTGCAATTTCTTATATCACAGATAAGTGATTTAACTGAATTTTTCAAGATAAAATACACAAGATTAAAATAAAATGAGAAATAGTTAATATATTATTTTTATAAACAAACATTGCCATGCTAGTTGTGTAACTGTCTTGTATTCATTGGTAATTTATTACTTTTAATTGTCAATTAAACATATTACGCCAGATGTGACTATATCAGCTAATGTATTGTTTATTTGTCAACAGGCTATTTTGTAATGAGGGCCTTAAAGGTTCCTAACTGCATCGTATTACTTCAAATGCCAGTAGTATTAGAATATTTTATTTCACACTGTGCACTGCACTCCACCTGGCACTCGCCATTGTCCCTCTCCCTCACCGGAAACGAACCTGGAAAATCCTAAGCTGGAACAAGCCACCAACGTTGGCCTGCTCGCTGGCCTCCCGTCAGCTACAAGCACACAGCAAATCTCAACATGGAGAATTTCTACCTATGGCCTAACTATAAATGTTGTCACCCAACTGTGTACATACATTGCTACCATAATTAATAAGATTAAAATTGTGTAACATTTAGTGCATTGGCATGGTCAATGTTTGCAGTGAACTTCATACTGTTTAATTATCAAATGCTATTAATTACCAATATTTCTATTGGGCGGTAATCTCACAAAGTCGGTTTCATGTCATATAAGTTTGGTACTGGCCAGATCTTGGCACTCACCGGAGCAGAGGAGGGATATGGAAACAATAACGGGCTTGACTCTAGTTGACCTTGTGCCGTGATCGGCACGATGAACGAAGTTAAGACTCCCCAACTATGTAGGCAACTTGTAGGAAGTGCTGTGGGTAACCTCTCTGACAGAGAAGCGGTTTGATCTGTGCAGTCCGACGGCGGATGCGAAGGAAAACACTTTGTGTGACAGGAGAAGTGGGGAGGCTTGCGGAGCGGCGAGTACGTCACTTAATACCGCTGAGTGGGAACGCGTTGCGGCAGGTTGGAGAGAAGAGACGGTACCTGAGAGGAAGCCGCTATACACGTGGAAGGTGGTGCCTACGTGGAATACGTTGTTCCTGGTAAAGCGTAATGAGTGCTGCACTACGTTCTATGTGGTGTCAATTGTGGAACCTTGATGTATGGATTATATTACATAAGCCGTAGTGGGCAGACACTAGCTACAATCTTCATACTGGTTCCGACCTAAATAGATGCCTGCTCGGGTACCTAGCTCTTGGTGAACACTAGTTGTGACTATTCTGTGTTTTCACTGATATATCTATGATATTTATGTGCATGGTGTGTCTTAAATCTTGGGCCTTTTGATGTGATGGGCCTTCAACGCAAATGGCATTTCTTAATGTGTAAAAGGTGGGGCCTCATATGAATGAAAAGGAACGTGAAGGCCCATAACAAGGGTGTTGATTATACAAGGACGCCACTGAGCACATCGGACAGTTGTGAAAAAAAGGGAAGGGACCGTTCTGATGAAGTTACATTATTGATATCTTTCTATATGGCAATTTGTTCTTTTCTGAATGAAGTAGATTAGTAGCATATTAATATTGGTTTGACAAACTCAAGGAACTCGGAGAATTATAAGCATATTTTGCTGCATGAGAATCACGTACATTGTTTTCCTTGGTTTATAAATTATGTAATGAAGAGAGTATTGTACAAGTTATTTGTGGGCAGGGTTTATGAAGGTAATTGATTTGTATAAGTGCCAGGAACCAGTGTTCGTTTGTTGCTCGGACTGAGGTATTTAATTTGCAACTGAGAGTAATGCATGTATATTATGGTATGTGAGAATTGCGCACATTGTCTTCTTGGTTCATAATTTATATAATGCAGAGAGTAATGTACAAGTTATTGGTGCACAAGGTTGATGAAGGTTTTCGATTGTGAGCCAGTGTTCATGTGTTGCTCAGATTACGGTATTTAATTGTAAATATATGTGTATATGTGTATCAGTGGTTATGATTCAATCAGCTGTCCAACCCTTGTAAATTTGGTTCCCAGTACCACGCTACAATGTAACTGAAAGCGTAAACTACTACTCAAAATCTATGAGATTACTAGGGGTCATCGACTAGCGACAATCATAGGATCCTTGCTGCAGAACCGACAATTCTACATCACCTTGGAAGGAAAAGAAAGACGCTGGAGGAAGCAGAAGAACGGACTCGCTGATAGAATTCTAACCCCCATCCTGTTTAACATATATACGAACGATAAGCCAATACCCAAAGATACAAGACACTTCCTCTATGCTGATGAATTTGGTGTCACAGCGCAAGGCAGATCCTTATAGGAAGTAGAGATGGAAAAAACCCTAGAAGGTACGTTAATATACTGCGATGACGAGTTTCTTACACCGAATCTTACTAAAACGAACCTCCGTGCCTTTCGCCGTCACACACGACTCGCAAATAGGAGGCAGCACGTTAAATGGTATGGAGCTGCCCTTGACACACAGACCAGCCGACATCCCATGGAGTCATGCTTCACAGGTTCCTCACACGCAAACATCACTGCGAATAAGCCCGAAACCGGGTAGCTGCCAGGAACAACGTCCTCAGAAAGCTGACTGGCAGTAAGTGGAGCGCAAAACCTACTGTGCATCGAAACTCCGCTTCAGCAATTTTTTTTTCCACAACTGAATGCGCTTGTTCTGCCTGATCTAGAACGGCACATGCAGATAAGATCGAAATAAACCGTAATGAAATCTGTGGGCTAAACACATGACAATATTGGAGTATTCAAGTCTCATGATTATAACGAACAATTCAAAAAGATATTTGACGAGCGTCATCCGTAATATGGCAGCTTCTACAGATCAAAAAGGCTGAAACCAAGGCATTCGTTCCTCAGCTACATCTTTGATGAACCCCCCGTAGACTACTTCACAATGTCCACCAAGCGGCGTTGAATTAAATTTCATGTGAAGGACACTGCTTAACCGTATAAAAACTGGTGTAGCTCCTGTAAAAACAAATCTAATAAAATGGGGCCTATTAGAACAGTAAGAGCGAGTGCAGCGAGATACAAAACATGGAACATCTTCTAACATGTCGGAACTGTCCTGCATGTTGCTCCTTTAACCCTTTTATGCACGAATTATCAATCCGAAAACGAACAAAGTTTCTGATACATTATTTGGTAAGACCTATATTGTTCAGAATTCATCATAATTTACCTAAAAAAAATAGTTTCATATACCAAAAGGGAGGAGTCCTCAAATGAGGACAGTGAGCACGAAAACTGCTACATTTTACATGGAATTTCTATTAATAACACCAAAGAATACATTAAGAGTGTACACTATTTTGTATTTTTCGTGCAATGAAATTGTTTTGGGCACTCAGGACACACAGCAAGCTTACACGTTTCTCAAATGTAACGTGTTTTCCGTCGGCAGTCCCAATCATGCCATCTCTTGGCTGGCCAGTCTTATACCTCATCGAAGCGTAATTCTTTGGGTACTGAATGTCAGGTTTTCTATTTTTTCGATGTACAGACAACAATGTGCTTTCATCGGTGAGCCTGCCTGCCTCTACTCTTTCTTGTAATCTCTACTTTCTATGTCTTTGTTAGACCAACGACTAACACTGCTGTATAGATGACATTCTAGGATTCATTATTAGTCATCATAGGAGGTACTTGTGCTTTTACGTCCACCACAGATGTAAAAGATGACAGAAAGGAGACAAAATTTAAGTGTCCTCATTTGAGGACGTGACACATGAGAGGGTTAAAGACCTTTGGCAAAGCAAGCCCGAAGCATCTGATTTAGCCCAGTATTGGGCAGAAACATTGACAGCTCCAGTCACGAAAAAGTGAAAGTAAGAACCCGGGAACACGTCAACTTGCACTCATGTATTCGCCTTGGCATGCCTGCTTCCTACAGTGAAACGCGGTGGTTCTGTTATGATTTGGACCAATGACGCAGTTAGAATTTAGTTCTGGGGGGTCTATTTTTTAAAAATAAACCCTATTGAATTTATTAATCTGTGACTCATTTCTACTTTTTTTAATAATTTTACCAATTATACTATGAAAAAGTTGCACAAGAAATAAAATAAGTAGGCTTGCATTAATTTGAAAGTGGAAGAGGAGCAACGTGGTGGAAATGGGGTGTATATAAACCGCCCGTAAAATAATTGAGCATCTTCTATGTTACTAGTCAAAGAGGAAGGTATTTACAGTGTAATTAACATGAGATTGTATGTGTAAAAATTGAACTAAAATAACACTACCGTTGTTCGTAAGATTGCACTCGGTGGCGCCGCTGACCTGCTACGCACCGGGTCGCCGCATATGAACAATCGGCTCGTTACTTCAGCTTAGCGGTAATAATAGCAGCAGGATCAGAGGTGGTCGCGGCGGCATTAAAGCCACTCACAGTAACAGCAGTACACGTTCTCAGTAGCGACATCACGTTGGCGACCCATTTTCAGGTTCACTTGTGCTTGGCAAATTATAGTTACGTTGTGATTTATTACCTATGTACTATTTCAAATTTCCGGTACCGACCTGTTTAAAAAATAAATAAAAAGTGAAAACAATATAAATAATACAATTAAAATATCTTTGGGAGGTGTTGTAGAGGGCTTGCCCCAATAGCCCCTCCCCCCTTGACTACGTTTGTTTGTTGAGTCTATGGGACTTAACAACGGGGTCATTAGTCCCTAAACTTATAAACTACTTATAAACTAGCTAATACTAAGGACGGCACAAATGTCCATGCCCGAGGGGGGATTCGTTCCCCCGACCGTAGTGGCCGTGCAGACCGTGACTGGAGCGCCTCAGTCCCCTCGGCCACCGCGGCCGGCCCCTTGACTACGCCACTGATTTGGACCTCTATATTGTGCTATTCAACTGTTTATACCATTATCCTAAGTTCATTTAAAATTTACGGGCTCAAAAGATGCGGTTGATGTTTTATAAACGTATTCCCTAACTTTTCATCTTAAGCTGCGGAATACATCCTCAGAAATACAGTGGCGAACTGCGATGAGACCTTGAAGGAGTGGCTTATATATAGGAGATACAGATGGCGCCACTAGCCAACACGTGACTTCGTATCGGTCTCTAGTATTTTTAACGTTGTTGCCAGAGAAGAATCGATTGCCAACTTACTGGTGTAACGCTGAAGTCCAGATTCTTATTTAACAACTTCCTCTTTGCTGTTAAAATTATCGCGGCGTTTGTAGATCTCGATTGCTTCTCTATACGTGCGCGCATAATAATGGTGACGTTTTTGAGATGACACGAGTCGAATTCAATTTAAATTTATGGTTGGCCTCTTGGTAAATACGTTCCGTTGTGGCCGATTTCTCCGTATGTAGCAGGCGGAAATTCCTCTTATTTTCGTCCAGACGAGTATTCACACTTCTTTTTGTAGTTCCGATGTATACGAAATTACAGCTGCAAGGAATTTTATACTCACCCAATGCCTCCAAAGTGTGTCCTGCGTCTTTTGCAGATCTTAAATATTCTTTTACCTCCCTGGTTGGTCTGAAAATATTTTCCACCCTGCACTTGCTCAGCACTTTTCCATTATGGTCTATAACATTATTACTGAACGAGAAAAAAATCTTTCGCCTTGGTCGGTCATTGTTCCTTTTTGGTTTTGACTCCCTCCCTAGGACGAAGTGCTCGTTCTATTTCTTTAGTCGAATAGCCATTCTTCCTGTAGGTCCATCGTAGATACTCCACCTCATCTTTTAAGTAAATCGGTTTCCAAATTTTGTTCGACTTGTCGACCAAAGTTTTAACCACAGATCTTTTTTGGCTTGGACGGTGGTTACAGTCTTTATGATGCAAGCGATTAGTATGAGTAGCCTTCTTGTAAATCCTGTGGCCCAACGTCGCGTTCACTCGATTGATTACAGGCACATCGACAAATTCAGCTGTCCGTTGTTCTTTGTTTCCATTGTAAACTAATCTCGGAAATTTTAAATGAAGTTAACGCCAGCCGTGAAAGCCTGCATTGTATGCTCATTATTCTCAGCGTTCGGATAACTGAAAATTAATATCTCACAATCCTCGACAGCGAAATGCTTACTATGACTATTATATTGCTAACGAACACTGCCATATAACAAAACGATAATGTGCCCACACGCAAAACCAAAAAGGTTCAGGCGTGGTTCCCACACGTCAGAGCATTATCAAACATCTCTTGTGGATAGCAAATTCTGCATGTCTCAATATAATTAGACTGTGATGCGGAGTTTCAGAGCAGAGCTCGAAGATCAGATTTGAAGCTCCACTATCGATGAAGTAATAGGATGTTTTGGTAGAAAAATTTATAACAATATGTTGGAAACCATGAAGAAACTTTACTAGTCTATTCCTGTAAGAGTTGCAGCTGTTCTTAAAGCCAGCGGTGGGCTAACTCCTTACTAATAACAAAAAATCTGTATGTTACGTATTTATATAACTGACAAGCGGTTCCTAATCAAATTACATGCTTATAAAATATCGTCACAGTTGTGCGATTTTATTCCTGATTTCTTGTCAGAAAGGACACAGTACGCTGCAACTGACGGAAAGTCATAGAAATGGTATCTGGCGTTCACCAGGGAAGTGTTGTACGGCCCCTGCGGTTCCTTTATAAGAGATTTTGGGGACAATGTGAACAGATCTCTTGCACTGTTCGTGGATGATGCTGTCTTTTATCGGTTAGTAAAATCAGCAGAAAATCAAAAGCAACTGCATAGTGATTTAGATGAGATATCTGCAGGGTGCAAGAATTGACAATCGGCCCTAAATAATAAGTGTGAATTCATCCGTTTGAACACTAAAAGAAACCCGTTAAACAAAATTTACATTAAAAATCAGTCAAATCTAGAGCCATAAATTCAACTAAATACCTAGGAATTACAATTACCAGCAACTTAAATTGGAAAGAACATACGGAAAATCTTGTAGGGAAGACGAACCAAATGCTATGTTTCATTGGCATAAAAGATGCAATAGTTCTACTAAAGAAATTTCCTACACTACAGCTGTGCGTCCTATTTTGCAGCATTGCTGTGCACTGTTGACGGAAAATTAATAGAAAGTTCAGAGAAGGATAGTTCGTTTTGTATTATCGTACTATAAGGGATACACTGTCTCTGAAATTATGAACGAGTATATGGTGGAAACGATTTAAAGAAAGGCGTTATTCGTTGCGGCGACATTTATTTGTGAAATAGTAGTCCACTATACTCAGGAAGCGGCTACACGGGTAGCGGGGGCTGTGTGGCGTGCACTGGGTGGTGTTTTAGGTTAGAGGGCAAGAGAATACACGAAATGGGTTTCAGTCTCAAAGGGGGTCAGCACAGGAAGAAAGCAGATCTAGAAACTATTGGTATAACAGTTGTAAATTGTCGTAGCTGTATTGGGAAAGTTCCAGAGCTCCAAGCGCTGATAGAAAGTACTGAGGCACAAATCGTTATAGGTTCTGAAAGCTGACTGACGCCTGAGATAAGTTCGGCCGAAATTTTTTCAAAGGGCCAAATTGTCTCCAGAATGAATAGAATAAGTAAAAAAGGGGGTGGCGTGTTTATTGCTGTTACACACGGTTTATCCTGCAGCGAAATTGAGGCAGATACTTCCTGTGAGTTGGTCTGGTTAGAGGTTATACCTGACAACCGTCTTCCAAACAAAAATCCTTAGATGCTCGTTCCGTTTCCTATCACTTTGTAACGTTATATCTGACTATTTAGTCTACCTGACTGTGGTAACATACAAATGATGTATTTCGAGTTATCTATCATTTATCACACCAACTGGAATTTTTGTCTAAGTGGTCTTGCATCGGCCTAGAATTGCTCAGTCGGCATCTTCCCGTCCACCACAGCATCATCAGCAAGCAGATCACACTGTCTATCAGACGGAGATAGGCTTATCACACATGGTTCACTTCCTCTGATACCCTTGTCCTGAAAAGCACTCCCGTCTATGACAACTTCCTAAGTTAGAGGAGTCCAGAGGCATCGATTCACATATCTGAGAAACTTCGGTTATCTGTAGTGCACCGAGGAACTAAGATTACGATTTAACGCCCCGTCAACATCGTGGCCATAAGAGTCGGAGTAAACGCTCGGATAGTTTTGTCATGAATGGGGAAGGAAATCGCCATACACTTATAAAGGATTTAGGGAAATCACGGAAAGCGTAAATCAGGATAGCCTGAGGTGGATTCGATCCGCTGTCCTCTCTAATGCGAGTCGATTGTGTTACCACTGTGCCACCTGTGCCGCTGCCATGTGAGTAAAGGGCAAGTTGATTTCCGAAAGAGGGATAAAAACCGTACCTTTTCCGCCTCAAGGAAGTTAATTATATTCGAACTGAGAAAATGTTCTATGATAACACCTTACAACGCATGACGTCCATTGTGAAGTATAAGATACCTGATTGCAAACCAACAGATCATGTGTTTTTAGACATTTTAACACTTTTTGGGATATTTGTGCAATGAAATATTCCCTATGGATTGTCATGAACTTTAAAGACGCCGGCGGAGGTTCGAGTCCTCCCTGGGGCATGGGTGTGTGTGTGTGTGTGTGTGTGTGTGTGTGTGTGTGTGTGTGTGTGTGTGTGTGTGTGTGTGTTGTCCATAGGTTAGTTTACCTCAGTTTACGTAGTTTGTAAGCTACGGACTGATGACCAAACAGTTTGGTTCGACAGATTTACGAACGTTTGAACATTTTTTGAGCTTTAAAGATAACTTGTTTCGAAATATAATTTATTTAAAATAAAATAAATGTAGTGCTGGTATAAACATATATCGGAAACACTTGTAAATTGTAAAGAAACGATGGATATATGCTTTCCGCTTGATACCATAAAATAAAGTGAAGTCTATTATCGAACTACTTTACTTAGGTTAGACAGATGCCTGACAATTGTCATTTGAAGACATTTCACACCTAAATGTAAGTATTTCCAACATACAAATTTCACTGCATTGTTTATGTTTTTTATATATTTGTTTATGTCATGGTTCATGGTGTGGGCTCCTGTAGTCATGTCCTAGTTCATGAACCACGGGGCAACGTATGAGTGGCCAAGTAAGTGGTCCTGACAGTTGGGATACCAGTTACTTTTGAAAAAGGTTGGGCATCTTACACATATTCTGAGTCGTGGCCACCTTTGTGCTCAGACGGCAAAGACTACCAAATCCATCGGTTAGTCCCTCAACCGTTAGGGGTAAAACCCAGTGGGGCCCTGGCCAAGTAAGGCTAGCAACCTCCTTCCCAGGTACTTTAATATCATGCTGGCAACAATCAGAGCAAAATGCCTCGGACCTTTGGAGGTGATGGAGTCCCACATCTAATTGACAGACCAGAGACTACTCAGATGCGACTTGGCAAACGATCTGGAATGAGATGGGGAGCTATTAATATCAATGGGGATTACAATGGGAAGAAGGTAGAGCTGGAGAAGGCTTCAAGTAAGATGGGTTAGATGTCTTAGCTGTTAGGGGAGAGAAAGAGGACGAAGTCGGAGAATACAAGGTCTACCTGTCACGAGTCAAAGTAGGAAGAGCACAATGGGGTGTAGGGTTTTACATCAGGAAAGCAATTGAACCCAGCATAATTGCAATAAGGTATGTAAATGAACGACTGATGTGGATAGATATGGCCATCTCCAGTAAGAAAATTAGGATTGTGGCAGTATATTCACCCTGTGAAGGGACAGATCAAGATGAGATGGGCAGATCTTACAACGCACTTAGTGATGTAGTTGTTAGAGTGAAGGATAATGATAGTGTTTTACTCATGGGTGATTTCAACGCCAGGATAGAAAATCGAACAGAAGGTTATGAAAAGGTTATGGGTAAGTTTGGAGAGGATATGGAGGCCAACAGGAACGGAAAACAGCTCTTGGATTTCTGTTCCAGGATGGGCTTAGTTACCACAAACTCCTTCTTTAAGCATAAGGACATTTCCTGCTATACGTGGGAAGGAAGGGAAACAGATCTATCATTGACTATGTAATAACAGACCAGGAATCAGGAAGACAGTCAAGGACACACGTGTTTTCATGGGGTTCTTTGATGATACTGATCATTATTTAATCTGCAGTGAAATTGGTTTTGTGAGGCCAAAACAGCAGAAAGTCAGGTCCTTGTGTAAAAGGATAAGAGTGGAGAAGCTTCAAGAAAAGGAAATAAGGCACAAATACATAACAGTGATCTCGGAAAGGTACCAGTTAGTTGAATGTAATGATTTACAGTCACTGGAAGAGGAATCGTCAAGGTAGCAGCTAGATAATGTCTTGGAACAGTAGTGTGTAAAGGTAGGAAGAAGCAGACAGCCTGGTGGAATGACACAGTCAAGGCAGCCTGTAAAAAGAAAAAGAAGGCATATCAAAAATGGCTCCATACTACAAATCAGGCAGATAGAGAAAGTTATGTTGAAGAAAGAAATAAAGCCAAACGGATAATTGCAGAATCCAAGCAGAAATCATGGGAAGACTTTGGAAACAAGCTAGAATCTCTGGGCCAAGCCGCGGGAAAACCATTTTGTAGCATAATTAGCAATCTTCGTAAGGGAGGGAAGAAGGAATTAACAAGTGTTTTGGACTGGCCAGTAAAGCTGCTAATCAATCCTGTGGATGCCTTGGGCAGATGGAGGGAATATTTTGAAGAATTGCTCAATGTAGGTGAAACGTTCAATGATGTATCAGATTTTCAGGTAGAATGGGATAGGCACGACGATGGAAACAGGATCTCTTTTGAGGAAGTGAAGAAAATGGTCAGTAGATTACAGTGCAATAAAGCGGCTGGGGTGGATGAACTTAAGCCGGAACTCGTTAAATACAGTGGAATATCAGGTCTCAAATGGTTACATAGGATAATTGAAAAGGCGTGGGAATCGGGACAGGTTCCGTCAGACTGGACGAAAGCGGTAATCACGCCAATTTTCAAATATGGAAACAGAAAAGATTGCAACAACTATCGAGGTATCTCTTTAATTAGCGTTGTAGGCAAAATATTATCAGGTATTATTGAAAGGAGCGAGTATCAATTGAGGACAAGTCAGATGAAAATCAGTGTGGGTTTAGGCGTCTTAGAGGCTGTCAGGACTAGATCTTTAGCCTACGGCAGGTAATGGAAAAGTGCTGTGAGAGGAACAGGGAATTGTATCTATGTTTCATAGATCTGGAAAAGTCTTATGACCGTGTTCCTAGTAGGAAGCACTGTCAGTTCTTCAAGATAATGGTATAGGAGGGAAACTTCTGCAGGCAATTAAAGGGCTTTACGTAGACTGTCAGGCAGCAGTTAGAGTAGATGGTAAATAAAGCTCATGGTTCAGGGTAGTTTCAGGGGTAAGACAAGGCTGTAAAGTGTCACCACTGTTGTTCATACTATTCATTGGTCATATGTTGAAAACAGTAGACTGGCAGGGCGGCATTAAAGTAGGTAAAAACAAAATTAGCAGTCTCTCATATGCGGATGACTTAGTTGTAATGGCCGATTCGATTGAAAGGTTGCAAAATAATATTTCAGAGCTCGATCAGAGGTGCAAGGATTATGATATGAAGATCAGCATCTCCAAAACGAAAGTAATGTCTGTGGGAAAGAGATTCAAACAGATTTAGTGCCAAATAGGAGGAACAAAGTTAGAACAGGTAGACAGTTTCAAGTACCTGGGATGTATTTTCTCACAGGCTGGCAACATAGCGAAAGAACTGGAATCGATGTGCAGCAAAGCTAATGCAGTGAGTGCTGACCTAAGATCTACACTCTTCTGCAAGAATTAAGTAAGTACCAAGACTAAGTTAGCAGTGCACCACTCTATCTTTCGACCAACTTTGTTGTATGGGAGTGAAAGTTGGGTGGATACAGGTAACCTTATTAATAAGATAGAGGTTACAGATATGAAAGTAGCAAGAATGATTGCAGGTACCAATAGATGGGAACAATGGCAGCAGGGTGTTCATAATGAGGAAATCAAAGAAAAGCTGGGAATGAACACCATAGATGAAGCAATTAGAGCGAACAGACTGAGATGGTAGGGTCATGTTACACGCATGGGAGAAGTAAGGTTACCTAAGAGACTCATGAGCTCGTCAGTGGAGGGTAAGAGGAGTCGAGGCAGACCAAGAAGGAAGTATTTAGATTCGGTGCAGAATGATTTTTAAGTAAAAGGCATAACATCAGAGGAGGCATCAATGTTAGCATTGAATAGGGGATCATGGAGGAATTTTATTAGAGGTACTATGCTCCAGACTGAACGCTGAATGGCATAATCAGTCTCTAATGATGATGATGATGATTGTTTGTCATACTGTTTATTTGAGCAACCAATGTTTATCTTAAAATGTTGCATGTAAATTAAGTAATTATACGATGTATGTCCACAAAGTAAGATCCGTTTGGTTATATAAACCAAACGTGAACAGATACAGAAAAAAATTTATCGTATAAAAATTTACAATTGTTCCACTACTTTTCTGCATAACTTCCGAAATTTTGTAGACACTTGTCATAGCGTGGGACAAGTTATTGTGTGTCTTCTTCATAGAAGGTTGCCGTCTGTGTATTCAACCATGTGGCAAACATGTTCTTTCAGCTCATCATCGTTGAAGTGTTGACAACCAAGGACAGATTTTAGGTGTAAGAAAGGATGAAAGGAGTCTTCTTCCCTTCACGTTGCCGCCCGACCCCACAAGGCGAATGCGATCAGACAACTCTTAGGGGAATTTCACTGGGACGTGTTTGATCATCCTCCGTACAGTCTCGCTCCTAGCGACTTCCGTCTTACACCTAAAGCCTGTCTATGGTGGTCGACACTTCAGCGATGATGACGAGCTGAAAGAACATGTTACTACATGGTTGAATACACAGGTGGCAAACTTCTACGAAGAAGGCATACAAAGACTTCTGCCACGCTATGGCAAATGCCTACAAAATTTCGGAAGCTATGTAGAAAAGTACAGATTTTTTCTGTATCTGTACACGTTTGTTTTATATAACCAAATGGAACTTACTTCGTGGACATACCTCGTATATAAGTAGTAGGTGCAAATCTCAGAGACGCTACGTCCAAGAGACGTCAGCTCCCAATGATCATAACTATTTGGACGTACGTATGGAATTCATGATTCGTTGGGGCGATCTAGAATCAATTTTTACAGGTTTGCAGCCAAGATAGCGTTTTAGAGTGCAGCCTTGGTGAAAATGTCTATAGAAAATTTAATTATCAATACAACGTTACCATCAACACCTGTATTTCACATCTGTATAGATGCATACAACTGTACCAAGAAATTTGTAATGAGAGGATTTAGCTAAGGCCTATATGAGATGTGACACTCAGAGGTACAGGAGCTTAGATAATGACGTCTAAAACACGTCTAAACCAGTCATCTTAAGAAATAAAACGCGATCTTGATTCGAAACCTGTATAAAAAAAATATTTGCACCTCCAGTGTCCAACATTCAACTGTGTTGAAATTGTTACGAAGTTGGGGGACTTGGGAGTGTTACCTTTTATAATTTTCTTTTTCAGGTCGCATTCTGCCGTCCGTACCTCTGCACATAATAGAAAGTAGAGGCATAGTATGTGGAATGTTTGGTCTGCACAACCAACTCCTTAATCCTTTCATTCGCAGTGTTGTTTCTAGACAACAACGTATTAAAAGTTGATTTATACCGTATTTTGTGCATCAATCCCTAATGTTGCATTTTTGTTGATGAACAACATGCTTCCAGTACGCCTTTTGCCGCTTGGCACGACGTGTAACCATTTCTCAGGCATTAATCTATCCATCTTGGAGGTTGTGTTGCGTTGCCGTCTGTACATGGCTGAGAGTGTGAGCGTAAGTGTTGTTCCTTTTATTTTATTCCAGCAGTGAATTGTCTTGTCTTTGGTGCTGTGGCGAAGATTATGCTAGCATTATTGATCTGTCAGGCTAACTATCAACAAAGTAACGTCCAAGTAATAAAATACCTCGATACACCCGTCTGTGTTGTGCATGAAATATGTGACATAAAAATTAACAGCTGTACCAAAATTTTTAAACCACATATTTTGATGTTTACTGAACTGTATGAACACAGAAAACAGTGAATTTAAATTTTTCCAAAGATGATTTCATAATGTGGGACTGAGAGGGTTAAACGTCCACTCAGCCTCATGAAACAAACAGCTATTTTCATATTCATTTCCGCACTTGAACCAGTTTTCTCATTTTGCTTCTGGTAATTTTCGGCCGCGGCCCTCAGTCGCGGTAATTCGACGCACAATTTGCTGCGCTCTGTTTTTAGCAGAATTACTCGCAGCTCACCGCGTTCAAGGACGAGCCGCGACCGCGGTGCTAGGCTGTATTTCAGCCGTTAAGATTTATTAATTCACGGACAGCATCTTAAGTGACTGTTGCCGCAGCCCCCGTGTCTTCTTCATTATTCTCCCACCCCCTCTCCTCCCGCTCCGAAGACCTCGTCTCGGGCCGAACGTTTCAAAATTTAATTGAATCGCGAAAACTGTGTAAACGTCTCATTAAAACCGTCTCGTTTACACGGAGGGCGGGCGCCTCATTTGTAAGACAAAAGCGCTCACTTGTTTGTAATGAAAACAGCGAGGGCGGAAATTAGGCGGCACGGCACGGCGAGGCGCAGCGCGACGGCGCGCTACCTGTTACGCGCAGTCTTCCAGCGACCGCCGTAGCGCGCGGAGCGAGTTTGTAGCCGCCCGGCTACTTGTCAAGGCGGGGTCCAATTGTCTGCCCGCCTGAGCTGTTTCCCAGCCTCCTGAATATTTACCGAGTTTACTAGAGATGGCCCCAGATTGCGAAATCTGCGTACTTGCCTTGCCTAAGATTTACACTATGGTCCCAATAGCCGCGGGATAGCGAAACGCATATACACTGCGGCAATGTCGCATACACAAAGCGTAAAAGAGCTGTGAATTGGAAGAGCTGTCTTTTGATCTGCTGTACATTTTCCCCATGATCGATTTCCCGAGTTTACTAGAGATGTCCCCAGGTTGTGAAATCTGCTCACTTGCGCTGCCTAAGATTTATATTATGGTCACAATAGTCACATAATAGCAATACATAAAGAAACTGCAGCAGTGTTGCATGCACAATGCATAAAAGAGCTGTGAATTGGAAGAGCTGTCTAGTTGATCCGCTGTATATTTTTCCCACAAGACAAATCGCTGTGTGTGTCATTCCAAACTCTAAATCGATTCCCTTACGCGTCTGTCTTATCGCGTCGTCTCCCATGAAGCTTCCTATGCCATGGTCTGCACTTCAGAGTCCTACACGTTGCATCCTTCTCCTGGTATACCCTGGGGTTCCGTCCTTTTCCCTTCCTCCTATTTCGTCTACCATATACCCAAACCGCCCCTAACTGTCCGACTTCTAATGCTGATTACACTGCCTCCATTACCCTCACTCTCACCCTTCAATGCCTCCTCAAAACCATCCTGATATAACCACTGGTTTCTCGCAGTGAATTGCATTCAATACCCAGGCAGTCATCTTAGGTCACACAGCCCCTTCTTCCACGACTTTTATTACTGTTCACCTCACTACCACCCTAAAGTACTTTTCCTTACCCTGGACTGCTTCCTCCCCTGGATTCACCACCTAAAAGCCGTCCAAGAAAATAACGCATTCATCTCCTGATGACCCTCACTGGCCTGGCTTTGGGCCTCCAACAATCCAACATACTCCATCCTACAAGTCCTTTATCTGCTCCATATTGTTCCTTCAATGTATCCTGGATAGCCACCTCATCGAAATTCTACAAAGTTATCTATATCTTTGAATGCCAAGCACTCCACCCGTCTAATTAATCCGCCTCCACTTCCCCATGCAGATCCTCTGCTATCACATCCCCTTCCCACACCTCCTACTTTTCCTGTAGTACCTCCGTACTTTACGTCCCATCCACAAGATGGATTCCCTCAATTCTCTAGTCATTCCTCTCCTCACCAATCTCGGTATGTTTCCGTGTCAGTAATGCATCCCACCTCCACACCATATCCCTTCCCAGGGGGAGAGCTACAGCCTAACATCTATCCCTCCTTGCAACATTAGAGTTCCCATCTCCTTCCCCACCCTCCCCTCTCAGTGTCCCCCCCCCCCCTCACGCCACCCCCTGTCCCAATTTCTTACACTTCGCAGCCCCTCCCATTCCCTAACGGATCTTCCGTTGGCTCATATATGTTCCCCACTGACTTCCTATCCTTGCTCTCGCTTCCTGGCAGCCCTCCCACCATCCACCAACTCAGACGATGGCTGAATGATGTCGTGCCAGTGTCTTTTTACAACCATTGTATCATCAGAGTAATGTCTGTTTTTAATATTGCATCCTACTACATCGTGGTAAAATCTGAGCTGCCGGTGCATTTTAACACTGTTATCATCATTCATTCTTTAATCCCCCCGCCCCGCTCCTCACGCACAGGCTCCATGTATAACAAACCCTTTACTGTCAAAGTGAAATAACTAGAACCAACCCCCAACAGAAACCTAACATCGCATTGTCACCTGATATAAACCTTTCTTACCAACACTAATAGTTGTACCATCGCTCAACTCATTCTCACTTCCATAAACCTCATGAATTTCAATGGTTACCCTACAGAGCCCAGCAGTTGTAACTTCTGCATTCATCACATCCATCATCACACTGTGTATCACCAGCATCACCAGCACACCAACTCTCTCTGCTACAGGCAGACCCTCCTATTCGCTACAATCTCTTCGCCCAGCGATAATAATATAAAGATACGCGGAGAAATTTTACATGGAATCAAATATATAAAATTAATATACTAACATTGCCAATATACGTAAAACTTACACTACTGGCCATTAAAATTGCTACACCAAGACTAATTGCAGATGATAAAAGGGTATTCATTGGACAAATATATTATACTAGAACTGACGTGTGGTTACAATTTCACCACATTTGGATGCATAGATCCTGAGAAATCAGTACCAACCACCTCTGGCCGTAATAACGGTCTTGATACGCCTGGGCATGAGTCAGACAGAGCTTGGATGGCGTGTACATGTTCAGAGGCTCATGCAGCTTCAACACAGTATCACAGTTCATCAAGAGTGACTGGCGTATTTTCACGAGCCAGTTGCTCAGCCACCATTTACCAGACGTTTTCAATTGGTGCGAGATATGGAGAATGTGCTGGCCAGTGCAGCAGTCGAACATTTTCCGTATCCAGAAAGGGCCGTACAGTACCTGCAACAAGCGATCGTGCATTATCCTGCTGAAATGTAGGATTTAGCAGGGATCCAATGAAGGGTAGAGCCACGGGTCGTAACACATCTGAAATGTAACGGCCACTGTTCAAAGTGCAGTCGATGCGAACAAGAGGTGACCGAGACGTGTAACTAATGGCACCCCATACCATCAGGCCGGGTGATACGCCAGTGTGGCGATAACGAAAACACACTTCCAATGTGCGTTCACCGCGATGTCGCCAAACACGGATGTGACCATCATGATGCTGTAAACAGAACCTGGATTCTGCCGAAAAATGACGTTTTGCTATTCGAGCACCCAGGTTCGCCGTTGCGTACACCATCGCAGGCGCTCCTGTCTGTGATGCAGCGTCACCGGTAACAGCAGCCATGGTCTCCGATCTGATAGTCCATGCTGCTGCAAACGTCGTCGAACTGTTCGTGCAGATGGTTACGTCCCCATCGGTTGACTCAGGATTCGAGACGTGGGTGCACGTTCCGCTACAGTCACGCGGATAAGATACCTGTCATCTTGACTGCTAGTGATACGAGGCCGTTGGGATCCAGCACGGCGTTCCGTATTGCCCTCCTGAACCGACCGATTCCATATTCTGCTAACAGTCATTGCATCGCGACCAACGCAAGCAGTAATGTCGCGATACGATAAACCACAATGGCGATAGGCTACAATCCGATCTTTATCAAAGTGAGAAAGGTGATGGTACGCATTTCTCCTCCTTATACGAGGCATCACAACATTTCACCAGGCAACGCCGGTGAACTGCTGTTCGTGTATGATAAATCGGTTGGAAACTTTCCTCATGTCAGCACGCTGTATGTGTCGCCACCGACGCCACCCTTGTGTGAATGCTCTGGAAAGCTAATCATTTGCATATCACAGCATCTTCTTCTTGTCGATTAAATTTCGTGTCTGTAGCACGTAATCTTAGTGGTGTAGCAATTTTAATGACCAGGAATGTAGTTACCTTAGTGTGACGTCTTCTTATAGGCTAAGTTGCAATTTAACCCCTCTGCCCCCCCCTCCACCCACAAGCATGTATGGGCATAACCATTGATAATACGTAGTGTATGAAATTAATTTCAACCAATTTTATTTCATAAATTTGAGACTGCTTCTCTCCATTATATTTTATGATTTCAGACTTCCTCTTATTACATAATATCTTGTGACTATGACGCGTGTGCCATGGGCTGCCCGCACGCCCACAATCGTGTATGGGCATATCCAATGAGCAAAGGTAATGCATTAAACTAATTACAACTTCTTACCATTGGATTTCTGAATTGTTTTGTATTTGTAAATAACTATGAATGTATATATTTATTTCTGTAAAATTTAGATTGCCTTTGCTTTGTGTATAATTTGTCACTACAAATATAACGTGATGATAACGCTTATGCCATGTGCTGCCCCCTAGCGCTACCTTCTTAAGACAAGCAGGCATTGAACAATTTGTATTTATCTACAGACTGTCTTGTACCACACGTGACTCTGTAATACTAGGGATGTTTCCAGAATGAATCTTTCACTCTGCAGCGGAGTGTGCGCTGATATGAAACTTCCTGACAGATTAAAATTGTGTGCCGGAACCGGGACTCGAACCGGGGACCTTTGCCTTTCGCGGGCAAGCGCACTACCGACTGTGCTATCCCGACACGACTCACGGTGCCGCCTCACAACTTTACTTCCGCCAGTACCTCGCCTCCTACTTTCCAAACTTCACAGAAGCTCTCCTGCGAACCACGCAAGACTAGCAATCCTGGAAGAAAAGATATGGTGGAGATATGGCTTAGCCACAGGCTAAGGTATGTTTCCAGAATGAATCTTTCACTCTGCAGCGGTGTGTGCGCTGATATGAAACTTCCTGGCAGATTAAAATTGTGTGCCGGTCCCAGGTTAGAGTCCCGGTTCCGGCACACAATTTTAATCTACCAGGAAGTTTCATATCAGCAGGATGCATTACCAATCGCCGCCCCATCCGACGCTTTACCACTCAAATAACGTCACAAAACGCAACTTCGGAGGCACACTGCACCGTCCCTACTGGCGAACCGACAGGTCAAAGTGCAATGTGTGGTAAGGGACACGCAGAGGCTTCTAACGGACGACTGCAGACTTTAGCAGATGCGGGAGTATCACTAGTACAATAAGGTGGTGTACGGTGCTTTGCGAGAGGAGAACTGGGACGTTTGGCATCAACTCGGCTAACGCCAGCATGGCACCTGCTAGGAGACCTCAGGCGCCAAGCTGGTGGATGCCACAGTTGCACAATACAGAGGGAGTTTGGCCATTTGCTGGGAAAAACTTGCTGGCCGTATTTTCGATGGTGCCTGAAGATCAGCCGCTAACGTGAGAACACTGGACTTAAGGGCGAGGCCCGACCGGTGGAAACGCGGGAAGGCTGGCCATTGGCTGCTGCTTTATAGTAAGGGAGTTATCTCTCATACGATTTTGGTGTATATGTGTTTGTTCGAGCCCATGTACTTTCCTTGTCAGTAGTATATCAACGAGGAGTGGTAAGGAAAAGCCGCCCGCGGTGGCCGAGGGGACTGAGGCGCTTCAGTCACGGTCTGCACGGCCACTACGGTCGGGGGTTCGAATCCCCCCTCGGCCATGGATATTTGTGCCGTCCTTAGTCTTAGGTAGTTCATAAGTAGTTTGTAAGTTCAGGGACTGATGACCCCGTAGTTAAGTCCCATAGACTGTACAAACATTTGAACTATTTTTTTTTTTTTTTTTTTTTTTTTTTTTTTTTTGGTAAGGAAAAATTGTTGGATACAAACAGGTCCTGTGTTGGGTAGCTCCAGTCGGGCTGCCCCCGGCAGCGGCCGTACAACAGCAGGCTTCGGCACTGGCTTCGGCACTGGCGCCAATACATCAACAGGATTGATTACCAATCGCCGCCCCATCCGACACTTCACCACTCAAATAACGTCACAAAACGCAACTTCGGAGGCACACTGCACCGTCCCTACTGGCGAACCGACAGGTCAAAGTGCAATGTGGCAAGGCACACGCAGAGGCCTCTAACGGACGACTGCAAACTTTAACAGATGCGGGAGTATCAAATGTTCAAATGTTTGTAAATCTATCGGACCAAACTGCGTGGTCATCAGTCCGTGGCTTACAAACTACTTAAACCTAGGTAAACTAACGCCGGCCGCAGTGGCCGAGGGGACTGAGGCGCTTCAGTCACGGTGTGCACGGCCACTATCGTCGGGGGTTCGAATACCCCCTCGGGCATGGATATTTGTGCCGTCCTTAGTCTTAGCTAGTTCATAAGTTGTTTGTAAGTTTAGGGACTGATGACCCCGTAGTTAAGTCCCATAGACTGTACAAACATTTGAACATTTTTTTTTTTTTTTTGGTAAGGAAAAATTGTTGGATACAAACAGGTCCTGTGTTGGGTAGTCCAGTCGGGCTGCCCCCGGCAGCGGCCGTACAACAGAAGGCTTCGGCACTGGCGCCAATACATCAACAGGATTGATTACCAATCGCCGCCCCATCCGACGCTTCACCACTCAAATAACGTCACAAAACGCAACTTCGGAGGCACACTGCACCGTCCCTACTCGCGAACCGACAGGTCAAAGTGCAATGTGGCAAGGCACACGCAGAGGCCTCTAACAGACGACCGCAAACTTTAACAGATGCGGGAATATCAAATGTTCAAATGTTTGTAAATCTATCGGACCAAACTGCGTGGTCATCATTCCGTGACTTACAAACTACTTAAACGTTGGTAAACTAACGCCGGCCGCAGTGGCCGAGGGGACTGAGGTGCTTCAGTCACGGTGTGTACGGCCACTATCGTCGGGGGTTCGAATACCCCCTCGGGCATGGATATTTGTGCCGTCCTTAGTCTTAGCTAGTTCATAAGTTGTTTGTAAGTTTAGGGACTGATGACCCCGTAGTTAAGTCCCATAGACTGTACAAACATTTGAACATTTATTTATTTATTTATTTTTTTTTTTATTTTTTTTTTTTTTTTTTTTTTTTTTTTTTGGTAAGGGAAAATTGTTGGATACAAACAGGTCCTGTGTTGGGTAGCTCCAGTCGGGCTGCCCCCGGCAGCGGCCGTACAACAGCAGGCTTCGGCACTGGCTTCGGCACTGGCGCCAATACATCAACAGGATTGATTACCAATCGCCGCCCCATCCAACGCTTCACCACTCAAATAACGTCACAAAACGCAACTTCGGAGGCACACTGCACCGTCCCTACTGGCGAACCGACAGGTCAAAGTGCAATGTGGCAAGGCACACGCAGAGGCCTCTAACGGACGACTGCAAACTTTAACAGATGCGGGAGTATCACTAGTGCAATAAGGTGGTGTACGGTGCTTTGCGAGAGGAGAACTGGGACGTTTGGCATCGACTCGGCGAACGCCAGGATGGCACCTGCTAGGAGGCCTCAGGCGCCAAGCTGGTGGATGCCACAGTTGCACAATACAGAGGGAGTTTGGCCATTTGCTGGGAAAAACTTGCTGGCCTTATTTTCGATGGTGCCAGAAGATCAGCCGCTAACGTGAGAACACTGGACTTAAGGGCGAGGCCCGACCGGTGGGAACGCGGGAAGGCTGGCCATTGGCTGCTGTTTTATAGTAAGGGAGTTATCTCTCATACGATTTTGGTGTATATGTGTTTGTTCGAGCCCATGTACTTTCCTTGTCAGTAGTATATCAACGAGGAGTGGTAAGGAAAAGCCGCCCGCGGTGGCCAAGGGGACTGAGGCGCTTCAGTCACGGTCTGCACGGCCACTACCGTCGGGGGTTCGAATCCCCCCTCGGGCATGGATATTTGTTCCGTCCTTAGTCTTAGGTAGTTCAGAAGTAGTTTGTAAGTTCAGGGACTGATGACCCCGTAGTTAAGTCCCATAGACTATACAAACATTTGACAAACACACACACCCATACCCCAGGGAGGACTCGAACTTCCACGACGAGCAACCGCGTGCTCCGCAGCGAGATGCTTTAGACCGCTCGGCTACTCCGCCGCGGCGGGGAGTATTACTAGTGCAATAGGGGACCTTTACATTATCTCTCATGCGATTTTGGTGTATATGTGTTTCTGCCTTGTCAGTAGTATATCAACGAGGAGTGGTAAAGAAAAATTTTTGGAAACAAATAGAAGTCCTGTGCGTGCTGGCGCCAGTCGGGCTGCCCCCGGCAGCGGCCGTACACAGCAGGCTTCGGCACTGGCGCCAGCGCCATCGCGCCCAGCCTCGCCCCCTGGTTTACGGCTCTCACGCAGACCGGCCGACAGTTTTTAGTGCGCCATCCTGCCTTCTGCTTTATGTCACTATCTGTGGCGCCACCAGCCGCCATTTTATGCTCCCGTAGCAGTTTTGCCTTTTCCTTTTTTTTTCCCGCGCGCTCATTTCGATCCCGACTGCGGATACTGAAATATGACTTCTGTCCCGGCAGAGACTGCCGACGACGGCGTGAGAATGGATGGCGGCCTCGGCTGCTATTGGAAAAACTACTGGGCCGCGCGCAGTACTGCTGCGGCCGGCGTAACAGGCGCCGGGCTACTTCCGCGAGGAGGTGGCCGCCACACGGGGTGAAGCAGGGCAGCATTACAGCATTCCTTTCCCCTCCTTAACCCCGTAAGAGAAAACGACTTTTTTTCTCGAGTGGTGGAGACCCTCCACACCATCAGGGCATCACAAATAGTTGAACTGTAAGCTCTGGAACTCTTATGCCCGGTTTCTGGAAAGCTGCAGTTACCGTACCGTTAGCTACCGCCGCGTTAAAATTTAACATGCCAGATAACTTCCTTGGGTTTCCCGTAGCTGTTTTCAACTATCGTTAGTTAACGGCGCGGTAACTACGCCTCCTGTCGATGCTAATAGTACGTCTCAACAGCTCACAGATGCCACTACTAACGAAACTCGCAATTACTCGAGTTTTATCGATTATTAAGGACAAATCGAAGACGCGCCAATAGTTTGTGTAGGTGTCACGAGTTTTGTTTGTTTTGAAACGCAGTGGGCGACAAGCGAGGAAAAAATTTTACTCTGTTTGAGAAAAACTTTTTGACTGATCTTGTCTTAGAAAGGAAATCAATTATTGAAAATAAAAGGACAGATGGGTCGACTATTTAAAAAAAAAAGCAACAGGCTTGCGAAGATGTCACAAAGGTGTATAATTCATCAAGTCAGACAGGAGAGAGAACGGTACGGCAGCTCAAAGATCTGTATTCTGTTTTAAAAAGAAAAGGTAGGACAAACAACAACGAAGACAGGGTTAATATTAAAAATCATATGTATTATTTCTGTTGTCGACATCTATTTTCATAAATTAAAGTTTTCCTCTTCCCATTGTTCTGTGAATGTAACATTACTTTTTACAATTTAAACTAATCAATTTATGTCCACCCATGATTTAATATAAAACACTAATCACTTGAAACACTGATCGATCGTAATGGCAATTGCATGGCAGAACACTATTTCAAAGGAAAGTATTTTTGTGCGTAATTGAAAGTTTTATTATGAGAGCATTGTTTTGTGATTCGGAATGAGGTAAAAATTTTACACCCAGGTCGGCGATTGCTTGATATAATGTTCGCAATTATTTCTCAGTCACTTGACCAATCGCGAGGGAGATGCAGCTAATGCATACGTCACCCGTTGTCAACATTATCTCTCGCGACCGCCGAGCGCGATGTAAAATTTAACCCGGAATTTTGTGATCCGCGTTTTTCCCTGTTTGACCCCGGCAATGTCATTGGTTAGTATTTATTATTATTATTATTATTCTGAAACGCATATGAAATTCTCTCTCATTACACAGATCAAATGGTTGTCATCTAACACGAAAAACGTGTCGTGGTGTTTCAACAGTGCCGTGGTGTTTCAACAGTGCTAAGTTTTATTCTTCTGAACAACTGTCCGAAGCATCAGAATAGAAAGAAGAAGAAGACGGCGGTGACGATGATGATGAAAGAATTTCCATTCTTCATCGTCATAAATTTTAAAAATTGTATGAAAATTATACGGAACCCAATCATAAAAACAAAAACAAATTACTACTACTAATTAACTTCTGGACTTGCGTTTGGAAGCCCACTAGCGCTACGTAGCGGATAAAGTTAAAACTAAAGTTAACGTGTAGGTAACCCCAGGGGAACGCGCATTTATCTTTAACGGACCGGTAACTACGGCTGTGACGGTAACTGTTGTTTCGGAAACCCATTTTGTACTTAACGTTCAGGTAACCCACAGATAACTATAACGGGACAGGTAACTATTGTTTCGGAAACCGGCCATTATTATTGTTAATCTATAACCTCTCCACCACTACACCACCGACTGATATGCAATAATTGCAAATCATGACCTGTGTGCGTAATGCTCTAATTATATGACAAGGCTACCGTTAAAGGGGCCGATGATGTAGTGGAGGTTATAACCGGAACGTTACTGCACTTTATTTCTCGGCAACAACGATCGATAGAGAAAATAAAATTTTAATTTATGTTAAAATGCTGAACAAACAGAATATGAAAAAAATAATTTGGAAAATAAATAAATAACTGATTTTACGGTCACCAGCTCGATAAACAAGCAAAACAATGTAATTGGAAAGTTAAAAAGAATAATGCTAAACAGTGACCTAAAAATTACGTAAATTTTTGGATGGGCAAATGAATCAGGGTATGTGAGTCAAATCCGGCTTCAAAAGGCACAGGTATAGCATTAGGCATTGGCAATTAGACCATTAACAGAAAAATTAGAAACACGAGCAATAAAGTGCATGCAAAGGGTAAGAAATTTTCACATGCAACAAAACATGCAAATCTCAAATGAATGTCTTTCATTTACTGCTTTAGATGTTCACAAGTATATATACGAGGTACGTCCAGAAAGTAAGTTCCGTTTGGTTAGCCTATATAAAACAAACGTGTACAGATACAGAAACAATATTTATTGTACAAAAATCTACGACTGTTAAACTACTTTTCTACATAGCTTCCGAAATTTTGTAGGCACTTGTCATAGCGTGGCACAAGTGTCTGTATGCCTTCTTCATAGAAGGTTGCCGCCTGTGTATTCAGCCATGTGGTAGGATGTTCTTTCAGCTTGTCATCGTTTGTAGTGTTGACAGGACAAATTTTAGGTGTAAGAAGAGGATTTCCACCAAAAGGTGGTGTTTGTTTCCACGATAGTGACCGACCTCATGTGGCGAATGTGACCAAACAACTCTTACGGGAATTTCACTAGGACGTGTTTGATCATCATCCACACAACCCTGGCCTCGCTCCTAGCCACTTTCACCTCTTCTTACACATTAAAAATCTGTCCTTGGTGATCAACATTTCAACGATGATGACGAGCTGAAAGAACATGCTACCACATGGCTGAATACACAGGCGGCAACCTTCTATAAAGAAGACGTACAGAAACTTGTGCCACGCTATGACAAGTGCCTACAAAATTTCGGCAGCTATGTAGAAAAGTAGTTCAACAGTTGTGGATTTTTGTACAGTAAATATTTTTTCTGTATCTGTACACGTTTTATATAACCAAACGGAAATTACTTTCTGAACGTACCTCGTATTTATTAGTACCTAATCACCTGCAAGCATGCCAAGTCGATAATGGTCGTGATTGAACAACTAACTATACTGATGCCATTTACAAAAATTGTTAATGTCCTGTCGTGGTAATTTTTATTATCTCTGATCAAACTTAGTTCTCTTCTCAACACTACATTAACACTTACCTATCATGGAACGTAGTTGCAAACAATCACTATTAGTCTTTCTTTTATGTTCGTAAAGATCTTTTTCCAGCAAATGTTATTTTAGCACTTTTAGTCAGACTCGTGAAACTTACAAGTAGCAACATTGATATTGTTAACTGCATTAACAGAGATTATTCTCGACAAATTTAATATTATTCAACTTGCACTGTGCATTTAGTTCATCTTCAGTTTTCAATAATTTTTGACTGTATTCTCGGTCAAAACAATGGATAAGAAAGGAACCTTTCTGGACAATGACTGAAGATAATGAAATTTTTGACAGTACTTCACAATTACAAAGTTTTCACTATTAAAAAATTAGCACTATCACGCTGGTTAGCTATACATATTAAATCAGTAAACCTGGTCGGATCTTACTTTTTTTGTATGCGAGATGGTGCTGCTCATGAAGGCTACGGGCACATAACAGCTTTGACTATAATTGCAAGTTTGGGACCATAGTATTCCTCTTGATGCATACTTAATAATTACTTAAGCTGTGTCCATACAAGCCAACATACGCACTTTTACGAGGCACCATTACGCGCACCGTTTTACTGTTACGTCCGACTTCGACCAGCGCTCAACACCGACTATCTTTTTCGCTGCGCTCCTCCGTGCTACCAGCGATAATAATACCTACTCACAGATGACTTTACACAATAGCAAAACCCTTGCTAAACAAACGTGTCTACCTCATTACAAAATTTGTCTTGACACACATACAGAATAAAGGAACATTGTAACAAAATCCAATTAATAAAAGATAACAAAAAAAATGTTCAAATGTTTGTAGAGTCTATGGGACTTAACTACGGGGTCATCAGTCCCTAAACTTACAAACTACTTATGAACTACTTACAACTAAGGACGACACAAATATCCATGCCCGAGGGGGGATTCGAACCCCCGACCGTAGTGGCCGTGCAGACCGTGACTGGAGCGCCTTAGTCTCCTCGGCCACCGCGGCCGGCAAAAGATGACAAATATATAAATAATTACATGAGTACAAATAAGAAAAAAGTAAACCATTACATTATATCAAATGCTGTATATGCACATGAATGAAAAGTGGCGTTGGTCACTCTGTTGTTGTGTCACACATGAACATCACTTGTGTTTCGCCCAGAGTCAGGGTTTCACAAGTTAGCTTCAAATCCTGTTCTGTCCTCCGCCATCATCTTCAAGTTTGCATATTTTCTACTTCTCATTATGTTGTCTATCTCCTCATTACTCTCAATTCTCTTTCACAATTTAGTCCTCCTAAAGCATCTGTTATTAAAAATATCACCTCAATATACTGGGTGATTAAATAGTCAGTATGGATTTGAAAACGTAATTAATCACGAAATAATGTAGATAGAGAGGTAAAAATTGACACACATACTTGTAATGACTTGGAGTTTTATAAGAACCAAAAATAAATAAGTAAATAAGCAAATTCAAAAAATGTTCGACAGATGCCGCTGACAGTAAAACGTCAGTGACTGCGTATGAAAATCGTGTATAAAAGGAGCTTGAACGTTGACCACTGCTGATGTAATGGGATATTTAGCAAATTTAGCTGAGTATATTCACTGTAGTTGTCTGCTTACTAGAATAAACTGATTTTGGTAAATAATAAAAAATGCACGGCTTAAATAGCGTAATCAAATCTCCCATAAATTAATTTAATAAAAAACTCACAGTTGTAAAATTAGTAAATAGTCTTAACGAGAGGATCCAAAACCAAGATTAACATTAATTTAACAAAATGGTTCTAGTAGCAGAAAACATAGAAAGATTACTTTTAAAAAATCTAACACAAATGAAGTTAGATACGATTACTAATAATAACATTTAAAAGCGAGAACTGAAAGGCTACGTTACTCCTCATGCCTCAGAAAACGAATAGTGTGTCGTTAAGCGTCTTTAAATAAAACACAAGATTAAAATTTATGGAAGGCGGCAGACAGCCGTCTTTCATCACCCCCTCGTTAGACGAAAATTTTGTTGGAGGCTGAGGTAATACTATTATCATAGAGAGAACAAAATTTTCTAAAGAAACATCCATCTATGTCCAAAAACAAGAGAAAACTAGGGCATTCACTTAAAATTTCAAACACAAGAGATATAAATGAAATCACATTAAAATGCCAAATCAATGGGGATGCAAATGTGTCTGGTTAGACCACAGGATTGGGCCAACATACACAAACAATTTAAAAATCACATGAAACATAGATAAAACACTTCATACAAAACACATGACATAAAAAAATTACATACAAGTATGAAAACCATTAGGAGAAACACAAACAATTTAGAAAAAAGTCACACATTTGTGAAATAGCACTGGGAGGAAGCTACAAACCACACAAACAAAAGATACTTTTCTGCTTTCTGTCTTCTTGGGATGCAGCTCTGGTCCCCAGCCCCTCAGGATTACTCCTGAATGCCTGCTCCATCTAACGGACAGCCCCTTGCAATGAGGCGACATCTCTCTTTTTCTTCTCCGAGTTGGTGTGGTGCAGTATGCCACACCACACTGCATGGCAAGACCTGTTCTCCTTTGAGCACCACTGGGCGTGGCACTCGGTCACAGGTTGACCACATGATTGCTGTCAGAAGAAAGGTAATGTTGTTCTTACGATGCTTGTCTTTTGCATACGTGGCATGGAGTTGGATGGTGTTCAGTACACAAAATAACAAGATAATACGCCGCAGCGTAAGACAAGATAGGGGCCTCTAGTTAGAGGGAATTATAGGTTTTGTAGTTCCACAGAGGTCATTGACCGGATGCAAGCGTCACAGTCAGTGAAGGAAAATTCTTTGGTTACCTTGTCATGCCACTAACTAGACACTAGTGGGTAGTCTATCACACACACTGGGTGTGCTAAACATAAACAGGTTGGTCTCCCTTCTAAACTATTTCGGAGGTTGCCAGTACAAGTTTACAAGCGCAGACAGCCATCCCTCGCCGTAGCGGACCCGGCCAGGTAGCCTGCGACGGGGCATTTAGCGAGGGAGCCTCTTTTACACCGGAGGCGGCCAGCCGTTCGTTCCATTGAGCTGCGCTAATCAGGTGACGAGCAGCGGCACAGAGTAACACATACAGAGGAGAAGCCCCCCCAAACCACTGTCCTACGCTCCCCTCATAGTTCTGTAAGATGCTAGCAGGTGTCAGGCGGTTCCCTGGCTTAGGGTGCCTCTCGTACGTCAGAGGGTAGCGTGGAGGGGAGGCTGAGGGGGGAGCTCATGCTGCCTGCCATGAGGCCACGGCTGTGACCGGCTTGCTGCCGTTTGACTTTCCACTTCTTTCACCTCTGGCAGGATTGCTCATGTGAAAAATACCGAGTAGTACCGTGGTTCGGAACCCACGATAAACTGTAGGTCCCCCTATAACTGGCTGGGTAAGTCAGTTCGAAGGTCGGAGGAAGGCAACGACATACCACCTCCAAACAGGACCATGCCTAGTAAAGCACAGTGGTGTTCAAACCAATCTTCGGATTGATGACTGCTTTACCTTAAATAAACAAATAGCAAAACACATAGCCTAAACAAAAAAATTAACACAAGACCTAATTTTTTTATTCCCAGTAGTCAGTCTCGTCACTTATAGTTCACTGACATCGAGAGATGCCCATGCTCATGACTTTAACATTAAAACGCAAAACAAGTTATCACTGACACAGGGTGTTGTCTTTAAATGGAACTTCAAGGTCCCAAGTCCAACAGTTGTACAGTACGTTATACAAAATCTTAAAATTAACACAGTACAAATAAATAAAAACAATAAGCCTTAGCAATCTAAGTTCCAGGTGAGCCACATGACATGGTGACTCACCTCAAATAATAACATTGGCTCATTTAGCATACATAAAATAAGGTCCTGTAATTAGGACAGTGCTTTAATTATTATAGTCCAGCCCACAGGGCATGTCAATAGTCATGTCAGGGTTAGTTTTGAGCGATAGAGGCATTCGTCCAGGAAATCAGGGTATTCATGCAGCATGCAGCGCCTAGCAGTGTCTAACTACTTTAACCCACTATCTACAACCCGAGCGCAATTTACACTAACTACAGCGCAAGCCGCGGACGTAGATCCGGCGCGACAGGTGACCTAATTCCTTCCGATGCCAGATGCAGCTTGTTTCCTGCAAACATACTCCCACACAAATCTCTCTCGCCAAGGCGAGAAAGATAGTTGCGCAAAAATGAAACAGTTCTCAAAGAAAATATAATTTAAAAAAAAATGCCACATAAATTGACACAAAAAATTAATTCCTTATCACTAGACATTGAAATACACATAATGAAATACAAAACGTACGCTAAGGTTAGCAGTCATCAAGTTATGACGAAAAGATATCACCCATTTGGAGTGAAGCTTCTCAAAATCATTTTGTGAAACAAGGTAAAACATATAAACACTCACATAACACATTTAAAACAAATCTAACTCAGTCAAGTGATTCTAAGGCAATGGTTAGCTTATCTTAGATATATAATCTTACCAAAAATGCTGAAACAAAAGAATTATAGTTTGTGGTTTTTATCCTTTTATGTTTCTGGTGACGTCGGAAGTCTTGTGTCTTTGGTCCTGCATCTTAAGCGGCCAGTTATGTGCCATGGAGTTTATCTTCTCCTGAATTTGATTCTCTGTCATGACATATTTTTCCTCTCCTGAATGAAACAATGGCCTGATCCACAGCTCACCTCCTATATTTTAATTTATTGCATTGTCCTGCAAAATCTTTTAAATTGGCCAAGATACACATTGTCAATTGAAATCTTTGAGTACCCCTTCGTTTGTGCACTCCAGCGACCCTTGACAGGTCGAATTTCACACCCTCTATTACTCTACACAGACAAACACTAGATAAACATTCCTAGGCCCCTGAGCAACAACAGCATAGTGCATATCAGTGCAACTAAAAATCCTAAGAATAACGGTGTTGGCACCTACCACGGCGTCTTATTAATATGCTACTTAATGGGGAGATTGCCGACACAAAATTCACAGTAAAAGTGGACATAATAGCACTTGATTCACGAGGCTGGCTTCGCTCACAGTGAAGAGGAGCACACACAACTTAAATGACAAACAGAAAACAATTGACATCAATACAAATACCCAATAAATATCTGCATATGGCCTACTAAATTTAATTTATACTCCATCCATTCATGATGGGAGACATTATGAAAAGCAAGGACAGCAACGACTTGGCGAACTGGACAACTTTCTAGTCAATACATGGGCACTAGGAGGCGGGATGCTAATAATGTCTTAAGAAAATCTAGTTCCAAAATAACCTGCTTCCAGCGGAGCAGTTTGAACTGGCAAGTGGCTGTCAATTACGTCGGTGACGGCGTGCATTTAAATGACACATAAGACACAACACCAACACTAAAAAGCACATATAAAGGAACACATAATACATAACACATAATCAAATCAAATTACTTAAAAAAATACACTGCAAATACAAAGAAAATGCATCAAAAATATACACACTAAACACTTGGTGGGGTAAGAACACTAATTAAAATTACCCTAGACATCATCCTGCCCGGCGAGTTTCGGAAGGATGCTCTCCTTTCCGAGCAAGTTGACTGTGAAGCGATCAACTTGTGAAGATAGTCACTGACTTGTGATAGGGGCGGGGTCTTGCGGTCGGTTATGGCCCGGGTCAGCTGTTCTGACCTCCACGTTACCCGCCGGCGGGGCGCACGGTCCTTGCTGGCCTTGGTTCGGTCGGAATCCCTTGTTTCCATTGCCGAACCACCTTCGCCTTCCGCCCTGGTGATCACGCGAAAAGCGGCGCCTGTTACCGTTCCGTGGCTGATCGTCAACATTAGAAGGGCCGGGCTGCGCACTACAAGCAATCTTTGGCTGGTGATTACTCCTTGGTTTCGTCGGGCCGACTACTTCTCTTAGAAAGGGCGTAGAAAAATTAAGCAATTAAGCTAATTCATTTTTTTTCTTTATTTATTCTTTTCACTTAGTCTTAAGAGTGTCGTGTGCATAGGACTACTTAAAAAATGTTATATTACCATTCATGTGTTAAACTTCAGGTCCTGACTTGTTCCATGACCACGGAGTCGTACTCCTCAATTACCGTCTCTAATGACCACGCTGTCGACAGGACATTAAACTCCAAGCTTCCTTTCCTTACTCCTGAATTAGGTCCTGTGGAACAGAAAACCATATTATTATTTAATTATTAATTACGTAGGCTTCCGCGGCCAGAATCAGATGAAATAAAAGTTTCCTGGGTATTGTACCGCGTCATTAAAGTGGTATACCCAGATGAAGGCCACTGTAACGTTGGCCGAAACGTCGGCTATTTAAGTAATAGCCTTACATCATGACGCGGTACAATACCCAGAAAACTTTTATGTCATATTATTATTATTACTATTTTTATTATTGCGTATCTGGAAACTACTGTTTAATGCAACATTTTATATTAAAAACTGTGGTGTATTTGATTATTTCTGTACCTAAATATTGAAAATCAACTAAGAAAAATCCTGTCTGTTAACTGATTATTCACAGAATGTAATGTTTTTCGTCTTCCACATGATCTGTATTAATGCTTCTGTTAGTCATAAGCACTAAGATAGGGCGCCAATGTACGGCGCATGCGCCTCGCCGCAGTTGTGATCGCAGTTGGCTGGCGAGCAGTACCAAAGCCCGACAACGGCCAGCCACTCTTATTTGTAAAATTTGACTTACTAGCCTCTGGCTAGTATGTTTTCCGATGTTATTTATCCTTTGGACTTGAGTACATCGCTCATAAATTTACGTCTCATGTGAGTACGTATTTCTACATATGGTTTTGTAACATAAAATTATTTGTATAAATTGCTTCATACCAATGTCTGTTAATGTATTCAATAATTCGTTTCTAGGTAATAATATTAATCTTCTGATGAAGGCACCCTTAGTTGATGCCAAATCTAGATCAAATATCTAAAAAGTGCAACTTGTTGGGCTGTTTCTACAATTATTGTAAAATCTCTGGACATGAAACCTATCGAGCATGCCTGAGATATCAATCTCTAGAGAAATAACACTCGACCAGTTGCGTTAAATTGATTTCTTATTAAAAGCCTGACCAGCTAATGGCAAAATTTATTTTGCCTTCTTCTGAAGTCGGCCTGTTTTCAAGATTTTCTGTTTAGTGTTAGTATATTTAGATACCATTGTCCGCCTCCGTAGCTCAGCGGTAGCGTCGCTGACTACCACGCAGGAGGCACGGATTCGATCCCCGGCAGGGGACTGGGTTTGTATGTTGTCCTAATCATCATCATCTCATCATCATTGACACGTAAGTCGGCCACGCGGCGTCAAATAAAAAGACTTACACTAAGGCGGCCGAACAATCCCGCAAGGGATCTCCCGGCCACGAAAGCAATACGCTCATTTCCATGGATGCCGTTTTTGATACCTTGGCAGGTCGGAATTAAACATGGCTACAGTTCAGCAACGGTAGAATAGTATCAGTTTGTAGAAAAATAACAGCCGACTAGTTGCTTTAAACAGTTTTTTATTATAAATTAATTTTTCCGAAAACTGGTCAAAGTTTTAACATACAATATAAAGTTTCACGGCCGGCGTTTTCTTCAGGGGAAACTTCAGGGCTGACAGATTTGAACCATCTAAGCAGTGCCGCTTCGTGGACGACACCTTCGTAGTATGGACTTACGGTACAGAAGAGCTTGATGACTTATTGATATATCTAAATGGTATTAATACAAAGGTACATTTCCATATGGACAAAGAGAGGAATGGTCAACTCAACTTTATAGAGTTTTTAGTAATCAAATGGAAGGACAGGACCCTGGGCCACAAGGTGTACAGAAAGGATACTCACACTGATAGATACCTCCACAAGGAGTCGAACCACCATCCAAGACAAAAAAGAGGTGTCATGGAAACCTTCGTCGACAGAGCGAACAAGATCTGCGAGCCAGTTTACTTGCAGGAGCAATTACGGTCGGTCTTGAGGAAGAACTGATATGCCAACAAGGAGTTTGATAGATCACTGCATCAGAAAAGGTAAAAATCCAATTGATCAACATCGGCAACCATCTCGAAAAGTTTTCCTCCCTTTCATCTCCAAAATTACATATCTAATCGACAAAGCTCTTGCCAAGCATGGGGTAGAAACGATCTTAGACCCACAAAGAAAATCAATGATTATTTAAGATCGGCAAAAGATACACGTCACCCTCTACCAAAACCTGGGGTATATAAAATTCCATGCAACTGTTGTCAATTATATATTGGTACAACGAAAAGAAGTGTTAACACCCGTTTAACAGAACACAAAAAGCACTGCAGTCTGGGACACACCGAAAAATCGGCCGTAGCATAACACGTTTCTCAGGATGGGAACCATGAAATAAAATTTAATGAGACGAGCGTATTATCAAGAACATCGCATTACTATGCACCCGTTTATATGGAAGCCATTGAAATTCAAAAACACCAGAACAATTTTAATAAAAAACAAAATGTGGATGTCTACTACACATCAATAAAGCGACAATCGATTACTTTTAATCGGGAATGATGGCAACATCTATAAATAGCCAAATAGTCGGTATCACGTGATGACCGGTGGCGCCCTCTACGTTCTATATAAATGCGAGAGACCCCTCCAGTCACATTGGCAGAAGAAGGAAGACCTCAGACGATGTCTCCCGCAGATGGAGTCGAAACGTCAGGAAGAAGTTGTATGCAAGGACCACGGCCTCGCATCCCGAAAGTTTTACCTGGTCGAAGTTGTAAATAGAAAAACATCAAATTTACGCAACTGGTTGGCTGTTATTTGTCTACAAATGTTCAAATGTTTGTAAAGCATATCGGACTTGACTGCGGGGTCATCAGTCCCTAAACTTACAAACTAGTTGTGAACTAGCTTATACTAAAGACGACACAAACATCCATGCCCGAGGGTTGGATTAGAACCCCCGACGGGGAGCGGCCTCGCGCATCGGATCATAGCGCCTCAATACTCTTAGCCACTCCGCCGCGGCTGTTTGTCTACAAATTAATATTATTCCACCGTTGATAAATTGCAGTCATGATTAAGATTTTGATGTCATAGATACAATAAAAAGTGCTGTTTTTGAAAAAGACGACCCACCAACCAGTTCGGGAGATCTACGCCGAATCAGCGTTGAGGTGTGGCACAATCTGGACCAACAATCTCTTGGCGATGTAGTGGACAGTATGCCTTGTCGAACACTGGCATGCATCACTGTAAGAGGACTTGTTATTACGAGCACCGGTGACTGCTGCAAACTTAAAGACTGTTGTACTACTTGTAAATCTGCTTTTACGAACAGTAAAGAGAAATGAAATGTTTTTTATATCACTGTAGCATTTCCATGTAAATGGTCACTATGCGCTTGACCCGTGGTGATGCAACAAATACATCCATGGGACGGAGGTATAGCAGTTTAAAGATGTTTTATTATATCCTTCCTTAAATATCTTGCCTATTAATAGCATTACCGTAACAAAATTTGGTCAGTTTGCACTCTGAACATCAAGTATCATATTGCTTCACATGTAACAGCCTTCTTTCGTTTTATACCAGTTTTGCAGATACATAATGGAAATAGTTTTGAATCTCTCATAAACATGTTGCACTGTGTGGCATAGAGCTCTTGGTATTTATCGAATAATATTATTCATCCACATCAATTTCTTTGTAATAGTATATTACATGAGCATCACTGATGTAAAATTTGCAGTACGAACATAAATGTCACCTTTGGTCCTAAGTCACATCCATGTCTTCTTCTAGATAGTCTGTTACGTTTGTATTCCGTGTACGTTCTAAATTGTTATAAAAAGCACGACAAACTGAAGGACTACATGGCAACAGTGTCATTAAATCATTATATTTCTGCAGCGAAATAGGTTTTGGTACATCTGACAGTTGGTTAAAATCTACTGGAAATGTAAGTCCATGTCTGAGAAACCTAACTAGTCGGCCTGTTTGTTGTGCCCATCAAAAGATTTTTTTGAAGTTCGGAATTCCCATGTTTTCTTGTTTCACATTGATAACAAAAATGGCCGTTTCTCGATGTCCACTTTACTCTGAACAAGGAGAGGCCTTTCAGGGTCTTTTGTGGCAAACTTTTGAAGTCTTTAAGTTCCATATTATGAACAATGTACTTGCTGGAAATGTGTCTTACCAATTGTTGCCAGTCCCAGGGTGTTAAAATGCTCATTGAATTTCCTCTCTATCAACGCATGAACACTCAGCCTCCATATGCATGCTGACTTTTATTACATATTTCTGACTTATGGTGAACCCTCCCATTCCCACATAATGAATTTAGCTTTGGAAAAATTAGAATTTAGTGTTTTCTATATTAATACAGCGCATTAAACATCAAAATAGTGTGTTTTAGAATTTTGATGGAACTATTGCTTTGCCGGCCGCGGTGGCCGAGGTGACTGAGGCGCTCCAGTCACGGTCAGCACGGCCACTACGGTCGGGGGTTCGAATCCCCCCCTCAGGCATGGATATTTGTGCCGTCCTAGTTCGTAAGTAGTTCGTAAGTAGTTCATAAGTAGTTTGTAAGTTTAGGGACTGATGACCCCGTAGTTAAGTCCCATAAAAAAAAAAAAAAAAAAAAAAAATTATTGCTTTTTTATGTCATGTATTTCCTGCAGAACACAGGACATTGGTATCGAAGTGTTTCATTAATTGGGACGTTGTTTTGTTGATAGTTAACACTGCAAATCGATAATGATAGCATAGTCTTCGCCAGCACACAGCTGAAATAAAATAACATGAACCACACTTACGCTCACACTCACAGCCACTCTACAGACGGCAAAGTAACACAACCTCCATAATGGACAGATTAATGCCTCAGCAGTGGTTACACGCCGTACCAGGCGGCAAAATGTCATACTAGGAAAATACGGTATAAATCAGCTTTTAACACGTCGTTGTCGACGGACAACACTGGGAATGAAAGGGTTAATTTGTGGATAGCTATGCAGTTACCAGAAAAAGAACAGTATAATATTCACATTCTTATTTTGTTATTAGCAGTTAATGTTCAAAGTGTTATTTCTTTCACGTCACTGTCAGGCATGACACTATCTGACCACTTCAGAATTACTGATGCTATTTCGTTTCAGCCTCACCCTCATTTTCACTCATCTCACATCACACAGTGAATTGTGAAATCTGATGCACAACGTAAATTTAAGAAGTGAAGTTTACATTCATAGTAACTGATATTGCAGTATAAAGCACTATGTCCAAATGGTGTTGTACACCTCTAAGGTAAAGTGGAATTAGTGCTGTTATTCGACACAGAAAATAGTAGGGGACAAGGATCGCATTTGAGTTTTGACCAAAAATTACTACACTACGAAGATGAGGGGCCACAGACGCAAAATTTAACAGACAGGAAGACGATGCTGTGATATGCAAATGATTAGCTTTTCAGAGCATTTACTCAAGGTTGGCACCGGTGGCGACTCCTACAACGTACTGACATGAGGAAAGTTTCCAATCGATTTCTCACAGACAAGCAGCAGTTGACCGGCGTTGCCTGGTGAAACGTTGTTGTGCTGCCTCGTGTAAGGAGGAGAAATACGTACCATCACGTTGCCGACTTTGATAAAGGTCGGATTGTAGCCTATCTGGATTGCGGTTTATCGTATCGCGACACTGCTGCTCGCGTTGGTCGCAATCCAATGACTGTTAGCAGAATATGGAATCGGTGGGTTCAGGAAGGCAATACGGAACGCCCTGCTGGATCCCACTAAAACGCTGGCGCAGTCGAGATGACCGGCATCTTATCCGCATGGCTGTAACGGATCGTGCAGCCTCGTCTCGATCCCTGAGTCAACAGATGGGGACGTTTGCAAGACAGCAACCATCTGCAGGAACAATTCGACGTTTGCAGCAGCATGGACTATCAGCTCGGAGACCATGGCTGCGGTTACCTTTGACGCTGCATCACAGACAGGAGCGCCTCCGGTGGTGTACGCAACGACGAACCTGGGTGCACGAATGGCAAAACGTCATTTTTTCGGATGAATGTAGGTTCTGTTAACAGCATCATGATGGTCGCATCCGTGTTTGGCGACATCGTGATGAACTCACAATGGAAGCGTGTAGCTGGCCGCGGTGGCCGATGGGACTGAGACGCTTCAGTCACGGTCTGCACGGCCACTACGGTCGGGGGTTCGAATCCCCCCTCTGGCATGGATATTTGTGCCGTCCTTAGCAAGTATTGTGGCCTGTTACGACCCGTAGCTCTACCCTTCATTCGATCCCTTTGAAACCCTACATTTCAGCAGGATAACACACGACTGCATGTTGCAGGTCCTGTGCGGGCCTTTCTGGATACGGAAACTTTTCGACTGCTGCCATGGGCAGCACATTCTCCAGATCTCTCACCAATTGAAAACGTCTTGTTAATGGTGGCCGAGCAACTGGCTCGTCACAATACGCCAGTCACTACTCTTGATGAACTGTCGTGTTGAATCTGCATGGGCATCTGTACCTGTACAAGCCATCCAAGCTCTCAAGATCTATTTGATCCAACGCCCAGGCGTATCAAGGCCGTAATTAGGGCCTGATGTGGTTGTTCTGGGTACTGATTTCTCAGCATCTATGCACCCATATTGCGCGAAAATGTAATCACATGTCAGTTCTAGTATAATATATTTGTCCAATGAAAACCCGTTTCTCTTCCGCATTTTTTCTTGGTGTAGCAATTTTGATGGCCAGTAGTGTTTGTCTACGTCCATGTCAAGATTTGGTTTTTCCATTCTCTTTTGACGGGAAGACCTTGGGCCAACAAGAGTTGATATTGACGGCTCTCCCATCCAGGAATAAGAAGTAATTTATACGACCGACACTGGGGTAAGGCCACAGCGCGAACAAGTGGACCGGAAGCGGCCTGCCCCCTGTGTTTACGCAGTCGCCACGCCTCCGGATATTGTGCGCCAGCTTGCCCGTCTTGTATGCTAATCACCCACCATTCGCCGCCGGCCAGTTCCTGGACTCGAGTCCAAATTAGGGTTGGCAGCCGTGTCGCTGCGTCAACAAGGCAGAGCTGCAGCGCCTCGCTCCACCGCGCTCTGACTCACAGCATACGCAATAGGATAGGCACCACAGCGGCCACCGCTCAAGGGCAATTGGGAAGTTGGTGGTGGAGCGTGCTAAGTCCAGAGGCGTGTTCTCGTTGCGCGGTCACTGGCTCAACGGACAGGATTTTTTGGCTACACCGTCCGACCGGCTGTGCTGTCGACGTGGGGCTCTCACACCCAAACCTTCAGATGTCAGACACTCAGATCCGTACCAAACGTTGTATATCGATAATCAAACTAAACTTCTATATAATTCGTGATTTTTGCTGTCGTCCAGTAGAACGTGTATAAACTATAATAATAAGTAACAACTAACCTACGGAATAGAGCAAAAGGGTATCTGTGAGGCATAATCACGCCACCCTTCCGTGGGTTAATAAGTAGAGCATTAGATTGTCACGCAGAGGGTCCTGGGTTCAAACCCCACCTAGGCCTTAAATTTTTTCATTGTTTAAACTACAGTACGTTGGAAATTGTTAAAAGGGGCAACGTGTTCCTCATATGTAAAAGGACTGTTTCCATTTTGTAGCAATGTGTTATTGGCAGTTTACTCTTGCTTCGTTTTATTTGAAAGTAGCTAATCTGTAGGGTTTATTCGTAGTTTCACAGAATAAAGAAACATAATCAGAACATATGAATAATAATAAAAAAACTGCATCACACATACAGCTGTATTAATAGTAATAATAGTAATAACAATAACAAAAAATAGTAATGTTAAAAACAATAAGCGTAATTAAAGTAATAACACTGCACAGGTTTCCTACTTTCAAATAAAACGAAGCAAGAGTAAACTGCCAATAACATATTGCTAGAAAATCGAAACAGTCCTTTTACATATGAGGAACACGTTGCCCCTTTTAACAATTTCCAACGTACTATAGTTTAAACAATGAAAAAAAATTAAAGCGAGTTGGGGCTTGAACCCAGGACCTTCTGCACCACAAGCTAACGCTCTACCAACTAACTCATGGTGGCGTGGCTTGACTGCCTCTCACAAACACGCTTTTCTCTAATCCGTAGGTTTGATGTTACTTATTATTGTAATTTATGCACGTACTACCGGACGGCAGCAAAAATCATGAATTATATAGATGTTTCGGTTGATACTCTATCGATATACAACGTTTGGTGTGGATCTGAGTGTCTGACATCTGAAGGTTTGGGCGTCAGTATAATGTTCCAGCCTGGCTATTAATGTTTGAGATTATCAAATTTACAGAAAGAAGTTTGAAGTTAGAAACTATGAAAGATCCCAATCAGAAAATTAAGAAAACAAAATTTAGGAAAATTGTTACAACATGCAAATGAAATGGTAAGCTAATTAATGGTGGAGTGTTGTGCAGGCATAACATTACAAAAAGAATCAACGAGCGGTTACCTTTAACAAGAGATCCATCGGTAGTTGAAATTTGGCTGTAAATGAAATTTTCATAACAAGATAACCACTCGCCGAACAGTGGATGGCAGTTCGTCAATATCACACTACGACTCGTGTAGCAGACCGTAAAGTAAGATAAGTGACATGGTAAATTTCGGATAGGAACACATCGGACTTCTAAAATTTTACAAGAAAATCGACTGCAGATTCTATTGCTGGCAAATGATAATAGTATGGGTAATTTTTTAAAATAAGAGTGGCAGGCTACACGAAATATCACCATTCAATATTAACTAAAAAACAGTGCCATCAAATTGTTGTGGTGTTGCAACAAGGCTGAAAAAGACATTATGGGCCGAGGGAGGATAAGGCAAAATTAATAATAAAAATTCATTAGTGCGAATTTAAGTGAGAGGTGGGGTTTATTCATAAAAGTAAGATCCGTGCACAGAACATATATTTACCTGAATGTATATAACAGCGGCCACATAAAAATAATAAAGTATCGCTCTCGTCTGCAAGATGATATCGCTACGAAGTACAAGGCAAAAGTGGTTACTCTCCTTAGAAGAAATTGAAAGTGATGTTCTTAAATTTTTTCTCTGACATTCACAGATAATTATTTTTATATGCCGAAAAAAGCGGGGAAAGGGAACCGTGTCATATCAGGTTTTGCAAGAGGGTGAGTGCAGGAAACAGCAGCACCATCAGCACGGGGTCTAAACCGGCATTCCCTGCAAGTTGTAAAGACATAGAAACGTCCGTTAAACTTTGTTTACAAGATAAATCAATTGAAATTGAAGGCCGTAAACTCCACAAAATACCTAGGAATTACTATTACTTCAGACGTAAGTTGGAAAGAACACGTAGATAATATCGTGGGAAAGGCGAACCAGAGTGCGTTTTATTGGCATAATCCTTAAAACATGTAACAGAACTACAATAGAAACTGCATACACTACGGTTGTCCGTCCATTTTTGGAGTATTGCAGCCCAATGTGGGATCCTTATCAGGTGGGTTTAACGGAGAACATAGAAAAAGTCCAAAGAAGGGCAGCTCGTTTCGTATTGTCACGATACAGGGGAGACAGCTTTACGGAAATGATACAGGGTCTGGGATGGAAATCATTACAACAACGGCGCTTATCGCTGCGGCGTGGGCTACTTGCGAAACTCCAATCGACAACATTTTCCTCCGAATGCGAAAATATATTGTTGACTCCCACTTACATAGGTAGAAATGATCATCAGAATAAAATACGAGAAATCAGAGCTCGAACAGAGAGATTCAGGTGTTCTTTCTTCCCGCGCGCTATTCGAGAATGAAATAGGAGATAAATAGTGTAATGGTGGTTGGATGAACCCTCTTCCAGGCACTTAAATGTGATTTGCATAGTATCCCATGTAGTGTCGCTGCCTGTTACGTAATTATCTTTATGGAGTGAGGAGAAGCCAGTATTGTAGTATTCCTTGTGTAGTAATCAGTGTGGAAGATTTTAGAAGAAGCACGGAGTCAACAACGCCATTCGCTACAAGTTGTAAAGTCATATATACTTCGCTGCCTTTTATGTGATTATCTTTATGGAGCGAAGAGAAGCCAGTATTGTAGTATTCCTTGTGTAGTAATCAGTGCGGAAGATGTTAGAAAAAGCACGGAATCTACACCGCCATTCGCTGCAAGTTGTAAAGTCATAGATACTTCGCTGCCTGTTATGTGATTATCCTTACAGAGCGAAGAGAAGCTAGTGTTGTAGTTTTCCTTGTGTAGTAATCAGTGTGGAAGATGTTGGAAGAAGCACGGAGTCTACACCGCCATTCGCTGCAAGTTGTAAAGTCATAGATACTTCGCTGCCTGTTATGCGGGCAGGATAAGTCAGTATTGTAGTACTCCTTGAGTAGTTATCAGTGTCGAAGATGTTAGACGAAGATAAATAGAAAACTTTTATTTTATATCAATTAAATTACTTGATAAAAGGTGGAAGATGCTGAAACCTGACTATAAGTTATTGTTCAAACGTGAAACTGTGTCTGTATTTGAAGAAGAATGTGTCAGTGGTCATGTGTGATGTGACCGTTACAGAATAAATTTACCAACAAAATTATATGATGTCCCTGTCTCTTAAATAATCTTGTTAAAGTATGAATTTTAGTGTTATTCTGTCCTTGAAATAAATTAAACGCATCTGGCACTGACCCCTGTAAAATTACGCGTGTGTAATTGTTTAGAGCGCAACGTTATTACTGCATCTCCGGTGAGGTATATGAACCAAACGCCGTCATTGCGTATGGATATTTTATTATAGATTAGTGTCGTGTCCTTTCGGACAGAAGAGAGGGGTCCGATGCTGCCAATGGCCATAGTAGAAGGTTATTTGTTAATTGGAGAGCAGATATATTAATTGTGACAACATTTAGTCGTCTTCGTGTTTTGACGAGAAACAAAAGTCGCAACAGATACACTACCAATGCACGACACATGAGGGACCAAGTTGCCTTCTGCCCCATCAACGTGGAACACTGTAACTATATTGGTTTTACACTACCCTGAAATCTTCTTTAAATATCGTTTTCCCAGCACAGAAGAAGCACTCAGGCCGTAAGTGCTTAGTTCCGGAAGTGAAGCCGATCTCCGTAAGTGGTGATGGCCAAGTCTCCTTAATTTACTAAATGAATTCGTCACTTCAATTTTGGTATGCTAGATTTTTTTCCTATTTATTCGGTTAAACACAATTGGACATAAAGCATCAAAGTCCTCCAAAGTTACAACTTCACAATTATTTCAGAAGAATGACTGCGTCTAGACACAGTCTTATACAGTTCTATGCCGCTTTTAAAACTATATTTGTCCATTTACATTGTACACAGCGCACACGCGGCTGCCTGGTAGGGTGCCGTTTCACTGCCCGCACCCTACTGACTCTGCCAAACGAATCACTCCACGTTGTTTACACATTGTGATGCTAAGTGAAGTTTATAAACCTTCCGATTCTCTTTTGTTATTTCACTTTGTAATCAGTTAAAAATTGCAAATAACTATAAGACACCTTGTAACTGAGACGTTAATGCCATTAACGAAGAAAAAAAAACAATCTGATTTCTAGCTTCTTAAATATTGATAAATGAAATTAGAAGTTGTTGCGCGCTAAGTCTCTGTGTGTCAGCCAGTCAAATGATACTCACTGTACCATCTGCCGCTCCTCTCTCCCTCGATGACTTGATGGTCAAAAACCACACAGTTCACATCTCCTGAACACATCATTTCACTGTGACCTCACGCCAATGTTTCCTTGCTCGACTGAACTCTCCCAGCAAGACGATCTTCCGCCATTCCAAAGCGCCATTCCATAGCGAAAGTGTGCATAGTATTGTTTGTCAATAATGTTTAGTTTAATGTTTACCTTCTTAAATATGTATACACGCAATAGAATGTGCTACTTCACCTTATTATTACATTGTGTAAAATAGCGTGTAATTAAGTTTGAAACATGCCACACTTCAATACCACCCTGAAAATTAGTTTTATGCTTGCTTTATTACAGGTATGTATTGAATACGAGTCTGAATATGAAAAACTAAAGTAATATGTCTATCGAATTATTTGATTTTTATAGTATATTTTGCCCAGAATATTCACAAAATTATTTACTATTACAGTAAATTTCTGTAGAATGAGTAAAAAAGATTAAACTGCTTACATCACAGATTGCTCTTTTACAATCTTTACAATTAGACAGTACAGCAACAACAATTCAGATGTCTGAGTTAACATTACATACATGTAGGCAGCAATACGAACATAAGATGCACCAAGTGTCAATAAATTGTTACTAACATACTTTTTGTTGTAAGGTAAAGCATTCAACAATCCGAAGACTGGTTTGAACACCACAGTGCTTTACTAGGCATGGTCCTGGTTAGAGGTGGTATGCCGTTGCCTTCCTCCGACCTTTGAACTAACTTACCCAGCCAGTTATAGGAGGACCTACAGTTTAACTCGGTATTTTTCACATGAATACTACTGACATGTATTGCAGAGGTGAAACAAGTGGAAACTTATAGATAAAAATCCTAGGTCCTGGCGGGGATCGAATCCGCAACCTTTTGATTTGTAGTCTGTCGCTCTAACAGTGTGCAACAGAGGCGCACTACTTTTTGTTGTATACAATACAAATAATTCAAATGTTCAAATGTCTGTAAATCTATCGGGCCACACTGCGTGGACATCAGTCCGTAGCTTACAAACCACTTAAACTAAGGAAAACTAACCTAAGGACAAACACACAGACCCATGCCCAAGGGAGGACTCGAACCTCCGACGGCGAGCAACCGCGAGCTCCGCAGCGAGGCGCCTTAGACCGCTCAGCTACTCCACCGCGACTACAAATTATTCTTCGGTGTATAGGATGTAGTGTGAAGCGAGAGGCATAAAATGGACCACCTGTAGGTATGTTTTTCCACCGTGGTTAATCTTCACGAGCCACTGGAAAGTCGTCCCAAAATCTTTAAAACTGGCCACCAAGAGGCGTGATTGACCTGGAGACTTATTATAGATAGGAGTGATACCAGTTCACCTGGAGAACAGTTATGCATGCAGAAGTGCAGGAATCGATACCCTCTAAAGTTGTCCAAAAACACACTTGGTCACCAGCAATCGTCATTTCCCATTCGGGGTTGACTTTAGAAGGCTTCATGTTCACGCCCCGCTGGGAAGTTTTCGAAAAAAAAAAAAAAAAAAAACTTTTTAGGGATTATAAATAGTTGTAATTTTCTAGCAGATTTTATCACCATGAGCCACACTGTAGAGAAACGACTAGTAGCTGCGTTTTCCACTGAGGTTCATCTTCATGAGCCACTGCAAGGTTGATAAAAACCTACTTGTCTGTTTACACTGAAGACGAGAGCGGGGCGGCGCCACTTGAGATCTGAGGTTCATCGAGGATGTGAGAGGGCAGTTCCAGGTATCGATAGCAGGCCATCACAACGTTGTCCAAAAAAACTGTTAAAGGGGGTCACCAGGCACAGTCATCAATTTCCATCTTGGTTGGGTTTTTGGAGGCTTTGCCTTGACGATCTACTGGAAAGTTGAAACTTCCTGGCAGATTATAATTGTGTGCCGGAATCGGGATACGAAACTGGGACGCCTTTTGCGGGAAAGCACATTACTGACTGAGCTATCCCGGCACGGTTCACGGTCCATCCTCATCACTTCAGCCGTATCTCGCATCAAACTTTCCAAACTTCATAGAAGTAAAGTTGTGACAAGGGACCGTGTAGCATGCCGGGATAGCTCAGTCGGTAGAGCGCTTCCGCGGACGACAAAGGTCCTAGTTTTTCGATTTTTTTTTTATATATATTACATTTTATAATGTACTAGCTGGGTTTTCTTTTGTCACTAGTAACGAAAGAAATGGACAATGACAATAAAAGTAATGACTTTTTGGAAAGATTTGTATAAGGTTGTTGTTGTGTTAAGCTTATGGGACTTACCTACGGGGTCATCAGTCCCTAAACTTACAAACTACTTATCAACTACCTTATTCTAAGGACGGCACAAATATCCATGCCCGAGGGGGGATTCGAACCCCCGACCGTAGTGGACGTGCAGACCGTGACTGGAGCGCCTCAGTCTCCTCGGCCACCGCGGCCGGCATTTGCATAAGGCATACCCAAGTTGTAAACACCATTTTTGTACAATACTGTTTAATTTCATGTTCTCCTTATATGAAATAAATATAAAGTGCTTCAGTTTAAATTCCAACCTCAGCTCTGTTTCGTTTTAGTCATTCATCTCAAAACCCAATTAATTATATGTGTTAAATACTACATAGATGTACAAAATAAGTACTTGTGTACTTAGTGGATTCGCATTGCACACCTGCGAATTCTGTAGCTAGTTTTTTACCTTGCAGCAGAGCATTTTTGGCCGTAATTCTGAGAGCAGTTGCACATGTTTCCTTGCGCACACGTAGGCCATAAAATCAGTGCAAACCGCTAAATGAGATAATTCAGGAATAACCGTCGAACTCAGATCTAACTGGCGGTTGTGCAAACAATTGGAATTTTTGATGAGACAGCTTATTTTCTGCCGGAAGTGAAATTGTCCATCCTATGAATAAAGTCACAGGATCAGAACTGGTTTTTTTACATATTTGGTTTTGTTCAAATTCATACTTAACTAATTGGGTAAAGTGTTCACTAAGATTAACAAGTTTGAGCTGAACTGCAGATTCATTTTACAGCTATCTAAACACACACAACTACACATGAAACAATAGTTTGAGAAGCCACTAAAGTACAGTCAAGCAATTTTTATAGACAGGCTGTGAGGAGGATACTAAACATTGCAATTTTAATTACAATACCAATCATTATGCAGGGTGAGTCACCTAACATTACCGTTGGTTATATTTCGTAAACCACATCAAATACCGACGAACCGATTCCACAGACCGAACGTGAGGAGAGGAGCTAGTGTAATTGGTTAATACAAACCATAAAAAATGCACGGAAATATGTTTTTAACACAAAGCTACGTTTATTTTAAATGGAACCCCGTGAGTTTTGATAGCACATCTGAACATATAAACAAATACGTAATCATTGTCGTTTGTTGCATTGTAAAATGTTAATTACATCCGGAGATATTGTAACCTAAAGATGACGTTTGAGTACCACTCCTCCGCTGTTCGATCGTGTGTATCGGAGAGCACCGAATTAAGTAGGGATCCAAAGGGAACGGTGATGTATCTTAGGTACAGAAGAGACTAGAACAGCACATTACGTCCACATGCTGATACCTTTATTGGCCTTTTTCACTAACGCACATGTACATTACCATGAGGGGTGAAGTACAAGTAGACATGTGGTTTCCGTTTTCAATTACGGAGTGGAATAGAGTGTGTCCCGACATGTCATGCCAATAGATGTTCAAAGTGGTGGCCATCAATTGCTGCACACAATTGCAATCTATGGCGTAATGAATGTCGAACACGCCGCAGTACATCTGGTGTTATTCGCCGCAGGCTGCCTCAATACGTTGTTTCATATCCTCCTGGGGTTGTAGGCACATCACGGTACACATTCTCCTTTGACGTACCCCACAGAAAGAAGTCCAGAGGTGTAAGATCAGGAGAACTGGCTGGACAATTTATGCGTCCTCCACGTCCTATGAAACGCCCGTCGAACATCCTGTCAAGGGTCAGCCTAGTGTTAATTGCGGAATGTGCAGGTGCACCATCGTGCTGATACTACATACGCCGACGCGTTTACAGTGGGACATTTTCAAGCAACGTTGGCAGATCATTCTGTAGAAACGCGATGTATTTTGCGGCTTTTTGGGCCCCTGCAATGAAGTGAGGACCAATAAGGTGGTCGCCAATGATGCCGCATCATACATTTACAGACCACGGTCGCAGTCGCTCTACCTGTCGGAGCCAGCGAGGATTGTCCACGGACCAGTAATGCATGTTCCATAGATTCAATGCCCCGTGTTTTGTGAAGCCCGCTTCATCGGTAAACAGGTAGAACTGCAACGCATTCTCTGTTAATGCCCATTGACAGAATTGCACTCGATGATTGAAGTCATCACCATGTAATTGCTTATGTAGAGACACATGAAACGGGTGAAAGCGGTGACGATTCAGTATGCGCATGACACTACTTTGACTCAGTCCACCGGCTCTCGCAGTGTCCTATGTACTCCTGTGTGGGTTCAGGGCAACAGCTGCTAACACACCAACTGCACCCGCTTCTCCTGTGACGGGCCTATTACGGACCCGTTTGCGTGCAGCGACCATACCTGTTGCATACAGTTGGTGGTAGACGTTTTGAAATGTGCGGCACGTTGGATGCTCTCTGTCTGGGTACCTTTCTGCATACACCCTGCAGACTTCAGCTGCATTTTGTCGACACTCGTCATAGATGAGTATCATCTCCGCCTTTTCAGGGTTCGATTACACCATGGTCACAGTTCCTACGACACTACACTATCACAGACGTCTGGTAACACAGTGTACTACAGTTAGTCTGCGTGCAAAGACGAATGCAGAATAACAATAGCAGCAAGCGCTATATGCGGACACTGCGACAGCTAGACCAAACGACAACAGTGCACTATAGCCACACTCGTAAACACGGTCGTCATCGTAAACATGTCCCTGCAGATGCTGCTCGCCGGCCGTGGCTCATGTTTGTTACAACACGCAATTGAATGTCGGAGGTTTCAAGCGTCAACTTGAGGTTACAATATCTCCGAATGTAATTAACATTTTACAATGCAACAAACGACACTGATTATGTATTTGTTTATATGTTCAGATGTCCTAACAAAACTAACGGGGTTCCATTTAAAAAAACTTAGGTTTGTGTAAAAAACATACTCTCATGCATTTTTATGGTTTGTATTAACCAATTACACTAGCCCCTTTCCTCGCGTTCGGTCGGTGGAATCGGTTCGTCAGTACTTGATGTGGTTTACGAAATACATCCAGCGGTAATATTAGGTGACTCACCCTGTATACTCAACTAGCTGAAAACCCGGCGTTGCCCGGGTATCTGTTTATTTATTCCTGCTATTTTCCAGGTACATATTCTTTGTATAAGGGCTGTATGTCTGTAAAATCTCTTGGGAATACAATTCATAATAAAGAAGTAATAGATTAAAACTTGGTGCGTGATGGGGCGGTTTTCCATGAACGTTACTGTTTATGTGCTCATATTCCATGAACAACGTGTTGTGCTGTGATACAATTTAGAAGGTACATTCAACTGTATGTTTGTATACTATCTGTAAAATTTCCTGAGGCTACAATTTGTTGTGTACAAATTGTAAATTGTAACGTCGTACCGAATGCCGTCGTTTTACTCCATAAACAGCGGAAAAGTAGTAAAACTTTTTTCCTTTCATCATTTTATTGTGGTTGCAAGCGAGAAAACTATGTTTAAAGTTTGTTGCAAGTCGCTAAGTACTGTCATTCCCATATAGTGTATTTCGAAATTCTCGCCGAATTATATGGCACTTTTTGCGATTTCTATTGGTTATGACGTAATATATTTGAACCATGTGTCGCATGTGATTCTTAACCTTGCATCGGTAAGGAATGTGTGTGCCAAATTTGGTTGAAATCGGTCCAATGGTTTAGGAGAAAATGAGCAGCATTGTCGCAAAATGCAGCAGTTTTTCGCGCATCTCATTGTTTATGACGTCATATCTCGTGAAATATATATCGTACGTGATTCATCTACATCTACATCTACATAGATATTCTGCAAATCACATTCAAGTGCCTGGCAGAGGGATCATTAACCACTTTCATAACTTTTCTCTACTGTTCCATTCTCTAATAGCGCGCAAGAAGAAAGAACACCTAAATCGTACCGTTTTCTGTCTGATTTCTCTTTTTTTGTTGGGATGGTCATGTCTCCCTAAGTAGGTGGGTGCTAGCAAAATATTTTCATATTCAGAAGTAACAGTCGGTGATTGAAACTTCGCAAACAGATCACGCCGCAATGAATAACGTCTTTCTTTTAATGATTTCCACCCCAATTCGTGCAACATTTCCGTGACGCTTTCCCCCCGTAACGTGATAAAACAAAACGAGCTGCCCTTCTCTGAACCTTCTCAATGTCTTCCGTAAGTCCCACTTGGTGGGGGTCCCACAAGGGGCAACAGTACTCCAATGTAGGACGCACAACTGTGATGTAGGCAGTCTCTTTGATGGAGCTGGTGCATCTTCGAAGCGTTCTGCCGATGAAACGTAACCTTTGGTTCGCCTTCCCTACAATATTTTCTATGTGTTCCATCCAGTCATAGTTGTTCGTAATTGTAACTCCTGGGTATACTTTTCTTTATTTAGTGTCAACTGCCAATTTTCGCACCATACAGAAATTTTGTCTAAATCGCTTTGCAGTTGCTTTTGATCCTCTGTTGACTTTACTAACCGATAAACGACAGCATCATCCGCGAACAGTCTAAGGAAGCTATTCAGATTGTCTCCACAATCGTTTATAAACACGAGGAAGAGTAGGGGACCTATAACGCTTCCCTGTGGAACGCCAGATATCACTTCTGTTTTACTCGATGACTTACCGTCAATTACAACGAATTGTGTCCTTTCTAATAGGAAATCGTGAATCCAATCGCACAATTGGGGAGATACTCCATAAGCATGCAATTTCATAAGAAGCCGCTTGTGGGCTACAGTGTCAAAGCCTTCCTGAAATCCAGTAATACTACACTTACGGCGACCATCCTCAGAGATTGAAGCTTATGTGTACAAAATTTCATAAAGATTTGGAACAAAACTGTAGATTTGTATGCAACACGTACAAACATACGGACTCTCTGCTTTATATATTAGATGAGACAACAGCGGGTCCGTAGCTACCTGTTCTTATAAGCTGGTACTCCCGCTTGTTTACGCGGCAGGCGCCACAAGGCCAGAAGGCTTGGCTGGCGTGGCCAACTGCTCGGACGAATTATCGGCAAGGCCTGACGGCGCGAGTCCAAGGCGAGACGGCGACACGCCAGAGCAGTGCAGTGGAGTGGTTAAGCGCGGCGCGCACGCCACCTCGCGTTCCCCCAGATAGCGGCGGCCATTAATCTGCCCACCGCCTGGCCTGGCCTGCTGTGCAGTGCTGGAAGTGAGGCCGCACTGGCCGCCCAGCGCTCCATAAAACGCACCTGCCGCTTCTCGCTGCCCCCCCCCCCCCCACGCGACCAAGTGTCGCCTAGCGGTTTATTTACTTTCCGCGAGAATAACGTCTGTGTACACAAGATAGGTTTCGCGTTTCGCTGCACGACAGTGAGAGAACTTGTGCAGCATTGTTGCTCTTTACACTTTACAGTCAGCTGTGGTATCAGCAGCTGCGTAATTCAGGCGACACAGTAGGGGTTCAAATGTTCAAATGTTTGTTAAGCTTAAGGGACTTAACTACGGGGTCATTAGTCCCTAAACTTACAAACTATTTATGAACTATCTACAACTAAGGACGGCACAAATATCCATGCCCGAGGGGGGATTCGAACCCCCGACCGTAGTTACCGTGCAGACCGTGACTGGAGCGCCTCAGTCTCCTCGGCCACCGCGGCCGGCTAACCCATTGGACTCGTATTCTGGAGGACGGTGATTCAAATCCACCTCCGGCCATCCAGATTTAGGTTTTCGGTGATTTCCGTAAATCACTCCAGGCAAATGCTGGGATGGTTCCATTCAAAGGGCACGGCCGATTTCCTTCCCCATCCTTACCCAAAACTACCCAAAACTTCGAGCGTCTGTAATGACCAAGCTGTCGACGGGACGTTAAAGCCTAAGCTTCCTACCTTCCTTTCTCTCTCTCTCTCTCTCTCTCTCTTTCTCTTTTCAGAAATCAGCTACAAAACTTTCGATCCACCCCAGCTTCGCGCTAGTGGAAGCTATATTCTGTATCTACAAAAATCAACACCCGCTCGGTTAGCCGTGTAGTCTAAAGCACCGCTTTCCGAGACGGGGAGGCGTACCGGCCCCCAGTTCGAATCCGCCCGTCGGATTAACGAAGGGAATCGGAGTGCTGGCCAACGTGGATGTGGTTTTTAGGCGGCTTTCCACATGCCTCTAGGTGAATACCGGGCTGGTCCCTAAGTCCCGCCCCAGTTACGCTATTCGCCAACATTTCGAAACACTTTGCACTTTCACATATATAACATTTTACGCAGACATTTAGGATACACATTTCCTCCCGTCGGGAACATAGGGGTGACCACAGGAAAGGCATCCGCCACTCCGAAACTATTAACACGCCGAATCCGATTAACAAGGCCTACCCTGCATGTGCGGGAACATGGCTGAAGAGAAAGATTGCTATGTCTACGTAATATGATTAATAACAATGAATACCGAGCTTATGCAATCCTCAGCGATATTCATTCCTTATTTACATACTAATGGCATAGCCCCACCTGTATGCTAAAGTTTACGTCTGGCTCTTGGTACGATAGTAGCGCTTCTAACGCAGAAAGAGTCAATCGAAGCGTCATAGCGGCACCATCAACGTATGACCTGCCAGAACAGACACGTCAGCGATGCTAGCGCTGCAAACGAGAGCACTGTACTAACAGAAGAGTGGCGTGATGCAAATGATCGGCGCTCTCTCCAATAGGGATGCTACTACTGTTCAAAGTGCGGATCTCGATGAGGAAATCTTCTCGGGTTGACAGCCGAGTCAGTGCCTCGTTCCCTGGCAACGTTTCGGCAAGTTTCCTGCTTGGCAACTTTAGGCGAAGTCCTCATTGAAAACATTCACATTTATGTTACTACGATGGACATCCAAAAAGTAAGTTCCGTTTCTATTTCTGTACGCGGCAACGCAACGAACGCAGTTCCGAGGATGCGCGGCAGATACTTTGACTCAAGGAGAAGACATGTACGCCATTTTCAGATCGCTGCTGCCGACGTTTGCATTGCAGTGCTTCTTTATAACGTCAGTCGTAATTGAAAATACCGCCGCGTGTGACATAAGATCTGTGATTCGTTTTATAAATACAAAAAAAATGTTAACCCAAAGAAAATTCGTCGGCAAATCTGCGAGCTTTACGGACAAAATCATATGAGTGAATAAATTGTCAAAAGAGGGTTCAGTGATGAAGTGCACAATGAAGAGCAAAGTGGACGCCCCTCTGTGGTTACTGATGAATTGGTTCACACAATTGAAGAAAAGATTAAGTATAAACGTAAGTTTACACTTAGGGCCCTTGCTATGGAAGTTTCGAAAATCTCACAAAATTCATCAAATTCTTCCTGAAAAACTGAAATTTCGAAATCTTTACTCACGTTGTGTATCCAAAATTCTTACTGAATAACATAAAAAACAACAAATGGACAGTGTGCTTCAGTTTTTTGACACGCTACAATGAAGAATGCGTTGGTGTCTTTCTCGGATAGTCATGGGGGATGCAACGTGGGTATCGTGCGATACCCCTGAAGCAAAACAGCAATCAATGAAATGGAGGCACACTTCATTCCCAACGAAGTTTAAGTCTAAGCAATATCTTGACACCTCGAAAAGTCATGTCCACCGTTTTGGACAAAAAATGTTCAATTGTTTGTAAAGTTTCAGTCCCTAAATTTACAAATTACCTATGAACTAACTTATTAAAGACAACACAAACATCCATGCCCGATGGAGGATTCGAACCTCCGACGCGGGAGGCTGCGCGATCCGCAACGTGGCGCTCCAGATCGCTGGCTACTCCGGCGCGGCGGTTTTGGACAGAAAAGCCACGCTAGTGCTCGATTCCACACGCCGAATGTGACCAAACAAGTATTGCGGGAATTTCACAGGGACGGGATCATCCTCCATACAGCCCGAACCTCGCTCCGAGCGCCTTTCATCTCTTCTTATACCTAATATCTGCTCTTGGTGATCAACAATTCATCGATGATGTCGAGCTGTAAGAACATGTTAGCACATAGTTGAATACAAAGGCGGCAACCTTCCATGGATAAGGCATGCAGAAACATGTGGCACATTATGACAGAGTGCATACAAAATTTCGGAAACTATGTAGAAAATTAGTTTTTTGTACAATACATATTTTTTCTGTATCTGTACAAGTTTGTTTTATATAACCAAATAGAACTTACTTTGTGAACATACCCCGTAAATATTTTCATCTGATTGCAAGCAAATTCACAGGATAAACCAAGGGCTAATCTGCTTTCCTTAAGATGAGAATTGCTCCAGCTATCTTGCGGTTCGTAGGAAACATACACACACACACACACACACACACACACACACACACACACACACACACACACACACACACTCACACACACACACACACATTCATATTTATAGATATAGATTACGTTTGCAATAATGTGTTTCATTTTGATTTTTCCTTTTCTCCAGTAATCAACAACTGTGTTTCAGTACACAAATCAGGAAGTGGTGGCAATTGTTCTTATGCAGCCATCAAATCCACCGTACTCTGCAGAGGAATATCACAGATATTATCCTGATCAAGCATCGCCAAGTCTCACAAACACTTGTCGTATACTGGAGCAGTTCAAGGCAACAGGTAGTGTCCATGACAAACGACGGTTTGGGCGGCAACGTACAACAACTCAGCTTGTGTACTAGCTGCCAGTCAGTCCATTACGGTACCCAGAAACGTTGCCTGGAAATGTGACATCAGTCGAATATCCGCGTCCAGAATATTGTCTAGAAATCATTTCCATCAACACTGTATGACTTTTGTCCAGAAATTTCATGGAGATAATACAGGTTGTAAGGGAACAGCTTTGTGGGGACACTTAAAGTCTACAATTCTGTGATAAAAGGCGCACACTAGCAGGAAACGTGATGTCCTTTCTCAGTTACTGAGTCGTCGTAGTTGAGGGGTTAGTCAACAGACAGAAGCACCTCTCATCCGTCAAAAGAGCGTCTAGCCGCTCGCTTTGCGTATAGGCTCAATGGCGGTCGGTGCAGGCGCGGCGTAGCGGCCGAGCGCATTAAGGCGCTATGCTCCGATGCGCGAGTTCGTTCCCCGTCGGTGGGTCAAATCCCCCTGGAGCATGGATGTTTGTGCTGTCTTTAGTATAAGATAGTTCATAAGTAGTTTGTAAGTTTAGGGACGGATGACCACGCAGTTAAGTCCAATAAGCTTTACAAACATTTGAACTTTTTTTTTTTGCGTTCGGTGGGGAAGCCCAGTTTTGCCTTGAGAAACATGCAATAAATTACTTAAGAATTAATAACTATTGATCCATATAGGGTACTAAGGAGCGCCTAGACTGATTTTAAAGCTGACAGACGGTTGCGTTCATATGAACGCGACTTCTGTCACTTTAATAGTTTTTTAGTTATAGTAAATCAAAAATCATTGTAAAATAACAATTTTGTAAATGATCTATCTTGAAAACGGTGTAACCAATTGTTACATACAAGGTGTCGATTGATAGATTTAAGTGAGAAGTATAAAGATATATTTTTGGGTTTTTGAGCATATTCGGTAACTTAGAATAAGAGGCCAAAAAAAGCTACATTTTAAATAAATAAACAATAATAACTGTAGTATTAGCGGCAGTATCATAAACTAGACTTAAGTAAATAGCAGATGAAATAATATAAGTAGTTTAGTGAGTGATCTGTATTTTAAATATCAGAAATCATAACCGATAAGTTCAATTTGTTAATTATGGGAGAACTAAGATATGTACAATGGTTTTGATGCCATATATTGTGTCAGCGGAAAATTTCCGTTGAATACTATCATCACATTTATTTGTTGCATTCATATTTTAGATAAAAGAGGTATTCTTGTGGAGATAGAACACTAATTTGATTTCAGAGTAAGACAGTGAACATATTTAAGGCGGCCATTTTGGTTAGTGTGGCCAGTCTGTTAATGTTGATCAGATATACGTTTGCTTTACGATGGGCGACTGGGGGTTCGCTTGAAGGCTTGTAAATTGTCAGCAAATTATTCGAGTGTGGAATTTAGAAAAATTTTTCTGCGGTGTTTCGTGGACTTTAACAATATTTTGCGTGTTTGGGACAAAATAATCATCAGTAGTGATTCTTGGACTATTTGGCGACAGTGGAACTTCGAATTTTTCAGGATTGTTGTTGGACTTTAATCTTATTCAGCGACTGTGGAACTTAGAAACTATTACGTTTCCATTTATTTGTAAAACAGCCTTAAAGAACTCAGGCTTTAAAGTCAGAACTGTTGGTTATTGGATAAGATAAATTTCCGTTTCGTTAAAATGAATGTGTGATTTGTGTGTTTATTATTCCAGCCTGCATTTATCTAAAGTAAAACATTTTGAAGACATTGCAGTAGGTACGTCTGGTACCCTAGATTTTGTGTCTCGTCGCCGCCGGTTGTCCTGGGTGTCAGTGGCCGAGTGGAGAGAGACCAACACAGGGAAGTGTGCATGCGTGTGTGGGTATGGAGTCGTGGCCAGTCAGTGGAACAGCAGAAACTACAAACACTAATCTATATCAGTACAAGATATATATTTTTGTAGAAATATAAAACTTAACTTTTAAAGTTTCATCACTGCAAACTAGTGTTATGCTGATACGACACTGGCAACATGCAGCCCCTGCTCATATAGTTGCAGGCAACCTCGCTATGCACAACGCTACAATGCTGGCAAGATGCAGCCCCTGATCATATAGTTATAGGCAGCCTCGCTGTGCACAACCCTACAACACGTGCAACATGTAGCCCCTGCACATATAGTTGTAGGCAACCTCGCTGTGCACAACGCTACAACACGTGCAACATGTAGCCCCTGCACATATAGTTGTAGGCAACCTCGCTGTGTACAACGCTACAACACGTGCAACATGTAGCCCCTGCTCATATAGTTGTAGGCAACCTCGCTGTGCACAACGCTACAACACGTGCAACATGTAGCCCCTGCACATATAGTTGTAGGCAACCTCGCTGTGTACAACGCTACAACACGTGCAACATGTAGCCCCTGCTCATATAGTTGTAGGCAACCTCGCTGTGCACAACCTTACAATGCTGGCACGATGCAGTTCTGCTCATATAGTTATAGGCGACCTCGCTGTGCACAATGCTACAATACTGGCAACATCCAGCCTCTGCTCATACAGTTATAGGCAACCTCGATGTGAACAATGCTACAATGCCGGCAACATGCAGCCCCTGCTCATTTAATTGTAGGCAACCTAGCTGTGTCCAAAGCTACAATGCCGGCAACATGCAGCCCCTGCTCATATAGTTGTAGGCAACCGCGCTGTACACAACGCTACAATGCTGGCAAAATGGAGCCCCTGCTCATATAGTTGTAGGCAACCTCACTATGCACAACACTACAATGCTGGCAAGATGCAGCCCCTGATCATATAGTTGTAGGCAACCTCACTGTGTACAATGGTACAATGCTGGCAATATGCAGCTCTTGCTCATATAGTTGTAGGCAACCTGGCTGTGCACAACGCTACAACGCTGACAACATGCAGCCCTTGCTCATATAGTTGCAGGCAAACTCGCTGTGCACAACCCTACAATGCTGGCACGATGCAGCTCTGCTCATATAGTTATAGGCAACCTCGCTGTGCACAATGCTACAATACTGGCAACATCCAGCCTCTGCTCATACAGTTATAGGCAACCTCGATGTGAACAATGCTACAATGCCGGCAACATGCAGCCCAGCTCATTTAATTGTAGGCAACCTAGCTGTGTCCAAAGCTACAATGCCGGCAACATGCAGCCCCTGCTCATATAGTTGTAGGCAACCGCGCTGTACACAACGCTACAATGCTGGCAAAATGGAGCCCCTGATCATATAGTTATAGGCAGCCTCGCTGTGCACAACCCTACAACACGTGCAACATGTAGCCCCTGCACATATAGTTGTAGGCAACCTCGCTGTGCACAACGCTACAACACGTGCAACATGTAGCCCCTGCACATATAGTTGTAGGCAACCTCGCTGTGTACAACGCTACAACACGTGCAACATGTAGCCCCTGCTCATATAGTTGTAGGCAACCTCGCTGTGCACAACCTTACAATGCTGGCACGATGCAGTTCTGCTCATATAGTTATAGGCGACCTCGCTGTGCACAATGCTACAATACTGGCAACATCCAGCCTCTGCTCATACAGTTATAGGCAACCTCGATGTGAACAATGCTACAATGCCGGCAACATGCAGCCCCTGCTCATTTAATTGTAGGCAACCTAGCTGTGTCCAAAGCTACAATGCCGGCAACATGCAGCCCCTGCTCATATAGTTGTAGGCAACCGCGCTGTACACAACGCTACAATGCTGGCAAAATGGAGCCCCTGCTCATATAGTTGTAGGCAACCTCACTATGCACAACACTACAATGCTGGCAAGATGCAGCCCCTGATCATATAGTTGTAGGCAACCTCACTGTGTACAATGGTACAATGCTGGCAATATGCAGCTCTTGCTCATATAGTTGTAGGCAACCTGGCTGTGCACAACGCTACAACGCTGACAACATGCAGCCCTTGCTCATATAGTTGCAGGCAAACTCGCTGTGCACAACCCTACAATGCTGGCACGATGCAGCTCTGCTCATATAGTTATAGGCAACCTCGCTGTGCACAATGCTACAATACTGGCAACATCCAGCCTCTGCTCATACAGTTATAGGCAACCTCGATGTGAACAATGCTACAATGCCGGCAACATGCAGCCCAGCTCATTTAATTGTAGGCAACCTAGCTGTGTCCAAAGCTACAATGCCGGCAACATGCAGCCCCTGCTCATATAGTTGTAGGCAACCGCGCTGTACACAACGCTACAATGCTGGCAAAATGGAGCCCCTGCTCATATAGTTGTAGGCAACCTCACTATGCACAACACTACAATGCTGGCAAGATGCAGCCCCTGATCATATAGTTGTAGGCAACCTCACTGTGTACAATGGTACAATGCTGGCAATATGCAGCTCTTGCTCATATAGTTGTAGGCAACCTGGCTGTGCACAACGCTACAACGCTGACAACATGCAGCCCTTGCTCATATAGTTGCAGGCAAACTCGCTGTGCACAACCCTACAATGCTGGCACGATGCAGCTCTGCTCATATAGTTATAGGCAACCTCGCTGTGCACAATGCTACAATACTGGCAACATCCAGCCTCTGCTCATACAGTTATAGGCAACCTCGATGTGAACAATGCTACAATGCCGGCAACATGCAGCCCAGCTCATTTAATTGTAGGCAACCTAGCTGTGTCCAAAGCTACAATGCCGGCAACATGCAGCCCCTGCTCATATAGTTGTAGGCAACCGCGCTGTACACAACGCTACAATGCTGGCAAAATGGAGCCCCTGCTCATATAGTTGTAGGCAACCTCACTATGCACAACACTACAATGCTGGCAAGATGCAGCCCCTGATCATATAGTTGTAGGCAACCTCACTGTGTACAATGGTACAATGCTGGCAATATGCAGCTCTTGCTCATATAGTTGTAGGCAACCTGGCTGTGCACAACGCTACAACGCTGACAACATGCAGCCCTTGCTCATATAGTTGCAGGCAAACTCGCTGTGCACAACCCTACAATGCTGGCACGATGCAGCTCTGCTCATATAGTTATAGGCAACCTCGCTGTGCACAATGCTACAATACTGGCAACATCCAGCCTCTGCTCATACAGTTATAGGCAACCTCGATGTGAACAATGCTACAATGCCGGCAACATGCAGCCCAGCTCATTTAATTGTAGGCAACCTAGCTGTGTCCAAAGCTACAATGCCGGCAACATGCAGCCCCTGCTCATATAGTTGTAGGCAACCGCGCTGTACACAACGCTACAATGCTGGCAAAATGGAGCCCCTGCTCATATAGTTGTAGGCAACCTCACTATGCACAACACTACAATGCTGGCAAGATGCAGCCCCTGATCATATAGTTGTAGGCAACCTCACTGTGTACAATGGTACAATGCTGGCAATATGCAGCTCTTGCTCATATAGTTGTAGGCAACCTGGCTGTGCACAACGCTACAACGCTGACAACATGCAGCCCTTGCTCATATAGTTGCAGGCAAACTCGCTGTGCACAACCCTACAATGCTGGCACGATGCAGCTCTGCTCATATAGTTATAGGCAACCTCGCTGTGCACAATGCTACAATACTGGCAACATCCAGCCTCTGCTCATACAGTTATAGGCAACCTCGATGTGAACAATGCTACAATGCCGGCAACATGCAGCCCAGCTCATTTAATTGTAGGCAACCTAGCTGTGTCCAAAGCTACAATGCCGGCAACATGCAGCCCCTGCTCATATAGTTGTAGGCAACCGCGCTGTACACAACGCTACAATGCTGGCAAAATGGAGCCCCTGCTCATATAGTTGTAGGCAACCTCACTATGCACAACACTACAATGCTGGCAAGATGCAGCCCCTGATCATATAGTTGTACGCAACCTCACTGTGTACAATGGTACAATGCTGGCAATATGCAGCTCTTGCTCATATAGTTGTAGGCAACCTGGCTGTGCACAACGCTACAACGCTGACAACATGCAGCCCTTGCTCATATAGTTGCAGGCAAACTCGCTGTGCACAACCCTACAATGCTGGCACGATGCAGCTCTGCTCATATAGTTATAGGCAACCTCGCTGTGCACAATGCTACAATACTGGCAACATCCAGCCTCTGCTCATACAGTTATAGGCAACCTCGATGTGAACAATGCTACAATGCCGGCAACATGCAGCCCAGCTCATTTAATTGTAGGCAACCTAGCTGTGTCCAAAGCTACAATGCCGGCAACATGCAGCCCCTGCTCATATAGTTGTAGGCAACCGCGCTGTACACAACGCTACAATGCTGGCAAAATGGAGCCCCTGCTCATATAGTTGTAGGCAACCTCACTATGCACAACACTACAATGCTGGCAAGATGCAGCCCCTGATCATATAGTTGTAGGCAACCTCACTGTGTACAATGGTACAATGCTGGCAATATGCAGCTCTTGCTCATATAGTTGTAGGCAACCTGGCTGTGCACAACGCTACAACGCTGACAACATGCAGCCCTTGCTCATATAGTTGCAGGCAAACTCGCTGTGCACAACCCTACAATGCTGGCACGATGCAGCTCTGCTCATATAGTTATAGGCAACCTCGCTGTGCACAATGCTACAATACTGGCAACATCCAGCCTCTGCTCATACAGTTATAGGCAACCTCGATGTGAACAATGCTACAATGCCGGCAACATGCAGCCCAGCTCATTTAATTGTAGGCAACCTAGCTGTGTCCAAAGCTACAATGCCGGCAACATGCAGCCCCTGCTCATATAGTTGTAGGCAACCGCGCTGTACACAACGCTACAATGCTGGCAAAATGGAGCCCCTGCTCATATAGTTGTAGGCAACCTCACTATGCACAACACTACAATGCTGGCAAGATGCAGCCCCTGATCATATAGTTGTACGCAACCTCACTGTGTACAATGGTACAATGCTGGCAATATGCAGCTCTTGCTCATATAGTTGTAGGCAACCTGGCTGTGCACAACGCTACAACGCTGACAACATGCAGCCCTTGCTCATATAGTTGCAGGCAAACTCGCTGTGCACAACCCTACAATGCTGGCACGATGCAGCTCTGCTCATATAGTTATAGGCAACCTCGCTGTGCACAATGCTACAATACTGGCAACATCCAGCCTCTGCTCATACAGTTATAGGCAACCTCGATGTGAACAATGCTACAATGCCGGCAACATGCAGCCCAGCTCATTTAATTGTAGGCAACCTAGCTGTGTCCAAAGCTACAATGCCGGCAACATGCAGCCCCTGCTCATATAGTTGTAGGCAACCGCGCTGTACACAACGCTACAATGCTGGCAAAATGGAGCCCCTGCTCATATAGTTGTAGGCAACCTCACTATGCACAACACTACAATGCTGGCAAGATGCAGCCCCTGATCATATAGTTGTACGCAACCTCACTGTGTACAATGGTACAATGCTGGCAATATGCAGCTCTTGCTCATATAGTTGTAGGCAACCTGGCTGTGCACAACGCTACAACGCTGACAACATGCAGCCCTTGCTCATATAGTTGCAGGCAAACTCGCTGTGCACAACCCTACAATGCTGGCACGATGCAGCTCTGCTCATATAGTTATAGGCAACCTCGCTGTGCACAATGCTACAATACTGGCAACATCCAGCCTCTGCTCATACAGTTATAGGCAACCTCGATGTGAACAATGCTACAATGCCGGCAACATGCAGCCCAGCTCATTTAATTGTAGGCAACCTAGCTGTGTCCAAAGCTACAATGCCAGCAACATGCAGCCCCTGCTCATATAGTTGTAGGCAACCGAGCTGTACACAACGCTACAATGCTGGCAAAATGGAGCCCCTGCTCATATAGTTGTAGGCAACCTCACCGTGCACAACGCTACAATGCTGGCAAGATGCAGCCCCTGCTCATATAATTGTAGGCAACCTCACTGTGTACAATGGTACAATGCTGGCAATATGCAGGTCTTGCTCATATAGTTGTAGGCAACCTGGCTGTGCACAACGCTACAACGCTGACAACATGCAGCCCCTGCTCATATAGTTGTAGGCAACCTCGCTGTGCACAACCGTACAATGCTGGCACGGTGCAGCTCTGCTCTTGTAGAGCCATGGCAGTGCCGCCGCCAAGTCACGTGCACGACCGTACAATCCTTTTCTCGAAGCATTTCAATGTACTTTCAAACCGCCTGTATTATCGTTGCGGATAAATCTAGAAGCCTTTTCCGTTACCAAGAGTATCAACTACAATTATCTGTATTTTCAACTTATGCTATTCTACACCTTATAGTTTACGAAATATTAGCAGTCGAAAATCGCTAATTCTGTTACTCAGTGACTCACCGATCATCAAATTTCTAAGATACTTCTAGCAGACACATAAATGTTAGATTTTGTATTGCGATAGTGTTTAGTCTATAATGGAAGGAAAACTTCAAATAAAGGTAAATATTAATTCCGTTCTCTAACACATTTTCGCTTGATGGAAGAATACATTCTATATTGGTGTTACAATGTGTCGGTAGTGGTCTTGTGGTAGAACGACAGGTTCATGTGTGGGAGATGGCGGGTTCGGTTCCTGGTGCTGTAACTTCGTTCTTTTCATTTATTTATTAATATTTTATTTTTATGTAGACGTCAACTTTCTTCTAAGCGAAGTTTCGTCAAAAATGACATGTGGCATCTGATTACACGATGAAGAATAACTTGTAAGATTTTTGCTTAAATTCCTGCAAATAGAAACAGTACCAATGACACCTACATCTAGCTTGATTTCAGCTATAAATAAAACTGTGCTTGCAATGTCAAAAATTCTGTCACGTGAAGCGGGCCAAAACTTTAGTCCGGGAGAAAAAATTTTAAGGTGCTGGTTTCAAGATAGGGAGACACCGTTGATCTGAGATACGCGCAGGATATGTTATCTCTCATCTGTGCCGTAGAGTAGAAACTCTCTGCAGTGATTATTGCGTTCTGCCTTCTCTTGGAGGTGCTGGTTCTGCTCTTTTTATCAACATTAAGCTGTGTTATCACGTGATACCATCATATAAATACGCGAACTTTTAAGTTGAAATACCTATTTTCTTAGATAATTTTACCAGGAGGCCAGTGAAACTTATTCGAAAGATGGTTTGCTGTAGATGGGCTCAATACAATAATCATGAGTGTACATAGCCGTTAAGAGTGGTAAAACGAAGCAGATGTTTTCAAATCTATGGCTGAGATCACGATTTAAATTCTTCAACGGTAATTAAATGTGAACCTAAAATTTTTAAGTGCTGCCAACTACAGCCCTAAGGACTATAGATAGTAGAAAAACATCGATGGTAACATCAATGTTAATATCAGTTCAAAGAAATCAATGTACGACGAACATCGAAACGAAAACATCGACGTGCGAGGATTTCAATCTTTTAGGTGCCAAAGCTAACAATCCTCGGCAAAACCACTGACACACGTTACTAGACTGGCTCTACTGAATACATTACTATTGCTCTCAACATATCAACAATTATTTCTGAAGGATATAATAGTCATACGAAATAGATATAAACTGATATAATTTCACCACATTTAGTTTCAACGTAAAGACTAAATTTTACTTGTGGCGGTGGTGTAATGTGCAATGTTGGCATCAAAATGTTCGCTTTATGAGGGATACGTACAAGAACTTGTCATCTCCAGAGCAGGAACAGAATTAATTATTTACTTCATAGTCATCACTAAAGACTATGTCCCTCTTTTTACGTGACTGATTTTCCAAAGTGTCTCATTCGTAGATCGCTGCCAACTTAAGCACTAGCCACCACTGCCGTAAATAAAATTCTATGATGTACTAGACAAATACAGCTATATACACGAATCGTAACAGCCATTTATACTCACCTATTTCGTTTGTGGCTTGGCATCTTAGGCTATAATTCCTACGAAAAGATGAAAACTCATAAAAAACATAAATGTACAAAAATTCAAGGTTCGCAACGAATTCCTCCCATCATAAAAAGTCGTGAATCACATGGGAAACCAAGTTGTTTAATTTAGTTAGTGTTAATGCAACCACCTACTCAACACCTTATAATTTTATATCTAATTATTTATCTACCAACAAATGTAGTAACTATATCAAAATTAAACATCTTTATTTCTATAATAAATATAATGACTTGGCAATCGCACCATAATATAATAACATAAGAATACATATAAAGATCTGCAAATTACACATCGACATATAAAAATAATTCATATTCCACTATGTAACAAAACGTAATCACCAAGAAATGAAATACCTCTCATTTGTATAAAGTATACTAAATATTGGTTAACATTGCCAGTGCCATGGTTTCATTAACACTAAATTAAGCGACTTCGTTCCCCATGAGATCTCATGGTGGAAGGAATTCGTCACGAGACTTGCATTTTTGTACATTTTTTTGTTTTTGATAGTATATAGTTTTAGGCAACCTCACTGTGTGCAAGTCCAAAATGCTAACAACATGCAGCTCTTGCTCGTATAGTTGTAGGCACCTTGCTGTCAGCAACATAAAATGCTGACAACATGCTTGTACCATACTGGTCACCAAAATCGTACAACTCTGAATGAAGCATTCAAACTAGGTGAAATTTGTAGCATGTGACGACATACGCACATGATTACCATTTCAGTGTAGGCACACGCGTAAGCATATTTCAAATGTTCAAATGTTTGTTAAGCTTATGGGACTTAACTACGGGGTCATCAGTCCCTAAACTTACAAATTACTTATGAACTACCTACAACTAAGGACGGCACAAATATCCATGCCCGAGGGGGGGATTCGAACCCCCGACCGTAGTGGCCGTGCAGACCGTGACTGAAGCGCCTCAGTCCCCGCGGCCACCGCGGCCGGCAAGCATATTTCATATGCATTGTAAGGTACAGAAATTTTCCTTCGATTACATCTCTGAGTTCATTCGAGGAAGAATAGTTACCTAAAGGATTCGCAGATTGCCGTTTAGAGAAATCGTTAATTGTGTCGGATGTAACAGAGCAACTATGATGCTGGATGCAGGAGGGAATGACGGACCGTTGGGATAGATTGCACTTAGCTGGTTACACCGCTACACCTGATGAGGGACATAGTGTGCGAATGGCACTGTTGGGTCGCTCTGATATATCACAACATTTTCAGGCTAATGCGTAACTAGCACCATACGTTTGCAGTAGACCGGACTGTCCACAAGTCATACTCTGCTGCTTTTACCACAGAGTCAACGCCACGGGCGTTTGTGCAAGAAACATTGTGAAGAGTGAGAGACATGGACACTCGAATGAGAAGACAATAGTAAGCTTACAGTCAAATGTTCAAATGTTTGTTAAGCTTATGGGACTTAACTGCGGGGTCATCAGTCCCTAAACTTACAAACTACTTATAAACTACTTACGAACTAGGACGGCACAAATATCCATGCCCGAGGGGGGATTCGAACCCCCGACCATAGTGGCCGTGCTGACCGTGACTGGAGCGCCTCAGTCACCTCGGCCACCGAGGCCGGCAGCTTACAGTCAATCAACTGAGGTACTTTCCTTCATCAAAGCCCGCCTTCGTAGTCTAGTGGACAGCATTGTGGGTTGCCACACAGGAGGGCCAGGTTCGATTCCTGGTCGGGTCAGAGACTTTCTCCTCTCGGTGATTGGGTGTTGGGTCGCCCTCATCATTATTTCATAATCATTGACACGCAAGTCGCCAAAGAGGCGTGAGCTAAAAAATTGTAAACGACCCCGGTTGGGGTCTAACGGACATAAAAGCCACACGAAATCATCATCATCATCCTTCATCAAACAGAAAACGTAGTATAAGCGACATATGAAATACAAAGCAATAACCCTGCGGCATACAGTGCCGCCAATTTCGTTTTCTTTCAATAATTACGTCAGCGTGCCGAGCAAGCAACAATGGTGCTAGATATGCTTCGATTGCTTAGTCACGCGCCAAACTACATTACTGCGCCACCAATATACTCACCATAACAGCTGTGACTGACCTGTGGAGTGGACGACTGCACCGAGACGGCACTGCGTACCGCACGCGCTCGGTAATGTAAGTACATGTAGCCGTACCACTGTCGGATGTTTTGATGATTAGAAGGTTTGTTTTACAACATTTGAAAGAAAGGGATCATCTCTCTACTCTACCAAGAGATATTCAAGAATTTCTGTCACCTCATCGATCAATTCTCGCCAATCACGATGAAACTGTAACAAGGTGTGGGAGGTGCCATCTTTGTGGTGGTAAAAAGAATTATAAAACTACTGTGACTTGCAATAGCTGCAAAAGATTCGTTTGCAAGAAACATCGCCTCAATGTTGTCACATGTAATAATTGCAGAGCTTCTCTGGAGGAAGAAAGTGTGTGGTTGTTGATATGTATTTACTGACTGCCTTATTCTTTATTATTACTACAAAGATTTTATACATTTTACACTTTTTTGGAAAACTTGCTTTAATAATGGTAAATAATCGAATCATATCTGTGGTTATAATTCATTTAGAATTTGTTATTAAAGTTGCGCTTACGAAATATCCTGGAAACTTATGTCACATATACTGTAACAATTTTAATTTTCCAATGCACCGTCTATATATGTATACAGATCCTATTAAAAGTTGCTGTTATGAATGATGTTATACACAATAAATAATTAATTCCAGTCAAAACTTAAAAAAGTTGCTTTTCTATGTATTTAAATGTAGGCGGCACTGAGTGCCGCACGCGCCCGCTGATGTAACAATCTTAAGCGCGCCTGCCGCAGGGATAATACAGGCTATTAAATGCGCAAAAAGGCAAAAATTTGTATAGTGAAATTTATCAGTTTTACTACTTATATTCCATTACAGATCATCACCCCTCAGGTGGCTCACGGTTCTTCCGTGATTACGTGCGTGGCGAGCACAGGGCCCCAAGCTAATGCAGTCTTCCTTCCTTCTTTACTTCCCGGACTGCATTTCCTTTCCCCCTCCCCTCCTTTCCTATCCTCACTCCTTCCCCTCCCCACCGGGGGCTGATAACCTCAGTAGTTTAGACCTCCTATCCCAACCAAACAACCCAACCCAACAGATTATCATGAACATATTGCGAACTTTGTAAATGCAAAAGGAATAAAACAATGTATTACAGTACTGGATATAAGTGGTTTGGCATAGTGATGAGGGCACACTATATGTGTGATCACAGTGAACATGGTTTCACGTGGAGTAGCCTCCCGTGTGCATCTGATGGACACTAAACGTGAAACACGTAATTGTTGGCCTCCAGCGACCAGAACTTTCCTTCTTCAAATGTTTTGGACAACAACAAAAAAGGTTAGCAACACTAAAAGTAGGCAATTTTTATGGTCTTTTGACAGCATGAAATTTAATTTCAAATGACGTCTTAACCGTAAATCTGAGATAAAAACTGAATGAAGGTATTTGTAGAGGAGAAATTCTATACAACTTATTTCTGTTATGTTACATCCGAACTCGCACCGTTTCAGAGATATTTGCAAAAGTAACAGCGATTTGACACTGTCCCTTGATATTATGTAAATCAATAATAGTAAAGAAAATAAACTTGAAAGAGAACAAACTACCACAAAAAGACAGGCGATAATATTTTAACATCACGATCAATATTAGAGACTGATTATGCCTTTCAGCGTTCAATCTGGAGCATAGTCCTCCTAATAAAATTCCCCCATGATCATCTACTCAATGCTAACATTGATACCTAGTCTGATGTTAAGACTTATTTCAAAATCATTCTTCACCGAATGTAAGTACTTTCTCCTTGGTCTGCCTCGACTCCTCTTACCCTCTGCTCCTGAGCCCATGAATCTCTTGGGTAACCTTGCTTCTCCCATGCATGTAACATGACACAACCAACTTAGCCTCTTCGAACTGCTTTATACAAGGTGTTATTCCCGGTTTTTCTCTGATTTCCTCATTATGGACACCCTGCTATTATTGTTCCTATCTATTAGTTCCTGCAATCAGTTTTGCTACTTCCCAAATCTGTAACCTGAATCTTATGAATAAGGTAATCTGTATTCACCCAACTTTCACCCTGATATAAAATAGCTGGTCGAAAGGTAGAGCGGTGCACTGCTAACTTAGTCTTGGTACTGACTTCCTTCTTGCAGATCAGAGTAGATCTTAGTTGAGCTCTCACTGTATTAGCTTTCCTACAACTTGATTCAAGTTCTTTCATTATGTTGCCATCCTGTGAGAAAATACATTATAGGTACTTGTCTTTGCTAACTTTGTTCCTTCTATTTGGCGCTCAATATGTTTAAACCTCTCTCCCACATATACATTTTTTGTTTTGGGTATGCTGGTCTTCATACCATAACCGTTACACCTCTGATCGAGCTCTGAAATATTATTTGATCTTATACACAAGATGATTTAAATAATATTATAGAAATAATATTATATAAATATTATAAAATATATAATATTTCAACGGAAAAAGATAATTAAATACGAAAAAGATATTAAAATAATAGTTTAAGGACGTAAAAGTTCAAATACCGATTATGTTTCTCAAAGCTAAATTGAAATATCAAACAATTTTGACTGTTTTTCAATATAGGGTGAATCTAAATTCGCGCACTCGGGCTTCGCAGCACGACACGATTTCTCACATGCTAGCAACAAAAAAAGTCTTTCACAAAATTTCTTCCTGCGCATATTTCCGGTAGTAAATGACCGTCGAAGATTGAGATGGGCGTTTGTACCATACGTCACTGTGTTTCAGAATTATACTACTACACCAACAAACTTCTTGGGGATGTGGAAGGTGTCTTGAGGAACAAAGTGAGCATGGAAACCCATGCCCGGAAACGTCATCCAATGAGGCTACGGAGCGTCGAAGATGCTAGAGGGGATGTCTAGCGGCAGGAGCTGGTGCCTGTAACTTGGACTCTCCGTTGCGTCGTTGAATGGCGTTTCTGGGCATGGGTTTCCATGCTCATTTTGTTCCTCAAGACACCTCCACATCCCCTAGATGTTTGTTGGGGTAGTAGTGTAATTAAGAAACACACTGACGTATGGGACGCACACCCATTTCAGTCTTCGACGTCCTTTTACTGCCCGAAATATGCGCTGGACGAAATTTTGGGACAGACATTTTTTTATTGCTAGCATGTGAGGAATCACGCCGCGAAGCCCGAGTGCGCGAATTTAGATTCACCCTTCATAAGTTTAGAGACAGTAATTGCTGTTGAATCTTCCGGGTTATGTGGTCGTGGTCGAAGAAACATATCTGCCCCTGACGTTTCGTCCAGAGCTGCGCTGGACATCCTCAGAGGTGAGGTGAGTCGGCAAGACTCACCGCTACCAGTAGCACCTCTGAGGATGTCCAGCGCAGCTCTGGACGAAACGTCAGGGGCAGATATGTTTCTTCGACCACGACCACATAACCCGGAAGATTCAACAGCAATTATTTCAGCCGGTCGTGAAAGCCTTCACTGCATGTTTAGAGACAGTGTTACGAGTTGAGTGTACGGATATTAGCAAAATAGTAGAATCGTAATCGTATCATGCATATTTTTTATTATTTATATTTGTATTATTTTTGTCCTAAATATTTTCAAAAATCATAAAACTACCTTAAAACCTAAAGTAGGCTGTAAAACAGGCCAGTGCGATTTTATTTATTTATTTATTTATTTTTTATTTATTACTTTTACTTATGAATCCCGACTCCTCATCCGCAATCACGAACGTCGAGATTAGAGTCTCGAAACACCGTAGTAAGATACTGTTTAACTGATGTCTTATGCATCGCCATACTGGTATTATGGTTTCGGATCGTATTGAATTCAACACCCGCACCTCCCTGTTCCTACTTCCGAAACACTGACTATTCAGCGTTACATTGCTTAAGTATAGGAGCCTGTTGTCGTCCCATAGCTTCGGAACTTGCTGATGGCCGTATTTCAACAGGATAATGCGCTGACTTAACCTCTGTGTTTCCTAGTCTCCCTCCGATCCTTACTGGTTTTGCGTTTTGAATGGCCATTAATTTATAAAGACTCTTGTTTTTTAAACTGTAATTTTCTCAACACAACGGATCTTGACTCTACTTCACTCCAATTGTCGTGCATCTTCGTTTATCATATCAGTTACCCAAAAATATAAAGGTATCTTTATAAAATAGGCGTAGTTGCTTATTTCTAGAACAGCATCTGTTGGTAAGATGTTCTGACATGGAGAGGAAATTATTGACAAAGCCTTTCCGAAAACCTTTAATAATATTGATTACAACCGTATAAGCAGGTCATTCTTTTTTATGCATGTAAAAATTTTTGTAAAGTCTTGGTCGCAATTGGCTTTATTTCATATAAGGCGTTTCGAGAACATCATCATCAGAAAAAGATTTTAAAAAACGTTGGGAAATACAACCATCTTGGTATAGATGCTTGATTACAACTTAAAATATCACCATGGACGTCTAGTGACAGTGTTGTACCAGACTCAAATGCCCAACTGTCATGAGTCTGGTTGAACACTGTCACTAGACGTCCATGATGATATTTTAAGTTGTAATCAGGCATCTATACCAAGATGGTTATATTTCCCGTCGTTTTTTTAAATCTTTTTCTGATGATGATGTTCTCGAAACGCGTCATATGAAATAAAGCCAATTGCGACCAAGACTTTTCAAAAATATTTACATGCATGCCAATGTATGGTCGCTTGTCCACAAAATGGAAGGTTTTATGAACCAAGTGATAATCATTCTTTTTTGCTTCAGCAACACACTTGGTGTTTAAAAATTGACGTTTGGTTGTAAAAAAGTACCGATGACCTTTGACTCCCAGCAACAGACTTGGCGTTTAAAAATTGACGTTTGGTTGTAAAAAAGTACCGATGACCTTTGACTCCCAGTTGACCACTTATGCTGACGTAAGAGTTCACAGGACGGTCAGGTCGCTAGGTAACGCACGCTGACGCACAACGCTGTGCTCACATTTTCGTCACCGGGGACGCATCTGTTCAGAATTGTGAATAGTCCGCGCGTGACTAACAGCTGCAATAATTGTTTTACACCGCATTCCAGCACCAATCCTAATGGTTTAATTGCGCTGTATTTCCAATTACCTTCGCGTGCGATAAATTGTAGCCACCGTAAACAGTTTTCATAATTTCGTACGATGGCGCCGAGGCTTTGGAGGGGCAGTAAATTTCAGCAGACGCGCGCCTCTTTACCGAGCTCGGTTCTGATTCGCTCGGAATTAGTGTTAAATTAAACACGCTTCGAGCGAGGCGTACATTGTGGCCTATTTTCACGTTGCGTAAATTTCGTGTTCCCGGTCGTAAAATAAAAAAAACAATCGTCATATTTTTGTAGGAATGGGCTCAGAAGATTACGTTACTCAAATGCGCAGTGTCGTTTAGGTATTTGAGACCTAGTGTAAATATTGTCCCTACTTCCATAACACAGCCTCATGGCCGATCTGTCTCCATGTATTGCAGAACAATGTGTTGCGAATTTTAGAAAGGTAAAAATACGAGGCGCGACCAAAAAGTGAGTTCCGTTTGGTTATATAAAACGAACGGGTACAGATACAGAAAAAATATTGATTGTACACAAAAATCTACAAAATCTACAACTGTTAAACTACTTTTCTACATAGCTTCCGAAATTTGGTAGGCAATTGTCATAGCATGGCACAAGGTTTTGTGTGCCCTTTTCATAGAATGTTGCCGCCTGTGTATTCAACCATGTGGTAACATAATGAAACTTTCACTCTGCAGCGGAGTGTGCGCTGATATTGAACTTCCTGGCAGATTAAAATTGTGTGCCGGAACCGGGACTCGAACCTGGGACCTTTGCCTTTCGCGGGCAAGCGCACTACCGACTGTGCTATCCCGACACGACTCACGATGCTGCCTCACAACTCTACTTCCGCCAGTACCTCGCCTCCTACTTTCCACGTCTCCACCATATCCTTTCTTCCAGGACTGCTAGTCTTGCATGGTTCGCAGGAGAGCTTCTGTGAAGTTTGGAAAGTAGGAGGCGAGGTACTGGCGGAAGTAGAGTTGTGAGGCGGCATCGTGAGTTGTGTCGGGATAGCACAGTCGGTAGTGCGCTTGCCGGCGAAAGGCAAAAGTCCCAGGTTCGAGTCCCGGTTCCGGCACACAATTTTAATCTGCCAGGAAGTTTCATGTGGTAACATGTTCTTTCAGCTCGTCATCATGGTTGAAGTGTTGTCCACCTAGGACAGATTTTAGGTGTAACAAGAGGATTACTGTCAATTTTTTATCACGATAATACCTGACCTCACACACCGAATGTGACCAAATTATTCTTACGGAAATTTCAATGGGACCTGTTTGATCATCCTCCATACAGCTCGGACATCTCTCCTAGAGACTTTCATCTCCTCTTACACCTAAAATCTGTCCTTGGTGGTCAACACTTCAACGATGATAAAGAGCTGTTACCACATGGTTGAATACACAGGCGGCAACCTTCTGTGAAGGATGCATGCTAAAACTTGTGGCACGCTATGACAAGTGCCTACAAAATTTCGGCAGTTATGTGGAAAAGTAGTTTAAGAGTTGTAGAATTTTGTGCAATAAAAATTTCTTATGTATCTGTGTACAATTTCATTTTATTACCAAACGGAACTTACTTTCTGGACGCGCCTCGTATACTGCAGTCGTACGAGACGGTGTAGAACAACACACTCGTAAAGCACGAAACACTCGTTCAATCAATAACTGAATATTGGTCTTCAATGTGGGAACCTGCCAGATATCTTTGACAGAAGAGATAGAGATGAATGTTTGTAAAGCTTTGGGACTTAACTGCGGGGTCATCAGCCCCAGAGGAGAGCAGCACGCTTTGCTACAGATTCATTTACTAAGCGCGAAAGCGTCACGGAGAAGATGTGAAAAGTTCTGGGCAGACGCTGCAAGAGAGACTTTCTGTTACACAGTATGGGCTTCTAAGAATGTTCCAAGAGCGTATGTTTCTTTATGAGTTCAACCAACAAATTGCATCCTCCTAAGTATACCTCACAAAACCCCATGAACATAAAATTAGAGAGAGTAGAGCCCATACGGAAGGCTAACTTCAGTCTTTTCTCCAACGAACCATACGCGGTTGGAACAAGGAAAGGAGCATGTGAGCAAGTACACAAAGTAAGTAACGCACATACTTTTTTGAGGACACGCAATGCTTGGCCGCAACGGCCGTGGCATAACCAAGAAACAGGGCAAAATAACATTAATTACGTTATTCCAACCACAGATTCGAGTTGCCAGTAAAATTACGAACTCCCGGATACCAATAACAGACTGGACGGGTCCTTAATTAAAAAGTAGAAAAATTAAAACAATTAATTTAGGGCGTTTTATTAATTTTCACCAAGCAAGGAGCATCACCCGTTTGGGTAATGAAAAAATTGCTCAAAATGGAGAATTTCCTGTTGCCGTTAAATTTAAATGCATACGGAAGCCACGCCTTGGCGGTGGTATAGCAGCTTTGTCCCGCGCTTCAAACTGGTGTCCCAACCTGAGTGTCCGAGACACAGTACCGTCGCAAGGGTTAAGCTTCCCCAACGGTTTCTCTCCCCTTCCTGAAAGGTTGGCTACAGGGACTACTATAGAACAGCGGAAGCACACTGCGGTGTCGTGCCCGGCGAACAGCCACGCGCCGCCATTCGCTTGCAGAGCTTCGAAGTATCCACCTCGCGGACAGTGTGTATTTGAGGACCGTCCCCGTATGTTACAATAATGGGCCAGTGGAAGTATCCGGTACACTTACCATTCAGTTTACAGTGAAGTAAGTTTGCCCGTTTGGTCCCTGTTCTGGTTATAGTATTATGACTTCATGGCTAGCAAGATTATTTCTGATTCAATCACTCTCCGCTCTCTCTAGCAACTATAAATATACAATTAAGTATTTCCTTGTCCCACAGCAAGGTGGATTCGGCGCAAAAAAATATTATTTGTGAAATAAAATTAGACATGCAACAGGGCTACCTCACATTCGTCATATCTTTATGAATACAGATTTCACCACAATTGCCGGCCGCGGTGGCCAAGGGGACTGAGGCGCTCCAGTCACGGTCTGCACGGCCACTATGTCGGGGGTTCGAATCCCCCATCAGGCATGGATATTTGTGCCGTCCTTAGTGTTAGCTAGGTCGTAAGTAGTTTGTAAGTTTAGGGACTGATGACCCCGTAGTTAAGTCCCATAGACTATACAAACATTTGAACATTTTTGAAGTCCCATAAGCTATACAAACATTTGAACATTCACCACAATTCTGCCTATTTGTTCTGTAACTTTCCTACTGTCCTCTTTTCAGTTAATGAATCTTCAATAAGGTGACGAAACACCTGCCAAGATAAGAAGTCCCGACGCCTCTACGGTCCGAGGACAGCAGATCAGCAGGTGAGTGTAACTTCCTGTCTTTGAGCAAAGGTGATGGGCAGCAACCCTTCTTGCTTAATCTTCTTTAGAAAAACTTCACCATTTACACGTACACTCTGCTACACATCGCGAGATGGTTTGTAGCTTCAGATTCGGAAAATAGACGAGTTAGGTTCCACAGTACCTGATGGAAGGTTCACTTCTCCTAAGTTAAAAGCAACAAAAATGTTCAAATGTTTGTTAAGCTTATGGGACTTAACTACGGGGTCATCAGTCCCTAAACTTACAAACTACTTATCAACTACCTTATACTAAGGACGGCACAAATATCCATGCCCGAGGGGGGATTCGAACCCCCGACCGTAGTGGCCGTGCCGACCGTGACTGAAGCGCCTCAGTCACCTCGGCCACCGTCTAATAGAACAGCGTACGTTTTTATAACAATTACCGTGATATAGCATCACCCAAACAAACGATATACGTGTCCCCAGTTACGTGTAACTGTTCACTAAATACATACTCAACATGTACCTTGGTCTGCAGCATTATTGTTTTACAGTGATATTAATTGTACCTCTGTAGAGGTAAATTACGAGATGCCACTGACTTGAGCTGTCATATATTGAGTGCAATAACACCCTTAATTATAGGCTTCAAATTAATATCGTCCGTTCTGATTATTTCCAGATATAGAAATATCGATCCATACAAGTCCTTTTCGTGGATGTTTGGTTTTCCCACACATTCAAGGCCAGGACCAGTGATATTCGTTAATCTGAAAACTTCTACAGTAGTTCGTTAAAGGCCGCAGAATATGCTATGCTAAATACGAGTTTTTCACGCCATTACGCCAATTTAGACCAGTAGAGCCGAAGCAGTGTGTATGTCAAGTTGCATTTTGAGACGTTATTTGTTAGTGAAGCGTTAGGCTGGAAGACGATTGGTAATCTATCCTTTTGTTAAGGTTATGTTAGGATGCACTCTTCTTGATGACAATGATACTGGATTCATTTGCTTGCTTTCTTGTACTTACGATGCTGCAAAAATATCATCACAAGTCAAAAATTACAGTAACATACAGCTGTGATACTAGTGAAAGAAGCCATAGAAGCAGTGAAACTGAATTCCAACCTTTTCTAGATAAGAAGTTTTAGGTTGAGAGACTCATACGGCGTTCGGTGACAGCACACTAGAAAGAGATTAAGATGACTACTACGCCAGAGGAGTCAACAAATATGACAAGCAATATTACAATTCTATACGACTATGTAATATAGAAAAGAGAAGACAATAGGGTTTAACCCTTTCATTCCCACATTATGAATTCAGCTTCAGAAAAATTACTGTGATACGCAAGTACAGTAAGTAACAACTTTATTTTGATTTGTATTTCATAATGTTTTAGACAATAAGCTTGGTATGATCCATATTTCAGGGATTATGAATTTGTAATTTAGATGATACGTTGTCTATAGGTATAACATGTATTTTTGGAGAAGACGGGTTTATATCTGTCGACACTGAGGTCAAGTTTATTAAGCAACTATTATTGCAACTGGTGGGCTGATTATTAATTGGCTGTTTTATTTATTTATTTATTCATTTATTTTATGATTGACTGATCTTGCCTTGTAACATCAGCTAATGTGGCTTTGCCACACAGTTACTGCGAACGGCTGAAACCAAGGGGAAACTACAGCCGTTACTTTTCCCGAGGAGATGCAGCTCTACTGTATAAAAATATGATGGCATTCTCTCGGGGATAATATTCCGGAGGTAAAATAGTCCCCCAATCGGATCTCCGGGCGGGGGCTACTCAGGAGGATGTTGTCATCAGGAAAGACAATACTGGCATTCTACGGATCGGAGCGTGGAATGTTAGATCCCTTAATCGAGTAGGAAAATTAGAAAATTTAAAAATGGAAATGGATAGGTTGAAGTTAGATATAGTGGGGATCAGTGACGTTCGGTGGCAGGATGAACAGGATTTCTGGTCAGGTGAGTACAGGATTATAAATACAAAATCAGTTGGGGGTATCACAGGAGTAGGACTGATAATGAATAAGAAAATAGGAATGCGGGTAAACTACTATGAGCAGCACAACATTGTCAAGATAGATACGAAGCCAACACCGACAACAGTACTACAGGTTTATATGCCAACTAGCTCTGCCGATGATGAGGAGATCGAAGAAATATATGAGGAGCTAAAGGAAATTATTCAGACCGTTAAGGGAGAGGAAAACTTAATTGTGGTGGGAGACTGGAATTCGGTAGTAGGAAAAGGAAGAGAAGGAAAAATAGAAGGTGAATATGGACTGGGCAAAAGGAATGATAGAGGAAACCGCCTGGTAGAATTTTGCACGGAACATGATTTAATCGTAACAAAAACGTGGTTTAAGAATCGCAAAAGAAGGTTGTATAATGGAAGAGACGAGGAGACACCGAAAGGTATCAGTTATAAACTGTAAGACATACCCAGGGGCAGATATAGACTCTGACCATAACTTGTTAGTCATGAACTGTAGGCTGATACTGAAAAAACTGCAGAAAGGTAGGAAAATAAGGAGATGGGACCTAGATAAAAATGTTCAAATGTTTGGTAAGCTTTCAGTCCCTAAACTTACAAACTACTTATCAACTACCTTATACTAAAGACGGCACAAATATCGATGCCCGAGGGGGGATTCGATCCCCCGACCGTAATGGCCGTTCAGACGGACCTAGATAAATTGAAGGAACGTGAAGTTCTGGAGAATTTCAGAGGAAGATTTAGGCAACCATTAACAGAAACAGGGGGAAATAAAACAGTAGAAGAGGAATGGGTAGCATTGAGAGATGAAATAGTGAAGGCAGCACAGGACAAAATAGGTAGAAAGGCAAGACCTACAAAAAATCCTTGGATATCACAGGAAATACTAAATTTAATTGATGAAAGGAGATAATATAAAAATGCAGTAAATGAAACAGGCAAAATGGAGTACAGACGACTAAGAAATGAGATTGACAGGAAGTGCAAAATGGCTAAGCAGGAGTGGCTGGAAGCCAAATGCAAATCTGTAGAAGAATGTATAAGAAGGGAAAAGTAGATACCGCCTACAGGAAAATAAAAGAGACTCTACGAATATCAAGAACTCAGATGGGAAACTAGTTCTCAGCAAAGAAGGGAAAGCTGAAAGGTGGAAAGAATACATAGAACAGCTCTACAAAGGAAATGAACTTAGAGACGATGTTGTAGCAAGGGAAGAGGTAGTAGATCAAGATGAAATAGGAGATTCTATACTGAGAGATGAATTTGACAGAGCCCTGAAAGACCTAGGTGGGAACAAGGTCCCAGGAGTAGATGACATACCCTCAGAGCTACTAAAGTCTCTGCGAGAGCCAGCCATGACAAAACTATTTGAACTGGTGTGTAGGATGTATGAGACAGGCGAAATACCCTCAGACTTTAAGAAAAATGTAATAATCCCCATTCAAAAGAAATCAGGTGCAGACAGGTGTGAAAATTACAGAACCATCAGTTTGGTAAGTCAAGGTTGCAAAATTATCTACAGGAGAATGGAAAAGCTGGTAGAATCTGACCTCGGGGAAGATGAGTTTGGGTTCAGGAGGAACGTAGGAACCCGGGAGGCAATTCTCACTTTATCTTTTATCTTAGAAGATAGATTAAGGAAAGGCAAACCAACATTTTCAGCTCTTTCAAATTCTGAAGTCAGCAGGGGTAAAATACAGGGAAAGGAGAGTTATTTACAACTTGTACAAAAGCCAGATCGCAGTTATTAGACTCGAAGGGCATGAAAGGGAAGCATCACTTGGGAAGGGAGTAAGACAGGGTTGTAGGCTTTCTCCGATGCTATTCAATTTGTACATAGAGCAGGTGGTGAAGGAAACCAAGGAAAATTTTCGAATAGGGATTAAAGTTCAGGGGGAAGAAATAAAAACATTGCGTTTTGCTGATGACATTGTAATTCTGTCAGAGACAGCAAAGGACCTGGAAGAGCAGTTGAATGGAATAGACAGTGTGTTGAAGAGAGCGTATAAAATGAACATTAACAAGAGCAAAACAAAAATAATGGAATGCGGTCTTAGAAAATCAGGCGATGCTGAAGGAATTAGATTAGGTAATGAATCAATGTAGGTGGTAGATGAGTTTTGTTACTTGGGTAGTAAAATAATATGCAACGGTCGCAGTACAGAGGATATAAAATGCAGAATGGCAATGGGAAGAAAAGCAATTTTGAAAAAGAGAAATTTGCTAACATCGAATATTAATTTAAGTGTAAGGAAGGCAGAGAATAGAGGCTTCTGAAATGTGGTGCTACAGAAGAATGCTGAAGATTAGGAGGGTAGATCGCATAACTAATGAAGAGGTACTGAACAGAATTGGCGAGAAAAGGAATTTTTGGTATACCCTGACCAAAAGAAGGGATCGCTTGGTAGGATACATTCTTAGACATAGAGGAATCGTAAATTTAGCATTGGAGGGAAGGGTGTGGGGAAGAAAGCGCAGAGGGAGACCAAGTGACGCGTATAGTAAGCAGATTCAAGTGGACGTGGGTTGCCGTTCTTATGAAGAGATGAAATGGCTTGCTCAGGATAGAGTAGGGTGGAGAGCTGCATCAAACCAGTCTCCGGACTGAAGACCATAACAACAACATCCTTTAATCGTTGTTGAAACGCAGTCTTTAAAATTTTTTTAAAAAACTTCAGGAAAATTAAAACCAGTTTTCTGTATTAATACAGTGCACTAAACAACAAAATATGTGTTTTAAATTTTTTATCAAACTGTTTTTTTTTATGTCTTATATTTCATGCGCAACACAGACGTTTGTATTGAGGTACTTTATTACTTAGGACGTTATTTTCTTCATAGATAACACTGACAGGTGAATAATGCTAGCATTATCTTCACCGTAGCACCAAAGACAAGACAATTCACTGCTAAAATAAAATAACATGGACCACACTCACGGTCACAGTCAAAGCCACATACGGACGGCAACGTAACACAACCTCCAAGACCGATAAATTAATGCCCCAGAAGTGCTACACGCCGTACCAAGCGGCAATATGTCGTACTAGAAGCATCTTGTTCATCAGCAGCCGCGGTGGAGTGGCCGCCAAGGCGCCTAGCTGCGAAACGCACCACTACTCGCCGTCGGAGGGTCGATTCCTCTCCCGGGCATGGGTTTATTTGTTGTCCTTAGCAAAAGTTTGTGTAAATAAGGTATTAGATATAAGGAGATATAACACAGCGCACAGCGTTACAGACAGAGCGACTACATGAACTGTTTTCAAACACGTTTCCCTCCACACCACATACTTTAATTCTGCCTCACTGTTCCCTGTGAAATACGTATCAAATTGCCAGGGCTCTCCTGTATTGGAATAGCACCCTAGCAAAGAACGTGAATGGAAACAATCACGCCTTATTCCTCAGGCCGATGTGATATAAATATCAACGATAATACATTTCCTCGAGACAAACATTGTGTCGTTATACCAAAGGTAATAAATATAATGAGAGGCATTGAACTGCAGTTGTAGAGGGAGAGTCCGCACAGTCGCTTTGCCTGCAACGCTGTGTTATCTCAGCGGCCTAAAGAGCCTGCCTAGTAAAAAGAAGGTCCTGGGTTCGAATCCTGCCCACAGCACACATTTTAATTCACTGCCTCTCCTTATATTTAATACCTCTGGTATAACGAGACAATGTCTCTAGGAAATATATTATCTTTGATATTTGGTGTAAATAGTTTGTAAGCTTAGGGACTGATAACCAGAGTAATTAAGTCCCACAGATTTATGAACATTTGAACATTTTATTTGTTCATCAATAACTGTGCGACTTAAAGACTGATACCCAAAAAAGGTATAAATCAGTATTGAAAACGTTGTTGCCCAGGAACAACACAGAGAATGAAAGCGTTAAAATGTAATCGTACACTGAGTATATTTATTAATAATTAATAGGAGGCCCCAACCAAATTTAATAGCAATATCGGTCGTTAGGGTTGAGGAACAATCAACACCCTGTTTATGTACCACATATTCTTTAGTAATTCATTACCTCTCCTGTGTAGCGGTCAATCCAAGGATTGGTTTGCAGCAGTCACGAAAGCAACAAGTTACCATTATGTATGTCTTCCCGCATTCTTCTTACTTTCTTCATAGATCTTGCATCCCATGTCTTTCATGATTTGGTCCATGTACTTCAGGCGTGATCTTCCACTTGGTCTCTTCCCCCTGACATAACCCTCTTCAGGAGTCCATGTTTCATTAGATGGCCTGTAAGTTGAACTCTTCTTTTGACAATCAGGCTCAACAAACGTCTCTTTTCGTCCACTCTCTTCAAGATCACGTCATTTGTAACTTTGACAATCCATTTTATTTTGAGCATTAGTCGAAAACACCACATTCCAAAAGAAATTAGCTTCTTCTCTTCTTCAGTTTCCAGAATACATGTTTCACAGCCGTAGTATGCCACACTCCTGACATAAGACTTCAGCAAACATTTTTCTGCCTTCACACTGTTGCTCTTAGAAGTTAAGAGCTTTTTCTTTTCGTTAAAAGCAGCTTTTGCTTGTGCAGTTCTGCTTCTTACTTCCACCTTGCTTCTTCCTTCCCTGGTGATGCTTCTACTGGGTAAGTACATGTATCAACTTCTTCAAGTAGTACGTTGCCTACATGAACTTTGATTTTAGATGGCCAATTTTGTCACATGCCATAACGTTTGTTTTTGCTTTATTTATTTTCAATTTATATTCTTCCCCCATAGCTTTATCCATTCTATTTAGCATGGTTACAAGGTCTTCTTCACTCTCAGCCAGCTCAGCAGTGTCATCAGCATATCGTCACATATATACATTTTTGGCTATGAATCAGAATACCTATCTGCGAATTTTGCCCGACTTTTTACCTCCTCTTCTATGTATAAATTAAAAATAATTCTGGATAAAGCACAGCCTTAGACACCTTTTTCGAATCTTCACCTCTTCATTGTTTGTCCGTCCATGAATAACCGCTGTGTCTCGTTTTTGTAAATGTAGTCTATTCCAACTTTGTTGAGTGCTCAAATGTTCAAATGTTTGTAATTCTATCGGACCAAACTGCGTCGACATCAGTCCGTAGCTTACAAACTACTTAAACCTAGGTAAACTAACCTAAGCCGACCGCAGTGGCCGAGGGGACTGAGGCGCTCCAGTCACGGTCTGCACGGACACTACGGTCGGGGGTTCGAATCCCCGCTCGGGCATGGATATTTGTGCCGTCCTTAGGATTAGCTGGTTCATAAGTAGTTTGTAAGCTTAGGGACTGATGACCCCATAGTTAAGTCCCATAAACTGTACAAACATTTGAACATTTTTGAAACTAACCTAAGGACAAACACACACGCTTTAGACCGTTCGGCTACTCCACCGTGGCTTGTTGAGTTCATGCAACATTTTGTCCCATTTAACATTACCAAAGGCTTTCTCCACATCCACTAAAAATGTTCAAATGTTTGTTAAGCTTATGGGACTTAACTACGGGGTCATCAGTCCCTAAACTTACAAACTACTTATCAACTACCTTATACTAAGAACGGCACAAATATCCATGCCCGAGGGGGGATTCGAACCCCCGACCGTAGTGGCCGTGCAGACCATGACTGGAGCGCCTCAGTCTCCTCGGCCACCGCAGCCGGCTCCACATCTACTAAACATATGTTTTCAGGTTCTTTTCTAGATGTTTTTCAAGAGCTAGTTTTAGAGCAAATATTGCTTCCACTGTCTTTATGGAATCCAAACTGATCTTCTGAGTGTGGCTTTAACGGTTTGCACCTTTCGATTTAGGGTGGAGAAAAATTGTGTCAGGAAATTTTAACCCTGGACAGGTGATGTCAGTAGGAACCAAAATTACAAACGTTGTGTAGATCGAGAACGTACCATTTTTAAGCTGCGGCGCTGCGATTGGCCACAATAATGCCCTGTCGCCGGATGCTCTGCATAACGCTTGACGCCGAATGTCTTGCCTGCCAGAGACCGCGATATATCCTAGGCATCCTGCTATCTCAGAGGTAGCCTGAAAAGAGCCTTTTTTGTATCTAGGACTTTTTACTTAAAGTGCAACAGGTCAATCTAGCGGCCAAACGGAGCGCGTGACGCCACGTTTGCGTAGTGCATAAATATGGCGTTTTCGATATACACAACATAGTAATTTTGGTTCCAACTGGCATCACCTATCCAGCATTAAAATTTCGACACGATTTTTCTCCACACTATATATTTATTTCTTAGATATTTCTGAGATATACTATTAATATGCTCATAAGCCAGCAGTTACTTTTGTATTTGTTAGACACACGACTAGTTACGGCGTAGTATGTCGCCATTTTCAAGTGTTTACAACAAATGTATCAAAATCAACCTTGTTTAAAATTGAATTTTAAAAATATAAACTACTCTTTGACTTCCCATTTATGAAAATGAAGACTACGTGGTCATTTTCAAAAGTTTACAACAAATCGTATAAAAATCAAGCTATTGACCAAATTTTAATAATAAACTAATCTTTGGCTTCACCATTCACGAAATTAATCAAACTTAGTGCCTGCGAACATTTTTTGTAAACATATATACCTCAGCTAAACTGCTAAATTACTTTTATTTCATATAGTATACTGTTTTAGTTTCCAGATTGGTTATTCTTATTCCATATTGGAATAAATATACAAGTGACTGTTGCTTATGAGCATATTAATCATATGTCTCACAAATAATCCTACACGTTTGCACTCCTGGCCAGCAATATTTCAGATTATAAAACTTGTGTATGTACTCAAGATCCAAGAATAGGTCAGCAGATCCCTTTAATTTTCAAAACACAGGTGAAATATGTAACTGCAATTTGCAATATTGTAACAACCGCGAAATATCATAAGTCAACACTCACTGCTAGCCAGTAAGTTTAACAGTGAAGGATTATTAAAATTATATAACTTTAACTCAGAAATGTAAATCAGATATACGAATGAAGTAATCACTTTACGTTAAAACGTTGTGAAACAATGGAGAACATTCGACTTTGGTAGCAATAACAGACATGGTGTAGTAAAACTCGCTCCAACTTGACAGCGATATCACCTGATGTCTTCGTAACACTGCCAGAGTCTCAACAATCAATTATGTCTCTCTCATTATACGTGAATCATTTTCGAATTACACATTTTAGATATGGCTTTCACTGGATGCCGCCCTTTTCCTGAAAAATATAAAATAAAACGGGACTTATTTATTTAGCATGTGGCAAGTACAAATCACGTTTATGGAAAATATAAAGAGTTCAACTTTATGCATATAGCATTGACAATTAAATACAAATAATTAAATAAGATTATTATCATGAACACCGTTTGTACAATTACAAGTTAACTTTTAGGCTGTTAATATATTCACATACACTTTGAGTCGCATCCAGGAGGTCCGTTGTTTGACCAGAGTAGGCTCTCAGAGGGCACTCTGCGATGACAATTTTAATCTGCCAGCAAGTTTCATATCAGCGCACACTCCGCTGCAGAGTGAAAGTTTCACTCTGGAAACATCCCCTAGGCTGTGGCTAAGCCATGTCTCCACCATATCCTTTCTTCCAGGAGTGCTAGTCTTGCAAGTTTCGCAGGAGAGCTTCTGTGAAGTTTGGAAAGTAGGAGGCGAGGTACTGGCGGAAGTAATGTTGTGAGGCGCCATCGTGAGTCGTGTCGGGATTGCACAGTCGGTAGTGCGCTTGCCCGCGAAAGGCAAAGGTCCCAGGTTCGAGTCCCGGTTCCAGCACACAATTTTAATCTGCCAGGAAGTTTCCTGCCAGGAAGTTTCATATCAGCGCAATCTCCGCTGCAGAGTGAAAGTTGCATTCTGGAAACATTCCTTAGGCTGTGGCTAACCCATGTCTACACCCATACCCTTACTTCCAGGTGTGCTAGTCTTACAAGGTTCGCAGGAGAACTTCTGTGAAGTTTGGAAAGTAGGAGGCGAAGTACTGGCAGAATTGTGTAGGGGAGCCGTGAGTCGTGTCGGGATAGCTCAGTGGTAGAGCGCTTGCCCGCGAAAGGCAAAAGGTCCCAGGTTCGAGTCCCGGTTTCGGCACGCAATTTTAATCTGCCAGGAAGTTGCATATCAGCGCACACTCCACTGCAGAGTGAAAGTCCATTCTGAAGACAGAAACTGTTTTCCGCCAGACCTTTGCACTTATAAGAGGTGGATCTCTGGAGAGCAATCTAACTCTGTCAATTCCATTGCTCAAAGCGCGAATCGGAAGTTGCGGGTTGTCATGTATTTTTTTATATTCTGTTAGCAAGTTAGATGGCTGTATAGGCTCAGTTTAGGTAGCCAGTAAAAGGGGGTTGATTTTATTGCCACCGAAATAATCCTCCTGGTATGGTTTCAGTTCCGTATTCACCATCTTAGTGTGAGCGCTGTTTAGCCAAACGATGGAACACTACTCTGCAGCAGATCAGACAAGTCCGAAAGCAGAATAGCGCAGGGCAGAGGCGGTGGAGCCCCAGCTGGTACCACATAGTTTCTGAACGATATTGTTCCTAGCGCGAATTGTCAGTTGCTTCGTGACGGTAATCATTACAATCTTACAGGAAGAAAATAAGTGAACCTCTCTTATGGAGAGGAAAAATATCAATCATGAATCAGAATGTATTTAGTACGTCAGGCAGGTGTAACATTACAGTTCAATAGAACTCAAACGATAACAACTCTCAGATAGCAGCACAGTAGTTAGAATGCTGTTTAAGACAGGACATCGATCCACTCCCAGTTTCATCTGCAGTATTAATCAAGAACTAAATTCACGAATGTAATCTTGGGAGTGTAAGTAATACATCTGTACAATTAGAAATTATAAGAAATTATTCTCTTTATTAAGGACAACATCCAAGATCGCTTTTAATTTTTATTTAGATTGCCGGTTTAACTACCATCTTCGGCACCTCCATTTCATTCCTCACATCACAAATAAAAATTTTTGAAACCACTTATTCGTCAACAATATTGGAGGTTTGTCATCCTACAACTAAACTATTAAAAGCGAAGGTGTGGATAGGGTGCTTTCTGGCTAATTTCGTCACTACGGCTAAGAGAAAACAACCGTGTCGTCCCTTTCGGAATGTGCGCACGAAATCGCTGTTTCAGCGTTATATCTTTGCTCTTGCCAACGTCGACTACTGGCACACTTAGTTACCATTAATCAGCGGGTAGTGGCGAAGTTTTAATGAACCTCGAGATATAGCCTTCAGCTGATTATTGGCAGTTACGACGTGGTACACTTGACGTTGCCAAAATCTGCAATGTACAAACTTTAAAGCGTCAATGAATGAAGGTGCACATCACACTGTTTATTATGTAGCTCGCACGGAAGTTGCAAATCAAACATCTCAAACAATTGTTCGTGAAGTCACTGCGCATGTGATGGATTTTGTGATACGAGTCCTACCATGAACTTTGTACCGGAAGAAAATATGCATGAAAGGAGGGAGAAAAACTATTCCTGCTTTGCAACGCGTTAAGAGTACAGCATTATGTAATCGATGTTGCTACATCAATGCAAGGACAATTTACGAACACTGTGCTTCCAAGAAACAAATGGGAATTTTACAGACTGTTTCCAAAGGGCAGTTGCATTTACTTTTTTTGTGGTTCCTCGTCTGTAGTAAAAATGAAAAACCACTACTACAAGTCACTGCAGGAACAAATATAGTTTTTAATATCCACTTGAAACTGCAAAATGCACAGAAATTTGAAACTGGTATTTCTTCAAGCAGGATAAAAAATTATACGCGAAGGGTACAAAATAGTCGTTCTTAATTAGAAAACGTTCTGGGAATGAACAACTAAAATTGCATTACAGATTCTTTAAGGTAAGTCTGTAGCCTGAAATTTTTGAAAAAACAATTTTCAGTTCTTTGTATAATTAGATACTATGGTCTTTTGTGAACATTTATAAGTATTTCTTATTCCTGTCCACCAGTTATAACTGCATTTTTTAAAATTTTATAACATCTGTCACTCTGTACTAATTTACGCCATTTTTCGTAAAAAGGATTATACCTCCGGCACTTTTACATTAGAAAGAGGTTTTTTGTGTTTTGTGTAGAAATGTAAGGTTCAAATGTTGGTTAACCTGCTAGAGCGCATTTCGAGGGCAAATGTCTGCAGGCGCGCTTGTAAACAAAAGTTATCTTTGAAAAACGTGTCTTGTTGTTTGCTATTGTTTGTGAATACGCAGTTTCTTGAAAGTTTTAGTGCAGTGTATAGTAATTTGTGTTTCTATGACTAAACCAAAAGGTTTGTTCAAGAAACGTAAATTCCACGGAAATCAAAAGAAGAAAACTGTAGAAAATGATGGAAAGACTATGAAGTACAGGTTGAAATACATCCACATAACGTGTTCCATTTAATTGACTCCTCATGAACAAATGTTGACGAGCTTCAGACTTTTTTTGAGTGTAGCAAGACACTCTACTCGCAATATGCGAGATACTAGGCATTAGATATTGATTTAGTTTTATCTGTATGTAAAATTCTAAGTGTCTATGTTGTACATGAGGCCCCAAATAGCTATTAGTGTGTACTGTGATGTACTCCCTCTGCCCTGGCTTCCACAGAATGAATGAAACTTTGTATGTAAGAAAGTTTAGGAAGTGCTAGGCGTGCCTCGTCTGTTTTGTGTCATCGTTTCTTTCAAATGCTGGGCGTTGAATGTCTCTGGGCGAAAAGTAGGTTTGCCAGCTGCTGAACAGAACCCAGTCTTATCAAAGATTCCTAATGTAGCTTGCTCTTAACCTCCTTGGCTGGGGGTTGGTCAGATTACCTGCCTGATGAACGGTGACGCTCTCTGGGCTCCCCTCCACTACTCCTCCTCAGTAACAGCTAGGCAGTGGTCAAGAGAGCTATTCATTCTCTTCTTGGTTCCTGGTATGCTAAGTACCTCTGGGTTTGGTCTTCTGTGGCCTCCTGGTTCGACTTAGTCAGGCTCCATAGTCGTACATTTGCCTTTTCCCAAGTTTAATTCCGGGAGTAGCAGCTACACTATGTGTAGTAGTGAGATTTTGCTTAATTTTGTACAGGATTGCTAATCTTATGTCGGTTTTGCTGGAATCTGATTTCGAGGCTCTGATGGTGTTTCGTTAGCATAGTTCTTGCACTTTATAACTTTTAAATCATTTCTTCATCTGTTTAAATATGTTAATTCGGTCAGTGAATTGCACAAATATCATTAAATTTTCAGTGAAAATTTCAAACAAATATGTTCGGTAGTTTCTGAGAAAATGGGGCATAAATTTACTTAATTTAACATTGTCGGTATAGGGCCTATCGTCTCACCATAACATGAAAATGCTTTCAGTTATTTATGACTAATTTAACTTCGGACGTACGAGCCGACCCGGAAAGTTAGTTTCCATTTTCTGCATAGTAACATAGTAACTTCAAAACTATTGCTAACAGGTACAGAAGTGTTAGATCTATTTTTCCACAACTGAAATACTTGTCACGTCGTAGGTACAGAAGTGTTAGATCTATTTTCTACACATGTCCAAACAAACTGAGATACTTGTCATGTCGTAGGATCAACTTTTGTTTTCTTGTGTCGTAGGAGTCTACCGACTTTGAACGGAATCAGCTCTCGCTGTGAAACAATGGAGAATCTGCTACATGACATTCAAAACAAGGGGCTGCTCCACGACAATGCACGAGCCTCAAAGCTCGACGAGCGAGGAGACACTGTGGTTACACAATAGACCCGCATTCGGGAGACACGATGGTCCAAACCCACCTCCAGCAATCCAGATATAGGATTTCCGTTATTTACCTGAATCACTCCAAGCAAACTCCCGGAAAGTTCCTTTAAAAGGGCACTGCCGATTTCCTTACGCAAACTATTCGAGCGAGCTCCGTCTCTAATGACCACACTGTCGACGGGACTTTGAACCATAATCTTCCTTCATTCCAAAACGGTTTGGTGCACAGAAACTGCTTTCCAGAAGTCCGCTGAGAGCTGTTTGATTACCCAGGAAAAAATCTTACGCTTGCAACCAGCGATTTCCGACATTCCTTACACCTCAAAAAATGCCTGCCCTTCAGACAGGTTTTTGACAAATAGGAAGAGCTGAAGACGTCTGTCACACGCTGCTCCATTCACAGGAATACAAAAGTTGATCCCATGAGCTGACCAGTTTCTCATTTCTATTGGTGACTATGTCAACAGAAACCTCTAAGAATGCTGCAGCTGTTGGTAAAAAAGATTTTCATGAAACTATGTTGTCTTTGTTGTAAAAAAAATTGGAATCGCACTTTCTGGACGCATCTACTATCTGGACTATAGTTTCTCTATGCGTAGCTGAACGCTGGTTATGATATCGCTGAACCTGTTAACAACCTTCAAAAGTTTCAAATGTTTGTAAACCTTATGGGACTTAACTGTGGGGTCCTCAGTCCCTAAACTTACAAACTACTTATAAAGTACCTTATACTAAATACGGCACAAACATCCATGCCCGAGGCGGGATTTGAACCTTCGACGGGGAATGGCCTCGCGCATCGCAGCATAGCCCCTCAATGCACTCGGCCACTCCGCCGCGGCTTCAAAAGTGTCACTGTCGTGACTTACCACCGATATTACAGGATATTTAATATAACTTGTTTTTCTTCACTGTATGTCATTCATTTTATGTGAATTGCATTCAGGATTTTATTGGAGTTTCTCGTTTGATCTTACAGCCAATATACTCATATCAGCATTGCATTTCGCTTCTAAAACGGTATGTGCAATGCCATCTACAGCAAGTTTGTAATATACTGCAGGAGTAACGTAATGGCGCCTTAATCAAAATTTCATAGATAAACCAGGTGCTTCAAGTTCTCAGATTTTTTTCTCAGGACTGGCTAACGATAAAAATATGTTTTGTCATTTATGACGGGAAATCACGAATCCAATCGCACAACTTTGGCAATATTCCAAAAGCACGCAATTTGTTTAGAAGAGGCTTGTGAGCTTCAGTGTCGAAGGCCTTACTGAAATCTAGAACAACTGAATCTATTTGACACCCCTTGTCGATAATAATCACATTATGTGAGTAAAGAGATAGCTAGGTTTCACAAGAATATTTTGAATCCCTGTTGACTATGGGTCTAAAGGTCGTTTTCTTCGAGATAGTTCATAATATTTGAGGAAAGTCAACGTTCTAAAATTATATGATAACTAGGTATGAGGCTATTGCATCAGCAAACACTAAAAGGCGCCTAATCGGTATGTAACCGGGAATGGGAGGCTTACTTCTGTTAAGTGCTGTAATACCCCATGGACACCGACACGCACGCTGGCAACTGTTCTTAATGCGAATTCTGGAGCATTTGCTTCGTCTTCTTTGGTGATGGAATTTTGGAAAGCTGTGCTAAGGAATTCTGCTTTAGCAGAACTTAAATATAAAAAACAGTCTAGAGTACACTGTCTACATCTACATACATACCCCGAACTTCACCCTTAGGTGCGTGGCGGAGGGTACACTGTACCACTACTAGGCATTTCCTTTCCTATTCCACACCCGAATAGAAAGGGGAAAAAATAATGCATATATGCCTCCGTAGGAGCCCTAATTTCTCTTATCTTGTTTTTGTGATCACTACGCGAAATGTAAGTAGGTGGCTGCAAGATCGTTTTACACTCCGCTTCAAATCCCGGCCCTATAAATTTCCTCAACTGGATTTCTCGAAAAGAACGTCGTCTTTCCTCCAGCGATCCCCATTCGAGTTCCCGGAACATTTAGGTTACACTCGCGCATTGGTCGAACCTACCAGTAACAATACTCTTTGTAAAACCGAACTGGCATTCCATACGGACCAGGAAACTTTTTCGTATTTAGCTCTCTCAGCTGCTTATCTATACCGGAAATACCTATTACTATGTCCTCCATTTCGTAATTAGTACGTTGATCAAATGATGGTACATTTTTGCGGTCCTCCTGTGTGAAAGATTTCGTAAAGGTTAAATTTAGAACTTCAGCTTTCCGTTTGCTTTCTTCTATTACTGCCCCAGAATAATCAACGAGTGACTGTATAGTGGGCTATGACCCGCTTATCGATTTTACATAAGACCAGATTTTTTTCGGTTTCACGGAATGATCTTTTGCTAAGATATGGCTGTGGTAATTATTGTATGCTTCGCGAATCGATCTTTTTTTATTGCCGCTCAAGTCTCAACTAACTTTTGCCTATCATCATTTTCGTGTTCTTTTTTGAGCCGAGAGTTCAAAAGTCTTTGCTTTTTCAGTAGCTTTCTAACATTATTATTATACCACGGTGGATCTTTTCCATCCTTAATTGACTTTACAGGTACATATTTCTCTTGCCCTTTATTTAGAATGCATTTAAATTTGGTCCACAACTCCTCTACATCCATTGTACCGGAACTAAACGATGTCCATTTTGTAAGTGCGATCATTACCTCCTGACTCTACACAGACATCGTTAATAAGGTCAGGCCTGTTCGTAGCTATAAGGTCTAAAATATTACCATTGCGTGTGGGTTGCCGGTTTAACTGCTCAAGACAGTTTTCGGAGAATGTGTTCAAAAGTATCTCGCAAGACTGCTTGTCTGTACTGTCTGATTATTTATTTAGTTAACTATTTTCGTTCCTGATTTTGGACCAAAACCAGTTGATTAAATAAATAATCCATTGCACTCTAGACTGTTTTTATATATAAATTTAAATAAATGTACTGTTTCATGTAAGTGGGAGGTCCGGGTTCGAATACCGACCTCAGCATAAATTTTAATTTAATGCCTCTCCTTATGTTTAATACCTTTGGTATAACGAGACAATGTTGTCTCAAGGAATTGTATTATTTGTTGAAACAAAAATGTTTCCAAAAATATGTTTAGCAGAACTGTCACAGGTAGCATTATTGCTGTCGTGTAGTGAAGATTTTGCATCGTGGATATGGTCTACAGGAAAATAAGAAACGTTTGGAGACAAAGCAGGTGCGTAAATATCAAGTAATCAGATTGAAAAGCAGAACTAAACAAAGAAGAGAAATGTAAAAGATGAAAGGAATATATACAGCCTATACAGAGGAATAGAGATAGTATTCTAGAACTGCAAGAAAAAGTAGATGAAGATAAAATTGAAGATACAATACTCCGAGAAGAACATCACAGAGCACTGAGAGAGCTGCGTCGAAACATGACCCCTGGTGTAGATAATATTCTGTATGAACAGCTGATATCGTTGGGAGAGCCAGTCATGAAGAAATTGTTCCATCTGGAATGAAAGATGTATGGCGCAGGGAGATAACCTCCGAATTTATGAAGAATATAGTAATTCCAATCCCAAAGAAAGTAAGTCAAGACAAGTGGGAAAATTACGGAACTATCAGTTTAATAAGTCACCGTTGCAAAATAAACACGAATTATTAAAGCACGAATGGAAAAACTGGTTCAATCCGACCTTGGGAACGATCAGTTTGGATTTAGGAGTAATGTTGGAAAACACGATGCAATAGTGACATTATGTCTTATCTTAGAAGATAACGAAAGGCATTTTAGCATTTGTAGATAGGGAGAAACCTTTTGACAATGTTGAGTGCAACACACTTTCTCATATTCTGAATCAGGAATTGATTCAATATAGGGCGCGAAGAGTTATATTCAGCTTGCAAAAAAACCAGACAGCAGTTATTAGAGTCGAAAGCCGTGAAAGAGTTCAAAAATGTTTGTAGAGCTTATGGGACTTAACTACGTCGGCCGCGGTGGCCGAGGAGACTGAGGCGCTCCAGTCACGGTCTGCACGGCCACTACGGTCGGGGGTTCGAATCCCCCTTCGGGCATGGATATTTGTGCCGTCTTTAGTATAAGGTAGTTGATAAGTAGTTTGTAAGTTTTGGGACTGATGACCCCGTAGTTAAGTCTCATAAGCTTAACAAACATTTGAACATTTGAACTTAACTACCATGCTCGAGGGGGATTCGATCCCCCTACGTAGTGGCCGTGCAGACCGCGACTGGCGCACCGCAGCCGGCTCGGCCACCAAGGCCGGCCCAGGAAAGGGAAGCAGTGGTTGGGAAGGGATTAAAACAGGTTGTAGCCTTTCTCCAATGCTGTAGATTTTGTACATGAAGCAAGCGGCGAAGGAATGCGAGTAGTCATTTGGAGAAGGAATTAAACATCAAGGGGAACAAATAAAAACTTTGCGATTTGTCGACGACAAAATAATTCTGCTAGAGACAGTAATGGGCCTGAAAGAGCAGTTGAAAACAATGGACAGTGTCTTGTAAGGAGGGTATAAAATGAATATTAACCAGAGTAAAACGAGGGTAATGGAATTACGTTTAAGAATATCAGGCGCTGGTGAAGGAATGGGAATAGGTAATGAGACAATAAAAGTAGTAGATGAGTTTTGTTATTTGGGTTGGAAAATAACTTCTGACGGAGGAATTAAAGAAGATACGAAATGAAGAATGGCTATGGGAAGAAAAGCGTTTCTGAAGAAGTGAAATTTGTTGACACCCAATATTCATTTAAATGTTAGGAAGTCCTTTCTGATAACAATGTGATAGAAACATTTGAAATTTGGTGCTGCAGAGGAATGATGAAGATTAGATGGGTATATTACGTAATTAATGAAGCGATGCTCAACGAAATTTGTAAGAACAGGAGTTTTGGGAATATCTTAAAGAAAAATTATGCAAAAAGGTTGGTGGGACACGTTCTGAGACATCAAGGACTCGTCAATTTAGCATTGCAGGGAAGTGTGTGGGGGTAAAAATTGCCGATGAACACCGAGAGACGAATACAGGAAGAACGAAATGGTGTAGGTTGCCGTTCTTATTCGGAGACGAGGGCAGGGTATAGTGGAGATCTGCATCAAATCAGTCTGCAGATTGAAGAGCCCAACAACAGTTTATGAGGAAAAAGCAATGTGAAGTCGTATAACTTGAATGTACCCCGCATTTTACTTCGAGCGCAAATACTCTCCTTGTAAGACCACCAAAGAAGACGAAGTGAACACTCCAGTATTCAATCCAAGAATAGCTGCCAGCATGCGAAACTTAGAAGCAGATGTTCCTGGAGTAGTAAAAAACCTTAAGTCACTAAACAAAAATAAATCTTCCGGGCCTGATTGGATACCAACTAGATTCCTCTCAGAGTATGCTGATGCAATAGGTCCGTACTTAGCTATCATTTACAATCGATCACTCAGCGAAAGATCCGTACCCAAAGACTGGAAAGTTGCCCAAGTTACTCCAATATTCAAGAAAGGCAATATGAGTGATCCCCAAAATTACAGGCCTATCTCATTGACGTCGATTTGCAGTAGGATATTATGAACTACCTCGAAGAGAACGACCTATTAACCAGTAGTCAACACGGATTCAGAAAGTATCACTCTTGCTAAACACAGCTTGCCCTTTATTCACATGAAGTATTAAGTGCCATCGACAAGGGATCTCAAATCGATTCCATATTTCTGGATTTCCGAAAGGCTTTTGACACTGTACCCCACAAGCGGCTTCTTATGAAATTGTGTGCTTATGGAATATGGATTCACGATTTCCTATCAGAAAGAACACAATTCGTTGTAATTGACGGTAAGTCATCGAGTAAAACAGAAGTGATATCTGGCGTTCCTCAGGGAAGCGGTAAAGGCCCCCTACTCTTCCTCATGTTTATAAACGATTTAGGAGACAATCTGAATAGCTCCCTTAGATTGTTCGCGGATGATGCTTCGTTTATCGGTTAGTGAAGTCAACAGAGGATCAAAAGCAACTGGCGGAAGTAAAGTTGTGAGGCGGCATCGTGAGTCGTGTCGGGGTAGCTCAGTCGGTAGAGCGCTAGCCCGCGAAAGGCAAAGGTCCCAGGTTCGAGTCCCGGTTCCGGCACACAATTTTAATCTGCCAGGAAGTTTCAACAGCAAAGCGATTTAGACGAAATTCCAGCATGGTGCGAAAATTGGCAATTGACACTAAATAAAGAAAAGTATACCCAGGAGTTACAAAGAGAAGTGTGAAGTAATACACATGACCACTAAAAGAAATCCGCTGAACTTCAATTACGCGATAAATCAGTCAAACCTAAAGGTCGTAGATTCTACCAAATACCTAGGAGTTACAATTACGAACAGCTTTGACTGGAGAGAACACATAGAAAATATTGTGGGGAAGGCGAACCATAGGTTACGTTTCATTGGCAGAACGCTTCGAAGATGCACCAGCTCCACCAAAGAGACTGGATACATCACACTTGTGCGTCCTCTCCTGGAGTACTGTTGCCCCTTGTGGGACCCACACCAGGTGGGACGGAAGACATTGATAATGTTCAGAGAATGGCAGCTCGTTTTGTTTTATCACGTTACGGGGGGGGGGGGGGGGAAGCGTCACGGAAATGTTGCACGAATTGGGGTGGAAATCATTAAAAGAAAGACGTTATTCATTGCGGCGTGAACTGTTTAATAAGTTTCAATCACCGACTTTTAGTTATGAATGTGAACATATTTTGCTAGCGCCCACCTAGATAGGGAGATATGACCATCCCAATAAAATGAGAGAAATCAGATCGAAAACGGAACGATTTAGGTGTTCTTTCTTCCCGCGCGCTATTAGAGAATGGAACGGTAGAGAAAAGTTATGAAAGTGGTTAATAAACCCTCTGCCAGGCAATTGAATGTGATTTGCAGAGTATCTATGCAGATATAGATGTAAGAAATTTTTCGCCTAATTGGAGTCCCGGCTTTGTCCAGGACGGAGGAATCGCAGGTATGGATTCCGGCACGAGGTGTGCCTGTCCCGAACCTCATTAGAGTTCCAGGGGGCCCGAAACAATGTAATAAACGCTGGGTCCACTTCAGCGTGTAATTAGACACGCGGCCGAGCGCACTATTTACAGTGCCATCTGATATGCGCCCGTAATTGCGATCGGCCGGCCAGTTCCCAAAATTAATTGGAGGAACGCCGTCACAAGAGCACGCCGGCCGCCCGCGCATACGTGCTCCGCTCACTTGGCCAAACAGCACGGCCAACTGAACTGCGGCCAACAGACAATTTTGTACTCCGTTTTTGTGGGGAACCAAATGGTGTTTCAGGAGGAATTGTAAATATTCTAAGGGCCGGATGTATGGTCGACTTGCAAAAAGATACCACACAATATACGTTTTATTGAGTACTAGCTGAAAGACGCGACTCAGCACTCGAGTTGGTGTGATAGACAAACTGTCTTTCAGTAGTGAGCTGAGATTGGGTATGAAGAAAGAAATGAAACACAATCAACATTCAAATGTAAAAAGTAAAGTACGCCAAGTGCTTAATGATTTTCAATAAATAATGCATAATGTATAAATTGATTTTCATTTCATTCTTTGACATTCTGGCATTGTATAAAGCACATGTATTATATATGCTCATGTGGCGTCTGTTCCGAAAGAACAGACGTCACTTCTTATCCTGCAGTTGTTATTCTTTAATATTCATAGAATATATGACATCAACTGCGATTTTTTTTTTCGGGGCTCCCTTCTCCCCTACACCCCGTCCTTACACTCTCCAAGTTTGCCTTCATCGGCGAGCTTCTAGTGCTAACATATGGTGCCGCTGACTGCCGGTACGGGAGGTGGAAAAGAAAAATAGTAGTAACGGAATAAACAATCAAACTAGAAAGTAAATAGGAAGATAATAACAAAGAAATACGACATTTTCCCCTTCTGGGAATGGCAGTCCTAGGTGGCCAGTTTCGTTTCTTTACCGAACAGGGTTAATCGTAAAAAAAAAATTCTTCGCCGCTGTGACAAACATAACGGAAATTTTACCTGCAAGACGTATACTTTTCAACTAATTACAGTATAACACTCCACATAATGAACAATTAAATTTAATGTTCACTGTAGCGAACAACTAAACGGATAAACCAAAAGTGTCTTCATCAACAAACACAACATGGATGGAGCAAAGAAATTTCTCTCTTGCAGAACAATGACGCGGCATGTAATTTCTTAAAAGTTAGAAAATTAGATCATATCTGCTATTCCACAGCTTCCTAGTGAATTCCGAAGACATGTGTCAAACAAGTCACACGAAACAGTTTATAAAAAGCATCCTCCATCTAGAGGAGACACGATGACATCCGATGGTTCCGAACTATTCCTAGATATCACAAACGAAAAGCAAACAAATGTCACAGTTAAACAACAATGCAATTTCAAAATCCGAAGTATCAGCACAGTCCAGGGTTCCCTCATCTTCCCCTCGTCACTCCGTCACAAACTCCACGAAGCGTTAACAAGATTATGAAAAACAGTAGTGAGATATTTTTATGAAATTTTGAAAAGTCTCTTGATAATGTATGTGTCCTCTAATATACTGATGTTGTTCCCACAAAAACATGAGGAATTGAGTTGCATCGGTAAGTTGTAGATGAAAGATGGCATACGTCACATGCGCGACGATCCAGGTAGTGGCCGCCCGTTTACTTGCGGGGAACGGGTTGAAGTCCGGAACCAGTATTGTAGTGGCATCAAAACAATCAGCGGTATTGCGATTGACGATGCGCAACATCTCACGAGCAATATCCCACGTCAGTTTGAAGCGGGGACACGTGACACGGTGTTCCACAGTGTCAACTCCACCGCAGGTATCGCACAGGTCAGACGGAGAATGTTTTATCGTGTGCAGCCGAGCGTTAGTCGCGACAGTTTTATTGACGACCTTGTACCAGGTAGCCTTGACATGCGGGGAGAGATATCGGGCCGAGATGTTCTGCCACGCGATCTTTCACAACCGTCGTGGGTTCCGAACTTCAAACGTGTTAGGCGACGGGTTTCCTCTAACTGCTTCATAAAATTTCTTTGCTGTCCTATTGCGTGGCTCGAAGTATTCAGGTGAAATATAACTCTTCTGCATGAAAAATTGGCGCACATACATTAACCGGAAAGGAATTGCCATCGGGTTAAGTGGAGCGACCTGTGATTCCGGTTGATGGATACGGAAGAACTCAGCCGTAGGCCCGCGGGGGTGTTTCTCACAGACGGCAAGTGTTCGATGTACTAACAGCGCGGCGCTCTTAGCCGGCAGGTCGATCAGTCCAAGTCCTCCCTCTGCCGGTGGCAACGTGCAGGTCGCGTGAGATACTTTGAAAATCTCTCCTCTCCAAAGCAACCAATATACTGCCTGCACGATTGCTCTACCTATTTCCTTAGGTAAGTGAAAAACTTGCGCCAAAAACCATGCCTTGGACAACAAGAAACCATTAATGAGAATCACTTTTTGTCCCAATGCGAGATACCTACGGGAATGCAACTTTGCTATAGCCCTAATAGAGTTAAGTAGAAGACGCCAGTTGTAAGACGTCGTCCTTTGTAGGTTGGCTTGAAAGGAAATACCTAAGATGGTATGCTTGTCACTGATCGTAAACCAAGGTCTACGTATCTGCACAGAGGACAGACGTATCGGAAGCAGCACAGTCTTGCATCGGTTGACGTCGGAGCCTGAAGCACGGCGATACAGCTGCAGCACTGAGTACGCCACGTCGACGTCGTCCCACCTGCTGACGAACAGTCCGAGGTCGTCCGCGTACGCGCGGCACACAACCCGCGCGCCTCCCACCGTTATCCCCTGGCACATGGAGGTCAGTTTTCGGAGGAGGGGGTCCAACGCGATGGCAAACAAACCCATAGAAAGGGGGGCAGCCTTGTTTCACGGAACTGTGTAGCTTCACCGGGTCTGACAGACAACCATTGATCATTATTCGTGAGGTGGAATTTGTCAGCAGGTGCATAATGGCGGTAATAAATTTTGTGCCAAAACCAAGTTTGAACATCACCTTCCGCAGATATTCATGGTTCACCTTATCAAATGCCTTAGCAAAGTCAACGGATAACACTGCTAAAGGCGTTTGTGTTGTCGCAGCAAATGCAATGGTGTCCCTATATGTGAGTAACGCATCGAAAATTGTTCTGCCCGGAACGGCACAACACTGATATTCGCTGATCACCTTGGTCAAAGCAGTACGTCGTCGAGCAGCAAAACAACGAGCAACCAACTTATAGTCTCCGTTTAAAAGAGTGACCGGCCGCAGGTGAGCTACGTCACATTTGCGAACATCCTTCGGCAACAAAACAATGACGCCCTCTAGAAAGGCTGCAGGAACAGCAACGCCGTTAACGATTTCATTGACAATGTCCGTAAGTGTGTCACCCAACAAATTCCAGAAACGCAAATAGAATTCAGGAGGCAGACCGTCAGCCCCAGGAACCTTGCCTCTGGCGCTGGTTTTAAGTGCATGAAGAACCTCATCTGCTGTGAAACGTTCGTATAGAGCCATCCTATCCACCCGCGCGAGAGGATGTGGGAGGCCTTGTAGAAGAGCGTGAATCGCAGCATCATCTATGTCTGCACATTGAAATAGGGCGGTAAAGTAACGATGTGCCTCTGACAACATCGCAGCATTAGTGAGACGCTCTCCATTACTTGATTGCAGAAAAGGCAACTGGCATTGCTTCCGGCGTTTCATTTCCCGCGTTATGTGATAAACAGATGGTGCCTCACCAGGGATATTGCCGTCAGGTTGACTACGGATGATTGTACGTTCCGACTGAGCTCGCTGTAGCGACAAAAGTTCCGCCTTGATGCGCTTAAGCCGTGGCAAAAAGTCACTTGCATTACGAAGATCTGCACGGACAGCATCCTTCAAGCACTGAAGATAAAACTCAGTCTTTCGACGCCAAAACGCCTTCTCTGCACTGTAAGTTTGCAAAGTACTACGCAGTATGGGTTTAGCACTATTAGTCCACCAACCTATTACAGTACGATAGTTTGCGCGCTTTTCTAAACATTGAGTCCAGGTTTGCTCGATTTCCACCTGAAGAACAGCATCTTGTAAGTGCTGGACATTGAACCGCCAAAGTCCGGGTCGTTTTAATTTCACCAAATTTGGCAACGTAACACGGCAAGTATAGGCACTGTGATCAGAAAACGCTAAGGGCTGTGCGCCGACACTAAATATGTTAGGCGCACAGTTTCTCGTCGCATAAATACGGTCCAATCGGCTCTGTCCCGTCACATAAAAGTGCGTAAACTCCGTGTAAGTAGGGTGGAGTTGTCGCCACGAGTCCACAAAATTAAGATCGGCAATTAAAGCCTGCAATGACGAGCATTTGTGCGGGTGAGGTTGCAGGTCCGCATCATCAATTACACAATTAAAGTCGCCGCCCAGTACCGTGGTGCTATTGTGTCCAATGAGCAACGGGCAAACGTCGGCAGCAAAAAACTGATCACGTGCGTGCCGGTTATCTGTACCTGACGGGGCATAGACATTGACAAATAACACGTCCTCTACAGTACACGCAATGCCTCGACCATCCGGTAGTTTAACAACATTTCTAAAATCCCATACTTGGTTAATTAAAATTGCAGTGCCACAAAGTGTTTCTGGATCAAGGTTTAAAATTGAATTAAAACCTGGTACAAACTCAACTTCAGCGGTCTTCACTTCTTGTAAAAAGACAACATCAGCCTTAATAACTGTTAAAAAATCTATTAGGGACTCAAGTTTATGTGCACGCTCGATCTTGTTAATATTGACAGTGGTGACCGTGCAAGCATTCCCGCGCACAATAGAACACATACAAAGGTTCAGAGGGGACGACGAAAAACTAGAGTTCTTGGGCGGGGTCCGCCCCCACGCTACGCTGCTGATCCTGAGCCCACTCCATCGGCGCGATGTTTACGACCGGCAGGCCGGCGGCTGCCGCGCTAGCCGAGCCCGAGTCCCGCGTGACGTCACTGTGCGAAGCCCGCCGCGTGCGCTGAGACACCGCGGCCGCCTCGTCCTCGCTCTTCCTCTTGCCCGCGGTCTGTACTTCGACACTAGGAGAGCGCAGACTTTTGCGCGCATCCTTGCGTTCGCTCCTACGGGGTTCGCCGATGGGTTTTGCGAAAACGGCGGAGTCAGAAGTCGACTGTTCGCCCTCATTGCTACTGTCGTCCGTAGGCGACGTTTCCTTCGACGTCTTGTTACGGCGCCTCTTCTTTTTCGCGACCGTTACTTCCGATTCCCCATCACCTGACTGAGAAGCAAACGGAACCTCGGTTTGCGAAACAACCTCCATCGATTCCTGAACAGGGGCGGGTTCTTCACTCACAGATGCGACAAGTGGGACAGGAGTCAAAACCGGTGCCTCCACCTCCACTGACCAATCTCCCGACATCTCCGGACGCGGTGAAGCAAGCCCTTGCACAACGTCACTAAATAACGGTTCTGACTGTGCTCCGGTAACGACCGTCGGTTCCCGAGGCAACTGCACAGGGCGCCGACCTTTGTTTGGACAGTCACCACGAAGGTGTCCTACCGTATTACAAATCCCACAAGTTTGCGGTTGTCCAGGGTATGAAACAAACGCCCGACTACCACCGATAATCAAGTAAGACGGGATATGTTTCCGTAGGTTGACCTTCACAGTACGAACACCGCTGTCCACTTGATAGTAATACGGATCCGACCACTTTTCATTGATAATACCATTTGCAACATCACCTTACGGACGTAAAGCAGTTTCAATCACTGAATTAGGACATTCGAAAGGTACATTGAACACCCGTACGTCACGAACTCCCTGCCCAGCGTGTTGCACACGGACGTCACTAATAGAGCCATCCACGTGTTTAAATTTCCGAACCCCGTCATTTTCGGACACAACCTTTTCACAAACGTCATCATCCGACAATTTCAAAAACACTGAATACAAGTAGAAGTCAATTTGCAGTCCTAGTACTACTTCCCGTGGCAAACGAAGCGTATCCCGAATCCATGAATGTATTTCAAAACCGGTGGGCCGTAACGACTTCCGATCAAAAATGCATTGCACCGTACGATTTCGAAGTGGATTGAATGCCATTTCACTCACCGAATTAATGAAATTGTATAAAGCGCAGCCAAGCGAAGCGAAGACCGCTCCCACGAAGCCAAGGAGGCCGGTGCCGAGACGTAAACACGCCGCCGAGCCGGAGAGCGCGAGCACACGTGTTTCCTGACGGACAACCAGCCAAAGTGCTAGGCAAGCACGACACTGCTGACCCCTACACCGCTGGGGACACAGTGATCACCGCACCTGCAAGGACTACCTAAGCACACCTCCCGTCACATACAAATTCCCAGCTTCACCCTGCCCACAGTACTCAAACTCGTAGTTATGAAACTAATTCCCGTAAGGACTTCAAACTTGCCCACCCCTCCCCACTAACGATAGGATCATTGCCCCTCACCGGCATATTATATATCCTCATGTGGCGTCTGTTCCGAAAGAACAGACGTCACTTCTGATCCTGCAGTTGTTACTCTTTAATATTCATAGAATATATGACATCAACTGCGATTGGGCTAAACTTTGCAGCTTTGCCCAATCACAGTTGATGTCATATATTCTATGAACATGTATTATAATAATTTTCTTTTCTATTACTTTTTAATTTATTCTCGTTTTTCCTTATTCGTACGTTTGTCTAAGTGTTCTATGAGGCCGAATTAAAGCATGTGGTGTGGAGGGAGACGTGCTTAAGACAGTCCGTGTAGGCGCTGTGTTAGCTAGTGGTCTATAGGCTCTGCCTAGTAAGCAGAAGGTCCCGAGTTCGAATCCTGGCAACAGCACCAATTTAAATTCAATTGCTCTCCTTACATTTACACTGCAGATGGTTTCAAATACATTAAAAAAAATCCATCTTCATCCCCTGATCGAATACGTACAAATGTTATTGTAACTGGAAATATATTGATAAAAGATGTAATTTTAATTATTGCACTTGTTCTTGAATATTTAACTACTATGTAACACAAATATTAGACAATTACAAATGTCGGTATAGACACACACAAAAGTTACAGAATTGAGAAAAATCGATCGAAAATGTACCACACTAGGTACAATTGTGATCACTTCCTAGCAGAATTTTGACTAAGAGCATCTTCCGCATAAAAAGCACTTTTTCCGTCAGGCACCAACGCATACTTCGTTGTACCAAACATTGCATTTTGGGAAGAGAATCTAGTCCCCCTTAAATAGAAAATTTATAAGAGGTCGTTAGACTAAGTAGCTTCATTTACCTCCTAACGTGAAAAAAATTATCTCTCCTTAGTACAAAGTGGTGTATTCTTGGAAAAGACAGGAGGAGCTGTAGAAATCTGCTACGCTACAACGCCACACAACGAGACACTACGAGACTGACAATGGCGCGAAAACTTATGTTGATCAGAATTGTACCTATATTAAATTTGTACCACCTTACCCTACAGTTTCAGGTGAGATATGACCGCTGGGCTCTGTATCAATGTCAAACAGTGTACTAAACAAACGAGTAAGCATTCTTGATTCTGGAAATCGTATGCCGTACTCTCTATAAGCAGCAGTGTTACCAATACAAAATCCATACACAAAATACCAGCATGCGTAAATACGTGACGGTACACGACGGTACAGTGGACTAACCCAACAAATCATAATGAAATTTCATCGCAAACTAAAGCACGACTCCACAACTTGAGCAACAACATTCTACTGCTGACAATCGATAAATACGTATAGCAACTAGTGTACCAACACACGAAACGAAAATGCATTGTACTCAGTTGTATCTCTGTAATCAATTTTATCCCAATTCGACTAGGCTACCACATCCTGAAATATTCATTAATCTCCGTGAACCTCCCTGAATATTTTACAAAACAAAACATGGCCTCATTAAGGCTGCACTTCACATACTTTTAATTTATTGTGTTATTAACAAATTTTGACCTTTAGTCATTATCAAAAAATGTTCAAATGTTTGTAGAGCTTATGGGACTTACAAAAGGTCAACACGCATTTCGAAAATATCGTTCATGCGAAACACAACTAACTCTTTATTCACACGAAGTGATGGGCACTATCGACAAGGGTTCGCAAATCGATTCCGTATTTCATGATTTCCAGAAGGCTTTTGACACCGTACCTCACAAACGGATTTTAATCAAATTGCGTGGTTATGGTATATCGCCCCAAATTTGCTATTGGATAGGGGATTTCTTGTCAGAGAGGACAGAGTTCGTAGTAATCGATGGTAAGGCATCGACTAAAACAGAAGTGATATCGGGCGTTCCACAGGGTAGTGTTATTGGTCCGCTGCTGTTTCTTATTTACATAAACGATTTAGGGGAAAATCTAAGTAGCTCTCTTAGGTTGTTTGCAGATGACGCCGTCACTTACCGTCTAGTAAAATCATCTGAAGATCAAAACCAACTGCAGAACGATCTGAATAAGATATCACTATGCTTTGAAAATTGAAAATTGACTCTAAATAATGAGAACTGTGAAGTCGTCCACATGAGTACGAAAGGAAATTCGTTAAACTTTGTTTACAAGATAAATCAATCAAAGATGAAGACCGTAAACTCCACAAAATACCTAAACAGGAAACAACATGTAGATGTCATGGGAAAGGCGAACCAGAGACTGCGTTTTATTGGCAGAACCCTTAAAATATGCAACAGAACTACTAAATAAACTGCATACACTACGCTTGTCCGTTCATTTTTGGAGTATTGCTGCCCAGTGTGGGATCCGTATCAAGTGGGTTTGACAGAGGACATCGAAAGAGTCCAGAGAAAGGCTGTTCGTTTCGTATTGTTACGATACAGAGGAGACAGCGTTACGGAAATGATACAGGATCTGGAATGGGAATCATTACAACAACGGCGCTTGTCGCTGCGGCGTGTGCTACTTGCGAAACTCCAATCGCCAACATATATTGTTGACTCCCACTTACATAGATAGAAATGACCATCAGAATAAAATACGAGAAACCAGAGCTCGAACGGAGAGATTCAGATGTTATTTCTTCCCGCGCGCTATTCAAGAATGGAATGGGAGATAAATAGTATAATGGTGATTCGATGAACCCTCTGCCAGGCACATAAATGTGATTTGCAGAGTATCTCATGTAGAAGTAGATGTACGGGGTCATCAGTCCCCAAACTTTACTTAAGGGTAAAAAACGGTAAAGCAGTTAACAATCCGAAGATTGGTTTGAACACCACAGTGCTCTACTAGGCATGGTCCTGTTTGGAGGTGGTACGCCGTTGCCTTCCTCCGACCTTCAAACTTACTTACACAGCCAGTTATAGGGCGAGCTACAAATAAACTTGGATTCCGAACCACGGTGCTACTCGATATTTTTCACATTAGCAACAATGCCAGGGGTGAAAGAAATGGAAAGTGAAAGATAAAAATCCCAGGACCCGCCGGGGATCGATCCTACGACCTTTGGATTTGTAGTTTGGCACTCTACCACTGTGCTCTCCAGCCACAAACTATGAATTAACTAGCTTATACTAAAGACGGGAGGGGGGATTCGTATCCTCGGCCGCAACGGCTGTGCAGACCTTGACTGGCACGCCTCAGACCTCTCGGCCACTGCGGCCGGCTAGTCATTATCAAGCATAAGTATTACATAGTGTAAACATCTGTGTCCTTGGTAATTATAATGGTGCAAAATTGATAATAGCACAATCATATAAAATATCTGTAGAAAAAAATGAAATGCAACAACTAAAATTTAAGTCTCGCAATACATGTCCTACGACAGCAAAAAGCTTAGAGATCAAAAAATAAGTTAGTTATTTTAGTACCTGTGATTTATAATAAATAATTGTCTAATTTGTTACGCTACTAAATTTGTTAGTTTAATTACATTCATCAGAACGATGTTTGAAAACCTGTAACTGTGTTATCCACAAATTGTATAAAGAAAACGCACCAGTTACTTGTTTTTAATGCTCAGCATTACACGTTTCGAGAAGTTACCATCTTTGCACGTTTTTTGTTACGTATTTGTATTTATTGTGATGTTTCCATTTGTGGTGTTCTGTTTCTCCTACCATGTTATTTAGACATGATACTACAATCGGAGAAGAGTTTGAATAATATATATATATATTAGAATGTTATTTCTTATTTTTATAAATGGTGTTTTTAAGCTTCTCACATATAGAGACTATCCCTACACAGCACAGATTTGCAAAGAGTTTGTACACATTCAGAGATGTCACTTTTTACACAGAGTTGGTATATATTCAAAGATGTCACATTTTTGACATATTATTTACATTATTTACATTACTATTTACGTAAAAAATGAGCAGCTTTTAAAGACATTCGTCGATTTATTCCAGTTTGTCCTTGTGGATTTTTTCTTCTTGCTTTTTGTGGTGTGCAATCCATTGCAGATGACTTTTTGAAGAGTCCAGTGTTTTTCATAAGTGTTACTATTGCTGATTCTGTGAACTGGTTATGATTTTATTATATTTCATTTGAAAATTCCGCCAGGCTGTGCTAGTACTCTGAGCAAATATTGCATGTAAATTATTATTATTATTATTATTATTATTATTATTATTATTATTATTTGTATATGCCTGAGTCTGAGAATTTATTAGAAGATACTTGTGAGGTACAGTGTCGAAAGCCTTTCGAAAATGTTGAAAAACGGAATCTATTTGATATCCTTTGTCGATAGCACTCGTCACATTATCTGAGTAAGAATGATGCTTTCTGAATCCGTGTTAACGATGGGTCAATAGGTCATTCTCTTCGAGGTAGTTCATAATATTTGAGGAAACTATATATGTTCTAAAATCCTGCTGCAGACCAACGTAAATAATATAGGCCTGTAATTTTCCGGATCACTCATATTGCGTTTCTTGAATATTCGCGTAACATGGCAACTTTCCAGTATTTAGGTACGGATCATTCACTAAGGTATGGGGCTATTGCATCAGCATACTCTGAAAGGAAACTAATCGGTATACAAACGGGACCGGGAGAGAATTTTGTTAAGTGATTTAGTTGCTTTAATGCACTAGGGGTATCAACTTTTAAATTACGCATGCTGGCAGCTGTTCTCGATACGAATTTGGATTATTTACTTCGTCTTCTTTCGTGAAGGAATTTCGGAATATCAGAGTCATTTAAATGCAAACCTTCCAATCGACGAAGGAAATGTGACGAGTTAAGGAATCACAATTCTTTTACCATTTAGCCTCAATGGGATATATAGCTATATCTATAGTTCAAATATCAGTGGAACTAAACTGCACTTAAATGGGACAGATAAAAATTTAGACGACGAATTAAAGAGTAAACTGCAGCTCAGATCCGCCAATAGCTGTGGGAAACTTTCTAAGTATAGCGAACGAATTTACTTGAAGTAAAGCCGGCCGTGGTGGCCGAGGGGGCTGAGGCGCTCCAGTCACGGTCTGCACGGCCACTACGGTCGGGTGTTCGAATCACCCCTCGGGCATGGATATTTGTGCCGTCCTTAGTGTTAGCTAGTTCGTAAGTAGTTTGTAAGTTTAGGGACTGATGACCCCGTAGTTAAGTTCCATAAGCTTTACAAACATTTGAACTTGAAGTAAATTATAGGTGAAAAATCTATATACTAAAGAGTCAAAACAATGTTACTAACAAATTTCATACCACAAAATTCATATTAAAAGGTATGAAACAAATTGCTTATTACAATTCCTAATAACATTTCTTCATATGAGACACTCATTCTTGACACTTTTGATAATAGTTTATTTCCTATTTAATATTTACTAGAAGCGAATCTAGGTCAGTAATAACGTTACAGAAAACGCAGTTGAAGGGTTAAAAAGATTATTTGAAGTGTCTCACGACTGTAGGAAGTCACACATATAAAGCTCAGAGAACGAATTTATTAGTAGAGCTTCCACTAAAATTAACGTACAATTGTAAAGTTTTAATTTCAAGGAATATTTTATTTGTTAGCTGTTAGATTTCTCGTATTTCCCATCTCATTTATGCTAGGTGGCAAGCTATGGAAAGAACCAGCGTTCTGTTGCCAAAGCTGCTATTCATTAGCACTCCATCTAAATAAAATCTACTATTCCTAAGCTTCATGACGAAACAAATTGTGGCACTGATTAAAAGAGAGTATAAAATGTCAGAAACGCAAAACGGATTACGACATTGACAAAAGCGTTTATACAGTACTCCGATAATCCAGTTAAAAACGGGTTCATTCAGCCACAAAGAAAATTACTTTTTCAGTCACTAATTTCACAAAATGAAAAAACAGCTCGTGCTGGAAATATGCTGGCATCCAAATGAGCGGTGCAGCGATTAGTTTCTTTCATAAAACACTAATTATCGTTCACCACTGCAGTGAACGCACAGGCGGTTCGTGGTTATTAACGGGAATGATTCTTTTAATGCTGATTAAGCCCTTTGCTAACCTACGTATATATTGAAAATATTTTCCAGTGGAACTGGTACACAATGCCACCACCACAAAGAGCAAATAGAGAATTCGTCTGTAAGAGAGACAAACAGAATTGAAATTTTATATCAGAATCCAGTTAACCTGACGGGGGAGCAACTGGAGCGATCCAGGCAACCTGAGAACATCGGATAATCGAAACTCGTCCTTGACCGAACGAAGAAATTTCTCAGAATTTCTGTCAGAAAAGATACTGCTTGAAATATGGTGGTTATGGTGGCGGTGGTGCTGTGGCCTAGGATGGGAACTCGAATGATTTTGGTACACAACAAATCAAATGTTTGTATAGATTATGGGACTTAACTACCGGGTCATCAGTCCCTAAACTTACAAACTACTTATGAACTAGCTAACACTAAGGAGGGCACAAATATTCGTGCCGGAGGGGGGATTCGAACCCCCGACCGTAGTGGCCGTGCAGACCGTGACGGGCCGCCGCAGTCCCCTCGGCCACCGCGGCCGGCACACAACAAATATATATGGTCCATCATAATTAATAAAAATTGATTCTGGTTGTAGTATACGATAACAGTAGACTAACAATGAAGTACTCAGATAAACAATGGTGTAAAAAAGTAATATAGTTTCGCAAATAGTGTTTATATAAACACCGAAGAAGGCAGATGAAAGATTCGAGAGTGATATCAAAATACATGGTGCAAGGATATCAGTAATGAGATTCTCTGATGACATTGCAGTCCTATATGACAGTCCTTTATAAAAGTGAAGAAGAACTGCAGCTTTTATTAAACGAAATAAAGATTCTGATGGGTACAGAATGTAGACTGAGAGAAATCGTAAAAACAGAATCAATCAAATGAATGTTATGCTTAAGGGACTTAACTGCGGGGTCAGCAGTCCCTAAACTTACAATCTACTTATGAACTACCTTATACTAAAGACGCCACAAACATCCATGCCCGAGGGGGGATTCGAACCCCAGACCGTAGCGGCCGTACAGACTGTGACTGGCGGGTCGCAGACCGCTTGGCCACTGCGGCCGGCTAGAAACAGAAATTAAACTGGAAGTGAACACCAAGTAGACGAATCAAATCTACTAACTTAGAACCAAGACGGACCTAAGAAGTAAACTATCACTGGTAAATAGGGCACTCATTGATAAGAGAAGTCAACCAAAGGCCTCGACAGAAGGATAAAAATTTGAAGGTCTTCTCAGCAAGGCAAGATGCAGACCACTTGATTGTTGCCATGGCCCTTGAGATATCGTTTTGTGGTAGTTGGTGTGTATACGGACCTATATGTCATGTTCCGTTCCCTAGCCACACCTTTCTCCAACCAAATGAAATTGGCGAACCAGATGTTGACGAAAACCTGGACTGTGTATATGAAGCCAAGGTAGTTTCTAACTTTGAGGAGCAACGCAATGGGTTTATTCGGAGTAGGAAATTACAGTATAGATGAACCGAGAGGGACAATGAGAGTCAAACGTGGATTTCTGTTAAATTTGTGTACCTACCTAGTTTATTCCATCTTCGTACCTTCACGTAATACATTTCAAGAATTTCGTTTTTCATCCTGCCCCCACCTTCTTATCAGTTGAATGGATATCATGACATTCTATACGAAAACACGCATAACTACAAGACAATGGAGTGCTATAATAATATATTTAAAATAATGTACATACCACATCCTGAAGAACAGCATTTTAGTCCTGATTGGTGATAGAAATAATAAACGTGTGGTTCCAAAAAATGTACTTTCGTCTTGTCTAAGGCAGAGTGTATTGTTCGATAACCTTTATATGGACCACTTTATTGATACATGGCTTAGTTCAAGATATGTTACCAAGAAACTGAAGTTAAAACGAAATATTCAGAACCGTGATATTTTTTTTTTTTTATTTTCAACTTTTATGAGCGCTAGTATGGGAACGGATGGTCTAAAAATATTCGGCTGGTCTCGTTCAATGCACAATTTAATGTCCTACATATTTTGATAGGACCATTTTTTCAATATTTTGAGTCTCTAATGAGGTATAACCGAAAAACCGAGAAAATATCATTTTTGGGCTACATTTTTACCCCCCAGCACTTGAGCACAACTCCGCCTACGGGAAAATCCTAGGATATACTGGGCCATAAATGAAGCTATTAAAACAATAAAACATTGAACATTTAAATGTTTGTAAAGCAGTGGGACCTGCTACTACAGTATCCATCAGTCTCTTAGACTAACAAACTGCTTTAACGTTTGCAACGGGCAACACACACACAAACGAACACACACACATGCCCGAGGAAGAACTCGAACCTCCGAGGAGTAGATTTTTTTTTTTTTTTTTTTTTTAATGGTCTGCCTTGAGCAAACACAATTGTTTTAGTTTATCCCAAACATGTTTCGCTGGCGTGTTGCAGCATCTTCAGTAGGATTTTTATTGAACAGTTTCTGTCAATTGGACAGTGAAATGGTTATTACTTTTGTGTACATTAAGTGTAGCAAGTACAGATAACTGCGAAAACGATATAAATCACTTCTTGTTTTTATAGGTACACTAGGCCTACCTTAATACCACATGTCGTTGTATTTGTGGTTCTTTATCTCAAAATACATCTCTGTATACTTTTGACAGTTTCTCATCTGCAAAGCAAAACGTGTGAAGTTAATGGGATTTTTACGAAAATATAGAACGTCATTTTTGTGCTTGGGTTATTTTACTGTTGCGATTATTTCTAGAACAAAATGTCTGTGTGTATGACAATTTTGTGTTACTTATTTTGATGTATTTGTGGTGTTTTCACGTTCTGAAGGAACACTTTGACACTTTAACTTCACCCAGTGTTTATCTCACGAAAACAAGATGGCGGGCAGTTGAACTCTGGGTATTCTGGGAATTTAATGTTAAGGTAGATAAGCAGGAAAACAATCCCGTAATGTTGTAACCCTACACCCGTGGAGAGCTACATCAAACCAGTCTGCGGACTGAAGACAACAAGAACAACAGTGGTTGGTTTCGAACTACCGAACACACTACGGTGCCTCCTTTCTCGTACTATTGATGGAAATTCTTAACTGCTAATATGGTATTTTTCGAAACTAGATTATGATTTATCGTACTAAGAATGACGTGTTTTTGTTAATACTTCAGAACGCCATTGCTTTGAAATGATAACGGGTAGGTTATAATAAGAAAATCATAACATACAAAAATTAAAATGGTGTACACCAGAGACAATTCTGGGCGAGGAATGTCACGTGACATTTTCGAACGCCTGGTTGACGTAAAATGAAGGGACAGTGAGCAAAGAGAGCAAAGTTGTCGAAAATTTTCTCCTACACAAATTCGTTTATTCAATTTTCAAGTGAGATGAACAGTTTATTTACGATTAAATTTCTTGCTTCCAATAGGCCATCACAGACGGTCTTTTTCTAATGTTACTAACCTATTTTTTGACCGAAATATTTGAAAAATGGAGGTTCTGGTCGATGGCGGCCAGCAATTATGTCTGTAAAAATTGGTGCCGATCGGTTGAACGGTTCGACCTAAAAAGTGGGAACACGTTACAGACAGACATTCAAATCGCCGTTAATTTTGCAAATATATCTGAAACGATACCAGATTTCAAAAATATAAAAGTTAGCAAATTAGTTTATTAAATTTTCATGTCAGATGAACGGTAAAGCCGTTATTTTAAATATCGAACTGTTAAAAGGCGACCGTAAAGGCCCACTTTTCGTGTTATTACCGTAACCTAAGGTGGACCAAAATCAAAACTGTTACGACGGCTCCAGGATGGCCCATATGGGCTGGGAAACTACTAAAGATAAATGTTTCTTGCAGCCTACACACAAGGCGTACCTCAAACTGCACAAGTCCAATTACGGACCCTAGACAACAACAACATGAAACGGGCACTAATTCTTGCTGGTATAGCCACAGGCATAGAGCGCTGCAAGATAGCAATGCGAGAAGAGCAACTCTCGCACCGGATTGGCTGAAGCCGCTTATATCTTGTCATGCAGCCGGTGTCAGAGTCAGTTCGCCCCGTTCGTCAGTTACAGGAAGACACGCCTCCGGACGAGGACTATCCTCACTATACCTCAAGACTCTTGGACTTATATTCTGGATCTTCGCTCGTATTTTTTTAAAACAGAGACAAGGTAGAAACTTACAAAAACTTTAATGGCAACAGTTATAGCAATATGTGATCTACTTGACTTCGTAACAAAGGAACTGAGACACTTGTCATATCGTGGAATAAACTTTCGTACTCCTCTGTGAGCGAAGACTGCCGCATGTGAATGGAACCAACGTGTGAAATTCGTCTTCCGCTCTTCGTCGGCGTCAAAACGCTGCCCGGAGGATGCAAGAAAATATGAAAATCCCTGGGACTGTATGGTGGATAACCAGTCGGTCCCTGAATGGCATTTTCACTCTGCAGCGGAGTGTGCTCTGATATGAAATTTCCTGGCAGATTTAAATGCGCGCCGGAACCAGGATTCGTACCTGGGACCTTAGCGTTTCGCGGGCAAGCGCTCTACTGACTGAGATACTGACGGAAGTAAATCTGTGAGGACGGATCATGAAGCATGCTGAGATATCTCATTCGGTAGAGCTCTTTAACGTGAAAGGCAAATGTCCCAGGTGCGAATCCCGGTTCGGGACACAGTTTTAATCTATCAGGAAGTTTCATATCAGCGCACATTCCACTGCAGAGTGAAAATATTATTCTGGAAATATCACCTAGGCGAGGGATGGCGAAACTATCTACATATACGTGCTTTTTTTTCTTTTTCCAAATAATGCATTCTACGTGTCCAACACACTCACTCTGTCAGTAAAGGCATTTTCAAACACGCTGGTAATATACGACGCATTTCATTGTTGGATCGCATAGCTTCTTTCCAACAATGATAATTTCCGTCTTCTACTGATAAGCACTCCTTGCAGCATTCTTCGTAACAAGGGTCCAAAATATCAGGCCTGAGCTATAATTCGTTTCTCAACCCTACCGCTCAATATCCCGCACAGAACTACTTCTCTATGGTCTAATATTCCAACGAAATCTATCCACAATGTGTAAACTGACGATATTAAAGCGGCATTGATATCCGATGACGATGAACTTTGGTACTATGCCATCAAATGTAGACGAAGAAGTGAGATTTCAATTAGACAGATGATTCTGAAAACTGATGCTGTGCTCAAATTTTTTGTTGGCGGCCCAGTAATGGCACGCGTGTCTCTGGTTCGCAATCCTCGCTATACGCTGTGGCTAAGCCATTTCTCCACCATATCTTTTTCTCCAGGAGAGCCAGTCATGCAGGGTTCGCAGAAAAACTCTATGAAGTTGGGAAACTAGGAGGTGAGGATTTGCATGGTCAGGAAACAGCACAGCTCCTGGAGGAAGCGTTCAACGCAACGTGATCTCCATGCCACGTCACAGTTTCCGCATTGTTTTACAGTAACGGTCAGCGACCATTGTTTCATCTGTCGGCGGGAAGTCAATGGGAAGAATGCGCTTCCTTGTCCCAGACCACCGTGCACATCACTTTCTGCACCAACACAGTCCGTCTGAATTTCGTTTTCCATGGGTGATTTCAACGCCAGGATAGGAAATCGAACAGAAAGTTATGGGAAAGTTTGGAGAGGATATGGAGGCCAACAGGAACGGAAAACAGCTCTTGGATTTCTGTTCCAGTATGGGCTTAGTTATCACAAACTCCTTCTTTAAGCACAAGAACATTCACTACTATACTTGGGAAGGAAGAGGAACCAGAACTGTCATTTACTATACCAGGAATTCAGGAAGACAGCCAAGGACACACGTGATTTCAGGGGGTTCTTTGATGATACTGATCATTATTTAATCTGCAGTGAAATTGATTTTGTGTGGCCAAAAGAGCAGAAAGTCAGGTCCATGTGTTTAAATGATACGAGTGCAGAAGCTTCAAGACAAGGAAATTAGGCACAAATACATAACAATGATCTCGGAAAGGTACCAGTTAGTTGAATGTAATAATTTACTGCCGCTAGGAGAGGAGTGGTCAAGGTACAGGGACACGCTACTGGAAGCAGCTAGAGAATGTCTTGGAACAGTAGTGTGTAAAGGCAGGAAGAAGCAGACAGCTTGGTGGAATGACATAGCCAAGGCAGCCTGTAAAAAGAAAAAGAAGGCATTTCAAAAATAGCTCCATACTATAAATCAGGCAGACAGAGAACGTTATGTTGAAGAAAGAAAGTCAAACGGATAATTACAGACTCCAAGCAGAAATCATGGGAAGACTTTGGAAATAAGCTAGAAACTCTGGGTCAAGCCGCGGGAAAACCATTTTGGAGAGTAATTAGCAATCTTCGAAACGGAGGGAGGAAGGAATTAACAAGTCTTTTGGACAGGTCAGGAAAGCTGCTAGTCAATCCTGTGGATGCCTTGAGCAGATGGAGGGAAGATTTTGAAGAATTGCTCAATGTAGGTGAAACGTTCAATGATGTGTCAGATTTTCAGATAGGAACGACGATGGAAACAGGATCTCATTTGAGGAAGTGGAGAAAATGGTCAGTAGATTACAGTGCAATAAAGCGGCTGGGGTGGATGAAATTAAGCCGGAACTCATCGAATACAGTCGAATATTAGGTATCAAATGGTTACACAGGATAATTGAGAAGGCGTGGGAATCAGGACAGGATCCGTCTGACTGGACGAAAGAGGTAATCACGCCAATTTTCAGACGTGGAAACAGAAACGATTGTCACAACTATCGTTTTATCTCTTTAATTAGCGTTGTAGGCAAAATTTCTCAGGTATTATTGAAAGGAGAGTGCGAGTATTAATTGAAGACAGATGAAAATCAGTGTGGGTTGAGGCCTCTTAGAGGCTATCAGGACCAGATCTTTAGCTTACGGCAGGTAATGGAAAAATGCTACGAGTGGAACAGGGAATTGTATCTATGTTTCACAGATCTAGAAAAGTCTTAGGACCGTGTTCCTAGGAGGAAGCTACTGTCAGTTCTAAAAGATTGTGGTACATGAGGAAAACTTCTGCAGGTAATTAAAGGGCTTTACGTAGACAGTCAGGCAGCAGTTAGAGTAGATGGTAAATTAAGCTCATGGTTCAGGGTAGTTTCAGGGGTAAGACAAGGCTGTAACCTGTCACCACTCTTATTCACTATTCATGGATCATATGTTGAAAACAGTAGACTGGCAGGACGGTATTAAAGTACGTGAAAACAAAATAACCAGTCTCGCATAGGCGGATGACTTAGTTGTAATGGCCGATTCGTTTGAAAGGTTGCAAACTAATATTTCAGAGCTCTATCAGAGGTGCAAGGATAATGATATGAAGATCAGCATCTCCAAAACGAAAGTAATGTCTGTGGGAAAGAGATTTAAACAGATTGAGTGCTAAATAGGAGGAACATAGTTAGAACAAGTAGATAGTTTCAAGTACCTGGGATGTATTTCCTCACAGGACGGCAACATAGTGAAAGAACTGGAATCTAGGCGCAGCAAAGCTAATGCAGTGAGTGCTCAGCTAAGATCTACTCTCTTCTGCAAGAAGGAAGTAAGTACCAAGACTAAGCAGTGCAGCGCTCTATCGTTCGACCAACTTTGTTGTATGCGAGTGAAAGTTGGGTGGATACAGGTTACCTTATTCATAAGCTAGAGGTTACAGATATGAAAGTAACAAGAATGATTTCAGGTACAAATAGATGGTAACAATGGCAGGAGGGTGTCCATAATCAGGAACTGGGAATGAACACCATAGATGAAGCAGTTAGAGCTAACAGAGATGGTGGAGTCATGTTACGCGCAGGGGAGAAGCAAGGTTACCTAAGAGACTCATGAGCTCGGCAGTGAAGGGTAAGAGGAGTCGAGGTAGACCAAGCAGAAAGTACTTAGATTCCGTGCAGAATGATTTTGAAGTAAACGGCATAACATCAGACAACGCATCAATGTTAGCATTGAATAGAGGATCATGGAGGAATTTTATTAGAGGTACTGTGCTCCAGACTGAAAGCTGAAAGGCATAATCAGCCTCTAATGATGATGATGATGATGGTGATAGAGGGCGACTATGACGGCAGTGCATTGAGTGCTGTTTAGCTTTCGGGGTAAAGTGAGAAATCGACGTCTCATAGCCCCTGATGATCTACATCTACTTGCATACTCCGCAATCCAACCAAAAGTGCGTGGCGGAGGGTACCTAGTACCACTACTAGTTACCTGCTTTCCTGCTGTACTCGCACACAAAACGAGGTAACAACGAATGCTCGTCTGCATCTGTACGAAATTAATCTTTCTGATCGTATCTTTGTGGTAAGTTGGCGGCAGTAGAATCGTTCCGCAGTCCGCTTCAAATTTTGGCCCTTTCAATTTCTTCAAAATTGTTTCTCGAAAAGAAAGTCGCCTTCCCTCCAGCGACTCCCATTTCAGTTCCCGAAGCATCTCATTAACACTTGCGCAATGATCGAACCTACCAGTAAGAAACCTAGCCACCCATCTCTGAATTGTTGTAACTCTCCCGATTAATACCGAATATATTTCTGTTCTGATCGGCAGCCTGTAATATGAGTTGACCTTGTTCTAATGGATAATGGGCTGACCGGCTAATAATGGCAGGTGTTACTAATCAGGGTTTGCTGTTACAGTAATTCGATGTATGTCTGCTGAAAGTTAATGAATATATTCTGCATTAAACACAGATGTTGTGGCGGTTACTTCCTTCGTCTCAGAATCTAAGGACGGTTAAAGACACCGCAGGTCGAATGTAAATGATCTTCACACTCAATTTGTGGATGAGCACACACACATACATAACAATCCGCACTCCATCCAACTGTAGTGGCCGGCGCGATTGATAACTAATCTCGGCACTTCGTGAGTAGAACACTTAATATTGATTATACTGTCACAATCGGTAACTCTGGGGATCAACCCGCGGCGACCGGAGACACACTCAGTCGGAGTAGTAATTATGACGGTGGTCGACCGCCACGTCCCACACAGCTCGCCTGCTTCATTCGGTATGTTGCTATGAATTACACGTACCATCGTTTGTAACAAGAGGAGGGGAGTTGGATATGAAGAGAGACAGGAGAAAAGAGGAGCTGAATCAGTATAAAAGTGTGTTATAATTGTCAGCAGTAAATGCGATCATGTTGAATCACTTTATTCCTCGCAAGGTACGGTCACTCTCAGTAACAGAAGGACATGCAACTCTCTTGCAAGTAGGCTAGAAAGTCCTCAGGGCTTGTGCAAGATAAAAAGTATTTAAACACTTGAATTTCGTCTGCCCGATCACAATTTCACCAGTTATTACCTTTTTTTTATTTTTTATTTTATTTTTTTTTTTTTTTATTATTTTTTTATCGGACCAAACTGCGTGGTCATCAGTCCGTAGCTTACAAACTACTTAAACCTAGGACAAACACACACACCCATGCCCCAGGGAGGACTCGAACCTCCACTGCGACCAACTGCTTAAGACCGCTCGGCTACTCCACCGTGGCCCAGTTATAACCCCTCACATCAAAAAAAGACAAAGTAGTAAAATAACCTCCAACATGGTGGTCGAAATGTTAATGATCACACAGTGGTCGGAATCTAGATCTAAATAAACAAAACATTTACGACTGATTGCAGAAAAAAAGTTCTGGAAAACCAAAACCAAAAAGAAAAAGAAACGGAGCACAAGAGCCACAATGGCGTCAAGCCTGATAACACAAAGTAGTGTTTCATCCCAACGAGGGGACGACAGTTCAGACGCTTCCAAACGAGAGTCTAAATTACAACATGTTACCTGCTATAGCCATGTTAATGTAGGGTATTGGTGCAATGTAATTAGATTGGGAAACATGGTGAGAGACGTGGAGTTCAGGGAAAGCAGTAAGCGCTAGTTGCAGTTGTAACGTTTTCACAGGCTTGAGGTAGCGGTTGCTAGGCATTATTAATTTCTCGAATTACTACATGAAGCCTCGTATTAGTATTTTTCTCGTGCAACTACAGTTTTCGAGAGTTCAACGGAACTCTTCAGCTGGATCACCTGATATAAACGTCTCGGATTTCCAGCGGTGAACTCGTCAAAATGGCGCGACGTTTCGCAGAATTCATTTGTCTGGGAACCTGAGAGCGGCCTACTCCACCATCGACGTAGTCCCGTTGCATTGACACTGAAGAGGACAGGTTATTCTCTCTGAAATCGTTGTTCAACCAATTATTCAAGCAAGTAGAAAACTTCCCAAGGAAACAGCAGCATAAAAGTTTCTTTTGTGTGCTACAATAACACAAATATCTTTGTTCGTATTAGGAGCGAACTTAAAAGATGTGTGTGTGTGTGTTGTTTAATGTTGAACTTATCGTTAAATCAGACAACAAATTGTTCATAAAAACAGTAATTTGGTTTAATTATGGTCCTGATATTGATGTATAAAGTGTTAAATAAGAAACAGTGCATTAAACTGATCATGTGCGCAACGGATCTTGTAACAAAACAACTGTGGCAAGTCACCATATGAAACAGACACTGACTACACTAAAAAAAATTGACTGCGAGAAAGATATTAAAAAACCACAAACCACTTTCTTAATGTTTCACTGCGAGAATTTTATGCAGATCAGTACCTGGTTATCAAAATTCAGTATCATAATCAATTAACTGCAGTGTTGTATAACGATCATTTACTATGGCACAAATAACGAAATCTGTTCAACAGGATTATCAAAATCAATACTGCACTTTAAATCCACAAATAACTAATTATCAAATGAAGGAAGTAGGTTAATCTTCTACGTAAATGAAACAGGAAAGAAAGGTCAACTTTGTTACTTATTATTAATAATGACCATTACATTACCTACATAATACACCTTTTTTCTAATGACATAAAATGCATTTACCTTCATTCCAGCGGCGGTACAACGTTTTCATAGTAATAAAAAATACAATCTATATTCCAAATACAATCAAATCCACTTGCTGGCACAGCAGCCTCTGCTCTCCATCGGAGCCATACACACAACTCAAGTGCTCTCTAAGCGAGCTAAACCACAAGTCTCACTCACTCTCTGCGCGAGCTACAATGCTATCCGATACATAATCTTTGCCAAAGATGAAACTTCACAGACTTAAGAACACATATCGATACACACAGTAGAAGCAATATTATACATTTTCTTGCAAGCAAGTTACTCGACACAAACAGGAGGCACAATATTAGACATTTTCTTACAATTTTTTTATGGACACGTTTCAAACTGTCGCTTCAACATGAAATTTTCTCCTTAGCCATCGCTAATGGACGTTAACTGTTGATAAAGTCGTCACAATACGACTCAGAAATAATACCTGGACTATATTCGTATACGTCGTGAAAAAGATTTTTCTCGTGTGAATTATCGCAGGTTTGAAAGAAGGTTGCATACTTGTGAGTACCAGCAGACACCAAATGTTTCAGATTGATTCTATAATTGTAAGGTACAGATTTTGGAATCAGATTTTAAACTATTAAGACATATCCAACTTCATATATATCGTCTCCCAAGTAATTATTAGTTACTAACGGTAGATTCAAACTGAAGGACCTATACGAAAGATTGGGAAAAAAGGGGATGGAAATTGGATAAAATAAAGGAACATGAGGCTGCTCAGATGAGAGTGAGCATTACACAACGTAATACTGCAACAAAGGAAAGTAATTCAGTACGACAAGAATGGATAACTGAAAGGTGAAATGCTGACTACCTCAGAGGATGGAATGTGTAGAAGGACCAGGGTTAGTAGGAATCCTTGGATACCATAAGAGTTGTTGAACTTCATGAGAGAAGAAAGTGTAAAAACGCAGCAAATGAATCTGACACAAGGCAGTTCAGAAGGCTAAAAACTGAAGTGTACAAGAAGCGAAAATTAGATAAGCAGGAGTAGCCAGAGAACAAACAGAAGTACGCAGAAGAATGTATAACGAGGTTAAAGATACATATGGTCTACAGGATAATAAAAGAGGCATTTGGAGGCAAGAAGCGCAACCGTATGAGTACCATCATCTGTGATGCAAAACCAGTATAATGCTAAGAAGGAAAAGCTGAAAAGTGGAAGCAATAGATAGAACAGCTATACAAGAGAAATGGAGGCCGGAATGTAGAAACGAAAGAGGAAGACCAGATAGGAGATAAGATACTGCAAAAAGCATTTGACACAGCATATTTAAGTTGTAATAAGATTATCGGTGCATATGATATTCCCTCTGAGTCACCCTATGCCTCATCTTAGAAGAGAGGTTAAGAACGGGCAAATCTTTGTTGACAGGCGATGAGCTCCGCATTATATTGGAGTTTGTGAAAGCAGCTGTTCGAGTTGTGATTCAAGGTATTTACACAGTTACCAACAGACGTAAATTATGGTTGATCTTTATTGTTTTATTTGCATAGCCGGTTCCGATATCAAAATAATGTAATCTAGAGGGCATGTAGATTTGAGAAGTCTTTTGCGAAGGTTGATTGGAATACACTCTTGAACATAGCAGTTGTAAGGGAACAAAATGCGTTATACAACTTGTATAGAAATCAGAGAGTAGTTAGTCAAAGGGCATACGAAAGAGGAAGTGTTGGGGAAGGGAGTAAAACAGGGTTGTTGCCTTTCCCCAAAGTTGTTCAATCTGTAACATACAATAAACATACCACGTAAAAATTTAATCAAAATTGTTGAGAAAGTTATTTGTATGTAATGCACCCTTTCTTCTCAATTTTAGTTGTGTTTTAATTGATCATATATGCAGGTGGGGACTGAACTTGATGGTGTTAATATAAGATTCTCCACACACAGCCCTCAATATAACCTCACAACTTATGCAAGAAATTAGATGTGTTTCGCAGAAACTGAACCACAACATATAACAACCTTTTGTGATGTTTAGGGCTTAATAAAACTTTTATTATTGCCAGGTTTTTTGCGAACAACTCTCCAGCAAAATTGGAGTGATACTGTCCGACATACACTATACACTGCAACACAAGCGACATCATCGATCTCAGTTAAGGATCCATCTATATAAATATTTGGCCATTATTTTTGTTTATACTTGGTATTTATCGTTTCTAAGTCCATATTTTTTAAGAATTCTTTATTCACTTTTGTTTTAAAACCCTTTCCTTGAGTTAAAATCTGAATTTGACTGAGCTAAATTTAAGAGGACAGTGGTCCTTTCTTAATGGATTAATGCATTAGATGAAACCTTTTCGTGTAATCATCCGGCTAACAGGAATCTGTTAATTGTTCCAGTATGTCTCATTGGGTTATTAATTTTCGTATTGGTGTAGCGCCAGTCGCAAAATTTCCGAAGTTAGAGGTGGAGTGTCGTTAGCTGCTTGGAAAGCTGAAATTGGTGTTCTTTTTACTACTCCTGTAATAAGGCGCAAAACTTGATTTTGGAGAACCTCTAATTTAGATACATACGCACTAATACTGGGTTTTACGTACATTTTTAAAGTAGAGTTTAGTACTTCCATGGAACTATCCCACTTTTTTCAGCAAATCTCTAAATGACTTCTAGCTGTTTCTTAACTTTATTAGGATTATTTTGTACATGGTTTACCCAAGTCATTTTGCGGTACAACGAACTGCGAAAATACTTTGGATCGTCAAACTGAGTTAACTGTTTATTCTCATAGCGTAAATTTATACTGGGAATTAAATTAACCAGTGAGAAAACTTGTAACAATGTCTTTTCTGTGTTAACTGCCATCACATTTTATTTCGGTCATTATGCTACTATATTCAGCGCTTCATTCATTTTCGTCGAAAGTTGACCAATTTTTCTCTTTGGCAGTGAAATCCATATAACTAAATCATCAATATACAGGAGATGTTTCGATAACCTTTTTGAATTTGTCTTTGTAAGTCATTAATCACGATAGTAATAATAATGGCCTGATAACAGATCCTTGAGGTAATCCAGTTCAGTTGTTTATAACCTGACGTCTGCCTGCTAGAGGTGGACATGGATATCGCAAAATGGCGTACAGTGAAGCTCAAGATGAAATTTATCAAAAAGAATCAATCTGGATGTAAAACAGTCCCCCGTTAAGATGTTCTAGAGGGGACTACATTGAGAAGAAATAGTGTCAACACCATCAATGTATTGACAACCGACATTAATTCAAATATTAGGAAGTCCCTTCTGAAAACATTTGTCTGTAGTGTAGCATTGTACGAAGTGACGATAACGACGATAAGGAGTTGAGAGAGACACATAATAGATGCTTCTGAAATATGGTGCTACAGAGGAATGCTGAAGATTAGGTGGGTACATAACATTATGAGGAATTACTGAACGTGAATGTGGAGGAAAGAAATTTCTGGAATATCTCGCCTTGGTGTGACACATTCTGAAACAGCAAGGAATCGTTAATTTAGCATTGGAGTGAGTGTGTGGGGTAAAAGAATCGGATAAAAAAGGTGACAGTTGGCGTTCTTATTCAGAGACTGTGGTGTCGCACAAGTACAAAGTGCGCGCCGCCTACTTTCGCCGCGCGCCGCCATGCATGCACGGCGCGGCGTTCTTCCGACGACAGCCACGAGCGCCCTCTGGTACAACGCCGCTCGTGGCCACCACTGAAGGACATCGGCCACTTCGCACTTCGGACTGAGCTAGCAAACAGTTACGACCTTTGTAATCCGATAGGCACGAGTGAAGACTTTGCTATTGTACAGGCACTAGGCAGGCCTCTAACAACTATGTATCAACATTCTGCAGTACTATGTAAAAGTTAAGTATTGTTACATTCTGTGCAATATATATATCTTTCTAATTTACTCGAGTGTTTATAGTTTCTGGCTGCTCCCCTCCGTACCTGCACCAGCGTGTCGGTCTCATTCAACTCGGCCACCGACACCTACGACGAGGCTGGGACACAAAAGCGGCGACGAAGTTGGGACACAAAAGTGGCGACGAGGAGTGATAGAACCTTGGACCAGCCCGCTTGCAGCAGCCAGACAGCAGCAGTCGGAGCACGCAGAAATTGCTCCCGCCCACCCACCCTTAATACAAGAATTTTGGGGGAAGATATTTTGTTACGTGTTTTGTGGACTTTTTTTGTTGCAGAGCGTCCTCATTTATCTTGCATTTGTGTTTTGTACTAATTTACTTGTATACGCGGCGCCTAATCGGTCAGCATGGCCACTACCCCGAACCCAAACTTAATGGAAATTATTCAGTTACAGACGGCGCAGATCTCACAACTTCTCAACGCAGTGGCGCAGGTGACGGCAACTCAACAACAGCCGTCGCTTCAGCAGCCCACACCTGCCGCCGCAACACTTCCTACATTTCGCCAATACAACGAACGTGAGGAAGAATGGAGTGATTATCTGGCGCAGTTTCAAGAACTCGTCGCGGCTCATCAACTTACAGGTCAGACTGTTAAGCATCTTTTATTGTCTGTGGTGGGCCCCAAAACTTTCGTGTTACTGCAAAAACTATTCCCTCACGCATCTCCTCGTGATGTAGACTTTGAACAAATAGTAGAGGCACTAAATGCTCATTATGAGAGAAAAGTTCTTGTAGCCGCTGCACGATACCGATTTTTCAGACTTAAAAAATTACCGCAGCAGTCACACCAAGAGTGGATCACGGAATTGAAGGGCTTAATCCGCCAATGTAAATTTACTTGCTCTTGTGGACTTTCGTATAGTGACGTGATGTTGAGGGATGCGATTACGCAGAACATTCAGGACCCCAGAATTAGAGCAGCAATTCTGAAACAGTCTGACCCCTCATTAGACAGTGTACTGCAGCTTATAGAAGCGCATGATACTTTTGACTTAGCTGATGTAGAAATGCAAAGCCATAGTGTAAATTCAGTGCGCCGCAACGGACGCTTTCCTAGCCGTAGTTCTCAGTATAGCACTTGTGATTCTTTAAATTCTACAGGCCGTGCTGAACAGACAGTGAACAGTAGCCAGAGTAAAAGTGCGACGCAAAGGTCGCCCCGTAGTGTTAGAAACAGTAATTTGAATAACGGGCGCCAACGCTCATTTCAGAAAAATGTTCGTAAGTCTTGCCCCCAGTGTGTGTCTCGCCACAAGCGTGCTCATTGCCCTAGTCGCAACGCAACCTGTTATCAATGTGGCAAATTGGGACATGTGCAGTCTGTGTGTATGCAAATTAAAAACTCAAAGAACAGTAACGTTAGAAACAGTGCTTCGCAGAGTGCGAGAACAGTTCATTCTGTAAATGTTATACGGGCTGTGGAATTGAACAGTGCCTTACTTGGATCTCAATTGCAAGAAAGTAGTTCTGCGCCTATGGCAAAACTATATAGTGCACCACGTAGCAAGCGCCGACGAGCGCGTAAAACAGTGCAACGGAAAAGGGTTCGGGACAAGCAAAATGACTATGAACAGTGCATTCCTGTAGTGAAAATAGTGCCTTCTACAACTTCTAATTGTAATAGTGCCCAGTACTGTGTAGCTAGTGACAGTAGAATTGGTGTAGCTACTCAAAGTAATTTTAGTGCAGTAGCCTCGCATTGCGCGGACGCCGATCCGGCGGTAGTGTCATCTAGTGACAGTGTGGTTAATCCGCTGTGTGCCGAGTATGCGCCGCTTCCTACCGCACGCAACCCGCGCAAGCGCAGAAAACAATATGTATTAGACGTTGCCCACATTCGCGCACCGGTCGTGCGCCAGAAGCACAAGCTGTTTGTTACTCTCTCTATAGAAAATAAGACTGTGCAATTTCAGCTTGATACTGGTTCCGCTGTTACATTAATAAATAAAGACACTTATGAACTTCTGGGTTCGCCAAAATTGTCGCCGTCACAGCAAGTGTTAACAGCTTATACAGGTGAAAATATTCCCGTGCTAGGAACATGTAGCCTGCCCGCCTCTTTTCAAGGTGTAACGAAAACAGTTGCTTTTGTAGTTCTTCAGGCCAAATCGACACAGAACATTTTTGGACTAGATGCTTTTGACTTGTTTGGTTTATCAATTCAAAGAGATGTGCTTCAAATTTCGTCAATAGTGCCTCAGGATAAAATCAATGCATTGTGTGACAAATACAGTGACTTGTTTTCGCCGGAACTAGGTTGTGCAAAAGACTTCGTGGCACATGTGACTTTAAAAGAATCTGCAGTTCCAAAATTTCGTAAAGCTAGACCAGTGCCTATCGCCTTGCGTGATACAGTTGCCGAAGAACTTAAACGTTGGCAAGATAGTGGGGTGATTTCTCCTGTTTCTGCGAGTCAGTGGGCCTCGCCTATAGTAATTATACCCAAGCCGTCAGGAAAACTTCGTCTCTGTGCGGACTTTAAATCAACAGTGAACAGTCAAACAATTGTCGACACTTATCCCCTGCCCCGACCTGAGGAACTGATGGACAAATTAGGACAGTCTCGTTTCTTTTCCAAGATTGATTTAGCAGAGGCATACTTACAGATTCCACTTGATGACGAGTCAAAAAAGTTTTTCGTCATTAATACTCACATGGGCCTTTTTCAATTTCAACGCCTACCCTTTGGCAGTTCTTCCGCTCCCGCTATTTTTCAGCGTTTTTTTGGAACAGCTGACAGTTTCTGTACCGTGTTGCTCGAACTATTTAGATGATATTGTGGTGTCCGGACGTACAGTTGAAGAACATTTAGCAAACCTGGAGTGCCTTTTCAAAGTGTTGACTGCAGCAGGTCTACGTTGTAATAAAGCAAAGTGTTCGTTTTTTCAGACTGAAGTAGAGTACCTAGGCCATGTGATTAATGCCCAAGGAATTCATCCCTTACAGTCACATCTTCGAGCAATCAAAGACTTGCCTCCTCCTAAGAATGTGCACGAATTGCAAGCAGTAATGGGGAAGCTGAACTATTATTTCAGATTTATTCCCAATGCCTCTCAGATTGCAGCTCCACTGCATCACTTACGTAGGAAGAATGTTCCTTTTGTATGGTCTAAAGATTGTCAGGTTGCCTTTGACAAATTAAAGTCTGCACTACTCAGTGATGCATGTTTGATTCCCTTTGACCCACAGAAGCCTGTAGTGTTAGCAGTTGACGCCTCGTCGTACGGTCTGGGTGTTGTTCTGTCGCATCGTATTGGATGTCACGATCGTCCTATTGCCTTTGCATCCAAGCTACTGACGCCGACGCAACAGAATTACAGTCAGATAGAAAAGGAGGCCTTAGCAATCATTTACGGCGTCACAAAGTTTCATCATTATCTCTATGGCAGAAAATTCTATTTGTTGACAGACCACAAGCCTCTCACGTCGTTGTTCTCACCCACAAAGCCAATTCCGCCACGTACGGCACAAAAGCTTCAGAGATGGTCCTTGATATTGTCAAATTATCAGTATGAGATTTTGTACCGACCTACCACTAAACATGCCAACGCGGACACACTTTCCCGACTTCCGGTTGGCCAGGATGTATCATTCGATTCTTCAGAAATGGCATGTTGTCAGATAGACTCCAGAGATGCTTCCGCTGTCGCAGATTTCCCTTTGAACTCTCGTCGGGTTGCACAGGAAACAGCTGCGGATGTAGACTTAAGTGTGGTAGCACGTTTTGTTCGCTCAGGGTGGCCTGCCAGAGCCAAAGACATTGATCGGCCTCAGGTTCGACGTTATTTTGCACAACGTCATGCATTATCTTTAAGTCAGGGTGTACTGTTGTTGCATACCGACAACGACCAAACACGAGTGATTGTTCCTCGTTCCCTGCAACGTGAAGTGTTACGCCTCCTGCATCAAGGACATTGGGGCATTGTTCGGACAAAGCAACTGGCCAGACGTCATTGTACCTGGGTTGGTATGGACGCTCAGATAGAGGACATGACGTCACAGTGTACTGTTTGTGCGGAGCATCAGGCGGCTCCACCGCAACGTTTCTCAGACTGGCCACGCCCCAAGGGACCATGGCAACGTTTACATATTGACTTTGCCGGACCTTTCTGGAATACGCGCTGGTTAATTGTTGTAGACGCTTTCAGCAAGTTTCCTTTTGTGATTGCCATGAACTCAACGACAGCTTCTAGTACAATCAGTGCCTTAACATCAGTGTTTTGCATCGAAGGCTTGCCTGAAACTATCGTCAATGACAATGGACCTCAGTTTGTTAGTGCGGAATTTCAACAGTTTTGTCGTGTGAATGGCATTCAGCATATTACCACTGCACCTTTTCACCCCCAGTCCAATGGTGAAGCAGAACGTTTCGTTCGAACATTCAAGTCTCACATGGAGAAGATGAAAGGTCAGCACTCCAGGCAGCAAGCTCTTCAAATTTTCCTGTCTACGTATCGGTGCATGCCACGTGACGGCCCGTCTCCTGCCGAGCTGCTACACGGCCGCCGTCACCGCACTCTCCTTCACCTGCTGCAGCCTCCCACGCACCGAGTCGGTTCGTATGGCGCTACGCGTTTTCAGGTTTCTACACCGGTGCTGTACAGGGTGTTTGCTGGCAACAAGAAGACATGGATGCCGGGCACCATTCAGCGCGTGCTCGGCCGGAATATGTATATTGTACGTTCTTCCACAGGGTCGGAGCTGCGGCGCCACGCAAACCAATTGCGCCTGCACAGACCGCGCGATCCTGTCTCCGGTTTCTTGATTCCAGACCCAGTTCTGCGCCAGGGAGCACAACCACATCGTTCGTCCCCGGACTACGAGATCCCTATGGACGTCGACGTACATCCGACGCAGTCGTCGCCGCCGCTGTCGCCGCCGCAGATGACAGCGTCACCGAGAGGGACTCCGGGACCGTGCGGGGCCCCCCCAGCTTGGGCCACGCGCCTCAGAAGAAGATGACCTGCTCCCTCTGGGCGGGGGCGGGCGCCCTTCCCCAGGTTTCGGCGGGTTCCCTGGAGGATCGCAAGGCGGATGCCGGGGCGCGGACGGCGTCTCGATCCCGGCCTCAGCTACGACGCCCGTCCCACCAGTAACGCCCCCGCTCAGGCCCTCCTCCCAGTGCCGTCGACGTGGCCCTCAGCCCTACGCCACGACGGCGCGGCGGTTTGGGGGGGAGGGGTGTGGTGTCGCACAAGTACAAAGTGCGCGCCGCCTACTTTCGCCGCGCGCCGCCATGCATGCACGGCGCGGCGTTCTTCCGACGACAGCCACGAGCGCCCTCTGGTACAACGCCGCTCGTGGCCACCACTGAAGGACATCGGCCACTTCGCACTTCGGACTGAGCTAGCAAACAGTTACGACCGATAGGCACGAGTGAAGACTTTGCTATTGTACAGGCACTAGGCAGGCCTCTAACAACTATGTATCAACATTCTGCAGTACTATGTAAAAGTTAAGTATTGTTACATTCTGTGCAATATATATATCTTTCTAATTTACTCGAGTGTTTATAGTTTCTGGCTGCTCCCCTCCGTACCTGCACCAGCGTGTCGGTCTCATTCAACTCGGCCACCGACACCTACGACGAGGCTGGGACACAAAAGCGGCGACGAAGTTGGGACACAAAAGAGACGAAGAGCTCTACACAGGATAGGGTAGTGTGGAGAACTGCATCAAATAAGTCTTTCCACGGAAGACCCCAACAACAACAGGTAATGGTCTCCCTGCTACGTTTCGCATCATTCCATACCAATGCTTCTCTATGTGATTGGCTGATGTATTTTTTCTACGTAGGTCAGTTAGCAATACGAAACTTTTCCTGGATCACTGTTTATGGTATGTACAACCATTAAATACTGCCGTCATACAGCATAATGGTGCGTAATAGCCGCGGTGGAAGAGCCGTGCGCACTGAGGCGCCGTGCTGCTGTGCGTGCGGCCGTTCGTCATCGGGGGTTCGAGTCCTCATGGGTGTATGTGTTGTCCTTAGGTTAGTTTGGTTAATTTGCCTTAGTTTAAGTAGTTTATAAGCTAGGTACTAACACCCAAGCAGTTGAGTCCCATAGATTTACAAACTTTTGCATATTTTGATGCGTAATACATTGCAGTGGTTGAAGATGTGAAACAGTTTCTTTCTGCCACAGACTTTGAGACGAAATCCCTTTGCTGCGTAACATTATCTTCAGACCTCTAGAGGGGAAGGCAGTGTACATTATGTTCACTGGCGTGTTATTTCGAATTACAGTTGTTTGTACACGCTCTGTGCTTTAAAATCTCGACACTGCCATTAAGGACCCGCAGAATATGAACCAGAGAAACTTCCCCAAGGACATTTTAACCGTTAGACTGTTGGAAAAATGTTTACATTGAAACAGAGGCCGTAACTGTGGAAAGCAGCAGATTATATTTCTTTGTAAACGTAGTCATTAATTACGTAATACGAGACTCATCATCTGAGCCTAAGTACTGAAACAGTTCTGTAAAATTGAAGTAGTTATAAGGGGTGAAATATCAACTGGTGGGACTAATACTATGATGCGATTTCAGACAGGAACAGGAACAAGTAGCTCATATCGCTATGTATTCGACAGTTTACAGAGATTCTTAAAAATCAATTAGTACTGTTCATTACAGAACATATTAAACGGCATTAGTCTATTACTTAACTAGCTATTAACCGCGTCTTCGCTCACGTTGATATCCTCGCTAACTTGTCAAAGATCTTGTTCTTAAGTTCTGACCGGAATCATTAGAATAAAACAAACGTTCAAAATATTATAGGTGAAATATATTTCTTGGTAGAAGATAGTAAAACTGTCCTTCCCTCTCAAGATGGAAACAAATTTATTATTAAATACGAAAAGAAACTCTGTCACTTACTTTTCCGCGACCAAACCAATGACTGAAGCAGCTATACCTTATACAACGCGTAAATTATGCAGGATTCAAATTTCATGGAAATCGGTTCGGCGGTTTAGTCGGGGAAACGTAGCAGAGTTTGTAATGATTAAAGATGGCCCGCTGGAGGTGCAATCAATCGTGAGCAGTCTTTGCTGTGGATATCCGTCTTATTTGACTAAAAGAGTTTCTTTTCGCATTTATAATCGATTATGGGAGCTAAATTTGAAAATATCCCCATAAACGATGTAACAACCACGATGTTCTCTAGTAACAAAGACAAATCCCCCTCAACTAGAAACAGGAGTTGTCTCAGGGCGTCTCCTGGCGCAGGCGGATGTACCATCAGCACACAAACGACCTAGGCATTCCGCCGTTGGACAAATCGACACGCCTCGGAATATACAGATGAAATGACCTTATCAGGGTCAATCACAACGAAGTGGCAACACAAATGAAAAGACAAATGATGTGTTGGATGATTTTCCGAGCTGAAGGATTAACTGGTCTGTGTTGCCACAAAACACTCCATAAAATATCTATCAAAGGGACATACAGAAGAACACACAACAAAACCAGAGGCTACTGCAAGAAGATAAAATTACAGACGAAAGAAAAATCTTATATGAAATTAACAAACACGAACGTACGGTAAAAACAGTAAAATTGTGTGTCGGAACCGGGACTCGAACCTGGGACCTTTGCCTTTCGCGGGCAAGCGCACTACCGACTGTGCTATCCCGACACGACTCACGATGCCGCCCCACAACTTTACTTCCGCCAGTACCTCGCCTCCTACTTTCCAAACTTCACAGAAGCTCTCCTGCGTACCATGCAAGACTAGAACTCCTAGAAGAAAGGATATGGTGGAGACATGGCTTAGCCACAGCCCGCCCGCCCGCCCGCGAAGGGCAAAGGTCCCAGGTTGGCGTCCCGGTTCCGGCACACAATTTTAATCTGCCAGGAAGTTTCATATCAGCGCACACTCCACTGCAGAGTGAAAGATTCATTCATTCCAGTGAAATTTGTGTTTGGGAGAATCTTAGATCCCTTAACACAAAATAACAAAGAACGCTGACACAAAAAGCAGAGGAAAGAGGAGGTGATAGTGCCACACAACCACAAATAAACATCAACCAAACAACAGATAAAGTCCAAACGGACGTCGTAGCACAAGGGTTAATAAAATTAAACAAAGTTCACCTACGACTCAGATCCGCCAACAAGTGACGACGACGAAGACTATACAGCCAGATACAAATATAATGACGACCCTGGGGTCAATAAAACAATGTCAAATACCAAGACAGTTGTTGTTGTGGTCTTCAGTCCAGAGACTGGTTTGATGCAGCTCTCCACCCTACTCTATCCTGAGCAAGCCTTTTCATCTCCTCATAAGAACGACAACCCACATCCACTTGAATCTGCTTACTATACGCGTCTCTTGGTCTCCCTCTGCTATTTTTACCCCACACACTTCCCTCCAACGCTAAATTCACAATTCCTTGATGTCTAAGAATGTGTCCTACCAATCTATCCCTTCTTTTAGTCAAGGTATGCCAGAAATTTCTTTTCTCCCCAATTCGGTTCAGTACCTCCTCATTAGTTACGCGATCCACCCACCTAATCTTCAGCATTCTTCTGTAGCACCACATTTCAAAAGCCTCTATCCTCTTTCTGTCCACACTGCTTATCGTCCATGTTTCACTCCCAAACGACATACATACTACTCACACATGGACGCCAACAAGTGACATGAAACAGAACTCGTGTTAAAATATGTGTGATAGTAATGTAAGTCGTGTGACAATAAGGAGCAAGTAGTGATGTATTAGAAATTCAAGCAGTTGAGCTAAAGTTATTCAAAAGACTGTTTGTTCAAGTTCCTATAATTTGCTGCCAGATGCAAAGTTAGGTTTCAGAAGTGGTTTAGCAACCAGAAATGTTATATTCTCTTTTCTCTCATAGGCACTTCATGGATTAAATAAAAAAACTGTAAACGCTAGGCATATTCTTTAATTTAACAAAAGCATTTTATTGTGTTGATCACAAGACATTGCCACAGAAGTTAAAACTTTGTGAAATAAGGAGTGCAGCTCACAGTTAGATCACTTCTTACTTAAATAGCAGAAAATGGCTGTAATATGCACACACAATGCGGGACAGTTAAGTGGAGGGGTGCCCCAGGGTTCCGTTCGAGGACCACTGTTGTTTCTCATTTATATAACAGGTATTTGTAAGATATTTCTCTTTGCTTGTTGTTGGCCATATTGATGCATTGTCAAATGATGCAGTTAAATAACAACGTTTATGGCTTGTAGAAAATAAATTGACGCTAAATCACAGTAAGATTCAGTTTTTACAGTTGCTATCATACAATACAACGAAAACTAACATTTCAATTACACAAAATGGGCACATGATTATTGAAATGGAACAGTTCGGATTTCTATGTGGTCAGATAGATCGTAGGCTATCGTGGAAAACACATTTTCAGGATCTTGTTCAAAAGTTAAATGCTGTGTTCTTTACCTTCGAAGGGTTTCTGAAGTAAGTTATATTTGAACACGGAAAGTAATTTACTTTGCGTATTTTGGTGTTTTTATTTTAGGGGGGGGGGTAACTCCTCTGGTTCAAAAAGGGTCTTCATAGCTGTTCGAGCAATATGTGGGGAAAGGTGCTGTACTTCCTGTCGATCCCAGTTCAGAAGCTTGGGAATTCCGACTTTGGCCTCTCAATACATGTTAACTTCAATGTCGTTTGTAGTTAAAAATCTTTGGCTATTCCCAAGAGTTCGCAAATTTTACTCTGTTGCTACTAGACAGAAATCGAATCTGTATTTTGATGGTTATGCAGAAAGGTGTGCAGAATTCTGCCGCGTCCTTTTTAATTAACTGCCACAAGAATTCGAAAAGGTTCAATAGTAATCCTCGGACTTTCAAGGCTAATCTCGTGGCTCATTCTTTCTAGTCTGTGGAGAAATTCCTGGCAATTTAAAATAATTAAGCTAATTTCTTTGTTAGGTTGAAGGCTCTTTCGACTTATGCGTAGGCCTGTCGTGTGTTTAGGATTGCTTTGCACTTCACTTTATCTAATACTCTCTTCTGTTACAATTTGATGCACTGATTCGTTACATGACCGTGAAGACTCGCTCCTCAGTTTAGTCCTGGGGATCATGATAAATGGTTTCAAGCCCCATCATGCAGCAATCTACAACTTCACACCTCGACACGCCAACCTCGCTCACACCGCTAGTCAGCAATACAAGCTGAAGCAGCTGTTACCACACTAACAACGAAAACAGAAGATACTTATTGTGGGGACGCAGATTCAAAATTAAGCAAACTAGAGAGGAAAAACATTCTACAGCGGCACAGCGGTTAATAACATGGCAGCTGCTTCCTTAGGGCGGTTCAATCTGTTTCCCAACGACTGAACAAATGAACAGAATCATCCAAGGGGATGAAAACCTGGCGACCGACGGCGATGCGCTGGTGGATCTAATGCTTAAAGCCTTCATGCGAGGGTCTGAACTTTTGGTATGGAAAACCTGTACAAAGAGCACGTACGATCTCATGCATAAAAGTAGTTTGGTCATAACGTTCACGTTAAACATCCTTAATGTTGTTGTTCTGGTCTTCAATCCGCAGACTGGTTTGATGCAGCTCTCCACGCCATCCTGTCCTATGCAAGCCTCTTCATCTGACAATACGAATGGCAACCTACATCCGTCAGAGATTCGAGTCCTCCCTGTGTTGTCCTCAGGTTAGTTTATCTTATTTTAAGTAGTTTGTAAGCTACGGACTGATGACCACGCAGTTTGGTCCGATAGATTTACAAACATTTGAACATTCCTCTCTCTACGATTTTTAACCCAGACTTTCTTCTAATGCTAAGTTGGCGATTTCTTGGTGTTTCAGAATGTGTCTCGCCAACCTATCTCTTAGTATATGCCAGAAACTCTTTTTCCACAATACTGTTGAGCGTCTCCTCATTTGTCTACCCATGCAATATTCATCTTTCGTCTGTAGCATCACATTTCAAAAGTTTCGATCACCTTTTTATCTGAACTATTTTTCGTCCACGTTTCACTCCCATATAATGCTACACTCCAGACAAATGTTTTCATAAAGGACTTCCTAACATTTAAATTAATATTGGATGTTAACAAGTTTCGTTTCTTCAGAAACGCTTTTCCTCCCATAGCCATTCTGCATTTTATATCTTCTCTACTTCGGCCATCATAAGTTATTTTGCTACCAAAAAAAACAAAACTCATCTACTAGTTTTATTGGCTCATTATCTAATCTAGTTCCTTCAGCATCGTCTACATTCCATTACCTTCATTTTACTCTTGTTAATGTTCATCATATACTTTCCTTCCAAGACACTGTCCATTCCATTCAATTGCTCTTCCAGGTCCATTGCTGTCTCTGACAGAATTGCTATGTCATCAGCAAACCGCTTGGTTTTTATTCCCTCTTCTTGGGCTTTAATTCCCCTTCCAAATGTATTCTTGCATTCCTTCACAGCTTGCTCAATGTACAGGTTGAACAACATTGGGGAAAGGCTAATACCCTATCTTGCTCCCTTCCCTACCACTGCGACCTTTTCATGCCCTTCAACTCTAATAATGTTGGCTGGTTTTTGTAGAAGTCGAATAAAACTCTTCGCTCCCTATATTTTACCCCTGCCACCTCCCAAATTTGAATGAGTGTATCCCAGTCAACATTGTCAAAAGCTTTCTCCATATCCACAAATGCTAAAAACGTAGTTTTGACTTTCCTTAACCTATCTTCTAAGACAGGTCGTAATGTGACTATTGCCGCATGTGTTCCTACATTTCTACTAAATCCAATGTGATCTTCCCCAAGGTCGGATTCCACAGGTTATTCCATTCGTCTGTAAATTATTCGTGTTAGTATTTTACAACAATGACTTATTAAACTGATAGTTATATAATTTTCACATTTGTATGAACTTTTTTCCTTGGGAACTGGAATCACTATATTCTTCTTGAAGTCTGTGGGTATTTCACCTGTCTCATACATCTGCGTACCAGGTGAAACAATTGCTTCATCACTGTCTCTCCTAACGATAATAGCAGTTCAGACGGAACATCATCTACTCCCAAGGCCTTGTTTCTACCAAAATGTTTTAGCGCTCTGTCAAATTCCTCTCGCAGTATAGTATCGCCTTAACGTAAATACACCAATTAAAAAACTAAGGGCAATAGTCAGGCTAGAGCTGAAATCCCGAAAGTCGCGGATGTATTCAAGAAGCGTACACAGTGGTATCCAGTGGCGCAGACTGCAAAGCACCAATAATAGTGTTAAAGAGAAATTGCTTCGTAGTTAAGGTAACAGAACTATGTAATATCCACAAAGAGGCAATAGAAGTGACATATGGTGGGGACACATTGATCGTGGCATCCACGTAAGCCCAGTACAGCCATAGCATATGCCAATCACATAAGAGAATGTGCCGCATATGCACAGACATAAATGCAAAATCTATCCTGTGGAACTCTGACACCACCAACTACAGAGGGTGCTTAATATATGACATAATTCAGGAAATGAAATCACAAGTGACCAACACTGCCACACATTTACAAATATACTTAGGTCATGACGGCTTTGAGACCTATAGAGACACAATCATTGTTAATAACGTAGCCAACAGCTACATCAACGACTGGACTGTTCATGGCCGAATCACCCCTAGCGCCTACAATGTTATTCACACTAAGAAAACATAACAACAGAAGCTATACGCGCCTCAAACGTGTTGATGCCTTCACGTACGGAACTAGTTATCCAAGACCACGGTGTACCCTGTGCCAACAACGCAAAAGGTCTCATGGGTAGAGGATAGATGCTAGTCATTTCTTCAGAACATACTACTGTACATGTGCTGTGAATATGAACTTCCTATCTCTAGTTTTTCAAGGTGTCCTGTGTATTTTTTTATCATTGAATTTCAGCAATTTCTACTGCTTGTCTTCTTGCTTGTTGAAACCTACCTTGACTAGCAAGATCGCGTGGCCTTCCTCTCTGTAGTCATCAATAAGAATTGGGCAATACACAACGCAGGGTAGTAAAAGGTATATGGCTCGTTGGTTCTCTTCATAGGGGTGAGTTATGTATATCAGCTTCTATGCCCTAAACAGCTACCCAAACTGAAACTTCCTGACAGATTAAAATTGTGTGCCGGAACCGCGACTCGAACATGGGACCTTTGCCTTTCGCGGGCCCTTGTCCGCGTAAAGGAAAGGTCCCAGATTCGAGTACCGCTTCCGGGACACAATTTTAATCTGTCAGGAAGTTTCATATCAGCGCACACCCCACTGCAGAGTAAATGTTTCATCCTAGTTACCCAAACTGTTTAAATAAAATCAACGATCAATCTGTAGTTTTGACAGTCTATCAATCTGCAGATGATGACGCGAAAATATATTTAAACAAACATGAAGCTCTGGATAACCAACAAAATGGATTCTAAGATAATGTTCGGCAGAGATTCATTCACGAATTAATTATTTTAATAAATGGACTTTATTACTTTTTTTGGACATGAAAATGTGGATATGGTCGCACTTTATACATCGGTAAATAACTGAATATTTTGCCAACTATTGTAAATGAAAGACACAATAAGTATTACACGCATTCGAGAGTAAAAGTTCCAAATTATCACTCGTAAATTAATGAAGCCCATCAAAAATTGCTGTTCTAAATTAATCCGTAATTAATTACAGTATTTGTCATAAAACTCAGTTTGTCATAACCCACGTACACGAGTGCTGAACTACCACAGTTTGAATAGTTTACCACTTTTCAACAAGAGACTAAGTTCTGCAGTTGAGGTCCCGTAAATTTTCTAAGTCCACACATGCCTGTCTCTTCGAATCACAAGTTCGTTACGCGCCTTCCGCCCGCGTCCAAGTTACAAGTCCCCTCTCAAGCGTTCGGAAGCGTGCTTTATTTCTCCCAAAATTGTATCCTTCCACTCATCCTAACGCCTTATATTTAAAATACAATTTCCCTTCCATAATATTATACGTTTGAATATCAGGATTAAATGCTTTGACCACCTCCCTACAAATGTTGTTTACATTTAACAATATATTTAACAATACTAAATTCGGTTGAGACTGAAGCTCTTTGCTCAGGTAGCTATTAAGCGTGAGGTCTCACTGTTCAAATATACTGCTGCCGTCGAAAAATAGTTTCACAATTAATAATAGATTTAGCACGGTTTTTATGCAAATATATTAAGTTCTTGTCCACAAATATATATATTATATATAAATTATCTGCTACATATCTACTATTTTTAGTCGGCCATGAAATATTTAAGTAGCAGTCTACAACATAAAAAACGAACGTTTCTAAGAATAATATTAAATATAATAAAATAGATATATAAATGCGTTTTTCTGGGTTCATGTTTTGTGTTTCTGTGGTGAAATCTATGTCTGACACAAGAATATTATTACCTCAACGAAAATCGGAACAAGAGAGTAGAACAAAGTTTATTGAAAGAATAGGGAAACAACGTGGTACGTCTTTTGAGATAGGTAGCGTGATACGATGTTGCCCATTTGCTTCTTATTCTGTTACTGATAAACAGTACGTATCAATAATTTTAAATATAAGTCTTATAATATTATTATTATAGTATTGAAATTTGTCGGCTTTTATCTGTAAGGAATATTGAAATTGTAATTGTAACTGCGGCGTTTGATTCTCCTTAGTTTCCTGAGTCCATTCATATAATTATATTTGCCGTATGATCATTCCCTGATTTTATATGGATTTTTAGAATAATGTGTGAGGATATATTGTATTTCAGTTGCTATCTGGGATAGCCGCCCTCGCTTATCCAAGACCTCCGTTTCCTGTTTCCGAGCAGATTAGGGTTTTCCTAACGAACTGTATTTTAATCACTAGTTCCAAACTGGTAGCCGGTCGGCTGTGGAACCCAGCAGCTTGCCAAAACTTGCTTTTCACACGGAAACAATCAGCTTCCCCCTGAATCTGTGTATTTTTTTTTTTTTACAATAATGTACTTCAGCAATAATTTTTACTGCTTTTCAAAACCTACCTTGACTTGTAAGATCGCGTGGCCCTCTCACCAAGTGAGACCGTTTGCAGCATTATAATGAGGTAATTCCGCCCAATTGGTATTTTGAGCACCAACTAGACATAATTTGACACGTTATGCCTAAGAATGACAATTTCAAGCCGAATAACAACTTGCACAAGAACCAAAAGTGGACCGACACGTCATTGACTTGTAAATTGTGTTCCTAATCTTGAATATTCACATGCGTACCGAATACCCGATGCTGTCCGACGACTTCAACTAGTCGTCGTTTACTTCCGAGAACGATGTTTCAATTTTTATCTCAACGGCTCTATCCAGAGACGTTAAATGTTGAGACGGGCGTACATGGATAAGCCAGCTACTATCGACGTACACTCGTGCGATAGTAGTGTTACCTGCAGAGAACATGCTGTCCTTGTGTCGAATGGGAAAAGCACGCGATCTGAGTTTGAGCGTGGACAGATTGTGATGGCTCGGAAGCTCAGCATGAATATTTGGGAATCCGCACATCTTGTCAGGTGTGTCTTCAATAAGTGGCGAAACAAAGTTCAGTATGATTGTCTTGTCCGAACGAAATGGGGCAGTGGTATCGTACTGCACTTGCATTCGATAGGACGGTGGTTCAAATCCAGCTCCGGCCATCCAGATTTAGGTTTTCCGTGATTTTCCTAAATCACTCCAGGCAATTGCCGGGATGCTTCCTTTCGAAGGGCACGGCCGATTTCCTTCCACATACTTACCCAAGCGTGATTTCCGTCTCTAATGATCAAGCTGTCGACGGTGCGTTAAGCTCCAAACTTCCTTCCATCTAGCGACGGTGTAGCTTTTTTATCTACCGTGCTTTCTGTATTATATTTGTGAAGAAATCCGCCTTTTGCAAGACACTTTGTTTCGTTTTAACACCCAAACATATTTCGGCACTTATTGTACCATCTTCCCTGGGTGTGTGCCTTTTATTTTCTAGAATAATGTTACAGATTTTGGTTACATTATCAGGATTATCTATGATATCCCCAATCAGTGGCCTTCCAGCCACACAGTAAACCAAATATTTGACAAAATTGTCAAACCAAAACTGTACAACATAAAATAGTGCTGCAGGAATGATATAATACGCCTGATAGATGAACCACATTCCGTATAAAACATCTTCTAAATCTCAAACACCGTACAACCAAACATACAGTTCACTATAGAAACAGAAACAGATGGAAAGCTAAACTTCTTGGATCTAACCATACATAACAGAAATAACAAACATGAATTCACGATCTACAGGAAGCCCACAATGACAAGCACCGTGATTGACAACCAATTCAATCGCCCAGCACCAGTTAATCAGAACACCGATAAGCAAACAATACTACACAGAAAAACTGGACAAAATAAAGCAAATTGCACAATAAAATGAGTATGACAAAAAAAACAATGGACAGAATACACAGAAAATTACAAACACAGTCATGAAAACACTGCACACGACAAACCAACACCAGTAAGCAACAAATGGCACATAATGACTTACAACAAAATCACATACAGAGTGGGCAACATACTTAAGAAACAAGAGCTGGACATGGGATACAGAACAAAAAACACGATACAGATATACTGAGGAAACATCTCACTAACACTAACAAGTACAGCCAATCAGGAATATATCAGCTTACTTGCAATAACGGTCAATCTGTGTATGTGACGTGTAGAAATTTCAAAACGATATACACTGAACACCTCAGAGCATTAAAAAGTAGCAGCTACCACTCAACATTCGCTGCACATTTAATAAAATAGAATATACCACAACAAACATAGAAAATGACCTTCAAATTCTCAAAACCAGCAACAGCTTATTCCAAAAACTAACAACAGAGAAAAACTGTCATATGCAGAAATCAATAGCCCAAGGTAAGGAAGTACTTAACGAATATACATCATTATGCAATAAAACCCTCTTTGAGACCATAAAAGAAGTATGTAACTAAATCCCACCACTACATTACACCTGACAGCCGCCCCCTCCCACCACCCCCCTACCACACACACATTCACAATATTCTCTCTCTCTCTCTCTCTCTCTCTCTCTCTCTCTCTCTCTCTCTCTCTCTCTCTCTTACACACACACACACACACACACACACACACACACACACACACACACATACAAACCATCGGCAGTATCAAAACCATTCAAAACTCGCACTCCACATCACAGTCACACCACACAAACAAATGAACACGATACAGCCAACACAACGAGACAAATAGCGATATAAACAGTAACAGATCACAACAAAAAGCGCACTAAACATCATAAAACGTAAGAGCACGCCACAAATAAGTAAGCAGCAACACCACAGCTCAAATGTAAGCTACTACAAAGTCAAACATCTATAACTGGGAGGGCCAACCTCTCGACGTCTAGACGTATACTCAAGTTGTGGTTAAATCCACCTTATGCAATACATCTTGTTTTGTTTTATCACCCAAACATGTTTCGGCACTTATTGTGCCATCACTACCTATAAACTACATTCCTGCCAAATTTCAGCTTCATAGGTGAAGTAGTTTTCGAGATTTCGTGTTTAGTCAGTGAGTGAGTGAGTGAGTGCATAAGTGTCTTTTCGCTTTTATATAACGTAGATGAAGATTAACACTACAACACCAGTAACTACAACCGAAACAGACATGCGATGACCGTCACTGACCGTTGGTGCAGTGGCGTAGTGTTGCAGATACCTTCCTCATCATACCAACGGAAGAATACGAATCTGTCGTCTTCTAGGGGAAACCTCCTCGACACTGAACTACGAGACGGAAATAAGGTCAGTTATGCTCTGGGGAACACTCGAGCGGTCCAATGAAGCTTGTACAATCAGACGTGACGGCCAAGATGTCACACATTGGTTGAAGACCAGAGACAGTAAAACGATTATGTTTCCCAACACAAAAGCGATTTTTCAACATGATAATGTGCTATGTCACAAGCCCAGAATTGTTAAGAGTTTGAGGAACACAATGATGATTTGCAATTTATGTGCTGGCCCCCAGCTTGTCAGATCTGAACTGAACCCATCTTGAATATGTCTGAACATGGCGTCATACGTACTTACGGTAATTAGGTAACTTGTTCATGCAGATGTCTTGCCAAATCCCTCAAGTGACCTATGTGGCCTCATGTCTTCCACAACAAGATGCGACGCCAGTGTTGCCTATGCCACTAGTGTAAATAACGACTGTTTAGGTGGGTTTAATCAAATTTTGGTTGATCATTGTATGTGGCGACAAGGAATGAAAGGAGTGGGATGCAAGAAAAAAGGAATACGAGAAGATTGCCTAGCATTCGCGGATGATATTGTTTTACTGTCAGAATCATTAGAAGAGGCAGTGAACCAAACCAAAGAACTACAGAGACAAGCAGCTAAAACAGGCCTACAGATCTCTCTCGAAAAGACAAAATATATGACAAACATCACGGAAGCTCCTGGATGGATGGCAACAGAAAGAGGGAAAATTCAGGTGGAAAAATTAAAATACCTAGGAGAGTGGATAGACACTGGACTGACAGAAAAGGATGCAATGAAAGCACAAATAAACAAAATTAATTTATCATATAAACTGACAATGAACATCTATAATAAGAAGAATATTTCTATCAATGCAAAACTGAAACTTTATCAGACAATGATCCGCCCTGAAGCTTTATATGCAGCAGAACCACTCAACCTAATAAGAACTGGAGTGATCAAGAGGCTAGAACTGGTGGAACGAAAGATTCTCAGGAGAATATTAGGACCTCGAAGAACAGAAGACGGTCAGTTTAGAAATCGATCCAACCAGGAACTGTATTCCAAAATAGAAAAAATATCCAATATCATTAAGAAAAGAAGCTGCGAGTTCTTTGGACACATTTGCAGAATGGACCAGGGAAGGTTACCACAGGAAATTGCACAATTCTTGTTGTACAATAAAATCAAAACACGGTGCATCCAAGAAGTACAAATGGATCTGGTAGAAATGGGAATACGGGGTCAAGAAATACACAACAGGGCGAGTTTTAAATCAAAAATTCAGGCATTGCAGGATTTGAGGACAGAACAACACTGAGAACGAAATCATCGTGGACAGAAGAGCGAAGAAAGATGTAAAGTATGAGAATGAAAGAATACTGGAAGAGGACGAAGAACGGAAGAAAGGAAGCTGATGTGAATTAACGTGGTCCAAAGATGGCCGAAACGAAAGAAGAAGAAATAGCTTTGCAGATTCCAAACCTAGTTTTAAAGACTGACTAATTATCGGATTATCAACGACATTATAAGTTCACTAAAGTTTAAAAGCACCGTGTGGGAATAGTCAAGCGGTCTGGAACGCCACGTTACGGATCGCGAGGCCTCCCGCGTCGGAGTTTCAAAAAAATGTTCAAATGTTTGTACATCTATCCGACCAAACTGCGTGGTCATCAGTCAGTAGCTTACAAACTACTTAAACCTAGGTAAACTAACCTAAGGACAAACACACACACCCATACCCCAGGGAGGACTCGAACCTCTACGGCGAGCAACCGTGCGCTCCGCAGCGAGACGCTTTAGACCGCTCGGCTACTCCACCGTGGCGTCGGAGTTTCGAATCCTCCCTCGGGCCTGGATATGTGTGTGTTTCCCTAGGTTAGTTTAACTTAGTTGAAGTAGTGTGTAAGACTAGGGACTTATGACCGAAGTAGTTTTGGCCCATAGAATTGCAAACATTTGAACATTTTAGTTTAAAAGCATAGTGAGCCGCGCCGGCTCGATCTGCTTGTACTGGCGCCAGCTGCTTCGCTTCAACTCGCATATCGATCTCTCTTCGTTCCTCACTGCGGGTAGCGTGGCTACTTTTCGTCTGTTATCTGTCGCGCGGCCGGCGCTAGTTGTCGGGATCGGTTGGTATATCTCGTGGCGCGTGCGCAAGGAAGGCAGTTCGGCCACAGTACATCTCGCGCGCCGATCGTGCTGGCCCGCATGTGTGCTTTGCTAGGGTTGACAGCCGTTCCCAGGGGTTGTCTTCTACGTCGCGTCTATGACCTGGTGTTCTGGGCTAAAGTCTCGATCAGCGGCATGGGTAGCGTCGTGGTGCATCCGTAGCAGTGTTAGGTTGGCAACGTAGTACATTTCGATTAGCCTATTACGTGTAGGATAATTCAGTTACTGACTGTACAAGGATACATCAACGAATATTATTAATTTTTACAAATATGTCATGATTTTAAGGGTTGTGGTTAAGCAGAAACCTAACAGTACAGCTTCAATTGTTGTGAGCGATTGTTATGATTTGTACGAACATGTCGTGATATTAAAGGAAGAGATTAGGAAGATTAAATTTTTGCAAGCTTTTTACCAAATTATGCACATTGAAAAAATTATTGTAATTCGTATCATTTGAGAGACACGCACACACACACACACACACATGTATTTCGATTTACATAAAAACAAAGTGTTACATCTGAACAGAAAGACAGTGCATATGGAGAAACGTAGTTTTGTAGTGTGCGATCTTCTACATTCGAATGCTGTGATTCATTTCGAAAATAAAATCATTTAAACGTGTTGTTAACACATTCATTTTCACATCTTGTAAACATTGTGTTCCGCCATTCATCGCAGCATACGCAGCTACTGTTGCCAACACCGGCGCTTCACGTCACGTAAATGCATTAGGCCATGCCGCTGATCGAGACTTTTACCGATGTTCTACTTGTTGTCAGCTGTTGCAACTGTGTTTCCGATCGTTCTCTTCGTGTTGAGGAGATCGTTTGGCCCTTGGGTGGGGGTCATTTTGAAATTGAAAGAAAGAAAAAAAAAAAAGAAAATTGTCACTGGGGAATCCTGGTTAGCGCCCTTCCATGTCCTCGTTAACGCCCGGATAGCACATATAGAAGAACAAGTTAACCCAACCCGGCTACTGTGGCCGGCCCCTTAAACTTGCAATCCAAATGCTGTGGGGCACACGGCTGCGGCCGAAGTAGCTCACCGGCCCTCCGAGTTGACACCGCACACCAGACTGCTTCACTGGGGCCTCACTCAAACTATGCTGCCCTGTCGACCGTCGGCCACACCAAACTGCGGACTCACTTACCCGCCGATCCCGACAACTAGCGCCGGCCGCGCGACAAATGACAGACTAAAGGTAGCCAAGCCACCCGCGGTGAAGTAACGGAGAGAGATGGATACGCGAGTTGAAGCGAAGCAACTGGCGCCAGTACAAACAGATCGAGCCGTCGCTACTTACCTTCTCCCCCCCCCCCTCCCACCCTTAACCCTTTCAGCCATGATTTTTTTTTTCGAACAAAAAATTTGAAACCTAGTATTCTCCATTACAATGAATTTATGTACAATAAAATGTACAAAAATATTTTTTTCACATTTAGTTAGAAATTATGGTGCGTATTATAAATAGCAAACGACGTGTTAAATGGAATAAATCGTTATTACACATAAGCACATTTTCTGTATTTCCATAGCTTTATATCACTCTCTAATGTGTATTTATGAACAAAAATATTGGCTATGAAAAGTACAAATACGTCTGTGTACGGTAGAAACAATAAGCTTAGCAGTGCAGCTAAATGTTTAACCACCATCTTAGCTTCTATCAGAGTAGTGTGTAGCTGCTACACTCTAAATGGCAGCGGCTGTTACTCTCGGAATGTCAAGTTGAAATGACATTACATTTAAAACATTAGAGCTTAAGGGTTTCACACTGCTTCATGAAGAAATAAGGACGTGTAAAAGTGATGTCCTTCATTTAGTACGCCAGGGCTGAAGGGATTAAGCTAAAACTACCCAAGCAAATCAGTGACTAGAAGCACTCATAAGAAGAAAGAAAATATGTTGATTAAAACTCAAGAACAAAAAGAGCGGCAGTCACTAAGATCCAGAAAACGAAGTTGACAAGCCAAGACTAAAACTCTAGACCAGGAAGGTAACAACATAACAAGTTGGCTCGGCTCACATATATTTTCACAAATTCAGAGATAAAAGAGGCCGTCATTGACAGAGTTGTAAAGGGGGACAATATTCTTGAGTCGTATTTAGGCTGACAATTATTTGAAACTTCGTGGCAGATTAAAACTGTATGCCGGAACCGGGACACGAACCCGAAACCTCTGTCTTTTCCGCACACTCCACTACAAAGTGGAAATATTCTGGAAACATCCCCTAGGCTGTGGTTAAGCAATGTATCCACTATATCCTTTCTTACACACTGCAGCTCACAGAGATGCCCTTAGGTGCCTCACCCCAGAGTGCCCCTGAGAGCTACAACACCAAGAAGAATCGCTTCTCGGCTTGTAGCAAGATCAACGTGGTTATATATATATATATATATATATATATATATATATATATATATATATTGTGTGTGTGTGTGTGTGTGTGTGTGTAGGATGTCTCACGAAAGACGCCTGCCAGGCGTCAGCAGATCGCACAGTCCGGCTCCCGGCCGCCACCACCGCATCCGCCGGCCACGGCAGCATCCGCTTCTCGAACTCTATTGTGCTGCGGTCGCATACACTGAGTTAAAGTCTAAAAAACATTGCCATCTGAGTAACCTAAGCTTACCTTTATTTACAGTAGATGTTCAAAATGATGTCCCTCCATGGAAAGAGAGGCTTGACATCTATTGAACACATTTGTGAACACACGTCGAATTTCGGCTGCCGAAATCTGGGAAATGACTAGTCGAATCCTGTCTTCCAACTCTTCGAGTGTACCGGGATTGCTTGCATACGAGGAGGCCAGTCAACTATCCCATCATCAAGGCAATGTGTGGTCTTGCATTGTCCTGCATGAAAACCGTACAGCTTTTTGTCGGGTAAAAGTTCTTAAAAAAATTGGTATTGTTCACATACCTCTCAGAATTTATTGTTTCGTGAAAAAAGATTGGCCCAATTACTCGCCTCGCACTAATTGCACACCACACTCCAGTTCTCACGTCATGAAGCGGTTGTTGATGTAACTCATGTGGATTTTCTGAGCTCCAACGTCGATTGTTCTCAAAACACCCGAACACTCTGTCACACAGTACAGAACACACGAGCATGGTGTTTCTTCCTAGCGACAATAGGGCCGGACTCGCGCTGTTCCGAAGTGTCCCAGAACACGCATAGCGGCGACCGGCAGGCGGAGCGGCAGCAGCCGGCAAACGCGCCACGCAATTCGCGGACCTCTCCCAGGCGAGTTTCGTGAGACACTATATATAGGGTGTTTCAATAAGTATGTTTGCCTCTGTAACTTATAAAATAATAGGTGACGGGAAATTTTAATGCGGTAGGTCAACACAAGAAATGTTACACTTTCTGCGGAGCTATGTATCATTTTCCAAAGAGTTACAGCACAAAGATATAATTTTTTAAATGGAACAGGGCCGGCCGCGGTGGCCGAGGAGACTAAGGCGCTCCAGTCACGGTCTGCACGGCCACTACGGTCGGGGGTTCGAATCCCCCCTCGGGCATGGATATTTGTGCCGTCCTAGTTCGTAAGTAGTTCATAAGTAGTTTGTAAGTTTAGGGACTGATGACCCCGTAGTTAAGTCCCATAGACTTTACAAACATTTGAACATTTTGAACAACATGTTGTTTGTTAAACTTAAGGGACTTAACTACGGGGTCAGCAGTCCCTAAACTTACAAACTACTTATGAACTACCTACAACTAAGGACGGCACAAATATCCATGCCCGAGGGGGGGATTCGAACCCCCGACCGTAGTGGCCGTGCAGCGCCTCAGTCCCCTCGGCCACCGCGGCTGGCGAGCCAACATGCCCAGATGATCTAAAACGGCGCATAGAAAACGCACGTCGCTCCGTCACACCGGCGATGTTACATCTAGTTCGCAGATCCTTTCGACGGCGCATTGCATTATGCATTGAGGAACATGGACACACATTTGAACATCTCATGTAAATCAACTTCCCACCGCCATAACATCCATCACTCACCACACAGCCATTGGAGAAAACGTAAGGATATACTTTATTTAATTATGATAATACAACAAAACATCACCCTGAACATTAAATTTTTCTTCAAAATGGCCAGACACCTTGACCCAAACAAGTACTCCTTCGTCGCCCGAAACACGTCGTCTATTCCTTGTCCTCAAACAAAACGGTTTATCTCCAGCAAAGTACAAAAAGATTCAAGGCCACACTTCTTAGCGTCACTTGTGCGAACAATCGCAACAGTAAGCCATCCAGAGCCACCAGTCACTTCAAGGTTTTTCTATAAAAATCAGAGTCCTGCAAGGTTAGCAGGATAACCTTCGTGAAGTTTGGAAAGTAGGAGGCGAGGTACTGGCGGACGAAAAGCTGTGAGAACGGTACAGTTTTTGCCAGCGAAAAGCAAAGGTCCCAGATTCGAGTCCCGGTTCCGGCAAACAGTTTTAATCTGGCAGCATGTTTCATTCACTGTAGACTGTAAATATAATTATGTCATTATTTGCTCTAGAAGGCGAAAACTGTTAAATTTGGACGAAAATGCAAACGACTCTTCTTCTTCATTATAGGTGACATGGTCGATTATAGAGAGTCCGCAACTGCACTATGTTATTTTAAATTTGTTTATTTCCGTCAACAGTTGCAATAAAATTGTTTAATAACATGTTTCGATCACTTGGATCATCTTCAGTACTAGTACTGTACTAGTACCAGTACTCAGCCAGACGAGTTGCAGACGCAACTATAAGATCTGAAGATGATCCAAGTGATCATGTTTAGATGTTAATAAGCAATTTTATTGCAACTGTTGACGGAAATAAACACATTTAAAACTCTTCTTCTTCCTTGAGCATGTGCTGTGACGTTGCAGACAGCCAAATTTCGACAGGTGAAGTCAAGGCAGTATGAAAAACTTTTTTAGGCAAAAGACTTATCAGAACCTCAATTTCAAGGATGAAATCCCAAAAAATACCCACCCAATCAGTTTGCGTGCTCACTCGAGTACATCTTCTTCATACACCCTCTGAGTTTAGATGCGGCAGCCGCAGTCAGTGGGAGTCCTGTTTAGACTACCTACCGTATCCTCAGTAACGACAGGTAAAACATCATTGGCGATGAGGGGTAGAGGCTGAAACCCGAAGTTAACTGATAACGGTCGACGAACATTAAGAACGTTTGTGGCCGGACAACATGAAACAACGACAGAATAATGACAGAAAAACGCACTTACTTGAATAATCCAACCTCTGACAATAACGTTCCGTGAATAGTCCTATAACATTACCGTAGATAAACTATGAAATACAGTTACCTTATTGTCCTTCGAAACAGTCTCCTCCCACGACTATGCATCGCTGAACTGTGCGATAGATATCCTCTAACACTATGTTCTATTCCTTTCCCTCCTGCCCTAATATTTAGTGTTATTTTATTGATTTATTAATTAACTATTTACATTCATGTATGGTAAATATCGATTGTTAACTGTATTGAACTGCAGTGTCATGTCTGTATAGATTATCTTTGACACAGTAGTTTGCAGGTGTTCTGCAAGAATCTTATAACTTGCTTGATTTTCTGTAATGAAGAGTAATTAATATTCAGAAATGTTAAATTTATTATAATTTAATCTCTTCTGTATAAACTATGTGATAGTGTGTGCTGGTTCATGTAAGGGCCAATTCAGAAGAACTGTATGTAAAAGTTACAGTGCGGTACCTAGCAACGGAAAGGTGGCTGGCGCACGATAGAAGGTGGCAAGTTGGCGGGAGAAGTTTCTGGAAGTGTGTGAACGCGCTATAGTAGTATTACCAACAGTGAGTTAGTCATAGTCAGAATTGAGAGCAGCCACAGTTACTGAAGCAGGAAACTACCAGTTGGGCGGATATATTGGTTTGTGTGGCTACTGTACAAGTTGATCAAAAGAAGATAAAGAATTCAAGATAAATAAAATGTGACTTTGTTATGTCAGCTCGTCATGCAATACTATTTTCGCCACGAAGACGATAAATTAAATTCCAGCCACATCAACTACAGGAAAGGTTTTGGAATAACCACGTTGCCACAAAATCATCTAATTAGTCTCCAATGTATTTTTCTATTGTAATTTTCCATGTTATTGGAAGTTGTATAAATGAAAAATGTGTAACAACCTCTGATTTTCCGGAGTCATTCTACCAAGTAGGGTCCTTTCCTGGTTAGGAAACTTCGGAGACTCTCAAGAAATATTATTGTGGTAAGGAATTAAAAAGTCTACAAATGTAAAGTTGATTAAAACAGAACTAGAACTAGATGCAATTATTAAAGTGATAAATTCTTAAGTTGTTTAAATAGTGTTCATACGGTCATACTAAGCTGCCATTAAATAATCATAAATAGTTAACAATTTTTGCTGAAATAACATTTTGAAGTTATATTCAGTTACATAATTAAAAGTGCAGCTAGTTTCAGTTGTTTTAATGAGATCCCTAAAACAGCAATTATATTTTTTGAGTTCCATATTCAGTACAGAATTAACTATCAGATACTTTATAAATATATTATTTAAATTCATATGTTTGAAAAGTACTGTTCTCTTCCTACTACAGAAGCTACAAGGTAAGGTAGGTTAAAGAATGTAATCAAATTGTAGTAACTTTTGGTGTAAAAGATTTGCAATATTATTTGTTTAATATAAAGCAATTGTGCCACTTGACAGTTTAAAGTAGTATCACACTAGTATTAAAAGGAAGTTCGGTCTGTTCACATTCAAAACCATTAGTATTCTATAGAAATGTAATGTTACAGACAATTGTTTTAGATAAGAAGAATCAGATGGTAGTACAGATTCTCTAAGATTCCTTTACAAAACTATCCAGGAAAAAGAAGTTTATTAAATGTTTAAAGAACTAGATTTGTTAATTGTAATAACTGGTCATTAATTTCTGTATCAACCTTATTACAGTTAAGAGTATTGTACAGGAGAACCGTATATTTTCTGATCTTATCAACGATCACCATTTATTTATCACAGTAATAAGCTTCAATCTTAATCAGTCAAGTAATTGAGCCATGGTAATGTGTACGTTATTCATTTCATCAGATTTACTCCCATAACATTTTTCTTTGCACTCAAACGCTTGAAGTAACAGTAATACCTATTCTAGGTCTAAAATTTGCATTATTAGTTATTCTAGTTATTTATTTCCTAATTCGGGGTGCGACCGTTTTCATATGTTATTACGGTTCATTTAACGTTCAGTATAAGGTGATTCAGGTGACATTATTTCTGAAACATTTCCCTGTCGAAAAAAAGTCTTCTGAGACGAAGTCAGAAAACCATACCTTATCTATTAGACACGCCAAATTAAAATTTTAACATTACAGTGGTGTTTCGTGGTACATTCAGCTTGCATAACTTCGTGTTTTGGAAGCTTGTGTGCCAGGTGTTAGCCGCTGGGGTGCTACACTCCTGCAAACTTTGCACGAACTCTTCCTTCAAAAATGTTCAAATGTTTGTTAAGCATAACGGACTTAACTGCGGGGTCATTAGTCCCTAAACTTACAAACTACTTATGAACTACCTTATACTAAAGACGACACAATTATCCATGTCCGAGGGAGGATTCGAACCCCCGACTGTAGCGACCTTGCAGTCTGGTGCGCCGCAGACCGCTCGGCCTTTGGGGCCGGCAACTCTTCCTTCAGGATGAGGTTCAAAAGCCTCGTCACGTTTTGTTGAATGTCAGGAATATAGGCAAATGCCTGCCCTTTCAAAGCGAGTCTGAATCGAGATAAAGTCTGGAGGATTGAGATTTGGCGAGTATGGTGGATGTCCAAGTTTCACCAGTTGCCAGAAACTATTTCAAGATGATACTGGCAGTGTGCGCGTGATCATTGTCGTGCAACTTGAACGTCCACCATACTTGCCGTATCTCAATTCTCCATACGTCTTCCTACTTCCCGCTACGGTCGGGGTTTCGAATCCCCCCTCGGGCATGGATATTTGTGCCGTCCTAGTTTGTAAGTAGTTCATAAGTAGTTTGTAAGTATAGGGACTGATGACCCCGTAATTACGTTCCATAGACTATACAAACATTTGAACATTTCTTCCTACTTCCTCGATTCAAACTCACTTGACAATATTCCCGACATCCAACGAAAAATGACGAGGCTTTGGAAATCTGACCGAAAGGAAGACTTATGTAAGTGCAAGTGCTACTCTGCTACTCTGAAATAGAGAGATTTGCACAAGAGAGGTATACGTGGCAGTCGCAACAAACCAGTCATAAGAGTAGTGACTCAAGATAAACTTAAGTCATCGGCGGAGCCATTGACTCGCGTATAGTACCGTTAGATGATCTTTGGATTGGAGTCCTTTATTAGGGTTGGCTTGGGTTGTTTGGTTGGGATTGAGGGACTAAACTACTGAGGTAATCAGTCCCCCGGTGGAGAGGGGAAGGAGTGAGGAAAGGAAAGGAGGAGAGGGGGAAAGGAAATGCAGTCCGGGAAATATAGAAGGAAGGAAGATTGCATTAGCTCGGGGCCCCGTGCTCGCCACGCAGGTACTCACAAAAGAACCGTGAGCACCCTGGGGGGGGTCCTTTATCAGAAGACACTCACATAACCAGAAAACAAACTACGAATTTTAAAATCTCTCTTTTATTTACTTTTTATTCTGCATTTACTACAGAAAAAATCCATTCATATTTGGAGTTCTTCAGTGTAGGGCACTGCCAAGCATTTACGACGATAAGAACTGTGATGTCTCTTTTTCAGATTCCTAGCTGAAATACAGGTTTAGTTGCGATCCATGGAATACAATAATCAGAGTCGGAGGTTATTTCACAATTTGGGTCTGACGAGGTTGTGATATTACAGATACAGGGGGAAGCTGACTGTTTCCATGTGAAAGGCGGGTTTTGCCAGGGTGTTAGGTTCCCCAGCCGCCCGGCTAACAGTTTGTACCTAGTGAATAGGATCAGCGGGTCTTCAGGTTTTTCCTAATGTGGTCGAAAACCGGAAGCAACGCTCTTGAATGAGCGAGGGCTGCTAACACAGAATGCAACTGAAATACAGTATAGCCACACACATTATTCTAAAAATCCATATAAAATCAGGAAATGATCATACGGCAAATGCAATTATGAATGGATTCAGGAGACTTGAGATAATCAAACGCTGTAATTACAATTTCAATATCCCTTACAGATAAAAAGCTGACAAATTTCAGTACCATAACAATAAGACTTATATTTACAATTATTAATGCGTAGTGTTTATAAGTAACAATTTAAGAAGCAAATGGGCAGCATTGAACCATACTACCTATCTTAAAAAACATACCACGTTATTTCCGTATTCTTTCAATATACATTGTTTTACTCTCTTGTTCTGCTTTTCGTTGAGGTAATAATAGTCTTGTGTCAGAACATAGATTCCACCACAGAAAAACAAAAAATGAACCCTGCAACGCGCATTACATTTATATATGTATTTTATTATATTTAATATTATACTTAGTAACGTTCATTTTTATAATGTACACTGCCACTTAAATATTTCATGGCCGACTAAAAATAGTAGATATGCAGCAGATAAGTATTTGTGGACAAGAACTGAATATATTTGCTTAAAAAGCCATGATAAATTAAATATTAATTGTGTAACTATATTTCGACGGTGGCAGTATATTTGAACAGTGAGACGCCACGCTTAATAGCAAAAAGCTTCAGTCTCAACCGTTTTTAGTATTGTTGAATATATATTTGTTTGCTAAATGTAAATAACATTTGTAGGGAGGTGTTCAAAGCATTTAATTCTGTGATATTCAAATGTATAATATTTTGGAAGGGAAATTGTATTTTAAAGATCCTCATCTTCAAATATAATTTCCCTTCAAAAATATTATACATTTGAATTTCACAGAATTGAATGCTTTGACCACCTCCCTACAAATGTTATTTACATTTAACAAACAAATATATATTTAACAATACTAAAAACGGTTGAGACTGAAGCTTTTTGCTATTAAGCGTGGCGTCTCACTGTTCAAATATACTGCCGCCGTCGAAATATAGTTACACAAGGGATCTTTAACTGGGACGTGGTGGTGAAAGGTTGTGACGCTGGGCGGTCTGAAGCCGCGTTACGAACTCGTGATTTCAAAAGATAGGGATGTGTGGGCTTAGAAAATTTACGGGACTGTGACTGCAGAACTTAGTCTCTACTTGAAAAGTGATAAACTATGCATGGTAGTAGGCCTGTGGAACTGTGATAATTCAGCAATCGTGTACTCATGTGAGGACGAACTGTTTTATAACAAATACTTTTATCGCGGATTAACTTGGAACTGCAAAGCTCGATCGACTACTCTAACTTAAGAGTGATAATTTGGAACTTTTAATCTCGAGTGCATGTGATACTTATTGTGCCTCTCATGAACAATAGTTGATCTGATTTGATTTGATTTTTCCAGGGAAGCCAAAACAGTCTTGGTCCAACCCGCCACTGCCCGCACCGAAACTATGTTTATTGTGCGCTATCGCTCCCTGTATATCTAGTAAAGCCAACCAATGCCCTTGAACAGTGCAAGAAGTCCCTTTACCAGTTCTTTATTAGACACAATTTCTTCGGGTCTGGTTGTCCCAAATGTTCTGTGCCTTTTACTCTCCAATGCAATGCATTCGAAGATTAGATGTGATGTAGTTTCATCACCGTCATCACAGATCCTACATTTAGGGTCCTCTTCTGTTATTCCCATTGTATGTAGGTGTTTTTGAAATTCCCAAGGCCTGTCAGCAATCCAACCATGAGTCTAATCTCTCTCCTGTTCAGGCCCAGGATTGCAGAGCTTCTTTTAAAACATGGCTTTGGCATCATTAACTTGCCATGTTTTTGTTGATGGACTTTGGTCCAATATTCTACGTGCTGTCTTCTGAGCCAGTTACGAAGCTCCAATTTGATCATTGCCTTTGTGACTGTCAGGACAGGTTCCGGTCCAATAAATGGAGTCTCTGCCCCCATCCTGGCTAATCTGTCGGCATGTTCGTTGCCACTGATCCCCGAGTGGCCAGGGACCCACAATAGGTTTACTCTATTGCTTTCCCCTAGCTCCACCAGAACCCTGTGACATTCTGCAACAGTTTTAGACCTTGTTGCAGGAGCTGCCAGTGATCTCAGGGCTGCCTGGTGTCTGAATAGATATAGATGCTACGATATTTGTAGCACCTACGCAAATTCTCCTCTACTCATGCCCTGATGGCAGTGATTTCGGCCTGGAATATTGAGGCCAGTTTCCCTAGAGAGATGGCGCCCTCCAGTCTTGGCTGCACCCCGTATACCCTGGCCCCAACGCCTTGGTCCGATTTTGACCCGTCAGTGAACCAGACTGAACAATAGTTGGGGAAATATACAGTTATTTACCGATGTATAAAGTAAGACCACATCCGCGTTTCATGTCTAATAAGAGTAGTAAACTCCATTTATAAAGAATTACTTCGTGAGTGAATCACTTCTTTATCTTAGAATCCATTTTGTTGGTCATTCAGATGTTTAATTTATGCTTTTAAATATATTTTCACGTCATCATATGCAGATTGATAGACTGGCTAAACTACAGATTAATTATTGAAACTTTCTGGCAGATTAAAATTGTGTGCCGGAACCGGGACTCGAACCTGGGACCTTTACTTTCGCGGGCAAGCGCACTACCGAGACGCGGCTTAGCCACAGCCATGTCTCCACCATATCCTTTCTTCCAGGAGTGCTAGTCTTGCAAGTTTCGCAGGAGAACTTCTGTGAAGTTTGGAAAGTAGGAGGCGAGGTACTGGCGGAGGTAAAGTTGTGAGGCGGCATCGTGAGGCGTGTCGGGATAGCAAAGTCGGTAGTGCGCTTGCCCGCGAAAGGCAAAGGTCCCAGGTTCGAGTCCCGGTTCCGGCACACAATTTTAATCTGCCAGGAAGTTTCATATCAGCGCACATTCCGCTGCAGAGTGAAAGTTTCATTCCAGATTAATTATTGATCTTGATTCAACAGGTCGGGTGGCTGTTTAGTGCATAGAAGCTGACATACATAACTCACCCCTATGAATAGAGACAACGAGCCATAAACTTTTACTACCCAGAGTTATGTATTGCCCAAGTGTTATTGGTGAGAACCGATAGGAAAGTCGCAAGGTTCTTGTTTGAGTAGTCCGAGCAAGGGTGTGCCAGGTGGTGCAGTGGTTTGAATACCCGGGCTAGAGTCCCGCCCTCGACATAAATTTTCCTAGGTGCATGTCGTGTGATTGCACCAGCTACCAGCAACTGAGATAAAAATAACCCAGTCTGCAACATCATTCCAGTAATCCCTTATCTGTCACCATCTAAATAGAAGTACAGGTAGATGTATATCCAGAATCAAAAGAGACTCCATGTAACCACAGGCCAATGTCTAAAACACACAAGGACTCATTACGTAGACCTTCTTGCCACGTTCTACTGCAAAGTGAATTGATAAAGAAGCAATCGCAAAGTAGTTCTTTACATCCTTCGCTAAACACGTCAGTGTGGATTTCAAAGTAACGATGTAAATACAGATGTTGCGTTTTACAGATACAGAATTTTCTAGACAGAAAAAAGGGGTGGTAGCGAATTTAGTCTCACACGTCCACATGGCACAAATGAAATCTTGATATTTCCGTTTTGCATTAAAATTTTCAGATCGATGTACGTTATTTATAAGGAATCGCACATCGAGCCTTGTGGTGCGTAATAATTTGATACTGTTTATCGAACGAGCCTACAGATTTATAAAATCAAAGCAGTTCGAGCGTGGATTTATTTTATTAATTCTCGTGCTATATGTGGACAGTTTTTATCTGTCTGGCACTTTGTTTCCGCGCGAATTATGAGTGGGTAACAGGCGTGGGTTTATTCGGGCAGAAACAGGATGCTGCAGAGGAATAACACTGGTGACCATTAAATTGTAAGTAGGGTGCGTATAACGCGTGAACTAACGCAATAAAATACACCCACCATCTGTGTGACATCTCTCTCCCACGAAATCACAGTAATTAAACGTGATCGTTATTATGATGGATAAAATGTACAGGGGAAACACGAAGAGGAATATACCTGCCATGCGGAAAATCATAGCGTTTCACTTTAATCCCATTTTACGAGCGAACTGAACGAACTGGCAAAGCAATACTGCGCATGGTATCCTTACAATTGCCGTGAAGCGTGATTGGGAATTTTTATAATCTCTCGAGTAAACCTATAGTTTTGTCGCCTTATTGTACAGAAGACAATTAACTATTACGAGCTAGACAGTAATTTTGGAACATCTTATAAAACACTGAATTAATTGGGACACAGTTTGGTTCGCCTGAGGAGGTGGTCCTAGAATTTTTCAAAACAGTATACCTCTTTCATATAGACACAAAGTGTAACTGCTTATGTACATACATTTTAAAACCAGTAACATTCTATAGCAGAGTACTATTCTGTCGATCATGGTTACTAGGGACCTGTTTACAGCCCGCGTAATTCTATTTTTGTGTTGTCTCAGAGATGTATGATAAAAATTGAGGTTGTTTTTTTCCTTGTTTCTTTAAAGTTTTAATAATATGTTTGTAAATACGACTTAACTACAGAGGTTATCAGTCTCTAGACTGACAAACTAGTGAAAAATAACTTAAACTAAGAACCACACTCAAATTTTTGTCCCACTTTCACTGAATTTTATAAAAATAAATTTATATGGTACCGAAATTTTTCTTGATTTAAATTCTGCAATTTGAGCTTTCTTTTAGTATTTTCTAGATGAGAAAGGTTAAATGGTATAAAATATCTCTGAAATTTTAAGTTTTCGTAGATAAACATTTTTAACTTTGGATCTCTTACCTTTCTTTCAGAATTCATACACAGTTCAGACCTTGATCAGTCTATTCATGTCAGTTTGTATCATGATCTTTGTTGGGCTTTGCAGGATGACAATCTACTAGACAGTGGTCCTATAATTTTAGTTGCAGTTTATCTTGTATGCCTTCTCCCTTCTCTCTGTGTGCCTCCTCCTTTACCCATCTCTTCCCATCTACACCTTTGTCTCTCTCAATCCATCTCTTCCCCTTCATCATCATCATCATCATCATCATACGCCTTTCAACGTTCAGTCTGGAGCGTAGTCACCCTAATAAAATTCCCCCATGATCCCCCATTCAAAGCTAACACTGATGCCTCGCCTGATGTTAAGCCCGTTATTTCAAACTCATGCTTGACTGAATACAATGACTTTCTCCTTGACCTGTCTCTACTCTTCTTACCCTCAACAGCTGTCCCCATGAGCCTCTTAGGTGACATTGCTTCTCCCATGTGTGTAATATAACCCTTCCATCTCAGCCTGTTCCCTCTAACTGCTTCATCTATGGTGTTCATTCCCAGTTTTTCTTTGATTCTCCCATTATGGACACCTTCGTGCCATTGTTCCTACCTGTTGGTACCTGCAATCACCCTCGCTAATTTCATGTGTGTAACTTCGGTCTTATTAATAAGGTAATTTGTATCCACCCAGATTTCATTCCCATACAACAAAGTTTATAGACAGAGTGGTGCACTGCAAATTTAGTCTTGATACTGACTTTCTTCTTGCAGAAGAGAGTAGATCGCAGCTGATTATTCACTAAATTAGCTTTGCTACACCTTGATTCAGGTTCTTTCACCATGTTGCCAACCTGTGAGAAAATACAACCTAAGTTCTTGAATCTGTCCAACTGTTCTTTGTTCCTCTCATTTGGAACTCAGCCTGTTTAAATATCTCCCCCACATACATTCATTTTGGACATGCTGCTCTTACACCATAACCCTTACACCTCTGATGTAGCTCTGAAATATTGCAAACTTTCAATCGGATCGCCAACACTGCTAAGTTGTCCGCACATGCGAGATTGCTTATTTTGTTTTCACCTATTTTAATCTCACCCTGCCAGTCTATTGTTTTCAACATAGGATCCATAAATAGTATGAACAACAGTAGTCACAGATTGCAGCCTTGACTTACTCCAGAATTACTGTGAGCCATGATCTCAGTTAGCCGTCAACTGTAATTGCTGCCTGACAACCTACGTTAAAACGTTTAATTGCCTGCAGAAGTTTGCCTCCTATTCCTAAAATTCCCTGTTCCACTCAAGACTACTCATTAACTGGTTCTGATAGCCTCTAGGAAGCCTAGCTCTCATTTTCATCCACCTTATCTTCAAATAATACTCGCAGTCTCCTTTTAACAATACATGAGAATAGTTTGCCCACAATACTAATTAAAGAGATACCTCTGTAGCTGTTACAATCTTTCCTGTTTTAATATTTGAAAATTAGTGTAATTACTGTTTTCGTCCAGTCAGACGCAACCCGTCCTGACTCGCATGTCATTTCAATTATCCTGTGTAACCGTATGAGAGCTGATGTTCCACTGCATTTGATGAGTTCCGATTTAATTTCATCTACCCCAGCCGCTTTTATAGCACTGCAATCGACTGACCATTATCTCCACTTCCTCAAATGTGATCCTCTTTCCATCATCATTCCTATCCCTTTGTACCACTCTCCTAATCTACAAAAATTATGTATAACTACCAACTTACATGATCTCTGGTCAAATGGTGTCGAAGTCGATTCTAATAAACCCTCCGCCATGCACCTTACGAATGCTTAAAGATTGTATCGTATGTATTGATTCAGGGTAAAATCTATCTACATTCAAGAATTTATCTAAATTCGTCCAGCCGTTTCAGCGTGAAGGAATAACAAATACATACAAAAACTTTCGCATTTAAAATATATTTAACAAGACATAGAGAATACTTCACTGATCAATTTGAGAAGATGAACCTGGGATCCGAGATAAGGAAGTAAACTCTCATAATTTTCCATACGTAGAAGTTTACATGTACTGTACTATTTATTTAAATGTACATTCTTTATTTCCTGCCAGGAAAACTTGAGGACGAGCCCGATTATTAAGAAGTGATGATGCAAGTTGTGTTGTCTATCAGGTGGCTTTGTTGCATCGTATTTACATTGTCCTATGAATTAAAGACAGGTCCGTTTATTTCTCAGTGCCATTCAAAGATGTACAATAGCGTTGCAAGTACAGTTTACACCTTGCTGTCTAAATAGCCAGGAGTACTTGAGATTCTTACAAGGAATTTTACATCAATTGTTGGAGAACGCACAATTGGCACTTAGTGAGAGGACGTGATCCAACGTTACGGTGCACCACCGCACTTCAGTGTGAATGGCCGTAACCATCTTAACGCTGCATTACCTGGACGCTAGATTCCATGATCTGTGATGTCATCTGACCTGAATCCCTGCATTATTTTGATGGCCGGGAGTTTCAGTACATATTGTAAGAAACAGTGCAAATGGTACTTTATTATATCAATAATACTATCTGTTGTTAATTGTAATAATATAAATAAATAATCACACTAAGGTGTTTTACGGCCCACTATTGATTACGGCTCTACTAGTGCGATAACATCAATACACTCAATAGGTAACATTCATTCTAACCGTATTTTAACACACAGCAAAACTTATCTGATATTTCAGATTTTAACTTTTACAAACATGCCCTTTTTTTTATTTTTACTTCTTTCAACTATTATTTTAACATCTTTTCCATATCTTATCTGTTTCGGTTAAAATACTATCAACTATATTTCCGTGTTAGTTTGTCATCTTTTTCAAGTTTATTATCATTGCCTGTACTGATTTTTGAAAAATCAAGTGACAGTGTCAAATCGCAGCTATTTTTGCAAATATATCTAATACGCGAGATATGGAAAAACATAAGAAATCAAAGTTGTGAGAATTCGGTTATTCAATTTTCGACTCAGATGAACGATTAAGACATTTTCATTTAAATTTCGAGCTGTCAAAAGGCGATCACAAAGGTCAACATTCAGTGTTACTAAAAGTGGACCAAAACTACACAGTAAAGTATTTCGCGTTATCTTTTTAACCTAGTTTCACCCTTCTCAGTTCCCCTACCTGTGAGTGGAACATCCTCTATTTCCCATTAAAACTTTGCACGCCCTTACGAAAACAGCGTGCATGTATTTCACTGCGAAAGAGGAGGAAACGTAATAAATAAACGATTCTCGTCCTCATACCTTGCTTGGTCGGCGCACAGAATGGGTAAATTAAATGATGCGAGTCTAAGGGATATAAACAAGTTTGCAGCTCGACTTGAGGTCCCGCGACCCTCGTGATTTCATTATCAGGGTATAATTGGGTTTGCTTTCTAATTTTGTGGGGGCACTGGCGTCCGGGGAGTAATGAATAAAGCAGCCAGCCTCGACGGCGTGACGTCACGACAGGGCAGTTTCTCGAGGCTCGCGCCACCCCGTGTCACTATCTACTCTGCTTAGAACTCTCCCGTTAATTAAAACTCATTCTTAATTGCTTAGGTTTGAAAGATCAACACGCATATTTCTAGGCCACTGTGCGCAGCTACAATGAGCAGATATCTATTAATGTTGTTGTTGTGGCCTTCAGTTCGCAGACCGGTTTGATGCGGCTCTCCACTCTACCCTGTCCTGTGCAAGTCTCTTCATCTGAGAATACTTTCGGCAACCTACATCCTTTTTAATCTGCTATATTCGTCCCTCGGTCTCGCTAAACGATTTTTACCTCACACTCTTCCTTCTAATGCTAAGTTGACAATTCCTTGATGTCTCAGAATGTGTCCAACCAATCCATCCCTTCTCTTCGTCAGGATATGCCAGAAACTCCTTTTCTCCTCATTAATTACATGATCTACCCATCCAATTTTCATCATTCGTCTGTAGCACCACATTTCAAAAGCTTCTATCATCTTTTTATCTGAACTCCTTATCGTCCACGTTTCACTCCCATACAATGCTACACTCCATACAAATGTTTTCAGAAAGGACTTCCTAACATTTACATTAATATTGGATGTTAAAAGTTTCGCTTCTTTAAAAACGCTTTTCTTCCCATAGCCATTCTGTATTTCATATATTCTTTACTTCGGCCATCAGAAGTTATCTTGCTACCCAAATAACAAAGTTCATCTACTACTGTTATTGTCTCATTACCTAATCTAATTCCTTCAGCATCGCCTGATTTTCTGGCATTACATTCCATTACCTTCGTTTTACTCTTGTTAATGTTCGTCTTATATCCTCCTTTTAAGACACTGTCCATTCCATTCAATTGCTCTTCCAGATCTTTTGCGGTCTCTGACAGAATTACTATGTCATCGGCAAACCGCAATGTTTTATTACTTCTCCCTGATATCTATTAAAGCGTGTTAAATAGATGTAAGAATTTAAAGTCATATCTTCAACTATTGAACTGCTTGTCAACGTATTTTCTCATTCTGTATGTAAAAGATAGTTATAATAGAACTTTAGCTTCCACGCGGGAATGGCCTCACGGTCAAAGGCACCATGTCACAGATTGTGCACCCGCTCCCGTCGGGCGTTCGAGTCCTCTCATAGAAATGTGTATGTATTGTCTTTAGCATAAGTTAGGTTAAGTAGTTCGTAAGTCTAAGGACCGATGACCTCAGAAGTTTGGTCTCTTACGTTTCATAAACATATGATTTGTAACTTTGGCTGTTTCACAGCCCCTCCCCCCCCCCCCCCCCTTTGCAATTGAAATCGTGGACCATAGTAATAAGAATGTGAAAACATTTTTAAGGACATGCGGAAGGTAAAGAACGAATACACCTCTAAAACTACTAAACATCGTAGCGGGATGTACCACTTGTAATACTCGTTCCTGTTACACTGTTAAATGGAAAGAGAAAACTATAGTCTGTATGCTTCCGTATAAGCCTTGGTTTCTCTCTTCTTAGCGATCCTTACGCGAGATGGCATCGTTTCGCAGTCCTTCGAAAATACCGGTCCTCCAAACTTTTTGACTTTGACCTAGAATATTCAGAACCACATAAAGCCATGCTTAGAATAGTAGTCCACCATAGTAAGCCAGTGGTATATGACAAGTTATGTTTAAACAGAGGGAAACAAAGATAAAGGTAGCAATACCATAGGAAGGAGACATACGAATTCTATGATGTCAGTGTATCATTACATACAGGACTGGCTGTATAGATGAGGGGGGCGGTGGAATGGGGCGGAGTGAACGGTGGCATCAAAATTCTTTTGGGAGCGCAATATTTTTGAATTGTTATTTACTTCCAAAAGGTTAATCGAGACCACGAAAAGTGCAAGTATCTTGTATAAACGAAGAAATATGAGAATAACTTTGAAATATAAATTATTAATAAAATCAAGGATCTTAGCAGTACTGAAAATTATCTACAATACAGAAACAATATAGAAAGATCTACCACAAAAACACTGAGGTATTTATTGCTGAATGATGTCTATTTAAATCTGCGTAATTACGTTGATTCTTCCGTCGCTTCTTGGTAGAACAAATTCATTGTGAAAATTAAAATACACAATTTTGTGTTAATTCTACAGGTTTGTTTATTTTGTGAATCGATTTTCGGCTTATTAGGCCATCATCGGACATTTACTGAAGTTCAGTCAAAGAACTTGTCTGTAAACATACAGAAAAGTAAATTAACTTCTTTGATGGAGCAGTTACAGTGTAAAAAAGTATTTGAATGAAATCTGTAAATTAATAGTACTGGGAAAAGGAAACATGAATACCATACATAAACAGTGCGATCATAAATTCTTACAACATAACTAGGCCTATAGTGAATAGAAATAAAAATAAATATCAACAAGAATCTAATGTTTTAGAGATTGTTCAAAACACAAGGTGACACAAATATTATAAATATTAGAAACCTGGCACACTATTATAACTAAAGAAACAAATATACAAAAATATAAGGGTAGAATAGGAGGGTATGGGTGGGGTGCATTGGAGAATTGAGAAGCTTAATAAATCGCAGGTACGCACTCGAACTGAAAAACGGTGAAAATAAACATATTCAATTACAGTGTTCAACTAAATAAAGAATTTCTGTAAGGAAAGAGTACAGAATAATTTGTAATATCAGTACTAACAATGGAAGATACAAAGCTGTTGCGATACAATGAAAAACTAGACTGGTATTAACACAGAAAGTAGATAAACAGTGGCTGTTCCTTAAAGTAATTCATTATTTAATTGAACACTACAATTGAATATGTTTATTTTCACCGTTTTTCAGTTCGAGTGCACACCTCCGATTTGTTAAGGTTCTCAATTCTCCAATGCACCACCATCTATACCCTCTTATGCAACCCCTATATTTTTGTCTATTTATTTAGTTATAATAGTGTGCCAGGTTTCTAATATTTCTATATTTGTGTCACCTTGTGTTTTGAACAATCCCAAAAAATATTAGATTCTTGTTTAATTTAATTTTGTTTTTATTCACTGTAATCATGTTGTAAGAATTTATGTTTGAACTGTTTATGTATGGTATTTATGTTTCCTTTTTTCAGTACTATTAATTTACAGATTACATTCAAATATTTATTTACACTGTAACTACTTCATCAATGAAGTTAATTTACTTTTCTGTATGTACATCTCTTCTGGTTTACTGACAACATAAGTTCTTTGACTGAACTTCAGTAAATGTCTGATGATGGCCTAATAAGCCGAAAATCGATTCATAAAAAAAACTGTAGAACAAACACAAAATTGCAAAATTGTGTATTTTAATTTTCTGTTTAATTACTTGTGTAGTAATGGATGATAGCAAACAGAGTTGTGGAGACATGTAGAAAAATAGCAGAAGAGAAGAAAAAGAAAATTAGCAATAAGTGGTCTCAGACACCAATACTGGATTCAATTTTCACAACTCCTGCTGCTAGTAATAAAAACGAAACATCATATAAGATAATATAATACAAATACTATTCGTAATGGATACTTTCGAACTGCGTTGCGTCGTTTCTTCGTTACTTAAACATTCTGAACATTCTGGGAGGTGTACTCCGTCCTTGCAACTAAATACATTTGGTTTTTCCCCATACGCGTTAGATTCGTTCCTTTGTGTTCAGTGGCGATTTCTGATGTTGCTATCCATGTATGTTATCCTGGAGTTTTATTTAGTCAACTTTCAAGCCCACATATAATGAAAACACTTCACACTCACATTTACTGTATTGTGAATAATGTGATCGAAGAACGCCGAAAATATGCCATCTGGAATGTGCAGACCGATTAAAGAAAACTTCAGTACGGCACACATGGATTAGCAATATCGATTACGGTTTCTGTTTCGGCCGTAAATTATGTTTTGGTCGAACTCTACTGGAAAGAATAGCAATAAAAAAACGAAAACCGGTTATTTAAAAAACCGGTTATTTTGAGTAGTTTTTTAGTGCGGTTAAACTGGAGATGAAAAGAACCGGTATAACCGAACACCGGTTGTTTCAGCGAAAACCGCCATCCCTACTATGCCCCGCACCACCTCCAGGAAGAATATGACGATCCTCCCAGAGATTAGGCGACAACAGAAGCTCTAAGACAGCTTCAAAAAGAAGCAGACGGGAAGGAGAAAGAGGATTGCCGCGGCAACCACCGAAGGCGATACTGAGAAGACAAAACAACCGACCGACACATCACGTGGTTACCACCAGCAGGTGTGGCCCAGGTTTCCGTGGTTCCCTGTTAGCTGTAAGGTGAATATCGGAGCTGTCCCCATGCTCACGGAATATTCCCAATTAGGAGAAACACTGCCCCCTCCCCATACAATACAAAATAAAACCCTTAAAATAATAACCCAGCACCAATTGCCATAAATAAACGGTACCCAAACAGAATAACCTATAGAAATAAGTCTGAAAAGGGTACTCAGCTAATCCCTCCTAAGCCCGGCTTACTCCCTCAGAGGCAAGAATGAAACGTCTCAAAAAAAAGTAAAAGAAAAAGAAAAAAAAACCTCAGGACCACACTACGTCAACGCACCTGAAGATGGCGACAAGTCTGATCGCCAAAATATTGTTTCCGTTGGACACTATGAACCAGCTGAACACGCGTGGACTGTAAGAGCAAGGAGAAACCAATTAAAAGCCATTTGAGGAGCATGACTTCACAACAAAGATTGAAAAATGAATATTATGTTATTGGAGCACAAATGAGCTACTTCTATAAACTATGATGAAGTCATAAACTATGGTGAGATCATAAATATTTACGCACAAGAAAACCCGAAAAGGAACTGATCATAGAATGAAGGCTTTCACAGCCAGAAAAAGACCAACCAGATGGTATCGTTATGTTGACGACACATTTGTTATACGGACACACGGTGACGAGCAGCTGGATGCCTTCTTATTACATCTGAATAATATCAATGCTAGAATTCAATTCACTATGGAAAAGGAAAGCAATGGTCAACTGAACTTTTTAGATGTGACAGTAATTAAACGAGAGGACGGATCATTGGGGCATAAGGTCTACAGGAAAGGCACACACACACCGACCGTTATCTGCAAAAAGATTCAAACCACCACCCAAGAGAAAAAAGAGGCGTGATTAAAACATTAGTAGACAGGGCCCACAGAATATGTGAACCAGCTCATTTAGACGATGAGATTGACGAGCGACTTTTAAGAAGAACGGCTATTCCAACAGATAGATTTTGCACTACGCTCCAGACTGACAACCAGGACGAACGAGGAACGACAACAACCCAAGGGGAAAGTTTTCCTGCCATTTATCAATAAGGTCATAGGTCGTATTGGAAAAATTTTAAGCGAATACGACGTGGAAAATGTATCAGACCAACCACGAAAATAAAAGAAGTTTTAAGATCTGCAAAAGATAAGCGACATTCCCTGGCTATACCAGGTGTCTATAAAATCCACTGCAGTTGTGTACAAGTTTATATAGGTACAACAAAAGGAAGTGTCAACACTCGTCTGGGCGAACGCAAAAGGAACTGCCGCCTCGGACATATTGATAAATCGACTGTAGTGCAACACTACTATCAAGAAGGTGACCACGAAATAAAATTTGCGAGACGACCGTCATAGCAAAGACGTCGCAGTACTGGCCATTGAGATTTTAAACACCGCAATACTTTTAACAAAAAAGAGGAAGGTGTTAAACCTCATAAGATCTGGATGTCAACATTGCAGCAACAGTATGACAATCGATTAATTTCAGTCGATGAGGTTGGCAATAGCAGAGACCACAGCACAGCCGACACCACGTGACTGACAGCGGCGCCCTCTGTTTGGCTTATATAAACGGCGTTCAATCGCGCTCTCGTTGCAGAACGCCGCTTTACCTCAGAGGATGCCTTCCGCAGACGAGGGCGAAACGTCAGGGGAAAGTTTTATGAATGGACCACGGTATGTCAACCCGGAAGTTGTAAGTAATGTCTGAAGTTTTACAGCCGCGGCGGAGCGGCCGAGTGCATTTAGACGCTATGTTACGATGCGCGAGGCCGTTCCCCGTCGGGGGTCGAATCCTCCCTCGGACATAGATATTCGTGCCGGCTTTAGTATAAGCTAGTTCATAAGTATTTTGTAAGTTTAGGGACTGATGACCCCGCAGTGAAGTCCCTTAAGCTTCAAACATTTTTGAATTTTTAAATTTATTTGTGTAGAATGAGTAATTTTAGTTCTTTCTTTGTTTTGAGTTTGTACTTAATTCACTCAAAAAAAAATTAATGTTATGAGATGGTGGCATTTAACTCGAAACATACTACTGTTTAAAAAAAAATATTTTCATGGAGGGTGGGTGCGAGTGAATGAAGGAGGTGCCAAATGTACGCTGCCTTGGCACAAAACCTGTTTCCAGTCCTGGTAGTCTTGGATAAAGGCGAGGAAAATGAAGTTCTTAAGGCAGCTGTGCCTTGCTACGCATGCCCCAGGGGAGTGTGATAGGACCGCTATTATTTTCTATCTATATAAATGATCTGATGGACAGAGTAAGTAGTAATTTGCGGCTGTTTGCTGAAGATGCTGTGGTGTATGGGAGGGTGTCGTCTGTAACTGACTGTAATAGCATACAGGTTGACTTAGACAAAATTTCTAGTTGGTGCGAAGAATGGCAGCTAGCTCTCAATGTAGAAAAATGTAAGGTGATGCGCATGAGTAGAAAAAACAGTCCTATAATGTTCGAATACAGCATCAGTAGTGAGCTTCTTGATGCGGTCGCGTCGTTCAAATATCTAGGCGTAACATTGCAGAGCGATATGAAATGGAACGAGCATGTAAGGACAGTTGTGAGTAAGGCAAACAGCCGACTTCGGTTTATTGGGAGAATTTTGGGAAGATGTACTTCACCTGTAAAGGAGATAGCGTATAAAACGCTTGTACGACCACGTCTTGAGTATTGCTCAAGTATTTGGGACCCGCAGCAGATCGGTTTGAGGGAGGACATAGAGGCGGTTCAGAGGCGAGCAGCTAGATTTGTTACCGGTAGGTTCGACCAATGTGCGAGTGTCACGGAAATGCTCCGGCAACTCAATTGGGGATCGCTGGAAGAAAGACGACGTTCTTTTCGTGAATTTCTGTTAAGTAAATTTAGAGGGCCGGAATTTGAAGCTGAGTGTAGTACGATCTTGCTGCCGCCTACTTACATTTCGCGTAAAGATCACAAAGACAAGATAAGAGAAATTAGGGCTCGTACGGAGGCATATAGGCATTCTTTTTTTCCTCGTTCAATTTGGGAGTGGAATAGGAAAGCAAATGCCTAGTAGTGGTACAGTGTACCCTCCGCCACGCACCTTACGGTGAATTGCGGAGTATGTATGTATGTAGATGTAGATAAATGTATTCCACGTTCTGAGGTATGTGTCTCGCCCCGCTGTTGAGACGTTGTACGTTCTAAGCATCTTCACCTGAAGAACTGACTTTGGAGGCACCTTTAGTCTCATTATCCATACTGAAAAGGATGTAAGCACATACAATAGGGTATCGTCTTGAATAGTTAATTATGTCATTCACATAACATGCTTTTTTCCCTCATGAATGTTAGTATGTATTAAAAAGCGGAAATGAAATTCAAATAACTTGAAAGCCCGCAAAAACGCTCTGTTTGAGTCATGTGTTGCCTGCGATATAGCTAACATTATGCTGCGCCTGTTTCCGTAAAATACATCGTTTGGGCATTCACGTTTTTGAAAAATGGTTTACAAATATTACATAGTACCGTACGGTACAACTATTAAGATGCCAAAAATATTGTTTTTGTGAGTTCCAAACAATGAGAAGATGCGTAAAATGTGGTGTTATACCCGGGAAAAAGTATGACACACAGTCGCAAACATAAACTTGCAGAAATGGCAAACAAGTCAATCGTTTTAATTTCGAAGCTATGTACGCATTCCGTGTTTTCTCGTCTCTTATTACTTAGGTTGATGGCAAAGGATGGTGAAAGTTCGCAATTACTTGATGTTGGTATTAACAAGTGCCGTGACAGTGCCAATATTTTGTCATGAAATTTTCATTTTACGAGGGCAATTACTTGTACTGAGCGGACAAGGGTACATACAAGAACGTGTCAACCATAGAGCAGGCACATGATTATTTGTACGAAACACTCACACATGTTTGTACAGCTTATGGGACTTAACTACTGGGTCATCAGTCCCTAAACTTACAAACTACATATGAACTAGCTAACACTAAGGACGGCACAAAGATCCATGCCCAAGGGGGGATTCGAACCCCCGACCATAGTGGCCCGCAGACCTTGACTGGATCGCCTCAGTCCCCTCGGCCACCGCGGCCGGCTACGAAACACTAATCAAGTCATTCCATGTGGTTCGGATTTCTAATATCAACATCTTGGCAAATATATTCTAGCGTGTTGTTGATGCTACCAACGTAATAGCGGAAGGCCGCCGGATAGGAAAGCTAAATGTTACCTTTGGTTACGTGAAGTTGTATGGCCATCTTATGAGTGATACGGAAGCGCCGGTGATAATGCCCTGCCAAATTATACACTTTAACCCACGTTGTATAACTGCGCTGTATTTAAAATTGTTGCTACGAATACCAAAGCACTTGAAAATTAAATTACTCTCTTAATTGCATGTTTTATTGCATAATTTGAAGGCTTTAAATGATTATATTGACACTAGTAATTGATTTTCTAAAATTGCAAAGAAATGTTTATAGTAGTATATCACTTGGTTCATAAAACCATCCATTTTGTTGTTGGACACGCGACCTTACGTTGGCATGTATGAAAAAATTGTTGAAATGTCTTGGTCGCAGTTAGCTTTATTTCATGACGCGTTTCGAGACATCATCATCAGAAAAAGATTTTTAAAAAACCATGTGAATTACACCATCTGCGTATAGATTCATGAATACAAATATATATTTGTATTCATGAATCTATACGCAGATGGTGTAATTCACATGGTTTTTTAAAAATCTTTTTCTGATGATGATGTCTCGAAACGCGTCATGAAATAAAGCTAACTGCGACCAAGACATTTCAACAATTTTTTCATACGTTTATAGCAGTAATTAGCATTAAAATGTAGATATGTTTTACTTACAAAGGAGTTCTCAAAAAAATGTTCAAATGTTTGTTAAGCTTATGGCACTTAACTACGGGGTCATCAGTCCCTAAATTTACAAACAACTTATGAACTACTTACCTCACAAATATCCATGCCCGAGGGGTGATTCGAACCTCCGACCGCAGTTGCCGTGCTGACCGTGACTGGAGCGCCTTAGTCACCTCGGCCACCGCGGCCGGCAAGGAGTTCTCACGTTCCTTCTTTCCTTCATGTAAAAGTCTGGATTGCCTCTCACAAAATTCTATTCCAAACTTATTCATAAATTTTAATGCGTTTTACATCACACAAAGAACTAAACCGTACACATTGAAAGTAAGGAAAAACGTTGTAACATTCAGTAATTATAAAAGATTAATAGTTTCCGTTTTCGTGTTGTCATGTTACGTCACAAAGGCTTCAGACAATAACAGAGCGCTTTCGATTACGTAACCTAATCTTGAAATTTAATGTCGGGATAGCACAGTCGGTTGTGCGCTTTCCCGCGAAAGGCAATGGTCCCATGTTCGAGTCCCGGTTCCAGCACACAATTTTAATCTGTCAGGAAGTTTTGAAATTTAATGAGTTTTAAGCTGTGATTATATAAACATTTGAAATTTATTGAAATAATTATGGTCGAAAAAACTATTTACATGGTATGAGTCAAAAGATCAACAATTCGAAATATATTTTTAACATAAGGAAGTAGTCTATTCACAACAGAATAATGTAAAGAAATCAACAATTTAAAATGATTAAGTCTTAAAATTAAGGCTGGCTGCTTATTCGTCACAATAGCCAACAATTCCAGAAAAATTCCCCGAACAAAGAGCATTCATGTAGAAGAAGAACTGAGGAGGTAGAATATGAAATTATTAAACATCTTTATTTCGTAACCTAGCTTTGGTGTCAATAAATGTTTCTAAATTTGGGAAAACAAACCCTTGAGTTAATCCATAATGTGACAGCCACACACACGGTGTAAGCAGGTCACTGAAACCGGATTGCATTATCGGTTTGAGAAATATAGATGCGCAAGTAGATTGCGTAGGTGGTTCAAATAGAGCTAACAACGACAGTCAATCATCATTTCACTGCCCAATCGCAGTTGATGTCATATATTCTGTGAATAAAAAAGACTTACGTCATTTATGCTGTGACTCATAGCACTTCTAGTAGATAATAAGGTCATGATTGCTGTAAAATTAATAACTGCAGTTCCGTGAATGATACAACCAAAACGGTGTATAGAAGCTTGATATTTCGCTATAATTTACTGAGTAATATACAATAACAACCAAAACGTTTTGAACCGCAGGAGTATTTCTTCAGTGACGCAAATTTCCGGTGATGAAGAAATATTTCTATTGAATCTTTCTCAACCACACTCGCTTGCCAGATCTACAGCCATAAGCTTTCAAAAGAACTGCAGGCACATGTTTCAACGCACGTACATTGGAAGGTAATAATTTATTTTTATGTCACTATGTGGAGATTTTGTGCGTGATAATATGAGCATAAACAATCTGAATGACGGGTTGACTACTTCGGTGTCACATTATGCACTAGTGGAAGTAATTGGTCATTGGTAATCCTTTCAGTCTTACGACAGTCAGAGATATTAGAAAAGCGATAGGTGCCTGTGGATAGTTACAGTTATACCTTTTATTTGAACTACGATACACTGTGAAATGCGCATGAGCGCGCTTGATTACTTGACGCAGCAGTTTCAACATGCAGCTAATTAGGTATAAAGTGCAAACAGTCAGACTGTTTAACTGAGACAGTTGCTCTTGTGTGCATGTTCACATGTAGTACACCTAATTGGGTGAGGTAGCAATGGGCGGATTTGCGATTACGTGTTGACTGACATTATTAATTACATATGATCAATGGGAAGCAGAAAGTCACTTTGACGTTGTTGTGACTTTAAGTTTCTGGTATTTCGTTACATTAATAGTTCCACATTGTCGACAAGTGCACTCCAGTACACGTTGCTCAAACACTCCAACCTTGAATATTTTTGACAAGGACAAAAACAAAGTAAAAATTTGTTCCCTTCTTACCATCCCAATTATGATAAGATAAATTTTGAAACTGTAAATCACGTAAATTACGAAAGGTCCATTGAAACCTCATGTGAAACGTGAAAATGTTATCGATTGGCAACCGATATTAGAAGCGTTGGATTTATTATCACAAGAGATAACGTCAGTTCTTAATTTTTTAGGGTTCAGCACTGTTCTTCATTGACTTAATTTCAAGAGAAAGAACTTTCATTGATTTCATTACCATCGAATCCTTAAAGTCTTTTCAAGCATATGATACTGTTGCGTGCTTGATCACTCTTCCTGCACTTCGGCACACTGTTGTAATTTTATTTTATATATATAATATATATAAATTTCGTAGGAAGGTAATACAGCGTCTGACCCGGAACTGGCGGCTACAAAAGGCGTCTGTATCTCATGTTAGGGGCGACCTACAGAACTGCGAAAGGCAACGGAATACTACGGCAGATTACTTTCTCTACATAACGCAGTCTGCATTTTACATGTAAAAATGGCTTCCTCTCATGTTAAATCGATATCGGAAGGTAAAATAGCCCCCCCCCCCCCCATGTGGATCTGTGTGACAATTTGAGAGGAGACAAAATGTAGAGGACATATACAGGGTGAATCACCTACCACTTGCACCGCAAATTTTGCGGAAACGGAAAGTGCGATTAATGTGCGGTTTTCACAAAATGGATTGGTAGTCAGAGGCTCGTATTTTTAACCAACAAACAGATTGCAATATTACTTAGTGTATTTTTATGTAAATATACAGTTTTTTAAATGGAACAATGATTGTTTGTACCATGCACTGGAATTTTTGACACCAGCTGTGTACAAAGAATTTTGAATGACATTTTTATCAACTATCAAACTATGGCAGCTACAATCATTCAAAGTTTTGGGGGCGGAGGCTACGACAACTTAACTGACTGGTTGGTGGTCATGAGACAGTGGGCCGTGCCCCAGGGGCTAGTCACTCGGCCAGTGAGCTACGCTATCGCAGCCTCCGCCCTCGTAACTTTGACTGGTTTTAGCTGCCAAACTAAACGTGATAAAACTGTCATTCAGAATTATTTGTACACAGCTGGTGTGAAAAATTCCAGTGCATGATACAACCAACCATTGTTCCATTTAAAAAAACTGTACGTTTGCAAAAAAATACACTTTCTAAGTAATATTACAATCTGTTTGTTGGCTAAAAATACGAGCCCCTGACCAACAATCCATTCTGTGATAACCGCACTTTAATCGCACTTTCCGTTTCCGCAATATCTGCGGTGCAAATGTCAGGTGATTCACCCTGTAGAACGTAACAGCCAAAGTAATGCACACTTATAAAGGATGTTGCAAAATAATAACGAGCGACTGGAATGTCATTATACCAGAAAGGAAGGAGAGAACCATAGGCATTCAGGGTCTTCGAGGAAGGAACGATAGGTGCTTCTTGACTTCTGCAGGGAAAGCCAGCTGATGGTGGCAAATACCTGGTTCAAAACTCACAGGAGGAGGCTCTGCACTTGGAAAACACCGGGTGATAAATACAAAAATCAAATTTGTTTTGTACTATTGGAAGAAAGGTATGAAAACAGACTCAAGAATGCGCACACATGACCAGATGCAGATATTAAAAGCGACATGATTTACCCATAGCAGAAATGCAAATAAAAATTAAAAAGCTGATGAAGGCTGCCACATTGCAGAAGTGGGATCCAGAGAAGATAAAATCTGGGAAAGAAAACATCACTGAAATGCTATCAGTTGAAGCTATCGAATGAACAACCATCTGAAAATCACAACGAGTATTGGAATATGCTGATAGTAGCCATCGTAAAAGTAGGACAGAAAAGTGTGAAACATGTAAATGTGAAGAGGGCAAAAAAGCTATGCATTACACGGGAGATAATCTCTAAGATGGAGGAAAGAAGAAAAATAATACGAACAATGTAGATGCAAGAAAAGTATACCGAAGACTGAACAATGAACTATGCAGAGAAAGAGCAGGCTAGAAAAAAATAGTTAAAAGATGAGTGCTATGAAACTGAAATACGAGGTAGGAAGTGAGGGTATGGTTTACAGTGGAACAGAGTAAAGGCTGCAACATGGGATGGCCACAGACCAGGAAGTTACACAAAGTAAAGGCGGTGAAGTAGTATACAAAGATCTAGAAGATGTCCTACAGAGATGGATTATTTAAGGGCCTGTATTATAGACCACAGACCATCAACCAATGTCGCTGGAACTTGAATCTTTGAACACTGTGAGAAATGGTGGGAAAGGAACAATCATGGAGGACGTAAAGAGTACAACAGCAGTGAAAAACGGAAAAGCAGTAGGTACCGATACGACAGCAGGTGAATTTCTAAAATGTTTGAACCGTGAAGAGCTAAAGAAATAATGAGATTATTTTATAAAATATATGACAGTGGAGAATAGCCAGAGGACGTTTTTACAACAGTTATGATTCCAGTACAAAAATAAAAAACACCAGGAAACCAAGAAAGGCAGTGAACGCAGGGCCGCAAGCCTGATTTAAAACACAGCCAAAATTATGTTAAGAATCCTTAATAAGAGATTGGAAAAGGTAATCGAGGAGAACGTATCTGAAGAGCAATTTAGTTTTAGACGGAATACAGGGACAATAGATGCAATCGCACTCTTGCGAAATTTGGGGGAGAGACTTATAGAAAAGGGAAGGGAATTATACATGTGTTTTATATTTATGGAAAAGGTCTTTGACAGTACGAGCTGGGCTAAGCTTTCGGCTATAATGAGGAGAAAGAAAGTTGATTAGAAAACAAGAAAACTTATAAATTCTTTAAAGCAGAAAGGGTCAGTGAAATTTAGAGGAGAAAGTGCCAACGGTTTGGAACTAGAATTTTGTGTAAATTCTGTCACGCAGATAACTTGAAGATGCCCCGCTAAAGGGCGCAGCCCGTCATTAAAATAAGAAATAAAACAAATTGTAATCAAGACGGTTTTTACTGAATGAAATGGTTATTTTTATATCTTCATTGCATTTTTATGTAAAGGGTCATTAACCCCTACACTCGTGATGATGCAACACTTTTTTATGTTTGTATTACAGAAACGGTTCCATGAACCCTGTGTAAAGCACTTACAAGTGTTTTTCAAGGTAAATGTAAATTTATAAGTAAGGTGCCACAGGTTTGGACTAGCATACAGATGTATAAGATCGAAGACGAGCTGCCATTTGTATATACTATGTGATCAAACGTGTACTGACACCAATAAAACATATGTTTCTCTTGTTTGGTGCATTTTGTTGCCACTACTGACAGGTACTCCATATCATCGACCTCAGTAGTCATTACACATCGTGAGAGCACAGAAGGGGGTGCTTCGCGGAACTCACGGACTTTGCACTTGGACTTGTTCAAGTGATTGGGAGTCACTTTGTGTCAGAGGTCTGTACGCGAGATTTCCGCACTTCTAAACATCCCTAGATTCACTGTTTCTCATCTGATAGTGAAGTGGAAACATACAGCATGAAAGCGTACGGGCCGACCGCATCTGTTGACTGAAAGAGACCGCCAACAGCTGAAGCGGGTCGTACAGTGCCACAGGCATGCTTCTATCTAGACCTCAACACACGCAATTCCAAACTGCATATGGATCCACTGCAAGTATTATTACAGTTTAAGAGCGACGTGAAAACGGATTTCCTGCTCGAACGGCTGCCCATTAGCCACACATCACGCAGGTCAATGTCAAACGACCCTCGCTTGCTGTAAGAAGCGTAAATGTTGGACAACTGAACGTCATGTGGAATGATGAATCACGGTACCAAATGTGACGATCCGACGGTAGGGTGCGGGTATGTTGAGTTCCCGGTAAACGTCATCTGTTAGCTTGCTTAGTGCCGAACCGGCCGCGGTGCACGAGCGTTCTGCGGCTCTTCACAGTCTGCACGGCCACTACGGTCGGGGGTTCGAATCCCCCCTCGGGCATGGATATTTTTGCCGTCCTTAGTAGCAGCTAGTTGATAAGTAGTTTGTAAGTTTAGGGACTGATGACACCGTAGTTAAGTCCCATAAGCTCTACAAACATTTGAACATTTCGTAGTGCCAAGAGTAAGATTCTGAGGTGGTAGTGGTATGGTGTGCTCGTGTTTTCTTCGCGGGGGGCTTGTACCCCTTATTGTTTTGCGTGGAACTATCACAGCACAGGCCTACACTGATGTTTTAAACACCTTCTTGCTTCCAACTGTCGAAGTGCAATTCGTGGATGGTGACTTCATCTTTTAATACCATCGGGCATCTGTTCATAATGCACGACCTGTGGCAGTATGGTTAAAGAACATCCCTGTAATGGACAGACCTGTACAAAATCCTGACTTTAATTCCATAGAATACCTTTGGGATATTTTGGAACGTCGACTTCGTGCCAGACCTCACCGACCTCTCCTCAGTGGAACAAAAAATCTTCAAATGTTTGAATAGCTTATGGGACTTAAGTACGGGGTCATCAGCCCCTAAGTTACAAACTACTTATGAACTAGCTAACTCTAAGTACGGCACATATATCCATGCCCGACGGGAATTCGAACCCCCGACCATAGCTCAGTGGAACACTCCGTGAAGAATGCGCTGCCATTCCCCAAGAAGCCTTCCAGCACACGATTGAAAGTATGACTTCGTGAGTGGTAGTTGTTATCAAGGCTAAGGGTGGCCCAACACCATATTGAATTCCAGCATTACCGATGGAAGGCTCCACGAACTGGTTGTTGTATTCAGCCAGGTGTCCGGAAACCTTAGGTTACATGATGTATGTAGTATTGTCGCGATGAAATGGAAGCAGGCTTGACTTCGAATGCAAGGTTGTCGAGTGAACACAACACTTATACTGAAAGCAGGTTTATTGCGAACTGAAATATACACGCAGTACTGACTGCCTCTCAGGCAGAATGCTCTGCTATTTACACACAGACAGAATGTACCAGAAATTAGAAGAATAGTTGATATAAGAAACCAGTAGAATTTGCAAGTGCGCATAAGAAATATGTAGAAAATTCTGGAAATGTTAATTTCAAATTAATAATTTTTTGCCGGGAGACGGGATTGAACTGGCGATCTTCAGCACCGCAGTCGGTGACGATATCCCTTGCGCCACGCCGGCAGTTGGTTAACGTGGGGTATCGCGGCAATATCGACGCCAAATGCTGAGACTTGTAGTCTTGACTGGAGTATGGCCGCGTGTTGCTAGGATCCTGTCTAGAGACGCATTCCGAGAACCATTTTTTCATCCGTCAAGCGAGTCCATCTCGTGTTTTCGTTTCTGTGAAGCGCGACTACTTGCATATACGACGGGAGGCCGACGCGTCCCGCTTTGATCCTTCTTTGCGTCCTTAATCTGCCATTCGTTTATTTTTCCTGCGGCGACATCCACCGACGCGGCGTATGGGGTAGAGTCTCTCCCGTCGGCTGCGAACGGTCGCAAGAAGCCTTCCAGCACACGTTTGAAAGTATGACTTCGTGAGTGGTAGTTGTTATCAAGGATGGCCTAACATCATATTGAATTCCAGCATTACCGATGGAAGGCTCCACGAACTGGTTGTTATTTTCAGCCAGGTGTCAGGAAACCTTAGATTACATGATGTATGTAATGTACGAGGTATGTCCACAAAGTAAGTTCCGTTTGGTTATATGAACCAAGCGTGAACAGATACAGAAAAAATATTTATTGTATAAAAATCTTCATCTGTTCAACTAATTTTCTACATAACTTCCGAAATTTTTTAGGCACTTGTCATAGCGTGGGACAAGATTTTGTGTGCCTTCTTCAGACAAGGTTGCGGCCTGTGTATTCAACCATGTGGCAAACATGTTCTTTCAACTCATCATCGTTGAAGTGTTAACCACCAAGGACAAATTTTAGGTGTAAGAAGAAATGAAAGGAGTCTTCTTCCCTTCACGTTGCCGCCCGACCTCACAAGGCGAATGTGACCAAACAACTCTTACGGGAATTTCACTGGGACGTGTTTGATCATCCTTCGTAGAGTCTCGCTCCTAGCGACTTTCTTCTTACACCTAAAACCTGTCCATGGTGGTCAACATTTCGGCGATGACGAGCTCAAAGAATATGTTACCACATGGTTGAATACATAGGCGGCAACCTTCTACGAAGAAGGCATAGAAAGACTTTTGCCACGCTATCACAAATGCCTACAAAATTTCTGAAGCTATGTAGAAAAGTAGTTCAATAGTTGTATATTTTTGTACAATAGATATTTTTTCTGTATCTCTACACGTTTGTTTTATATAACCAAACGGAACTTACTTTTTGGACTTACCTCGTAGACGCCAAATTCTCAAGCATATAGTCTGGACGGAAGTATGGCCGCGTGTTGCTAGGATCCGAGAACCATGTTTTCATCCGTCAGGCGGGTCCACCTCGTGTTTTCGTTTCTGTGAAGCGCGACTACTTGCATATACGACGGCAGGCCGATGCGTCCCGCTTTGAGCCTTCTTTGCGACCTTAATCTGCAATTCGTTTATTTTTCCTGCAGCGACATCCACCGGCGCTGCGTATGAGGTAGTCTCTCCCGCAGGCTGCGAACGGTCGCAGCTAGCGTGCGTGTGTGGGCGTGTGTGCGTGGGCGGTGGAGGGGGGAGGGGAGGGGGGTTGGCGTTAACACGGCGTAAGCTGGTGGCGCACTAAAACGGGGCCACGCGCCGCCGCGCCGCGCAGGGCCACATGAATTACGTTCGGCCGCAGCGCGCGCGCGCCCGCCTGCCGCATCCATTATTCTGAGTTTATGCTCGCTAATTCAGAGTAATGCGATGCCGCGGAATACGAGTAATGCGCCCATTTATGTGAAGTGTACTCCCGGCTAATAACGGCAAACAATGTCTGCCCGCCGAGTCGGCGACATTTTAAATGAAGTCGATCCGTTAGCGGCGGCGCGCAGATTACCGCCGCGCCGGCCCGCTTTAATAAAACGCGACCCGTCGGCGCTCTTGTGTTTTAAGAATTAGTCGCAAATGATTTCATCCGTCATCGGCGCGCGGCGCGCACTCGCTAACGACGCCGCGAAACAGTGCGCAGCCGAAGCCCCGCGGCGAGGCGTCACTTAATGCGCGGTGCAAATGCGAGCGCTATTCACCAACCACACAATTACCACTCATCTCCTGCGCGCGTTATCTTTACTTATTGCCTCATTCTCTTCGACCTGTTTACATAGCTTTTCTAAGTCGCCGTTAAATGGACAGAAAGCGCGATTACAAATTTCTACAGCTACATCTACAAATCACATTTATGTGCCTGGCAGCGGGTTCATCAAACCACCTTTATGCTATTCATCAACCATTCCATTCTCCAATAGCGAGAGGGAAGAAAGCACGTCTTATTTATTTATTTATTTATATGTTTATTTAGCCTGATCAGATTAGGACCATCAGGCCCTCTCTTACATCGGACCAGGGTTTTACACATACAGTATTTCTTTACATGTGAGTTACCCATAACATAACAATGATTTTACAGATAAACAATTAATAACATAATTTATACAAGTTGATTACATGTAAAAGGATGTAAATAAAAGGTACTGACTTAATTCTAATATGATTAATACTAGTATTACACTGAGACATCTTCCGCTGCTGTTGGTGAAATAATAGAAGTAACAACATTGATATTAGCAGATATAAGATGTACTTTTAAATATATATCGACTGGTTAAGGCATGGCGAATTCTGACAGAAGGAAGTTAAGAAAGCTGTACCTGGCGAGAACAATGGCAGTAGGAGAATATCTGGGGGGAGGAATGGATATGACGTACCTGGACCGTAGGGTATTAAAGACTGACGTAATTATTGCTTTAGTAGATAATCCATTAACTGTCGTTTGAAGCTGGCAGTGTTATTCAGTTCTCTGATATACTGAGGTAGATTGTGCCAGAGCCTGGTTCCTGCTACTGAAAAGGATTTTGAGAAACCAGCTGAGTGATGGATAGCGACAGAAAGGGTTTTGCTCTTTCCCTTCGAGCTCTGATTTCTCGTATTTTATTCTGGTGATCATTTCTACCAGTGGTTATATCGGAACCGAATTTGGAAGCGGAATTTTAAATTTGGTTTATCGGAACCGGAACCGGAATCGAAACTGGAGCCAGGGGAGAGCTATGTTAAATTGTTAAGGGTAGTATGCATTTCACTGTGCTGTTTTTAAAGAATTCGCCTTTTGCTACTGCAAATGAAGGGTTTTTATTTTTATAATTCACCCATACGCGTTTTGCATTTGTCACAAGGCATCAATGGGTGTCCTGAAATATTTACATGTTTCTGTTTACACATAAACGTTAGTTTTTTCCTATGTACCAAACATTTCCTTTCTGATTCAAAACAGTTCGTTGTTTGCTATAAAATGGTGTACTTACAGCACTTGCTACTCCATGTAAGTCTCTAAGAGACCGATTTGGAGTATCAAGTGATGTAAGTACACCATTTTATAGCAAACAACGAACCTTTATGTGTAAACAGAAACATGTAAATATTTCAAGACACCTACTGATGATGCCTTGTGACAAAGGAAAAACGAGTATGGGTGAGTTATAAAAATAAAAACCCTTCATTTGCAGTAGAAAAAGGCGTTTTCTTATTTAAAAAAAAGTACAGTGAAATACATAATATTCAAGCAACGTGTTAAGGGTAGGTTCAATAAAGTAAAATTACACACGTTATTCATCAGTTATATATTATTAGTTCAAACGTAATTACAGGTTGTTATATACTGTACACCTGGGAGTTGAAAATAAAAACAAGTCTTAAACACTAATAATAAATCAACCGAACTAAATTATATTTTACAAACAAAAGCTTCGCAGGTTTTTCTCCGTTCAATCTACACCTCAACGGGTGCTAGATTAGGCCAGCACCACTAAAAAGTTGTTCGCTGGCTACTGAGCTTGGTGGAGACGACAAATATTGGTGGACAATCGTGTACAGGGTTTGATGTCTTGCATTCACCTTCTACCATAACAAAGGACTGGAATACGTTTTTCTCTATTGCACTCATTAAGTAAATTCTTCAATAGGGAAAAAAACTGCATGTTTATCAGATGCAGTGTTATCAATATCGTCATCATCGCTACTCAGTAATATATTCGATAAAATGGCTTCAACACTGCTATAATTACTGGTAGGCTGACCAGCTGATGCTTTCCCTTTTCTCTTTAGGTGCGTCAATATTTTCAAACTCATTTGCAAATTTATTACCATTTACAAGTAAACTCACCAAGTCAGATTCAATCTCTTACTTACTAACTTCGTTGACAAATTTTTCTTTACATCGAGCATCCAGATATGTACATCAACCTACGATATAATTTCCGTTTAAAATTTATTAGAATCGAAGGAGCAAAATCTATTGGAAGTTACGAACTTTCGGAATCGGACCTCCATAACATCCCTGATGTCTACCTATGTAGGTGGGAGTCAACTATATATCTTCGCATTCGGAGGAGAATGTTGCCGATTGGAGTTTCGTAAGTAGACGACGCCGCAGCGATAAACGCCGTTGTAATGATTCCCATCCCAGATCCTGTACCATTTCCGTGACTCTGTCTCCACTGTATCGTGGCAATACATAACGGGCTGCCCTTATATGGACTCTTTCGATGGTTTCGTCTAACCCACTTGATAAGAATCCCACACTGGGCAGCAATCAACCAAATAAGGACGGACAAGCGTGGTGTATTCAGTCTCTTTAGTAGTTTTGTTGCATCTTTATTATTGTTCTGCCAATAAAACGCAATCTCTGGTTCGCCTTCTTGTAAGCAAAGTTTAACGTATCTCTTTTCATTTTCGTTTCAGTTTTGAATTTATGCTGCGCTACATATTAGATTCAAATTCGCGTTTTAACAAACAGTGCCGTCCTCCGTTGAGCGCACCGAGACAGTAGTTTTTGTTTTCTCAGAACTGTAATGATGAATAGGGACTGTGTGTGACTGCTGTGCGCGGATGCAGTCTAAGCTGTTGACACTTGGCTCCCAACTTCAAGCCGTGTCAATCCCGGTTGCACAGCCGGAGGCTGCGATCGAGGCGCGTCGTTGTTGTTGGCCGATCGTGCGGACCGAACGGACTCCCGTCGTCTCCACAGATCGACCTGCGGCAGCGACATGCCCGGATACTACCAGCAATGAGGCAGACATCCCACCCGTGGTAGAGTGGGAGGTCGCTCCAGTGTGTGACAGGCGGCGCAAGACATTCCGGGGGATCGATGGTGAGGACTCACCGGTTCGTCTTGCAAATAAGTTTGAGGCGCTATCTGTTCAGGACAATGTTCCTGAACCGGGTGGTGTCTCTCATCCTGAAGCCACCACACAGTCTGCAAGATCCGGGCTTTCACAGAGGGTAAGTTTGCTTGTAGTTGGGATCTCCATCTTTAGCCTCTTAAAGAGATGGCTGCCAAAGACGGGGAACGGGTCCTCCCGGATGCCATGAAGGGTGCGGGGTGCAGCCAACTGCAGGTGGTGGCTCACGTCGGTACCAGTGATGTGTGTCGCTTTGCATGTGAAGATATCCTCTCAGGTTTTGAGCGGCTATCTGAAGTGCTTCCAAGATAAAAGCAGAGCTCCCCATATGCACCATAGTTGGCAGGACCAACTGTGGACCTCTGGTACATAGCCGAGTGGAGGGTCTGAATCAGAGGCACAGAGGGTTCTGCCACCGTGTAGACTGCAGATTCCTTGCCTTGCGCCATCGGGTGGTGGGGTTCCGCTGAATAGGTCAGGAGTCCACCACACGCAGGAAGCGGCTACACGGGTAGGAGGGACTGTGTGGCGTGGACTGGGCGGTTATTTAGTGTAGACGGCTTTGGGGAAACACTAAATGGGCTGTCTCAAACGGTGCAGGTCGATCACAGGAGAAACATAGATTTAGGAACTACCGGTATAACAGTTGTAAATTGTCGTAGCTGTGTTGGGAAAGTACCAGAACTCCAAGCGTTAATACAAAGCACCGAAACACATGTGATTATAGGTAGCGAAAGTTGGCTTAAGCCGGAAATAAGTTCAGCAGAGGTTTCTGCAAAAGATCTGTGCTCAGAAAGGATAGATTAAACAAAATAGGTGGAGGCGTTTTTGTCGACGTCAAAAGTAGTCTTACGTGTAGGAAAGTTGAAATTGATAGTTCCTGGGAGTTCTTATGGGTAGAGGTTGGAAATCTTAATTAATAATTGGATCCTTTACGCCCTCCCTCCGCCCACCGATTCTGATGATACGATAGCACAAAGTTTCAAAGAAAAGCTGTGTCTAATTGCAAACATGTAACCGACTCACACAATAATAGTAGGCGGCGATTTTAATTTACCCTCAATCTGTTGGCGATACTATATTTTCATATCAGGAGGTACGCATAAAACATCGTCCGAAGTTGTACTCAACGCATTCTCTGAGAATTACTTTGAACAATTAGTTCATGAGCCAACTAGAATTGTAAATGGATGTCAAAACACACAAATAATCTTGAGCTCATTACGAACATCAAAACGGATACAAGTGTTAGTGAACAGAGAGCTATCGTAGCTGTATATCGAAAGTCCCAAACTTAGCAAAATAGACGAAAAGTATATTTGTTCAGGAAAGTAGATAGAAAAACAATACATTGCTTCTTGTAAGACATTTCTCATTGGTTCCTAACACTAAACGTTATTGTAGACCGGATGTGGCTCCAATTTATAGAAGTGGTATAGACAGCAATAGACAGTTTTATCCCAAATAAATTAATAAAAGGAGATGATCCCCCTTGATACACAAAATAGGTCAGAATACTGTTGCAAAAACAACGGAAAAGGCCTATTTCATTGACGTCGAACACAAAATCTCCAGGATTGGCGATCCTACACAGAAGCTCGAAATTTAGCCAGGACTTCAATGCGAGATGCCTACAACATTTTTCACAACGAAACTCTTTCTCGAAATTTGCCTGAAAACCGAAAGAGATTTTGGTCATATGTTAAATAAACTAGGGGCGAAACACAAACAAAACCCTCATTACGTGATAGTAATGGCTATCCTGCCGATGATAACGCTACGAAAGCAGAGTTACTAAACATAGTTTTTAGAAACTGGTTCACCGAAGAAGACGAAACCAATATTACAGATTTCGAATTACAGAGGCCAGAATGAGTAATGTTGAAGTAGATATCCTAGGCAACTTCAGAATCCTGAAGCAACTTAAATCACTTAATAAGAACAAGTCTTCTGGTCCGGACTGTATACCCATTAGATTTCTGTCTGAATATGCTGAATCGATAGCTCCTTACTTAACAGCCATATACGACCGCTCTCTCAAAGAAGTATCTGTACCAAAAGACTGGAAAGTTGCACAAGTCACACATATATTCAAGAAAGGCAGTAGGAGTAACCCACTAAACTATAGGCCTATTTCATTGACGTCAATTTGCAACAGGGTTTTGGAACATATCCTGTATTCAAATATTATGAATTATCTCGAACAGAATGATCTATTGACCCAAGGTCAACACGGATTTAGAAAATATCGTTCATGCGAAACACAACTAGCTCTTTACTCACACTAATTGATGAGTGCTATCGACAAGGGATCTCAAATTGATTTTGTATTTCTTGATTTCCAGAAGGCTTTTGGCGCCGTACCTCACAAACGGCTTTTAATCAAATTGCGTGGTTACGGTATAACGCCACAAATTTGTGACAGAATAGGGGATTTCCTGTCAGAGAGGACACAGTTTTTAGTAATCGATGGTAAAGAATAGACTAAAACAGAGGTGATATCGCACGTTGTACAGGGTAGTGTTATTGGTCTTCTGCTGTTCCTTATTTACGTAAATGATTTGGGAGAAAATCTAAGCAACTCCCTTAAGATGTTGACGCCGTCATTTATCGTCTATTAAAGTCTTCTGAAAATCAAAACCAACTGCAGAACGATCTGCATAAAATATCAGTATGGTGCAAAAATTGGCAATTGACTGTAAATAATGAGAAGTGTGAAGTCGTCCAGATGAGTACGAAAAGAAATTCGTTAATCTTTGTTTACAAGATAAATCTATCAAAAGTGAAGGCCGTAAACTCCACAAAATACTAGGAATCATTATTATTTCGGATTTAAACTGAAAAGAAAACGTAGCTAATGTCGTGGGGAAGGAGAATCAGAGGCTGCGTTTTATTGGCAGAACCCTTAAAAGATGCAACAGAACTACTAAAGAAATTGCTTACACTACGCATGTCCGTCCTTTTTTTGAGTATTGCTGCCCAGTGTGGGATCCTTATCAGCTGAGTTTGACGGGGGACATAAAAAGAGTCCACAGAAAGGCAGCTCGCTTTGCACTGTTAGGAAAATGATACAGGATCTGGGATGGTAAATATTACCACAACGGCGCTTATCGCTGCAGCGTGGGCTACTGACGAAAACTCCAATCGCCGACATTCTCCTCAGAATACAAAAATATATTGGTTACTCCCAGTTACATAGGTAGACAACATCATAAGAATAAAATACGAGAAATCCTCCAAAGGAGAGATTCAGGTGTTCTTTCTTCTCGAGCGCTATTCGAGAATAGGAGGTAATTAGTATAAGGGAGGTTTAAGGGAGGTTCGATGAACCCTCTGCCAGGCACTTTAATATGATTTGCAGATGTATATGTAGATGTAGATGAAAGATGTAGAGATTTATCTCCTCTACAAATTCGGTTAATCAGTTTTCGTGTCTGATAAATGGTTTATTTGTAGTTACTCTTATATTAGAAACAACTTTTTTTAGTATTACCAACGTATTTTTTGTCCGAAATATTTGAAAAAGGGAGGTTCTGGTCTCTGGCGCCAACAATTGTGGCAAATTTGGTGCCGATCAGTTGAAAGGTTCGACAGACAGACAGGCATCGTCAAATCGCCGTTATTTTTGTAAATATCTCTGAAACGATGCAAGACACGAAAAAAAAAAAATAACCAAGCAAAGTAGTAGAGAATTTTCTCCCCTATAAGTCTGTTTATTCAATTTTCATGTCAAATATACGGTTAAGCCGTTATTTTCATTTTAGTTCCGAGCAGCCAAAAGACGATCCCAAAGGTTCACTTTTAGTGTTATTACCGTAACTAGAGTGGGCCAATAATATATTATAAACAGGTCATAATGTGTGTTTACAACACCTGCATCTCATCACTCGCTGTTTGTATAGTTGTCTTATATTAATTGTTATTAACAAATCATTATTGTTTTTCCTTAAAAGTTCATGATTATACGTAATATAAATGTTGCAGATAAAACGGTTGTACCAAAATTTGCGTCTCGATGAGACCTTTCAATTGAGCCCTCGTTCGCTACTGTACTTCGATTAGCTTAGACTCTGGATTTTCCAAAGTGAATTAATATTATTGATAGATGTGAAGCATTGAATTAAAATTTGTGGTGCGGCCGGGAATCGAACCCGGACCTCCATGCTTACTAGGCAGACGTCTTAACTTTTTTTTTTTTTTCCTGTTGACATGGAATATCCTTCCAAAGAAAGATAAGTGAAAAAAAATAAAATAATAATAAAAAATGAAAAAGAATAAATAAATAATTGTCTTTCTCTTACAGATCTGCTCCTGGGGAAAAACTTCACTTAAACATCCCAGCGCATTGACAGCTGCAGAGTTCGGCTTCACGTAATATTTGTTTAGGAGGTGTTCCCCCACTCCGTTCTTGATCGGTCCACGCTTCTGTTTTCTGGAATTTGTGTTTTTCCACTTTACATTTTGGATTTCTCACATCTTAAATTTAATTTTATTTGTTTATTTTTCCTCGTCTCTTAACTCTGCGCTTGTCTCGTGCCGTGGGCGTCGTTTTAGCAAGGTTTCGCCACGGGACACGTGAAAGGGTGTAATCGCTCCTTCTGGCGTAGGAATTCCGAAAAGAAATTTTTAATGTGAAATAAGACCACAGATTCTGTCGGGGGACATTTTTTTCCCATACGAAACGGAAAGCACTTCTGATACATCTCTCAGACGTCAGAATTTTAAAAACATCACTAAAAGGAAAACACCACAAGGAGCAAAAAAGAAGTTTTGTTTAAAGCAAACATGAAAATCTCGGCGTGTTCTAATTTTTCAGAATGTCACAATCTGGGTCTTGTAATGGGAGCTAATTATGATTCAAGTCCTTCTTTGTGTGTCAAACAATAGAATTTTCAAAAAAATTGGCGAAATTTTTCTTATAGTGTCGCGATGTCATTAGGATATGGTGCTGCAGCTGAAGGTATAATAGAAAATCTTCTTTGCTTTTATTTGCTTCAGTAAGGATATAGTGGACTGTTTGACCTTTTAACCAATTGACGGCGTTCCGTTTTGTATATGGATAAGGCACACTGTCTGGAGTCAAAAAATCTGCAGGCTTGATTGTCTCTGGTACGGTTCGGGTGATTGTGGCTATCATTTGCCTAGCGAGTAGCCAGACTGCTGTCACGTTATTGCAGACAAACCTATGTTCGTCAGTGTCTGGTATGCTACAGTTTCCACACAGCGGCGAGTCCACTAAATGGATGGCGTGAAGATTGGACTTGGTGGCAAGTTTTCTGTTCACAGCTTTGTACCATGTAGTTCTCACATTTGTCGGTAAATGACGGGTGCTGATATTTTGCCATATTATTCGCCAGTCATATTGAGGGTACTTTTCTTCTACCACGTTTCTACTCTTGGTTTTCATTAATTTTTCATACACTGTCTTCAGTTTGGTTAAGTTCGTGGTACAGACTCTGGTCCGAATGTAGCTAAGTTCGATTAAAAACTGTTTAAAATGGTGAAAGTCAAGCCCCAGGGGCTATTTCCTCTAGTAGATGGGACGTTAAACTGTGTTGCGTCTTTCGCCACAGTTTATATGTGGTGCACACGAATAGCGCTCGGGATTTCAGAGCAACATCAATAAGTTTAAGTCCACCCTTATCCGCGGAGAGAGTAAGAGTGACAAACTTGATCTTAAAGATACTTCCTTGACTTACGAAATGGCCCAGAGCAGACATGATTCTAGCTGTTGTTTCACCGGGTAAAGGTAAAACTTGTGCCACGTAGTGTAGTTTCGAAACTATATACATGTTAGCAAAGGCTGCCTTTTGGATGTCATCGAGCTTTCTCGCACGTTGCTCCTTGACGCATGCTCGCACACTTGCGAGTAGTTTCTTAGAGTTGGCAGCTATGGTGTGCTGTATGGTGGACCTATAATCGATGCCCAGTATACGTTTGTTGGTGACCACATTGAAGTTTTCTATGTCCTGCAACGACATTCCAGCACCTATGCTCATGATGCTGGATTTCGCTTTGTTGAGTTTCGCACCCGAAGCTAGTTCGTAGTTAGTGAGCACCTGAAGTGTCTTCTCGATGTCATTTGCACTCGTGATAACAAGACCCACATCATCGGCGTATGCCTTGCAGACAATAGATTGACCATGGATGCACAATCCTTGCAGTCGTTGCTGTAGAGTGGCTAGGAGGGGCTCAATGGCAATGGCGAACAAGGCCATGGACAGTGGACACCCTTGTCTGACTGAACGTGTGAAGTCCAACGGTTTCGTCATTTGTCCATTGATCATAATCCGGGACGTGCTATTCCTCAAAATTCTTCCAACGACGTTGACAAAATTATGGGGAATCTCCATCGCGGACATAGTTTTGAGAAGGTAATTATGGTCCACCCTATCGAAAGCCTTTTCAAAGTCAAGTGTCATGATAGCGCACCGTAGTCGGAGAACATCTGCTGTCGCAATGATGTCTCTATATTCGCAGACCGTTTGAATGATTGACCTCCCCTTACCCACACTAGTCTGATATGGGCCAGTGACCTCGTGCAGTATCATTTGTAATCTTCGAGCGAGTACGCGCGCCATAATTTTGTAGTCGCTGTTCAGGAGACTGATGGGTCGAAGATGGTTTACGGAAATGCTGCTGGGGCGTTTCGGAACTAGCACGATAATACCTTCCAGAAATTCCTTCGCGATTTCTCTGTCAGAAGCCATTAATTCATTGCATATGAGTAGCAGTTTAGACTTCGTCTGTGCTTGGAAGACCTGGTAAAATTCTGCTGGAAGGCCGTCAGGCCCCGGCGATTTATTTTTGGGGCTCTGCGCGATAGCTGTTGTCAGGTCGTCATCGTCAATCTCTGCGGTAAGTCGCTGCGATGCCTCTCTGCTGAGACGGCCCTGCAGATTCCGTAACAAGTCCTCCTGAGCTTCGGTATCCACTGGGCAGCCTGACATTATGGATGAAAGATGGCTGTAGATTGCCTCTTTAATGTCTCTCTGTGGTGTGAGGACGGTACCGTCACTTCCTTTTAGTTCCGTGATAATTTTTCTGTGTGCCCTTTTCCTTTCGCGCATAACGTGGAACATCGAGGTTTCTTCATGTGGGGCGGCAGCCTGCGTTCTCGCACGAATTTGGAAACCCTCTAATTGTTTGCGCTTCAGAGCCAGAATTTTGGATTTTATCCTCTTGATCGCGACGTAGTTTTCAATGACTGATTGGTCCAATTTGTAAAGGTCCCGCAAGCATTGGAAATAAAATTCTGTCGTTGTCTTGAACCAAAAACTTTTTCCCTTCGAGTAATCTATGAACATTTTCCTCAATTTCGGCTTCGCACACTTGATCCACCAGGTCAAAGCAGAATCATACGAAGTGAATTTATTTTCACAGTCCCGCCATGTTTGTTGGAAACGCTCGCGGCATTCGGCGTCTTTTAAGTGAGATACGTTAAGCTTCCAGTAGCTTCTTCCTCTGTAGGTGCCTTGTCTCGCCATATTAATGGTGCATATAAAGGCAGCATGGTCGGTGAAGCTGGTGGGCCACACTTCTGCATGTAAGATACGAGTCGTCAAGTTGTTAGATACGTACATCCTGTCTAAGTGGCTGGCCGAATGGTTAGTGACAAACGTAAACCCGGGTGCATCCCCATGGCTGTGCTCACACGCATCGGTTAGACTGAAATCGTTGATGATGTGTTCCAGTTCGGGAGACGCATTGAAGTTAGGGAACTGATCTTTGCGATGGAGGACACAATTGAAGTCACCTGTATAAAGGATCTCGGCTTGATACTCTCCAAAGAGAGGAACAATTTCGTGCTGAAAAAATTCTGCTCGGTGACGGCGGTTGCTGCTCCCAGATGGCGCATATATATTTATGATCCGGGTAATGTGAACAGTACAAGCGATCCCCCTGTCGTTGACGAGTTTTTCCACATTCGTTACTATTATTCCTTCCTTAAAAAGTATAGCAGTCCCTAGGTCACCATCGCTTCCAGCATTTATGACAGCGTGGTATCCATATATTTCTTGAAGTGCAATGTCGGTTACTTCCTGCAGTAAAATGATGTCGATATCCACCGAGTACAGAAAGTCTTTCAAGCTATGTAATTTTAATATACTGCGTATGCTGGTGATGTTCAGAGTCGCGATTCTATAGGCTTGATAGGTGGTCATGATGTAGTGCGTTTTACAAGGATGGCTTGCGGAATTTCGCACCTGTTAGTAGGTGTCGGACACATGACCAGCCTCAGTTTCCTGGCTCTGGAGGGGTGTTCGGTCCTCTGAAGTGGCTGGCACGGCGGCAGTGAAATACGTAGGTTCCCTCATTTCCTCATCTCCGTTCACCTCGTCCGCCCAGTTTTTCTGGAATGACGGAGAGAACGTGTTTGTTTCAATAACACAGGAATTTGCCGGGTCAAAGTTGTCGGGTGCTACTCTGGCGAATTGTTTTGCGCCCACGGAGGCGTCACCGGGTGCCTTGGGAAACATGTTGGGCTGAGTACGGTCAGAAACTTTCCCTGGACCCTCATTTAACTTCTGCACTACTTGTTTGACCTTCTCGCGCATTAATGGGACAATTTCTTCGGCAGCTTGATGCGCGATTCTGCGTTTCTTCTTTTTCCTGGGTGACTGGCTCTTCGTCGGGCTTGCGGAGTGTTGTGGAACACTTTCCTGTTCGGGATCGGTGGCAGTTTCGTTAGCAGAAGGTACATCTGATTTCGAACAACTTTCCTGTACTCTCTCGCTGGAGTTTTCCGCAGAGGGTTCTTGCTGGTGTGGTGCGACAGAAACTGCAGCCGCGTGGTCAGTGACGTCCATCAGAGGAACACTCTGGACTTTGTGGACGGGAGCTGCCTTTGAGGGCTCGGTAGGTTCCCGGTCTCCAGAGACTGCCGCCGAGGCCTCAGCTACTTCCATCGGGGTTTCATGGTCAGCAGAGTTGTTATCCTGAGAAGTATGCAGAACGGGGGCGATGGGTGGGGATCCCGCGACAGCCGCCACGTATGAAATCGGCAGTGAGGACATAGCAGGAGGTCTGACAGATTCGCCGGCCGGTAACTGCGGTACGCGCCTCTGCATACACTGTGCACGCACGTGGCCCGTCGCCCCACACCCTGCGCACGTTCTGGGCTGCCCATCATACATGACAATGGCTCGGTACCCACACACGTCAATATATGACGGAATATGTTTCCGTAAATCGACCTTTAGTTGTCTGATGCCATTTAGTACCGGAAACCTATGCGCACCTGACCAGCTTTCTGCAACGTTGCTGAGTACCGTGCCATAGGATGACACTACTGGATTAATTTGTTCTCCTGTGACCTCGAAAGGTAATTCAAATATTCTGATTGTTCTTATACCGAAGCCGGCGTGGTTAACAGTAACTTCACTTATGTTGCCATCCGAGTGCTTGAATTTATAGCTACCGCCACTAGACTGTAGTATTCTCTCACAAAGTTCTGCTGTCCTCAGTTTGACGTAAATAACCGTACTCACGATCGAGAAATGAATACCGACAAGCTCATCTGAGGTAATCTACACAACTTCTTCAAGAAAACGTTCAAATTCGTAAGAGGTCGGTCTAACGAACGTACGATCGAAGGTGAACTTCAAAGTGTCTTTTCTATTTGGCTGATTCATGGTGTCATCTTCTAATGGTCTCACAAACACAACAACAGCGAAAAGCTGCAGCAACACTCCGACTTACCACGCGCTAGCGAGGCGGCCGCAGCACACCGCGGACTTCCTCACTGTACCGCTGTCGCAAGCGGACTGCGGACTGCGGACTTCTCTGTATCGTTCCAATTTTAGTATATGTACCACCGAAGAGAGTACAATATCAATTAATATGAATAAATAATCCCTGAGACGGATTTACGTCTCAAATATGTCAAAGACATTATTGATAGATGTGAAGCATTGAATTAAAATTTGTGGTGCGGCCGGGAATCGAACCCGGACCTCCATGCTCACTAGGCAGACGTCTTAACCGTTTTTTGTTGTATGGGTAGTTCTCTTACTTGCGGTCGCTGATCATTTGTGTTCGTTCATGTTCGGTGTGTCGTTGGCTCAGCCTTTTTTTTTTTTTTTTTTTTTTTTTTTTTTTTTTTTTTTTTTTATTGCAGAGGGCGTTGAGCCCTCTGACCGGGCGCGCTGAGCCACGGCGCCCGGCGTTGGTTACCCAGCCGGGAATTTTGGTATAAAATTAAAACGCTGTTCTCTTTCATTTGCTTCTTCGTGCTAGTCTGTAACTCTAATAGTGTCAGCGTAGTATTTAAAAATAAAGACAAAGCCGTATTTTCCGTCGGGAAAATACGGCAGTTGAATAGGACGTCACGTCCGCCAGCTTGTTCTCCATGTGGTCTCCATCCGCCGATGCGAAGCTGGGCGAGGCTTACCTCCTTGCAGCGGCTGATTGCCTGTTCATTCGTCGCAACTTTCGTTGCTCTTCGCCATTTCTTCAGTTTCACTTTCCTCGTTGTGAACCTTCCACCAAAAATTTCCCCCAGTGACTCAAAATGACAAACTGAATAGATGTGTAACTCACTGATTCTGAAAGGTATCGTTATGGTGGGTGTGTTGCAAAATAAAAGGTTAAGGCAGGGGAGATGAAGGACGGCATGCAAATGGAGTATGCAAATGGTTTGTTCACTTGATATTAAAGGATAGGCGTGGCTGACCCAACATCAAATTTCCAAGTAATAAAACCCATCCAATATTGGGTAAAGGGGGCTATCTAATTTGAATGATTTGAATAAAGAAATTTGTTTAGACTCGTTTTATTCTCTGAAGTCAAATGAACGGCAAAGCAAAAGTTCACATACAATTCAACTCAGATCAAATTTAACGAATGCCTTTTACAAAACAATATACACTCCTACAGCAAGTGACTGGTAAGTCGAAGATAATTGTATTTGATGTTAAACACTTGTGACAATCCACATTTAACTGGTAACCGGCCTAATCGAGAGGAATATTCCGATGCCAGATTACAATGAGTTTAGCTAACGTTTTCAATGTCCCGAAAACGTGAGCACCCGTCAAAACTCGAACAAATGCACGCGATACTGTAGCAAACTGTGCCGGCTGGCGATGTCAGCAACACGACGGTGCGCCTAATATCAGGCAGGCTGATCTTGCTTTCGGCTTGCCAATACTCAGATCTATTAGTACAAGTTTTGGAGCAACTCCAAAAATTGTACCACAAACTCCAAGTACCGCTGCTCGAAGACAAGTATAAAACTGAGAGCAGAAGAGAAGCGTCTGCTCTCCTCAGCTGCCCAAACACCAGTCTCCTCTCTCTACTTCTCAAATCTCCGTCTCCTCTCTGCAAAGCCACCAGGCTCCACCTTCCTCTATTGAAACGCCAATACGCAGGAGCCGAAGTACGGCCAATCACGGCTTGTGTTCGGAAGTCAGACAGCCGAACCCCCTTACTATAAAACAGCAGGCAATGGCCAGCTCTCCCGCGCTTTCAAATGTTCAAATGTTTGTTAAGCTTATGGGACTTAACTACGGGGTCATCAGTCCCTAAACTTACAAACTACTTATCAACTACCTTATACTAAAGACGGAACAAATATCCATGCCCGAGGTGGGATTCGAACCCCCGACCGTAGTGGCCGTGCAGACCGTGACTGGAGCGGCTCAGTCTCCTCGGCCACCGCGACCGGCCCCGCGCTTTCCACTGGTCGGGCCTCGCCCTTACGTCCAGCGTTTCCACGGTAGCCTTCAGGCACCTTTAAAAACACGGCCAACAAGTTGTTTCCAGCAAACGGCCAAACTCCCTCGCTACTGTACAATTGCGGCGGCCACCAGCTTGGCGCCAGAGATTACAATGCCCTAGTGGGTGCCACCCTGGCGTTCGCCAACTTGGCGCCAGACGTCTCAGCTCTCCCTTCGCAAAGCACCATACACCACCCACGGAGACATATTGTATTGCTCCAGACGCTCCCACCTAGACGATGCCAGTGTCGGTGGCGCCAGCCAGGTATTTGGAAGGCTAACCTCTCAGTCCTACCTGCTGTGGCCTTCGGCCATAAAGTATCTTCCGAGAACCGCTGACCCTCGTGGTCGCCACTAGCTCTCAATGCGCGTTTTTACCCCCTCACACAACCAAGTAACACAATATTTCTCTTTCCCCACAAGTTATTAAATCGATAACCTACGAATAATCTAATAAAATTAACGAGGTTGTGTTGTCCTTTTACTGTTGGAAAGCAACGTGGCAGTACTGAAATCTCTCAAATCATTTCAGACAGGTTATTGCAGATATAAATACGACAGCATAAAATGGAACACGAATATTAGCTTAAATCTTAAAGTTTGAAAATTTGCCAATGTTTGAAAAGCTGCATCTCAGGAACTATTGTGTATTTCGAGCTCATTTTTGTCTCAAATTGTAAAAAATTTAATGCAGTTTAAAAATGTATCGAACAGTGTTTGTCGAAAACGTGCTCCTTCATGAGAGAAAACTGAAAGAAGTACGAAAATTGTGTTTTTTGGGATATTCAAAAGTGATTTGGGGGTCTGCCGAGGTCAAAAACTTGGATCTAGCATTTCAGTCACATCCCATACAAAAAAAGACCTACTGCCCCCATTTGATGCAACTAACGATGTTCTAAGTTACTGGACTAGCTGTCGAACTAGCGCGCTTTGTGCTACTAAATTTTTGTGTAATTGAATTGAGTGTAAAATTTACTGATACTGGCCCCTGCTAGCAAGGACTTGAGAGGCCACGTAGTTAAATGTTGAATGTAATTATTTATCCAGAGATTAGCGCCACAGAGTGCGTACTAAATTTGTTGTAATTGAATTGCGTGTAAAATTTTCTGATACTGGCCCCTGTTTATACGTTGTTATAACGTCACAACAGGGTAAGGACAGTCGAGGTCAGAGGCGGACCCAGGACGGTCTGCTGGGGGGGGGGGGGGGGGGGGGGGAAGAATTCTCATCGTCAGCTAAACTATGGCTCAGCAGAAAGACTCTAGAACCGGCCACCTCATTTTACCCCACGCCCAATCAAACAAAAGCCTTACAGTTTTGAACATAAAAAACCTATTTATTCCTGCCATTTTTCATGTATATATTCATTTGTATAAGGGCTGTATGTCTGTAAAATCTCTTGGAAGTACAATTAGTAGTAAAGAAGAAATAGATTAAAACTTGGTGCGTGATGGGGCGGTTATCCATGAACGCTACTATTAATGTGCTCATATAGCATGGACTACGTGTCGTACTGTGATACAATTTAGAAGGTACACTCAACTATATGTGTGCATACTGTCTGTAAAATTTCCTGAGGGTACAATTTGTAAAGTTCAAATTGTAAATTGTAACGTCCTACCGAGAGCCGTAGTTTTACTCCATAAACAGCGGAAAAGCAGTAAGCGAGAAACTGTTTTCCTTTCATCATTTTACTATGGTTGCCAGCGAGAAAAAGTTTAATAAAGGTTTGAAATTATGTTTAAAGTTTGTTGCAAGTCGCTAATTACCGCCATCTCATACAGTGTATTTCGAAAGTCTCGCCGCATTATATGGCATTTTTTGCTATTTATATTGGTTATGACGTAATATCTTTTGAACCGTGTGCCGTATGTGATTCTCAACCATGCACGGTAAGGAATGTGTGTACCAAATTTGGTTGAAATCGGTCCAATGGTTTAGGAGAAAATGAGCAGCATTGTCCCAAAATGCAGCAGTTTTTCGCGCATCTCATTGTTTATGGCGTCATATCTCGTGAACTATATTATATCGTATGTGATTCTTACACTTACGGCAACCGTCCTCATGGATTGAAGCTTACGTGTACAAAATTTGAAAAAGGTTGGATGAAAACTGTAGATTTGTATGCAACGCGTACATACATACGGACACTCCATATATTAGAAAAAAGCTGTTGGGGGGGGGGGGGGGGCGAACAACCTTTCCCTCCACCCCTCACCCCCCCTTGGATCCACCTATGGTCGAGGTAGACCAAGGAGAAAGTATTTGGTTTCGGTCAAGAATGAAATAACAGGCTTAAAATCAGACGAAGCATCAATGTTAGCATTGATTAGGGGATCGTGGAGGAATTTTAGTAGGTGTACTTTACCCCAGACTGAAGGCTGAAAGGCATAATCAGTCTTTAATGACGGTGATGATGACTATACAAATAACCTATTTAGTTAGGATTTATGAAATAAATCGCAATTTGCGATGTTATGGCTGCACTGTATTAGGTTTAGATGAAATACCAAACTGTGGCGAATGAAAATTTGTGCCCGACCGGGATTCGAACCCGGGATCGCCTGCTTATTAGGCAGACGAGAGTGACCACTCGGCCACCGAGGACACAGTGAGCAGCCCGACTGCAGAGGACTCTTCCCTGCACGTCTCCCGCCACACACAAATCTCCATTCGCCACGCTGTCTCTTTCTTATACCACAGCGATTTATTTCATTCATTTGAACGCTGTAATTCGTCAAAAATATATTTAATTGTAGTTAGGAGTTGCTTGAGCCAAAAGAAGAAACATTTCAACGAGAGATTTGCTAAACTCAGCGCACACGTTTCGCGGTGACGCCTGTTAGTAGCGACAGGGTCGATGAACAGTACCTGTGGCTGGTGGACTGACCCTCCCTGACCTCCGGTGGCGCAGTCGGCGGCTGTCTGAGACGGCTTCAGCTGCGGACAGCAGACGGCCCGTCAGCCAGCTAAGAGGATCCGCGGCCTCCCCTGGGGCCGTTTATCCGGCAGTCACTTAAGCAGCACACAATCCTGCCGGCCTGCGAGGGGCCGCAGGGGACCACGCTGGGCGCTGTCTGCAAGGCGCCGCTCTGCTCTGCCACCGCCGCTCTCACTCTGCAGAAGGGAAGACACCTGTCGGCAAACTCTGGAGTCCCGCAATGCCATCGTAATGATCGAATTCTGAAGCGATAGCCACATAATACTCTAGTTACCTATGTTTTTAACAATATAAGCTCGGAACTTAAAAGTATTGGATTTTTGTATACAGGGTGTCCCATCTTGTCCATCAAATGTCTATAAATCTATCGGAGCAAACTGCGTGGTCATTAGTCCGTAGCTTACAAACTACTTAAACCTAGGTAAACTAACCTACGGACAAACACACACACATCCATGCCCCAGGGAGGACTCGAACCTCCACGGCGAGCAACCGCGCGCTCCGCAGCAAGATGCTTTAGACCGTTCGGCTACTCCACCGCGGCACTTGCCCACCCAAAATATCTCTGGAACTATAACAGCTATTGGAAAACGACTTTTTCCTCTCTTAATTCCGATAGCGCCACGCGCCGAAAGGGACTGTGCGTCATGCTTCTTTGACGTTCTCTTTCTAATGTGTCAGTAGTGTCGTCGGGTTCACCTTAAACTTTTTTTTTCTGTTGAATATCGTTCGTTGCTCTTCGTTCTTCATATCTGCGTCAGTTCTAGCGCCACTGGGTAGTTTGCAAATAATGTTCTTTGTCGTGGATTGTTAAGGAGTTTCATAGCCTGATTTATAGTATAGAGTTGAAAATCATGGTAGGTGCCGGTTTATTAATTATACAAGGTGTACCAGCTATCTTGACCACCCAAAATATCTCTGGAACAATAACAGCTATTGGAAAACGACTTTCACCGGTATCAATGTACGGATGGGGCCCATGAATGTACATATTTCGAAACATTTTAAAACGAAAGCAAATGAGATTTTTAACACAAACATGGTTTTTTTTTAAATGGACACCCTATATTTTTTCTTCAGCAATCCATAGCATGACAAATCACATAAACAATGGCGTTGATTGCATCGCAATATTCCAATTACATCCCGAGATATTGCGACGCGAAGTTGACGCTTGAAAAACCCTAAATGCGTTGCTAGCGCACGTCCTGAGGCTCAGGCGTGAACCCCATGCTGTCCGTAATCGCGATGTGATTGACATGCGTAATCGCACTTCCATACTTATCAAGAGGTCCGAAACGAATAATACAGTCTGCTGCCATCAATTCGCGATTACGGGCAGCATGGGGTTCACGCCTGAGACTCAGGACGTGCGCTAGCAGCGCATTTCGGGTTTTTCAAGCGTCAACTTCGCGTCGCAATATCTCGGGACGTAATTGCAATATTGCGATGCAATCAATGCCATTGTTTATGTGATTTGTCATGCTATGGATTGGTGAAGAAAAAATATAGGGTGTCCATTTAAAAAACATACGTTTATGTTAAAAAACACATTTGCTTTCGTTTTAGAATGTTTCCAAACATGTACATTCATGAGCCCCAGCCGTACATTGATACCGGTGAAAGACGTTTTCCAATGGCTGTTATTGTTCCAGAGATATTTGGGGTGAACAAGATAGCTGGTACACCCTGTATATAAATATATCACGTGAAGTCAAATAGTAAACAGCTCAAATAGTAAACAAACAGCCATTCAATGCGCTTCTCTCAAATTTCCGAGAAAATCAACTTCGAAGTTTGTTTAGTCTCTGTAGTTACAAACACAGTGTGAGGCGCTTAAAACTGTTTTCCGAAATATTTGGAAAAATACAAGTCGGATTTTAAAAAATTGCAATAAAAGTTTTTCACCTCGTAGAGGAACATCCGTTAACACAAAGCTCGACTCCGCCTACACCAACCCCGAGGCGGGAAGGGGGGGGGGGGACATTGAAATCTTATATTGGAAACCCTATTCTTTTCGATCCCATGGGCCCTCAGCGCAGAAAATTTCTCTAAGAGGCGTCATATAAATATATTAATGGGCTGCTACTTTATAGTTTTTCATTATAATCTTATGGATCCATTTCGGCTAAATAGCCATCATCAGACAATCTGCGATATGTACAAATAAGTATACAATATTCACCATTTTGTTTTTTCGACATAAACTTTTTTACTTACGTCCATATGACATACTTGGCCAATGTCACGCTGCTTATATAAAATTATACATATAATTCCTAAATATCAAGTAATGAACATTCTTGATTACACACCACAACACAACACCCTCATGGTATTTTGAATCAACAGTCTGATTTTAAACACGAAAATTTTATCGATCATTTTATTTATTTCTTGGTCAAAGATATCGGACAAATACAACCAGTAACAGACCACAGACATACCTTAAATACAGGCTGAATCACCTAACACTTGCACCGCAAATATTGTGGAAACTAAAAGTGCGATTGATGTGCGGATTTCACAGAATGGATTGGTAGGCAGCGGCTCGTATTTTTAGCCAACAAACAGATGGTAATAATACTTAGAAAGTGTATTTTTACGCAAACATACAGTTTTCTAAATGGAAAAGTGGTTGTTTTTATCATGCTTTGAAATTTTTTACACCAGCTGTGTACAAAGAATTTTGAATGACATTTTTATCATATTCAGTCTGACAGCTACAACCGTTCAAAGTATCGGAGGCGGAAGCTGCGATAGCGTAACCGACTGGCCGAGTGGCTAGCCCCTGGGGCACGGCCCACTGTCTCATGGCCACCGGCCAGTCAGCTACGCTGTCGTAGCCTCTGCCTCCAAAACTTTGAATGGTTGTAGCTGCAAAACTAAACGTGATAAAAATGTCATTCACAATGCTTTGTACACAGATGGTGTCAAAATTTCCAGTGCATGACAGAAACAACCATTGTTCCATTTGAAAAATTGTATGTTTGCATTAAAAATACACTTTCTACATAGTTTTACAATCTGTTTATGGGTGAACAATACGAGTCCTTCATTACCAATCCATTCTGTGAAAACCGTACATCAATCGCACTTTTCGTTTCCGCAATATTTGCCGTGCAAGTGTTAGGTGATTCACCCTGTATATTAATCACAACAAGGAGGTTAGAATGGATATAGCGTTACCTATGCTGAGTACAGGCATTGATGAAGCCAGGAAGGACACTTTTTGTGCCCAAAACAAAGATTTATTGGTTGAAACCCTATGTGAATATTGCCTTCTTTACGTAAAGCAACTAAATAGACAGTCACATCGGAGTATTCACTGATATATGACGGAATTTCAAATTCGGGACGAGCAAAATATGATTCAATTGTACTATATGTTGTATTTATCTATCTCTGTTCTTATAGTTTTAAATCTGTACTTTATATTTTATCTCTGTATTTGACTACTGCTTTCTGTAAAAGGACTTACTTTGTAGTTTAAATTATCTTACATTTGTTATGTAGTTCGTACACAAATAAATAAATAAGCCGGAGTGCCCAGTTTGCTGGCTTCACTTTCTCAGTGTTAGGGCATCTCCAGAGTTTCTAACCTCCTTGGATCATAAACATCATTAATTCATTTTCAATAGCACTGGTAAACACCACAGTAATTATAAACATATAGCATCTTTCAACGACTATTTTCAAAAATTTCCATTACCACAGATATCGAATAAACGTAAACACCCACAGGTCTCAATGTCACATTAACCACAGTCGAAAAAAACAAATATCGTAGTAACTGTAACCATACAGCAAAAAAATGTTTGTTAAGCTTATGGGACTTAACTACGGGGTCATCAGTCCCTAAACTTACAAACTACTTATGAACTACTTACGAACTAGGACGGCACAAATATCCATGCCCGAGGGGGATTCGAACCCCCGACCGTAGTGGCCGTGCTGACCGTGACTGGAGCGCCTCAGTCACCTCGGCCACCGCAACGGGCACCATACAGCATTTTTGGTTAACTGTCAAAACAACAAGCTGCATAATATTGACAAATTTATTACTATATTTTTTTACATCAGATAAATGTGACATCACCTTATTGTTATCTAAACAGCTTGACATTCCCCACAGATGTCCCATGTACGTAAGTAAGAATATATCGAAAAAGCAGGCCAAACATATATACATGAAAACAAAACTGCGAATATTATATGATTTTTTTAATATTTCGCAGATACTCTGATGATGCGTATTTAGCCGAAATAGATCCATAACTTTATAATAAAAACTATAAAGTAGCAGCACGTTGGTATATTTATACGATGGCCTTATTTTTTTTTTTTTTTTTTTTTTTTTTTTGTTCCAAATTTGGATTTGCCGTGAAAAAATTATGTCACTTTTGTATAAAACAATTTTTCAGTTGAAAATTGTTGAAAAAAGTAATATTTCAAACATCAGATTAGCAAAATAAAAATAGAGCTTTTTTATATTTTTGATAATGCGATCACGTAACACCTTCCACAATCAAATGAAGCACATACCTTGCTCATGGTCTCAGTCCATAGTATGACTTTCCATTGTGCTTCAATGATTATCACTGTACACATCTCAAAGCAATTGTTACACGATATTAAGGATTGCAGAGATATCATATCTTCGTACTTTGAGGCTCATAAAAATGTTAAAGGAGCTCCTCAAAGGTCTCCTAATCTATTTCCTGATACAAATGTTCCTTCTGAAACAACTTTTTGCAGTATTGACCAACTGTTAGCTAAAACTGGAAGTGTAAAACTTAGAGAAACAGTCAGACATCTGTTTGCTGAACGCCTTTCTTAGTCACTTTAATAATTACTAATAAACTTTCCATCTTACCGCTAGTATTTCAAGTATGCACATCGTCATTATTTTCAAATTGTGATGAATTATTAAAGATGATTTTCGTTTGTAAAATAAATCCCAAACGCTGCTCTTTATTTTCTTTACATATACTATAAGACTATTTCGGAAATACTTCCATCTTCAGGTATCTGTAAGTAATGTTGTTGTTGTTGTGGTCTTCAGTCCGGAGCTGGTTTGATGCAGCTCTCCACAATACCCTATCCTGAGCAAGCCTCTTCATCTCCACATAAGAACGGCAACCTACATCTGTCTGAATCTGCTTACTGAATCCATCTCTTGGTCTTCCTCTGCGATTTTTTCCCCGCACACTTCCCTCCAACGCTAAATTCACAATTCCTTGATGTCTAAGAATGTGTCCTACCAATCTATCCCTTCTTTTAGTCAAGGTATGCCAGAAATTTTTCTCCCCAATTCTGTTCAGTACCTCCTCCACCCACCTAATCTTCAGTATTCTTCTGTAGCACCATATTTCAAAAGCCTCAATCCTCTTCCTGTCCGCACTGTTTATCGTCCATGTCTCACTCCCATACAAGGCAACACTCCACACAAATGCCTTCAGAAAGGACTTCCGTAGGCTTAAATCAATATTCGAGGTTAACAAATTTCTCTTTTTCAAAAACGCTTTTCCATTGCCATTCTGCATTTTTTATCCTCTGTACTGCGACCATCATTTGTTATTTTACTGCCCAAGTAACAAAACTCATCTACCTCCTTTATTGCTTCGTTTCCCAATCTATCTCCTTCAGCATCACCTGATTTTCTTACACTGCACTCCATTACCCTAGTTTTGCTCTTGTTAATGTTCATCTTATATGCACCTTTCAGCACACTGTCCATTCCGTTCAATTGCTCTTCCAGGTCCTTTGATGTATCTGACAGAATTACTATGTCGTCGGCAAAACGCAATGTTTTTATTTCTTCACCCTGAACTTTAATTCCTTCTCCGAATATCTTCTTGCTTTCCTTTATAGCTTGCTCAATGTACAAATTGAATAACAACGGAGACAGACTACAACCCTGTCTTACTCCCTTTCAACCACTGCATCCCTTTCATGCCCTTCAACTCTGACAACCGCTGTCTGGTTTTTGTACAAGTTGTAAATAACCTTACGCTCCCTATATTTTACTCCTGCTTGCTTCAGAACTTGAAAGAGTTTATTCCAATCAACATTGTCAAAAGCCTTCTCCAAATCTACAAAAGCTAGAAATGTAGGTTTGCCTTTTCTTAATCTATCTTCTAGGATATGTCGTAAAGTAAGTATTGCCTCCCGTGTTCCTACGTTTCTCCTGAACCCAAACTGATATTCCCCGAGGTTGGCTTCTACCAGCTTTTCCATCCTTCTGTATATAATTCGTATTAATATTTTGTTACCATGACTTATTAAACTGATGGTTCTGTAGTTTTCACACCGGTCTGCACCTGCTTTCTTTGGAATGGGGATTATAACATTTTTCTTAAAGTCTGAGGATACTTCGCCTGTCTCATACATCTTACACACCAGGTGAAACAGGTTTGTCATGGCTGGTTCTCCCAGAGACTTCAATAGCTCTGAGGGAATATCATCTACTCCAGGGGCCTTGTTTCGACTTAGGTCTTTCAGGGCTCTGTCAAATTCATCTCTCAGTATAATATCTCCTATTCCAACTTGATCTACTTTCTCTTCCCTTCCTACAACATCGTCTCTAAGTTCATTTCCTTTGTAGAGCCCCTCTATATACTCTTTCCACCTTTCAACTTTCCCTTCTTTGCTGAGAACTGGTTTTCCATCCGTGTCCTTGATATTCATAGAGCTGTTTTTCTTATCTCCAAATGTTTCTTTTATTTTTCCTGTAGGCTGTATCTATTTTTCCCCTATTTATACATTCTTCTACATCCTTGCATTTGCCTTCTAGTCACTCCTGCTTAGCCATTTTGCACTTCCTGTCAATCTCATTTCTTAGTCGTCTGTACTCCATTTTTCCTGTTTCATTTACTGCATTTTTATATTTTCTCCTTTCATCGATTAAATTTAGTATCTCCTGTGATATCCAAGGATTTTTTGTAGGTCTTGCCTTCCTACCTATTTTGTCCTCTGCTACCTTCACTATTTCATCTCTCAATTTTACCCATTCCTCCTCTACCGTTTTATTTTCCCCCGTTTCTGTCAATTGTTGCCTAAAGCTCCCTCTGAAATTCTTAAGAACCTCAGGTTCCTTCAATTTATCCAGGTCCAATCTCCTTATTTTCCTACCTCTCTGTAGTTTCTTTAGTTTCAGCCTACAGTTCATAACCAAGTTATGGTCAGAGTCTATATCTGCCCCAGGGCACGTCTTACACTGTGAAACCTGGTTCCGAAATCTATGTCTTACCATTATAAAATCTATCTGGTATCTCCCGGTGTCTCCTGGTCTCTTCCACGTATACAACCTTCTTTTGTGATTCTTGAACCAGGTGTTTGTTATAACTAAATTATGTTCTGTGCAAAATTCTACCAGGCGGCTTCCTCTTTCATTTCTTTTGCCCAAACCATATTCACCTACTATCTTCCCTTCCCTTCCTTGTCCTACTACCGAATTCCAGTCTCCCATAACAATTAAGTTTTCCTCTCCCTTAATTGTCTGAATAATTTCCTTTAGTTCCTCATACATTTCTTCGATTTCCTCATCATCGGCAGAGCTAGTTGGCATATAAACCTGTACTACTGTCGTCGGTGTTAGCTTCGTATCTATCTTGACAATGATAATGCGATCACTGTGCTGGTCATAGTAGTTTACCCGCATTCCTACTTTCTTATTCATTATCAGACCTACTCCTGTAATACCCCCAACTGAATTTGTATTTATAATGTTGTACTCGCCTGACCAGAAATCCTGTTCCTCTTTCCACCGAACTTCACTAATCCCCACTATATCTAACTTCAACCTATCCTTTCCCTTTTTAAATTTTCTAATTTTCCTACTCGATTAAGGGGTCTAACATTCCAAGCTCCGACCCGTAGAATGCCAGTATTGTCTTTCCTGATGATCACATCCTCCTGAGTAGTCCCCGCCCGGAGATCCGAATGGGGACTATTTTACCTCCGGAATATTTTACCCGAGAGGATGCCATCATCATATGTTCATACAGTAGAGCTGCATGTCCTCAGGAAAGGTAACGGCTGTAGTTTCCCCTTGCTTTCAGCCGTTCGCAGTAGCTGTGTGGCAAAGCCACATTAGCTGATGTTACAAGGCCAGCTCAGTCAATCATCCAGACTGTTGCCCCTGTAACTACTGAAAAGGCTGCTGCCCCTCTTCAGGAACCACACGTTTGTCTGGCCTCTCCACAGATACCCCTCCATTGTGGTTGCACCTACGGTACGGCTATCTGTATCGTTGAGGCACGCAAGCCACCCCACCTCGGCAATGTCTGTGGTTCATGGGAGTCAGTAAGTAATATATGATATATTATTCCTTATGCAAAATTTTTAAATGTATATGTATATAGTTTTTCTTATCATCCATACCTTATCGCCGGTCTGTCTGTTTTCCTTATTTAAGCAATCCCAATGCGTTAACAACAGTTAGTTTTTTGCTGGCTTAATATTCCGATGTAATTTTCGGATTTTTATTACGCATTTTTACGTTGTTGTTCACGTGACAGCTCGTTTGACAGATGACAGCTATATTTTGTGTTTACAGGCTGTTTTATTGTTTATGATGATCTTTGGCAGAGATAACGGAAAATTTGTATGATCGTTGCCGGTATACAAACATATATTTGTTTATTCGTTTTCTTGCTGTATAATTGTGATAAAGTTTATGTTTCCGTTCGATTTGTTCATTCGGTATTTGTAGTGGGTTGTTGTACGTAAAAATATTTCCATTTCTTCCAAAGTGTTCATAAATGATCCTTTCGGTACTACATGTAGAATGATCCCATAAAAATAATAATAAAACTATCGTAGTAGAAATGTCAGAAAGAAATTTTGAACAATTACGAAAATTAAAATGTTTGCTCCTTAAGAATCGAACACAAGACCTTCCACGCCACAATCGAAAATGCTACTGTATGCACTACGCTGCATTCTGGATGAGATGAAGCAGTTATTACCACTTCGTCAATCTTATAACACCATTGTGAAACTCTTATCAATACTCTGTTACTCAAATTTTATTATAACAAACTCGTATTACGGTTTATCTTCATACTATTTATGCCCGGAACAACGGGTATTCGTGCTATGCAAAACCCGCTGCCAAATCAAACAAATGCGGCAAGATTCATCTCCAAAATGGCGTCTGCTTAATTGAACATGTACAACCGGACGTAGCTGAAGGCTCCGAATGAAATGGCGTGAAACCTCTTCCTCCGAAACCACCGCTCCGTTTTCAGCACTAATATAAATCCTGTCCTACTCAGAATGATAAAGAGTGATTCCCTAGCCGTTAATCTGTTACAAAACTGAAGTCCAAAACAGGTTTCCAGGTTCGAGGATGGGTTTACTCCAGTAGGATCGGATAGTTGGGGATTGACGGTGACTGACAGGATTATAACTGAATAGGTATATTAAATAAGTACGGTACAATTGCATTTGTCCTATGACCCATATACATTGGTACAGAACTAAACGAAATCTATAATAAGAGAAGAACTGAATTTTTCTTCTCTGAGTGACCTCAGAAGTAACAAGAATGCCTCAGTATAATAAACGTCCATTTCCTATGAAGACTTAACACGAAGTGAACGACGCTGCTTTGCGGGACTTACGTGCGCTCCGACATGCGGCCAATAGAGGTCGTAGTTATCGTATATGCTCACGCAGCGCCGCAACCAGCAAGCTTATAGATGCTGAGAGATATTACATAATGTTTGTAGCGGGGGAGAGGGAAGAGTTTCAAAATAAACCGTCGTTCTTAGTTTTTCGAAATTTAATGTTATGTGCAAAAGCATTACGTGGAGAAGCCTTTTGTGAGGTATGGAGCCCAAAGCATTCTAGGATTCTACAAATGCGGAACGATCTAGGGATTATCCCCCCACCCTTTCCCGTTGATAGCTGTACTTCATGCGAATGAAGACTGAGTTGTGTTTGATAAGAACGCTGTTTTTTAAACCCGTGCTGCTTATGTTTCAACAGATAGTTTGCTGCCAAATAGCGACATTGGAGTAGCCGAGCGGTCTAAAGCCATGCTGCAGAGCGCGAGTCTGCTCGCCGTCGGAGGTTCGAGTCCTCCCTGCGGTTGGTGTGTGTGTGTGTGTGTGTGTGTGTGTGTGTGTGTGTGTGTTTTGTTCTTTGGTTAGTTAGTTTAAGTAGTTTGTAAGTCTAGGGACTTATGAACACAGCAGTTTGTTCCAATAGGTTTACAAACATTAGAACATTTGTTGCTTCCAAATATTCGTTTTTTACAGATAGGATATTGCGTGTTAGGAATGTATTACCTACGCAATTTCAGATCACTGAAAACTGAAGTAGTTTTACAAGGTTTACATAACGTAACACAATTTACACAAGAGTGGTATATACTAAGGAACACTCATTGACCTTAAGTACGTCGAAAATATGCCAAGTACATAAGATTTCTTTATCACTATCTTCCAGTAGTTGTGTTATCCTTTTCATCAATTACATCACTAGAGAAAATAAGGAAGTAGTACCAAAAATGTTCAAATGTTTGTTAAGATTGTGGTACTTAACTGCGGGGTCATCAGTTCCTAAACTTGCAAACTACTTGTAAACTACCTTACACTAAATACAACACAAACATCCATGCCCGAGGGAGGATTCGAACCCCCGACGGGGAACGGCCGCGCACATCAGAGCAGAGCGCCTCAATGCGCGCGGCCACTTCGCCGCGGCGAAGTAGTACACTTTTGATTATAACTAAACCACTTTACGAATAGAATAGTACACTCAAGACAAATTCCGCCATCATAAAGTTTAAAGTTTAGATACTACAACGATTATGTTGAAATACTTTGTTTCGATATAAGCTACCTTTTAATTAGTATAGAGTAAGCCCTGCTACATTAAGCCCAAATTTATTTCAATTTATATGTCACTTGAGAAGAATCACTCACGTAATAAATGTTGTCAGCACAGAACAATTTGTATTGTTTCACAAGTAGTGAAGATCATTGGAAGAATACTCACCACAGGGCTTGTCTTCAAAATGGAAGAAGTAATTGGAGACGACTATTTTGGATGTAGTAAAGGAAAAGGAGACAGAGATGCCATCTGCATTCTCTGGATATTGTCAGAGAGAGTTTTGACTGTTAACTATGAGGTATGCTTGATTTATGGACTGGCAGAAGGTCTTCGACAGTCAAATGGACAGAGTTGATGAACATTCACAAGGACGTAGGAATCATCTGGAGAGACCGCAGACCTGAAAATCAACCTGGGGCAAAGGATTAAGGCGCGACTGCACCACGGAGAAACAAACAGCGTGCAAACAGGAACAAGTCTCTTCAACCTGTTTGGCTGGCGAGAGAAGCGTTGAAAGGATGCGGAAACTTCAAGATAGAAGGACGACTCATAAAAATCATGAAGCATGCAGATCACCTGGTAGTGCAAAATTTAAAGACAGCTGTAACACATGGTACACCTGTTGGTCGAAACTGGAAAGAGGTATGGGATGCAAATCAGCAGCGAGAAATGAAATGTGATGTGGTTACAAAACGGGAGAAACTTTTCAGAATAACTGTACAAAATCGTGAAGCATTTGAATTAAATGTTCAAATGTTTCTAAAGCTTATGGAACTTCTGCGGGGTCATTAGTCTCTAAACTTACGAACTACTTATGAACTAGCTTATACTAAAAATGGCACAAACATCCGTTCCTGAAGGAGGATACGAACCCCCGACGGGGAACGGCCTCGCGGATCGTAGCATAGCACCTCAATGCACTCGGCCGATCCACCGCCGGCGCAATTGAATTACTTGGGAATCTTTCTGACAATTGATGCCCGCTGTGCAAATGAAATTCGAACAAGAAACGCCATGGCCAAACCCCCTTTCTACATCTAAATACGCATTCCGTAGTCCATCCAAACGTGCGTGGCGGAGGGTACCTAGTACCATTACTAGTTGCTTTCCTTTTCCAATCCCATAAAGTACCAGGGAAAAACGAATACTTGTATGCATATTTCCAAGCCCTAATCTCTCTTATCTTTGTGTTCTTTACGCGAAATGTAAGATGACAACAGCAGAATCGTTCTGCAGTCCGCTTCAAATTCCTAGCCACCCGCTTCTGAATTGCTTCTACGTCTTATTTTAAACCGATGTGGTGGAGACCCCAGAAACGTCAGCAGTAGTCAGCACGGGGTCGCCCAAGCGCTTTATAAGCGCTCTCCTTTACGGATGAATCACATCTGCCCAAAATTCTCCCAGTAAACCGAAGTCGTCCACCATCTGCCTTCCCCTCAATTGTCCTTATACGCTCGTTCCATTTCATATCGCTGTGCAGCGTTACGCCTATTTAATTGACGCCACTCCAGTCAAGAAGCACGACACTAATGCTTTATTCGAATATGACGGCATTGTTTCTCCTGCTCATCTGCATAACCTTACATTGTCCTACATTTAGAGCTAGCTGCCATTTCTAACACCACCTAGAAATATGGTCCAAGTCATCCTGCAACCTACTACAGTCATCCAATGGAGACATCTTCCTATTTCGAGAGAAGATGACTGTGCCGACAAGCAAGTTAAGCTTAGCATTAAGGAACAAACTGGTGAACTACATTTGGATCACATGGACCACGAAGAAAAAGAGAAAGTTTTGAAATGTGGTTCTCGGGGAGAACAGAAGTGAACAGATCAGGTGATAAATGACGTAGTACTGAGAGGAGTAGGGGAGAAGAGCCAAATGGATTGGAAACAGAAACTAGGACTGATATACAATGTCACGGAATAGAAAATCCGAGGAAATACTGGACGAGGAAGAAGAATAATTCAACATAACGATGACATTAAAAATGGAAGAAGATACAGCAGACTAAAGAAGGAAGCTAGAGATATGAGACACTGACATCAGAATGTCTCCGCACGAAGACATGTAGTTCCCACTAAGCAGATCGCTACATAATAAGTCACGGTAAAATTAACCCTCACGTAACTAACATGTTGCGATCTGTCAGACTCGGTCGATTATTTTACATGAATGTCTCCTTTATTTACTTGAAACTACTATAATGCCAAAATTAATTGTTACTTGCTGAAAATAATACATTCTGAGAAAGAAAGGGGAATTTTAATGTGGGGTATCTATCTGGAAATAAAACTATTATTTTTAGTTTCAAAACCCATTTTATAATTTTTGTGCTCATACGAGACACACACGTATGAAATTTTGACAATGCTATTTGTATTCGGCTTTAGTTTCGGGAGGAGAAAGTAACGTCTTTTAATTTTTCAAAAGTGTCCTCAAGAAACTGAGTTTTGGAGGTTCTTCATCTGTCATATACTGAATTTGAGCTATTAATGCATTCTGGTTCATAACGTCCTTCTATGAAACTTATTTTGTAGGTGCGTGACAAGTAGAGCCTTGAAACGCACGTCAGAATTAGATCAATTTTATCTTAAAATGTTCGATACAGATTGACTAGCTGCCACCATTCGTGTAATGAATTAACCTAGAAGTGCAATGCAGGAATGTTCGAATGTTTGTAGAACTTATGGGACTTAACTAAGGGGTCATCAGTCCCTAAGCGTACAAACTACTTATGATCTAGCTAAGACTAAGGACGGCACAAATATCCATGCCCGAGGGGGGATTCGAACCCCCGACCGTAGTGGCCGTGCAGAACGTGACTGGAGCGCCTCAGTCCCCTCGGCCACCGCGGCCGACACTTCTGCAATGCAGGAGTCGTAGTCGTATCGTCCATAATTTTTTATTATTTATATTTTATTATTTTAGTCAGAAATGTTGAAGAATATCATAAAACTATAAGAGAAACTGAAGTGGGCTGTAAAACAGGCCAGTGTGATTTTTTTTTTTTTTTTATCGCGGTGCAAATACTTCTTTCTTTAGTTACTTTCTTATTATTAAATTATATTGGTTTTACTTTTTCCATTATTCTCTTTAGAAAATAACTAATTACAGTTAGTCAATTTGATATCTAAAAGTAATCTTCCATGGAAGGTAATATTTATTTGACTAGCCATAACAAAAAATAAACATCCTTGGAGGGTATTTTCCATCTGACCTCCAATAAAAATAATCTTCCTTCTTGGAAAGTAATATTTATTTGGCCTCCCATGGCCTCATAAAAATAAAAATAATCTTCCTTAGAAGTTGATATTCATTATCTGTTGTTTCCACTTTAATACACACCGGTAGGTCTATACGACCGTCACTCCTGTAAACCGCACGTAACGACTTAGAAAATTACGCCTGTCTGCTGGTACATTTAGCTTAGCTTAACACTATAGATTCACTATGTGGCATTCGAAGTAATTACAAATACATACATCCATTTTCAACATTTTTACTATGGCTGCCATTTGTCTCATTGTTTATCGATTAGGTTATTATAAAATTGAATATGTTTAAGAATGTGGAATTACAAAGAGCCTATAATAGCGCAATTCGTAGTGAATTAATGTTAAAAAGTATTACCTGCGGAGGCAATAAGAAGTTGACTCGATTTGGTACTCGAACTAGGTTTCTACGTACTCAAATAACGTTTTTCAAAACGAGAGTTAAAGTGCAATAAATCTCGATGTCTACTGTATCTTAACTAATGTATTACTTCTATTTGACGATGTAAACAAGCTGAACAGACCGCTGCAGTTGGCAACACTCGTGCTCATGAGCTTGGGCATGCGCATTGCTCTGTTCTTGGACTTCAAGTTATTCGGGTCTGGTAATCTTCTTGACCCCCATTGTACAAGGTAGAACACGTAGCTTCAATACTACAACAAAGGAAAGCGATAGAAATACGCTGCTGGTTCGTGAGACCTCTGCATGTCAGTTAAGGGCTAATGAAACAGAATGTACAAGTAAATAATACGAGGGTCACTCCAAAAGAAATGCACACTTTTTTTTTAAATATAATTTTTATTCTACATGTTTGAATGTTTTATTGTGTATAGATACATCCTTTAGGAACAATATTTTCATTTCTCCATGCCTCTAAGCTGCCTTACGCCATATTGAAACCATCGCCTGTATACCAGCACGCTAAAATTCTGGACCAACTCGTTGGAGCCACTGTTTGGCAGCGAGCACAAGGGAGTCCATCATCAAACCTTGTTCCACGAAGAGATTCTTTCAGTTTCCCAAAGAGGTGATAGTCACATGGAGCCTGTACTGTTCCAAAAGTTCGCCGCTTACCGTTTTTCGTGTTTCTTTGTGAGCCACATCCTGGGAACCCACCTGGCACAAACTTTTTTTAACGCCAATACTTTCAGTATTCTGCAAACAGTTCCAGTTCCTTCCCCTATCCCAATGTAGCGTGACAGTTCGTTCACTGTGACACGTCTGTCAGCAGTAACCAGTTCGTTAACTCTCTGCACATTGTCTGGAGTGTGTGCAGTACGACGCCCGCCACTGCGAGGACAATCCTCAATATCGCCGTGCCCGCTTTCATCACGTAATCTGCTTGCCCACTAACTGTAGTGCGATCGACAGCAGCATCTCCATACACCTTTTTCAATCTCTTGTGGATGTTTCCCACTGTCTCGTTTTCACAGCACAGGAATTCACACGTCAAGTGTAGCAGCCATCTTGAAAACATGCACTGACGGCGCCACTCACGGGAACAGGTTGAACTAAGTTCTAAAATAAGCGGGAATAGTGTACCTACACACTGTAAAACATTCAAACATGCAGAATGAAAACTGTATTTTTAAATAGTAGTGTGAATCTCTTTTGGAGTGACTCTCGTGAAATGAAAACCTGAATTGCCATCAATGCAATGGTTTATGTGTTACAGCGCTGAGGTAAAATGGCATCCCCGCCCCCTTTTGCATGACAACCCTCTGCCACTAACCGTTATTGTTACAACGACTGTAAGTCATGCAAGCGCAACAGCCAAATAACTCAGTAATGAACTCTCACGCTACAGCTGGTGGTTTGTCAACCGTCAGAGAACGAGTAGAGTTACGCTGCTAATTCGTGGGTCTGCAGAAGCACTACCCCCGTGGTGAGCTTCAGAGGGTAAGAGCTGGCGGCGTCGTCGAGACGTACGGAAGCCGAGGTGCAGGCCCAGCCCAGGCGGATTAACAATTAACCGCCGATGGCAGCTCCCCTGCCCCCGGCTTTGCGGGCAGACGAAACACGCATGCGCCGCCTAATCCGCCGGATTCAATTTGCGATAATTGGAGCGCGCTCTGCGACGCTCGCAGCGGGGCAGCCACTCGCCCGACACGCGCCGCTGAACCGCCCGTAAAAGGGGAACAGCCCAGCATGCCACTCTCTCTGTTCTCTGCCCCATTCCTCGCCACAAACACAATCATTTTCTTTCCTTTCTTTCTAAATGTTCCGATGCTCTGGGTTATCAGTCCCTAAACTTACCAACTACTTATAAACTAACTTATACTAAAGAAAACAAGCGCGAGGGAGGCTTCGAACCCCCGACGGGGAATGGCCTTCCGCATCGTAGCATCGCTCAATGCTCTCGGCCACTCTGCCGCGGAATGCAGAACATCAAATACTACATGAATTTCCAGAGACATACTTTGTCTCGATATACACTATAACAACGAAGACACTGCGACCTAACGGATACAGTACATCTACATACTCCGCAATTCACCATAAGGTGCGTGGCGGAACGTACACTGTACCACTACTAGGCATTTCCTTTCCTATTCCACTCCCAAATGGAACAAGGAAAAAAAGAATGCCTATATGCCTCTGTACGAGCCCTAATTTCTCTTATCTTGTCTTTGTGATCTTTACGCGAAATGTAAGTAGACGGTAGCAAGATCGTACTACACTCAGCTTCAAATTCCGGCCCTATAAATTTCCTCAACAGAATTCCACGAAAAGAACGTCGTCTTTCCTCCAACGATCCACCATAAACGGGGAACAGCCCAGCATGCCACTCTCTCTGCCCCGTTCCTCGCCACAGTCACAAGGATTTTCTTTCCCTTTGGCCCACTTTAGGTTACGGTAGCAACACTAAAAGTGGGCCTTTGCGATAGTCTTTCGACAGCTCGAAATTTAAATAAAAATAACGGCTTCAATTTTCGAGTCAGATGAATATTTAATAACCGAATTTGTAGAAGAGAAAATTCTCTACAACTATGCTCTCTTATGTTTTTTCATATCTCGTAGCGTTTCAAAGATATTTGCAAAAATAACGGCGATTTTGGGATGTATGTCTGTCTATCCGTAACGTGTTCCCTGTTTTGAAAACGAACCGTTCAACCGATCAGCACCAAATTTTACAGACATGATTGTAGGCCGCCAGAGACCAGAACCTCCCATTTTCAAATTTTTCGGACAAAAATACGGTAGTAATACCAAAAATAGCCGTTTTTAATATAATTGTAATTGCAAACGAACAGTTCATGTGACACGAAAATTGAATAACCAGATTGGTAGAGGAGAAAATTCTCTACAACTTAGCTCCCTAATGTTTTTTCATATCTCAATCGTTTGAGACATGCCAGGCACTTAAATGTGATTTGCAGAGTATCCCAAGTAGATGTAGATGTAGATATGCAAAAATAACGGAGATTTGACACCCTCCATTGAATTAACGAAAACCAGCCGTTCGGAGATGTCACGTGACATTCCTCGCCCAGAAATCTCTCTGGCATACGCCATCTTGCGTTGCGTATTTGATGATTTTCTTATTGTAACTTACACGTTGTCATTTCAAAGCAATAGCACACTGAACAATTAACAAAAACACATCGTTCTTCGTACGATAAATGATAATCTAGTGTCTACAAATGCCATATTAAGCCTCAGTTGACAACGGCCGCAATAGTACGAGATTAAAGGGCTCATCTTTCGATTGATGGCGGTAGCGTAGTGGACAAGTGGTTGGACTGCAACGCGAAAGGTCGGAGGATCGAAACCCGCCACTACCAAATTTTTTTTCCTAAAAGGGTTTCAGACACTCTTATTAATTAATTTTTTAATATTTAGATAATTATTTTGGTCCAAAATGTTTGCAAAAAGTTATAAAACTACAAATCTTAAGTGGGCCGTAAAAGACGTCATTGCGATTATTTTATAAATGTTCAAATGCTGGGTTATCAGTCCCTAAACTTACCAACTACTTATAAACTAACTTATACTAAAGAAAACACAAACATCCATGCGCGAGGGAGGCTTCGAACCCCCCCCCCCCCCCCGAGCATCGCTCAATGCGCTCGGCCACTCTGCCGCAGAATGCATAACATCAAATACTACATGAATTTCCAGAGACATACTTTGTCTCGATATACACCAAAGAACTTCAATTTAAGGGGAGACAATGAATTAAATTTTTTCCACAGCCAGGATTCGAACCCGGGACCTCTTGCTTAGTAGGTAAGCACTATAACAACGAAGACACCGCGACCTAACGGATATAGTGCTAATTACGAAACGACATGTTGACCATAGCTGTTTATGTTCAAATGTTCAAATGTTTGTCAAGCTTATGGGACTTAACTACGGGGTCCTCAGTCCCTAAACTAACAAACTACTTATGAACTACTTACGAACTAGGACGCCACAAATATCCATGCCCGAGGGGGGATTCGAACCCCCGACCGTAGTGGCCGTACTAACCGTGACTGGAGCGCCTCAGTCACCTTTTTTTTTTTTTTTTTTTTTTTTCTTCCTACGTGTAGTTCTCCTTGTTGCGGACGCTGATCGTTTTCGTTCGTTCTTGTTCGATGTGTTGTTGGCTCAGCTTTTTTATTACAGAGAGCGTTGAGCCCTCTGACCGGGCGCGCTGAGCCACGGCGCCCGGCGGTCACCTCGGCCACCGCGGCCGGCAGCTGTTTATTAATTCTCAATGCTACCGGTTTCGGTTTTGTACCATTGTCAAGCGTTATCATAGATTAGCTAATAGCTTAACATGTCGGAATATAAAAATACAAAATTATACCACAAGTATTCGTTGTCAACGAATACTTGTGGTATAATTTTGTATTTTTATATCCCGACATTTTCTGATAACGCTTGACAATGGTACAAAACCGAAACCGGTAGCATTGAGAATTAATAAACAGCTATGGTCAACATGTCGTTGTGAAATTATCTGAAAGCTGTTATGCCCCATCTATTCACCTTTATTAGGATACAGTGCTTCTAAATCTACATACATACTCCGCAATTCACCGTAAGGTGCGTGGCGGAGGGTACATTGTACCACTACTAGGCATTTCCTTTCCTATTCCACTCCGAAATAGAACGAGGAAAAAAAGATGCCTATATGCCTCCGTACGAGTCCTAATTTCTCTTATGTTGTCTTTGTGATCCTTACGCGAAATGTAAGTAGGCGGCAGCAAGATCGTACCAAACTCAGCTACAAATTCCGGCCCTCTAAATTTCCTCAACAGAAATTCACGAAAAGAACGTCGACTTTCCTCCAGCGATCCCCAATTGAGTTGCCGGAGCATTTCAGTGACACTCGCGCATTGGTCGAACCTACCAGTAACGAACCTAGCTGCTCGCCTTTGAACTGCCTCTATGTCTTCCTTTAAACTGATCTGCTGCGGGTCCCAAACCTTGAGCTATAGTCAAGGCGTGGTCGTACAAGCGTTTTATACGCGGTCTCCTTTACAGGTGAAGTGCATCTTCCCAAAATTCACCCAATAAACCGAAGTCGGCTGTCCCCCTTAACTCACAACTGTCCTTACATTTCATATCGCTCTGCAATGTTACGCCTAGATATTTGAACGACGCGACAGTATCAAGAAGCTCACTACTAATGCTGTATTCGAACATTATGGGATTGTTTTTCCTACTCATGCGCATCACGTTACATTACAATGTTTACAAATGTTTGTATAGCTTATGGGACTTAACTACGGGGTCATCAGTCCCTAAACTTACAAACTACTTACGAACTAGCTAATACTAAGGACGGCACAAATATCCATGCCCGAGGGAGGATTCGAACCCCCGACCGTAGTGGCCTTGCAGACCGTGACTGGAGCGCCTCAGTCCCCTCGGCCACCGCGGCCGGCCACCTTACATTTTTCTATATTGAGAGCTAGCTGCTATTCTTCGCACCAACTAGAAATTTTGTCTAAGTCATCCTGTATGCTATTAAAGTCAGTTAACGACGACACCCTCCCATACACCACAGCATCATCAGTAAACAGCCGCAAATTACAACTTACTCAGTCCTTCAGATCATTTATATAGATAGAAAATAATAGCGGTCCTATCACACTCCCCTGGGGCACTGACTGTCTCAAAGTACGCCTCGGCAATGTTGATAAGTATTTGTATAGGGCAACACGAGGCAGAATTGAATTTTTTAATTGTAAGACAGTCCGTGCAATAGTTCCATCCATTAGATCGCCACGTTTTAGTACTTGCCGGTCGCTCTCTGTAATAAAAAAAAGCTGAGCCAAATACTAAACAAACACTAAAAACACACATGAACGAATGACTGCGAACTATCGACCTACCTGAAGAACAAAAACTTCGTTTTCTTGCCAAGATGTCTATATCATATAAAAGGTTACAAATTTCTGCAATTTAAATTTTCTTATTTACGATACGAAGTGTAGCATTGTGTCACAAATTGAAATAGGACTGACAACTGTGAAAATTGGATGACACACGTGAATATGATTCAATTTATTGAAAAACTTGGGATTTTACCTACTAAAAGTTTCACGGCTCTGATATTTGTTCTGTTCCTGAACCAATAGCTTAATTCAGTGTAACATAGTAAAATATCTCTATGCCTATGGAGTGTATAGAGTAATTTTGATATTCAGAACAGTACCTTTATTGTCAACGTAACACTGCAGCACCTAAAATTTTGAGTCGCTTGGATATTAGTTCTTAACATAAGCCACTACATTACTCATCGTACATGCCTATAATTTATAATTGCTGATGTTTTTGTACATTACTTAATTAAGTAATTGTTAAGGAAATTACCTTTCTTATCTTATATGCATTTGAAAATGGCGGCAAAATCCGTCGAAGATGTTAATGCAAGTTTAATAAATTTAAGAATAGGAGGGACTGTGCCTTATTAGCTGATTTTGATATACGCAGTGTCATTGGATAAATTACTCAAAATAATCGGAAAGTAGAATATAAATACCCATCTTCAGATTTACACACTCGGTTAGTAGTAAATACATACATCCTGACACGTTTGTGGCAATACACGAGTATGTAGTTTTGAATATGGCGTTGTATAAATAGTAATCCACTTGTATGATACAGCGATCTCCGCAAGAAAATGTTTTCGTTAGAAGACTAATAAAATTACCATTGCCGGCCGCGGTGGCCGAGCGGTCTGCGGCACGCCAGTCACGGTCTGCACGGCCACCACGGTCGGGGGTTCGACTCCCACCTCGGGCCTGGATATTTGTGCCGTCCTTAGTAATAGCTACTTCAGAAGTAGTTTGTAAATCCCATAAGCTCTTCAAACATTAGAAATTACCATTGCAACGCCTGGTGTTTCTAATGTTATTTGTATAAGTTACCGTTCCCTTCTGGTAGAACGTATTTCTAGTTACACTCATGAAAGATACAAAGCGGAGAAACCCATATAGGGACTACCGGTAACAACTTAGTTCGCCTCAACGCCACTTACAGCACTGCGAGCTTACCAGCCTGTCATCTCGGCTTCTTATTGGGTGATTTACTTTCTTCCATACTTGATTTAGTCGCGTTCAAAAAAGAACAAGAATTTATAACACCGTATTTCTTACTCGTTCTCTGCTTGATGTTTCCTCTCGGTATTGATATTGGGTGGAGCAAAATAATCCAAATTTATTTTTCTTTCTTATCAAACAAGCTGCTTTTGTTGGTTTTGTTCTGTAGGCATTTATTGTTGGCTGATAATCCGTGTATGAACCGATAGATTTAGATACGATACTTCGTACACCTACGTTATTGTTCCGCTTTACTTTAATGAGCAGCCTCTTTCAAAATGTTCAAATGTCTGTAAATCTATCGGACCAAACTTCGTGGTCATAAGTCCGTAGCTTACAAACTACTTAAACCTAGGTAAACTAACCTACGGACAAACACACACACACACACCCATACCCCAGGGAGGACTCGAACCTCCACGGCGAGCAACCGCGAGCTCCGCAGCGAGACGCTTTAGACCGCTCGGCTACTCCACCGCGGCGAGCAGCCTCTTTCTGTAAGTGAGTGTGTACGTAGGAAACAGTTTACTAACAGCCGTATGTTTTACAGAAACATTTATTCCTTAGCCACCAGTTTCGGCATTTCATTATGCCACCTTCATGCCCACACATTGCAGTATTATATCCATTTCAGCAGGGATCCAAACTGGTTTCGTGGACTTCTTGCTACCAGTAAGATCCAACAGTAACAACTGTCCCTATTCAAATGGATATAATACTGCGATATAGGGGTCAGAAGATGGCATAATGGAATGCCGAAACTGGTAGCTAAGGAATAAATGTTTTACAGAAACATACGGCTGATGGTAACCTGTTATCTACTCATCTTGACCAGCCGCAGTCTGAGTTCCACCGTCATTAATGGATTCAATAAGAGCAAGTGTGTGTTTATCATTTCAGTAGACTCTAAATTTTTTATTCAAGTGGAAGGATGACTCTCGGAAGTACACAGATTTCTACTAAAATGTATTTTTTGTAGTACCTTCCTGATAATAAGATGGGGAACGTTTTGCGGTAACTACTGTTATACTTTCTTGCATTTACAAGATGACATAGACATTCTGTAACAGCATGCAAATTCTTTGAAAAGTCACTAACGTGGAATTCCCAATTAAATGCGAGAAAGCACAAAAATCGTTGGCAAGTAAAATTAAGTAAAAAACGAACAGTACAGTTACAGTTAATTTTAATTGAGTGTTACTCAAATTTGAAAACACGAACAAATGTACTGTATGTGATCCTACAAATCAAATGTTTGTTAAGCCTAAGCCACTTAACTGTGGGGTCATCAGTCCCTAAACTTACAAACTACTTATGAACTATCTTATACTAAAGATGATACAAACATTCATACCCGAGGGGGGATTCGAACCCCCAACCGTAGCGGCCGTGCAGACTGTGACTGGCGCGCCGCAGATAGCTCGGCCACTGCGGCCGACAGGAGTAATTTAGTTCACACAATATTACGTGTTCGTGCAAAACTAAAGCAGAGAGAGTATTGAGAATACAAGTCAAAGAGTGGCAATTCATACAAGAAGTCGTAATCTCTATCAAGCTGCTTTGAAGACAGCTTCTGCGTCGTTATGCGGAAGGTGATTTAAGGTTTTTACATGTTCTAAGGCGCAATTATGTCCACTTAACAATGTCAACACAGTCTACATTGCGTTATTGACTTTGAGAAATATATTTGCGATCAAAATCTACAAGAAATTAATCTTAATTTTGGCCCACTTTAGGTTACGGTAGTAACTTTAAAAGTGGGCCTTTGCGATCGTTTTTTGATACCTCGAAATTTAAATGGAAAAAAAACGGCTTAACTATGCATCTGACACGAAAATAGAATAACCTAATTGGTAGAGGGTAAAATTCTCTACATCTTCGTTCTATTATGTTTTTATTATTATTATTATTTTCAATATCTTGCATCGTTGCAGAGATTTTTGCAAAAATAACAGCGATTTGACGATGTCTATCTTGCTGTAGCGTGTTCCCACTTTTTAGGTCTAACTGTTCAACCGATCGGCACCAAATTTTTCACACATAATTGTTGGTTACGAGAGACCAGAACCTCGCTTTATGAAATCTTTCGGACAAGAAGTACGTTAGTTATACAAAAAAGCCGTTTGTAATGTAATTTTAATTGCAAATAAAACGTTCATCTGACGCGAAAATTGAATAAACGAATTTGCAGAGGAGACAATTCTCTACAATTTTGTTCCCCTATGGTTTTTTTCCATGTCTCGTATCGTTTGAGAGATATTTACAAAAATAATGGTATTTGACACCCTCCATTGAATTAACGAAAACCAGCCGTTCGCAGATGTCATGTGACATTCCTCGCCCAGAACTCTCTCTCGCATACGCCATCTTGCGTTGCGTATTTAATGATTTTCTTATTGTAACTTACACGTTGTCATTTCAAAGCAATGGCGCACTGAACAATTAACAAAAAGACGTCGTTCTTCGTACGATAAATGATAATCTAGTGTCTACAAATGGCATATTAGCATCAGTTAACAACGGCCATCAATAGTATGAAATTAAAGAACGCAGTTCCTGTTAGCTGTAGCGTAGTGGGGACTGTGACTCTGAACAAGGAGGTTAGCTAACTTGACGTTGAAGGTCAGTGGTTCGGAACCCGCCAGTACTTTTTTTCCTACAAGAGTTTCACACACTCTTATTAATTTTTTATTATTTAGATTATTATTTTGGTCCAAAATGTTTGCAAAAACTTATAAAACTACAAATCTAAAGTGGGCCGTAAAACACGTCAGTGCGATTTTTTTTAATTGAAATTTCTCGAATATAATTATTTCCAAGACTTCAGATACCTCTTAGTGTCCAGGTAGACATATCATTAGCCTATAGTATGAACGTTAAAGCATAAACGAAAAATATTGGCATCTAAATCAAGTATTCCACACTAAATAAAGAAAAGTGTTACGTAATACACATGACCACTGAAAGAAATCCGCTGAACTTCAATTACGCGATAAATCAGTCTAACCTTAAGGTCGTAGATTCTACCAAATACCTAGGAGTTACAATTACGAACAACTTTGACTAGAGAGAACACATAGAAAATATTGGGAGGGAAGGCGAACCAAAGGTTACGTTTCATCGTCAGAACGCTTCGAAGATGCACCAGCTCCACCAGAGAGACTGCCTACATCACACTTGTGCGTCCTCTCCTGGAGTACTGTTGCCCCTTGTGGGACCCTCACCGGGTGGGACTGACGGAAGACATTGAGAAGGTTCAGAGAAGGACAGCTCGTTTTGTTCTATCATGTTACGGGGGGGGGGGGGCGAGAGCGTCACGGAAATATTGCACGAATTGGGGTGGAAATCATTAAAAGAAAGACGTTATTCGTTGCGGCGTGATATGTTTGCGAAGTTTCAATCACCGACTTCTGAATGTGAAAATATTTTGCTAGCACCCACCTACTTAGGGAGACATGACCAATAAAATAAAAGAAATCAGATCGAAAACGGAACGATTTAGGTGTTCTTTCTTCCCGCGCGCTATTAGAGAATGTAACGGTAGAGAAAAGTTATGAAAGTGGTTAATGAACCCTCTACCAAGCATTTGAATGTGATTTGCAGAGTATCTATGTAGATGTAGATGTAGGTTTAGAATAGGAATTTTTCACGCTACTGTTTTGTCGTATTTGAAGTTCTCGCCCCCCCCCCCCCCCTCACTTGGTACTCAGATTCCGTATCGTACCACTGGTATCACACTCCTCATTTATCGGTGTTTAGTGGGAGACGTGCCTTATTTTTCTACTAGCGCGCCAGCGTGAAGTGGGTACAATGAAACACATTGCTCGCGACAGGTGCGTGCTGCCTCGTAATTTCACAGCGCGGGCAGCGGCTCTGCGTGAAATCCGTCGCATGCTGCCAGCTGTTTGCGGTCATTGTGCTTTATGACAGGAGCGACGGGGTGTATACTGTGCAGTAAATTTCTGGCCTGCCGCACGGAAAGCCCCGACTTATTTTAAACACAACGGCCTACTTCAGACGAAACATTCTCCTCCATGGCAACCGACAATGCTGCCGATAGCACACAAGCTGTGAAAACATAGTTTCGGCGATCATACCTGACATCTTAAAGGCATAAAACGTATTCGCCATACGTGATACAGCGTATACTGAGGTGACAAAAGTCACTGGTACCACCTGTTACCTTCAAATGTTAAAATGTTTGTATAGCTTATAGGACTTAACTAAGGGGTCATCAGTCCCCGCCGGCCGCGGTGGCCGAGGGGACTGAGGCGTTCCAGTCACGGTCTGCACTGCCACTACGGTCGGGGGTTCGAACCCCTCCTCGGGCATGGATATTTGTGCCGTCCTTAGGATTAGCTAGTTCATAAGTAATTTGTAAGTTTAGGGACTGATGACCCCATAGTTAAGTCCCATAAGCTATACAAACAAAAAACATCAGTCCCTAAACTTACAAACTACTTATGAACTACCTAATCCTAGCCGGCCGCGGTGGCCAAGGGAATTGAGGCGCTTCAGTCACGGTCTGCACGGCCACTACGGTCGGGGGTTCGAATCCCCCCTCGGGCATGGATATTTGTGCCGTCCGAGTTCGTAAGTAGTTCATAAGTAGTTTGTAAGTTTAGGGACTGATGAACCCGTAGTTAAGTCCCATAAGCTGTACAAACATTTGAACATTTTATTTGAACCTAATCCTAAGGACGGCACAAATATCCATGCCCGAGGGGGGATTTGAAACCCCGACCGTAGTGGCCGTGCAGACCGTGACTGAAGCGCCTCAGTCCCCTCGGCCACCGCGGCCGGCTAGGATTAGGTAGTTCATAAGTAGTTTGTAAGTTTAGGGACTGATGTTTTTTTATATGCTGAACTGACACAACCAATGAATAAAAAAAATGTTCAAATGTTTGTTAAACTTATGGGACTTAACTACGGGGTCATCAGTCCCTAAACTTACAAACTACTTATGAACTACTTACGAACTAGGACGGCACAAATATCCATGCCCGGGGAGGGGTTCAAACCCGCGACCGTAGTGGCCGTGCAGATCGTGACTGTAGCGCCTCAGTCCCCTCGGTCATCGCGGCCGGCCCTCTTACCTTGACGTCCCTCCTTTTGCCCGGGGAAGTACAACATATTGATGTGACGTGGAGTCAACAAGTCAATGGAACCCATTTGCAGCCCATGCTGTCACTATAGCCATCTCTAATTGTGAAACTATTGAGTGGAGAATTATATGCGCCGCGGTCCAGTAGCCGAGCGGTCTAAAGCGTCTCGCTGCGGATTGCGCGGTACTCGCCGTGGAGGTTCGAGTCCTCTCTGGGGCATGGGGGTCGGAGTGTTGTCCTTAGGTTAGTTTACCTAGGGTTAAGTAGTTTGTAAGCTACGGACTGATGACCACGTATTTTGGTCCGATACATTTAAAAAAAAGGAAATGATATGCAAGAACTGACCTTTGGAACATGCCCTACAGCAGTTTGGAAAGTAGGATGCAAGGTACTGGCAGAATTGAAGTTGTGTGGGGGGGGGGGGGGGCACCGAGAGTCGTGTCGGGATAGCTCAGTGGTAGAGCACTTGCCCGCGAAAGATGAAGATTCCAGGTTCGAGTCTCGGTTCCGGCACATAATTTTAGTCTGCCAGGAAGTTTTATGCCCCACACCAGTTCGATGGATGTCAGGATATGTAGGTAGTCTAATCGACCCTAAAATTTTCCAGAACAGTGGTTCCCAAACTGATGGTCGCGACTCATTAGCATGTCGCGGGATCAGCACTGGGTGGCCACCGGACAACTTGAGAGCCTTGAAAAAAATGTATTTCTAATTATTTTCATTACGTTATTTTTCACCCAATAAAGAAAAGTAAGAGTTACGTTCTAACATTTTTATTTAAATTAACTGTTCAGATTAATATTTTGATTTGAAGGTTCTTAGAACGGATATATTTACTTTCTGAACACTGGAAGTTTGAATTTTTTTAAATTTATATGTTGAAACACGTTCACAGAAAGTGGTTGTATTCCATTTTTGAGTTATTCATTAACCTAAAGTGTTTCCTCACCATTAATATTGTCTATTAGTATGTTAATTAATTTTATTCTGTTTATTAATTATCAATGACCCATGTTCATATATGTTTCTACCCGTGTGATTGAACTTGTGTGTTCATGTGAATATGGAAGGCTGTTTTTAATATTGACTGCCGTGGAATGGCTCACAGTCGCCGCCTCGTGCTTTAGGGCCTCGTTTAATTAAGAACGCATGGCTTTATCTGTCGTCTGCGCTGGTGTCTGCTGGTGTCTGCTGACCAGAGACAAGCTTACTTGACAAAATGGCGAGGTGACCGTGTTCTAAATTTGGTGCCAAACTAATCTTGGACGAAAAGGTGATAAGAACCCTCTCAGGGAGCCGTTGAAGAGGGTATTATCTTCCTCAGGTAGAGAGGGTTGGTAGACATTATGCTCTGAACGCGCTCTGTGTGGGTTTTAAGCGTGATCTACATCCGATGTGGTGGGGAAGGTTTTGGCGTGGCCTTAGAGCAGCTCTCTAGCTGCGACCGTGGAAGTACTTCGTCGACTCATGCTGAAGGGAAGGCATGCTGTTAGAACTTTGCTTTATTTGTGATCAGGCAGTCTTGGTTTTTCAGTGATAGTTTTCTTGAGTAATTCTTTCGCTATGAGAGGCGAAGTTTTTCTTAGTTTACAGAACTCGAGTAATTCGGTGTAAATTCAGTATTTGCATTTTCATTCCAGTGACGAATGTGTGTCCGTTTTTTCTCGAAGTTAGAATACTCGTGTGTGGCCTTCAGCCTTTGTGTAAACTTAGTATAATTAAATCTTCTTGTGGTTTTTTAACTAACTTTTTTGCATCGCGAGTATGCTAAATATTTCTCAGATTTTCTAGTTTGATTCTGTCTTTCCTGTCTTGTATGACCGATTGCACCATGAGCTTTTGTAACAGTCATTATTAATAACAGCTTCCTTCTATATCAATTCTCGTGTGTGCTTTACTTGATTATTCTAAATTAATTCCTTTTTTGTAAATTCTATTCGTCGTGGTCGCACACCACATGGTACTTAAGAATAAGATGCTGCTGCCTCCCCACACATGAGTTTGTTTGGTGCATAGTGATTATTAAATTTGTGCTTCAAGACCCTTGAATGGCTCCAAATAGTTTTTCCGTACCCGATCATTACGATATCCAGTCAATGATAGCTTCATTTGGACCATTCTAGGTAAGAAAGGAACACTGAACACTAGTCCAATAGCAAATAGAACGAGGGAAAACATTATGCTTGTGTGTTAATGTCTGACTCCCAATTTATCATTGTGGGCTTCACACAGTATGTAAGTTACCAGCAATAGAATCACTCTACAGTTTGCTTCAAATTTCTGCTCTCTAAATTTCCTCAATACAGTTGTACAACGTAGCATTCCTTCCAACGATTCCGACATCAATTCCCGAATCATATCTGAAACACTCCTCTATATATACACAAACTGCTTGTAAATCACATTTAAGTTCATGACACAGAACCGCTTGTAAGATATTTCTCTACCGTTCCATTAATTGCGCACAGGAGAGAGGAACACTTAAGTGTTCCATTTGTGATCGGATTTCTCTTATTTTGATGATCATGTCGCCCTATGTAGGTAGGTGCTAACGATTCAGAAGTAGAAGTTGATGTAAGAATTTTTTTTTTTTTAATAAATCTCGTCACAACAAATAACGCCTTTTTCTTCATAATTTCCCTCCCAACTCGTGCGTCATATCCGTGCCACTCTCTGCCCTATTTTGCAATAATGCAAAACGAGCTGCCCTTCTCTGAATTTCCTCTATATCCTCCGTTAGCCCCATTTGGTGGGGATCCCACAATGTGCAGCAGTACTCCAAAAACACGAATATAGTGTAGGCAGTTTCTATAGATAGATCTGTTGCATCTTCTGACTGTTCTTTCAATGAATGATTCATCATGTAAATGAAGTTTAATGGATTTCTTTTAGTGCTTATATGGATGACTTTACACTTATCATTATTTAGGATCAATTGCCAATTTTTTGCATCGTGCACATATCTATATGATTTTGCAGTTGCTTTTGATCATCTGGTGACTTTTCTTACCTATAAATGGCAGCGTCAAAAATGTTCAAATATTTGTAAAGCTAAAGAACCTAACTGGAGTGGTCATCGTTCCCTAAACTTACAAACTACTTTACGCTAAGAACAACACACTCACACATGCACGAAGGAGGACTCGAACCTCCGACGGGAAACGGCTGCGCACTCCGCAGCAAGGCATCTCAAAGCACACGGCTATTCCCGTGCAGCATGGCAGCATCAACTGCAATCCGTCTAACAGAGCTGCTTAGATTGTCTCCTAAATCACTTATAAAGTTAAGGAACAGTAGGGGACCAATAACATTTCCCTGGAAACACATATATCTTGTCTGGTTTCCGTTAATTACAACGTACTCTGTTCTTTCTGACAGGAAATCGCGTATCAAATCACACAACTGTTTCAATATTACGTATTCATGGAATTTTGTTACACACTCGTTGACTGAAATTGTCAGCAACAGACCTAACAGCTCGTCTCTGAATTGATTCCGTGTCTTCCTTTAAACCTATCTGGTGCAGATTCCAAACAATACTCAAAAGGAGTCACACAAGCGTTCTATACGCCGTCCCCTTTACAGTTAACCACATCTTCCTAAAGTTCTCCCTTCACCTTCCCTATGCCTGTACTTACATACTCATTATATCTTATCGCGCTCTGCATCGATACGCCTATACACTCAACTGATGCGATTCTCAGCACACTACTAATGCTGTATTCGAACATTATGGCTTTTTATTACGACTGATCTACATCACCTTATTTTTTCCACTTTTAGAAAAATCAGCCTTTCCTCAAAGCAACTACAAATCTTGTATCGTACTACAACCAGTCAACGACGACCCCTTCACGTACTACACAGTATCCTCAGCTAACAGATTACTGCTTCCTCTGTCGGTCAGATCATTTATATATATATATATATATATATATATATATAGAAAGTAATAACACTCACTGTCGTTGTCAACGTACTGGGCTCTGTCACTTAAGGCGCATTTGAAGCATATATCTGGGAAACTATTCCAAATGCTGCACTGCGGCTCCGTGTGAAGCGCCTCCCGGAAATCAAGGAAAATGCAGTCTGCCTGTTGCTCTTCATCCATACAATGTAACATAAGGGCAAAATTTTTCACGTGATAGCTTTCCAAATCCGTACTGACTCCCATGTAGCATGGCTGTGCTCTCGTTTAATGTTCTTTACAGATTCGTTGCCATGTTGTGCAACGAAGTGAGGGAAAGCAGCCTGAAAGCATTCAGTAAGCAGACAGGTACAGACATCGACGTCGATATTTCGGAAGAAAAAAAACTCCTTATTCAGTGACCAGTACAATGAACAGACGGAGTTGTGACAAGAAGCCCCTTGTCAACTGTCATTGCATCGAGGACTTTGAAGAACTTGGAGTCAGCAGCGTTGAAACCTGCGTGTTTTTTCAGATGCTTTGACCATATTTTTGTTGTTTGGCCTCGTGGTAGTGAGAATTTAAATAATTTTTTGAGCATCTAAATTCAATCCATCCCAACATCCGTTTGACCATGTAGTTTGTTGTTTTGTGTGTATAGTCTATGGGACTTAACTACGGGGTCATCAGACCCTAAACTTACAAACCACTTATGAACTACTTACGAACTAGGACGACACCAATATCCATTCCCGAGGGGGGATTCGAACCCCGACCGTAGTGGCCGTGCAGACCGTGACTGGAGCGCCTTAGTCCCCTCGGCCACCGCGGCCGGCGACCATGTAGTATTCTTATGTTGTTGGATAGAAGGATGGTTTGATTTTTAAAGTGACTAAACGACTACGGTTATCAGTCCCTCTCTTATATTGTTACACACTCTGTTGGACACATTATTTAATTAAAATACTGCACTGTTTACTCCACAAAAATTTCAATGTACTACAAAACATTCCAAAGCTTGCGACTTACAGATCACAACTATAGTAACTCCCTTATGACCTTTGAGTATAATTTCAAAAACAATTATGCTTGTAATCTCTGCTCTAGTGTTACCTGTAATTTCACCATAATGCCTGTCAGTCTGTTTCAATTTGTTAAAATGCATTTTCAACATTTTAATACGCAATTGAAACCAGAATAATTGCTGGAGCCCACCCAAAGTCATCCTGCAGACATCTGTTTAAGGTTTTAGGTATCCTCACAGTATATATATTTACTTATGAAATTTGTTGTTAATAATATAATCCAGTCCAAAAGTAACAACAGTGGGCATAGCCGGGTTAAATCTGACTTTGGCAAAGAAAGAGGTGAATTATGTTGCCAGAAAAATTTCGTTCACCTACCAAACAGCATCAGAAGCCTAACAGATAGGCAACTAGCATTTGAAAATAATAAATTTTTAGATATAAATTAGTATATCTAAAAAAATTGTAACATGTAATATTTCATGTAATGTAATATCTTGTCCAGACACCTTATATTAACCTGACACGTCCCACATCATTACGAAGTGTCGTACTCATGATCTATTGAACAAGTATTAGTCTAATCTAATCTATTTATGTTCTGTAAGCATTTTTGTATATTTTTATAACATGTTTTCGACTAGTTTTATACACTGTAAATCAATGCACTTTGTAACTTCTGTGTTCTTTCTGTTAGGTTAGTGCTTGAAAATGGTAGACTGAAACATGTGGCAATGGGCAACCAAGAATCAGAAAAATCAAATGTTTGTAAATCTATCGGACCAGACTGCGTGGTCATCAGTCCGTAGCTTACAAACTACTTAAACTTGTAGTTTTCAAAATAACAAGCCAAGATCGCACACTAACAATTTATTAAATGACGATCGGTTTCGATGCACTGTGTCACCATCATCTAGTCACATATATGTTTTAATCTGATCATCGCCGGCCGCGGTGGCCGAGGTGACTGAGGCGCTCCAGTCACTGTCAGCACGGCCACTACGGTCGGGGGTTCGAATCCCCCCTCGGGCATGGATATTTGTGCCGTCCTAGTTCGTAAAGTAGTTCATAAGTAGTTTGTAAGTTTAGGGACTGATGACCCCGTAGTTAAGTCCCATAAGCTTAACAAACATATGAACATTTGAATCTGATCATCTTGTTAAAAACCAGATGATGGTGACACAGTGCACCGAAACCGGTCGTCATTTAATAAGTTGTTAGTGTGCGATTATGGCTTGTCATTTTGGATACTATAAAACGATTATATCGCCTCCAGACCCGACTATGTCAGGTAATCTTTACTTAAACTTAGTAAACTAACCTAAGGACCACACACACACACACACACACACACACACACACACACGCCCATGCCCCAAACTAACCTAAGGACCACACACACACACACACACACACACACACACACACACACCCATGCCCCAGGGGGGACTCGAACCTCCGACGGCAAGCAACCGCGCGCTCCGCAGCGCCTTAGACCGCTCGGCTACTCCACCGCGGCGGCAACCAAAATAAACAGCTTTTGGCCAACCATAATAACAAAAAATGTTCAACTGTTTGTAAATTTAAGGGACTTAACTGCTGCGGTTATCAGTCCCTATGCTTACAAACTACTTAACCCTTAACTGCTATCATCCGTCTCTCAGACCGCTACGAATTTTTGTGTCAAAATATTGTAGAAATAACATTTGATGAAATTTATCCCTTCACTGACTTACAGAATGTAGTAATCGCTTTACATTAAAAATACGAATCGTTAACTGAAAGATGACTTTGCGTACAATTTATCGGAACTAAAATGGGATTTCTCCATCTAATTATGTTTCGAATCTATAATATAATCTCTCTGATGATTATCTGTGGTTGAGTAGAGAGCTAATTAATTGACGTTATTTTCGTAAAACGTAAAATTTAAGTATACAACACATTTCGCAGTGTTTTATTTGTCGCCCTTTTATAAATACTGTGTTGTTAAAAAAGTCAAGTTACAATATATTCTACTTGCAAGAAATGTAATGAACAACAGGAAGTCATGAAATTATACATTTCGCACACTCCTGATATATAAGAAATAAAAATAAGTGTGAGAGACTTCCATAGTATTTGTGATCCTGTCAATGACCATAGTAGTTAAGGGTTAAACAAACTTATGCGAAGAGCAAGACACACACCCATGCCCGAGGGCGGACTCGAACATCCGAGGGCGCGCAACCTCGCGCTCCGCAGCAAGGTGCCTTAGAGCGCTCGGTCATTCCACCGCGGCACTCACAATGACGTCTTACAATTATCTAAAAGCCGGCCGCGGTGGCCGAGGAGACTGAGGCGCTCCAGTCACGGTCTGCACGGCCACTACGGTCGGGGATTCGAATCCCCCCTCGGGCATGGATATTTGTGCCGTCTTTAGTATAAGGTAGTTGATAAGTAGTTTGTAAGTTTAGGGACTGATGACCCTGTAGTTAAGTCCCATAAGCTTAACAAACATTTGAACATTTGACCCCGTAGTTAAGTCCCTTAAGCTTAACAAACATTTGAACATTTTTTGAATTATCTAAAAGCTGTAAAACCCCACCTTGTCACTTATTTATACAAACAAGAACTTAATGTTCTGCCAGGCACTTAAATGTGATTTGCAGAGTATCTATGTAGATGTTATACGGATCGCACAGTAGTCTAGTAGACACAGACAATAGGGTATATCTGTTTTTCGCTTATCCGCCTCCCCCTGTTATAGCGCAGGTTCATTGACTGCGAGCGCTCCCGTGCAGTACAGTGGAAACAAAAGAGCGGTGAATGAAAGCGGGACCGGCATTGTTGTGGGTGGCAGGTGAGCATCTGTCAGGCCGTTTAATGTCGCCGGGCGGCGTCGCCATTAGAGGCATAATTACTATTTGTGCCGGGCGCCGACTGGCCGCGGGGATTGGCCGCGAGGCGGTATCAGAGCCGCACCAACACTCCCGCGTCTAATTATTGAAATTGAATTTAACGCTGTATTTTACAATTCCAATAATCTCTTTAACGGAATTTTCCTGTGTGCCTCCATTTCCAGCTATAATTGGTCGGGATTTTTATTGATCATATTACAGCAATTTACAGAGCGCCATACTGCGGAGATTAAATTTAAAAAATACAGACGGTCCCCTCTCCTTTATCGCCGGCGGCGTTTAAGTCGTCTCGCGGCGGTTATGTGCACGAGGAAATATTTTGCGGTGTAACCTGAGGGAGCCCTGTTGGCGGAGGGTGACTGGCGTTCCTGTAACGGCATAGGCTCAGCCTGTAACGTACTGAGGTTGTAAAAAATTAATCGTCTCGCTTTCATTAAATTTTTACCAATTAGAATCACGCGATCGAAAGGAACGGCGCGAAATAAAACGAGATAGTAGTGTAACGTATTTATAAAATTCACACGTCAGTTTCAGCTGTAACCTCTGTACTTCAATTCATTAAAATTAGTTACACCAGCAGCTAAAATAAAATTCTGCTATAGCCCACGAACGCATAATGAATTTTTCCCTCCGCGGCGGAGTGTGTGCTGATATGAATCTTCCTGGCCGATTAAAACGGTGAAGTTCGGAAGGCAGAAAGCGAGCTACTGGGGGAAATAAAGCATTCAGGACGGGTTGTGAGTTCAGCTGGCCAGTCGGTCGACAACTTGCCCGTGAAAAGTAAAGTTCTTCATCAGTTCAAGTGCCCTTCTGGTACACAATTTTAATCTTCCAGGAAGTTTCACGTCTCACAGACCTCCTTCGAATGCTTGTAAGCGCACTGTAGAGGTGAGACTTTACTCAGCAGAAACAAATACGCCAATGTGCCACGTTGTCCAGTCTTTATGACAAAGAGAGTGTACTTTAAGTAAATGGTTATTATTAAATAACTGTATACACTATGTATTTGTTTCACACTAATATTTATTTTGGTTGTTAACTAGCTTTCAGCTTCTTAGGCCATCTTCAGACAACTTAATACTGCAGATTATCCACTTCACACCAGCTGCTTTGTTTCGAGTACAAAGATTTTACAAAGATAACTGCCAGTCATAGACTATGTAGCCTTTAGGTATTTTATAAACAGTGACGTCCAACCAATTACAACAGAACTGTAACTAAGACATAACTACTAGACTGGCTGAACATGAGAGGAGTTGTAGACTAAATAGAGAGATACCACCTTTACAGAACATGCCTTGAATGCCATCCCTATGACATTAAATGTGATGTTCTCCACAGAACAAATAAAGGCAGAATGCTAACATTACTTGAAATCCACTCTATCAACAAACACCAAGCTCAGAAACCGAACCTAATTCTCAATGATCAGACCCAATTCCAGTATTCGCCAATATTAAAGTAACCTATTATGTATAATTCTGCCACCATGGTTGTCGAAATTGTGTAATGTTTCTCACCCACATCCCAATGTTTTCCTTTCACATGTTACTCACACCACTCTCGTGAAAACCAGAGAATTTTAATATAGGCTATATACTTCAAAATACTTTTTATTCCATATTCACAGACTCCAAACTAATGTAATTGTTACCTACTAACATTTCATTTCTTATGTTTTACTCACTCGCATGTTCCCCTCCTACTTTTGTTCGTATATATAAGTTAATTTAATATACAATTGTACTTATTATTATTCACTGAACCATTGTTTGTTTCAACCTATTTGTTTAAAATTAATGTACATTTATGTCTTAGTTACAGTTTTGTTTTAATTGGTTGGACGTCTCTTTTTATAAAATACCTGAAGGCTACATAGTCTATGACTGACAGTTATCTTTGTAAAATCTTTGTACTCGAAACACATCAGCTGGTGTGATGTGGATAATCTGCAGTATTAAGTTGTCTGAAGATGGCCTAAGAAGTCAAAAGCTAGTTCACAACAAAAATAAATATTATTGTGGAACAAATACATAGTGTATACAGTTATTTAATATGACTATGTTCCATCAAAAACCGACGGAAGAGTCCATAAATATTAAATAGTTATTAACTTTCTAATTATAGATTCAAACAGTACGTAAAATTACGACTCGATTAATTTGTCACAAGGTGTGGCGCGATTAAAACTGTGAAAGTCGATGAAATTAATCCGCAGTTAAACTACATAAAAAATCAGGGGCCGCATGCTTTAGCCCCTGGTTGTCGATGAACGAGACAGCGGTTCTCGGCTGATGCTAGCGATCAATATTATGTATAATCATTTCATTTTGTGGACAGGATAGGAAGGGGGTTTCACAAATAATTAACACACATTAGTCATCAAACGCGTTTATTCAATTGCTATAATTGTGTGTTACATCACCAATAATTTTGATACTTGAACAACAACCAAATCCTTTATACCATATAGCAACAGACTCCATCTCATTGATTCTCCGTGGATTCCTCGTCCTTATAACAAATGGCATGTTCGATGTCAAATAACACTTTCCATAGTCTTTGGTGACATCAGAAAATACATTCCACGTACGGTAAGCAATTACATCTCGACTATTTGCACTCTCAAGTCCATACAATGCTTTCACTGTTGAGCCATTACACCGCATCACAGCCACTGTTAACCAGCGTTACCAGGTTGCGGATTCGTACTCTTCGAGAATATGGAAAAGTTCGCAAGGCAACCCGGAAAAACAGTCGGTCCTTCAAGTATTTCGTGCGCGCCAATATTAGTTTCGCTGTTCAGGTCCAAATTTCGATAGCCTTATACACAACAGCACGAGTTCGTTGACGTCTTCTGCAGCGCGGCATCTTAGACAGCAACGAACTTCACGGCAGCGGCGCGAGGAGTACGTCACTTCTGAGCGGCGTAGAGACTAAGTCCGACGCTGAGACGTTATCCCGTACGCGCGCACAAGCCGTACTAGGTGTGAATTCCACATAACTCTAGTACTTAATATATATACAAAGTTAGTACTATCAATACGTCATTTAGAACAGTTCAAATGTTGAAATGTTTGTAGAGCTTATGGGACTTAACTATGGGGTCATCAGTCCCTAAAGTTACAAACTACTTATGCACTAGCTACTACAAGGGACGGCACAAATATCCATGCCCGAGGGGGGATTCGAGCGCCCGACCGTAGTGGCCGTGCAGACCGTGACTTGCGCGCCGCAGTCCCCTCGGCCACCGCGGCCGGCCTTTACAACAGTCATTGTACCAGTATCTCCCCGGTTTATGTACATGTGATAAAGAAATGTATGTTTGCAATTTGTTGCTATGTATTTCATGGCATGTTCTCGAAACAGAACAAAATCACTTTTAAGAGAAAGCGCTGTTACCTTTGAACATCTCGGAACCTTGCAGAATACAGTAGTTGTGTTCAGTTAACAAGAGTGTGCGAAAACCTTTTAAAACCTTTTAGGAAGCAAGAGGAAAAATGCCAGGCTGATGGGGCACAGCCCAGCGCCTCACAGCGGCCAGCCAGTGAGCTACGCCATCGCGACCTACACTGCGTGACGTGACGTGGCAAGAAAGTGCACAGGCCTTCTCTTCAGGCGGTGTTAGTTGAACCGTCTTTCGTTTTCTCTCTTTACATTGGTTCTTCTGTTTGAACGGCTACTTTGTGGACGGTGGTTTGTTTTGTCCTATTTTGATCGTTTCGAATAACTCTGTTTTCTCGTTACAGAGGGCGTCGAGCTGACCGAGCGCGCTGAGCAACCGCGCCCTAGCAAGTTCCGAACCACCGTCTAACATATTCACACATTACAAACTAATTCCTCGCGTATTACGCTATAGCGAACAGCTGCGAGTGTAAACCGTGATTCTCGTACCATTCAAAAATGTTCAAATGTTTGTACAACTTATGGGACTTAACTACGGGGTCATCAGTCCCTAAGCTTACAAACTACTTATGAACTAGCTAAGACTAAAGACGGTACAAATATCCATGCCCGAGGGGGGGATTCGAACCCCCGACCGTAGTGGCCGTGCTGACCGTGACTGGAGCGCCTCAGTCCCCTCGGCCACCGCGGCCGGCTCTCGTACCATTGATGGCAGGTTTTTACTAACTAACCAACATTAAATTTATTGTCTTAAGAACGAAGTGTTTTCGATAATTTTCAGTGCGCCATTACTTTGAAATGAAAACGCTTGAGTTATAATAGGAAAATCATTAAGTAGATAATTCAAGATGGCGTACGCAAAATAGATTTTGGGGCGAGGTATGTCACGTGACTTATTTACGGACGCTAAATGTACGCTGCGTTCCATCCAGGTTATAGTCACTCGTCCGAACGCCTAATGTACGCTATGTTCGTTCCAGCCTATAGTCATTCGTAACCAGTAAAGGCAAAGAAAAACTTTGAACTACCTAGGCAAGACAGGTGATAATATTTTAACGAAAAAATATAATGAAATTGTGGCAGAGATATTAAAATGATTGTTCAATGAGGTAAAAGTTCAAAAAAGAGTATGTTTGTCAAAGCTAAACTCAAATATCATATAATTTTGCCTGTTTGTTAAAATACGGTCAGAAAGAATATTACGTGTTGGGTGCATACATATTACCCCAAAAGTAGAGTGGTAATAATGTCACCATAATTTTCTATTATTTTTAGTTTGTTATTTTGCTCCGAAATGTTTGCAAAAACTTATAAAACTACAAATCTCAAGTGGGGGGGAGGGGTGTTCGGCCGCCAACTTCAAGTCTATTGATGCCACTTCGGCGACTTACTGTCGGTGATGACAGTGATGATGAGGACTAACACACAATACCCAGCCCCTGCCAGGGATAGAATCCTCGCCCCTTGCATCGGTGGTCAGCGGCGCTGCCACTGAGCTACAGAGGCGGACGGGAGGTCAGATGAGAGATTGGGTCGGGCGGGAATTCCTTGCACATGCGTTATGCTCATGTGCCTGGTGTAGCATAAACGCTTAGCTCAAAAGCAAAGCACAAGGTCCCGCTTTCAGACCCCGGACTCCGCACAAAAACTGAAACAGCACATTTCAAAAGTTTCTATCATCTTATTCTCTGAGCTCCTTCACGTCCACGTTTCACAACAAATTTCGCTTCTTCGGAAACCCTTTTCTTCCAATGGCCATTTGCATTTTATATTCTTTGCGGCCATCAGAAGTTATTTTGCTACACAAATAAAAAAACTCGTCCACTACTTTTATTGTCACATTACCTAATCTACGTCCTTCAGCAACGATTGCTTTTCCAACACAACATTCCATTATCCTCGTTTTACTCTAGTCTGTATTCATCTTACACCCTCCTTTAAATACACTGTCCGTTCTGTTCAATTGCTTTTCCAGCTTCCTTGCTGTCTCTGACAATTTCTTCTCCCTGCACTTTAAATATCTCTCCAAATTTCTCCTTGCATTCTTTCACAACTTCATCAATATATAGATTGGGGAAACGCAAGAACACTGCCCTACTCCCTTCCCAAACATTGCGTCCCTTAAATGCCCTTTGACCTTAATAATTGCTGCTTTCTATACCAAACTGATTGAACGGATCATCCCCCAAATATGAAAAATATGAGTATTTTAAATATTTAATTTCGGTCATGGTTGCGCGAAATACTGAAAATGGGATATTTGGTGCTCCCGATAACCATCTGTGACGATATATAATTGTCTTGAAATTTTTAAATAACCATTTGTTTTATAGTTAAAGAACGGAATATACTCCAACTCACCTTATTTCTGTTATTTGTGTATAGTTCAGGTTGAATATGTCATGAAATTTAGTATAAAATTCCACTTAAGGTGGGAATTGGCCCATGTTGTATTTTCTTTACTATTACAGTCGATGTATTTCATAGATTCTAGAGACGAAATGTCTATTGACGATCATATGTTTTCCGATCGTCAACTTATAATTATATTAACACTTTTTTATGATTAAAAGAATTGTATTCACAAAATACTTGGAAAGACTCAGTTTAACACAAATAATTATATACAGTCATTATGTAATATGCTAAAAACCCTGATGTTTGTGTGTCACGTGACGTGACGTAATTACCAGTATGACGTAAACTGTATTATATACAGGTACATCGGTACAGCGAACACTGTCTGTGTGTGTGTTGTTATAAAGTTTATATGGTGAACTGACAGAACCAGTGAATAAGTGGCATATTTATTTCGTCAGTATAGTGATATGAAATTTATTTTAAAACTATGATAATGGACTCAGCGAGTAAGAGTATTGCTTCGTGGAGGGATGTCTACATTAAAAACTATGCTACATGAGCTAAACTAGCAAGGAATATTTTAGGTTGTTATTCAAATAGATGACGTGCCATTGCTGAGAGCGGTTACCTGATGTCAATATTCAGTATGAAGACTATTTTGGACTTCGTAACGAAGGTAACATCTCAGTGGGACTGGTTGAAAAGAAGATAATTTAAAACAATAATTTGGACCAAACAAAGAAGATAATTTTGATTTGTGTATTATTTGTGTTTAAATAGAAGTTGTTTGTCTTCTGAAGAACATTTATAAGTGCAGTGTAAATAGAAGAACCTAGTCGTTTTATCCCGATTTATAAACATTTTAACAGTTGACTTTTTGTGTTTACAGTTGTATTTGCACGAAGTGTTCAGCTTAAATGCTGAGATATTTCACATCAGTTGAGCCACCTGCAACGTGATCAGCAGACGGATTGGTTGTTACCGAAAACCGTTATGTCTTCCATCATATTACGAGGGTGAGTCAGTAAATAGCTCGCACGCTGGGTACGGGTATTTCTCTACCACTACGACACATCCGTCTTGTGCGTTGCAGTGTTTTAAGGAACCAAATAAAGTTACAGTTTTTTAATGAAATAAATCGCAATTTGGAATTAATTATGGCTTTACTTTACTAGGTTTATATGTAATACCAATGTGCAGCGAATGAAAATTTGAGCCCAGCCGGGATTCGATCCGGGATCTCCTGCCTAGTAAGCAGGAGATCCCGGTTTCGAATCCCGGCCGTGCACAAATTTTCATTGCCGCGGTGGAGTAGCCGAGCGGTCTAAAGCGCTCGCTGCGGATCGCGCGGTTGCTCGCCGTGGAGGTTCGAGTCCTCCCTGGGGCATGGGTGTGTGTTTTTGTCCGTAGGTTAGTTTACCTAGGTTTAAGTAGTTTGTAAGCTACGGACTGATGACCACGCAGTTTAGTCAGATAGGTTAGGAAAAAAAATTCATTCGCCGCATATTGGTATTACATCTAAACCTACTACAGTGAAGTAATAAGTGATCGCAAATTGCGATTTATTTCATTAAAAAATGAACGCTGTAACGTCGTCAAAAGTATATGATTATAAGTTACAGTTGATTGGGTTGCGTTGTTTGGTTGAGATAGCCGCACTGAACTGCTGACGTTACAGTTCAAGAGCGTCAATTATGGGATGCAAACGCCGCCGCAAAAATTCTAGGTTCCAGGCTTAAAACCTTCTCAAACAATAGGACAGGTGGAGTCAGCTGAAAATTGAAGCAATGTTCAGGTTTTTAATCGCAGTACTGGCGTGTCTACATCAGTATGCAACTTATTTACTGACTCTCCCTCGTTGATATCACATTAATAGCACCTGTTGTAATACAGGGATAAAAACAATAGATGCAGTAATAAAATATTTTCTGTAACAGAATATGGAATATGGAATATGGATAACATACATGAAGTAGCAGCTGACGTAGCATTGCTGTCAATATCAACAATAACGTCACAGCACTACTAACACAACTCTGCCTTTCGGAGGAAAAAATAATCTCGTTACCCGTGAGTCGTGAAGTCTGCCAACGTTGTGTAAATACAGACAAAACGTCGAACGTGCGTCATGTTTTTTCAGGCACAGTTCGCTCCGGCGTTCTGGTATCGGCGACTTTGTCGCGTAGGCGGGTGCTGGCTGTTAACGCCGTTATTTGAAAAATCAGTTGACCGCGTCGTTGGGCCGGCGCGGCCACGCAACCGGGCGGGCAGTAAGGCCGCGTTTTTACGAGTCACGCCACGCGGCGGGCGGCAGGCGGCAGATAGCTCACTCGGCCTGCGGTCGGAATCTGACGCCGCCATCTATCGACCGCCGCGAATTACGACCTGTCAGCCGGGTTCGTGCCGCGCGCCCGCGGGTAGGCAGCCCGCCGCACATGCACGCACGTTGGGTTGCCTACACGGCGCCTGCGCCGCCTGTTGCCGCGTCGGACAGGCATCTCTTAAGGCGGTATTACACGACGATCCGCCGCGAAAGGTATAGGTCTAGCGCGACGGCCATCTAGCGGCGAAACAGGTGGAACTACCACGGAGTGCGGCGGAACGACCTCTTCGTACGGCGGAACGTGTGCTAAAACCTTATCTTCAAAGCACTCGTATGATTAGGGTTGAATGTGGCCGTGTCAGACTTCGTAATCCTTGAGGTGTCCACTCGCCCATAAAAATTTATATAAAATAAAAAAAAATATGTTCATGTAAAATCTTTACACGTTGCAATATTTCAAAAATCAGATTCTTGCGCCGAGGGAAGAAGTCTTTAACAGTCACTCTTGTTAAAATATTTCTAAGTTCTCTCATAGATAAGACGGTCAAAAGAAATTCTTCAGTTTGTGGTCGTTGCTATAGCCACAGATAAAAAATAATATTTCTTCAATGATTATCGATCAATGTGTATGATCGATTAACCAAAGTTCTAAAAAAAAAACATTTATCGAAGTCTTCTTGACGTAACTTCGCCACCAATGAAAATTCATAGAAATCTTCCTTCAGATTGAAGAATATTTAAATTAAATCATCTACTCATTTCATTAATATGTTATTCATCGTAAAATAATTCTTCATAAATGATGTACTCTGACACTTTCGTCAAGTTTAAACACAATGACATTTATTCCTTTCTATGACTTTACATATGTAGTCATTGACAGACAAAAGGGAACTGACTTTTAAAATTTGTTGTTTTAACATGAAACTTCGATAATAATGTCAACTCTTGCAACGACAACCGCAGAGATCAACATCTTCTTGCCTCGTGGCCGTCGACCCGCGACTTGATGTGGCCGGATATTTACTCCTTGGAATCGGCGTCGAAGATGTTGCCCTCGCAGGTTGACTCGCCTCACAGCACATGAAACAAACAAAAAACATCTTTAAGAATCATAACATTAAACATTTACATAAAAATCATTTAGGAACAAAAATATAAGTAAGTTATTCTGCACAAACTGAGCTGACATGAGATATGTAGCGGAGACAATAATCCGTCCCACTACAGGAGCCATGATTATTAGCAGACACTTTATCCGCGCGTCGGAATAGAGACCAGTTCTCAACTCCCGTGAATCCGCGCATGCGCACTAGGCAGCGCTAACGCGCGCATGCGCTGATGTGGGTATTGCAGGAGGCTTTCTGTTTGTTATTTGTGTATGACATTCGTGGTTAGAAATGATTTGTGACTTCAGGCTTCCGTATTGTGGATTTGCCCGTTTTTTCTGTTAGTAGATTTTCATAAATGCAGTAATTAAACAAAACAGCCTTATTTTCCAGCTGACCTTTATACTAGGTCATATTCTCAGAATATATGACAACTGCGAATATCAGAGAGCCGCTGAGTCATTATTCAGGCGTTCAGGGACGAATGTTGTTTGTATAACCCACACGATCCCTTTATCATAAGTTACGTCAGCAATCGTTTATTCCTCAATGATATGCGTACAACTTTACAAACAACAACTCTTCAAAACAGGTCACGTCCTTCCTCACGATCTTCCAGATTTGTTGCGGTTTCCGGGACTCAGTTCTTTTATTAGCTGTAAGTATATTCCCCTGCCTTCCTTCTTTCCGGCCACAGTCAAACCCAACATCTGGTTTTCGTCGTTGTTGTGCCGTAATCTGAAGATTTACTGTCACAGCTCCAAAAAAGTGTGTCCTATGTGCGAAAAGCTGTATAAATGTAAATTTAGACAGACATTCATTTTCAACCTAGTGTCGTAATAGAAAACTGTCGCGTGGTCTGAGGCTCCAAGTCATAAATTGCGCAGCCGCTCCTGCCGAAGTTAAGAGTTTTCCGTCAGCCATTTGTGTGCATGTTGTCATTGGCATGATTTAATTTAAGTAGTGAGAAGTCTAGGACCTAATAACCTAAGTAATTTGGCCCTTAGCTACACAAACCTTCTACTTTTATATAAATTGAAAGTGTGCAGTCTATAACTCAAAGCAATAGTGTAGTGACTCAATTCTGTGCAAATTACATAAGAGAAAAAGAAATACTTAATAAAAAAATGACAACTTCACATTAAGTAGGAACCGTGAGCTCACAGAAATAATTTAAATGAATGTCGTCCCAGGAAATCATAGTTTCCCTCGGGTTCTTGTGTGGTATGTATGAACGATTAGATGAGCTCTGTTTTCTTCGCGTTTCTTGCGCGTTATTGGTGTCTACTGCGCATGCGCGGATTCGCGCGAAGGAATATCCGCCGTAATCATGTAATAGGTTTACGTGAAGCGGTACGTAGTTCCAGATAATCACACTTGTGGCGCTGCTGTATGGCCGTACGCCTCAGGTGTATCGTGTAATAGGGCCTTAACGGCACGTGCATATAGACGGGCATGCGCATCCGCCATTTTTGTTCCTTCGCTTCGACGCGCGATTGTAGAATAGGACAGCAATACGCTTTCAGCATGGTGGGCTGTGCAACTCCGAATTGTTCTAATCGCTCAGAAAATGGTTTTGGTTTTCTTTTCCGTTTACAATAAATCCTGAAGGGCATAAAATATGGTTAATAAATTTTCGTCGTGACAAATGGATACCAACAAGGTGTTCAAAACTATGCGCAATTTCTACACGTTGTCAACGACAGGTTTCGACGCTTTTTTATTTATTTTATCTTTTTTTATTTTTTTATTTTATTTTGTCAGCGAAGGATTCGACGCTACGCACTAATACAGTAGCAACATTTAGACAATAACAATACTAACTACTTTTAAATGATGCACACTGTTTTTTACTAGTTATAATGGCTCATACCCCTCGTAACGATGTTTGAAGCTACTGCAACGTTAATTTTAGTTACAGCTACTGTGATGTTAATTTTAGTTACAGCATCACCGGCGTAATTTGCTAATGTTGGCAACAGAACGTTCGCTTTAGGAGGATAATTAATTTACTGACCGGACAAGTGTACATACAAGAAGATGGTAAACTTGAAAAATTATTTTCTCTCATTCTACCTGTTCGAGTTCTCAGACAGCATTCAAAGGTCGTTGCCAACATCAGTACACTACGCCGCCGAGGCCGTAAGTAAAAATGACCAATGAGGAAGTAAATTGTTAAATGAGAAATTAAAATATTTCGTATATATACATATTTTACTACATCGTAATTTATCAAAAAAAATGTTCAAATGTTTGTATAGCTTATGGAACTTAACTACGGGGTCATCAGTCCCTAAACTTACAAAACTACTTATGAACTAACTACTACTAAGGACGGCACAAATATCCTTGCCCAAGGGGGGATTCGAACATCCCCCCCTCCCGCTAGTTTATCATGGTGATATATTTTGTGCATTGAAAAAGTATTTTATACGAATTCTGAAAAATACGTCGAAAAAAAGTAGCAACCGGAGAGTGTAGGCCTATTCTGGAGCAAATTTATGACATTCGAAAACGGAGATTTCTTGCATGTTAGCACAGCTTTGGTAGTGCAAATGGTATCCCATAAAAGTGAGCTGTCGAATGCGAAAGAGTTGCTCACAGCACACACCCGGGTGCCACGGTGGAGTAGCCGAGCGGTCTAAAGCGTCTCACTGCGGAGTGCGCTGCTGCTCGCCGTGGAGTTTCTAGTCCTCCCTGGGGTATGAGTTGTGTGTGTTGTCCTTAGGTTACTTTACTTAGGTTTAAGTAGTTTGTAAGCTACGGACTGATAACCGCGCAGTTTGGTCAAAAAAATGTTCAAATGTTTGTTAAGCTTATGGGACTTAATTACGGGGTTATCAGTCCCTAAACTTACAAACTACTTATGAACTACTTACGAACTAGGACGGCACAAATATCCATGCCCGAGGGGGGATTCGAACCCCCGACCGTAGTGGCCGTGCTGACCGTGACTGGAGCGCCTCAGTCACCACGGCCACCGCGGCCGGCGCAGTTTGGTCCTATAGATCTACAAACATTTGAACATTTGAATACACTCGGGTGGACATATACCAGAAAACATATTTAACCATTTTTCAAACCATATTACAATAATTTATTACGACAAGATTAATTTTTTATGCAAATATATATTTTCTTTTTGATATCTGTATTAGAAATGAAACCAGCGGTGGCTAAAAAAAATAACAGCTGAGAAACTCCGCCTTTCACATGCTCATTCTGTCACCGCCTGGAACGAAAATGGCGGTGGGAGCTGCCACTACAGCAGAAATTGCTGCTCATGCCCGTCTGTATCCAGGTGCCCTAGCATCACTGTTGCAGTCACTCACTTCGTGACGTCATATTTCCAGAGCGGGCCACTGTACGTTTCAGGGTGTGTGAAAAACAAATGACGTACACATGCACTCGTTCAGCCAGTTACTGGAGTCACATTCGAAAATCTGACGTCCTGCAGTCCAAACATGAACATTAAAATTTTTGTTAATCTAAGTAATGCCAAAATGCTGCTATACTTTATATATGTTAAAAACTGTTTATTAATATAGCAATAGACCTATTTCGGCACTGTGGCCATCATCAGGCTGTTGTTGTTGTGGTCTTCAGTCCGCAGACTGGTTTGATGCAGCTCTCCACAATACCCTATCCTGAGCAAGCCTCTTCATCTCCACATAAGAACGGCAACCTACATCTGTATGAATCTGCTTACTGTATCCATCTCTTGGTCTTCCTCTGCGGTTTTTACCCCACACACTTCCCTCCAACGCTAATTTCACAATTCCTTGATGTCGAAGAATGTGCCCTACCAATCTATCCCTTGTTTTAGTCAAGGTTTGCCAGAAATTTCTTTTCTCCCCAGTTCTGTTCAGTACTTCCTCATTATTTACGCGATCCACCCAGCTAATCTTCAGCATTCTTCTGTAGCACGACATGTCAAAAGCCTCAATCCTCTTCCTGTCCGCACTGTTTATCGTCCATGTTTCACTCCCATACAAGGAAACACTCCTTACAAATGCCTTCAGAGATGACTTTCTTTGGCTTAAATCAATGTTCGATGTTAACAAATTTCTCTTTTTCAAGGACGCTTTTCTACCCATTGCCATTCTGCATTTTATATCCTCTGTACTGCGACCATCATTTGTTAATTTACTGCCCAACTAACAAAACTCATCTATCTGCTTTATTGCTTCGTTACCTAATGTAATTCCTTCAGCATCACCTGATTTTCTTAGACTGCAGGCTATCTGCGGAAAAATATTTAAGGTTAAAATGAGCAGAATAAAGATACTTATAATTTTGATACATTTTTCGTGACATATTATTTCAGGCTTACTTCCATATGGCATCGTGGAGGTACTATTACGATATGGATTTCTTGTATGTTCTTTGTATCGAATTTCGATAAAAATTCGACAAATCCGACAAAAATCTTTCAGCATTCTTTAACCACTTGAAAACGGAAAATCACGAAACCGATCAAATTCCAGACGCAATGAAAATATTACATATCACACCAAAAGGTTATCATATGAACATCCTGGAAGAGATAGAAATTTGTACACATTTGAAGGAAAGCCCTGACCAAATTTTAAATGAACAAACCCAACTAAAACACCAAAATTATCTCGACAACTTTATTAAAATTTTCGAATCGAGTTAAAACAAAGATATGCATTATAATACCATAACATAATAAAGATCACACTTCACTACCAAAGATACCACTATATGCAGTAATAAACAAACTGTAACCATAGAGCATCGCTGCAGGATATGTCAAACTGACAGAACAGCAGTTATCAAGTAATACCTGATAAGTATAAAATAATATATATACCATCTAAAGAGCATTTATACTGCAATTATATGCAGTTATTATAATAAATTGTACCTCCACAATGCCATATGGAAGTAAGTCTGGAACAATATGTCACGAAAAATGTATCAGAATTGTAAGTATCTTCATTGTGCTCATTTTAACCTTAAATTTTTGTCCGCGGATAGCCTGATGATGGCCACAGTGCCGAAATAGGCCTATTGCTATATTAATAAAAAGTTTTTAAGATCTACAAAGTAAAGCAGCATTTTGGCATTAAAAGACATACATAATGGTGCAGGCCCAAACGAAATGAAATTAAATTTTTTCATCTGCATCGTTGATCTGCGACTCACACCGATGTGGCTGGCAGAGGGTTCGTCGAACCTCTTTTGATACTGTTTATCTACCAGTCGATTTTCGCATAGCGCGAAAAAAGAACGGCTAAATATCTCCGTCCGAGCTCTGATCTGGCTACTGCTTTAAGGTAAAGCTCGTAGAATTCAGGCGGATAGCAAGGAAGACGTACATTCAATTTTCAAACATGCCGGTATTTGGCGGCAACAGTCTGTTAGTAGTGAGCTAAATGCTGCGGAAGACAGGCGAGCTGCAAATTCTGTTGACTTTGTAAGAATGTTCACGGAGAAGATACGAATTAGAGCCATAGCGGATGATGACGAAGACCAGAAACTTAATAAGTTTGGAAAACTATTTCAAAATAGCGAACTAGTATATGTTTCAAAATGAGAATAACAGTCACGTTTGCAAGATGCTTTTACAATTTATTTGATAGGGTGACCGGTTTCGATGTACACTGAGGCCAAAATCAGACCGATTCGTCTCACTGGGCGCACGCTCATCGCCCGGCATCAACGGTGAGACGAACCGGTCAGATTCTGGTCTCAGAGTAGATCGAAACCGGTAAACCGGTCACTATCAAATAAACTGTGAAAACATCTTGCGAACGTGACTGTTATTCGTATTTGACCAGAAAATTGTTCAACACTCCTATAATTTAATTATGAAGAATGTGTTGAATATGATAACTATACTCTAAAACTCGATATAATGTTGACTGTCTACAATGTTTAGTGTGCAAAAGGTGGTTGCATGAAGACCGTTCAGTTTACAACAGCGAATGTACCCTTTGTACAAGAAATGAAAATAAAAACCAGAAAAAATACAATAAATAGAATAGTCCCTCCTACTATGTAATTGCTTTGTTTAGAGACATATTTATGACAATCTCATTTAGTTTCTACGTTTGCGCGGTTTATGACTGTGTTCGTAGAATTTATGTTGTTCTGGCTTCTTAACGTTTTCAGTTAACTTTAAATTCTAACAACAGCTTATTAAACTAATAGGCTACACTTGCCTTTACACTTAACCCTTTATTTGGCACACACAGAAATCACAAGAAGACAAAATATTTTTAAAAAAGCATCAACAATACGAAGACTGGTTTGAACACCACAGAGCTTTACTAGGCATGTTTGTAGGTGGTAAGCCGTTACCTTCCTCCGACCTTCAAACTGAGTTACCCAGCCAGTTACATGGGGGACCTACAGTTTTACGTGGGTTCCGAACCACGGTGATACTCGATATTTTTCACGTTAGAAACGCTGCCAAAGATGAAAGAAGTGGAAATTTACAGATAAAAATCCTAGGACCTGGCGGGGATGGAACCCACGACTTTTGGATTTGTATTCTGACACTCTACCACTGTGCTACCTTTTTTTTTTTTTTTTTTTTTTTTTTTTTTTTTTTTTTTTTTTTTTGTTCTATGGGTAGTTCTCTTCGTTGCGGACGCTGATCGTTCTTGTTCGTTGTTGTTCGGTGTGTTGTTGGCTCAGCTTTTTTTATTACAGAGGGCGTTGAGCCCCCTGACCGGGCGCGCTGAGCCACGGCGCCCGGCAGCTACCGATCCGCACCAGGAAATATCATGTTATTTAAATGTGTAGAGGCATAATATATATATATATATATATACGATTTCTTTCAAAATATAGTGGTACAGTGTCCATACTATAATGTTGTTCTTCTGAGTGTAGAAATTGTTGTATTTTGGACTACTTCATGTGAAATGTGTGAAAACATGTTGTTTTTGGGGCAAAGTTCAGACCAGTCCCATGATTTCCACATTTTGCAGTTAAGTATCCCTGAAGACAAAACTTGCAAATTCCTTTAATCCGTAATCTGTCAAGTGACAACATATTATCATATCTGTCATTGGTTGGTACAGGAGATGCTGTTCAGTTCTTCTTTTGGATTTATCGCCCATTTTGTAGAGGTCCACTAGACCTTCTCTTCCCAATAACTATCAGTCCATTGTCACTCTCTCATATAAGAACTTCTCAACAATTTTCCATAATAATTGAACTTCAAGGCTTCCTCTTTCCCTTTTATAAGCAGTTTTCCATGTTTCACGAAAAATATCGTCACAAAATTTAAACAAACATGTACCTCGGTACCGTATGCTTGGAGTGTCCGCTAAAGATTCAGTTTATTGCTAAACTTTTCGCAAAAGACTACGAAACATCACTTTACTGGAGAGCTTAAATATTAGCACTGTTGCCCATCCAAGGATGAAATTTGAAACATGTTTCAGAAAACCACGCGCAATGTTTATGTTGCTTGAGAGCAACATTGCCAAATAACTAATTAAACGTACAATTTCCAAAGCACAATCCTGATGTGTCACTCCTACCCAGGTACGTCATCTTACCAACCCTGGGAGTGGAGATGGCAAAATAGTCTTTTTAAGTATTATTTAAAATTCCAGCTATATTAATTCATAGAAGAGTCACAACGAATCATAGCATTAGGCAACTCAATACGTCAACAGTCTGACTGATTAATATCCTGTTATCTAAATGAACTTATGAAATGTCAGCAGGCTCTCCTGGAAGTATCCAAACCCTTTTTCCTCAGATGAATTGGACGTGACTATCTCTGACACCAAGACGGCTGTCGGCCCAGATGGTATATTCCCAAAATTTATCATCCTACTGGACTTAAAACGTAATTGTGGCTTCTAAATTTATTCAGTAACATTCTTAAAAACTGTTTCCTAGCGAAAGCATTTAAGAGATCTCACATAAGTTGTTTTGAAGCCGATGATATTGTCATTGCGTCACAACAAAGAGACAGCCATGTGACGGTAACTACAATAACATCAGCCCCACCTCTCTTCAGAAATTACTTCGCAATTTAGAAACCAAATCCTAACGCAAATAAAACAGAAGTAGGTTGCCTCCAACTCGATAACAGGACGGCTGGCTATAAACTGTACATCTCGTTTGATGATGTTCACCTTGAACACACTGAACATCAAAACTACCTAGCAGTCAAATTGATCTCTCACTTTTAATTATCACCTTCAAAAGACAGCAGATAAAGTTGAAACTGGGAATAACATGTTGTAGCACTTAGCAGGATCAACTTGGCTAAGGTTTTGCGTGCAACCGTTTTGTCCGTTTTCTCAGCAGCTGAATACCGTGCTCCTGCTGGCTCAACTGTTCATGTGAGAGACATTGACATACAATTAAACAGGCCAATGGGGTTGAACAGCAGCACTGGACCACTTCCACGGCTTCAGAACTACTGAATATCGCTCCTCCTGGTACAAGACGCTAGGAAGCCGTAATGAGAGAGTATTAAAAGATGTAGACCACTCTTGACGTTCCTATTTTGCAAGACCTTCCGCAACAGGTAAACCACTTGGAATAGAGTAAACCGTCTCTTATAGCAGCAGTCCAATTACGTGTGAGTAGCTTCTCGAGTAAATCCAATTGGACAAGAACTTCAGATTCATTTAATGGACAAAAAACACCTGTACAGGTAGCCGATAAATCCTATGATCATGGCGCGGATTTACAAATAATGGCCCAAATACACTGATCGAAACAGAGGTTCAGCTGATATATCTAGATTCTGAAGTCATCGGCAGAGTGAACTAAAATGTCTCGACGTCTTCCTGTCAGTTCTACGAACTGGAGACAAAAATATTACGGCAACCGAGATAGTGGTAACAGCAGAAAGTTTCTGCAGAGAGGGCTGGTGTGGACTTGTGTTTAATGAAATAAATGGCAATTTGCGATCACTTATGGCATCACTGTACTAGGTTTAAATGGAATACCAAAGTGCGGCGGATGAAAATTTGTGCCCGGCCGGGATTCGAAACCGGGATCTCCTGCTTACTGGGCAGATACAGAGGACTCTTCCCTGCACGTCTTCCGCCACAGCCAAATCTCCATTCGCCACGCTCTCTCTTTCCTATTACCATAGCCTATTTGTTCTGTAATGCTCGCAGCCACATTACTGTATTCCCGCATCAGGGAGAACAGACCATGAGGTTTCGAGACACAATTAATTGTCGTCAGGAGCCCAGCTTCGGCTTGCATACAATTATATACTTTTGACAATGTTACAGCGTTCATTTTAATGAAATAAATCGCAATTTGCGATCACTTACGGCATCACTGTATAGGTTTAGATGGAATACCAAAGTGCGGCGAATCAAAATTTGTGCCCGGCCGGGATTCGAACCCAGGATCTCCTGCTTACTAGGCAGATGCGTTGACCACTGCGCCATCGCCACCGCCGGGCACAAATTTTCATTCGCCGCACTTAAGCAATGAAATAAAACTACATAGTTAATGTTCATGTCAATTGTCATGATGTAAATCGTCAACACTACTGACAACCTAAAAACAGGAAAAGTGATGTCGCGATAAGCGCTTATGGAACTACGAATGGAGACCTGTGGTCTTCACTGATCAGAATTACGTCTGCGTCGGTGTCAATGTCGGCCGTACCCGTGTGTGTCATCGTGCACGAGAGCGCGGAAATCTGGAGTGAATACGACAGAGGCAGACGGAGCCGACACCAGGCGTAATGGTGTGGGGAGCCGTATGCTACACTGGCCGTTCTCATCTGGTCATCGTCGAGGGAACATTGAACAGTGCACGGTACACTGAAACTATGATTTGAGCCCTCTTGCTTCCGTTCATGCACCGGGAAGGCGGTGTGCTTTCCCAGCAGGACAATGCACTGCCACGTATCCTGTAGAAGCCAACGTGCTCTTCAAGATTTATGTCAACTACCCTGAGCAGCAGGTATGTCGCATCCCTCCTGAAGATGATCGCAATGAACAGTTAATAACTACACTGTCCAAACAATTAGGAGATTGTACACATGTACATGTACACATTGTACACATGTTCACTTATTTTATTCAGATACTAGCTGTAAGCCCGGCGTTACCCGATGTTTATTTATCCTACACTCGCGCAGTCCATATCCCCTCCCCCCTCTCTCTGCATCCACCTCTCTCTCTCCCATCTCTTTGTTCATTTCCACCTTTCCCTCTATCCGCTAAATTTTTCTGGAAAGGTACCCTCTGTCATGTACTATACAAACATTTATGTACCCAGTGATCTTCCTCTAGGTTTAAAGGTCATGTGTGCAAAAATTCATAAAGATGGAGCAAAACAATGCATTTTGTAAAATTCCGTAAGTTAAATACCCTCCATCATGCACCGAACGAAATTTTATACAGACAGTGACATTCCTCTCGTTTTTAAGGTAGAGTGTGCAAAATTTCATCAATATCGGAACAAAACTATAGATTTCTATGCAATAGGAACGCAGGGTCACATTGAAAAACGCACTGTTGATCTCAAATATTTCAGTTTTATTTCATACAACCCTTGTTCTGAGAAAAAGGAAAACAACAAACAAAGGATGTGTGAAATCGGTCGAGCCGTTCTCAAGTTGTGGTGCGACCAAGGTATTTAGGGATCCATTTTTATGTTGCAAAGTACCCTCCTACATGCACCGTATGAAACTTAAGGTAGATGGTGACCTTCCTCTTGTTTTGAAGGTCAAGCGTGCGAAATTTCGTGAAGATCGGAATGAAACTGTAGATTTCGTGAGTCTCTAGGAGAAGAATGGTCCGCCATGAACCTATCACAAAATACCTTCTTAGCTGACGTTTTCTACCTATAAACTACATTCCTGCCAAATGTCCGCTTCATAAGTGAAGTACTTTTCGAGATTTCGTGTTTAATCAGTTAATGAATAGGTGTCCATTCGCTTTTATATAGACAGAGATTAAGAAAACAGTTGCTTAATTTTGGTTGCTAAAGAATTACGGGAGACTTGCAGAGAAAAATAAACAGAAACATGCAAGTCTGTAATGCTAACTTGATTTGATACAAGATCATGCCTGATCTGACAGTTTTACGGCATCTACAGCGAAACTGTTGTGAGCGGTAGACTTCTTTTCGTTTCATCATGTTGTACGTGTATGGTGGGGTGGGAGGGGGGTCAGTTACAAAACCGCTTCATAAATGTCCAAAAATACATGCAAACTTTGTTGCAGTCCCCAACTACTCCTATTTTCCAATAATTGGCGCGTAATTCTGGGTATACTCACGCGGTGTCCTCTCATTAATTGTGACGTCGTATCTCCTGAACTATGTGTCGTGCTCTTTTGTGTTTGCGTCAGGAACCTTCGTAGGCGTACGGTGAACAGTTCACCAAAGTTTCATTGCAATCGAATGAATAGTTTATGAACACATATAAGACATACTTTCATTTTTATATATAAAGATTGGTGTCAGTTGTAATTTGTCTATGATACAGTCTCAACTCTCTGCTTGATGTTTACATGGCGCTTACTTAGAGCGCGGCACCATGGGGCACCATAATAGTGTAGAAGTCATTCTCGTTACCCACTATTAGGTGTGTAATGACCTCGGACGGCGAGTACAGTTGAACACCTGCGTGGCGTGGGCAGTATGAAGTTATCAATCAGCTCTTGAAGGATATTTGGCCATTCTTCCATGAAAGCAATATCCAACTCTGCAACTGTTGTGGAACGTGCTGGTCTGGCTGCAGTGCGTCTGCCAAGTGCATCCCAGACGTGCTCAAACGAGTTTAAATCCGGTGAACAGGCTGGCCACTCCATTCGTTCATTCCCTCAGCTTCCAGCATGTTGTCCACCAGTGCAGCTCTGTGGGAACGAGCGTTATCGTCCACCAGAAGGCACCTATATCCTCCTATGGTACCAGCGCAGGGCATAACAAAAAGGTGAAGGATCCCGTCTCTGTATCTGTGAACATCAAAGCGCCATTCTGAACGACATAGAGGTCAGTACGTCCGCCAATACTGACTCCTACACACACCATAACATAAGCAGGATTGTTTCCACATTCTCTCGAGGGAACGACAATTTTCCCTCTTAACACAAAATTTTGAATCATCTGTGTACAGAACCCAAAGCCATTCGTTACGACTCCAATCCTGATGTTCCTTAGTCCAGTTTCTGCGGGCTAAACGGTGTCGTGGTTTTAATAGGTCACACACCATAGGTCTCCACGAGTGAAAGCCACATTCACGAAGGCGATTCGGACTGTTTGTGTTAATATTGCACTTCCTGTTGCTGCCTGGAGAGTGCATTGCAGCTGAGCTACATTCAGCAATCTGCATCGAGAGCCTGTTAACCGGAGATTACAGTCATCTCTTGCTGATCTTACCCGTGGACGACGTAGGCCTTGTCTTCCTTAACGTTTCCTGTTGTCTGAAATCGCATCCAGGTCCTCGATATTACACTTTGCGCCACTCCAATAGCTACACCCATTCGCAAATCTGCGGTCGTTGTGTTCGCTGTATGGGATACTTCCGATACGTACTGCACCATAGGTGTCATAGACTGCAAAGCATTCATTTTTTTAACTGAAGACAGTAGCGCATCAACAAAGCGAACGTTAATCGGCAGGGAACGGCTTCGAACAGCTGCCCCAGCTTCACAAAAAAAGAGACAGGGAGCATTTGAAGTAAATGCAGGGAGCATGTAAGTCCAAATGACTGTGAATGTTTACAAATAAAAATCAAAACCTTGCAAATACAATAAATTTTTGCAAAGAAAGACACAGTGATCTTTTATCTACAATTCACAAAAGCCGGCCTCGGTGGCTGAGGGGACTGATGCGTTCCAGTCACGGTCTGCACGGCCACTACGGTCGGGGTTTAGAATCACCCCACGGGCATGGATATTTGTGCCATCCTTAGTATTAGCTAGTTCATAAGTAGTTTGTAAGTTTAGGGACTGATGACCCTGTAGTTGAGTCCCATAAGCTATACAAACATTTGAACATTTTGAATTCACAAAATAATCCAAATAAATAGAAAAAATCGCAATTTTGTTTTATGGGGGGTCACAGCTTTGGCATCTGTCAAATGTACGAGGGCACCTCAATATAGCTCTCGTTCTGAACCCCCCCTGTCCGCATCTGTCAAAAGGTCATTCTCAATACTGAATAAGGTAAATACCTATTGTGAATCTACTCAAACGCAGCACCGAATGACTAATTTACGTCTCATCTTCGTCGACAAAGAATTACTTCCTATCTTACGAGAGGATAAATCCTATGCAAGAAGGAAATTAACAGAGACGACAGGTGCACAGAGGGTGGAATAAGAAATAGAGTAACAGAATACTGGAATAAATAAATACTAAGGCTAGTCATTTATAAAATATTGCAGAACGGATCTTATGATATGAATGACATCAGTATTATCTTGTTAATTTCAGGTTTATTGTTATCAGGTTCCATCTTTCAATTCATCAGGTCACGCACGAATGGCCGCGCGGACTAAGGTGCCATGTCACGCAATGCGCGGCCGCTCCAGCAGGTAGTTCGAATCCTGCCTCTGGCAGTTTGGTCCCTTAGGTTTAGCAACATTTAAACATTTGAATCCATCAGTCTGGAAGAAGAAGCCGCGGCGGAGTTGCCGAGCGCACTGAGGCGCTATGCTCTGATGCGCGACGCCGTACCCCGTCGGGGACTCGAATCCTTCCTCGAGCATGGATGCTTGTGTTGCCTTTAGTATAAGGTAGTTCATAAGTAGTTCATTAACCTTTAAGAAGTCTTTCACGCAGGAGGACCGCACAAATATACCATCATTTGATCAACGTACTAATTCCGAAATGGGGGACATAGCAATATGTATTTCCGGTGTAGAGAAGCAGCTAAGAGAGCTAAATACGAAAAAGTTTGCTGGTCCGGATGGAATACCAGTTCGGTTTTACAAAGACTATTCTGCGGCATTGGCCCCCTACTTAGCTTGCATTTATAGCGAATCAAAGTTCCTAGTGATTGGAAAAAAGCGCAGGTGACTCCCGTGTATAAGAAAGGAAAGAGAACTGACCCGTACAATTACAGGCCAATATCGTTGACATCGGTTTCATGTAGAATTTTGGAGCATATTCTCAGTTCGAATATAGTAAATTTCCTTGAAACGGAAAGGCTTATTTCCATGAATCAGCACGGGTTTAGGAAACATCTTTCATGTGAAACTCAGCTTGCCCTTTTCTCACATGACATCTTGCGAGCCTTGGACGAAGGGCAACAGGCGGATTGTGTTTTTCTCGACTTCAAAAAGGCGTTCTACGCGGTGTCACACTGCAGATTGCTAACGAAGATACAAGCTTATGGAATAGGTCCACAGATTTGTGACTGGCTGGAAGACTTCCTAAGTAATAGAACACAGTACGTTGTTCTCGACGGCGAGTGTTCATCAGAGACGAGTGTATCGTCAGGCGTGCCCCATGGGAGTGTGATAGGACCGCTATTATTTTCTATCTGATGAACAGAGTAAATTGTAATTTGCGGCTGTTGGCCGATGATGCTGTGGTGTAAGGGAGGGTGTCGTTTGTAACTGACTGTAATAGCATACACGTTGACTTAGACAAAATTTCTAGCTCTCAATGTAGAAAAATGTGAGGTGATGCGCATGAGTAGAAAAAACAATCCTATAATGTTCGAATACAGCATTAGTAGTGGGCTTCTTGATGCTGTCGCGTCGTTCAAATATCTAAGCGTAACATTGCAGAGCGATATGAAATGGAACGAGCATGTAAGGACAGTTGTGAGTAAGGCAGACAGCCGACTTCGGTTTATTGGGAGAATTTTGGGAAGATGTACTTCACCTGTAAAGGAGACCTCGTATAAAACTCTTGTACCACCACGTCTTGAGTATTGCTCAAGTATTTGGGACCCGCAGCAGATCGGTTTGAAGGAAGACATAGAGGCGGTTCAGAGGCAAGCAGCTAGATTTGTTACCGGTAGGTTCGACCAATGCGCGAGTGTCACGGAAATGCTCCGGCAACTCAATTGGGGATCGCTGAAAGAAAGACGACGTTCTTTTCGCGAATTTCTGATAAGTAAATTTAGAGGGCCGGAATTTGAAGCTGAGTGTAGTACGATCTTGCTGCCGCCTACTTACATTTCGCGTAAAGATCACAAAGACAAGATAAGAGAAATTAGGGCTCGTACGGAGGCATATAGGCACTCTTTTTTTCCTCGTTCAATTTGGGAGTGGAATAGGAAAGGAAATGCCTAGTAGTGGTACAGTGTACCCTCCGCCACGCACCTTACGGTGAATTGCGGAGTATTATGTAGATGTAGAAGTAGTTTGTAAGTTTAGGGACTAACGACTTCCCAGTTGAGTCCTATAAGCTCAACAAACAATAATTTTTTTTTTTTTTTTTTTTTTTTTTTTTTTTTTTTTTTTTTAAGAAGAACTTAGGAATTATTATTTTCTCTTTCATGGATGGTGGTTCGAGACTAGACTGATAAGAATAAAACTGAAATTGACATTCGGCACTATTATCATGCATTTTATAACGTAGAACAATGTTAGTAGCAACTCCCATTTTACACACATGCATAATTATTTACTGCAGACCAGTTTACGTTTGCGATGTTTAGCCTTATACCGATAATGGTGAGAGCACAATTCAATATTCTATATGGCGTTAATTACGATTATCTGAAAGTCGTTAAATTTTCTCCCAGTCAGATTCTTACATCGTACATGTAATTATCAATTTTTAGCGAATGCTTTCAAATAGATTTTTTTTCTCTAAACCGCAGATTCTTAGAACTTACACCGAAGAAGTGTACTAATCTTTGATTGCAACAAATTATTCGTATGCGATATGTTTCTTTCGATAGTTTCGACTACAGTAGGCCTTTAAAAACGTCTTGTAGCTGCTGATGTCACAACGGGCCTATCTGATCTCTCTGTCTCTGGAGAAGTACCGACGCATACGCGGTGAGAGAGGCTGCTGTTCACCGCTAGGTCAGACGCGGACTGCTTTTGTCACGGGAAGTGCTGACGTCAGTGACGGGGCACGTGTGGAAGGTCGTATGTCTGAGAATCACACGAGGGCTTCGCCTGCTGCGGTGCATCTTTCTGCGGCAGTAAGACTGCATCAACGAGACCTCCAGCCGCGGCGGCGTCCTTTCCTTTCCGCTTTTTTGTTTACTTTCTGGCGTCGCGATAAGAGCCATGAGATGCGCACCGAATTGGTCATGTTATCGCTGCTCCAGAGAAGGACGGAGCTCCACGCTAAAGCCCCCGCTTACAACATCGACTTTCTTTTCTCTGCTTATTCGAGACGCGTGGGTCCATCGCAGCGCCTCTGTCGTGTTACTTCCGTAATTAGTCTCGCCTATCTCGAGTAGAGTTCCGACGATGTTTGAAACTAGTTTTGTATTTTGGGAATAATTCGACAAACTTGGTTGTAAACCCTTAAATAGCAGGTAGTATAATTGGTTAGACTGCAATTTCAATTTGAAACACGAAAAATTATTCCTTAAGAAGTGTTAGATACTACATCTACATACATACTCCGTAATCCACCGTAAGTTGCATGATGAAGGGTACACTTGCCACTGCTAGGCATTTCCTTTATTGTTCCACCCCCAAACAGAACGAGGAAAAAAGGATTGCCTATATGCCTCCGTACAAGCCATAATCTCTCTTATCTTGTCTTTGTGATCACTACACGAAATATAAGTAGGCGGCAGGAAGATCGTAGTAAAATCCGGCCCTCTAAATTTCCTCAACAGAAATTCACGAAAATGACGTTGTCTTCTCTCTAGCGATCCCCAATTGAGTTCCCGGAGCATTTCCGTGACACTCGCGCATTGGTCGAACCTACCAGTAACAAACCTAGCTGCTCACCTTTGAACTGCTTCTATGTCTTCCTTTAAACTGATATTGAAGGATGCTGAAGAAATTAGATTGGGTAACGACACAAAGTAATGGAGGAGTTTTGTCATTTGGGTAGCAAAATAACTTCTGATGGCCGAAGTGATAAAATGCAGATTCGCTATTGGATGAAAAGCATTTCTGAAGGAGCGGAATTTGTTGACATCTAAAATTAATTCAAATGTTAGGAAGTCCTTTCCGAAGGCATTTGTCTGGAGTGTAGCATTGTACGGGAATGAAACGTGGACGATAAGGAATTCTGACAAAAATATGAGAGACGAATACAGTTATCAGATTCAAATGGATGTGGGTTGTCGTTGGAAAGGCTGCATCAAGATCGGCATCAAACCAATCCCCAGACTGAAGACAACAACTATAGAAACATTTCTATGTCGAAAATGTAGAAGTACAGTAAATCTATAATGTTATTCGATATGTAACTTCAAGTAGTGTGTGAAGCACACTTGAAATATTATGAATATTGATAAATGTCTACTACGTGAAGGCCATTGTACATGATACAAAAATATAATGAAACAAATTTCACTGAAAAAACATCTCTCCGGAACTGACTCTCTCTCTCTCCCTGGCTGTCTCTCTGATCATAATACAACCTCTGACAATAAAGTTCGCTGAACAATCCTGTAATATTAACGTAGATGAACTATGAAGTACAGTTATCTTATTGTCTTTTTAAATAATCACATAACTATGCATCGTTGACCTCTGTGATACATGTCCTGAAAATTTTGCAAGTCCCATCCGCAGGGGCATTCTTCAAGGAAAGCGTTCATCTCAATATACTCTTAATGAAGGGATTATTTGTAAAAGAACAGGAAAACGAGAGGACCTTAAAATTTGTCTGCCTGGAGAGATTATTGATCCGGTCTTCCCTTATTACCGTGACTCGTTGGTGGTCGGTCATTTGGGCGTCCGTAAGACCATCCGAAGAATGAGGCATAATCTAGTATGGCCCTCAATGGACCGTAACATCAAGCGTTTAGTGGGTAATTGCCAATCATACCGTCAAGCTAAGGCTAAGAATTCTCCTCATTTGAGTCTTCTTAACTCCGGGCGTGAGACGCAGCCCATGGACAAGTTGTTTATTGATTACCTGGGGCCTTTACCTCGTAATAAGAAGGGTAATCAACATATATTGGTGGTGATTGATAGGTTTTCCCCGTTTCATTTCGCTTATCCCTAGCCGTAACGTCACGGCCAGTACTACCGTTGCCCACCTCAATAATATCTATGGACCTCCAAAGCAGTTGTTTAGCGGTATTGCACCTGCCTTTCGTTCAACTCTTTTAGCTCGTTCTATTTTGTTTACGCTATTAAGCACACCCCGGCCCTGTTCTATCCATAGGGGTATTTTGCTGAAAGAGTTAATCGTAGCCGGCCGCGGTGGCCGAGGAGACTAAGGCGCTCCAGTCACGGTCTGCACGGTCACTACGGTCGGGGGTTCGAATCCCCCCTCGGGCATGGATATTTGTGCCGTCCTAGTTCGTAAGTAGTTCATAAGTAGTTTGTAAGTTTAGGGACTGATGACCCCGTAGTTAAGTCCCATAAACTATACAAACATTTGAAACATTTTAGTTAATCGTAACATGAAATCAGCCCTCATCATTTACCATCATAATTTTCCAAATAATTGGGGCAGCAGTTTGCCTTCGTTGAATTTAGCTTTTAACTCAGATAGCCACGAGGAACTTAAGGCCACTCCTGCCTCATTAATGTTCGCCCATCCGATCAGTTCTCCTTTATCCGACTTATGGCAGACCCGCACCTTCTTTGGAGAAACTAGTCATCCTGTAAATCAATAACCGATCTGTGGCTAATAAAGATCTCATAAAGGGATTCATAACCATGCTGAAGGAGAATTGGAAAAAGGCAAAAATATCCATCTCGCTCATCGTCGTCGCGCGTTTAGGTACAACCAATGACGTCGTCCCTTTACTTGTAGACCCGGCGATTTGGTCTACATTCGTAACTATCCGGGGAGGGGCCAGTACCCTGGGAAAATCAGTCACTCCCCATTTCTTGGACCGTGTACCATTGTAAGAGTATTGGGTCCAAGAAACCATTTGGTCAGGGAGGAGGCTACAGGTAAGACTTGTGTCCATCTTAATCAGTGAACCCAGGTGCGTACACCATTGCAGGCACTCCTGTCTGTGGTTCAGCGTCAAGCGTAACCGCAGAAATGGTCTCCGAGATGATAGTTCATGCTGCTGTAAACGTCGTCGAACTGTTCGTGCAGATGGTTGTTGTCTTGCAAACGTCTCCATCTGCTGACTCAAGGATCGAGACGTGGCTGCACGATCCGATACAGCTATGTGGATAAGATGCCTGTCATCTCGACTGCTAGTGATACGAGGCCGTTGGGACCCCGCACGGCGTTCCATATTACCCTCCTGAACCCACCGATGCCATATTCTGCTAACAGTCATTGTATCGCGAGCAACGCGAGTTACAATGTCGCGATAAGATAAACCGCAATCACGATAAGCAACAATCCGACGTTGATCAAAGTCGAATACGTTATGGTACGCATTTCTCCTCCTTACACGAGGCATTGCAACATATTTTCACCAGGCAACGCCGGTCCACTGCTGTTTTTATATGAGAAATCGGTTGGAAACTTTCCTCGTGTCAGCTCGTTGTAGGTGTCGCCACCGGCTCCAACCTTGTGTGAATGAAACTTCCTGGCAGATTAAAATTGCATGCCGGAACCGGGACTTGAACCTGGGACCTTTGCCTTTTGCGGGAAAGCGCACTACCGACTTTGCTATCCCGACACGACTCACGATGCCGCCTCACAACTTAACTTACGCCAGTACCTCGCCTCCTACATTCCAAACTTCACAGAAGCTCTCCTGCGAAGCATGCAAGACTAGAACTCCTGGAAGAAAGGATATGGTGGAGACATGGCTTAGCCACAGCCTAAGGGGTGTTTCCAGAATGAAAACATGGAAACATCCCTTAGGCTGTGGCTAAGCCACGTTTCCACCATATCCTTTCTTCCAAGAGTGCTAGTCGTACGTGTTTGCAGGAGAGCTTCTGTGAAGTTTGGAAAGTAGGAGGCGAGGTACTGGCGGAAGTAAAGTTGTGAGGCGGCATCGCGAGTTGTGTCGGGATAGCACAGTCCCAGGTTCAAGTCCCGGTTCCAGCACACAATTTTAATCTGCCAGGAAGTTTAATATCAGAATAAATTATTGTGTACGATCTGACCTGATCCCTTATTCCTTTGAGCGGTATACGTTATGTATGGCCTAGGGATCTACAGGTGTTCCTCCAGAGGCAATAGCAGTATCGACTGCATCGCGGGGGATCGACTAGTGCGGGCTACGCCGAGCAGCACGACCAGGGTAGGTGCAGTGCCTGCGGCGGCTTGGGCTCTTGAGTGACAGCTGGCAGAGGGCTCTGGCATTATCGCGTTACACGCGCTGTCGGCTCCGCTCACCGCCCCCACTCGCCTCTTTTTTCCCGTAGAGGGGGGAGGAAGCGAGTGAGCGGTCGGTCCCCCACGCGGGGCGTTTTCCGGCCAGCTGCGGCCTCCTTGCGAATGAGTTATGTCCGCCGGTGAATATTTCATCGCGCCGCCGACTGCATAATGCGCCCGGCATACGTTTTCACATATATGATAAATCCCGCGCTGTCTGCGAGGCGAGGCGCGCTAAACGCCAGTTTCGGCAGGCCGCCGCTGCGGCCGGCCGGCGCTGGCGGCGTGTTGCTTCTCCCCGCGCCAGCGGCATGAAAAATTAGTTGTAGCAGGCGTCCCCCATGATGTTCTGTCTGGTAGTGTCTGACTACCACAGCGCCAAACCATTAGCAACGCCATCCCTAAACTACCGTCACTGTACTCTATTCATCGTAATGCTAGTTTAACAAGAAAAATTTTCTGGTGAAAATTGACTGAGCACTCGAAGTACACCACCCTCCATCAGGCGTGCCCCAGGGGAGTGTGTTATTTTCTATCTATGCAAATGATCTGATGGACAGAGGGAATTTGCTGCTGTTTGCTGATGATGCTGTGGTGTTAACTGACTTTAATAGCATACAAGATGATAGAAAAATTTCTAGTTGGTGCGAAGAATGGCAGCTAGCTCTCAATGTAGAAAAATGTAAGGTGATGCGCATGAGTAGGAAAAACAATCCTATAATGTTCGAATACAGCATTAGTAGTGAGCTTCTTGATGCTGTAGCGTCGTTCAAATATTTAGGCGTAACATTGCAGAGCGATATGAAATGGAACGAACATGTAAGGCGGACAGCCGACTTCGGTTTATTGGGAGAATTTTGGGAACATGTACTTCATCTGTAAAGGAGCCGCGTATAAAACGCTTGCACGACCATGTCTTGAGTATTTCTCAAGTGTTTGGGACCCGCAGCAGATCAGTTTAAAGGAAGACATAGAAGCAGTTCAGAGGCGAGCAGCTATGTTTGTTACTGGTAGGTTCGACCAATGCGCGAGTGTCACGGAAATGCTCCGGGAACTCAATTCGCGATCGCTGGAGGAAAGACGACGCTCTCTTCGTGAAATTCTGTTGAGGAAATTTAGAGGGCCGCAATTTGAAGCTGAGTGTAGTATGATCTTGCTGCCACCTACTTACATTTCGCGTAGTGATCACAAAGACAAGATAAGAGAAATTTGGGCTCGTACGGAGGCATATAGGCATTCTTTTTTTCCTCGTTCTATTTGGGAGTGGAATAGGAAAGGAAATGCCTAGTAGTGGTACAGTGTACCCTCCGCCACGCACTTTACAGTGGATTGCGGAGTATGTATGTACATGTAGATCTGTTTCGTAACACATAGTAATTATAGACCATTGAAAGGAAGTACAGTATTAAAAGCATTTTGTTGTTTTCCAAATGTTTATTAAGCTCAAATAATACACAGGAAGATACAACAATTAAATTTCGATTCCTCGAAGTACCCACCCTTTGCTTTCGTCACTGCCTTGCACGCTCTCGTCATGGGCTGCGTCAGTTTTGTCAAGGTTGCAGCTGGAATTAATCTCCATTCTAACTGACAGACCTCCTACAATTGTGTGCCACTCATGATTTCCCCTTTTCGCATTCCCCTGTTCAATTCATCCCATAGCAGTTAGGTTGGGTTACAATCAGGAGACTGGGACAGCCATACCATATTTTTTCAATATTACGTTCCTCTAGAGACTTCAAATAGTTCTGACATAAGCGAGACGTATGTTTCGGGTCGTTTTCTTACTGCAAGACAGACCCTTTCCCAAACAAACTCAAACCAGATGTCTTACCATGTTGCGTTACGAAATTGTCATTTTAAGAGACAGGCATTTGTGGACTTAGAAAATTTCCTGGATTGTGACTGAAGATCAAAAAAATGTTCAAATATTTGTTAAGCTTATGGGACTTAGCTACAGGGTCATCAGTCCCTAAACTTACAAACTACTTATGAACTAGCTAATACCAAGGACGGCACAAATATCCATGCCCGAGGGGGGGATTCGAACCCCCGACCGTAGTAGCCGTGCAGACCGTGACTGGAGCGCCTCAGTCCCCTCGGCCAACAGGGCCGGCCTGTAATGTTGCTGAAACAGTTCGTCGCAAGACGCCAGACCACCGCTATGTCGTGCTAAATCCTGCAGTGAACTAACGCTGTGCTGTCAGGGTCACTGCCATAACCAAAGCCGGGGCCGTGTTAGGCGGAGGCACTGTAAATACTCACCTAGCAGACTCCGGCAGTGCATTATTTTCGACCACGACTGACGCAGAGGTACTCTCGACGCTAGCCATCGTTCCCATCATACACATCTGCGTCTAACTGCTACTCTATGAATTTCTGTTAGCCGTTGCCACGACTCGAGTCGGAACCACTAACATCCGAAACCTTCACATATCAGACACGTAGATCGGTACCAAACGTTGTATATCGATAGATTATCAACCGAAACTTCTATATAATTCGTGCTATGTGCTACCGCCGAGGAGAAGGTGCGTAAACTATAATAATCTACGGAATACTCTGCAAATCACATTTAAGTGCCTGGCAGAGGGTTCATCGAACCACCATTATACTATTCATCTCCCATTCCATTCTCGAATAGCGCGCGGGAAGAAAGAACATCTGAATGTCTCCGTTAGAGCTCTGATTTCTCGTATTTTATTCTGATGATCATTTCCACCTATGTAGGTGGGAGTCAAAAATATATTTTCGCATTCGGAGGAGACTGTTGATGATTGGATTTTCGGAAGTAGACTACGCCACAGCGATAAGCGCCGTTGTTATAATGATTCCCATCACAGGTCCTGTATCATTTCCGTGACACTGTCTCCTCTGTATGGTGACAATACAAAACGAGCTGCCCTTCTTTGGACTCTTTCCAGGTCCTCCGTCAAACCCACCCGATAAGGATCCCACGCTGGGCAGCAATACTCCAAAAGAGGACGGACGAGCTTAGTGTATGCAGTCTCGTTAGTAGTTCTGTTGCATCTTTTAAGGATTCTGCCAATAAAACGCAGTCTCTGGTTCGCCTTTCCCACGACATTATCTACCTACAGAGTATCGGAAAAGCATATCTGTGAGAACTTATCAGGTAGCGCTACCGCTGGCTTGTTGGTAGAGCGTTAGTTCATCAGTACGTTGAAAATTGTTAAAAGAGAATGTCTATAACGTTTCATGGGTTCATTTCGCAAAATAGCACTGTCAGCTGCAGCAGTAGCTTGCGAACTGAACAGCATCATCATCCCCACAACACGCACATCCTCTGAACGGCGGTGCTGCCTATCTAGCAGTCATTTATTATAATTACTATTATTACACTGCAGGTTTGCTACTTTCAAATAAAACGAAGCAGAAGCAAACTGCCGATAACACAGTGCTATAAAATCCGACAGTAAAATCCGAACAGTCCCTTTAATTTTTCATTTCAGGAACACGTTGTCCCATGTAACACGCGGTGTACGTACGTCGACGTAGAACAACTTGAAACGTCGTACAGAAAAAAAAATCGCGCCACTAAGGTTTGAATCCAGGACTTTCGTAACGACAAACAGATGCGCTTTTCCTGTGCTCCGTAGGACAGGTGTTACATATTATTCCCCGTTTACGCATGTTCTTCTTGACGGCAGCACATAGCACGAATTATACAGAAGTTTCGGCTGATACTCTACCGATATACAACGTTTGGTAGCGATCTGAGTGTCTGACATGTGAAGCTTTGGGTGTAAGAAGCGGGGGAGGGGGCGGGGGGGGGGGCTTGGAAACCTGCAAGAGTTTCTAGGTTCGGTACCCGTGACACACGACGAACCTCTTGGACACCTTTTAGACTTGATGACAGCAGGGTCTCAACTGGTGTCACCAAGAATTAGGCCAGAGAAGAAGACATTCTTCGAGCAATACAATAACGCCAGCCTAAACGACAGTTTCACAACCATGGACTTTATTGACAAACTGGATTAGACTATACTACATCACTACTTCACCCCTGACTTAGCACCTTAAGGCTTTCATCTGCTAGACCCTATGAAACATGCAATGTCTGAGAATCTCACGTTCTGTCGTTAAAGCCGTAAGGCAGTGACTAAAATCAAATCGTTCAGGTTTTTACCAGAGTGGCATGTGGGCTCTATTTTTCATCACTGTTTAACGTGCATAGTCCATCTAATTTAGTTTCTCATGTCATATCGTGTTACTTTTTTCCTAACTGTTCAGGACCCATCGGACCAGGAATACATTCATCGTCGTTCATCGCTAAATTCTTTATTAATAAATTACTATGTGTCACTTTACATAGTGTTATAGAAAAGTGACGAATACTTTGAGAGGTGGTAGCAATAACTGAAACAAGATAAATCAATAAACATGGGTTGTAACGCACAGATTTCTTAAGTGTGCGGCCGCAACGGCTGTACCATACAAAGAATGAGAGCAAAATAAAATTAATTACGTTATTCCGACCACAAATTCGAGTTGCCAGTAAAATTACGAACTCCTTGATACCAATAACAGACCGGACGGATCCTTAATTAAAAAGTTGCCAAATAAAATCCATTAATTTAGGCCGTTATATAAATTTTTAACAAGTAAGGAGCATCACAGAATGATTCCTTACCTAGAGGACAGTCAATTGGAGGGGACAGAGTAATTTCTACGTTACCCGTTAGGTAAATGTAGAAACTGCTCAAAATCGACAATTTCCTCTAGCAGTTCTTAGCCGTTAAATTTAATAGCAAGCGGAAGCCACCGCCCAAACAGACGTCCCAACCTCAGTGTCCGAGACATCGTGCCACCCGCAAGGGCGAAGCTCCCCCAAAGGTTCCTCTGCCCTGCCTGTAAAGCCCTTTTTAAACGATGAGCGAAGGTGAACAAGATAGATAATACTCTACTGAAGCGCTCCTAGCGTAGTAGCCCTGAACTACAAACTCAAGCAAGATCTTGTGGCAGCGTGTTTAGACGATAAACGTAATAGAACAGTAATACCCGATGTTGAAAGTGAGGTTATAAAAGACGAATTGTTATGTAGGAAGTCATAGTTTAATACTGGAATTGAGGAAACAACGCTAAATGTTATTGACGGCCAAAGAAAACCTTGCAATCGATGTTTTTGGTCAACTTAGTGTGGTAAAGTTCTGGGTAGTGAAACAACATTTCAAAACATTCACATCTATTTTCAAGCGAAAAAAATAAACTTATGAACACATCAAGCAATATTTATAAGAGCGTAAATAGACCTTCTTTACTTTATCCACTACGGTTTGCCCAATGACATTGTTAATAACGTCATGCACAACTGAATTTTTGTCTTTCATTTGGACTGACCTTTTCATTTAAAATGCTATTTAATGAAAATTGCATCATCAAATGACTATCTTATTCATATAAACAACTGGCTTCAGTCTTTTCTGTTACGATATTGCAAATCATAAACCATTTTTCGGTTTCAGATGTACGACCTCGCTTTTCGGTGGACAATAATTGAGATAAATATTTAAGTCGTCATGAAACATTTGCAATTTACCGTTAAACCAAAGTATAATAATAAACTAAAGATTAATAAGACAAGTTTGCGTGCAAACCGTGTAATTGTCGACTACAGTATGAAAATCGCGTGACGAAAATAGGTTAACTTTCGATGTCAGCAGACGACCGTTCAATCAAAACAATCTTCTTGAGAAAGCTTAACGTGACGTTGACGTTAGGTGACGGTCTGGTGACGGACAGTGTGAATGCCGTCATTAGAAATACATTTTGTAATATATTCTGATCATAAACTTCGACATAACGCAAAATATACGTAAATACGAAGGAAAATGGCGGACTAACTGGAGCGGCGACTGCAGCAGACAGCTGCTAGCTCGCGCATGCGCAGTGAACCCACTAGTACAGAATTTAGAACTCGTCCAATTTCTTTATCGCTATAATTATCGCGCTTCGATACTAGCGCGATCATACTAGTGCAGCCGTTCAAACGACTGACGGCCGCCATTAACGCAACTTGTTAGCAATCTATTACAAGTTCGTTGATCGTTTAAAACGGGATTTAGGTTGGTTACAGGGACTACTTTTTTTGCCGGCCGCGGTGGCCGCGGGGACTGAGGCGCTTCAGTCACGTCTGCACGGCCACTACGGTCGGGGGTTCGAATCCCCCCTCGGACATGGATATTTGAGCCGTCCTAGTTCGTAAGTAGTTCATAAGTAGTTTGTAAGTTTAGGGACTGATGACCCCGTAGTTAAGTCCCATAAAAAAATAAAAAAATGGACTACTTTTGATCAGCGCAAGCACACTGCGGTGCCGTGCCCGGTGGACAGCTACGCATCGGCACCGAGTTTCAGAGCTGAGAAGGATTCACTTCGAGGACAGTCTGGGGCTATAGTTACCGTCATTGTGAGGAATTACTTGTCCTACAGAAATGAGGTTTCGTGGCAAAATAATATTTGTGAGATACTATAAAACAGGACTACCTCACATTCGTGTGTTCATCTCTTTCTGAATACAGATTTTACCACATTTCTGCCTATTTGACCTGTAACTCTCCCACTGTCCCTTTTTCATTTAATAAAATTCAATAAGGCGACGAAACTCCTGCCAAGAGAACGTTCGACCCGTTTACGGTCCAAGGACAGCAGATCAGCAGGTAAGTTTAACTTCCTGTCTGGGAGGAGAGTCGATAGGTAGCAGCCCTTCTTACTTCATATTCTATAGGAAAACTTCACCATTTACTGGGTTCAGAAACGAACACTTTCTGAGATAAAGGTTTGTTTATAACTGGTGTTCCACGTGGCTTTCATAAATATGCACTGTATCCTACTGACCTACGATGACGCACCATTTGAAGTAGGGGAAGGTAGTGTAAGACGACGAGAAGATGACAAATCTTTAATGCGATTGCCGTGACAGAACATCAAATTAAGGTTTTGCCTTGCTAGCGATTTGCACTCTACGTGTGCTACAATATGCACTAACGTCTACCTTCATCATTTAGCACTGGCACGCTATCATTCATGTTTACGCATATGTTGGTAGTAATATTTCATTGCATCTGAAACAGGTGCGGTATATTTTTCCAAGTCGGTTTCAGTTTATTTATTTATTTTTTGTCGTAAACTATAAGCCATTCAGTTTCTTTAATATAAGTGTATTAAACTTCAAAGAGAATTTAATGAAGTGTTGTTCTAGGTTTAAATTATGAATGCCCGTTTCTGGTAAGTTGACAAATTTACTGGAAATTTACATTTCGTACATCTTTACATTACTGAGCATGTGTAACAAGTATAAAGGAGGGACCAAGAGGCAGCAACGGCCTCAGGAATCGATGACCACTGAAGGTAATAAATGGTGTAGTAGTGTATACAACTTCGAAAACGAAACACAGCAAATAGTTGCCCCCATTGCATGTCACAAAGTCAAACTGAAGAAAAAGAAACATAAAATTAAAGAGCAGAAAAATTGAATGGCAAATAGGACGCTCTAGTTAAGAAGATAAAACGAAACAAATGGGGTGAGGCATTCTTTTTCGGTAGATTCCTTGATATCAAGCAACTACACTCAATACCATAGCTTTAGAGAAGAACTCCGTAAATCAGCAAACACAGTGGTAAAATAGGGACTTTGTATGGTTGTCCCTGGTGTCGTAAATGGGCCCATGCTGCTACTATGGAGTTCACCGTGGCAGATAAAAAGCGCAAAGCAAATGTACGCCACTTCCGTGCATAAAATAAAATGATTTTTTGTTGTTTATCCAATTCCTTCGTCAAATAACCCGCCCTCATTCGTCATATTAGCCGCAAACGTGGGTACGAAACGAGTTTGAAATAATTTGAAAAACATCGAAGAATTCAGTTTTTCCATGTAAGAAGGCGTTCTGACTGTCATCGTGACACAAAATGGAGAATGTGTTTTAAATATTTTAACTGTTTTATGTTTGACGTATCATTTGTCAAAAAGTTTTATGATTGACGTAACATTTTAATATCGCGCACCTTCACGAAATGAAAGCATACGACAAAAGTGACCAGATGATGGTACCATAAGTGTATCGAAACCGGTAGTCGGAAAATTAAATTAATTGATTGCGATCTTGGCATTTTAATACTTCAAAGTTAAAGAAATTTCCATAAATGTTACATTTAGGAATACTACGAAATCTTTGCATGGAGAAAAAACTCTAATGGTTTCTCTGAAGTATTAATGTATTGTTGTAATACATGTGGGCGCACATTGAAGACGTGATCCCGATGTGTCCGCACGCTGCTGATTGGAGTTGCGTAGACCACTTCCTCTAAGTGTCGCATAAACAAACATCTAGGGGGTTGAGGTGTGCGAAACCGGCAGACCAAGGTTTAGAGCCTCCCCGATCAATCCAGCGCTCCTGAAATGTGTTCGCTCACATTGTGACGAAGTGTGCTGGAGCGACATCATGCATGAACCATACTTGTAATCAGGAGTATGATACTACTGTAAGGGGTGACGCCCGTTCACCTGGGCAAGGGCGATATTAAACTATCAAATTTTCTTTGACACAAAATCTTTGTCTAAGAAAACTGGACAGTGTAATACTGAACTTTTGTCAAAGTTACCTTTCGTCAAAGTTTCTCAGATGAATTCTAGCTGCTCACTGCAGATTTCAAAAACTGTTCAAATGTTTATAAATCTATCGGAGCAAACAGCGTGGTCATCAGTCCGTAGCTTACAAACTACTCAAACTAAGGTAAACTATCTTAATGACAAACACTCACACTAATGCCCCAGGGAGGACTCGAACCTCAGACGGCGAGCAACCGCGCCCTCCGCAGCGAGGAGCCTTAGACAGCTCGGCTACTCCACCGCGGCGGCAGATTTCATTAAAGAAAGCTTTCGTCTTGTGTTAACTGCGGTGTGAAATGTGACCGCTGGAAGGGCTAGCGTCGCAGTAACAGTTTTTGACGTACTGTTTTAAAATATGACCGCGAAATTCGTATGGTTATGTTGTGTCGCCGCAACAACAAAAGCCGCGCGGGAGTAGCCGAGCGGTCTGTAGCGACACGTTACGGATTGCACGGCCTCCCACGTCGGAGGTTCGAATCCTCCCTCGGGCATGGATGTTTGTGTTGTCTTTAGGTTACTTTATCTTACTTTAAGTACTTTGTAAGGTTAGGGACTGATGACCATCGTAGTTTGGTCCCATAGAATTACAAACATTTGAACATTTTGCAACAACAAAATTAATACAGTTGTATGAGGTTGATTATAAAAACTGGCTTCATCGTGTGGAAAGCTACAAGACTATTGCGAGGGTCATTAGGGATTGAGGGCTCTGGTTGCACGGCAGAAGACGTAAAACAGAAAATTAATGGCATCGTCACCAGCTATACAGGGTGTTACAAAAAGGTACGTCCAAACTTCCAGGAAACATTCCTCACACACAAAGAAAGAAAATATGTTAAGTGGACATATGTCCGGAAACGGTTAATTTCCATGTTACAGCTCATTTTATTACTTCTCTTCAAATCACAATAATCATGGAATGGAAACACACAGCAACAGAACGTACCAATGTGACTTCAAGCGAGGATACATGCATCCACATGCGCATGGAATTTCTGATGCGCTGATGCAGCCCTGGAGAATGGCGTATTGTAGCACAGCCGTCCAAAATAGGAGCACGAAGAGTCTCTACATTTGGTACCTGGGTTGCGTAGACAAGAGCTTTCAAATGCCCCCATAAATGAGTCAAGAAGGTTGAGGTCAGGAGAGCGTGGAGACCATGGAATTGGTCCGCCTCTACCAATCCATCGGTCACCGAATCTGTTGTTGAGAAGCGTACGAACACGTCGACTGAAATGTGCAGGAGCTCCATCGTGCATGAACCACATGTTGTGTCGTACTTGTAAAGGCACATATTCTAGCAGCACAGGTAGAGTATCCCGTATGAAATCATGATAACGTGCTTCAGTGAGCGTAGGTGGAAGAACATGAGGCCCAATCAAGACCAGTGCTAATCTATACATCAAATGGGCATCCGCCAACTCCGCATTTGTAAACATTGCACCGACTGCAAAACCACGTTCGTGATGAACACTAACCAGTTGATTCTACATACTGTTGTGCTTGATGCTAGTACTGTAGAGCAATGAGTCGAATGTCAACACAAGTACTGAAGTCAACATTACCTTCCTTCAATTGGGCCAACTGGTGGTGAATCGAGGAAGTACAGTACATACTAACGAAACAATTGAGTATTTTGACAATTGTCTGCACGAATTATTTCAGTTTACATTTAAAGAGAAATACTAAAATGAGCTGTAACATGGAAATTAAGCGTTTCCGGACACATGTCCACATAACATATTTTCTTTCTTTGTGTATGAGGAATGTTTCCTGAAAGTTTTGGCCGTACCTTTTTGTAACACCCTGTATAGTGCAGAAGACACACGTACACAATGGCACTGTGTTTAATTCACTAAATGTTTTATGCAGACAAGTAGTATTTACGCGAAATATATTTACATATAGCTGCACGAAATAAAAATACTTAGTTTCTGTTTACAGCAGATGCGACAGAGTACTAGCAAAAGTGGAGACAGCACACGCTCGTTACCACGCACGAACTTTTTGGGGCAGAGTACCACATGAGATGGAAGCATCGTCAATGTTGACAGTCTTACAAACGACTAGAGATTAAAATTAATGTTCCGGAATAGATATTTATACTCCATTGCACAGCTGGGGTAAATAACAGATTTTCGTCCGCCATTTTCAATGCACTCTGACAGATCACACTATCAAATTTTCTTTGATAAAGAATGTCCCCCTTTCATTACATGAAAGATATTTTGTCACAGAATATTGTACAAACATTATTTGTCAAAGAAAATTTGATGGTGTAATATCGGCCTTAGCAATGCCGCAGTACTGACCCACCAATCCGGGGGCGGCTGGCGATCACGTGGTGCCCTGTAGCCGCGGGACAGAGATTCCTGGCTCCAGAGCTGTTAACATGCTGCCCTGACCGCATCGTCGCTTCCTCACTTTTGCTTTCCAACATCATTTCTATTTTACCCCATACTCATCTGAACAACGTCGCCCTAACCCGCGCGACCCCTATCTTCCAAAATGTAACTTCATGAGAACCTTCTCATTTCGTCAGCCGAAGCCTACACCATCCACTTCCATCCTGGCACAATACAAACAAGATCGCAAGAAACATTTAGCTTTTATCTATGATGACCGGTTTCGATCATATAAGATCAAATTCAGATCATAATCCTCAGTGCCCAGGAAATAGCGTGGAACTTGTCCATCTGTCTTGTGGAGCAATACTACTCAGTGTTGATGGTGAGCATATCGAACAGCATTCACTGCCCTGTGGAAGTAGCGTGTTCACTGAGGAACTGGTTGCCATCTATCGGGCACTTGAACATCTCAGAGGGTGCCCTGGGGAGTCTCTGGTCATCTGTTCTGTCTCCCTTAGTGGCTTGCAAGCCCTCGCCAAATGTTTCCCGAAACACCCTTTGGTGCATTCCATACAGGAGTCTGTTTCCAGGCTTGTTCTGTCTGGTCGCTCGGTGGTCTTTGTTTGGACCCCAGGCCACATCGGCATTCCTGTAAACGAACGTGTGGATCAGCTGGCTAAGCAGGCTACTTCCTCCAGTCCGTTAGCTATTTGTCTTCCAGAGAGCGATCTCCGACTGGTGTTCCATCGGAAGATCCGTAGCCTGTGGGATTACGAGTGGGCTAACTCTGCTCACCCCAACAAGCTTCGTGCAGTGAAGCTCTCTACGGTCGCATGGAAGTCCTCACTGCGGTCGTCACGTAGGGAATCTTTTGTTCTCTGTCGCCTACGAATCGGCCACACATGGCTGACGCATGGCCACCTTCTTCGGCGGGAAGACTCACCACAGTGTGACTGTGGCGCCCCCTTGACAGTGGTCCACATTCTGATGGATTGTCCACTTTTATTTGCCTTGCGACAATCTTTTAATCGCCATTTGCGCTTTCTTTTATGCTAGGACACGATGCTGCTATGGTTGAACGTGTTTTAGATGTTTTTATCGTGTGATTTAATGGTGGTGTTTTTTCTTCTTCGTTTTTACTTGTACCTTTCCTCATATTTACCAGTGATTTTTACTCTTTGACCTCTTAATGCATTTCCTTAGGAACACCTAACACAATGTTTTATTTCTCAGAACGGAACAAGGGACTGATAACCGTTGCTGTTTAGTCCCTTCAAAAATCCAACAACAACAACTCAGTGTTGCTCAGTGGGCGCGGCAGATTAGCCGTGCGCGCCGGGGCGCCATGCTGCGGTGCGTGCGGCTGTTCGCCGTCGGGGGTTCGAGTCCCCACTCGGGCATTGGTGTGTGTGTGTGTGTTGCCTTAGATTAGTTTACCTAGGTTTAAGTAGTTTGTAAGCTACAGATTGATGACCACGCAGTCGAGTCCGATATATTTACAAACATTTGAACATTTTTTGTTGCTGAGTGCTCAGTTGCTCAATGCTGCTTCTCAGGAAAGATGGGCCGGCTCCAAGTCATTTCTGGCCCCGAGAAGATCTTATAAGATCTAAATCGGACATAATAGATAAAAATAAAATATTTAATGCAATCTTAGCTGTTTTTATTATCATCATTTATAAAGATCGTTGTTTCCATCAGGTACAATGTTACATAAAATATTACACTTGTAATCGATGCTGACATGGCACATCCGCCAGCAAGACAGGCAATACGTTAATGAGAAATTCCAAATAAAGCACACCATTTCACCTTTGCGGTAGAACGTACGGCCTTATTAATCTATCGCCAAGTACGCCAACCAATACGTTGGGTGAACTACTTGGGGATTTTTACTCATATGTGCCGGGTGTGGAAATTCACAACAGCACCGCTTGTGAACCCTGCCTCATCCAAAAATATAGTCTTGGATATATTCAGTGGCTGTGCAGTACACTTTTGCAACCGTTGACAGAATACCATTCATACCTACAAAAATCTAAATAACAGTAAACAAAAAAGTAATTCCGTTTTTTTGTAAGAAACACAACTAGGGTTGACAGTAGTGTAAACGAAGCACACAAACGTGACGAAAAGTAACGTAGCCTATAACATGACAAACCACAGACCTGATTGCAGACTATTAATTGGTTAAGTACTGTGAGTACGACATTTAAGGATCGTGTTTTCCTCACTTTCATTTCCTACATATTCTGCCCTCATCATCATCTTCTACTCGTCGATTTATTTGAGCAACTTGATGGGGTGCTATTATTCTTAACAATAGGAAGCACATTTAATATGCAAATCACGGAATCATGTCACCAGGCCACCTCAGAATTCCCCGAGGTCACCTCCACAGCAGCGAACAATTGATGTTCGTCGCATTAAGAGGAATATTAAGGTGACACAGAGTTTCAAATGTTTCAAATGTTTGTATGGTCTATGGGACTTAACTACGGGGGTCATCAGTCCCTAAACTTACAAACTACTTATGAACTAACTAAGACTAAGGAAGGCACAAATATCCATGCCCGAGAGGGGATTCGAACCCCCGACCGTAGTGGCCGTGCGGACCGTGACTGAAGCGCCTCAGTCCCCTCGGCCACCGCGGCCGGCTGACACACAGTCCACCTGCGTAAAAACACATGATGCCTTCCGGGGTGACGATCATAACAAACGTGTTCCTAAAATACGGTAACCCAACAAACATGTTAACTGGATTACTATTGGCCAGTTTAGACTGTGCGCCATACCGTGTTTGGAAACGAGTAGTCGATAGGCAGGCTGTCTCTGACGTGGCGACACAGGTGGGAGACAGGGGCAATATCACTAAATATATTCGCAGAGCCAGGCGGATTTTGTAGAGATTTCTGTGATGTGCTTGAGAGCGAGAACACGTAGCAAGCACATATGCGCAGCATTGTATTCAGGGCGAGTGGACAGAACAAGACATGACAGTATTACACTGTGAGCGAGCACTCTGTCGAAGTGAATCTACACTATTGGCCATTAAAATTGCTACACCAAGAAGAAATGCAGTTGATAAACAGGTATTCGTTGGACAAATATATTATACTAGAACTAACATGTCATTACATTTTCGGGTGCATAGATCCTGAGAAATCAGTACCCAGAAAACCACCTCTGGCCGTAAAAACGAACTTGACGCGCCTGTGCATTGATTCAAACAGAGCTTGGATGGCGTGTATAGGAACAGATGCCCATGCAGCTTCAACACAATATCACAGTTCATCAAGAGTAGTGACTGGCGTATTGTGACGAGCCAGTTGCTCGGCCACCATTGACCAGACGTTTTCAATTGATGAGATATCTAGAGAATGTGCTGGCCAGGACAGCAGTCCAACATTTTTCGTATCCAGAAAGGCCCATACAGGACCTGCAACATGCGGTCGTGCATTATCATGCTGAAATGTAGGGATTCGCAGGGATCGAATGGAAGGTATACCCACGGGTCGTAACACATCTGAAATGTAACGGCCACTGTTCAAAGTGCCGTAGATGCGAACAAGAGGTGACCTAGACGCTTAACCAATGGCACCCACCATGCCGGGTCATAAGCCAGTATGGCGATGACGAATACACGCTTCCTATGTGCGTTCACCGCGATGTCGGCAAACACGGATGCGACCATCATGATGCTGTAAACAGAACCTGGATTCATTCGAAAACATGACGTTTTGGCACTGGTGCACCTTCGTTCGTCGTTGCGTACACCACCGCAAGCGCTCCTGTCTGTGATGCAACGTCAAGGGTAACCGCAGCGATGGTCACCGAGCTAATAGTCCATACTGCTACAAACGTTATCGAACTGTTCGTGTAGTGTCTTGCAAACGTCCCCATCTGTTGACTCAGGGAGCGAAACGTGGTTGCATGATCCGTTACAGCCATGCGGATAAGATGCCTGTCATCTCGACTGCTGCCTTCGTTCGTCGTTGCGTACACCACCGCAAGCGCTCCTGTCTGTGATGCAACGTCAAGGGTAACCGCAGCGATGGTCACCGAGCTAATAGTCCATACTGCTACAAACGTTATCGAACTGTTCGTGTAGTGTCTTGCAAACGTCCCCATCTGTTGACTCAGGGAGCGAAACGTGGTTGCATGATCCGTTACAGCCATGCGGATAAGATGCCTGTCATCTCGACTGCTGGTGATACGAGGCCGTTGGGATCCAGCACAGCCTTCCGTATTGCCCTTCTGAACCCACCGATTCCATATTCTGCTAACAGTCATTGGATCGCGACCAACGCGAGCAGCAATGTCGCAATACGATAAACCGCAATCGCGATAGGCTACAATCCGACCTTTATCAAAGTCGGAAACATGATGGTACGCATTTCTCCTCCTTACACGAGGCATCACACCAACGTTTCACCAGGAAACACCGGTCAACTGTTGTTTGTGTATGAGAAGTCGGTTGGAAACTTTCCTCATGTCCGTGGTTGTAGGTGTCGCCACCTGCGCCAACCTTGTGCGAATGCTCTGAAAAGCTATTCATTTGCATATCACAGCATCTTCTTCAAGTCGGTTAAATTTCGCGTCTGTAGCACGTCATCTTAGTGGTGTAGCAATTTTAATGTCCAGGAGTGTAAGTGATACTCTGTGCGGTGTTCATTGTGTTGGCTATGACATTTAATATCCGGTGTGAACATGTACAGAAAGCAGTTAGTTAACGCTTCAAAGCGCACGCTGCGTGGCATCGCGGTGAATTTGTCGTCTGACCTATGTAACGCACCAAGAGAGGGTGACAGAGAGACGAGTGACTTATACGGCATTCGTAACAGAATCATGACGTAGAGTTCGATTGACAGAAGTCGATCAAGGCTGAGAAAGATATATTTTTTTGGTTCCAGTGAAGACGACGCAGCCAGCAGCCGTAGCAACTAACGGTACACTATGTGAACCCTTAGGCGAATTTCACCCTTTCCTATCGATCAGCAATTGTAGACCACATTTACGACACCTCCCAACATTTACCACGAAGCAACAGCCTCGAACGTAACTAAAGTAATTGAATCGGTTGAAAGCCAAGTAGACACGGCACTTCATGCATTCTGCCGGTTGCACAACATGATGTTTAATAATTTTTAATTGGGTTCCTTTAAATTGTTCATAGCATCCCAACAATATCTGTCACTTCAAATAATAGTAACTATCAAAATGTCCACTGGAAACAATATTAGTTAATAATACTATAGTGAGAAAATTCAGTTTCATATGCAAAAACGTTATTAGTAGAATAAATAACTTTCACTTTCTTTAAGTGTTCTCTTCCAGTAGCTAGTGACATCATTTTAGTACCCGATCTGATTACTCACTAGTTACATTATTTAAATATTTTTCTTACATGAGATGTCTATTTACACATAAGTGATGGGTTGGACGCAAGAAGTATGACACACTCCCAAATGTAGTCCCTATGGCCGTTGTGGAAGACCAGCAGGACTTGGCTTCTCTCATACGACAAATCGTGAGAGAAGAATTACAACAGTGCATTGCAGCCGGGACTATTAGACCGAGCGAGCATCAGATTATGGCCATGGATGTGAGCCCTGTAAGTCACGAAGTAGCCGACGCCGCTGAGGACGAGGTATTTCAAACATTAGCTCCTGTCTGCCCCGTCAATCGCACCCGACGTGAAGAATGGCGTCGCCCTGCTATGACTTACGCTGCAGCCGCCAAACGGCAGCCCATGAACCGACCGACGCGACCACAGCCAACTCCCCCGGTAACTATGACGCCCCGCAGAAGAACAGACGTCTGGAGGACAGAAGACAACTCACCACTGTGTTTCCACTGTGGACGCCCTGGACACGTTGTACGCTACTGCAGAGAGAGGAGGCGAGTATTCGATGATCATTTTGCCGCAAGACGTCAGCCGTCGGAGAAGTTCTATCCAAGGCAGTCACCTGCTGATGAGTTCAGTCGACCTATGGGAAGAAGCCCATCGCCGTACCCTAGACGAGGTCGCTCCCCGACGCGCCGCAGCCGTTCACCGTCGCCGTACAGAGGTACCAGCCGCTCCCCTAGCCGCCGCGCCCAGGTAAACTAAGCGAAGCGATCATCTACGGAGGTGAGGCCGCCGCAGATGAAAATCCTCCATGGACGACAGTCGCCTAGATGTCGGGAAATTTCATCGACGTCATAATCGACGGCCAATCTGTCCGGGCACTTGTTGATTCAGGAGCCTCTTTTTCTGTATTATCGGATAATTACCGCCGCACACTAAAGAAGACAATGTTCTGTGATACGGGAGCAACTGTGCTGAAGGTCGCGAATGGAAAGAAACTTGTGTCGCAAGAATAACCTTCAACAACAGGACGCAGCCGTTTGAATTTGTCGTGTTAACAGAATGTAGTCACAATGTCATCCTCGGATGGGACTTCCTTCAGGCATCCCAAGCTATCATTGACTGTGGAAGATCTAAGCTGCAAATTGAAGAAGTTGTTCCGCCAGATACACGTAATACAGAATTTTCTGGGAAGTTATTCGTCGTTGACAATGTGACGATACCGCCGTTGACAATGAGAAGAGTTGCAGTCACAAACACAGATGACTGGTTAAACTGTGAAGTTCTTGTTGATAGTAAAAAGTTTATCAGGCTCACAAAAGAAATTTACATACCAGCGGCTATCATAAGCATTACCGGTGGTCAAGGAGAGATTTGGATCACAAATTGTCACGAGCAGTCACAACTTATCCCCAAGGGAATGTGTATCGGGACAGCTGAACCAATCCAGGACGGTGAGCTCAACGTCATCAATGAAGACCAAGCCCTGCTATTAGTACAGACAACACGCTGGAGGCAACAAACATGGAACTGCCAATAGGGCCTGGACTGACCAAGGAACAACGCCAGCGGGTGTTAGGTATACTACGCCAATTTTCGGGTGCATTCACACCTCAGCAGTGGAAAAGTCGACGAAACGGCCCACTATAAAGCACCGTATCAATACTGGGGACCATCCGCCAATTAGCCAGCGTTCGTATAGAGTATCGCCAGCTGAAAGACGGATAATTCGGGAGGAAGTGGAGAAGATGTTGCGAGATGACATTATTCAACCTTCGGAGAGTCCTTGGTCGTCTCCGGTGGTCCTCGTAAAGAAGAAGGATGGCACGTGGCGATTCTGTGTCGACTATCGGTGGCTGAACGGTATCACAAAGAAAGATGTCTACCCATTGCCGCGTATTGATGCCACCTTAGACTGCTTGAAAGGAGCTACATACTTCTCAACTATGGACATGCAGACAGGCAAATCGAGGTTGACGAAGCTGACAGGGAGAAGACGGCTTTTATTACACCTGACGGTGTCTATGAATTTAAAGTAATGCCATTTGGATTATGTAATGCTCCAGCCACATTCGAACGCATGATGGACAACTTGCTTTGACACCTTAAGTGGACGACGTGTCTCTGCTATTTAGATGACATTGTCGTTTTCTCGAAAACATTTGAAGAACATCTGAGTCGCCTGTCAACTGTGTTGAAGTGTGTTCAGGCTGCAGGTCTCCGCCTCAATCCAAAGAAGTGCCTCTTCGGCGCCAAAGAGATAAAAATCCTGGGGCACTTAGTCAACGGAGATGGTGTCCGTCCTGATCCAGATAAAGTAAGGGCAGTCACAGAATTTCCAACTCCTCAGCACATTCGTGATGTGAGAAGTTTTCTCGGGCTGTGCTCATACTACCGACGTTTCATAAAAGAATTTTGTAACAAGGCACGTCCATTACAAGAACATCTGCAGGGAGAGGCCAAATTTTACTGGGATGAGACATAAGAAAGAGCTTTCCGAGCACTTAAGGAGGCTCTAACTTCCGCACCAGTGCTAGCCTTGTACGACGAGAATGCAGAAACGGAACTTCACACAGACGCCAGTGGCTATGGGATTGGTGCAGTGCTTGTACAAGTTCAGGAAGGTGCCGAAAAAGTGATAGCCTATGCGTCAAGAGTACTCTCAAAGTCCGATATAAACTACTCTACAACTGAAAAAGAATGTCTCGCGGTTATCTGGGCTATCAACAAGTTCCGGCCGTATTTATTCGGCAAAACATTCACGGTCGTGACAGACCACCATTCCTTGTGTTGGCTGACTAGCTTGAAGGAGCCATCAGGTCGACTAGCAAGATGGGCACTAAGACTCCAAGAATACGATGTCACAGTGGTATTCAAGAACGGGCGCAAACACAAGGATGCCGACTGCCTTTCGAGGAATCCATTAGTGGAACACAACAGCATTAATGAAATTTCAGCTCTCACTGAATTAGATGACGTTACAGCTGAACACAGGGAAGATCCAACACTATTAAAAATGATAGAGGCCTTGAAGAAAGGAGAACCGACCAATGGAGAGTTCCAACTTATAAACGGAACATTGTACAAGAGCAACTACGATCCACTGGGCCCCAAATGGCTACTTGTTGTTCCAGCTCATCTGCAGCCAGCTATTCTCAAATATTTCCATGATGCTCCAATATCCGGTCATCTGGGATTCGTGAAGACCCTAGACAGAATCAGACGCAGGTATTACTGGAAAGGTTTCTACCGTCAAGCACTATGTGAGTCACTGTAAAGAGTGCCAGCGACGGAAGCATATGCCGCAATTACCTCCAGGACATCTCGTACCGATTCCGCCGGCAGCAGCTCCATTCCACCGAGTTGGGATCGATCTTTTAGGGAGGTTCCCGAAGTCGACAACCGGTAACCGTTGGATAATAGTCTGCACTGACTACCTCACACGCTACGCTGTCACCAAACCTGTGCCGACTGCAGAAGCTCCAGAGATCGCAAAATTCCTTTTAGAAGACATTATTTTGAAGCATTGAGCACCACGTGTCATGATATCTGATCGTGGAAAAGTATTCCAGTCAAAACTAGTATCAGAGGTAATGTCACGGTGCAACATTGTCCACAGAATGACAACTGCATACCATCGTCAGACAAATTGTCTTACGGAAAGTTTTAACAAAACGTTAGCCGACATGCTGTCGATGTACGTCGATGTTGAGCAGAAGGATTGGGATACAATTCTGCCAGTCGTGACATTTGCTTACAACACCACAGGCTTCACACCGTTTTTCCTGCTCCATGGCCGTGAAGCTAGACGATAATGGATACACTGTTCCCGTTCCAACCGGACGACACTCAGGATGACTATGTTAAACAGCTCATCACCAGGGTCGAAGAAGCAAGACAGCTGGCTCGCATACGGACACTGGACGCCGAGGAGAAGGACCGTCAGCGGTATAACGACAAGCACCGACCTGTTGTGTACAGCCCAGGAGATCTGGTAAGGATTTTTACCCCTGTACGGAAGGTTGGACTGTCAGAAAAGTTATTGAAGCGATACTTTGGTCCGTATCGTGTCATAAGCCGCCAGTCAGACGTCACATACGAAGTTGAGGATTATGAGCCGTCGTCGAAACGTCAAAAACGAAGAGACATTGTTCACGTCCTGCGCACGAAGCCTTACTACGATCCTGAAGATCAGGGAGACGACAATGGCTTCTTGTCCAAGGACTTTAAGGACGGTAATGTTCCTGATAAAGCTGTCGTCGATAATCGCGGAGAAGGGAAGGATTCTCTTGAACTGTCATACAGAGGACCCATGACACGGTCAAAATCCAGGACATTGCAGCTGGCTCCACAGGGATCGTAACAGCGGGTCGCTGTTTCTCCAGGAGAGGGAGCAATGCCGCGAGAGAGGACGTACACGGACTGCCGGCGTGGCGCAGAGGAAAGCGTCACGGACTCCGGAGCAGAAGGTCGCCGGTTCAATCCCGCCCACCGGCAAAAAAAATTATTTCTTTGTAATTTACAATTCCAGAAGGTTCTACATCTTTCTTATGTTCACTTGTAAATTCTACTTGTTTCTTATGTTAACTGTTCTTCTAATTTCTGGTAAATTCTGACTGTGTATAAATAGCAGCGCACTCTGCCTGAGAGGCAGTCAGTGCTGCGTGTATGTTGAGTTCGTAATAAACGTGCTTTCAGTATAAGTGCTGTGTTTAGTTGCCTTCGAAGTCAAGCCTACTTCCATTGCAACGTGACAATATTGTTGACTCCCACTTAATGTTCAAATGTTTGTTACGCTTTTGGGGCGTAACTGCGGGGTCATCAGTCCCTAAACTTTCAAACTACGTATGAGCTAGCTGATACTAAAGACGGCACAAACATCCATGCCCATGGGGGATTCGAACCACCGACTGGGAACGACCTCGCGCGTCGTAGCGTAGCACCTCAATGCGCTCGGCCGCTCCACGGCAGCGACTCCCACTTACAAAGGTAGGAAAGATCATCAGAATAATCAGAGATCATCAGAGAAATCAGAGCTCGATCGGAGAGATTCAGGTGTTCTTTCTTCCCGCACGCTATTCGAGAATGTATTGGGATATAAATAGTATAATGGTGGTTCGATTAACCATCTGCCAGGCACTAAAATGTGATTTGCAGAGTATCCCGTGTAGATGTAGATACCTGATTGTTCTGTCGCTGTAGTACAAGTCTTTCTAGCTAACGCCACTTGGGTGAATTGCGTGCCTATGACGATAAGATGATGACGATTAGGACAACACACAACACTCAGTCACTTGTCGGGAATCGAACCCGGGCTCCTTGCATTGGCGGTCACTGAGCTAGGGAGCGGACATCAAGATAAAATTACAACAGTACAGTTCACGTCAGATACATCATAATACCATGCTAATACATCTGCCACAGCGCCAATACAACGACTATATTAGTATCTGTAACCAAACTTCGTGCAGCCCTTTCGAAACATGTGGTTGCCGCGGTGGAATAGCCGAGCGGTCTAAAGCGCCTTGCTGCGGAGCACGCGGTTGCTCGCCGTGGAGGTTCGAGTCCTCCCTGGGGCATGGGTGTGTGTGTTGTCCTCAGGTTAGTTTACCTAGGTTTAAGTAGTTTGTAAGCTACAGACTTATAACCACGCAGTTTGGTCCGATAGATTTACAGACATGTGAACATTTAAACATGTGATTATCTCAGGAAGTGTAGGTTTCCGGACCTATTTTTATGGGACTTAGTTTTCGTCTTTCGAGAATACTATCACCTTTCAAAGTATTCGACATTATTCTTTGAACTCACGGCTCATTCATTGTCTTATTGTCACTTCTGTACAAATGATATTTTGGTTGAAATTTCTCCAGTCAGGCACTTAATGATAACTCACATATGTCTAGTGTTGGCGCATAGCGTTTCACCGAACTATTTTTGGTATTTTGTTTGCACAATGCCAGTACCACGCTCCTCAACCTGATAACATTCCCCCAGAAATAACTTTTAGTTACTCATGGACACGAGCACTCGTACGCCCACATGCTCGCTCTGTTTCACACAGACAAAATTATGTGCTGCTACGAACAGCAGAGTTTGCTTGCGAAAACCGGCCTGTGCGTTCACAGAAAGCAGACTCACAGAGGGGCAAAGGAGGCGCGTTCAACCGCAAACGGCAGTGGGGCGTCTCGCCTCAAAACTTTTAATTGGTGTTTTCCGGCGACGCCGTGTACACAAAGGCATTGACAGGCAGCAGCAAAAAGTCCCCAAAAGCTGGGGCCTTTGTCCCCAGCACTTCGTCGTCTCCCAAATACACATCTGTGCGGACAGGGCTTTCTGAACATACAAGGGGTGGGCAAAATAACATCGACACAATGTTTATTTATTAGTAAGGAGTTGGCCCACCATTGGCTTTGAGAACAGATTCGTTAAGTGTCTTTACAGTTTCCAACATAATGTTATGCATACTTCTGCCAAATAAGGCGAGTTTGGAGAGTAAATGTAGTCGTCAGTATCCGCTCGAAAACTTCCCTTAATCGTTCAATAATGTTCAGGCATGGCAATTTTGCTGTCCAGGTCAGATGTTTGATAATTTTCTTCTAAAAGTTCAAAAAATGTTCAACTATTTGTAAAGCTTATGGGTCTTAACTGCGTGGTCTTCAGTCTCTAAAGTTACAAACTACATATGAACTAACTTACACTAAAGGCAACACAAACATCCATGCCCGAGAGAGGATTCGATCCTCCGACGCGGGAGGCCGCGCGATCCGCAACGTGGTGCTCCAGACCGCTCGGCGACTCCCACGCGGCCATTTTCTTTTACTGTACAAAGAACGACTGAACGTGTTTGGTTGTGTATGTGAGTGCACTGACATTTTATAGCATGGCATTATTCTTCAAGTAAAAGTTCCTGGCTAAACTGACGTGGTCGATGAATGAAACTTCTCCCTGGCGTTTCATCTCCATCTGCGGAATACATCACCAGAAGTCTTCAGTGGTCTACTAGCTACTGCACAGAAGACCTCAGGTGATGTCTCCCGCAGATGGAGGAAAAAATCAGGGAGAAGTTTCATTCATCGACCACAACCTCTCCCCGCGGACGTTTTACTTGAAGACAACGCTGGCAGTGAAAATTTACGTTATATGATGGCATTATTTTGTTTGCAATTTGTTAGTTATAGTAAGACTTTCCTGTCGAGGATGGTTAGATATTCACCCACAGTAAACCAACTAGTGAGGATAGCCGGCCGTGGTGGCCGAGGAGACTAAGGCGCTCCAGTCACGGTCTGCACGGCCACTACGGTCGAGGGTTCGAATCCCCCCTCGGGCATGGATATTTGTGCCGTCCTAGTTCGTAAGTAGTTTGTAAGTTTAGGGACCGATGATCCCCATAGTTAAGTCCCATAGACTAGACAAACATTTAAACATTGAGTGAGGATAAAATATAATCAGCTGAATACTACTATGTAGCTCCCCCTGCTTGACTGTAGCAAACCCGGCAACGTTTCGCAGTCGCTAATGTGTATGGGGTATATACCCTAATCTCTCCTCTTCTTCATCCGATGTCTATCCCTCCCTCCCTCCTCTACTTCTCCATCGCCTCCTCCCACCTTCCTTTGTCCATCACACCAGTCCCTCTTACCCCACACCATATCCATCTCCTCCCCCCTCCTATCATCCCATCCCCCCCCCCGCCGTTTTTAAATTCATTTCATTCCCCCAATATCTATCTCCTCCTCTCCCTCTCTCTGATCTTATTAATTATTATTGCAATCGGGACCCGGATTGGGAAGTGAAAAAGGATGGGTAAAATGACTAGAAACGGGTTATTAGAGAAAACTTTCGAGCTGCTCTATCTGTGAGGCTAGTAGCTTTAATGTCCGTACTCTTAATGGTTTTATTGCACGAACATACATATGAACGGCGAACTGATAAAACAATCTGCGGCATTTCAGTATGTGATTGTCCTCGTTTCTGTGAATCATCAAACGGTAGGAATAAAAATTCATACAGTTGACCTTCTTGTTAGTTACTTAACATGTAAGTAAATAATGAACTCTTATTAGGAATCTAATTGAAACACAATTAACAACATTGCTGCATACAGGTAAAATTTTGCATTCCGCGACACAGGCAACAGCTGTTGGATCGTGAGAATGAAGCCGACCAATCGTGGCAAAATCCAAAAATGTTAATGTTTGTAGAGGTTATGGGACTTAACTACGGGGTCATCAGTCCCTAAACTTACAAACTACTTATGAATTAGATAATACTAAGGACGGCACACATATCCATGCCCGAGGGGGGATTCGAACCGCTTTGCCACCATGGCCGGCTGAGCCAAATCGGTTCAAACGTTATTTAGTTATAAATAGTGTAACTAATACTATATATATAATCACATGGTTGACAACATAATCACGCGAGGCTTCCAGGACGGCATGTAAAATGGAACCGTACATAACACGTTCTTCTCATAACATGTTTCGACAATGTATGTGTTAAATTCAACTATTGCGGAAGTATTACCTCAAATGCAAACCATGTTCACACCAACTTGTATAGCTTACAACGCCATACCGTGTCAGAAGACCATAGTCGTAGCGTACGAACGTGAGGTGAGGCAAGATGGCGATGTCAGGCTTCACTCACAGAGACAATACATGTCTACGGAATAAAGGCAGATGGCGGAATCTATGCCGAGCACATACGTCACTTGAAGTCCGCCACCTTGGTCAGTTTTGGAATGCTATTTCTCCGTTAAAACTATGCGTTAAGTCGTCCCTCTTACTGTTAATGCATCGGGCTTACAGTCAATGCAAAGTATGTACTTTCAAACAATGTACTTTCTTGATGATTTCGTGTGGCATAGTTGGTCGTTAGACTCCGGCTGGACTCGTGTTCGGCCTACCTGGTGAAAGTCAGGCGACGCCACATGGGCGAATTGCGCGTCGGTGATGAAATAATGATGAGGACGAGTGGAGAAAACCTGCAACCCGGAAGAGAAACTGACCCGAGTTCCCTGCTTGGCAATCTACCACGCTGTCCACTCGACTACGGAAGCGAACAACATACTTTCTTGAATAAATAGTAGTAATTACTCATTATATATTTGAAAACTTAATTTTTAACGACTAATTTGCTCTCTTTTAACTCGTTGTACGTCACGGCAAAACCTTCGGACTTCTTATTTCTGTTTTAAGTGACATGAAACATGAGCTCTATAATACGAACACTTCTGCAAAACTTGGCAATATGGCGAAGGCAGGCTTCATTTTTTCAGCGTAAGGCCTTCTCACTATATTCTAAAATCCTTGATGTTGTTGTTGTTGTCGTGGTCATCAGTCCGGAGACTGGTTTTATGCAGCTCCCCACCCTACTTTATCCTGAGTAAGCCTCTTCGTCTCCAACATAAGAACGGCAATCTACATCTGTCAGAGTCTGCCTACTATATGAGTCTCTTGGTCTCCATCTGCGATTTTTACTCCACACACTTCCCTCCAACGCTAAATTCACGATTCCTCGATGTCTAAGAATGTGTCCTACCTATCGAACCCTTCTTTTAGTCAAGGTATGCCAGAAATTCCTTTTCTTCCCAATTCTGTCCAGCACCACCTCATTATTTACGCGATATACCCACCTAATCTTCTGCATTCTTCTGTAACACAACATTTCAAAAGCCTCTATCCTCTTCCTGGCCGCACTGTTTATCGTCCATGTTTCACTCCCATATAAGGCAACACTCCATACAAATCAATATTGTATGTTAACAAATTTCTCCTTTTCAAGAACGCTTTTCTACCCATTGCCATTCTGCGTTTTATATCTTCTGTACTTTACCTAATCTAATTCTTTCAGCATCACCTGATTTTCTTAGACTACACTCCATTACCCTTGTTTTATTCTTGTTAAAGTTCATCTTGTATGCACCTTTCAGCACATTGTCCAATCCGTTCAGCTGCTCTTCCATGTCCTTTAGTGTCCCGGAATGTTTTACCCGAGAGGATGCCATCATCATCTGCTCATACAGTAGCGCTGCATGTCCTCGGGTAAAGTAACGGCTGTAGTTTCCCCTTGCTTTCAGCCGTTCACAGTAGCTGTGCCGGCCGCGGTGGCTGTGGGGACTAAGGCGCTCCAGTCACGGTCTACACGGCCACTACGGTCGGGGGTTCGAATCCCCCCTAGGGCATGGATATTTGTGCTGTCCTTAGTATTAGCTAGTTTGTAAGTTTAGGGACTGATAACCCCGTAGATAAGTCCCATAAGTTATACAAACATTAGAACATTTTTGAGTAGCTGTATGGCAAAGCCACATTAGCTGATGTTACAGGGCCAGCTCAGTCAATCATCCAGACTGTTGCCCCTGTAACTACTGAAAAGGCTGCCGCCCCTCTTCAGGAACCATAAAACACGAGCTCTATTATACGAATACTTCTCCAAAACTTAGCAATATGGCGGAGGCGCCGGCCGCGGTGGCCGAGGGGACTGAGGCGCTCCAGTCACGGTCTGCACGGCCACTACGGTCGGGGGTTCGAATCCCCCCTCGGGCATGGATATTTGTGCAGTCCTTAGGATAAGCTAGTTGATAGGTAGTTTGTAAGTTTAGGGACTGATGACCCCGTAGTTAAGTCCCATAAGCTTTACAAACATTTGAACATTTTTTTTTTCTTTTTTTTTTTTTTTTTGCCGGAGGCAGGCTTCACTTTTTCAGCGTAAGGACGTCTAAACTCCTTGATATCATCGTAACACTGGTTTAGTAATCGTATGATTTACATTTTTTATTTAATTTTATATTATTTACGTTTTATTATTTTTGCCCGAAATATTTGCAAACAAAGTGATAACACTGCAGGACAGCGGGCCGTAAAACACTCCAGTACATTTTTTTTTTCTTGACGGAGCATTATTCTAAGTGTTGTGTCTCTTGTCAGAAGATTTTGTCGACACTCAGCGACTGTGACACGTTGCTTTCTCTGTGTTTCAGTTGTAATGGCCAGAAGCGCAGTTCGGCGCGCGAGTTATGGACTCTCAGACGCCGTGACGGGCGCCACATAACGCCCACCGCCGGCTGTTGTTAAGGAGGCCTTTGTTCTGGGCGGGGCGGCCGCGCGCGCGAAGTTTTAATTCCCGCAGTATGAGTGGGTTATGCCTGGACACGCGACGCGGCCCCACACCCGCACCTCGTAAACACCCGGATTTACTCCGCGACAGATAACGCCGCTGCTGCCGCGCGTCGCCGCCAGGAGGCAGCACCTGTCGGCCGCCGCCTCCGTCACCCGTGTTTTACGCAGACTAAAACAAACACCCCCAACACTGTACAGGGGGAAAACCGTGGAGGTAAAAGGAGGGGAGATGTCACTGCGGACGTCTGCTGTACTTCTGTCTCTAGTCGGTCGGCAGCCATGTTTGTTCAAAAGACTCACAGGCACGAATGAAACGTGACTAAACAGAGGTGATATCGGGCGTTCCACAGGGTAGTGTTATTGGTCCTCTGCTGTTCCTTATTTACATAAACGATTTAGGGCGAAATCTAAGTAGCTATCTTACGTTGTTTGCAGATGACGCCGTCATTTACCGTCTAATAAAATCATCTGAAGATCAAAACCAATTGCAGAACGATCTGAATAAGATATCAGTATGGTGTAAAAAATGGCAATTGACTCTAAATAATAAGTGTGAAGTCGTCCACATGAGTACGAAAAGAAATCCGTTAAACTTTGTTTACAACATAAATCAATCAAATGTGAAGGCCGTAAACTCCACAAAATACCTAGGAATTCAGACTTAAACTGGAAAGAACACGTAGATAATATCGTGGGAAAGGCGAACCAGAGACCGCGTTCTATTGGCAGAACCCTTAAAACTTGCAACAGAACTACAAAAGAAACTGCATACACTACGCTTGTCCGTCCATTTTTGGAGTATTGCAGCCCAGTGTGGGATCCTTATCAGGTGGGTTTGACGGAGGACATCGAAAGAGTCCAAAGAAGGGCAGCTCGTTTCGTATTGTCACGATACAGGGGAGACAGCGTTACGGAAATCATACAGGATCTGGGATGGGAATCATTACAACAACGGCGCTTATCGCTGCGGCGTTGGCTACTTGAGAAACTCCAATCGCCAACATTCTCCTCCGAATGCGAAAATATATTGTTGACTCCGACTGACATAGGTAGAAATGATCATCAGAATAAAATACGAAAAATCAGAGCTCAAACATAGAGATTCACGTGTTCTTTCTTCCCGCGCGCTATTCGAGAATGGAAGGGGAGATAAATTGTATAATAGGGGTCGATGAACCCTCTGCCAGCCACTTAAATGTGATTTGCAGAGTATCCCATGTAGATGTAGATGTAGATTCCCTTCAACTTATTAGTGCTGTCAAAACGATTAGTACAGCCATAAACACTGTTTCTCGCAGTGTCTGATGACTACTGAGGTCGCTGATATGGAATACCTGGCAGAAGGTGGCAGCACAACGAACCTAACATGAAAAAGAGAGCAGTCCTTGTAAACTCCTGCTCTTTTGCAATTTTGGACAGCTGTGGATGCTGCATGGTTCATTATCATTTGTTGACTCCATTCTATGTCGAGTTGCTGCACTGCAGGAGGTTCTATGGACCCTATGGTAATAATCATCTCCCCTGTTGTTGTTGTTGTGGTCTTCAGTCCGCAGACTGGTTTGATGCAGCTCTCCACGCTACCCTGCCTGTCCTGTGCAAGTCTCTTCATCAAAGAATACGTTCGACAACCTACATCCTTTTGAATCTGCTTACTATATTCGTCCCTCGGTCTCCCTCTACGATTTTTACCCCACACGCTTCCTTCTAATGCTATGTTGACAATTCCTTGATGTCTCAAAATGTGTCTAACCAATCTATCCCTCCTCTTGGTAAGGCTATGTCAGAAACTCCTTTAACTCCTTTTCTCCCCGATTCGGTTAAGCACCTCCTCATTAGTTACGTGATCTACCCATCTAATTTTCATCATTCGCCTGTAGCACCACATTTCAAAAGCTTCTATCATCTTTTTATCTGAACTCCTTATCGTCCACTTTTCACTCCCATACAATGCTACACTCCAGACAAATGCTTTCAGAAAGGACTTCCTAACATTTAAATTAATTTTGGATGTTAACAAGTTTCGCTTCTTCAGAAACGCTTTTCTTCCCATAGCCACTCTGCCTTTTATATCTTCTTTACTTCGGCCATCAGAAGTTATCTTGCTACCCAAATAAAATTCGTCCACTACTTTTATTGTCTCACTACCTAATCTAATTCCTTCAGCATCGCCTGATTTTCTGACATTGCATTCCATTACCTTCGTTTTACTCTTCTTTATGTTCTTCTTATATCTTCCTTTCAAGACACTGTCTATTCCATTCAATTGCTCTTCCAGATCTTTTGCAGTCTCTGAAAGAATTACTATGTCATTGACAAGCAGCAATATTTTTATTTCTTCTCACTTTAATGCCATCTCCAAATTTCTCCTTCCATTACTTTACTGCCTGTTCAATGTACAGATTGAACAACATTGGGGAAAGGCTACAACCCTGTCTTACTATCTTCCCACCTCAGCGTTCCTTTCTTGCCATTCGACTCTAATACCCGCTGCCTGGATTTTGTATAGGTTGAATATAACTCTTCGGCCCCTATATTTTACCTCTGCTGCCTTCCAGTGTATTCCAGTCGACATTGTCAAAAGCTTTCTCCAAATCGACAAACGCTAAAAACATAGGTTTCTCCTTCCTGAGTCTATCTTCTAAGATAAGGCGTAATGTGAGTATTGCCTCACGTATTCCTACATTTCTCCTAAATCCAAACTGATCTTCCGCGAGGTCAGATTGCACAAGTTTTTTTCCATTCGTCTGTAAATAATTCGTGTTAGTATTTTGCTACCATCACTCATTAAACTGATAGTTCTGTAATTTTCACACTTGTCTGTACTTGCTTTCTTTCGAATTGGAATTACAATATTCTTCTTGAAATCGGAGGGTATTTCCCCTGTCTCATACATCATGCATACCAGGTGATAAAATTTTTTCACGACTTGTTCTCCTAACGATATCAGCAGTTCAGACGGATTATCATCTACACCAGGGGCCTTGTTTCGACTCAAGTCCTTCAGCGCTCTGTCAAATTCTTCTCGCAGTATGATATCTCCTATCTCATCTTCCTCCACTTCGACTTCTATTTCTAGAATAGTGCCTTCAAGTTTATTTCCTTTGTATAGGCCCTCTATATATTCTTTCCATAGTTCGCCTTTCCCCTCTTTGCTTAGTATCGGTTTTCCTTGTGAGTTCTTGATATTCATACAACTGCTTTTCTTGACTCCCCATTTGTTCGTATTTTGGTCTGTGATGTTGTCTGCACGTATTGGTAGGATTTCTTACTACTAGTGGACGACAAACAAACGAAGAGGAGCGAGTGTAAGGGCAGAGGGGAAAAGTGCCAAGGGAACAAACTCTGGTACAGTCTGCACGGCTAGGAAAGGCGGTGGCGTTTTCCCACTGTGACAATCGTCCAATGTTTACGCTCCTTACACCCACCATTGGATTGAGTGAGTATCGGGTATCTTGTAAGTTCTGTACCATTAGGCCCTGTACGAACAGGGATAGGCAGATCCCGTCTCCAGCTACTTGTCAACCAGCGAACTCGAACTGTACGACTCGAGTAGCTAATCACATTCACGCCAAGTCGAGTCTCTCTCACTGCCAAGTCACTCGTAGAGTGAAATAAAATTAAATCAATTTCACTGACTCAGGGTGACGGAAACGCGCTTTTTTGTGTACCCTGTCGCTTGTAGTACAATGTCTAGTGACTCTAGCAGTAATAGTTTAATTAGTACAGCTGGTACATGCAGATATGCCTGAAAATTTGTGACAGTAAATTTTAATAGCTAGCGCAATATTTGTAATATTTCAAACGAAAAACGAAGGGTACATGAATTAGTTAACTAAGATACAAAAAATTCATCAAATTCACCAACGATTTTGTTGCACTACAAATGATATGAATGGTTTTGTGATTTTGCTAAGCAACATCTACTTCCTTGCACCCCAAGTGTTTTTGTTTCAGATTGTACAAGTATTGTCGTAGCTATTTAAAATTCACAAACATAAATTTATAGGAGAGTAAGACAGGGTTGTAGCCTTTCCCCAATGTTGTTCAATTTGTACATTGAGCAAGCTATAAAGGAAAGCAAGGAGAAATTTGGAGAAGGAATTAAAGTTCAGGGTGAAGAATTGAAAACATTGCGTTTTGCCGACGACATAGTAATTCTGTCAGATACAGCAAATGACCTGCAAGAGCAATTGAATGGAATGGACAGTGTGCTGAAAGGTGCATATAAGATGAACATTAACAAGAGTAAAACTAGGGTAATGGAGTGCAGTGTAAGAAAATCAGGTGATGCTGAAGGAATTAGATTAGGTAACGAAACAATAAAGGAGGTAGATGAGTTTTGTTACTTGGGCAGTAAAATAACAAATGTTGGTCGCAGTACAGAGGATATAAAATGCAGAATGGCTATGGGTAGAAAGGCGTTTTTGAAAAAGAGAAATTTGTTAACATCTAATATTGATTTAAGCCTAAGGAAGTCCTTTCTGAAGGCATTTGTATGGAGTGTTGCCTTGTATGGGAGTGAAACATGGACGATAAGCAGTGTGGACAAAAAGAGGATAGAGGCTTTTGAAATGTGGTGCTACAGAAGAATGCTGAAGATTAGGTGGGTGGATCGCGTAACTAATGAGGAGGTACTGAACCGAATTGGGGAGAAAAGAAATTTCTGGCATACCTTGACTAAAATAAGGGATAGATTGGTAGGACACATTCTTAGACATCAAGGAATTGTGAATTTAGCATTGGAGGGAAGTGTGTGGGGTAAAAATCGCAGAGGGAGACCAAGAGACGCGTATAATAAGCAGATTCAAGTGGATGTGGGTTGTCGTTCTTATGAGGAGATGAAAAGGCTTGCTCAGGATAGAGTAGGGTGGAGAGCTGCATCAAACCAGTCTCTGGACTGAAGACCACAACAACAACAAATTTATAGGTCTATCTTTATGGGGTTAGGAATTTTTATGGGATTAGGAGAAATGTATTATACTTTTAGTGGGTTTTAAAGATGATTTTTTTAATCATCATAATCATAATAATTCGTTGTGCTCATTGCTGAGTGTCGTGACCCCATGAACCAAGCCTCTCCATCCCGGACGGTTGTCAGCTTCTCTCAGTGCCTGCTGAAGAGGTGGACCGGAGATCTTCTTGATTTGGTCTATCTATCTGCTCGCTGCTCTTCCTCTTGGTCTTGTAAGATTATTTTTTCTAGGTTTTCTCCGTCTCTTCTCATAATATGGCCAAAGAACTGGAGAATTTTTTCGTCGTCTCGAGAAGAAAGGCGTCTGGAGATATTCAGTTGTTCAATAATGGACACATTTGTTCTTCGTCCGGTCCATTTTATGCGTAGCATCCTACGCCAGCACCAAAGCTCAAACGCATCAATGCGATGTTTGTCTCTGGCCTTGAGTGTCCATGATTCACATCCATAAAAGATGACAGAAAACACGAGTGTTTCAACTAGCCAAACCTTTGTGCTATTTGTTATTGCTCTGCTCTGCCAGATCTTCGTGAGCTTCTTCATAGCAATTCGTCCTAGCGTGATCCGTCTTCTTATCTCCTCTTCACAACTACCTGTCATGCAAATGATTGACCCAAGATAGGTGAAGGAGTGCGCGACTTCCAGTTCCTTTAATTGACCTGTGAGCTGGATCTGTTGTTCTCGATCAATTGAGTTTGGACTTACTGAGGTTGATGTCTAGACCATATGCTAGACTAATGTCTTTTATTCTAGTTAGTAGCTCAGCAATTTCATCTTCACTGTTCGCTAAAAGTACAGTGTCATCAGCAAAACGGAGGTTGTTGACAGTTCGTCCGCCAATTGAGATGCCTTTGGTCCAACCATCAAGAGCTTTCCTAATGACGTGTTCTGCATAGATGTTGTATAGTTGTGTGGATAGAACACAACCCTGTCTCACACCTTTTGAAACTCTGTAGGAATCAGAATAATATAATAATATTATATTAATAAATAATTAATAATAATTATATTTAATAATATAATATTAAATAAGAATTATAGCTATTTTCTGGTTTTTTTGAATACTGCGTCTAAACTTTTGTAATCGATTTCAAACATTTTGATGAAATTACAGCTGAGTAACTTTCAGGTTAATATCAGATTTCTTCTGTGAGTCAGTCAGTATATTGCGTTCTCTTCCGTACATTTCGTAAAAAGACCGTGAAGGTAAAAATTAGAGAGATTCGAGCTCACGTAGAGTTTACCATCAATCATTCGTACCGCGAAACAGAGAAAGAGATAAATACATGAAGGACAAAGAGAGATCTCTACCAGACACCAGATAAAAAGCAGAGTCAACTCGTCCTGAGCGATTTTGATTGTTTCAAATCAAGTAAAGTTAGCAAATACCATTTTCTACCTCGAATTATAATTTAAACATTTTTCGCACTTTCTTCATCCTTATGATACGAATGGAGCAAAGAGATTGTCAAACTCGGCGACCAGCGTGTCGAGCCGCGTAGTATCCAGGTCGCAGCGACTCTGCGACGCCACTACTCAAGTACACCCAACTGCGTAGCCACATCTGAGTACATTGTTCAAAACAATTAGGGGGTCAGCTGAGATATGCAATACACATATGGTAAAGTGTTTCAGTCATGTATTGGTTACATTTGTAATTAGGTTGTGATACAGTGCTTAGAGCGAGGCACCATTGGGCACCATAATAGTGAATAGTCGTTCTCGTTGTCCTCTAATGTGTGTGTGTGTGTGTGTGATCACCTCGAACGACCAGTACAGATGCACACCTGCGAGGCATGGGCAGTATGAGGTTATCGAGCAGCTCTCGAATGATATACGTCCATTCTTCGATGAGTGCAATATCTATATCTACATAGATACTCTGCGAATCACATTCAAGTGCCTGGCAGAGGGTTCATTAACCACATTCATAACTTTTCTCTACCGTTCCATTCTCTAATAGCGCGCGGGAAGAAATAACACCTAAATCGTTCCGTTTTCGATCTGATTTCTCTTATTTTATTGGGATGGTCATGTCTCCCTAAGTAGGTGGGTGCCAGCAAAATATTTTCACATTCAGAACTAAAAGTCGGTGATTGAAACTTCGCAAACAGATGACGCCGCAATGAATGACGTCTTTCTTTTAATGATTTCCACCCCAATTCGTGCAACATTTCCGTGACGCTCCCCCCCCCCCTCCCGTAACGTGATAAAACAAAACGAGCTGCTCTTCTCTGAACCTTCTCAATGTCTTCCGTCAGTCCCACCTGGTGAGGGTCCCACAAGGGGCAACAGTACTCCAGGAGAGGACGCACAAGTGTGATGTAGGCAGTCTCTTTGGTGGAGCTGGTGCATCTTCGAAGCGTTCAGCCAATGAAACGTAACCTTTGGTTCGCCTTCCCCCACAACATTTTCTATGTGTTCTGTCCAGTCTAAGTTGTTCGTAATTGTAACTCCTAGGTATTTGGTAGAATTTACGACCTTAAGGTTTGACTGATTTATCGCGTAATTGAAGTTCAGCGGATTTCTTTTAGTGGTCCTGTGTATTACTACACACTTTTCATTATTTAGTGTCAATTGCCAATTTTCTATGTGTTCTGTCCAGTCTAAGTTGTTCGTAATTGTAACACCTAGGTATTTGGTAGAATTTACGACCTTAAGGTTTGACTGATTTATCGCGTAATTGAAGTTCAGCGGATTTCTTTTAGTGGTCCTGTGTATTACTACACACTTTTCATTATTTAGTGTCAATTGTGGGAGGTGCTGGTCTGGCTGCAATGCGTCTGCCGAGTTATCCCAGACATGCTCTTTCGGGTTTACGTCCGGTGAACAAGGTGGCCACTCCATTCGTTCAGTCCCCTCAGCTTCAATCGTGTTGTCTACCAATGCAGCTATTTGGGGACGGGCGTTATCGTTGAATGTTTACTCCTCTTTGATTGTATGAGTTACTAATAAGCTCAATCTGAGCTGCTCTGCAGGTTCCGTAGTGGAATACCGAAATTAAATGTACAAATTCACACAACCCACACCAGAAGCAGACTATCTGCAGAGACTTAAAAGTTGCAACGGATCGCACGCCAGTCCCAGATGGGGACAGCCAAATCTGGCTAAGACTTAATTAAAATTGAGAAGGGGTGCAAAAAGAATATTCAAGTAACAATTTATGTATTCTGAAAACACTTAAGAAATGGTGAGACCAGTTTAAAACAATAAAAGCACACACCTAACACATTTAAAGGGGGGAAAATTAAAAATAAAATTAATAAACGTCCCATTTGATTGCCAACCGTTTTTGTTTAAAATTTACTAATTATTCGTGTGAGTAGACAGTCATTCATTCACACGCACACGTCAAAGTTCACGCGACACTTACTCAAACAGCAGCCAGCCTTTCAGCAGGGAAATATTGGAGAGCTGCTAGCCTGAAACACGCGCACATATTAAAATAAGAAAATTTGATTCTGATGTGCCGAAATCTGGACACGTGGTTGATCACTTACTGGGCTGGTTCACAATTCTCAAAGTCTCAAAAATGCGAAGCAAATCGGAATAACATCACCACAAGCGGAATAATTGAAGAAGTATAACCGAATTGCTAACATGATTCGCCGGATGGACACAAAAGCAACTCGATAACCGGTATCGGATTCACAATGGCCAGTCCACGTGCCAGAACTAACGAAGAAAGTTCGTTCCAATTTAAATAATTCACAACGAAAATCACCGAGAAAGCAAGGTAATGGAATTGCACTGCTTAATCATAGTTCCGAACCAGATTAATCATTATTAAAAAAATAAAATACTAACAGGAACTAAAGAACAAAGGAACACGTGGTTCGACTATCTTTACCGCACAACAGATAATACCCTCAAAATCGCGACACATTTGCTATGACGTTCAAAGCTATCTGGCAAGTAAGAATACAAAAGTCATTGTTGTTCCCGTATCTGTTGATTGGGTTTAACAAAAATTGCTTGCCGTCGATCTCGTACCCACTACCTTTGACGGCGCAACGCGATGCCGGAAACCGCACGGCTATTCTTGCTACGTGGAGAGTAGTGACGTCATTATTATTGATGATCGGATCTTCTGAAGGCTTTTACAGTTGATGCGTCTTTCATTTATAGTTATATTTTACCATGTTTTTGGTTAATCTTCAATGCGCCAGAAACAAATATGAAGGACGGATGTTGCCTTAATGGAGGATTTGCTGACGCGCAAGGCGAGGTGCGCAGCAGCTCCGTTGTATTTGCTTTGGGACCATTCATGCGTAACCGCCAGAACTCCAGTAGCCAGGAGCTGGCGTCTATACCAGCTCCTAGGCCAACGCAATTTTTTTTTTTTTTTTTTTACTTTTTCAGACATACTTCTTGTTGACATGTGGCAACATCATGCATATCGTATAGACTGGAGTCTGTTTTAAGCATTTAGTTGATCGTTTCCTCCATAGAAGGCAGCGCAGTCATGAATTGAAAAGAAATGCAACAAAGAGCGCTCCAGCGGATTTTACCCACTTTTAGACATTTATGTAGTTGCAAACTGATACGACTTCTGTCAAGTAAAAAACTTTTATCATGTTACAAACATCTAATCGGAGTAGAAAACGTGTTAGATGCCAATATTTTCGTGCAGAGTGACTTATGTCGAAATGCAAGATATTGACAATGGTAAATAATGTCTTTCACATTGTTAAATGACTTATATAATTTTTTAAATATTTTTCTCCTTTATAGGTGAACATTTTTTACCATATACAATTTTTTGCCCCAAAATAAAAATTCATGCAGTGTAGGGTTAAAAGCGGCGTTTTCCCTCGTCCCTTCCTGTCGCTGGAGCGCCCATGTGCTGCCTCCAGGAGGTTCAGAAGAGAATCTGAACCTCAGCCGCGCATGCGCATTGCAACGGTGTGGCCACGGCCGCCTATATTACACGGCCGTGCTACGACTCGTTTACATGCTGTCTCCGCGACGTAAAACGTTTCTCATGCGATTAAAATACTCTGAATGTGCATATAAAATGATCTGATATAAGAACGAAACAAAGAACGATAGTTTAAAAACTTTATTTATTTATTTACTTTTCTTTCAAGACCAGCTTTTATCCGGGGGTTCACTGGATCAGTGAACACATAGGACGCGCCGCTACAGGGTATGCTGCTTCTTTGAGTTGGCAGTTGAGTTGCGCGGCTGTGTGAACTGCAAATGGCGATGCCAGTTAGTATTTAGTGTACAGATGGACATCTACATCTACAAGAGATACTCTGCAAATCACATTTAAGTGCCTGGAAGAGGGTTCATCGAACCACCGTTATACTATTTTATCTCTCCGTTCGGGCTCTGATTTCTCGTATTTTATTCTGATGATCATTTCTACCTAAGTAAGAGGGAGTCAACAATATATTTTCGCATTCGGAGGAGAATGTTGGCGATTGTAGTTTCGTAAGCAGTCCACGCCGCAGCGATAAGCGTCGTTGTTGTAATGATTCCCATCCCAGATCCTGTATCATTTCCGTAACGCTGTCTCCCGTGTATCGTGTCAATACTAAACAAGCTGCCCTTCTTTGGACTCTTTCGATGTCCTCCGTCGAACCCACCTGATAAGGATCCCACACTGGGCAGCAATATTCCATAAAAGGACGGACAAGCATAGTGTACGCAGTTTCTTTACTAGTTCTGTTGCATCTTTTAAGGATTCTGCCAATAAAACGCAGTCTCTGGTTCGCCTTTCCCACGAAACTATCTACGTGTTCTTTCCAATTTAAGTCAGAAGTAATTGTAATTCCTAGGTATTTTGTAGAGTTTACGGCCTTTACATTTGATTGATTTATCATGTAAACAAAGTTTAACGGATTTCTTTTCGTACTCATGTGGACGACTTCACACTTCTCATTATTTAGAGTCAATTGCCAATTTTTACACCATACAGATATCTTATTCAAATCGTTCTGCAGTTGGAGAAAAGAAAGACGTGCTCGTCAGTGGCTGAGTCCAGTTAGTTCAAATGTTTGTAAATCTATCGGACCAAACTGCGTGGTCATCAGTCCGTAGCTTACAAACTACTTAAACCTAGGTAAACTAACCTACAGACAAACACACACACCCTTGCGCCAGGGAGGACTCGAACCTTGTGAGATTACCGCCCATTAGAAATATTGGTAATTAATAGCATTTTTAATTAAACATTATGAAGTTCACTGCAGACATTGACCATGCCAGTGCTCCAAATGTTACACAATTTTAATCTTAATAATTATGGTAGCAATGTATGTACGCAGTTGGGTGACAACATTTATAGTTAGGCCATAGGTAGAAATTCTCAACGTTGAGATTTGCTGTGTGCTTGTAGCTGACGGGAGGCCAGTGAGCAGGCCGACGTTGGTGGCTTGTTCCAGCTTAGGATTTTCCAGGTTCGTTTCCGGTGAGGGAAGAGAGGGACAATGGCGAGTGCCAGGTGCAGTGCAGTGCACATCGTGACATAAAATATTCTAATACTACTTGCATTTGAAATAATACGATGTAGTTAGGAACCTTTAAGGCCCTCATTACCAAATAGCCTTTTGGTAAAATACATTAGCTGATATAGTCACATCTGGCGTAATATGTTTAATTGACAATGAAAAGTAATAAATTACCAATGAATACAAGACAGTTACACAACCAGCAGGGCAATGTTTGTTTATAAAATTAATATATATTAACTATTTCTCATTTTATTTTCAATTAATCTTGTGTATTTTATCTTGAAGTATTCAGTTAAATCACTTATCTGCGATATAAGAAATTGCACGATTATAATAAATAGTACAAAGGATGTTTATTCCAATATAAAAAAAACTAAGAAGAAATTTGTTTAATGTGTAGTGTAATTATTTTGATTTTAAGTAAAGTTTTAGAAATGTATTGGCTGAGCGCTGTACGTTGGCAAATCGGTTAGAACAGCTCACATGGGGAAGTTAATTTCGTAGGGAAAAAACCCAGCAGTTGGGCATTTGGCCCGCGCGCGCGGGCTGGAAGTGACGAGTCGGGAGCATGTTAGGTAGCTAGCCGGGCGGCGTCGCTCTACGGTCGGCATGTCGATCTCCAGATGGAGACTATAGATTTTTGTGTGGCAATTGCCAAGTGTGGTTGCTCGTCGTAGACTGCACCAAGTTGTATCGAGTGCTACTGTGTGTTGTGAATATTTAGTCGGTGGTACAAGGTGTGCATCGCACTAAATTAAAGTGACGGTGTTTTGTTAATGTAACATGTGTCGTCGCATAGGCATGAACATAAACGGTGTTTGAGACAGCCACATGGTGTGAAAACAATTTGCGACAAATATTCATTTTGTCTGGGGGCTCACGAGCTATAACTTTATTTGATAAATGTGTCGACATACAGACGTATCAGCCACAGGGTTTTAATATGGTGTAATAAACAACATAAAGTGAACTTTCACGTGTTTTCAAAAATAGTAGTTAGTACACCCTTTTCTCTCATGAACTTGACTTTATTAAGAAATTTTTGTTAATCTTATGCAGGGAAGGAAAACTGCGAACGTGTGATATGATCCCCTATAAAAGAGTCAAACAGTAGCAATCACAGCTCCAGTGTTTTTGCATGTTTAGGAATTTGGTTCGCAGCTGGCGGTTGTGAGTTTTAAAAAATTAAATTTTCCCTATTTTAAAACTCTCACCCCGACCTTCACTCCCGCAACCTCCACGGCGAGCAACCGCGCGCTCCGCAGCGAGACGATTTAGACCGCTCGGCTACTCCATCGCGGCAGTCCAGTTAGTCATCTGAAATCCCGCAGGTACTTAGTCACTAAAATAACCCAGTATTAACAGTGTCCTTCACCCTTCCGCTGAAAACGTCGCTCGCCAATAATCCAAAAATCTGCTCTGGCCGTTGCGTGGCACTACCTTTCCTGCCGCTGTCACTGTACTGGGTGGCGCGGTTGAGCGCGCGTGGCCCTGCGGTAAGCCTGCGGCACGTTGTGCGGCTAATGGCCTCGCTGCACTCTCTAATGGTTTCTTCGGCCTTATGAATAAACGATCGCCGTAACTGATAGTCGCCGGCCCAGGCCACCATTAATGGCACCAGTGGATAATCTTCCGGCGAGCCGTGACTCTGCCGCGGCCGTGTGCAGCGCACGATGTCGTAATCCGCCGAAACGTCGCGGGCCCGCTTCGATTGACGCCCGTAATGGGAGGCGCAGACTTCGCGCAAAAGCCTCAGCACGGTCGTTAAATATGCCGTCTGCAACTACAAAGCCGCAGTACTACTCTCTGTGACGTACAGCTGCAGATTAGACTAGATTTGCCGTCACGATAGAGAAGATTTGTTATTTATTTACTCTCTGTCATTTACAATGACCTACCATCTAGACCATCTAAGTCAGGTCGTATTTTACAGTGTGAATTTTTATGTACACACGGTTCCGGAATGTGGAATATCTAAAGGGCCACATGGATCCGGCCGCACCAGAAAAGTTCTGATATACTTTTGCAGTATTATATCAAACAATTGGAGTGTGACATGATCCCCTCGACATCCTAACTCAATTTACAATGACGCGATCAAATGTTTTCGCTTGCCGCTCGCTGCAGCATAGCTGAAGGTCCGCTAGCATATGCCTGGTGGACTGAGAATCCACCCCCCACTCCACCCAACCCCCCACTCTTCGTCACGCAGCCTTGCCGACATCCGAGGGCCAGCAGCGGCTGTCCCGTACTTCCAGTGCAGACCGTGTCTGGCAAGAAAGACAGGCCAGGGCACTCAGCCAGGTGTCGTGGCAAGAATAGTTATGCGCCGACGCGATCGCGGATTTGACTGGTTAGCCGCTAAGAGGCAGTGGGCCATGTCCCAGCGGCTAACCAGTCATACCCGCAATCGCGTCAGTGCAGCACTACTCTTTCCATGTCACCTAGCTGAGTGCTCAGGCCTGTCTTTCTCGCCAGCCACAACTACAGTCCGAGGCCTAACAGAAAGACAGGCCCCAGTGCAGTCGTCATGCCACGTAAGCAAGGTAGTTCCGAGCCAGCACGATCGCTAGCCGATTGGCCGGCCACCCGGGCACTGCCCACTGCATCATAGTGGGCAGCCACTGGGCTAGCGATCACTCCGGCTCAGAACTACCTTGCTTATATGGCAAGGCGACTGTGCTGGGGCCTGTCTTTCTCGTAGGCCTCGGACTGCAGTAGAAGCCAGCGAGAAAGCAGCTGCAGATTAGACTAGATTTGCCGTTACGATAGAGAATATTTGTTATTTATTTATTCTCTGTCATTTACAATGACCTACCATCTAGATACTAAGTCAGGTCGTATTTTACATTGTGAATTTTTTTATGTACACACAGTTCCAGAATGTGGAATATCTAAAGGGCCACGTGGGTCCGGCTCCACCAGAGAAGTTGTGATATACTTTTGCAGTATTATATCAAACAGTTGGAGTGTGACATGATCCCCTCGACAGCCTAACTCTCTTTAGAATGATGCAATCAAATGTTTTCGCATGCCGCTCGCCGCAGCACAGCTGAAGGTCTGCTAACATATGCCTGGTGAACTGAGAATCTAGTGGGCCTGTCTTTCTCATAGGCCTCGGACTGCAGTCATGACTTCCCACTCTTCGTTACCCAGACTTGGCGACAGCCGAGGGCCAGCAGCGGCTGTCCCGTACTTCCACTGCAGACCGTTGCCGGCAAGAAAGAAAGGCCTGGGCACTCAGCCAGGTGACATGGCAAGAGTAGTGGAAGTGAGAGTGGAACAGGAAAGTAAATGGCTAGTAGTGGTACAGTGTACATGTATGTAGATGTATGTAGATGTAGATGTAGTGCTGTGCCAACGCGATAACAGGTTCGACTGGCTGGCTGCTAAGAGGCGGTGGGCCGTGACCCAACGGCTAACCAGTCAAATCCACGATCACATTGGCCACGTCACCTGGCTGAGTGCCCAGGCCTGTCTTTCTCGCTGGCCATGACTACAGTGAGAGGCCTACGAGAAAGACAGGCCCCAGCGCAGTCGTCGTGCCACGTAAGCAAGGTAGTTCCGAGCTGGCATGATCGCTAGCCGATTGGCTGGCCACTGTGTCACAGTGAGCAGCCACTGGGCTAGCGATCACTCCGGCTCAGAACTACCTTGCTTATGTGGCGTGACGACTGTGGCTGTGCCTGTCTTTCTAATAGGCCTTGGGTTGCAGTCGAAGCCGGCAAGAAAGACAGGCCTCGGCACTCAGCCAGGTGACGTGGCAATAGTAGTGGAAGTGGGAGTGGAATAGGAAAGGAAATGCCTAGTACAGTGTACACTCCACCACGCACCTTACGGTGGCTTGCAGAGTATGTGTGTAGATGTAGATGTAGTGCTGCGCTGACGCGATCGCGGATTTGACTGGCTGGCTGCCAAGAGGTGGTGTGCCGTGCCCCAACCGCTAACCAGTCAAATCCGCAATCGTGTTAGCGCAGCACTACTCTTGCCACGTCACCTGGCTGAGTGCCCAGACCTGTCCTTCTCGCTGGCCACAACAGCAGTCCGAGGCCTATAAGAAAGACAGGCCCCAGTGCAGTCCTCATACCATGCAAGCAAGGTAGTTAGTTCCGAGCCGGCGCGATCGCTAGCCGATTGGCCGGCCGCTGGGGCACTGCCAAAACCACCTAGAGAGAAGGCTGCGGCACTCTCGTGTGACGTTAGGCAGAGTAGGTTGCGCGCACATAGCGGACTGGGTAGCTGCTGGGGCACAGCCCACTCTGCTCACTGCTGAAGCAGTGAGCCAGTCAGCTATGCGCGCGACCTACGCTTCAAGACGTCACACGAGAGCGCTGCGGCTTCTCTCTAGGTGGTGGTGACACTGCCCACTGCGTCATAGCGAGCAGCCACTGACCTAGCGATCGCGCTGGCTCGGAACTACCTTGCTTACATGGCATGACGACTGCGCTGGGGCCCATCTTTCTCGTAGACCACGCTGCAGAAGCATCACAGAATCGTTTCCCTTGCCCCTCCACGTCCCTCGCCCTAATACTGCTTGGGATCCAGCAGAGCGGGCCCCGGTGAAGTGGGCTGTACCTGCCGCGTTCCCACTCCCCACACCTCGCGCACCTCTCCACAGATTGGCATAGTTTGGGGCCTGCGACCCTGGACCTTTAGCACCTATGTCAACTGCCTTAGCCGGCCGCGGTGGCCGAGGTGACTGAGGCGCTCCAGTCATGGTCAGCACGGCCACTACGGTCGGGGGTTCGAATCACCCCTCGGGCATGGATATTTGTGCCGTCCTAGTTTGTAAGTAGTTGATAAGTAGTTTGTAAGTTCAGGGACTGATGACCCCGTAGTTAAGTCCCATAAGCTTAACAAACATTTGAACAACTGCCTTACTGCATTCCACCCCCTCCCCCCTCTGCTCACTGCCACTCATCAACAAGTGACATGTGAAACAGCAAACAAGGCCACTTGTCAGTAGTGTTCTGTATTCTGGAGCTGTGTCATTGCAACTTGAATTTTCGCAAACTGAGTATAAAATGAAAGTCTTTAAAACGCCCTTTCATTTATTAAGTATGGAAGAGAAGCTAGAAATCAAGCGGTTAGGAGGACATCAACCAAAAGATTCAGTGATGTCCCAACTCGACGGAAAGAAAAACTTTCTGCAATACATGGTTCTGCAAAAAGTCTTTGCTAACTGTGAGTGTTAAAGAAACAAAAATTGTTTTGTTTCTACTGTGTGTTGTTTAACGGCGAAGGATTGTGGACAACAGTCGGCTGCAAGAATCTAAAGCATTTAAGTGAATGAATTAGGAAACCCCGAGGAAAATGGACTTCATTTAGAAAATGATTGTAGATATAAAATGTTTGACTCAATTAACATTGCTGCTCAGATTGATTCGGTGTATAAAATGTCAATTAACAAACATAATAAATTAGTTACGAAGACCTATATTAAGCAGAATAGTAGAATGATTAATGTACTGTGGAACTCATGACTTAGCACTAAAAGCTCACAATGATATTATCTCTTTTGTGAAATCTTGATGATCACTTAAGCAGCTCTAGTAATTCCGTGTGTAAATATACGTCACACATAACATAAAATGAGCTTCTGGACTGAATGTATCAAGTTTACATCGAAGAACTGATTAAAGAGATTAACGTCGCCACTTTTTCTGTGCAGGCTGACGAAACAACAGATATTACGTCTAGAAGTCAATTTGTCACTATACTCCGGTATATTAATGGAAAGAAACCTGTTGAAAGATTTCTTTCCTTAGATAGTTAGTGATAGTATAGCGTATGGACTTAGTGAGGTTTTAAAAATAAGTCTGGAACCTTCTAATGTTCAAGAAAAGTTCATTGCTCAGGAATACGATGGCGCCCCAGTAATGAGCGGCAGTCACAGCGGTGTGCAGACACTGATGCAGAGAACTTTCCCACATGCCAAGTACGTTCACTGCTATGCGTACCAAATGAATTTGGTTCTTCAGAATGCTCGCAGTAAAAGCATCAAGTCGATGAGGTTGTTCTTCACAAATATTACTGGTTTTACAACGTTTTTCCATCAACTCTCAAGCGAAGTTATTTGTTACAGACAGACTGCAACAAGAGAATTCCTTCAGTGACTTCAACTAGATGGAACTTCAAGGTTCGCGTTGTAAATACTGTCAAAGAAAACATATTGCACTCATTGGAAGTTTTGGAATGATTAAGGAAAAGGATTCTTAGGCTGATGTTACAATAAGAGAAGCATTTGCCTTAAGAAATCCACATTTTTTTCCTCCTCATTTTTTTCTACAATATCATGAAACACGTTGATATTTTCTATAACACAGTTCAGATGCACAGTGCTTATGCCGTTACCATATCCAGTGCATTACATCATTTTGAGTGTTCAGTATCTGAAATACGAGAGAACATTAAGAAGGTTTAGAGTTTCTGTTGATAAGCTTATTGCTCCTCCAAGAAAACAGTCCATATGTAGCAGTGAACTGAATCTGACAGCAGGTGCCACTGAAGTGTGTGACATGACCAACTAACTGAAAGGAAGATTTCAAAACTCTCATATACTTAGCAGCTTCGAAAACATTGATCCAAAAAAGTTTGCTTCTTGTAGAGAACATTTCCCAGTACTTTTCATTAAACTACAGTCTGTTTATTTACCACGATAAATTGAAAAATGAAATGTCTGTGATTTATCGCAGTGATACATTTAGAGGCATTACATCGGTTGCGAGCTGTTTACTTTTTTTGTGGAACATTCCTTTGAAGAATCGTTCACTGAATTGCACAAAACATTCCAAATTGCGCTAACGATACCAATTTCAACAGCAGAATCAGAGCGCAGTTTCAGCACCTGAACTCTCTGGCTGTTTGTTCCATTCACAAGGAGGAAGTAAGTGATATTAAAAAAAATGTTCAAATGTTTGTATAGCTTAAGGGACTTAACTATGGGGTCATCAGTCCCTAAACTAACAAACTACTTATGAACTAGCTTACTCTAAAGACAGCACAAATATCCATGCCCGAGGGGGGATTCGAATCCTCGACCGTAGTGGCCGTGCAGACCGTGACTGGAGCGCCTCAGTCCCCTCGGCCACCGCGGCCGGCAAATATTCCAAACTTCAACAACAGAGTAATTGACAAGTTTGCCAGTCAGAAGAACAGACGTGCACATTTACTGTTTAAATAACCTGCCAGAACACAGACATCATTAGTTAGCGTGCTGGTTAGGTAAAATACACATGAAACTGCTCCTAGCCAAGGTTTCTCCCAGGTGGGACCGACGGAAGACATTAAGAAGGTTCAGAGAAGGGCAGCTCGTTTTGTTTTATCACGCTACGGGGTGGAAAGCATGACGGAAATGGTGCACGAATTGGGGTGGAAATCATTAAAAGAAAGACGTTATTCATTGCGGCGTGATCTGTTTGCGAAGTTTCAATCACCGACTTTTACTTCTGAATGTGTAAATATTTTGCTAGCACCCACCTACATAGAGAGATATGACCATCCCAATAAAATAAGAGAAATCAGATCGAAAACGGAACGATTTATGTGTTCTTTCTTCCCACGCGCTATTAGAGAATGGAACGGTAGAGAAAACTTATGAAAGTGGTTAATGAACCCTCTGCCAGACACTTAAATGTGATTTGCAGAGTATCTGTGTAGATGTAGATGTAGAAAAGGACCCGCTGCGAAAACCATTCGTACGCTCTTCGCAAAATTTCAACGAACAGGCAGCGTAACTGATGATCTAGTGGGGCATGTTGGCCGCAAGCAAACCGCAGTTACGCCTGAAAATATCGCCACAGTTTCTGGAATTATTCAACGAAATCCAATGTCATCCGTTCGTAGAATTGCATCTGTGACTGGTTTGAAGCGTTCCAGCACGCAGAAAATACTGATAAAGAGCCTACACATGTTTACATTCAAAATTCAAACGCGCCAGGCCATACTCGTAGGAGCTGTGCAACAAAGGTTTACCTTTGCTAATCAGATGCTCACAATGATTGATAGTGAAGGATTTGATGTTGGCTGCATCTGGTTTACAGATAAAGCACACGTCCACCTGAATGGATATGTGAATAAGCAGAACTGGTGATTTTGGGGTTGCGAAAAGCCATATTGGTGTGAAGCGAAACACCTGTATTCTCCTAAAGTTACTGTGTGGGCTGCAGTAAGCAGCTGGGGCATTATTGGCCCTTTTTTCATTCGAGAAACGGTCACTGGTGCATGTTACGTTGCAAGTTTGGAACAATTTGTCTCCTCACAGCAAGAGGTAGAGGATTGAACAGGTAGTGAATGGTTTATGCAAGATGGAGCGCGATCACATCGGACCGAACGTTTCGCTTTCTTGAGGAATACTTCGGGAATCGAGTCATTGCTTTGGAATATACCAAATTTACTGGTGCAGGCTTGTATTGGCCTCCATATTCGCCGGATTTGACTCCCTGTGACTTCTTTTTTTTGTGGGGCGCAGTTAAAGACATGGTTTACCCGAAGCATCCTACCACGCTGGACGAGCTTGAATCGGCGATCTTTGTGATGTGTGAATCCATTTCGGTTGAGACACTACGAAATGTGATGGCGAATTTCATTCTTCGTTTGCGCCACCTCTGTAGTGCCAATGGTTAACATTTTGAAAACGTTGTGATGTGATTGTTTGCAAAGAGTGTTTAATACGATTATTTCACTTATGTATGCTGATATGAGCTATACAGCGTACAGCGCCATCTGTTAGCAGCTTTTGTAACTATTATATCAAACTGTTTTATAAACTTTTTACAGCTTTTAAAATAAACATACCGTTTACTGCATGCCTCTATCGATCTTTGTTTTCGAGATATTTAATTTTGAAATCAGGGAGACCTTTTCTGGTCACCCTGTACAAGTAACATAGAAAGGTTTGAGATTTGATTAATTAAGGAAAAAGATATGAGACCTCACTCTATAGTTATGATTAGGTTGGCCTGAGAAATTCGTGGAAAGGGAGGAGGAAATAGAATCGAAGATTAGATTTTTCGAGACAGCAATTATAATGATCGCCAAATGAGAAACTTCATTTAATTTAACAGAACACATGTACTAAGGTTGGTGGCTTCACTAGATATGAACTTGAATATTTGATAAATTTTGATATTATTGCAATAGTTATAACATGATGATCAAATTAAGGTAAAGCAAAGCCGAAAACCCTAAGGGCGTAGCGCCACATTCCAGAGAATCACTTCAGAATAATTAAGGTTGTTAACCTTAGAGAATAAACATTTTAAAACTTGCAACAATTTTAAAAGGTTCAGATTATGCTACGGCAAGTAGCCACATTCTAAAGCACCAAAAATACAAGTAATTTGTGATAGCTACAAGAAGTATTGTAGGTGACTAAGTCTTTAAGATAATAAATAAATAATTAGAATTTTAAACATATCTGCTATTGTCAGCGACCGTTACAACGTCAAAGGATAAAAATGCAGCCCTCGATCGCAAAAATAACAGAACATCTAATCCTCAGGGTCTTTCTCCTCTCCCTCACCGTCACCCTAGCCACCATTTACACCCGTAGCACCGTCTCCCTTCCCTATGACTTCCTATCTCACACAGACCGATCCTTCACGACCTATGTGGTTGCCGCCGACCTGAACCTTTCTTCCTGCTCTGCCAACGGCGGTGGCGTCAGTTCCTCTCCCAGCTCCGCAGCGACTCCTTTCCCCTCCCGCAACCCACTCGCCCACAGAGCAATACCACCCCCTGGGCCACCGACAGGCTGTAGTGCTCGACCTCATTGGCAGTGACACAGAATAACTATACAGAGTGGAAGCCCCCTCTAAACCACTGTCGTACACTTCCCTCATAGTTCCGTGAGATGCTAGCAGGTGTCAGGCGGTTCCCTGGCTTAGTACCGGTAGACCACACTAGAGGCGCTTCTGAGGGTGCCTCTCGCACATCAGAGGGTAGCGTGGAGGGGAGGCTGAGGAAGGAGCTCGTGCCACCAGCCAAGAGGTCACGGATGTCTCCGGTGTGCCAGCGTTTGAGGGGAAGTGGTGGTGGTGGTGGGGACAACCGCTACCACAGACAAATATATACAGACGGGAAACCTCTGTAAGGGCCCGGTCACACGCTCAGTGGTGCGGGGAGGGAGGGCCAGAGCAGTTCCCTAAAGGCTAGTCCACACGACGACACTAGGTTGCGACACTCGTTTCATGAAATGAATTGCGCGCAACTGGTTTCGTTTGTTTCTGTAGACACGACACGAATAGTACACATTTCAGTTTCATTGTTTTGTGAGTGCCGTAGTCGCCATAGAATGAATGTTTTGGTAGCTGTAAGAGTTGTGGTGGAGCTATTGCTTCTCTGTGTGAAGTCACTGCATAAGACTAAACATAAAAAGAATAAAAAAAACTTGTATGGGTTTGTGACTGGATTAAAAAGGGACGTCAGCTCGGTTGCTTAGCGACCTTGCTGAAAGGAATTGTAATTGAAGACCATAGAAGCTATTTTAACCAACTTAGAATGTCACCAGAGCAGTTTATGTGCCTTTTAAACAGAGTTAGTAATGCAGTAAAGAAATAAGATACTGTTATGCTTGAAGCATTGTTACCAGAATTGAAATTACAAATTGCATTATGTTTCTTGTCAAGTACATATTTGTCTCTACATAACCTGTACCGTGTTTCCAAATCCACAATTGCTATAGTTTATTTGTATGGGTATTTGGAATTGAATGAATTTTAGTCTGCAATTCACTAATCGTCAACCGATCAATATTTAATTCACGAATAATTTTCATCATTAAAATCGTACAAACACCTATGCATCGCATATGTATTCAAAAACCGAATTACTTCTTCCGTTCCCCCCTTTATATTGTGTTTTGTTCTGTATTCGTTATAACCTAAACTAAAAGCACGCGTAATCAGTTTCGCCAAAGTTGGAAGGTGCCGAAACTGTTTTGTTTCGCCAACTAGTTGCGCGAATGCCTGCCGCGCATGCGCACTGGCCAGTAGCGCAGTTTCATGAAACCTAGTGTCGTCGTGTAAACTAGCCTTAAGATGTCCCATAATGGCGCTGCGGTCAGAAGCAGCCCTTTAAGACTGGCCAAAGCAGGCAGAGGGGCAGGTAGCGGCTGGCCCCACCACCAGCTCCCCTCAAACGCTGGCACACCAGACACAGCCGTGGCCTCATGGCTGATAGCGCGAGCTCTCCCCTCAGCCTCCCCTCAGCATCGAACGCTGATGAGCAATACTCAAGTGATGGCCGAACGAGAGTTTTGTAGCCAACTTCCTTTCCTAACGGTCTACACTTCCTGAAGTTCCTTCCATTGAATGTCACGCGTTTTGCTTACTTGCGACTGATTTTTATATGGTCGTTCCATTTAAGATCGCCCCTAATGTCTACTCCCAGGTATTTTATTTAAGTAACTGCTTCTAGAGTGTTTCCTGCTATTGCATAAACGACAGCATCATCCGCTGGATTTTGGAACATTAAATCGTGCTTGAAAACTTCGCCTTGTTGCCGTAGGACTCTCTTCTAACCTGTGGTACTCTAGCACCAAAAACATACGTTTTTCAATGGAGTACATGGTTTTAATATCTTCCTTCGGTACGCTAACCTCCTTTGACGTTTCAGTAGTGGAACCGATCGCTCTGGGCTTCGGATCACTATTTACACTAGGCATTACGTATGGCGATTACAGCGCCATCTGTTAGCAGCTTTTGTAACTATTACTTCAAACTGCTGTATAAACTTCTTACAGCTTTCACAATAAATATGCCGTTTACTGCATTCCTCCATCGATCTATGTTTTCGAGATATTTAATTTTGAAATCAGGGAGTTCTTTTCTGGGCACCCTGTAGCTGCTCCATTGTGAGCAACATTGGTTACCCCGGAAGGAGCCTGTAATACGACGGCACGGTACTGTAAGAGTGCCGAGGAGTAATGGAGTACATGGTTTTTACCTCTTCCTCCTGCACGCTAACCTCCTTTCACATTTCAATGGTGGAACTGATCGCTCTGGGCTTTGGAACAATACTTATACTAGGCATTACGTATGGCGATTACAGCGCCATCTGTTAGAATCTTTTATAACTATTATTTGAAACTGCTGTATAAACGTCTCACAGCTTTCACAATAAACATATCGTTTACTGCATTCCTCTATCGATCTTTGTTTTCGAGACATTTAATTTTGAAATCAGGGAGTCCTTTTCTGTACACCCTGTAGCTGCTCCACTGTGAGCAACAGTTGCAGTGGTTGCCCTGGATGCTAAAAGGAGCCTGTAATACGACGGTACGGTAATGTAAGAGTGCCAGGAGTAAGGAACTCGTCTGCAAAGGGGAGTGACGTGCAGCTGCCTTTGAGCCTGCGGCTCCGGCCTGTGGTTAGCAGCGCGGCTTACCTGAGCCACGCCCCCTGCACAGGCGTCATTTAATTATCCTGCTGCCTCCCCCCACCCCCCACCCCTTTATGACGTGCGCTGCCTCGCCCTGTGATTACACCAGGCGGCTCCCGTCTGCTAAATGTTACGACGCGACGTGAGCCATTTTTATAGACAGCGAACTTTGACATCTACTCCGACGACTGGCCGCGGAGTAGAAACCGTTAACACGCGCTGTATCAGTGATGAAACGAGATGTTTAATTTGTTTTACGACTCCTTTTGAAATGGTATGGCTCTGAGTTAACGAATAACTATAAAGTGCGAGAGTAAGCGAGATGTTCATCAGGTTATAGCGCGTTGATCTCTTGGAGACACGAGAGCACATCTGCATATCAGGAAGTTTATTTGATTATTTATTTATCTAATACATAAAGCAGAGTGTCCGTATATTTGTACGTGTTGCATACGAATCTACAGTTTTGTTCCAATCTTTATGAAATTTTGTACACGTAAGCTTCAATCCATGAGGACGGTCGCCGTAAGTGTAAGAATCACATACGATATATAGATCACGAGATATGACGTCATAAACAATGAGATGCGCGAAAAACTGCATCATTTTGCGATAATGCTGCTCATTTTCTCCTAAACTATTGTATCGTTTTCAACTAAATTTGGTACACAGATTCCTTACCGTGAGGTAACAATTGCTGCATGGTTAATAATCACATACGGCCCATTGTTCAAAAGATATTACGTCATAACCAATAGAAATCGCAAAAAATGCCATATAATGCGGCGAGACTTTCGAAACACACCGTACTTACCGACTTGCAACCAACTTTAAACATAATTTCAAACCTTTATTAAACTTTTTCTCCCTTGAAACCATAGTAAAATGATGAAAGGAAAAAAGTTTCTCGCTTACTACTTTTCCGCTGTTTATGGAGTAAAACTACGGCTCTCGATATGACGTTACAATTTATAATTTGAACACTACAATTTGTAGCGATAGGAAATTTAACAGACAGTATACACGCATACAGCTGAGTGTACCTTCTAAAGTGTATCACATTACGACACGTAGTTCATGAGATATGAGCACATAAACAGTAACATTCATGGAAAACCGCCACATCACGTACTAAGTTTTAATCTATTACTTCTTTGCCACAAACTGTATTCCCAAGAGATTTTACAGACATACAGCCCTTATACAAATTAATATATACCTGAAAAATGGCAGGAATAAATAAATAAATACCCGGGGAAAGCCGGGTTTTCAGCTAATCCCTCAATAAAAATTTAGTGCACAAGTATAAATAAAAAGAGACAACGTCAATAGCTACGATTGTTTGGTTGCAAAAGAAAATGTTCAAATGTTTATAATCCTATGAGACCAAACTTCGTTGGTCATCAGTCCCTTGTCTTACCAACTACTTAAACTAAGTTAATCTAACATCAGGACAACACACACATCCATGCCCAAGGGAGGATTCGAACCTCCGACGCAGGAGGCCGCGCGATCCTCAACGTGGCACTCCGGACCGCTCGGCTACTCCCGCGCGACATTTGGTTGCATATTTTAACATTTCTCTTCACCGGGGTAAATACCATATTATAACGAAACCGGTATACAGGATGCCTCAAAAAAACATCGACAACGCTTAGTATGTTGTGCGGGAAGGCAAACATCGATTTTCAATAAGGAACCCATATCTGGAAACGCTCTGTTTGGACGCTGGAGAGCTGTTGTGATTCGATCCGTTTTGGTGCCTGCGTATTGACGATATGCAAGCCTTGTGTGTATTGAGGACGGAAGTCTAGATCCTAATAATATTCCTGTGCAATAAGTCTGAGATGGGTGTGCGTTTCTCATTGCATCAATAAACCCAACGTGACTAGCACATAGCGCTGTCTACATTACAAAAGAGCTGCGAACTGCTCCCTACGTTGTTGCAGAGTGTACATCGACGGTGCTGAGACGCACATCATATCCATGCGGTTGTCTTCGAACTGTTTCAACCACTCCATGGATACGAGTAATAAAATCCTCTACAGGTGCTACATGAGTGCCATACATCATACTCTTAATGCTACTCCACAGAAAATATCCAAGAGGTGTCAATTCTGGCGACCGTGCTGGCCATGGAACTGGTCACTCCTATCGATTGGGATATGCGACGTTGAGGTGGTTCCGTACAGTGACTCAAAGTGTGCTGGAACTCAGTCGTGTTGCAGCCAAATTTCCATCCTAACATTTAGCGGCACTGCGTCCAACAGGGCACGCATAACATCTCCAAGAAATGTGAGATAGATCAGTCCTGTCAGTCTGCTTGACAGTAGATATGGCCCATCTATATGGTCACCAATTATCCCGGCCCAGATTTTAATACCGAAGATTTGTTGGTGATTGTAAACCATCTGGGCAAGTGCATTTTCGTCCGCCCAAAGGTGCATGTTGTGCAAGTTTACCATTCCGTCTCTAGTAAAAGTCCATTCATCCGTGAATAGGACCAAGCTCGGGAATGGTGGCTGGAGTATCCATTGTTGTAGATACCACTCTGTACTCGTCATGGGTAATCCTCCTACCGAATACCTGAAATTTTCTGCAAATGGTAAGGATGGATGTGGTAATCATGGGTAACACGCCACACGGCACTTATATCCACCTGCTGGGAACTGGTAGTTGGGTCCTCTTCGAACATTCTCAACACATTACTCCAACGAAGTGTTCGAGAGCGACGACCCACATCACGTTTCGGCAGAGTATAAACAGTAGACACGACATAGTATTTGCAGATACCAAGTACAAGGTGTTTGTACTTTACTGTACTGTGGACGATCCTGCGGCAGAAAATACCTACATGAAACTTCCCATCTTCTCATAGGCGTCATTCAAGGACCGCTAACGTGGAGAATGATGTGGGATATGTCTGTTTGGAAACCGTTCCGCATACAATCGTGCAGTAGCTCTCCCATTGCAATCTGCTTTGCCGTATGTAAGATGTCCGTCATTTCCGCAGCTGTGAACTGATACATGTCGCACCGCTGTCAACAACGTCACTGCACTGGCCGATAACACAAGATCCGCAGCAGAACGCGCTCAAGGGCTGTGTGGAGGCATTTTATAAGGATCAGGCCGTCCATCCGCGAAACACAGAGGTCTGAAGGGTTGCATACCTTCAGCATGCAGGCACAAAACCGGATCGGATGACAATTCCTTCTCGGACTTGAATGCTCTCCAGCAACCAAGCTGAGTGTTTCCGAATATGAGTTCGTTCTTGATATCCGATCATTTTGCCGGCCCCACAACACACTAAGCGTTGTCGGTGTAGCTTTGAGGCACCCTGTATTTTAGGAGGGGATATTGTAGGCAAATTGCAGTAATATATATATATATATATATATATATATATATATATATATATATATATATATATAAATGAATTGCTGTTCGTTAGTCTCGCTAAAACTCGAGAACGGCTGAACCGATTTGACTAACTTTAGTCTCGAAATATTCCAGGGAAGGTTTAAACGGTGATAAAATATGGAAAAGTTGTCCGGAAAAGAGGAAAATCGGGATAAACTGAAACAGTTTTTTTCCAGTGAGCCATCAATATTGTTCGTCCAATTGCGATAAAATTTTGTACATTTCATGTTGAAAGCAAGACGAAGGTTTTGCATCAAGTAAAAATTCGGAAAAGTCGTCCGGAAAGTAGGAAAATTTAGGAAAAACCGAAAGCTTTTTTTTTTCTTCGAATAAAAATAAATTTCCACGTGGTTGTAAGAGCATCACTTGAGTACGGCTTGAAAGGACAAGGTTTGTATGAAATATTTTTTTTGGGAAAATCTACTGGAAAATTGGAAAATTAAAAAAACTGAACGTGAGTTTTTCAATGTGTTTTTGATTAAATTCAGAAATATAACTCACTATTCGTACGACGTTGACGGGTAATTCTTTTGTTGTTTTTGGTCTTGGAAAAGTTTTCACTGAAAAAAGGAGTGACAGTTAAAAAGGAAAGTCTTAAAATGTACTCAATACTATGAGTTGAGAACCGTTCATCCGCTTGCGATAAAATTTTGATCATTTGACGTTCAACGAAAGATGAACGTTCTTATGAACTAAAAATTCAGGAAAGGTACCCGGAAATTTTGGAAATTCGCGAGAAACTGAAAGAGCTTTTTTCAATAGGATATCAATATCATTCGTCTGGTTGCGATAAAAGTTTGCATATTTGACGTTCAAAGCAAGAGTAAAGTTCTTATGAAATAAAATTTTGGAAAACGTTCCCGTAAAATTGGAAAATACAGAAAAAAAAAGAAAGAGATTTTTCTATGAAATGTCAATACCATTGATCTTATAGCGATAAAATTTTGCACGTTCGACGTTCAAAGCGAGAGGAAGGTTTGAGTGAAGTAAAAGTTTGGAATAGTTGGCCAGAAAATTGGAAAAATTGTGGAAAATTGAAAGAGATCTTTGCTTTGGGATATGAGTATCATTCGTACGATTGCGAAAAAAATTTGAATATTTCACGTTCAAAGAAATGCCTTTATAAAGGTACTGGGTCTATAATACATATGATTTCAATTAGTATAGTTTATATTAAGAAGTAAGTGATACGAAGTTCACTGGGTCATCTGGTACTTTATAATATGTGACCAATTTTTAGTGAGTACAGAGAAACAGCTGTTAGTGTGTAACCGAAATAGAGTTCGAGCTAAGGCAAATGAGGACGTTCAAAGTTGATTTTCAGGTATCCAACGACAAAATTCGAATCGTCTCTCTTCATCTCCTACTCTAAGGTGTTGAATAAGCTGTAAATGGTACGGGTGAAACCAGTGCATACGTAATGTCCGTCATGTAGAACACCATACGTGCAGAAATTCCACGTGTGCTTCTTGAAGGACTACATTCTAGCGACTGAATAACATCATCTACTAATGTGAATGTAGGCTTTCCCGGCGAATGGTACTGATGAAATCTTCTCGGGTTTCCAATGAGCTTCGACAGGAACGATTGTTAATTAGTGTCCTAACTTGCACTAAGTTACTTTCACAAAATTTAATTTTCATAGTTGTGCCAGCTGCAGTCAATAATATGTCAGCTTGGCTTCAATCAGATTTTAAACTGTTTACACTTACTGAATAAAGTGTCAGGGTTATAAAATTTATTATACAAATATAAGACAGTAAATCAATGTCCAAAGACATATTTTGTCTCGATATATATCAAAGATCTGAAGGAGAGGTTTTGAAATGAAATTTTTGCCACATCGGGGATTCGAACTCAGAACCTTCTGCTTGCTCTGCAGGTACTACCAAGCCATCGTGACTTCCCCCCCCCCCTCTCTGTGGTTAGTTCTATTCGTTGCGGACGCTGATCGTGTTTGTTCGTTCGTGTTCTGTGAATTCTTGGCTCAGCTTTTTTTTTATTACAGAGGGCGTTGAGTCCTCTGACCGGGCGTGCTGAGCCACGGCGCCCGGAGACGTAATAAATTCAGCGACTCCACGGGTGGTTTTATGCCACGCATCAATTTATTCCTGCCTTAACAGAGTTGTTTTCGTTTTTTCCTTCTTTTTTCCGTTGTGTTCGAATACTTACACAATTTTAATATCTACTGATAATTTTTACGAAAAAATTCGATTTCTTTTTGTTTATTCGCAACTTTCTATACTTTTCTATATAGTCTTCGCGAAGTCTGACTTCGCCTGAAGATGATGGAGACGTATTCCATCGAAACGTTGCTACGATACGACGATGATGCTTCAAGACTTCATTTGTAACTTTCTATGAAATATAGAAATACAGAACAATAAAGTAAGTCATGGTTGCAAAATACTAACACGAATTATTTACAACCTAATGCAAAAACTGGTGGAATCCGACCTTGTGGAACATCAGTTTGAATTAGGTCAAGTGTATGAATTCACGAGGCAATACTCACATTACGACTTATTTTAGAAGATAGATTAAGGTAAGGGAAACTTAAGTTTTTAGCATTTGAGGGTCTGGAGAAAGCTTTTGTCAATGTCGATTGGAATACACTTTTTCTGATTGTGAATGTAGCAGGGGTAAAATATAGGAAGCGAAGAGTTATATTCAATTTGCACAAAAACCAAATGGCAATTATTAGAGTTGAAGGTCATGAAAGTGGTTAGGAAAGGAGTAAGACAGGATTGTAGCCTTTCGCCAATGTTGTTCAATCTCTACATTGAGCAAGATGTGAAGGATTTTAAGGAGAAATTTGGAGAGGGAATTAAAGTCCGCAGGAGGGAATAAAAACCTAGCGGTTTGTGGACGACATAGTAATTCCATCAAAGACAGCAAATTAACTGGAAGAGCAATTAAATGGAATGAACAGTGTCTTGAAAGGAAGGTATTAGATGAACATTAACAAGAGTAAAACGAGAGTAATAGAATGTAACTGCTGAAAATCAGGGGATGCTGGAGGAATTAGATTACGTAATGAGACGATAAAAGTAGTGGATGAGATTTATTATTTGAGTAGCAAGATAACTTCTCATGAAGTAAAGAAGATACAAAATGCAGGATGGCTATGGGAAGAAAAGCGTTTGTGAATAAAATTATTGACATCCAATATTAGTTTAAATGTTAGGAAGTCCTTCATGAAAGCATTTGTCTGGAGTGTAGCATTGTATGAGTGTGAAAAGTGGACGATAAGGAATTCAGACGATAGAAGCTTTCGAAATGTGGTACTACAGACGAATGGTGAAGATTAGATGGGTAGATCACGTAACTAATGAGGTGCTCAACAGAATAGGGCAGAAAAGGAGTTTCTTGCATATTCTGACTAACAGATGAGATAGGTTGTGGGACACATTCTGAGACATCAAAGACCATTACAAGGTGGTTTAAAAATCGTAGAGGGAGACCGACGAGCAGATTCACAAGGATGTAGGTTGCCGTACGTATTCTCATATGACAAGGAGCGCGCTGCTCATCATTTTCATCCGTAATGCTCTCGAAGGCCCGCTGAGAATTGCCGGGTAGATAAAAGTATATACTAAGATAGGTGAGCGAAACATGTGAGATTACCGCCCAATAGAAATACTGGTAATTAATAGCATTTGATAATTAAAAGTATGAAGTTCACTGCAAACATTGACCATGCCAATGCACTAAATGTTACACAATTTTAATCTTATTGATTATGGTAGCAAAGTATGTACGGAGTTGGGTGACAACATTTATAGAAATTCTCCACGTTGAGATTTGCTGTGTGCTTGTAGCTGACGGGAGGTCAGCGAGCAGGCCGACGTTGGTGGCTTGTTCCAGCTTAGGATTTCCCAGGTTCGTTTCCGGTGAGGGGAGAGAGAGACAATGGCGAGTGCCAGGTGCAGTGCAGTGAAATATTCTAATACTACTTGCATTTGAAGTAATATGATGCAGTTAGGAACCTTTAAGGCCTTCATTACAAAATAGCCTGTTGTGATATAAGAAATTGCACGATTCTAATAAATAGTGCAAAGGATGTGTATACCAATATAAAAACATAAGAAATTTGTTTAATGTGTAGTGTAATTATTTTGATTTTAAGTAAAGTTTTAGAAATGTATTGGCTGAGCGCTGTACGTTGGAAGTCGTTTAGAACAGCTCACATGGGGAAGTTGATGACGTAGGGAAAAAACCTGGGTAGTTGGGCTTTTGGTGCACGCGCGCACAAGGACAGGAAGTGACGAGTCGGGAGCAGGTGGGGTAGCTGGCCGGATGGCGTCGCTCTGCATGAGTCGGCATGTGGATCTCCAGGTGGAGACTTTAGATTTTTGTGTGGCAATTTCCAAGTGTGGTTGTTCGTCGTAGACTGCACCAAGTTGTATCGAGTGCTACTGTGTGTTGTGAATAATTAGCCGGTGAAATAAGGTGTGCATCGCACTAAAAGTGACTGTGTTTTGTTAATGTAACACGTGTCGTCGCACAGGCATGAACATAAACGGTGTTTGAGACAGGCACACGGTGTGAAAACAATTTGCTCCAAATATTCATTTTGTCTGGGGGCTCACGAGCTATAATTTTTTTGATAAATGTGTCGACGTACAGACATATCAGCCACAGGGTTCTAATATTGTGAAATAAAGTACATAAAGTGAACTTTCACGTGTTTTCAAAAATAGTAGTTAGTACACCCTTTTCTCTCATGAACTTGACTTTATTATGATTTTTTTTGTTAATCATACGCAGGGAAGGAAAGCTGCGAACTTGTGATATCATCCCCTAGAAAACGAGTCAAACAGCAGCAATCACAGTTCCAGTGTTTTTGCATGTTTAGGAATATGGTTCGCAGTTGGTGGTTGTGAGTTTTTTAAAAATTCAACTTTCCCTATTTTAAACTCTCACCCCGACCTCCACCCTCGCAATCATTACACGGTATGTTTGCTAGCTATGGCCGAAAAAGAAACCTGAATACTGTAGCTTCCTTATGTCACAGGTAGAGCTGTACATTTGCTTGATGTGGCTTGTAATACTCTTACAGAAACACATAGACAATACAATTATCTGAAAGTAGTTGATAATGATCACAAAAAGTACAACAAATCAGTTTGAGCAAAAAAATCATTGAAAATTTTTTAATGGCCAAATACATCATCTGCACCAGCTCCACTTGTCTTGCTCTATCTTACCTTCCTACGTTCCACGTTTACATATTCTGCATATTCGAAAATTTAGTTTGGGATTCCTTTGGAAATAATAGGTTCTGCCTGATACATTTAAGTTGATCATACACGCGGGACAACACCTCATCTCGATCATTTTAGTAATAATTTTTGCTTTTAGTATTGTGCATAAACAATGTTCCTCCTTTACTGAATATGCTTCCATGATCATACACTACAGCCATGTTCTGTTTGCACTATGAATCTGAACTATTGTAACTCGGTACTGTCTCGAAATTTATTGCCTCCTGTGCCTAGTACGAAAAGCTCAATCAATTCTCTCTTGATCAATTCGTTCTTGTTTGTAATAAATAACGTCGAGTATTGGACTTTATCATTGTATTGAATTAACAAAAAGATCCATATGCCATAATTAAACCAAATCGTTAAAAATATCTGGAAGAGTGTAGACGCAAACTTGTTATTAACATCTCTGTTACCTCCATAAATCGTGACGTTAAAATCAAACCCTAATCCGTCTTCTTAAATAGAAATAACAATGAACATCGGATATTATATTCATATTAAATTAATAAGAAACAATCACAAACCTTTAAGAAACAAAAAAGGGAAAAGACTGGAAGCAGGTACAAGGACGCCCCATGCGCTTACGACCTCGGCTCCGTCGGTTTTGACGCTACCAACTACACTACTTCACCAAATTCGGTGGGTGTTATACATGATGTAAGAGTATCGTAAATGCAACTAAAAGTCGTTTAGCCATGGCATAGCATCATAAAGACGCTGTACCGAACAGTGGCGTAGCTATGTCACCAAGGGCCCCGGGGCAAAAATGACATTGGGGCCCTTTTTACACTAATACTGTACAGATGGAAAGCTACTTCATCAGCTCCTTAGCGCCCACTGGAAGACATAATAAGGCAAATCTAAATACTGCTAAGTAAATTATTACGTGTCATGCTGCCCTTAAATATGCTGTATACATTTAATATTTTGTCTTAGTCCATTCTGTTTAACAATAACTATTAAAAAATTGGCTGCCAAAGGTATACTTGGGTTACCGACCCCCGGGGACCATTTCCTTTTTTTCCATATTCTGCTTTAGTTTGCTTGAAGTAAGATATTTAAGTACAAATAAGTTGAAAATATAGCAATTAAGTACCGTAGTTTGTTTTTTGTGTGAGTTACATATGACTGACATGGTGCCAGAGTAAAGTGCCAGGTGTGTCATTTGCTATGTCGCTAATAATTTTGGGTTGGTATTCCTGTAAGTCTTTCATTCCACAACATTATTTGTGTACAGTTCCATTATTGTTTATCTGCATTGTTACTACAGTCTTTATTCAGTGTTGTTTGTTCCGTAACACAGTGATATTGTAGCAGGAGAAAATGTCTCGTAGAAGTTATGTAGATGAACAAAGGCATGTACAGAAGCTTTTAGATGAAGTTATGGACTTACTTGAAGATGAAGATACTACTTACATGGAAAAATAAGAGGACTGTGTTGATGCTGAGTACTGCTCGTGGAGAGGAAGAAGCTGAAGTTCAAACCAAAGGGGCACGAAGAAAAAACTAGCAATGATAACTCACTATAATCAGTCATTTATAGATCTCTCTCACCAAATGAAGGCGGGGTGTGAAATGGTTCAGGAAGCTTGCAATTGAACTGTTGACAGGGTCAGCACTGGTAAATGCTCTTGTGATTTACCGATACATCAACAATATCATCACAATCACAGAATTCAAAGAGGAAGTGACAGACTACTCCATACAGAAGATGCCGATGCCCCTAAGAAATCTCTCACCGTAGCCACAGAGCTGCCTGCAGATTGTGCTCTTGTGAACATGGGAGCAGTAAGTCATAGGTGTACGGAAGCTACGAAAAAATGAAGAATGAATTTGGACGAGAGCAAGCTACCAAGAAATGCAAGAAAACTACATGGAAATGTAAGAAATTGTGACTCATGTTTCTTCATAAAGCTCACTGCATGCAGGTGTTAGTGATACAAAGTGGAATTACGCCATTTTTTCAGTCTGTTTCATCGTTGTTGCAATTAGAGTTGGAGAATGTAATTAAAACTGTATGTGATATACAATCTACTTTATAAGTAATATGTAACACCAATAATAAATTGAAAAAAAAAAAAAAAACAAGGAAACTCCAATATGACTATGCCATGTGAATTATATTCAATCCAATATAACTATGCCATGTGAATTATATTCAGGTGTCAATAACTACTCTCGAGCTCTTGAAAACTGGAGGCCACGAATATGATTTGTTACTGGGGCCATGAAGTACTGTAACACCAAGTCACAGCACGCTACTGTTACAACTGCACCACGGAGCTTTAAATGGAAAAATGTCCGTGAGTTGTATTTACTTCACTTGGCCCGAAGAGAAGACTTCCTGTGACACATTTAAGTCACGTGGCAGTCAATGTGTTAAAACATTGTTTTCTAAAAGTTGGGAATTTTTCTATTTCTTGTAACACGAATACTACTAGTCCTTGTAAAAAACAAAAATTATAATTAGTTTTCGCGCCTCACTGTGTATCAAGAACTTAATGAGTGGCGTTTTTCAAGTCGTGGGGATTTCGTTCGCGTTTCCTCACGCACCAGTCAGAATGAAAGAATACCTACTTGAGTAATACAATGCTTCAAACTGTTAATGTTCAAATGTTTGTAAAGCTTATGGGACTTAACTACGGAGTCATCAGTCCATAAACTTACAAACTACTTATGAACTAGCTAACACTAAGGACGGCACAAATTCGAAGTTTTACTGTAACTTTTTTCGATCGTCGGTCACGAAGGCCGAGGGGCCCCTGGAGCTCGGGGGCCCCGGGGCACTGCCCCGCCTAGCCCTATGATAGCTACGCCACTGGTACCGAAGCATAGGAACGAAATTCTTTCACTGTACACAAATTACAATACTAACAGACGTTAAACATCTTTAAAGTTCAACTTTGAACGTGGCTGATTAACAGAAACCGTAATCCAATTTTTTTACAATTTTTTATATCAGCCAACCGGTTGCGTAATTTTTGGTGCTTGACCTGGGTTGCGTTGCCCCTAGGGACAAATTCATCAGAAGAATAAAAACAGTTACATGAAACACATGACGTCAAAAATATTACGAGCAGGATTGCTCAAGTCGATTACAATAAAAACTAGCATTTTTGTCATACAAATGAAACAAAAATGTAGCATGACAAACAAAAATGTAACATGACAGAAACATCGTTTCACGCTACGCAGTGCAGTGGAACGTGGAATACCACGCTGTGACGTCACCAGTTGCAGTTTCACTTCCCGCGACATGACGTCATAACGAAGGCTGTGTAGACAGCACAGTCTAAAATACACAGTCCCGACACTCACTGCTGTGAAAGTTGTTAACAACTGACAGTTGCAAAGACACTAGCGCTCCTAGCGGTGGGCAAGCCGCCAATAGCGTGACGTTTGTTTATAATTATTTGTATACGTTATTAATGAAACAGTATTATTTTCGAGTTACAAGCATTAGTAAAATATCAAGAGAAATACATAATACGGAAATTAATGTGAAACAGCCGAACTTAACTGATCAGTGGTTTAACGAAGAACTTCATCATGAACCAAAACTTACGAATATGTTTTTATTTGTAGCTTATTCCGATAAATTAAGTAGAACATAAACAAAAGAGAAACATAAATTTCTGTTATGGTCTGTTCTTATTATGACAAACAGTTTTTTGAAACATATCAATTCGTTGTGGAGTCTAATGTTTCACACATTTCGTCTTTCTTATACGCGGATATTCTTTTGAGTGTGATTACTTTAGCTTAACAATACAATGTCTTGAAGATTCTTGCCGTTTGTTGTTCAGCTGCAGCAACAATTGTGGATTTAGGTTGTTGTTTGTTCACATCAGTTTCATCGCTTTTTTCGTTTTCTTGTGACGTCTGTGACGTTTTTTTTCTTTCAGTTACAGTTGTGGTGGTTGATTTGGTATGTTAAATACTGTAGTTATTGCATTCTATATTCGTTTCCTACGTTCCACCCTCAGCGGATTTTACTGGAATTGTAGTGAAAAAACGTTAACATTCTTGAGTGGAAAAGCGCTGTCTTTCTGCTAAAGGGCAGGTCTTCCGATATTTCCTAGTCATTTTCCTATTTTTACTAGTAAATGAAATTATTCAGTTAAAGCTTGTATGTTACGAGATATTTGTAAATAAATTGTGCTGCAATGTACCGTTTTGTACCTTGTTAGGGATCTTAGGAAACCTGAGAAAGATAAAGGTGGAGCTACTTTATGTTATAACCTATTTTATGACAATACGTACGTTCCCTAATGTAAAAAGTATGTTACAAACAGGACCGGCGCAAGGCACGTGCGAAACGTGCGGCCGCACGGGGCGGCACTTTCCGAGGGGCGGCAAATCTGCCACCCCTCCTTTACTTTTTTTTTTTTTTTTTTTTTGGAAAAACTCAACATTCATGTCTAAGAGGGGATTCGAAACCAAACCTCGGAGAGAGCGGCTTCGGGAACTGTGGCATGGAGCCTCGACTACCTGCCGGCCGGCCCTGTTGAACGAGGACAGGGAGAAGGACTTTCTTCCTCGCCACTGTAGCAGCACCGTCGTGTTTACGCCGGAGGAACACAGAGGGGAGCAGTCTGGCGTTCACGAGTAGAGCGCTGTCAGTCTGTTACGCGCCGTGCGTTTACTCACAACTAATTTTCCAGAAGATGAAATCTAATTGGGAAATTCGAATGCACTGTTCGATTCTGCGGTCACATGTTAAGTAAGCCTGAAGCAGTTTCCGAGTGTTTTATTCTTCCCGCATTATAGAAAAAAAAATTGAACATTACTACAGTGAAACATGTCGAACACCTACAATGGCTATAAATATTCTGAATGGATAAATACGCTGCGAGTAATAACAAGAGATAAAGACATTGGTAGTAAGTCTGGCATAAGTTGGATTTCGAAGTATTTTTGAAAATTTTTGCTATCTGTTTCTCAGTGATAGTCCTATGTTTTGGTTTTTGAGCTATGAAACACCTGTCTCCGCCTGCATGAACAACAGTCTCAGCGGCACTTTTGTTTGACAATACTACTCGCACACTATCACTTTGCCAACATTTATTTACTGTATAATGCGTGTGAATCCATGTTTCATCTAAGTAAACTACTGCTTGCTTTGATTATGATGAAAACCTGAAAAAAGTACGGTCTTTCAGCAATGATGCCCTGACGTCCGCAAAAAAAAAAAAAAAAAAAAAAAAAAAAAAAAAAAAAAAAAAAAAAAGTGATGGTTGTATGACTGTGTTGTGTGCCTGTGTGATTGCGTGAGTGCTCTATTTTCTGAAGAAGGCCATGGCCGATAGCTGAATGTGTTGTATGTGTGTGTCTTTTGTATGTGCCTGTCGCAGCTCGTCGCCACGTCTTTGCGGAGAGTTGTAAACTGTCCTCGCTATATTATTTATTCCAACCTGGACTTTCCATTATTTATGAAGTGTGGGGGGGCGGCAATTTAACAGCTCGCACGGGGAGGCATTTGGGTTTGCGCCGGCCCTGGTTACAAACCAGTATAAACGATACTATTCGCAGTCATCCAAGACCGTATTCAGAAATGTAGCTTTCCGGCCGCTAAGAGCGCTGCTGTCGCAGTGCATAACAAAAATCTGCGGGAGTGCCGTGACTGTATATGTTAGTCTGTGGTAGACAGCTCGAGACAAGGTCGTTTCCGCTCCTTGAGAAGAGGCGCTTTCTTGCTGGTCCGCGCATGCGCACTGCTTGCAGCGGTTAGTTCCACGCGCAGCGTGGCGCTGTAACCGCGTTACGACTCCCATTTAGGCCGTAACTCGCCGTAAATTCGACCGCCTTTGTCGCGGCGCGGTTTCTACTTCTGTAAACTAACGCAACGCCGCCAAATTGGTTAATTATAATGTGCGAGCCGCTGACTCCCCCCCGCTAACGTAAGCATAACACATGGCGGTGGCGGCGCGGAAGCCAGCACTGGGTTAAGGAGCCTTTTGTTCCTCTCTGCCTGCAGAGCCCCCGCTCGCCTTTCTGGCAAATTACATTCTGCCGGAAGTACACGGCCGCTACCTGCTGTCGGCATTAGCGCACTGCGTTAGGCAACAGGCATTCTAAACGTTCAGCCCGCGCACGTGTTTCGTGTAACTGCCTCTGTGTAGACGGACAGCACAACATAATTAATGCTCACTTTGTCAACATTGCTTAACTTTCATCTTGAGCTACTTCGAATACACGTGTAGGTATGACTTTTGTGTAGCAGCGCACTGAAGTTTATTTTATGGACTGAGAGCAAAAGTAGTGGAGAGACTGAGGGCAGTTTAGCACACTCTTAGGCTTCAGCCAGAATAACAACAATGGTGGCCGGTTTATACACTTTATCCCTTTAATTCGCACCGTTGGTCTCAAGCAACATCAAAATACGCAGTGTTTTCCGTGACCCGTTTCTGGTTTCATTCTTGGATGGGCAATGGTGCTTGCAACCGACATTTAAGCTCTCATACACAGCAATATTCCGTTGTCCTTTCCGAAAAGTTATTCAGCGGTATGCATCTTCTGTGGATACTGCAAGTTTAGGTGACAATACGTTACTAGTGTAGCTCTATCTTTCTAATTTGTGGCAATATTTTCTTTTCAGACAAGGAAAACTGCTTATAAACAGAAAGTCCCAAAAGTTAGTTACTATGCAAAAGTGTTGGCGAGTTCATATCTCGGACATTGCAGAAGAAGTGATAACTGGGTAGAGAGGGCCTGGCAGACAACTGCTGAATGAATAACGACTCCAGAAGAAGAAGAAGAAAACAGTGAATGGTGGACAATGTGACAGTCGATCAGTGGCCAGGATATTGGTTAGAAAGGAAATGTATGCATTGTCTTCACGAATACTTGACTGTAAAACGTGGAAAAGTATCAGATTGTTCGGGACTTTGAACCAAAAACGATTTGTTTACAGACTTTTCATATAAAAAAGTGTAAAATACAATTTTCTTGTTCAATTATACTTACAGGCAAGATACACTGTTCCGAAAAAAATCGTGTGCAATAGTGTACTAATAGCTGTAAGGAAGTGGTGAGGTACTGGACTTTAATTACACTAGACACTTGCTGAGGACAATTTATTACAATAATGTTGTAATTGTCTTCACTAGTTCCGAATCGCAATATGTTGAGAAATTTCACTTTTTAAAAACAGATAACCTCAAAACTTGATAATTAAAGACATTCAAAATCTCCAGTTAAGATGCATGAACTTTCAGCAATAAACAATTTCCACAAATAACATTTCATAAATTGGATTCTATTCGTTTCTTATTTAAGTTCCAATAGCAATTACACAAACATCAATGAACAACCTTAGCATCTCATTTTCAAAAACTACAAGTTTTCAAAATCAATATCTCTCAATCTGTGCCTAATGGCCGTAATCACCCTTCACTTAGATCCAAATCAAGTTCAGCTAGTAGAAATCTAATAATTTTGTGAACCTTTCTTCTTTTCACAGCAGAAATATTAATTTACAACAGGACAAGAATAAAATATTAATATGTTTTAAGAAAATGCACCAGTCACTTTTTCTTGAAATGATGTTTATTTCATGAACCGGTTTTCGAACCTTTTCAGGTTCATCTTCAGATGGATCATATTACAATATCATTTTAAGAGTCATGTTGGATGCTGGCTTGCGACTGCATATGCTTTTACATGTTGTACGCTGGTAAAATGTTGTTTACAGTGCAGTGTAGAACCCAATAGAAAAAGGTGATGTGTTATTGTGAGATAAACAAAAGGAGACGCAAGAAATGGAAATTAATCATAAAAATCCGGCCATACAGTCGCAAGCCAGCATCCAACATGACACATATAAGATATTGTAACATGATCCATCTGAAGATGGATATTATTGTTATATGATACATAAAACCCAATATCTTAAAATTACAATGAGTCATATTAATCTACTTTATCATGAGTTATTTCTATCCCCTGGCCACTTATTAGTAATTACTAATCGTAGGTGACGTCGCTGGGTAATTGTTCTCGTAGCTCCCGCGCCACGCCATCAAAGCGGATGAGGTCATCCGCATATGCTATCACCTCCAGCACGTCATCGCAGTTCTTCAGGTCCCTAAGGAGAGGCTCCATATTAAGATCCCAAAAGAGTGGCCCCAGAACAGAGCCCTGGGGACACCCCTTTGTTAGCCATTTTCCGACGCATCCACTAGAGGATGACAGCCATACCTCCCGGTCTTAACAGCAGCTCCTCAACCAACCGTATAGCGACCCGTGACACTCAATCTCCCGCAAGTAGGAGAAAAACGAGGGCCACCACAGGTTGTCAAAGGCGCCACTGATGTCGACCATGATTCCATCCTCATAAATGTGCGGCGTACAGGCACAGACTTCGGCCGCCAGGGCTACTGCATCTGGTGCAGATCGCCCCGGACGGAAGCCGAATTGTCTGTCGCTTATGTCACACAGGATTCTGTGCACCGACAGCCTGTAAGCCAGCAGTCGCTCAAGCAATTTGCCCTTGAGTCTAGTAATTTTCAAGAAAAAGTGATGGTGCATTTTCTTAAAATATATTGAAATTAAAGTCGTGGGTTCTGAAACATCCGTATATTACTCAACTTAAGAGCATGGCTCCCAGGAAATGTTTAATATGAGCCCCACTATTCAACTGCCCTCCTGCTGTGTTTCTTTTTAAAAATTACCCAATGGGTATTTTACAATGCATTAACAGACAACACTATAACAGAACACAGAATCCGTTACCACAAACAACTGACATACATAAAGTAAACCACACTTACGAACTAAATTACAGTTGAAAGTAGACACCAGATAAAAACAGGCATAATAAAACTTTAAGTGACAGAATAATGTCACTGCAAAAACTTGACAGTATTATGGACACAGTATTCAAATTTCAAACGTAGTCAAGGCACATGAACAGTGAACCTCTTGCTGACCAACTGCATTATTGGTTGTCTCCTAGTCTACGGAGACCTATTCGATAAAACAGCCCACAATTCATTGAACAATGCAGGTGGGAACATAAAAAAACAGTTGTGAAGGTCTCTTGATACGACGTTGCGTTGTGGACGGCACTTCTGTGTTCGTGGTTTGCTATAAATTTCAGGCCTTGGATCCATTTAAATGACAAATCAGACTCTTTCGCTTATTTCCTTTCTTTAATTTTATAATCTTTCATAGTTTCAGATAATTTTACAAACATTTTGTGACAGATTCATAAACACGTCTGTACAAAGTGGCTCCCCGTTATCAACTCTCATTAACCTGGTTGCATCTTCCTCAAGGCTACAAGGACAGTACTAATCAGAGAAAAATTTTATTAATGAATTTTTGTTTAAACATTCTATTTCTGTTCAGATACCGATAATAAACTTCAACTGTTTCGTTATAAAATACGAGGCGAAAGTAAGTTCCGTTTGGTTATATAAAACGAATGGGTACAGATACAGAAAAAATATTAATTGTACAAAAATCTACAACTGTTAAACTACTTTCTACATAGTTTCCGAAATTTTGTAGGCAATTGTCATAGCGTGGCACAAGGTTATGTGTGCCTTTTTCATATAATGTTGCCGCCTGTGTATTCAACCATGTGGTAACATGTTCTTTCAGCTCGTCATCATCGTTGAAGTGTTGCCCACCAAGGACAGATTTTAGGTGTAAAAAGAGGATTACTGTCAAAATATTTTTTTTTTTTCGCGATAATGCCTGACCTCACACACCAAATGTGACCAAACAATTCTTATGGAAATTTCAATGGGACCTGTTTGATCATCCTCCATACAGCTCGGACCTCTCTCCTAGCAACTTTCATGTCTTCTTACACCTAAAATCTGTCCTTTGTGGTCAACACTTCAACGATAATAAAGATCTGTTACCACATGGTTGAATACACAGGCGGCAACCTTCTGTGAAAGATGCATGCGAAAACTCGTGCCTACAAAATTTCGGCACTTATGTGGAAAAGTAGTTTAAGAGTTGAAGAATTTTGTGCAATAAAAATTTCTTCTGTATCTGTGTACAATTTCATTTTATTAGCAAACGGAGCTTACATTCTGGATGCGCTCGAATTTAATACTTTTAGTACATTATAACTCTTTCTAATATTAAACGTTTATTTTTTAATATGGTTGGCATTTCAGTATTTAATTTTACTTCTTTTTCGGAAGTTTCAAAAGAGAAATTTAAGTTATTGTTTCCTCATTCATAACAGTCTTACTTCAACATACGACAAATCTTGTTATTAAAATGTATTACATTCTCTGAGCAAATAGTTCAAAGTTTTCAAATGCGTATTTACAGCAACTTAGCAACTGAGTATTAAACCATCTATTTTACACCAAATTAGTTTATTACGCTGTTATATACCAAATGATTGAGTATATTAAGTTCACTACATTCGAGTGCTCGTACGGTGATATAAAGTTGTACTATTCATAATAATTTTAAACATCGATCAAAATTCTTGTGTCTGTGCAGATTTTGTATAATATGACTTGAAACGTTTTATACCTATCATTTTTGACAGATATTAAGTTGTATAACAACTATTGTAAATGTGTGTTTCTGTTCAGAATGTTAGTTTGCTTTGTAGCTGTATATTTTAACTTTGAGTTAGGTTTTGGTTTCAATTTCGGTTTTTTGTTAATGTTAGCAAGGGCAGATATATACTTCAGACATTAGAATGGTATTCGTTTGTTCATATTCCTTGTAATGTTGAAATGGCCGGTAAATTCTAGTAAACATGTTGTAGTATTATTTGTGTAATGTTGGCACTACTGTTTTCATTCGGAGTTGAGCAATATACATAATCGTTACAAGTATAATAGGCACGATCATTCTCACCATGTCTTGGACACAACTTGATCACATGCCAACTGGTGTAAAACAAGTAACCAACTAGCAACAGCCATGAAGCCGTCGAAACTCCGTGACAATCCCACGCAACATAAGTAGCAACTTTCGAGTGCCACAACTCTTCAGGCAGAATTTTAGCACACAACACGCGGTCCAGGCTAGATTTGCTAGACACTGGCCAAAGCCTTCAAGTCACGCATACCCTAGGCAAATGTATTCCCTAGTCGTATGTTCCACCAAGGCAACAACAGCAAACAAGCAGTTCATATGATATGGAAGAAAAAATTAATTCCTCTAACTGGAGAGCAATAAAAATGGGGTCCCACAAGGTTCAGTCTGGGTCCTTTGCTGTCCTTAATATATACTAATGACTTGCCATTCTATATTCACAAAGGTGCTAAGCTAGTTCGTTTTGCTGACGATGCAAGCATAGCTATCACACCTGACAAACAGGAATTAACTGATGAAATTGCAAAAGATGTCTTTCAAAAAATTATTAAGTGGTTCTCTAGAAATGAAATCTCATTAAACTTTGATAGAACCCGGTATATATAGTTTCATACAGTAAATGCCATGAAACCATTAATAAATTTAGACTCTGAATAGAAATCTGTAGCTAAGGTACAATATTCAAAATGTTTAGGTGTTTGCATTGATGAGTGATTCAATTGGAAGAAATACATCTGGTGAAATATTTGAGTTCAGCTACTTATGCTATCAGGGTCAGCACAAAATTTGGTGATATAGTTCTCAGTAAATTAGCTTACTATGCCTATTTTCATTCACTGCTTTCATATGGGTTCATATTCTGGGGAAATTCAACATTAAGTAAAAAAGTATTCATTGCACAAAAGCGAGTAATCAGAATAATTGCCGGAACCTACCGAAGATCATCCTGCAGACATTTATTTAGGGATCTAGGGATCCTCACTGTAGCTTCACAATATATATATATATATATATATATATATATATATATATATATATATATATATATATATATATATATATTCACTCATGAAATCTGTTATTAACAGTCCGACCCAATTCAAAAGTAATAGCAGTGTGCATAGCTACAATACTAGAAGAAAGGTTAAAGCAGACTTTGGCACAAAAGGCTGAGAGATTGCCCACTAGTATTTAAAAACAAATTGAATCAATTTGTGAATGGCAACTCCTTCTACACTATAGTTGAATTTTTAGATAAAACTTATTAATTATGCTAAAATAATTAAAACGTCCTTAAAATATTGAGTGTGACGTATGGACACTATTTATTAAACTGATACATTCCACATAATTGCGAAATGTATTTATGATCTATAGAACTTGTATTAATCTAATCTAATCTACGCCACCTCGAACGGCCAACTCACACCATCACGCAACTCCAACAATCGATTCCACCAGAGATACAATTAGCAACTATGCCGGCAAGGAAACCCCGGCACGGCACAATGGCCATATAACACTTGTGTAATTGGAGTTACTTAATAGCTTTTCTTCCACTATTTCAGTGTGTGCCAAATGAACGGTTAATACGTCCTAGCTTCTCTGCGGCTCAGGCTGACGTTAAACTCTTCTCTCTCTCTCTCTCTCTCTCTCTCTCTCTCTCTCTCTCTCTCTCTCTCTCTCTCTCATTGTTCGGTCGGTTTCGACACTACAAGACCAAATGAACACCATTTTTCTGACTTGCACTTACTCCCGTAGACTTTCCACTTTAGAAAACATCTGTGATGCCATCGATCTATCTCACCCTCTTCTACCAGTGCCTTCGATCTTTCCAAGCGTGTTCCTTCTATTTAAGCACGTCTTTTCACGATTTGTTCAAACTACGTCAGCATTGGTTTCAGTATTAGACTTTCCAGGGAGTCATCTGGTCTCATCCGCTCTAATATTTATCATTTCGTTCTCTTTACAATCCATGAAACTCTTAAAATTTCAGAACGAGCGAGGTGACGTTGTTATAACGCACCGGACTACGGTCGGGGGTTCGAATCCCCCCTCGGGCATGGATATTTGTGCCGTCCTAGTTCGTAAGTAGTTCATAAGTAGTTTGTAAGTTTAGGGACTGATGACCCCGTAGTTAAGTCCCATAGACTATACAAACATTTGAACATTTTGAACGCACCGGACTTGCATTCGGGAAGACAGTGGTTCAAATCTACATTCGGTCATCCACATTTAGGTTTTCCTTAATTTTCCAAGTTCATTCTGGGAAAATGCCTGGATGGCTCCTTTGAAAGGGCACGGCCGATTTCCGGCCCCGAACTTACAAAAATAAAATAACGCATTTCGGTTTTTGTAAAATTTTCGGCTGATACTATCTCCAGCTTGAGCTAGCTTTCACTACATTTAATGATTTGTGCTTCAGCACTTTCTGTTAGCGTCAGGAGCTCTGGTACTTTCCCAAACATACAGGTTACATAGTTTGACGACCATGGAGCTTGTGACGGGCATGTCCATGCCCTCACCCTCCTGCCCAATCTCTGTCTCCATTTTTTCATTCCCTTGTCGCAGCTATTCAAAACCAACCAATTAATAATAGGAACATACTTCAAATTTGGCGAAACTAGAAAATGACCACCAAGTTACTCTTTCGGGAAACGGAATAAAGACTCCTACAAACAACGTGATTTGTAACATTTTTTATTACGCTATTTTGATTTCCAGTGCTGACCACTTCATCTATCTAGTAGTTGCGGCACTCTTGCTGATCAGTATTTATTAGTTACTGAAAATGAACGTCCCTAGAAAGCTATTTCACGAAACGCTATGCGGACAAGAGTTGGTAGCACTTCTATATTCAATGATCGCTTATTATGACGGAGATTTTAACGTGTGGTGGGAAAGCTTACATCACAGTTATAGATTTGAAAGTATTTAATCCAGTTGAAAGGTTCCCGCTTCTCCTTCTCTCTTACAAAATTTCCGTCTGCTGTGTTTGAACTTGTTCTAGCTTAATGCCTTTGTACAACGTTATGTTAATCTGACTGCGTATTTTAACTGTATTCTATGTGAATGTAAAAAGGTATTGCAAAACCTATCTGACTGCGTAATGTTTATTATAATGAGACACAAACTGCTAATTGGTTCTGTATGAATATGTCGTAACAAAGTTAACTGTCTGAAAATTACTGATAATAAAAATCACTATGTTAATAATTCTGGCCCAAGAAACTTGTTTCTGACTGAACAAACAATCTTTAACGGAATGTAACGAACACAATATTTATCAATGCAATCTGACTCAGTGCAAACACTTGTTAACCTATATGAATTGTCCTACCCTGAAATCTGTAAATCTTACTGAACTGTAAGCCTGACAAAACTGATTCTTTCTCACCTTCACTTACTGCATAAATCTGCGCAACACCAAACTGCTTCCTGCTGTACTAACTACTGGAAAACTAACTACAGAAAACATCTATGGCACTTTTAATAAAAATGTGAGGAGGGATAAACTGGTAATCTGTTAAAGAAACTCGAACTAATTATTAAAAATGAAATATCTGATTTATTTTCTAAGTGGTGTAACTTCATTAAAATTACTAACAATGTCATGTTAATGATTTTAAAAGCCGGCCGCGGTGGCCGAGGAGACAGGCGCTCCAGTCACGGTCTGCACGGCCACTACGGTCGGGGGTTCGAATCCCCCCTCGGGCATGGATATTTGTGCCGTCCTAGTTCGTAAGTAGTTCATAAGTAGTTTGTAAGTTTAGGAACTGATGACCCCGTAGTTAAGTCCCATAGACTATACAAACATTTGAACATTTGATTTTAAAATCTTTCAGAGAAAAATGTAACTCTGATATTTAATCTGCCTACAAAATTATTTTTAAACAAAGATAAACATTTATTTACTGTTAATAAATTTAACTCGATTTACACAATGTTACAACAAAATACCATATTTCAAGATCACTACCCATGAAATTTGTATTTCATAAAAAACGCAATTTCAAAACTAAACAATTACAATAAATACTTTTCCTAACACAGAAAGGAGTCCCTAGCATGAATCGTGAGACCACAAGCTAACAGCAAGATCTTTCCCGACCGTTACTGTTACCATCAATTCAGCCTAACAATGCGAAGTTGTGCCATAGAAGCATGTCAAGTATTTCATGAAAAACTGTACCTTATAAAAACATCAAAAGATCGTTTCTCCAACGTCATCTATACCTTTCGTCTTCATATCTTAAACAAACAGTTTGGCTCAGCATTCAAGTCTTAAAATCTCATCTCCTCGGCTATCCCGCCGGAACGACAACTGCACACAACCACGGTCCCCACGTTTCTGCAATCTCATCCGCGCGTCTAGCAAAGTCTACACTCTCAATAATCACAACCTTACTTCCGGAAACAATACCATAACCGTCTCCAATATCGATAGTAATGCCATCGAAAAATAAGCCTGCAACCAAAGATAAATGACCCATGCATGACTAGCTTGACACTGGCCTCAAATTTGCAGTACATTTGAATATGAAATGTATAACTTCCCGTAGCAGGTATATTACACAGTCGCCATTCTTAACAGCTACGAACTCACAAGCAATTCATTTTTTACACGCCTATGGCAAAGAACCTTTCGAATTACGTAACTTTTGTTGGCCTCCTTGCATAATTAGTATTAAAAATCGATTCTACAGTTTTCGCATTCACGGTTTAATATAATAATGTGCTATATAATTACCCCCTTCTCTCCTTATTCCAACTGTGTATGTTGAAAAAATTATTTTAGTTTAAAACTGAAATTGTAATTGGAAATTTGTTTTTGCCTTTGTAAATTATTTACGTTAAAGATCGTAGTCACACAGTTAATGCAAGGAACGTTGAGTAAAGTTAGGAGTAAATATTGTGTTTGTTAGGTGGTACAAACTGAAATGTAGCACTTTCTCGTGCGTGTGGTGTGGCCTGCGAGAAAGCATGCCCGGTACAACGTACTTGGTTGTTAAACTTTGAAGAGTCTAGACGCGCCAGTGGTGTGTCCCGTAGCAAGCGAGGCGGAAACACGTGTAGCGACGCGAAGAGCAGGGACAGCGTGGGCAGACATAGCGCAGTTCCAGTTTCATCAAGATCCTGCCCCACAGTTACTCTGTGGTAATCCAAATGTGTCCGTAATTTTCTATGGAGAGATTGCAGCATTGTCACTGGCAGCCACGACGTCGTCTCAACAGCTATGATAATTTCTAATGACGTTGAATCATTGCCCAAATTCTACTGTGAATACGAGGCGCGTCCAGAAGGTAAGATCCGTTTTAATTTATCTCCGCTGCAGCGCTGCGATTGCAGTTCCGTACATGCGCTGTAGACGATGTGTATCAAGGAGAAGAACGTGCGCCATTTGGAGATCGCTGTCAGTTCCGTACGCTTTGTTGTGCTTGTTTGAAATGTCGGCGTTGATTGAAAATCCCACCGCCTGTGAATTCAGGTCGGTCATTCGGTTTCTGAATGCGAGGAAAGTGAAACCAAGTGAAATTTATCGGCAAATTTGCGATGTTTGCGGACCAAATGCGATGAGTGATTCGATGGTGAGAAGATGGATCCGACAGTTCAATGGCGAGCGCAGTGATGTGCACGATGAAGAACGAAGTGGGCGTCCACCTTTGGTTACAGAAGAACTGGTTCACGCGATTGATGCCAAGATCCAGGAAAACTGTAGGTTTACAATTAGTGCTCTCGCTATGGACTTCCCCCAAATTTCACTGTTTCCAACTGGTTGAAGACACAGGCAGCAGATTTCTATGAAGAAGGTATACAAAACCTGGTGCCACGCTATGACAAATGCCTGCAGAATTTCAGCAGATATGTAGAAAAGTAGTTTAAGAGTTGTAGAATTTTGTACAATAAAAATTTCTTCTGTATCTGTGTGCAATATTTCATTTTATTACCAAACGTAACTTACTTTCTGGACGCGCCTCGTATTTATCTTACAATAACAAGTTTGCTAGTGAAACTTTAACATTCTCATTCCCGTAATTACATGTCATTTTTACCTAAGACAGGGTCATCAGGGGGGCCATGTGAGTTCAGGCGCATTTTAATCGGAGCCTTTGAAGTTGACTGGCAGGTGCAAAATGTACCCTTCCACCCGCTCCACCCCAGGGACTGAAATATCCGAGAAGGATGCAGTACGTTTAATTTCAAGTGCAGTAAGGAAAGCCTCCCTTCCCGAATTCTTACCAGTCAGCCCTCCACAAATGCTCTCCCCACCCCTAGCTATCCTGTTAAGTCTGACGCTGGGATTCGAATCCAGGCCTTCCTTATCCAGGAAGCCTTTCCAAACACCCTATTGTCGATTCTACTCAACACTGAAATTAATCCCTCTCCACAAGGTGAACACCACACAGCGTTCGCACAGTATGTAATATTTGTTTTTCAATTAAACGCACTTCCGCCTTCAGACTCGCCAAATCTATATCTATAAATGTGAATGTCTGTTCGGTGTATGTTTATCACGTCTGAACCACAAGACATAAAGAGCTAAAAATTTGTACAGTTACTAATGTCTACCTGGGGAAGGCTTTAGGCACGGTTTTATGGCGATCGGATAGCTACTTATCTACATATATATTAATGTTAATGTCTCTTCAGTGTACGCTTATCACGTCAGAACGACAAGACGCAGGGACTTAAATATTTGTACAGTTACTACTTTGTACCTGAGGAGGGTTTTAGGCACGGTTTTATAGCGATCTGATAGATTTTTAGTAATTTGAAGAATACAACGCGAAATGCGGAAGAATAATTACTCTTTGAAATTATATTTACTCTTTGAGAATGGTTTCATTGGTTGCATTGTTGCTTGAGGGTTGATAAAGATAAAAGGGTCGACTATATTGGCATGGAAAGTTATCGGTGTATATAAAATTCTACATGTGTGTGTGTGTGTGTGTGTGTGTGTGTGTGTGTGTGCGCGCGCGTGCGTGTGTTGATATTTCGCTCTGCAGCGAAAACCCGTTGTACGTCATATCAGTTCCATGCCGATAGCTATAAGGGGGTGGAAGATATGATGGTTGAAAGTCGTCAAATTACAAAAAAATTCGGACTGAATGCCAGCGATGCCGTTTGCGACTCTATAGCAAGGAGGTTACATACAGCGAAACGTGATGCCACAGACAATATCTTTGGTCTATGCGTGCTACAATATATTCAGCTCTTTCTCTGTAAGGATAAGCAAACGAATAAGGAAATATAAGAATAAATAAGTAAAGCAGTAAAAAAAGAAATTTCTCCTAATACATATCGTAAAAAATCGGTTTCACGTTTCGCGCATTAAATCAAGTGATCGATCTGTGATATTATTATAATCATTATTGTTGAATTTCGTGAATGGATTCTTTGAAACGAGTGCACTTTTACGTGTGATTTGATCTATACTACTTACTTTCCTGATAATGTTGATAAAAAAATGTTTGTTTCTAAAGAAGGTATTGTATTTCAAAATGTTCAAATGTTTGTTAAGCTTAACGGACTTAACTACGGGGTCATCAGTCCCTAAACTTACAAACTACTTATGAACTACCAACAACTAAGGACGCCACAAATATCCATGCCCGAGGGGGGGATTCGAACCCCCGACCGTAGTGGCCGTGCGGACCGTGACTGAAGCGCCTCATATTGTATTTCATTTCATCCTTCAAAACCAGTCTCACTAAAAGATAGCTTATCTATCATGGTCAACCAACATGCGAGCGGAGCCGCGGGTTTAAGCTAGTTACTACAATATAGGTAAGACCGCCACATACCACTCGGTTAGCCGTGCGGTCTAACGCACTGCTTTACCAGACGAGGAGGCGTACCGGCCCAGGTTCGAATCCGCCCGACGGATTAACGAAGGGGGTCGGAGTGCCGACAAGCCTGGATGTTGTTTTCAGGCGGTTTTCCACAGCCTCCTACGTGAATACTGGACTGTTCCCGAAGTCCAGCCTCAGTTAGACGATTCGCAAACATTTCATAACAGAAAAAATTCTTCACTGCTTTTGATAAGATCTTATCTTAAACTACTAGCTATATATCCAGCTCTTATTCACTTGGCAAATGAGACCTTACCTCATCCAATAGTGTCAAGATATTAGTTTTTTTTTTTTTATATTCCTTCATTTTTGTTCTATCATTTATGTTCGGATCAGTTTTCTCACCTGTTTCTGTGTCATACACACATGCTATCTTAGTTCAATTTTTGATAAATGACTCTTCCTAACCTTAAGGATTGGTTATACACATTACTTCTCTGATTGTTAATTGCATTGTATTGTCATTATTAGCCTCTCAGTATTTTTACGGTATGTAATTCCCCCCCCCCTCTTTTTTCAATCATTATTTACATTTTGCTACCCTGCTGAAAAAAATTCTTATTGCTTCTTTTACATGTAACATGAGTGATACTTTACACTTTACACCTCATAGTCTTAATGTCATGCTGCAGTGCAGTCATCAGTGTTAAAGGTTTTACTCTCTTTTTTTATATATTGTTATCATCTATGTTAAGGTTTTTACTCACTTGTTTTATATAAATATTTTTCCTCTTCACAGGAATATATAATCTGTATATGGTTCACCCCTTACTGTTAATGTAGATTTTGAGTCACTTATTTAACTGAAGGTAAAAGTTTTAAAATCTTCAAATGACTTGGAACATAGAACCCTACACTTAATTTTAACTGCAGTTTTATGTCATTTTTATTATCAATGATCTTGGTTTTTAATCTGTAGATATAACTTTTGTCCTTCTGCTCTATGTAGACATTAAGCTATTTATGCAACGACTGACTTCTTTTCTCATAATATGAGAATTATTATCTTAACTTTTATATATTACATATGAAAATAAAATTTTAAAAAAGAAGGTATTTCACAACTCCATTGTAAGACGCTTTTCTGTATTTGGAACTGTGTACATATTACTTTATCTATATTTATAGTTATGTATTTTTACTCTATGTAGACATTAGGCTACTTGCACAGTGACTTAGTTATCTCTTCATCCATATATATATGAATGAATGATTTCGTAACTTCACAGTACATGTTTCTTTGAAGTTGAATTTGCATCCATATTGTTTTGTTTTGACACTACTGCCGCCTAGTGCAACCTGTTGCAACTCTGTTGTGCAATGTTTTCCTGTTCAGTCTCCTGTTTGCTTGGGCCAAGACCACATGTTATTCATTATGACGAACCACCCTGTGATGAAAAACTTTAACAAGATGTTTACGTGCGTTAGAAGGTTATGTCACTATTTTTACATATGACGCTAAGGTAATGTACATGTTTTGTCAATTGTCATTTTAATGTCTACGACAATAACTTTGCAGTTTCTATACATTGTATAACTTTTCGCAGTGATTGTACTGGACTTTCTGAAGATGGTGACTGAGCTCACCGAAACCGGTTAAGGGACAAAAATAAATTTTTAGCGATCTTGGCTGAATGAAGTGTTTTATATTTCACACCACTTCACACTTTCACACATATAACACTATACACAGACAATTGCGATACACATTTCCTGCCGGGGGCAGAGGGTGGCGGCAGGAAAGGCATCCTCCACCCCGTCAATATTAACACGCCAATTCTAGAATAACAACCGAGCCGGCATGTGCAGGAAAGGGCTGAAGAGAGAGAAAGAAAGGTAACACCGTGAAATAATTCCACAGCATTGGCCACTCAGGCACGTCGTTATGCCACGTGCCACCATATGCCGAGTAGAGTCGAAGCGAGCAGGGGGACTGAACCCCCGTTGCATGTATTCGAAAATTTCCTTTCTTAATCCACTATTAATAATAAATGTCTGGTTTCCGGGAGTTGCACGGGAATTGTATTTTCTGTTACGCAGTGGTATTGTTATATAAATACTTTGCAACAGTAAATAAGTAGGAACTGCAACCGTTACACGAAAAGAACCATAAATTATCTAGTTTAGTTTCACAGTAAATATTTTGTCCAAAGGTTTCTTAATCCACTATTAATAATAAATGTCTGGTTTCCGTGCGTTGCTCGGGAATTGTTTTTTCTGTTACGCAGTGGTATTATTATATAAATACTTTGCAACAGTAAATAAGTAGGAACTGCAACCGTTGAACGAAAAGAACCATAAATTATCCAGTTCAGTGTCACAGTAAATATTTTGTCCAAAATTTCCTAGATATTTCGTCGTGCACAGTGCGACGTCCCTCTCCCTCTTTGTTCTTCCTCCAACTGATATCTTTTTGTCCTCTACACAGACGTAGGATTGGACAATTAAGTGTCTGCTGGATGGCTATTATAGAGAGGAGTCCACTCAGTTAATGTTAAACACACGTCAAATAAAACGTTGTACTTATCTTTTATCTTGGCCGGTTGCGTTGCTTGCTGTGGGGATCTTGCGTTGTGTACCATTAGCTGTCTTGTTATTTCGCTGTAAATATTTTCCAGGTAATATTTGTTGAAATGAAAACGCGTAGTAGAGTTTATAATTTTTATTAAGTATTACTGCACTTTTCCTCTTGCGCAAACTTTCACAAATATAAACAACACAATATCAGATGCATGGCCTCAGAGCAAGAGTCAGTATGTCACTGCAAGTGTCCTGCGAGAATGCCCGAGCGTCTGCGAGTTCGATGCTTTTATTCCCACTCTCAGGTTCACAAGTATGTCTTTATCCACTTAAAATTTTAAAGCAAGGTAAATGTTATTTACATATTACGTAAAGGTAGTAAACAATATACATATTTCATTTCTTTAATTTAATGGTGTTTGTGTTTTGCTAGTTATTTGTAAAATAGTTTTAAAATGTACGTCTAACAAAGTAGCTGTCATGACTTCGAAAAATGGCGTCTGTTTGTTTACTTCGAGTATATTAAATGTTTTGACAGATCTGTTATGAGTTTAATGTTGTTTGCGCGTGTTATTAAATGACTTATTATTTTCGTGAATATATTTTGGTGTATCTGTTTCGTTCATCAGTGACCAATGTTTACATGAATTTGGAAAGTCCTGTTATATTTATTAATGGCAAGATTCAGTGTTATTGAGTCTATAAACATAATATTCGTTATCAGTGAGTGATAAAGTTTCATGTGTGCTAATAGGTTTTACTGTTCTAATTTTATTTATACTTTCAAATTATTGCAAGCTGTGTCACCCAACACTATTTGCTTCTACTTCTATTTATTAACAGAAAAAGGATGTGTCACCTTTTTTATTATACACGGAAATATATTTTGGCCTACTATTATGTACTTTTTGCTTTTATACAGCTAATCAGTTCTTCGAGTTAGGGTAAAATTATGGATGGTCCACTTATGCATTGTTATTGTGGCATTTAGGTGTAATTACAATCAATTAGAATGCATTATATAGTTTTTAACTAATGCTGTCTCCCAAAGGTAACACTTACTGGGATAATTTCATAAAGATATTGGGTCTGACACTAATGGGTAGTGATACAGAGTGTGCCTATATATAAATGTTACACAACCCCCTGGACTTTTCTTGCGAAGTTTATTACGAAGATGGAAAAGTTCACAGTAACATTTATGAAATAATCCATGTAGGTATATGTATGTGTAATAGTGTAAATGTAAGTGTACTTATCCCAGCTTTTTAAGGCTTATCATTCTTCTTGATGCTGCTGTAGGTGTAGATCTTCGGGTATGGTCAGCTACTGTGGTAGTAGTTGGTACAGCTGGTTGAAGTTGAGCAGCTGTGGTTGTTTGTAGACCTGCGACTTGTAGACTGCTGTAGAGTCTTCTGGACTGGGTGACTGATTACTGGGATATTTCCTACAACAGGGTTTTCACTTTTTTCAGAGTCAGAAACCAGATATTCCCTACCCACATGAATATATACTTCTTGTAAGGTCATTCCTCAAGGCTAAATTGATGCTGTACCAAGAAACGAGTAAATTAGCTTGCAACAGTAGGTCTCAAATTTACCCACATTTATAGTTATTAAATAAAATGAAAGTTAAACATTTAGTGCTATCTTGGCAACTCATGTTTTTGGTTACAAATAATCAATTAATATTCAACATTTTAAACAAGTATTACATTTATAAGCATAAATAAAAATGAAGAAAGTATCTTGTAAAATCTGTCAGTATTGATTGTAGTGTAAAGATTGTACTTATGTTCTATGAAACTTATACTAGGTAATTTCATTATGTGCATTTTCATTTGCACTAACTCAGCGTGTTGAATACTTCAGTTTTCATACATTGCTGTCGTAGCCTCCACCTTGAACTGTCGTAGCCTCCAACTTTGAACAGTTGTAGCTGCCAATCTAAACGTGATAGAAAGTCATTCAAAATTCTTTGTACACAGCTGGTGTCAAAACTTTCAGTGCATGGTAGAAACAAGCATTATTCCATTTGAAATATTGTATATTTGCATAAAAATACACTTTTTAAGTAATATTACAATCTGTTTGTTGGCTAAAAATACGAACCCCTGACTACTAATCCATTATGTGAAAACCGCACATCAGTCGCACTATCCGTTTCCGCAATATTTGCGGTGCAAGTGTTAAGTGATTCAGCCTATATATAATTTTGGAAAATCGCGTTTTTAAGGAAAGTCCAAATAGGTAGTTCAACTTCACATGAGAAATACCAGTGTAAATACAAAATTTCATCAAAATCGTTAGAGCCGTTTCCGAGACAGCTGAAATGTGTAAATATATATATATACACGAATTACTCTCTTAAAGATATAAATAACAGATAAGAAATAATACTTGTATGCATCCTGTCTTTACAAGGATTTAAAGAAACATTTGTCGCAGGAGAGGCTTTGGAGACCAACTGCTCATCAATGCATCTCGAGGCTTACTGACGGCAGAGCGCTAATGCGCGAATCATTCCGTTTCAAAATGTTCAAATGTCTGTAAATCCATCGGACCAAACTGCGTGGTCATCAGTCCGTAGCTTACAAACTACTTAAACCTAGGTAAACTAACCTACGGACAAACACACACACCCATGCCCCAAGGAGGACCCGAACCTCCACGGCGAGCAACCGCGCGCTCCGCAGCGAGGTGCTTTAGACCGCTCGGCTACTCCACCGCAGCATTCCGTTTCCCCAACTCTTCCACGCAGATTGTAGCTCACCGAAATTCAATCACTCCCGCTTGATTTTCGTTTGTAAAGTTGTTACCAAACCGATTAATGTTTAATTTTGTCATGACAGTGCCTAAAGAATAAAGCTGGTCGGTAGAATTTTACAGAAGCTGTTTCAACTACGTACTCACAGCTGTTATCCACCAGCGCCACTCTCGTCATGGGCTTGTAAGCTGGCGCTGTATCTTTGACCAGCTGGGCGAGTCGATTATCGACTCTGGTACTTGCGAGTTGTCTGGGATTGTCGACGCGAGTCAGTCGCGCTCCGTCCTTGCGAACTCCCGGACTCACGTTTTGGAATGTGTAATAGCGCCCCAGCCGCGCCAGTAAAAAATTAATTAGTTGTATGAATATCATTCTAATTTGCTTTAAGAGATCAACGTACAGTATTGTGAATAGTGTTATTTGAAGAAGAAGTACATATATACCCGTAACTTGTGTCGTGTCGAGTTCAATTGTTTCAACCGCGCCGCGACGGTTTCGGTTGTATTGAGCTACGAATTTTCAAGTGTGAAATTTATCCGGACATATATCATCGATACCGGTGGCTTTCGTCTTTTACGAATCTTACTGATCGGCAACCGCGTCGCGATCCGATGGTGGAAACTGCACATGGACTATGACGCCATTATTGAGCTGGAAGTTTATCATTTGGTCCGCCTCCGTAGATCAGTGGCAGCGTTGCTGACTACCACGCAGGGGCCCGGGTTCGATTCCCGGCAGGGGTCTGGGTGTTGTGTGTTATCATCATCATCTCATCATCATTGGCATGGAAGTGGCCCACTCGGCGTCAAATAGAAAGACACTCAGTCGGCCGAACAATCCCGTAGGCGATCTCCCGGCCAAGAAAGCCATACGCTCATTTCATTTAACATCTGCAATTATCTCTACTGTTTGGAATATGTTGTTGTGGAGTGCTTACCTTAATTGGAGAACTAATGAGCATTCAAGGTCGGAACAGTTATTTGTGTAACTTCAACATAATATTATTGAATGAAGTTGTCATCGTAACCGTCGTTAGTATAGTCAAACTGTGCAACCACGTATTTGTGTGTTTTGGTGAATAGATGTGTTATTAACTCTAACTGGTTTCGGTGGTAATCATCCACCATTAACTTGATTACTGGATTATGTTGATTGACTTCATTACAAGAAGGTGCATTATTGTTTATGTGGAGAAGTTAACAGCTTAGGAAGCATTTCGTGGGACTGGCACACGGTCGAGACGAACTTATTTACCTTTCATGAAATGTTAGTAGCAAAATTTTATTAGCAAAACAATCACTAACTATAAATACAATTGTTTCCCCAGGCGTGTTACAGGCTAATGGTTTTTTTTTTCAGATTGAGTTAATTTTTTAGGTTTTCTGGTAGAAAGATCATGTATTTTCCATATAACACAAACAGTTAGATGTTCACAGCCTTGCCTGACAGTCCTAAAACTTATTAAGAGTTCATTCAGTACTACATAGGTCACATTGTCAACACCATGCAATTCAACAATCCATAATGTAATGCAAAACATCGCTGCCACAGTTGACACGAAGACACAGTTGACAATGGTAAATAAACTCGTCACAATCGTTTTACTCTGAGTGATCAACACACACACACATGTGTTTACGTTAAAACAGTTACTTTTCTACAGCCACTCGCCAAGTCTCTTACACCGTGACTATAGTGCACGTCACATAGGAAGGGTGCCCCATTTTCAGCCGCTCTGCACATCCCTCTCCGTTACCGCACTGGCAGCCAATAATATTCATTCTGTAGGTGCTGTTACCCATTGTTTCTGACACAGTCTTAACTGTGGCGCTCGGCTGTAGCTACTCCCCACCACGCTTCCCATATCCCCCCGCCTATACACACGTAGGCGTCTACTCGTGGCCTACAAGAAGGACAGGCCCCAGCGCAGACGTCATGCCACGTAAGCAATGTAGTTCCGAGCCGGAGCGATAGCTAGTTCAGTGGCTGCCCGCTATGACGCAGTGGGTAGTGCCCCAGTGGCGGCCAATCTGGTAGCGATCGCGCCGGCTCGACTCTACCTGGCTTCGGTGGCATGACAACTGCACTGAGGCCTGTCTTTCTTGTAGGCCTCGGTGCCTACTTATGCCGTGTCCTACGTGGATGACAAAAGCCAGCGACAGCGCGCGACATACAGCTACGCGACACTGCCGCTACAAGCAGCAACATCGCCGTGAGCGACAACTTCTCCCTACAAGATGGCGGCTAGAACCGATCAGCTGTTTCTAATATTTGGCACCCGTAAACCGTAGAACAACGATAGCTCCAGAGTAAGGCAATAAAGTTTTATTTACATTAGGAAATAAGACGTAAAAAGAGTACTGAGCATTAAATTTACAAAGTGAAGAATGTATGTGGACTATTTCATTCATAACTTGAAATACGAAAGTAGACACTGAAGATGAACAGCCAAATATAACGACACTTACAGATACTTTCGAGTGACTACAAATCATCAACAACTGAATACGAAAAAAATAAATCTTACTGTAAGACGACAGTAAATCATTTAATTCTGGACGGACTTGCTGGCAGTGGTCGTTGTATAGGGGTAGTGATGTGGCCTACCAAGTTGTAATTTTTTATCAAGTTAATACCAATATATTCGTCTTTATTGCAAATACAAGTATCCCACTGAAGGCCTACCAAACACATTAAATGCCTACTGAAACATTATATCAAGATATTTTATTCAGAAATGTAATTTTACACACATCTTGTCTGACATCTTAGTCTTATCTCTCTCTCTCTCTCTCTCTCTCTCTCTCTCTCTCTCTCTCTCTCTCTCTCTCTCTCTCTCTCTCTAGAGTAAGTTTATTGTTATTGCAAATACTTAAAAAGCACACAAATGTAATTGTTCAAAACACGTTCATCATTGTGTAAATCAAACTACCACTCAGAGTAAAAATTCTGTCATATTAGAAACAATTTAAAAATATAACTTTAACAGTCGTCTTTAAAGTCCAAAAGAAAATTTACGTGATAGTCATTTTTGAACACTTCTTATCCCAATCAAATTTCTTAATTATATGTACAACTGCAATTCTATATTCCGTTATTTCAGAACAGTTGCAATTTCATAAACTTCAGGCATTATTAGATTGCAGAATTCTTGCGACGTCCTTTATTACCTCGACAAGCAGACGATTCTCAACGAACTCGACACTTTGTCGCGACAAGATTCAAGCAGGTTTGAGATTCAAACGTCGCACGTTGTCGCGTCTGACGCGCAGCGCCGCAGATGTCGCTCACGTAGGACAGTCCCATAATCATACATGCGGTTCAGATTTGTCGCTTGAAGCGTCGCTTGCTTTTGTCGCCCACGTAGGACACGGCCTTACATGACGCTACAACACAATACCTCCTGTCCTCACTCACTCTGTCATCAGATGACGCAATCGGCGCCCACTATCAATCTTCTTGTTCTTGCTGCAACTGTAAATTTCTGAAATGCTAAACCCTAACAAAATTTTTTAAACTGGTTATATAGATGGATGTGTGTGTGTGTGTGTGTGTGTGTGTGTGTGTGTGTGTGTGGTTGAATGATTTACTGTTTAAGTGAACAAACAGAAACCTATAATGAAAAGCTGTTTTGCTAATATCATTTAACGCCTTTACAATGCTGACTGTCTTACTTCATGCCAAGGTGGAGTGGCCGAGCTCTCTAATGCGCTTGCTGCGGAGTGCGCGGTTGCTCACCGTCGGAGGTGCGAGTCGTCCCTCGAGCATGGATGTATGTTGTTAGGATAGGTTAGTTTAAGAAGTTTGTAAGCATAGGGACTGATAACCGCAGAGTTCTTTAGATTCACAAACATTTGAACATTTCTAAGTTCGTGTTGACATGTAGGATGTTCCGTATATCTGTGAACTACACAAGAGCAAAACAGGATATCTGATTAGCACCTGTAACGCATTTACGAATTCGAAATACTGAAACATTTTGGGACGTTGAAATAAATTAAACGGTGAAGTTAAGAATTTGTGTTGGACCGGGATTCGAACCCTGATTTCCCGCTTCGGGCCAGCGTTCACCTTAACCAATTAGGCTATCCTGGCACGCTTTCCGCCCATCCCAAATTCTCAGCTTCCAGCACACTACGGTGGTAGTGCCCCCTGACCATTACTTCCACTGCTAACAGCCTCGTATGCTGGATTCCCGCAAGGGATCAAGTGTACTAATGCGTCCGTATACAAATTGTCAATTGCTTGCTGGAGCATATTTTACAAAAATTGATGTGGTGTCTGTTCTTTTAGGACATATCACTGAATCTTCATTGTATTACTGAAGAGATCAAATTAATTTCAATCACAGTGGTGTGACCCTGACAACGACTGCTGTTGTACAGAACATAAATTTGCCCTCCACAAACTGATCATAGGATACTTTTCATCGTTTATTAATCTGACTTCAATTCAACCTGATTATATGACAAATTGCTGCTACTGTTGCAGGATTGTTGCGAACTTTATATATGAAATAGTGTCCGTGTGTTTGTGTGTACGTATTGCGTACAAATCTACACTTTTGTTGTAATCTTTATTAAATTTTGTACACGTAAACTTCAATCCAATATGTAAGGGGGCAGTTTCGTGGTGACACTTGAAGTCCGTAATTATGTGGTAAATCACGCACATGCGCGAGAATCGTGATGTGTTTTGGCAGCTACTGAGTCGTCGTAGATCAGGGGTTAGCCAATAGCGGCACCTCTCATTTGTCAAACGAGCGTCTAGTCGCTCGCTTTGAGTACAGACACGCGACTGGAAAATCCAGTCCGTTATGAAGTCGATGGCGATCGGCGGGAGAAGCCAACACCATCTAGATAAAAATCAAATGTTCAAATGTTTGTATAGTCAAAAAATGTTCAAATGTTTGTAGAACTTATGGGACTTAACTACGGGGTCATCAGTCCCTAAGCTTACAAACCACTTATGAACTAGCTAAGACTAAGGACAGCACAAATATCCATGCCCGAGGGGGGACTCGAACCCCCGACCGTCGTGGCCGTGCAGACCGTGACTGGAGCGCCTCAGTCCCCTCGGCCACCGCGGCCGGCATCTAGATAAAAGGCCCAAAACAAACCAGTGTCACGTCACACCGATAGGCCACCATCACAAGCTTACTGTATGGCGCTACGAGGCAGTGGGCTGTGCCATAGCAGCCAGACACTCAGCTAACGATGGCAGCCCATCGGTGTGACGTGACACCAACTTGTTGTGAGGCCTTGTATGTTGACGGTGTTAGAGCAGCCCTGTTTGGCATTGGAGAAATATGCAATAAACCACTTAAAAATTAATAACTATTGACCCATATATGATAACACTTGGCACTACTATTGAATCTGATCAAAAGAAAAAAAAATTCTCCATTCCATTTCTGGGGCCCATTTCCTATCAGATTCAACGACTTCTTCGTAATAAGTATAACTGCAACGTTGCCTTCTCGACCAACAATAATTTGAAGAAAAATTTCATTCATGATTTAAAATCAATCTGTTCTTCCTTAGATAATTGCGGCGTTTACAAAATTATTTATGATACTTGTTCTTTCTACTACATAGGTCAAACGGGATGTGCTTTAAAAATCAGGTTTCAAGAACATCTTTTGAGAGAGAATGGCACTAGCCCCCAGAATTCGTCTTTCGCTGACCATCTTCTCATTACAGGTCACGCACCTAAAGCCATTCATGACCTGAACATTTGCATACCGAAAAGAAAGGCCAGAGATTAGACGTGCTCGAGGAATTACAAATATTTAAACATTTTTGTCGTAATGATGGGCTTATTCTTAATGAACAGTTACAACTCCGCAAAAGAATCTTTTTTAACGATATTAAATCGTTACTCGGTCTTTGATGATGTACTTCGTGCACTGTCCGAAATATTTCGTCCAACTTGATCCAAAGCATTTGTATTCCAAAAGCGAATTTTTAACTAGTTTGCTTATTAAAGCATTGTTTCTCGTTTATTCTCTCTACTAATATTATTGGCAAAATGACGCCTCAGCCATCTCTCATGTTAAACAAAGCCTTTCGTATCAATTGTTTTTTCAATACTGTTTCTCTCTATACAGTAGCCTACTTGTAATTGCAGCTACTGCATGGTACTATGAGGTAACGTCTTCCTGTTCACAACTCCACTAAGCACACGCCTATCTGATGCCTCCGTGCAGGCGTGCAGCCCATAGTGGTTAGCTTTTTCTAAAAAAATTAAATTGTGACGTAGTTGCATATTTTCATTATGTGACTTGTTTTATTTTATATTTTCTGATGAAGGCATTCATAGTCATTGCCGAAACCTGCTTGATGTTGTTGGGGTCTTCAGTCCGCAGTCTGGTTTGATGCAGCTCTCCACGCTACCCTGTCCTGTGCAAGTCTCTTCACCTGAAAATACGTTTGGCAACCTACATCCTTTTGAACCTGCTTACTATATTCGTCCCTCGGTCTCCCTCTACGATTTTTACCTCACCCGCTTCCTTCTAATGCTAAGTTGACAATTCCTTGATGTCTCACAATGTGTCCAACCAATCTATCCCTTCTCTTAGTCAGTATATGCCAGAAAATCCTTTTCTCCCCGTTTCGGTTAAGTACCTCCTCATTAGTTACGTGATCTACCCATCTAATTTTCATCATTCGTCTGTAACACCACATTTCAAAAGCTTCTATCATCTTTTTATCTGAACTCCTTCTCGTCCACGTTTCACTCCCATACAATGCTACACTCCAGGCAAATGCTTTCAGAAAGGACTTCCTAACATTTAAATTAATATTGGTGTTATGTTTCGCTTCTTTAGAAACGCTTTTCTTGCCATAGCCATTCTGTATTTTATATCTTCCTTACTTCGGCCATCAGAAGTTATCTTGCTACACAAATAACAAAATTCATCTACTACTTTTATTGTCTCATTACCTAATCTAATTTCTTCAGCATCGCCTGATTTTCTGACATTGAATTCCATTACCTTCGTTTTACCCTCGTTTATGTTCATCTTATATCTTCCTTTCAAGACACTGTCCATTCCATTCAATTGCTCTTCCTGATCTTTTGCGGTCTCTGACAGAATTACTATGTCATCGGCAAACGGCAATGTATTTATTTCTTCTCCCTGCACTTTAACGCCCTCTCCAAATTTCTCCTTCCATTCCTTCACTGCCTGTTCAATGTACAGATTGAACAACATTGGGGAAAGGCTACAGCCCTGTCTTACTCCCTTCCCAACTTCTGCGTCCCTTTCTTGCCCTTCGACTCTAATAACAGCTGTCTGGTTTTTGTATAGGTTTAATATAAATCTTCGCTCCCTATATTTTACCCCTGCTGCCTTAAGAATTTGGCAGCACATTTCAAAAGCTTCTATCATCTTTTTATCTGAACTCCCATACAATGCTACACTCCGGACACGTTTCGCTTCTTTAGAAACGCTTTTCTTCCCATAGCCATTCTGCTTTTTATATCTTCTTTACTTCGGCCATCAGAAGTTATCTTGCTACTCAAATAACGAAATTCGTCTACTACTTTTATTGTCTCATTACCTAATCTAATTCCTGATTTTCTGACATTGTATTCCATTACCTTCGTTTTACTCTTGTTAATGTTCATCTTCTATCTTCCTGTCAAGACACTGTCCATCCAATTCAATTGCTCTTCCAGATCTTTTGTGGTCTCTGACAGAATTACTATGTCATCGGCAAACCGCAATGATTTTATTTCTTCTCCCTGCACTTTAATGCTCTCTCCAAATTTCTCCTTACATTCCCTCACTGCAAGGTTAAATAGTTTTTAATTTGCGACCGAAGGCTGCATTTTTATCCTTTGATTCTCTGATAAGTCTAACATGTTATTAGAAAAAAGGAGATGGACAGACAAAGAAGGGATAGAAGTACTATCTCAAGACTTGAATAAATAAATAGATTCTCGGCAACGCCGGGTCAGCTGGTAACCAATAATTTTAGGGGCGCTATACCAGGCGAGGCTGGCGCGAGTGCAGTGGTGCCCACATACAGTGGCACCCTCACAGAGAGGTTGGTAGCGCCGCGTGCCTGGCAGCCACGGATTCCACATGTAATTGCGTCCCTGCGACCGCAGTATCGCCCTCTGCTGACCAGCTCCCCACAGCGGTGGAACTGCCGACAGCAGTAGCACCACTGGCTGCACTCACTCCTGCTTAAAAACATAATAATGCCTTCATTTAATTACTTCTATTATTACCTAAGATTAAATTCTTTTAGCAATGAAGCTACAGTTTCAAGAAAATGATCTGATCTACAACTATAGCACTTCTGGCACTTTCTACAGAACTCCTTTATAACTACACACATCAAATGAAGCTTTACGACTTCCAAGAAAGAAAAGTTCATAGGTATTCTATACTATGGTGAATTAATTTATTTAAGACTACCAGTCTGACCTCAGGGAAGATCAGTTTGGACTTAGGAGAAGTATAGGAACAGCTGAAAAATTATTCACCTTCTCTGCAAATCACATTTAAGTGCCTGGCAGAGGGTTCATGGAACCTCCTTTATACTATTTATCTCCCATTCCATTCACCTGAATCTCTCCGTTCGTGCTCTGATTTCTCGTATTTTATTCTGATGATCATTTCTACCTATGTAAGTGGGAGTCAAGAACATATTTTTGCGTTCGGAGGAGAATGTTGGCGATTGGAGCTTCGTAAGTAGCCCATGCCGCAGCGATAAGCGTCTTTGTTGTAATGATTCCCATCCCAGATCCTGTATCACATCCGTAACGCTCTCTCCCCTGTATCGTGACAGTACAAATCGAGCTGCCCTTCTCTTGACTCTTTCGATGTCCTCCGTCAAACCCACCTGATAAGGATCCCACACGGGGCAGCAATACTCCAAATATGGACGGACAAGCGTGGTGTATGCAGTTTCTTTTGTAGTTCTGTTGCATATTTTCAGGGGTTCTGCCAATGAAACGCAGCCTCTGGTTTGCCTTTCCCTCGACATTATCTACCTGTTCTTTCTAGTATAGGTCTGAAGTAATAGTAATTCCTAGGTATTTTGTGGAGTTTACGGCCTTCAAATTTGATTGATTTATCTTGTAAACATAGTTTGACGGATTTCTTTTCGTACTGATGTGGACGACTTCACACTTCTCATTATTAAAGTCAATTGCCAATTTATACACCATAGTGATGTCTTATTTAGATCGTTCTACAGTTGGTTTTGATCTTCAGATGATTTTAGTAGACGGTAAATGACGGCGTCATCTGCAAACAATCTAAGAGAGATACTTAGATTTTCCCCTAAATCCTTTATGTACATAAGGAACAGCAGAGGACCAATAACACTACCCTGTGGAACGCCCGACTCACCTCTGTTTTAGTCGATGTCTTACCATGACAGGAAATCCCCTATCCAATCGCAAATTTGGGGCGATACACCACAACCACGCGATGTGATTAAAAGCCGTTAGTGAGGTACTGTGTCAAAAGCCTTCTGCAAATCAAGAAATACGGAATCGATTTGCGAACCCTTGTAGATAGCACCCATCGTGTGAATAAAGAGCTAGTTGTGCTTCGCATGAACGATATTTTCTAAATCCGTGTTGACCTTGGGTCAATAGATCATTATGTTCGAGATAATTCATTATATTTGTATACAAGATATGTTCCAAAACCTTGCTGCAAATTGACGTCAATGAAATAAGCCTCTAGTTTAGTGATTACTCCTACTGCCTTTCGTGAATATAGGTGTGACCTGTGCAACTTTCCAATCTTTTGGTACAGATCCTTCTTTGAGAGAGCGGTTGTATATGGCTGTTAAGTAAGGAGCTATCGCTTCAGCATAATCAGATATAAATCTAATTTGTATACAATCCGGACCAGAAGACTTGTTCTTGTTAAGTGATTTTAGTTGCTGCACTACTCCGATGATATCTACTTCTACGTTACTCATTACAGTCTCTGTTCGTAATTCGAAATCTGGAATATTGGTTTCGTCTTCTTTGGTGAAGGAGTTTCTAAACGATATGTTTAGTAACTTTGCTTTAGAAGCGCTGTCATCGGCAGGATCGCCTTTACTATCACGTAGTGAGGGTATTGTTTGTGTTTTGCCCTTAGTACATTTAACATAAGACCAAAATCTCTTCGGGTTTTCAGTCAAATTTCGAGAAAGAGTTTCGTTTTGATAAGTGTTGTAGGCATCTCGCATTGAAGTCGTCACTAAATTACGAGCTTCTGTGTAGGATCGCCAATCCTGGGGATTTTGTGTCGTTTAAATTTAGCAGGCCTTTTCCGTTGCTTTTCCATCAGTGTCCTGACCTGTTTTGTGTACCAAGGGGGATCACCTTTTATTAATTTATTTGGTATAAAACTGTCAATTGCCCTCGATACCACTTCTTTGAATTTGTGCCACATCTGGTCTACACCTACGTTTAGTGTTAGAAACGAGTGGAAGCTGTCTCTCAAGAAGCAATGTATTTTATTTCTATCTGCTTTTCGTTTATTTTTGGTAACTTTGGGACTGTAGATATTCAATCTCGCTACGACAGCTCTGTGTTCACTAATACCTGTATCCGTTTTGATGCTCGATATGAGCTCAGGATTATTTGTTACTAAGAGATCAAGTGTGTTTTCACATCCATTTACAATTCTAGCTTGCTCATGAACTAATTATTCGAAGTAATTCTCAGAGAATGCGTTGAGTACAATTTCGCACGATGTTTTATGCATACCTCCTGATTTGAAAATATAATTTCACCATCAGACTGAGAGTAAATTAAAATCACCGCCTACTATTATTGTGTGAGTCGGGTACGTTTTGGTAATTACATTCAAGTTTTCAGGTTTTCTTTGAACCTTTCTGCTATTGTACCGTCAGAGTCGGGAGGCCGGTAAAAAGATCCAATTATTAACTTCTTACGATTTTCAGGTACAACATCTACCCATAATAGTTCACAGGAACTATCAACTTCAACTTCGCTACACGAAATACTACTTTTGACGGCGACAAACACGCCTGCGCCTATTTTGTTTAATCTATCCCTTCTGAACACAGTCAGATCTTTTGCAAAATCTTCTGCGGAGCATATTTCCGGCTTGAGCCAACTTTCACTGTCTACAATGATGTGTGTTTCGGTGCTTTCTATTAACGCTTGGAGTTCTGGTACTTTCTCGACACAGCTACGACAATTTACAACTGTTATACCGATAGTTCCCAGATCTACATCCCCCTTTGACCCACCTGCACCCTTTGAGATTGCCCATTTTACTTTTCCCCGAAGTTCTTTATCCTAAAAAACCGCCCAGTCCACGCCACACAGCCCCCGCTACCCGTCTAGCCGCTTCCTGCGTATAGTGGACTCCTGACCTATTCAGCAGAACCCTTTGCTTTATAAGTTTATCGAGATTTTCCACCAATGTATAGAAATTTCATTTGATTGCCATACACATGTTTTAACCTCATGTTTACGGTAACTTTCCCTTAATAAAATATCATATACAGGGAACAGTCAGTTTGTCCTAAAATTTAAGGTTACTGTCCCAACTTACTGATACACCAATTTTAGATTTGCCATAGAAGCCGTTCTTCTGTGGTATGCCCACTGTCCCACTCTATAATTCACTGCTGGGAAGGCGAAGGATCACATGTTTGTCTTTCAGAACGTCCGGTGCGCACTGTGATGATACTGCTGGCCCTCTCATCTCAGTGTTGTCGTACGATAACGTCTGCGTCGGACCCGGAGTCGTGTGGTCTAATAGTGATAAATGTTGCGTGTGAAGTTAGTTACAAACGAAATAGCCAGCCTAGGAATCAGTGTAGGACAGTGTCTCGGTGATACTGTGATTAGTTAACAAGTGATAGATTTAATTAATTAAGAGATTCGTATATGTGCTTTCCAGACAGTTCTATAAACAATAGTTTCGTCATTGTACGTTATTTCAAGAACTAGACAGACGAATTGTAGAAACTTTATGTAAATGCAAAAGACATGAAAATAAATAGCATTGTATATATGTTAGGCTCATAAACAAGTTGTGTTGACCAACTAATTGTGTTAATTAATGTAATAGTCGAGATTTCAATATTGTGATTCTTTGTATATATTGACTGACCTGAGATTTTGAGTCTATTTTGATAATTGCCAAGATATTTAATAGTTCAATATATGTTAGGAACATGTATGATGTGCTCATTAACTAATTAATTGACATTTAAAATTGCGCTTTGTTGTGAAACAAAAATGATCAAGATTAAGACTTAAAAAGATATGTGCCATCTAATATTATTGTACGTATAGTTTTCATTTTATATTGTGATTATTTTTGTGTACATGAAATGTTTTACTTGTATGTTCGTTAATTGTAAATTAGTATATTCAATTACTATGAACAATACGTAATGTAATGTCATTATTGTCAATGTTACATATTTGCCTCACCGCCTTGCGTGCGGTAGTTCGAGTTTTGGCGTTTGTAAAGTGCTCTGGAATCTATGTCAATCTGTGTTTTAAAATGGAAGTACTATCAGTTAAGTTCTGGTGAATTGTTTACGCAAGTTATGAAGTTGTAATGTTTTGTTGGAATAAGAAGCAGTTTGATTGCAAATTAAATAATAAATGAAAAATTGTAGCTACGAGTATTTATTTCTACCACGAGGCCCCAGGTGAATAATTTTGCAGCGAGCAAAACCCCCATACATCATAATGTTGAAAAGCTGAGTATCGTATTTGATATGTTTGAAATTGGTAGAATGACTGAACTGTAATTAGTTAATAACCTAGTAAAGTTTTAGCACCAAGTGGTAGATAGTTCACACAACCACAGAAAGAGGGTACATTAGAATATATTTCAGTATCGCATTTATTTTAGCAAATTACGAGTTGCATCCAAACTAACGGCTTCTAAAAATACCACCGTGTTGCTAGCTTAATTTCGCATCCTCCCTCCCTCTCACTTTTATAAATACTTTCTGTTTAGGAATGTGTTTCATGGTACATTTTGTTTAAGAATTATGGTTCCACTCCTGCACTTCTTTTCTAATTTCCTAGCTGACAGTTGTACTGTTTCTTTCTTTCGTTTATCTGTCGCTTGTGATGGGAGCAACGTGGCGACGGCAGCGTCTGGTACGTGACGCAGATGCAGCATTACCCAGAGGACGTGGTCCCGGACGGCCCGCCAAATCCTTAACTTACCACGCCTGTTGGTGTCCAAGAGGACAGCCCTCGGCACTTCTGCACCACACCAAGGAAAGGCGACCTTCACTGCTGGGAGGGCGCTTACTGACGCACTACCAGGGAACACCAATGATAAGCACACCTGTTCCATCATAGAACAGATGAAATACAAAGTTCTGCATCAGAAATTAGTAAGTTTAGAATTACGTGACATTATACCTCCCATTCAATTTGACGGTATTAGAATAATTCATAATTAAAACCACTTTTCAGCTCACAGGGCTATCTTCAAAGTCTGAAGATGGCCTTGTACGCCGAAAACCGGTTAACAAAATAAAAATAAACTTTTAGAACAAACATAGAATTGTGCTTGATGTTCTAACAAGAACCGACGGAAGAATCAATAAAGATATCTTCATTTGCCTTTTCTTTAAGTTTGTATGGATTACATAATAACAATTGTATCTTTGAACTTAATAAAAATTGGACACATTGTAACTGGTATTTTTATTGCAATTCATCTATTCCTCTTCAAAAATTCCTGTATAATTAATACAAGGACTGCCAGCCATATATTCAGTGCAAATGCGCACCATGCTCGAACTCTTGGGAGAATCTGCTGAAACGGAATATTCAAATCTGAGGTCTGGGATGTTGAATGTCTAAGCGATATTCTTTGACTCCGCGAGTACACTATGATTGTCCACTCGTACTACCGCTACCGTAGCGTGCAGTATTATGTAGGGAGTCGTGGAGTTAAGTTTTAATATTGCAGTGTGAGCTTTAAGCAGAAGAATCTTTTTAGATGCAATAACAATATACATTTTTTCAATACGGATGATGATGAGATACATCAAGTTTTGAAAGTTTAACGATGATGAATGATGATCTGGTAATGTGAAAAATCAAGGTAAAGAGAATCATTATTTCTTTACTAGGGGTACTGCATAGTTATTGTCCATTTCTGATAGACAAGCAACATAAAGGGTTCGAGTTCATATTTTATATTCATTTTAAACAAGCTAATTTGTTTTGTAAGGGTTTAACATGGTTTGTAACAATTTTTATAAATGTGTTTGAGTAATTAAAGGAGGGAGCAAATATGAAGAGGACTTACTCATTTTTAATTAAATTTTTTAAGATGGTAGTTGATTTTTTAGACATAAAAAAGGTGTATTTAAGAATGAGGCAAAAAATATATATAATTTTTTGTAAAGAAATGTAACGCAGTCTCACGTTTAATTTGTAAAACAACCGCCAATGTAATTATATTTCACCATTCTTATAAGGAAAATGTATAGACAATTATTTTAAAACTGCAACTTTAAGCTGTGTCACCCTCATCATTTATTCCTAAACCAATTTAATTTTTTTAACGATATAGATGAAGAAATTTTGCATTTTTAATTAGTAGATTTGCATCACACACTGGTGAATTGTGAAGTTAGTTTGATTCTGGCAGCATTTGCAGCTTTGACAATAATTTGGGAGAAATACCTCTTTTTTTTTTTTTTTTTTTTTTTTTTTTAGCCCCTTGGCCTCTCGTTCTGGGGCCTCCAAATCTCGAAAGCTATTTTCTATAGTAATTTGATTTGATTTTTCCAGGGAAGCCAAAACAGTCTTGGACGAACCCGCCACCGCTCGCACCGAAACTAAGTTTATTGTGCGGTATCGCTACCTGTGTATCTAGTAAAGCCAACCAATGCCCTTGAACAGTGCAAGGAGTCCCTTTACCAGTTATTTATTAGATACAATTTCTTCGGGTCTGGTTGTCCCAAATATTCCGTGCCTTTTATTCTCCAATGCAATGCATTCGAAGATCAGATGTGATGCAGTTTCATCACCGTCATCACAGATCCTACATTTAGGGGCCTCTTCTGTTATTCCCATTGTACGTAGGTGTTTTTTGAAATTCCCATGGCCTGTCAGCAATCCAACCATGAGTCTAATCTCTCTCCTGTTCAGACCCAGGATTGCAGAGCTTCTTTTAAAACATGGCTTTGGCATCATTACTTTGCCATGTTTTTGTTGATGGACTTTGGTCCAATATTCTACGTGCTGTCTTCTGAGCCAGTTACGTAGCTCCAATTTGATCATTGCCTTGGTGATTGTCAGGACAGGTTCCGGTCCAATAAATGGAGTCTCTGCACCCATCCTGGCTAATCTGTCGGCATGTTCGTTGCCACTGATCCCCGAGTGGCCAGGAACCCACAATAGGTTTACTCTATTGTTTTCCCCTAGCTCCACCAGAACCCTGTGATATTCTGCAACAATTTTAGACCTTGTTGCAGGAGCTGCCAGTGATTTAGGGCTGCCTGGCTGTCTGAATAGATATAGATGCTACGATCTTTGTAGCACCTACGCAAATTCTCCTCCACACACGCGCTGATGGCAGTGATTTCGGCCTGGAATACTGAGGCCAGTTTTCCTAGAGAGATGACGCCCTCTAGTCTTGGTTGCACCCCATATACCCCGGCCCCATCACCTTGGTCCGATTTTGACCCGTCAGTGAACCAGACAATATCCCCCGTACGGTGTCGTACTATTTTCTCCAACTGCTCCCTACTTCCAATTGTTATATTGAAAGGCTTGTTGAAGCAGTATGGGGTTATAATATAGTCGGCTCGCATTTCCCCAACCTTTCCTATATTTACCTCACTCACTAGTTTAGTGTGTGATTCTGGATATCCCAAAGAGTTCCAGTTGTTGCCAGATTTGAGTCTGTATGCACCAGCCGCGGCCTCCATCTTGACCCTAAGGTGTAATGGGGGCATAACCAGCATGGTTTTCATCGCAGCAGTTGGTGTGCTGCTAATTCCGCCTGTTATGGCTAAGCAGGCTAATCTCTGCACCTTACCAAGCTCCTTAGCAGCAACCTGCTGTTCTACCTTCTTCCACCACACGACCGCCCCATAGGTGATCCTGGGTCTAATCACTGTGTTGTATATCCAGTGCATACCCTTGGGGCTCAGGCCAGGTTTTAGATTCCAGCTTGAATGTTGTATATGCTTCTTTGTGAATGGACAGTCTTCTTAGGACTAACCCCCAGATCCTGTTTTCTGCACCAGTCTTGCACAATGTGCCATATTCTTTACTGTGTCAGCAAATTTGCCAAGTATTACTATGACAAGACCATCTGCGTATCCTTAGCAAAAGTACTGCCTAGAGTTTAGTTCCCCAATGAGATCATTCACCACTAGATTCCACAATAAAGGGGAAAGAACTTCTCCTTGCGGGCAACCCCTAATGGTGTTGATTACCATTTTTTCATTCATCATGGTAGCTTCTACCTTTCTTCCACTGAGCATGGCCCTAGTCCACCTACATATTGTGGTCCCTAGGTCATGCACCTCTGCTGCCCTAACCATGGAATCGAAGGTCGTGTTGCTAAAACCCCCTCGATGTCCAGGAAGATACAGAGGGCTATTTCCTGAAAGTGTAGTGGTTTCTCCACCTTCCCAACAAGTTGGTGGAGAGCTGTCTCATATGATTTACCCGGATGATATGCATGTTGGTTTGAATGTAGAGGAGCCCTACTTAACCTCCTTTCTCCAACATGCACATTAACCAGCTTTTCCAATGTCTTAAGAATGAAGGAGGACAGGCTGATTGGTCTCATATCCTTGGCCTTGGTATGATCAGTTCTCCCTGGTTTAGGAATGAAGACAACCCTCACTGCCCTCCAGGCATTGGGAATGATTCCTGCTGCTAGGCTAACCCTGAATAACCTGCATAGTAATCTAATAAGATTTCCTCCCGCTTGTTGCAGGAGAGCTGGAAAGATTCCATCTGGGCCAGAGCTGGGACTTGAGCGGTTGAACTGTTCCCACCGCCCATCGGACCTTACTGAAATCGACACACTCTTTGGCAAAATCCCAGTCCTCTTTGCGAATACCTGAGAACCGTTGTCTCTCAGGAATCGCATTCTGGTTTGAATTATCCCCCAGAGTATATTGAGGAAAGTGAGTCTTGAGGAGCAGTTCCAGCGTTTCATGTGCTGTCTTTGTATACTCCCCATCCTCCTTCCTCAATGTTCCTCCTGGATTAGTTGGTACCCTAGTGAGTATTTTATGAAGTCTCGCTTGAGCAGCTGTGCCCTTCACTTCCTCACAGAATACCTTCCAGGATGCCTCCTTTGCCCGTCTGATGGCAAGGTTGTAATTGACAACGGCCTCACGGTACTTTGCCCATTGTCCTTTGCGCCTCGCAAGGTTAAACAGTCTTCGTACCTGTTTCCTTTGCATTTCCAGATTGTTATTCCACCAAGGCACACTCCTATTTGTGCACTTCTTGGTGATTGAGCAGTTGTCCTGATATGAGGTCACTATAGCAGAGGTTACGGCCTCTGCTACTTCCTCAAACTCTGCTGGGTTCCTTATCGAAGTTTAATTTCCGATAGGCTGAAGTCAAGGTCTCTCCTATATGTCTCCCAGTCCGTTTTCCTGGGATTCCTAAAGGCCATGGTCTGTCTGATTCCCATTTCAACCTTGAATTTAATATACATGTGATCTGATGAGGATGGCTCCAGGACCACATGCCACTGTTTGACGTAACTTCCCATCATCATGGAACTAAAAGTTATGTCAATTACTTTTTCCCTTCTACTATTCCTGAATGTAGGTTCATCACCCCTATTCAGGATCTCCAAGTTGTTAGATAGGAGAAATTCAAGAAGGTGCTCACCTCTACTGTTGGTGTCCTTGCTGCCCCAAGATAGATTGTGGGCATTTGCATCACATCCCACCAACAGTTCGTCACCTTGCCGATGGCAGGCTTCCGTCAGTCTCCTCACTTCCAAAGGAGGAAGAGAGCTGTCTCCGTAAGGAAGGTATGCTGAGGCCAAAACAATTTCCCTCGTGATCCTTCCTCACGTTGCTGCATCCTGATGGTCACCAGGTCCCTGGAACAAAAATCCATCATTGGTATGAAAGGTATTCCATTTCTAACATAAATGCATGTTCTGGAGTTTTTTAGATTTCTAGCATAAATCAGTTTACCTACAGTACCACCGAGGCCCGAAACACCCCCTTTGTATAAATAGGGTTCTTGTATCAGGGCCACATCCACCTCCTGTCTCCCCAGGCGACGGCTCAGGGCAGCAGTGGCCCATTTGCTGTGCTGCAGGTTTATCTGCAGCACTTCCAGTCCCCATCTTGCTGCCATTATTGCTTTTAAGGTCTTTGATTACCCTGACGGCGACCTGCGAGAATCCTAAAAACAGTTTCAGGCCTTGCTCTCGCATTGCCTTCAGGGACTTCTCTCCGACCTCCACCACCAGGGTTCGTCCTTCCGGAACGACCTTTTGGTTAATTACCCTCTAATCCTCTGTCTAGACTTTTGGGTTCTGGACCCTTATTTTCTCGAACAGGGTCTTTGGAGGGTCATCCTTAAAGATCTTTGGTACCCATATTGATACCTTTGCGGTCTTCAGGAGTTCGGTTGCTGTCTTGACCAGCAGCTTCGCATCCTCCCACGGGGATATCATGGGCACCTTGTCCTTAAGCCATTCTGCTGTGTGCTCCCCCTCTAAAGACCGAGACTGCAGTACTATAGGTCTGTTTTCCTATTTCCTGCCTCAGCCTTTTAGGATCACGCCTGTCCAGAGAGGAGGGCGTCTTAGATTCCTCCCTAACCCTCTTGCCACCTGTCTTTGACGTCGAGGGGGTCTGTGTATCCCCTTTGACCTGAGGCAGTTTCTTTTTGGGGGTCTTGGGCTCAAGCCCTTTTGATTCCCTCCACTTATGCTTAGGAAGCCATTCTTTTCCTTCCTTTTGCTTCTGTTCCTTCTGAGGTTTCCTCCTCTGAGCCCCAGACATGGCCTTAATCCTAATCTGGTCCAACTTCTCTGTTACAGTTCCCACTTCTTGCTCAGGTCTAGACCCTGATTCAGAAGTAGGAGTGCACTCCATCGGTCCTGATCCCGATGTCTGAGTATCTGAGGTCTTAGATTGCCCCTCAGATTCTTTTAAAATACTTTCTTACTCTGTGTTCATCTTAGTCCCATGAGATTTGGGGATTTATATGGTCCACACCACGATAACCCCGCGTGGTGCAAGGCTACTTACTCAGGGAGGTCGCCCGGTATCCCTGAGGCCCCGTTCGAGACACATCTACCCATGTGCCATGCACCCCTCGGCACGGATCGCATCACACCTTGGGTTGGGAAAGGACTGGGAGAGGATAAGGAAGATGGGACGTTGTGGGACACTCTTAGTCAGATCCATCAGCTGAGGCCTTTCCGGCAGTAGGTTCTCTATCTTCGGTATAGCCCTCTGTTTCACGCGGATGCGCAAGCCTCTCCACCCGCACGGACAGTGCTTCGTCAAGGTGGTGTCCCCCGGAGAGGTTCTATAGTAATACATGTATTTCGAAGTGGACAGAGAGCCTCAATTTGCTTTTACCGCCACCCCGGGCCTCCGACAGTCTTACTTCGCCACTGTACCTTGGTTTCACACAACTTCTTTCTTCGCATTGTCTCTCGAGGAATTTTAAATTCCAGCTGTATAAAATAATTGTTCCTCCCATAGTACTGTATGGTTGTGAAACTTGTGGTGTCCGGAAAAAAGACTGCCGGCCGCGGTGGCCGAAACGACTGAGGCGCTTCAGTCACGGTCTGCACGGCCACTACGGTCGGGGGTTCGAATCCCCCCTCGGGCATGGATATTTGTGCGGTCCTTAGTATAAGGTAGTGACTGATGACCCAGTAGTTAAGTCCCATAAGCTTAACAAACATTTGAACATTTGAAAAAAGACTTGAACAATCTTTTAGTTTTTGAGAGGAAAGTCTTAAGGAAGATATTTGGTCCGCTGCAAGTTGAGATCACTGGAGAATGGGGGAATCGCACATAATTGTGAACTTGACGAAATGTACAATTGACCAAACATTGTAGGACCGATGAGAACCAAGCGCTTTGTATGGGCAGGACAGGTCAGTCGGATGGATAAATGCCGATGGCCTTTGAAATCTATGCATTATACTCCCTGTTGAAGACGACCACTAGGAAGAACAAAGGAGAGATGGAGGGATGGAATCCGTGACGACTTGCTGCAGATCGGAATGGAGAGTGATTGGCCTCAGAAAGAACAAAACCGAACGCAGTGGAGGAGGAACCTTGTAACTGCGCGCGGTCCTATGGGCCGATCGCGTAAAGTAATTAAGTAAGAAGATGACAATTTGCATCGTTGAAACTGGTAATTTCAATAAATAAAAAAATTGCGATCTTGGCTTACAATCAATAAAAATAAGGCGTATTCAAAAAACTGTAAGCAGGCAAAACATACCAGTTAGTTACAGGGTGTCCAGAAAGGGGCTCCCTGATTTCAAAATTAAATATCTCGAAAACAAAGGTCGATAGAGGAATGAAGTAAACGATATGTTTATTGTGAAATCTGTAAGACGTTTATACAGCAGTTTGAAATAATAGTTATAAAAGCTGCTAATAGATGGCGTTGTACACTGTACAGCTCATAGTGGCATACATAACTGAAATAATCGTATGAAAACAATCACATCACAATGTTTTCAAAATGTTCACCATTCGCACTACAGAGGTGGCGCAAACAAGAATGAAATTCGCCATCACATTTCGTAGTGTCTCAACCGAAATGGATTCACATGCCACAGAGATCGTCGATTCAAGCTCGTCCAGCGTGGCGGGATGCTTCGGGTAGACCATGTCTTTCACTGTGCCCCACAAAAAAACGTCACAGGGAGCAAATCCGGCGAATAGGGAGGCCAATCCATGCCTGCACCAGTTAATTTGGAATATTCTAAAGCAATGACTCGATTCCCAAAGTATTCCTCAAGAAAGCGAAACACTTGTTCGGTCCGAGGTGGTCGGGCCTTGCATAAACCATTCAGAACCTCGTCGATCCTCTAACGCTTGCAGTGTGGCGACAAATTGTTCCAAAATTGCAACGTAACATGCACCAGTGACCGTTTCTCGAATGAAAAAAGGGCCAATAATGCCTCTGCTGCATACTGCAGCCCACACAGGAGAATACAGGGGTTACGCTTCACACCAATATGGCTTTTCGGAACCCCAAAATCGCCAATTCTGCTTATTCACGTATCCATTCAGGTGGAAGTGTGCTTCATCTGTAAACCAGATGCAGCCAACATCAAATCCTTCACTATCAATCATTGTGAGCATCTGATTAGCAAAGGCAACCCTTTGTTGGACAGCTCGTACGGGTATGGCCTGGTGCTTTTGAATTTTGAATGGAAACATGTGTAGGCTCTTTCTCGGTATTTTCTGCGTGCTGGAACGCTTCAAACCAGTCTCAGATGCAATTCTACGGACGGATGACATTGGATTTCGCTGAATAATTCCAGAAACTGCGGCGATATTTTCAGGCATAACTGCGGTTTGCTCGCGGCCAACATGCCCCACTAGATCATCAGTTACGCTGCCTGTTCGTTGAAAATTTACGAAGAGCGTACGAATGGTTTTCGCATCGGGTCCTTTTGGTACATTACATTGTGCTTGAAAAATTCGCCTTGTTGCCGTAGGACTCTCTTCTAACCTGTGGTACTCTAGCACCAGAAAAACGCGTTGTTCAATGGAGTACATGGTTTTAATCTCTTCCTTCGGTACGCTAACCTCCTTTCACGTTTCAATAGTGGAACTGATCGCTCTGGGCTTCGTATCACTTTTTATACTAGGCAGCCGGCCGCGGTGTCCGAGGGGACTGAGGCGCTCCAGTCACGGTCTGCACAGCCACTACGGTCGGGGGTTCGAATCCCCCTCGGGCATGGATATTTGTGCCGTCCTTAGTCTTAGCTAGTTCATAAGTAGTTTGTAAGCTTAGGGACTGATGACCCCGTAGTTAAGTCCCATAAGTTCTACAAACATTGGAACATTTTTTATACTAGGCAATACGTATGGGGATTACAGCGCCATCTGTTAGCAGCTTTTGTACCTATTATTTCAAACTGCTGTATAAACTTCTTACAGCTTTCACAATAAACTTGCCGTTTACTGCATTCGTCTATCGATCTTTGTTTTCGAGGTATTTAATTTTGAAATCAGGGAGTCCTTTTCTGGACAGCCTGTAAGAAGATGACAATTTGCACCGTTGAAACTGCAAATTTCAATAAATAAAAAAAATTGCTATCTTGGCTTCAAATTAATAAAAGTAAGGCGTATTCAAAAAACTGTAAGCAGACAAAACATACCAGGTAGTTAAATTGTTATAAATGATTAATGCGATCTATAAATTCTGATGCGGGAGCACTCGACAACATCGAATCGCAACAAACAGCAGTTTCCTCTCGACTGCGCGTGTTACTCCAGTCTGAATTCTCCTCGTTCACGTTTGAGCGGAGACCCGCTACAGTGGAACGTGCGGAGGGCTAATCTGTGCATTATATTCCGGGTCTCCCGCTAACCGTATCACTGGCGACATCTTCTCTTTTTTTCTGCCTAGCTCTCTTTGTGTGACTGTGCCAAGGAGCAAACAGGCGGCTGCACGCGCTCTTACAGAAATTAAATTTTAAAAACAGAGCGCTTGCCGCACAGAGCCGACGCGAGGCCGAGACACGAGCAAAATTGAGAGTTAACGAAGTTTCCGAACCTGCGGCTCCCTTTTTTACCCCCCCCCCCCTCCTCCTTCCTCTCCCCTCCCCACCCACACCACCACCCCTCTTCCTTACTCACTCCTCTCTTCTCCTTTTCCGGCCACAGAGCGATGTTCATTAAAAATCTGAACCGAGGAGAGGGGCGCTCTGGTTAATGCAGTAAAGATAATGGGATTCTGTCCTCTAATATTGGCGAACGCTGCTTAAATATTCAGGTCTTTCGCGAGTTGCAGAAACGCGGCCGGCTGGCGCGGCTGGTGCGCTTAAGTCATTTAATTGGACTCTGGTCGCCTGGCCGGTGACTCCTACTGGAAGGCCGTTACAATTCGGATGCAAACGGAATTCGATACAGCACACTCGAATGCCTCGGCCGGGTCGCGGCCCGCCTAAGGGAATGCAAAGAAATTCAGCCACGCAGCTCAGATTCTTTCTGTATCGGACTTTTTTTTTTTATTAGTCCATTTGGAAGCAGTTCGTTAGCGAATTAATTCAGTTGAAACATTATTATTATTATTGCGGCTGATACTGAGATGAAGCTCAGCGAATCAAGTTTACCCAACTTTTCTTCGTTAATTTGGTGTGGACTAGATTTTGTTTCCTGTTTTTCTCATGACCATTAGCCATTTGGATATTCGCTGTTGGAGAAGCTTTTCTTCTCGCGTATGTTACAGTCCCTTCTGTTGCGAAAATCAACCTGCAATACCACCAAAGAATAATGCGTTAACTGAACTTGGCGATTCAGATACAGACATATTAAGTATTCGTAACGTCTGGGCGTTTAAAAATTTTTTTTAAAAAAAGCAAACAATATGTGAATGCAGACTTTCTCGGCGGATCTCGATGAGGAAATCTTCTCGGGTTGAGAGCCGAGTCAGTGCCTCGTTATCTGACCATCTTCGCCTGAAGATGGCAAGTAAGCAACTTGCCGATACGTTGCCAGATAACGAGGCACCGACTCGGCTGTCAACTCAAAAAGCAAACAAGTCAACACTTTTCTTTCAGGTGATGTATGAACAAAACAAAAAAGATGCACTAGAAAACAATTACGAATTCTGTCACAAATTGGTAACATACACCACTGTAATTCCAATTCCAAAGAAAGCAAGTGCAGACAAGTGTGAAAATTACAGAACTATCAGTTTAATAAGTCATGGGTGCAAAATACTAACACGAATTATTTACAGACGAATGGAAAAACTTGTGGAATCCGACCTCGGGGAAGATCAGTTTGGATTTAGAAAAAATGTAGGAACACGGGAGGCAATACTCACATTACGACTTATCTTAGAAGATAGGCTACGGAAAGGGAAACATACATTCTTAGCGTTTGTGGATTTGCAGAAAGCTTTTGAAAGCTGGAATATACTCTTCCAAATTCTGAAGGTAGCAGGGGTAAAATATAGGAAGAGTTATATTCAACCTATACAAAAACCAGACAGCGGTTATTAGAGTCGAAGGGCAAGAAAGGGACGCAGAGGTTGGGAAGGGTTGTAGCCTTTCCCCAATGTTGTTCAATCTGTACATTGAGCAGGCAGTGAAGGAATGGAAGGAGAAATTTGGAGTGGGCATTAAAGTGCAGGGAGAAGAAATGAAAACATTGCGGTTTGCTGATGACATAGTAATTCTGTCAGAGACCGCAAAAGAACTAGAAGAGCAATTGAATGGGATGGACAGTGTCTTGAAAGGAAGATATAAGATGAACATTAACAAGAGTAAAACTTAGGTAATGGAATGCAATGTCAGAAAATCAGGCGACGCTGAAGGAATTAGATTAGGTACTGAGACAATAAAGTAGATGAATTTTGTTATTTGGGTAGCAAGATTACTTCTGATGGCAGAAGTAAAGAAGATATAAACTGCAGAATGGCTATGGGAAGAAAAGCGTTTCTAAAGAAGCGAAACTTGTTAACATCCAAAATTAATTTAAATGTTAGGAAGTCCTTTGTGAAAGCATTTGTCTGGAGTGTAGCATTGTATGGGACTGAAACGTGGACGATAAGAAGTTCAGATAAAAAGATGATAGAAGCTTTTGAAATGTGGTGCTACAGACGAATGATGAAAACTAGATGGGTAGATCACGTAACTAATGAGGAGGTGCTTAACCGAATCGGGGAGAAAAGGAGTTTCTGGCATATCCTGACTAAGAGAAGGGATATATTGGTTGGACACATTCTGAGACATCAAGGAATTGTCAACTTAGCATTAGAAGGAATCGTGTGGGGTAAAAATCGTAGAGGGAGATCGAGGGACGAACGTAGTAAGCAAATTCAAAAGGATGTAGGTTGTCGAACGTATTCTCAGATGAAGAGGCTTGCACAGGACAGGGTAGCGTGGAGAGCTGCATCAAACCAGTCTGCGGACTGAAGACCACAACAACAACACCTATCGACGGAAAATGACGATTGAAATATCTACAGCTTGCAACTCAACAGGACGATGTTCTACCAAGAACCGAAGGAAGTATAAGTCAAAATGCAATTCCCCTTATTAATAGTGACTACATTGCTCAATTTGAGAACACATCACTCTGTAGGTACACAGAGGAGTCTTCGGTTCGCGTTCTTGGCGTTCTCTCTGTTCGAAATAATGGGACCCTCAAACATGAACATCTCATTTTCATAATTTCTTTTTTATATTTATGGTACACGAAGTTCAGAATTAAAGCAGCAATATACCAAATATCTATAAATCAAATCACCATAATTATCTTTTTAAAAACCTGAAACTTGAGACAAAGAAAGCTGCAGATATGGCCATGCTGAACCACAATGAACAGATTGTCGTAGCACACAACATCAAAGAAATTCAAAATATGTACGGTATACTGACGGTGTACAGTGCCCATTGGACACTGTAGACCGGCAGTACACCAATGGATATTTTGATTATCATTGCCCGTTGGACACTGTAGACCGGCAGTACACCAGTGGATAATTTGATTATCAGTGCCCGATGGACGCTGTAGACCAGCACTACACGCGTGGATATTTTGATAATCAGTGCTCTTTGGACACTGTAGACCGGCAGTACACCTGTGGATATTTTGATAATCAGTGCTCGTTGGACACTGTAGACCGGCAGTACACCTGTGGATATTTTGATAATCAGTGCTCGTTGGACACTGTAGACCGGCAGTACACCCGTGGATATTTTGATAATCAGTGCTCGTTGGACACTGTAGACCGGCAGTACACCTGTGGATATTTTGATAATCAGTGCTCGTTGGACACTGTAGACCGGCAGTACACCTGTGGATATTTTGATAATCAGTGCCCGTTGGACACTGTAGACCGGCAGTACACCCGTGGATATTTGATTATCAAATATGCCGGGAGAAACTCAAGAATAACATTAAAGAAATTATCCAAAAAGATGAACGGAAAATAAAACAACTCCTCATCACAGACTTTGAAGAAAAAAATCTTTAAACAGTTGAAACACAAACTTAATTAGCATGGTGCTACTGCAGTTAAAGCAGATAAAGGAAATTCCACTGTAATAATTTGTAAAAGTTATTACATTATGTAACATCTTCTCAGAAAACAAAATTATTGAATTGACTCCTGACCCAACCATAAAATTCCAGACAAAAATTAAAGAAAATAGTTAACTGAAGTGTCTTTCTTGTATATAAAAATAAATAAAAATTTGAAAATTGCACACTACGAATACTACTGTCCCTAAATTCAGAGCACCAAAGATCCACAAAAATAATTCTCCAATTACATCGACTGTTAATTTCAAGAATGCACCTGCTTATAAAGTCTCACAGCAGTTAAATAATATCCTCAGAGAATTTTACTCTTTTGAAAGCACAAACACAATAAAAAATACACAAGAATTAATAATATTTCTCAAAAATTTTAAAATCCCCAGAGGCGCCATATTTGTCTAATTTTACATTGTGAGTCCATTCACAAATTTTCCCATTAAAGAGACAATAGAAAATATTAGAGAAAACCTTACAAAATACAAAAAACTAACCTCACTAGAGAATTCAGAGTAAGTAGATCTAAGTGAACTGGTATTATCTTACAACTACTTCTCATTCAATAATAAAATCTACCAACAGGTAAAAGGTTTAGCTATAGGTAACTGAAAGTCAAGCTTTCTAGTTGATGTATTCATCAATAATCTAGAAATTAAATTATTTAGAGTAAACATACTTATTGGAAAAATTATTTACCAAAGGAGATACATGGATGACACTCTACTATTTGATTGAACTAAAGACGAACTTCTAGTACTTCTTACATCATTCAGTTTATTTCTCAGAATAATAAAATTCACAACTGAACATTTTAAGGTCATAAATTTCTTAGACATCACAATTATGAATGAGCAACAAAAACATAATTTTTACACTTACAGAAAACCAATATTCTCAGGTACTGTTGAAAGGAGAGTGCGAGTATTAATTGAGGACAAGTTAGATGAAAATGAGTGTGGGTTTAGGCCTCTTAGAGGCTGCCAGGACCAGATCTTTAGCTTACGGCAGGTAATGGAAAAGTGCTATGAGTGGAACAGGGAATTGTATATATGTTTCATAGATCTAGAAAAGGCTTATGACCGTGTTTCTAGGAGGAACTGTCAGTTCTACAAGATTATGGTATAGGAGGCAAACTCTTGCAGGCAATTAAAGGGCTTTACGTAGACTGTCAGGCAGCAGTTAGAGTAGATGTCAAATTAAGCTCATGGTTCAGGGTAGTATCAAGGGTACGACAAGGCTGTAACCTGTCACCACTGCTGTTCATACTATTCATGGATCATATGTTGAAAACAGTAGACTGGCAGGGCGGGATTAAAATAGGTGAAAACAAAATAAGCAGTCTCGCATATGCGGATGACTTGGTTGTAATGGCCGATTCGATTGAAAGGTTGCAAACTAATATTTCAGAGCTCGATCAGAGGTGCAAGGATTATGATATGCAGATAAGCATCTCCAAAACGAAAGTAATGTCGGTTGGAAAGAGATTTAAACAGACTGATTGCCAAATAGGAGGGACAAAGTTAGAACAGGTAGACAGTTTCAAGTACCTGGGATGTATTTTCTCACAGGATGGCAACATAGTGAAAGAACTGGAATCGAGATGCAGCAAAGCTAATGCAGTGAGTGCTCAGCTAAGATCTACTCTCTTCTAAGAAGGAAGTAAGTACCAAGACTAAATTAGCAGTGCACCGCTCTATCTTTCGACCAACTTTGTTGTATGGGAGTGAAAGTTTGGTGGATACAGGTTACCTTATTCATAAGGTAGAGGTTACAGATATGAAAGTAGCAAGAATGATTGCAGGTACTAATAGATGGGAACAATGGTAGGAAAGTGTCCATAATGTGGAAATCAAAGAAAAACTGGGAATGAACACCATAGATGAAGCAGTTAGAGCGAACAGGCTGAGAGGGTGGGGTCGTGTTACACGTATGGGAGAAGCAAGGTTACCTAAGAGACTCATGGGCTCGGCAGCGGAGGGTAAAAAGAGTCAAGGTAGACCAAGAAGAAAGTACTTAGATTCGGTGCAGAATAATTTTGAAATAAAAGGCATAACATCAGACGGAGCACCAATGTTAGCATTGGATAGGGGATCATGGAGGAATTTTATTAGAGGTACTATGCTCCAGACCGAACTCTGGAAGGCATAATCAGTCTCTAATGATGATGATGATGATGATGATGATGACAGAAAATCAAATTACACCAATGTCACAATACATCAATCTCCACTCATTAATATGCTGCATTTAGATCCATGTTACATATGGCACACACAGTACCTTACAAGTATTCCCTATTTAGGCACAGCATCTCAAAAAATAGTCAACTTATTTAAGAATACCAATAGTAGAATTTCCACTAACAACAAACTAAGGTACCACTAACCACACACAGTAAGCAAAAACACACCAATAACAAAACATGTAGGATATGCATATTATAATGGAACAGGTATGCTGCATTTTAGATAACAAACACTGGAAAAACTTGCCATGCACGCTACAAAGAACACACTGATGCTTTTCAACTGAATCATTTTGACAAATCCGAAATAACTAATCACCTATATGTCAATAAACACAGAGTAGGTGACATCCTCAACAATTAACAGCGCTCCACATACAAGTAACTGGCAAAAACCTTGATCTACTTGAACAGTTATAAATAATGTTAAATATAGAAGAAATTACTGAAAACGTTTTAAATTAACAAACAGAATTTAGCAGACACAGTTTTTTCAGTAATTTCTAAAGTTTACTTTTCCTGATGACACAAATACTTATCCTTCAAGTAATTGCCAACCTACAGCCTTAATTAAAGTTTCTACAAATCTCTTATGAAGTAATACCAATGTATAATGTATAAACAAGAACATAACAAATCTCTATCGCTTTAAAAATAAAACATCTCAATGTATATAATACAGAACACCTTTTCCTTGTACAGAAAATATTCAGAGCTGTAAATCTGAGTTGTTGTGATATCACAATAGGTTACAAAACACGAATTATCTGTATTGAAGTCTATTTACATCTGGAAATGTACTACAAAGCAGACAATGTATAAATCTCATGCTGCACCAGACAACTATATATAAAACTGTTAACGATTCAATCTCCTTAATTCTCTAAACGTATATCAAAATGTACCATGTTGTTACCATAAATGCTTTAATCTAATGCAAGTTACTCAAGATAGATGAGTCCTTTTGGCTCAAAATGCATCATGCAATAATAAATGACAATCGTGACTGAAGTTGAGTTAGTTTTATTTTACAACAAATCCGTTCGAATGAACTCTCAAAAAGTATCGACAATATTTGCTTTGAAATTTTTAGATCCTTTAAATAAAATTGGCAAAATGAATATATATATATATATATTCACTCATGAAATTTGTTATTAACAGTCCACCCCAATTCAAAAGTAACAGCAGTGTGCACAGCTACAACACTAAGAGAAAGGGTGATATTCATTATTCAAGATTACATTCTAACTTCGACATAGAAAGGCGTTAATTATGCCGCCACAAACGTCTTCGGTCACTTATCAAATAGCTGGTCCAGCACAAATCTTCATATGTTGCAAAATGATGGACCAACTAGAGAAGAGCAGCTAAAGTCCAGAAATTGTAGCAAAATTGAGTATTAATTGCTGTATATATAACATTTATAGCTGCAGACCATTAGCAACTCTGTTTCTTTAGAACAGAAGTATCTTGTTATCTACTCACTGGTTCCAGCTTGATACAATATACACTATACTGTACAGTGTTCATAATATTTTGTCCATCCCCTGTAAAAATATCATCATGTGAACAGCAAGTCTGTCTCAACAGCATGTTTCTTCATTTAGCCAATTGCTGCAAAATGAAGAAATAATTTGGACACTTTACAATACTCAGTGTGTATCTTATAACAACACATATAACGGCTATTATGAAGTACACGATACCAAATTATAAACCAACAGATCATCCATTTTCCGATCTGTTAACACTTCTTGGGATACTTGTGCAATCTAACCGTATGTGTTTATGGATTATTTTTAGGACAAGTTGTCCCGACATGTGATTTATTTCAGAATGTTGCTCACATAATATAAACGTATTGTAGATATAAAAATATGTAGGAAAACACTTGTAAACTGTATAAGCAGCAAGCAAATATGCTGACAAGTAGCTTTTGAGGTCTGCTTAATACCACTAACGTAAATGGGATGGATTGATGCCGGTTAATTTGTCATTTGAAGACATTTCACACGTAAATTTAAGTATTACAAATTTACTTAATATTCAAAAACGCTCCACAGGATTCAAAACAAACACTTCCATAAAATGTCAATTCACCCTTATTACATACATTTTCATTGCACTATTTGTTTTTATATACTTGTTTATGTCACACTGTTCATCTGAACAGCCAATATCTGCCACAAAATTTACGTGTAAGTTGAATAATTATATTTATTTATTTATTGGTTTTTTCTGTTCCATAGGACCCAACTGAGGAGTGAAACTCCATGGTCATGGAACAAGTCAATACATTAATTGTTACAGAAGAATGGTAATAGAAAAATTTTAAGTAGTCCTTTGCACACGACAATCTTAAGACAAAGTGAAAAGAATCGATAAAGAAAAAATGAATTAGCTTAATTGTTTAACTTTTCTAGGAGTTCCTCGACAGAATAAAAGGAGTGAGCCATGAGGTAACTCTTCAATTTAGATTTGAAAGCGTGCTAAGATTCTTTAGTTCTTGTGGCAGCTTATTGAAAATGGATGCTGCAGAATATTGTACCCCATTCTGCACAAGTGTTAAGGTGGTGTGATGCAAATGCAGATTCGACTTCTGTCTAGTAATCACCGAGTGAAAGCCACTAACTCTTGGGAATAAGCCGATATTATTAACAAAAAACGACATTAAAGAAAAAACGTATTGTGACGCCAGAGTCAAAATTCCCAGACTACTGAAAAGGGGTCGACATGACGTTCGCGAACTTACACCACATATTGCTCAAACCGTACGTTTTTCAGCCAGAAATATCCTTTTTGCATCAGGCGAGTTACCCCCAAAAAACAATGCCGTACGTCGTGAGTGAAAGTAAGCGTAATAGACTACTTTTCGTGTTGAAAAATCACTTATCTCAGATATTGTTCTAATGATAAATATAGCAGAATTTAATTTTGGAACAAGATTCTGAACATGGGCTTTCCATGATAGCTTACTGTCTATATGAACACCTAGAAATTTGAACTGTTCAGTCTCACTTATCACATGCCCATTATGTGTAATCAGAATGTCAGCTTTCGTCAAATTATGTGTTAGAAATTGTAAAAACTGAGTTTTACTGTGATTTAACATCAACTTGTTTTCTACAAGCCATGAACGTATCTCTTGAACTGCATTATTTGATATTGTGACAATATTACGAGCAACATCCTTCACTACCAAGCTGGTATCATCACCAAACAAAAATATTTTACAGTCACCTGTTATACTCGAAGGCAGATCATTTATATAAATAAGAAACAGCAATGGTCCCAAAACAGACCCCTGGGGCACCCCATACTTAATTGCGCCCCATTGGGATTGCACGTCATAGCTATTTTCTACACTGCGGAGAATTGCCTTCTGTTGTCTATTATTAAAGTAAGAAGTGAACCAGTTGTGGGCTACTCCCCGTATTCCATAATGTTCCAACTTCTGAAACAATATTTTGTGATCAACACAATCAAACGCTTTTTTTAAATCAAAGAAGACGCCTAATATCCGTAGCCTTTTATTTAACCCATCAAGTGCCTCACAGAGAAACGAAAATATAGCATTTTCAATCGTTAAACCACTTCTAAAACCAAACTGCACGTTTGACAATAAATTATGTGAACTGAAATGATCAACTAATCTTGAAAATACAGCCTTTTCAATAACTTTAGAAAAAACCGATGGCATAGAAATAGTTCTGTAGTTGTCTACATTATCCCTTTCTCCTTTTTTATAAAGCGGTTTCACTACTGAGTACTTTAATCTGCTAGGAAACTGACCATTCGGAAAGGAAAAATTACAAATATGGCTTTGTACTGGGCTAACATATGGAGAACAGTACTTTAGAATTCTGCTAGATACCCCATCATATCCACAAGAGTCCTTAGTCTTTAGTGATTTAATTATTGACTCAATCTCACCTATGGAGGTATCATGAAGGACCATTTCAGGTAACAGCCTTGGAAAGGCATTTTCTAAAAACGTTATATGATTACCTGTAGAAAATAGAGTTTTGTTTAGTTCCCCTACTACATTCAGACAGTGATTATTGAATATTGCACATATATCTAACCTGTCAGTAACAGAAACATTCCTACTACGCACTGACGTCATATCTTCTACCTGCTGCTGCTGACCTGACACTTCCTTCACGACTGACCAGATAGTTTTAATTTTATCCCAAGAGTTTGCTATTCTTTTTGCATACCACATATTTTTTGCATTCTTAATGACATTTTTCAGAATCTTACAGTACTGTTTGTAATGAGCTACTGCATCTTCATTCTGACTGCTTCTAACATTTTTATACAACTCCCGCTTAGTTCTACATGATACTCTTATCTACTTTGTCAGCCACCCTCGCTGTCTGTTACTGGAAGTACCCTGTTTTTAGCGTTCTAGCAGAAAGCAACTTTCAAACAGCATAAGAAATGTGTTCAGAAAAGCATTATATTTAACATCTGCATTATCAGCACTATAAACATCCTGCCATTCTTGTTCCTTAATTAAGCTTAAAAAGGTATCCATTGCAACTGGATTAACTTTTCTGAGTAGTTGATATTTATGTTTAACATTTGTTTGAGAACAAATACTTTTTAGAATTAAAAGTTGGGCATCGTGGTCTGATAGGCCATTTACTATTCTGCTGACAGAGTGCCCCTCTACTAATGAAGAATGAACAAAAATATTGTAAATGGTAGAACTGCTATTTCCTTGCACTCTCGTTGGAAAAAATACTGTTTGTATCATGTTATAGGAATTAAATAGATCTAACAGCTGTCTTTTCCTTGAGCTATCACCTACACAATTAATGTTGAAATCTCCACACACAATTAAATTTTTATACTTCCTATACAGTGAACCCAGAACCAATTCCAGCCTGGGCAGAAACATTTTAAAATCTGAGTCAGGGGATCTATAAATAACAACGATTACTAGTTTAGTTCCATTAACATTGACAACTCCTGCACAACATTCAAATATCTGTTCTGTGCAGTGTTTAGAAAAATCGATTGACTCCGATGAAAAATCGTTTTTTACATACATGGCCACTCCCCCACACTGCAAGGAACTCCTAGAGTAGAAGGCAGCTAACCTGTATCCTGGCAAAGGAAGTCTCTGAATTGTCACACCACTTAAAAAGTGCTCTGAAATACCAATAATGTCAGAATCAGTATCAATAAGCAGTTCATTAACTTTATCTCTGATACCCTGTATATTTTTATGAAAAACAGTAATTCCCTTATTAGTTATATTCTTAGACTTTGTCAAAGGTGGTTCCTTTCTTAGAGGGACTTCCTTTAAGCAGAATTACCTATCAGCTGTCTTCAGTCTAAAAAAGGTGCAGCCCTAACACCAACTACTACAGGAATTTTTTCCATGAGTGACACCCCCACCGCCTACTACACTGTCACCTATGAGCTTTGCCAACCTCCCCTTCCCATGCCTATTGAGGTGCAGGCCGTGCCTAGTAAAATCCGACCTTTGGATAGTCTCAACTGGCACCACTGCAATGTGATCCATGCCCTCCGTCATCAGCGCCTTCTCAAGCCCCATGTTAACACGGCTGACAGCCGTATTAAGACAAGGCCTATCATGACGCTAAAACAGCTGCACGAAAAGCACATTCGTGCCACCAGTTTGAGTTGCTATCCTTTCCAGATCACCACCTATATCATATTCCCCGTACCTATCAAGACTATTCCCGGCCCCACCCACTATAACTATCTGATCCTCTTTTGAGAAATTCCTACATAAGTCCCCTAAGTTATAAGTGACCTCAGCTAACTCTGCACTAGGCTTCACTATGCTGGTGACCTGGTACTCACTCCCAAGTACTTCCTGCAACTGTTGGCCAACACCTCTGCCATGAGAACTGCCTAGCAGCAGAACCTTCTTCTTCCTAAGAGCCCTCTCTACAAATTTCGGCTTCCTAACAGCTGAGGTCTGCTGCGTACTTCCTACACCTACAGCTACAGGAGGTTCATCTCCACTCAACTGACAGTTGGTCAAACCTGTTTGCAACTTGCATTGTAAAGCTATCTGAATACCTTCTCCTAGCTACCTTCTTGCCAACTGCCAGTTCCCATTCCCCAGCCCCCCTTCCCCTCCTCAACCTACATAGTTCCTCTTCAGCGTTCTTCAGCTGCACCTGAAGGGCGCAGATCAAACGCTCCTGCTCCTCTATCCTCTTATTCCTGCTGCAAATCCTACAGTTCCAGGAGAGAACCTCACCACAATGCCCACTGGCTTCCCCACTGCACTCCCCCCCTCCCCCATGAAAATACTTACTACAAATCCCACACTGCAGCCCACTACGCACGACCCTACGACAGAGGCCGCACTTTTCACTCATGGTAAAATTTCACAATTATTTGTTAAGAAAAACTAGACGTCTACGTTATTAAGTTACGTTTCTACAAAAGAACTAGGAAGTACCTCTTAACTACAGCAATCAACAAACCTCAGTCTCTACAAAATCAAGTAACAACAACAACTAATAGTATCAGAAAAGAACAAATAACACTACCACTGAAACTTTACACTGTTGCTTGTATAAACAAGTTCAAATTCAAGCGTCACTAATTAACTAAACACAGTGAGAGTTCAAGAGTTATCAAATACCGTAACTTAAAGTTTCCCAACCTCAACTACGTTAAAAACAGCAAGTCACCTGTTGAAAAGTACTAAATTTAATAAATAACTAGCGTGATAACACTTCCTGAATCTACTCACTTTAATAATTTAACTACAATACACAAACACTTATTGGAACTTAGCTTTCGGAGACCGCTACGGCTGGAACCACTCGCCACCAGATGTAAACAAAGCAGAAAGACGTGGATGCCGGCGCACACGCGAACACAAATAACACCACTTAAAGCAAATACGGCACTACAAACTTTAAATAACTGACGATCCTACACTAGAACACCTCTATATTGAATATTATCACGAAATAACAATTAAAATAATTATATTAATCCTAAAATTATATAAAAAATCGAGAGCGATTTGCACAGCAGTCCAGCACTCGTGACGTCACGCCTAGGCCTCTCAAATATATAAATAGTAAGTGAAAACCTCAGAGGTGCTGCCTCCAATTTAGCATTGGAGGGAAGTGTGTGGGATAAAAATCGCAGAGGAAGACAAAGAGATGGATACAGCAAACAGATTCAGACAGATGTCGGTTGCTGTTCTTATGTGGAGTTGAAGAGGCTTGCTCAGGATAGGGTATTGTGGAGAGCTGCATCAAACCAGTCTCTGGACTGAAGAAGACAACAACATATAAAATGATTCCTGACCTTAAAGAATATTTGCACCAAATTTGGTTGAAATCGGTCCGTTAGTTTAGGAGCAGATGTAGTATGTTAACGCATAACGCGGCCGTTTTTCACGACTGTCATTGTTTATGACTTCATATCTCCTTTCGTATGTGTCATATGTAGTTCTTACCCCAACATCGATTTTTCCTGATAGTAAGGAACATGTGTACCAAGTTTGATTGAAATCGGTCCAATAGTTTAGGAGATGTGGAACATACATACATACAATCAGCCTACTTTGTAAGATGTGTAGATATCATTTACGTTATATATCCCTCCTTTTCATTAACTATGAAGACATCTATATACATAAAAATTAATTGCTGTTCGTTAGTCTCGCTAAAACTCGAGAACCGATTTGGCTATTTTTAGTCTTGAAATATTCATGTAAGTCCAGGGAAGGTTTAAACGGTGATAAAACATGGAAAAGATGTCCGGAAAAGAGGAAAATCGGGAAAAACTGAAACAGCTTTTTTCCAGTGAGCTATCAAAACCGTTCGTCCAATTGCGTTAAAAGTTTGTAGATTTGCTGTTGAAAGCAAGAGGAAGGTTCGCACTTTCGCCCGTAAAGTAGGAAAATTTAGGAAAAACTGAAAGCGATTTTTTTTCTTTGAATAAAAATCAATTGCCAAATGTATGTAAGAGCATCACTTGAGTACGGCTTGACAGAACAAGGTTTGTGTGAAATAATTTTTTTGGAAAATCTACCGGAAGATTGGAAAATTTGAGAAAACTGGAAGTGCGTTTTCATCAATGTGTTTTTGATTGAATTGCCGGGTCGACTAGATGACCCGGTGAACTTCTTATCACTTAACTCTTAATATAAACCATATTAATTTAAATTATATGTATTTTAGATCCGGTAGCTTTATAAAGGCATTATCAGATAGTGTAAGTATTTGCTCGAAAGTGGGCGGAAAGAGTGGGCAAATCACGCACCGATGTCCAGGATAATGTTCGTGTCACACTCGTGGAAGTTCAGGAAAGGTTTAAACGGTGATAAAATATTGAAAAATTGCTAGGCAAATTTATATTTAAAACATGTAAAATAATGACATGGTTGTTGTGTTCATAAATATATTTTGAAAGAGTAAAGTTCGCTTTTCACGATCTGAACCCGTATATGAACTATCAAAAATAAAAGTGAATTACTGTTCGTTAGTCTCGCTAAAACTCGAGAACGGCTGAACCGATTTGTTTGTATATCATTACATAAGCCACTGAATCTATTGTGAAGAAATCTGGTGTGGAGATAGCTTGAGCGTTGAATACCGGATAAGATACTTTACAAAGTGTTAATTCAAGATATTTTTTGATTTGGAGAATATATAGCGAAATATCGAACAATAATTACTATATGGAAAAGCTATATTTCTGAACGCACCCAACACAACAACCAAGTCATTATTTTACATGTTTAAATCTAAATTTTCCTCGCTTTTTTTCATATTTTATCACCGTTTAAACCTTCCCTGAACTTCCAGTAATGTGACATGAACATTATCCTGGAAATGTGTGCGTGATTTGCGGGCTCTTTCCGCCCCCTATTGAGCTGATACTTAGATTATCTGATGATGCCTTTATAAAGCAACTTGGTCTAAAATACATATGATTTAAGTTAATATGGTTTATGTTAAGAGGTAAGTGATACAAAGTTCACCGGGTCATTTAGTATCCTATAATTTTTATTCTCAAGTTGTAAACGAAAGTATAGAAGAACTTTTTTTTTGTACGTGGCGTACGTCCTGTGACGATGTTGAGGAAACATAGGAACCGCCTACGGGGATATAAAGAGACATTTGGAGGCAAGGAAAGCAGCTTGACTGTCAAAAGTTCAGATGAAAAACCAGTAAATACCTAAGAAAGGAAAGATGAAAGATGGAAGGAATATATAAAGGGACTGTACAAGGGAAACGAGTGCATCTTTGTAGAAAGAGAATAGAAAGTAGATGAAAATGAGATAACAGAAACAATACTCCGAGAAAAATTTGACAGAGAACGATAAGATTTAAGTCGAAACAAGACCCTAGGAGTAGATGATGCATCTTCTGAACTACTGATATCCTGGGGAGAGTCAGCAATGACGAATATATTCCGCCATGTGTGCATGGTGTATGAGGCAAACGATATAGCCTCATACTTCAATAAGAGCGTAATAATTACAATTCCAAAGAAAGAAAGTGCACTCGTATGTGAAAATTACAGAAGTACCTGTTTTATAAGTCATGGTTGCAAAATACTGATACGAACTATTTACAGAAGTATGGAAAAACTGGTAGAATCCAACCTCGGGGAAAATCAGTTTGGATTTAGGAGAAATGTAGGAACACTGGAGTCAGTACTCACCTTAAGGCTTATCTTATTATAGGAAAGAAAACATACATTTACAGTTTTTGTAGATTTGGAGAAAGCTTTTGGCAATGTTGACTGGAATACACACTTCAGAATTCTGCAGAATTTTTCCTACCGTCTGTGGAAACACTGACTAAGGAAATCCTGCGAAGAATAATCAAGGAAAAGAGTCTCCCTCGATCAAAGAACATAATCTCAGTTGGAAGTCAGACGATAGTCAAGTAATGTAACTGAATGTTTTCAAAGTGAGTGATAATGTGAACTTCGTGTCCGACAAGTGTTTTCTTGCCGCCGTGGAGTGGCCGGGAGTTCTAAAGAGCCTTGCTGCGGAGCGCGCGGTGGCTCGCCGTCGGAGGTTCGAGTCCTCCCTGGTGCATGGGTATGTTTGTTGTCCTTAGATTAGTTTATTTTATTTTAAGTAGTTTGCAAGCCTAGGGAATAATACCAAAGAAGTTAAGTCCCATAGATTTACAGACATCTGAACATTTTAAACGATTGGTTCCGTCCACGACCGCGGCGGAGCGGCCGAGCGCATTGAGGCGCTATGCTACTATGCGCGAGGCCGTTCCCCGTCGGGGGTTCGATTTCCCCCTCGGGCATGGATGTTAGTGCTGTCTTTAGTATAAGGTAGTTCATAAGCAGCTTGTAAGTTTAGGGACTGTTGACCCCGCAGTTAAGTCCCATAAGCTTTACAAACATTTGAACATTTGAATTGTTCCGTCCACACACAGGAGCAATGTAATGAAAAGTCATCTCACGATTTGACAGCAGTGATCGTTTCTTGCTTATCTACATGGGTACATTTTCTGTATAACAGATTGTATTACAGGAAAAAACAATCATTTTCGTCGAGACCGCTAAACATAACACGACCGCGGAAAGGCTTTCACATTGAACCGTATGTGTGTGTTAACCTGAGACATTTACCATTTCTGTTTCCTTCTTGTTGCTTGCTTAACGTACACGAGGGTCGAAGAACTCAGGTTTCCTTGAGGTCACTTGACCTGTGCTGTCACTGACTGACAAAAGCAAACCTCGCAGCCGTCATGTTGATTCAAATGTTTGCGAAGCTAACATGCCGTGTCGGTGGTTTTTGTATTTACACATGCGTGACAGGCCGGCAGAATCAAAGCACACGGCCACCATGTTGATTCGAGTGTTTACAAAGCTAACATGGCGTAATTCGTGATTTTCGTATTTATACTTGCGAATAATGAAAATATACAGTTCCACTGATACACTCCATTAAAAATCTATCCCAAACGAGTCTTTTTATTGAATTTGATGTGCTAAAGCACGGCTGGGAAGCCGGATGCGGCCCGCGAATGGCTTCAGCCCTTCGCCCACGATGCATTTACGGACATTTTCGTAGACATTCGGCGCATCTGAATTGCTGTTCACGATGCAGACTAACAAATGTTTGAGCAATATTATTTTGTCACCGCTGAATCTGTACAAGAAAAACAAATACATTTCCAGTCTGAGCATGAATTTAACATCCCGCGTGTTAATGAGAATGAGGAGAGGGGGGAACACATCTCTACATTGAAGGGATTTTTGTGTCTGTATCACGGCTGGAAACACACCAGGCTGTTTACTGTAGACTTTATAATCTTTGGCAGTAGGCTATAATGACAGTTACTAACTACTCTGGAGTGAGAAAAGCTTGTTATCTGTTGCTGATTCATGTGTCTATTTTTCCGTGATAACAAGATTCATGGCGTGCTGTCTTCAATTTTAACATTTACATGTGCTCAGTGTTACTATATAGATATGAGATGAACATAAATAATCATTTTCTCAGTGAAGCGTATTTGCAATCGTAATGTGGTGACATGCGTAGCAGAAAAGAAGTGTCAGTCATATACATCAGGCATTAAGCCTAAATAATGAGAAAGTCGTGTAATAAGCTCTAAACAAAATCCGTTACACTTCATTCACACTATAAATTAGTCAAAGCTAAAATTCGTATTTCAAATAAAAACATCGGAATTACAATTAAAAATACAATTCAAATGTGGAGAAGACAAACTTTAGGCGTATTTCATCGACAGAACATTTAGTAGATACAACAGTTCTCCTAAATAAACTGTCTACACTAGACTTGGCAGTCCTATTCTGGAATATTTCTGCGGACTGTCGTTACCAGGTGGGACTGACGGTAGACGTGGATAAACTTTCGAGAAGGACAGTTCATTTTGTATTGTGTGTCACGGACATGGTGCACGAGTCGTGGTGCAAATCATTGAAAGAAATATGTTATTAGTTATGGTGAAATATATTTACGAAATTTATTTCACGGACTTTCTTCAGTGATTGCGAACATAATTTGTTGACACCCACCTAAAAAGAGAGACATGATCATCATAATACAGTGAGAGAAATCAATTCAAACGGAAAGATTTACATCTTCCTTTTTACGGCGCGCTTTTCGAGAATGGAACTGTAGAGAAATAGGCTAAAAGCGGTTTAGATGAACACTCTAACATGCACTTGACTGTGAATTGCTAGTAGTTATGTAGAAGTGGCTAGAAATGTTATGTTAGCGCACTTACGTGTTACCAAACGTAATCAAATGTTTGTAAATCTAACGGACCAAACTGCGTAGTCATCATTCCGTAGCTTACAAACTACTTTAACCTAGGTAAACTAACCTACGGACAAACACACACACACACCCATGCCAAACATAATCAATTCAAGAAGTAAATTACTCTGTAGTTTCAGATACTAATATAAAAATTACATTAAACAAAAACCGACAAAAATACCATCAGTTCGCTGTATAAAATAAACTATTGATCACACAATTACAATATTATAGCCTCCGATTAATATGCGGGGACTTTATTCCACACAGTATGAGAAATCTTTCTTATAACTCACCATACAGTAGAATCCACTGGATTACAAACTGTTCAGTATTTAAGCTTTCACTGAAAAGGCTTTCTTCCAAAGCAGAAGAGACTCACAGACTTTTACACAAACACAACTCACACACACACATGACGTCTTTCTCCCGTCAATGAGGCCGAATGGCGATTCCACCCGATGGGAACAGCAGTTGGCAGTGAGGATAAGAAGGAAGTAAGCTAGTGCTACCTGGATGGATATGGATAAGGTCAGGAGAAGGCTGTAAGGTGCAGTGTTTGGGCGGGTGGCATAGGAGAAGGGGGGTGGGAGAATGAAGGAAGAGGAAATTAGAGAACGGAAAAGTCTGACGAATGCATAGCTGGAATGAAGACTATGTAGGGCTGGTGTACTAACAGGTAAGGAGACAGATGGAGAGCAGGCACTAGTTAAGAATACGAGGGTTGTTTTTTAAGTAAGGGCCGTTCGCGCATATAGTCCCGTAGTTCGCGCGGACGCCGCAACAAGCCACCGCGCCACTTGCCGGCATCCTTCCCGTTGACACTGATGCCAGTTGCAGCTCTGTAGCTGACGTGTACGCATCGCTGTGCTACTTTATAATGTTTTCGATTATTGGATCGCCCACCGCGTGTGAGATACGGTCAGTGATACATTTTTGACCGCGAGAAGCCTATCAGCTGCAGAAATTCATCGTCAGTAAACAGAAGTTTATGGCTTGAATGTAATGAATGAAGGTAAAGTGCATCAATGGGTTAGAAAGTTTAAAAATGGCCGTCAAAACGTCCATGACGAAGAACGCTCAGGCCGGCCTCTGTGATCTCTGATGATTTGGTGGCAGCAGTCGGAACAAAGATTCGTAAGGACAGAAGATTCACAATTTCCACTCTTTCTTTGGAATTTCCAGAAGTTTCAAGATCGGTTTTGTACAAAATTGTGTCTGAAAACCTAAACTTTAAGAAACTGTGTTCTCTGTGGGTACCCAGACTCCTCACAGTGGACCACAAAAGAAAGAGATTTGCCACTTCATTGAATTTTTTTATTCGTTACGAGGAAGAAGGGGATGACATGTTGAGTCAAATTGTCACTGGAGATGAAACATGGGTATCCCATATGACTCCCGAAAGCAAGCGACAATTGATGGAATGGCGACACACAACCTCACCCGTCAAGGTCAAAGCCAAACAGACGCCGTCAAAGCGCAAGATTATGGCAACTGTGTTGTGGGACCGGCTCGGTGTTTTGCTAGTGGACTTTATACCACGAGGAACGACAATCAACTCAGATGCCTACTGTGCAACTCTAAAGAAGCTCCGCAGAGCAATTCAAAACAAAAGGCGCTGCATGCTGACAAAAGGAGTTTTGCTCCTGCACGATAACGCTAGGCCCCACACCTCTCAAAAGACTCGGGATTTGGTTGATTCTTTTGGCTGGGAAGTTTTGGACCATGCACCATACAGCCCCAACCTTGCTCCTAGCGATTTTCACCTTTTCCGGTACCTGAAACACCATCTTGGCGGGCAGCGCTTCAATGATGACGATGAAGTGAAAGCAGCCGTGAACTCTTGGCTGTCGGAGCATGCGGCCGAATTCTTTGAAGAGGGAATTAAAATTTTTAAATAATAACGGTACTTACTTAAAAAAACAACCCTCGTATAATGCAGAGAGAGTTCCTATATGCACAATTCAGAAAATCTGATGGTGGCAGGAAGGTTGGTAATGGCGTATGCTGTGAATCTATCAGTGAAGTGCCGGACAGCATGTTCAATTAATATTCAACACTGCCTGCATCGTATCACTTCCCCATCGAATCGTAGCCCGTCCCCAGAATATCCTGATATAGAACATTGCCTCACCATCACCCCCAAATCCCTGAAAACGAAATCCAGCCTTATATCCACAGACAGAAGTGCAGTTCACCTTTTAAAATCGCCGGCCTTTTAACTCTACCTGTCGATAAAAAAGGCTACACCATTGTGGTATTCAGCCACAAGGATTGCCTGGCACAGGGACTCTGCCAATTGTCAGATGGTGGTGTTGTTGTGGTCTTCAGTCCACAGACTGGTTTGATGCAGCTCTCCAAGCTACCCAGTACTCTGTAAGCCTGAGAATAAGTACGGCAACCTACATCCCTTTGAATCTACTTACTGTATTCGTCCCTCGGTCTCCCTCTACGATTTTTACCGCACACACTTCCCACAATGCTACACTCCAGACAAATGCTTTCAGAAAGGGTTTCCTAACATTTAAATTAATAGTGGATGTTAAAAAGTTTCACTTCTTCAGAAACGCTTTTCTTCCCATAGCAATTCTGCATTTTATAGCGCCGCGGTGGAGTAGCCGAGCGGTCTAAAGCGTCTCGCTGCGGAGCGCGCGGTTGCCCGCCGTGGAGGTTCGAGTCCTCCCTGGGGCATGGATGTGTGTGTGTTGCCATTAGGTTAGTTTACCTAGGTTTAAGTAGTCTGTAAGCTACGGACTGATGACCACGCAGTTTGGTCCGATAGATTTACAGATATTTGAACATTTTGCATTTTATATCTTCTTTACTTTGTACCACCCACATAACAAACTCATCACTATTTTTATTGTCTCATTACCTAATCTAATTCCTTCAGCATCTAATTCCTTCCAGGAACTGCATTCCATTACCCTCATTTTGCTCTTGTTAATGTTCATTTTATATATTCCTTTCAAGACCCTGTCCAATCCGTTTAATTACTCTTCCAGGTCCTTTGCTGTCACTGACAGAATTACAATGTCATCAGCAAACCGCAAGGTTTTTACTCTCTTTCAAAAATGTTCAAATGTTTGTATAGCTTATGAGACTTAACTACGGGGTCATCAGTCCCTAAACTTACAAACTACTTATGAACTAGCTAACACTAAGGACGGCACAAATATCCATGCCCGAGGAGGGATTCGAATCCCCGACCGTAGTGGCCGTGCAGACCGTGACTGGCACGCCGCAGTCTCTTTCCTGGACTTTAATTACCTCTCCAAATTTGTCCCTGTATTCCTTCACAGCTTGCTCAATGTACAGACTGAACAACATTGGGGAAAGGCTACAACCCTTACTCACTTCCCAACCACTGCCACCCTTTCATGCATTTCGACTCTTATAAATTCTGTCTGCTTTTTGTACAAGTCATGTATAGCTCTTCGCTCCCTACCTCCAGAATCTGAAAAAGTTATTCCAGTCAGCATTGTCAAAAGCTTTGTCCAGATCCACAAATGCTAAAAACGTAGGTTTGCCTTTCCTTAATCTATCTTCTAAGATAAGCCGTAACGTATAGCCTAGCGTGTTCCTACATTTCTCCTAAATCGAAATTGATCTTTCCCAAGGTCGGGTTCCACCAGTTTTGTCTGTAAATAATTCGTGTTAGTGTTTTGCAACCATGACTTATTAAACTGATAGTTCTGTAATTTTCACATTTGTCTGCACTTGCTTTCTTAGGTATTGGAATCACTCCATTCTCCTTGACGTCTGAGGATATTTTCCCTGTCTCATACATCCTGGAACCGGGTGGAACAATTTGTTCATGATTGGCTCGCCTAACGATAGTAGCAGTTCAGACGGAACATCACCCACTCCAGGGGCCTTGTTTCGACTCAAGTCCTTCAGCGCTCTGTCAAATTCTTCTCGCAGTATCATATCTCCTATCTCATCTTCCTCTACTACGTCTTCCATTTGTCGAATACTGCATTGAAGTTTATTTCCTTTGTACAGGCCTTCTATATATTTCTTCTATCTTTGAGATTTCTCTTCTTTGCTTAGTACTAGTTTTCCATCTGAGTTCTTGATATTCATTCCACTGCTTTTCTTGTCTCCAAATGTCTATTTTAGTTTCCCGTAAGTGGTATCTATCGTTTCCCTAGTTATACATTCTTTTATGTCTTGCATTTCTCCGCATGCCACTTCCGCTTTGCCAGTCCCTGTAAACCTCATTTTCCAGACTTCTGTATTCCCTGTTGCCTGCTTCACTTGATGCATTTTTATATTAACTCCTTTCATCAGTTAAGTTCAGTATCTCCTGTGTTGTCCAAGGATTTATATTAGGCCTTGTCCTTCTGCCTGTATGATTCTCTGCGGCCTTCACTACTCTATCAGATTTACTCATTCTTCTTCTACAGTATTACTTTCCCCGGTTTCAGACAATGCCTAATGCTGCCTCGAAAACTTTCGACCACCTCTGGTTCCTTCACTTTGTCCAGATTCCATCTCCTTAATTTTCTAACTTTTTACAAAGTTTTAACCTACAGTTTTAACTATTAAGTTATGATCAGCGTCTATATCTACCAATTGATACGTCTTACAGTTTAAAGCCTGGTTTCTAAAGTTTTGCCTTACCGTTATAAAGTCAATCTGGTACCTCCTAGTGTCGCCTGGTCTCTTCCACGTATATAACCTTCTTTCATGATGATTAAACAAAGTGTTTATGATGATTAAATTGTGCTCTGTGCAACATTCTACCAGGCGATCTCCTCTATCATTCGTTTTCCCCAGTCCATATTCACCGACAACATTTCCTTTTCTTTCCTTTCCTACTACCGAATTCCAGTCAGCAATCACTATTAAGTGCTAATAACTTCTTTTATCTCCTCATACATACATTCGATCTCCTTATCATCGGCGGAGCTAGTTGGCAAATAAACTTGTACTACTGTGGTCGGTATTGGCTTCGTGTCTATCTTTGTTAAGATAAAGCGTTCACTATGTCAGATGCGTCCTCTTATAAATCCTGTCACAGTGATACATTCGGCTGAATCTCCCTGCAGTCGCCCCTCAGACCCTCTTACCTGAGTCTCTAAAAGACATGTCCGAAAGAACAGACACCACATATACATAACACATGATTGTAATAGCTAAGAAAGGATAATGTAATGTAATCTAATCAGGCGATGCTGAAGCAATTAGATGAGTTTTGTTACTTGAGCAGTAAAATAACACACGATGATCGCAGTACAGAGGATATAAGCTGCAAAATGGTAATGGTAAGAAAAAAATTTTATGAAAAAGAGAAATTTGGTAACATTGAATTTAATTTTAATGTTACGAAGTCGTTACTGAAGGTATTTACGTGAAGTGTTGCTCTGTACGTTTAGTGAAACACGGACGGCAAATAATATACACAGGAAGAGAATCGAAGCATGTTGAACATTAGGTGAGTAGATCGCGTGACGAATGAGAAGGTATTCAACAGAATTGGGGAGAAAAGGAATTTCCGTCATACCTTTACTAAAAGACGAGCAATACGGGAAGGACACATTCTTAGACATCAAGAAATCATAAATTTAGCATTGGAGATGTGTGGGGTAAAAATCACAAAGGCGGGCCAAGAGACGAATATAGTAAGCAGATTCAATTTGCTTTGGTTGCCGTTATTATGAGGGCATGAAAAAGCTTGTTCAGTATAGTCTCCGGACTGAAGGCCAGAACAACAAGAGCTCAAAAGAGATGCTCTGTTCACGCTTCTGTTTTTCTAAACTCCTTACGACTTTCCCCGTCTCTCTAATGGTCACGCTGTCTACGGAACGTTAAACCCCAATCTTTCTTCTTCTTATGAAACTTTCTCTTCCCGCAGTCAGTGGATTTAGCATAATATTTTGCGTAATTCTGGACCTAACTTAAAAATATAAAATGCTGCCTTTATCTACTCATAATAGGTAAAATCTAATACAATAAAGTATCACGATAATTCGAAATTGTGTCATTGTCTTGAATCTTGTGACGCCCCTTTAGTTTTAAGTATTTTCCTCATTTCAAAAAGCACATGCGTGCAAGCCAAAGTGGCAATATACGTTAATTAGTAGAAAGTATCTGCAATCATAATGTACACTAGCATGGAGTCTGTAATAGTTCTAAGAGGCCATTATTTAACGTCTGTTAAATTCAAAATAATATTTTAAAACTTAATTCCATCTCATTTGTGTGAATATTACACACGGTCTCAAGTTTCAGTGAATAACAACTGAAGTGATTTTACGTCTGTCTCAAAGAACACTGGATCGTTTCCTAATTCGATTAAACTCATTATTATTTTGTGTGATGTTCAGTACTAGAATCGTCTGAACCTACTAGGAAGCCCAGTGTTAGTCTTTCAGTACAAGAGTATACGTGATAAAGCCAATGTGGTCGCTTCCTGGAATTTTGAACCATTTTAACACACCCATGAACTTTTTAATCAAGAATTACTCTGGGAGAAAGTGAAGAACGAAGTTACTGTGCTTGCATTAATGTTCTGTTGGCTTCACCTCCCGAACATTTTAAGTAATTAATTTCTCCAACTTTAGAGGCTACAACAATTTAATTTTGTTAGAAGCTCGGTGTTATTCCATAGGTGACATTTGGTCAAATCGCAGAGTTAATTACTTATTCACTCGCAGAAATGCAACCGCATCTCGCAGAAACCTCAGTCAACTTTCATTTGGACGATTTCCATGATCAGTATCAAAAATAATATATTCCATGTTAACTAAACATCAGTACAGAGTAACAGTTCACTGTGTTCACTTGAAAGTAATATCTTATTGTGGTACATTCCTGCAGCCAGACGTTGCTTATAAATGCGTAATGATATACATTGAATTTCCTGCACTGCTTTACGATGAAAGAAATAAAAAAAATTGGAGCAACCAGCCAACTTAAAAACCGCATTGATGTGTTTTACGGTCCACTTTATGTTCTCTTGTTGTTTCGTGATTTTTCTAAATATTTCGACAAAAAATAATAAAACATTAATAATAGAAAATTAAATATATAAAAATGGTAACATCATGTACGACATTTAAAAAATGAATATCAAAAACATAATAATAATATATAATATTGTTATCTACATGATTTTGTCTGAACTCCTTATCGTCAAACTTTCTCTGCCATACAATGCTACATTCCAGACAAATCCAGTCAGATCACTTCCTAACGTTTAAAATAATCTTGAATATCAAAAAACTTCTCTTCTTCAGAAACTCTTTTCTTCCCATAGTAATTCTGCATTTTGTAATTATCTTCTTTACTTTGGCCATCAAAAGTTATCTTGCTAGTCAAATAACAAAACTTATTTAGTACTTTTATCATCTCATTACGTAATCTAATTCCTTCAGCATCACCCTATTTTCTGACACTACATTCCAGTACCCTCGTTTTTACTTCATTTTATATCTTCCTTTCAAGACACTGGCTATTCCATTTAATTGCTCTTCCCAGTCCTTTGCTGTCTCTGACAGAATTACTATGTCATCAGTAAATTGCAAGGTTTTCATTCCCTCTCCCTGGACTTTAATTCTCTCTCCAAATTTCTCCTTGTATTCCATCACAGTTTGCTCAATGTACAGATTGAACAACATCGTGGAAAGGCTCCAACCCTGTCTCACTCCCTTACCAACCAGTGCGACCCTTTCATGCCCTTCGACCCAAATAATTGCTGTCTTTTTTTTTGTACAAGTTGAATATAACTCTTTGGTAACTATATTTTACTCCTGCTACCTTAAGAATTTGAAATTTGTATTCCAATCAACATTGTCAAAAGCTTTGTCCAGATCCACAAATGCTAAAAACTTAGGCTTGCCTTTCCTTAACTTATCTTTTAAGATAAGTAGTAATGTGAGTTTTGCCTCGCGTGTTCCTACATATCAAATTATTAAATTGTGGTCTGCACAAAATTCTACTTGGCGATCTCCTCATTCATTCCTTTTCCTCAGTCCATATTCACCTACTACATTTCCTTCTCTTCCCTTTCCTACTACTGAGGTCCAGTCCCCCATCAGAATTAAGTTTTCTTCTCCTATTTCATGGTACTCATTTCAAAAATATTTAAATGTTTAGAAATCTAAAGGACCAAACTGCTGAGGTCATCGGCGCCTAGACTTACAAATTAATTAAACTAACTTCATTTCGAAATGCAGGAAATGCAGCGGTGAGTGATTGCTTATTTTTGTGTCTTGATAGGTCACAAAGAGAGGGAAAGGAAAGCCAAACAGGCATACGTAGAAAGTTCTTGGCGTACACAAGATGAATGCAACTGCAGGAGCACTGCAACTTGTGTATCACAGTGTAAAAATAACCTCAGTTACAGTAGCACATATTGCTACGTCAAACTAATAAAGTATTCAGTGATTCATGCATTAATAAATAAATAAGTTAAAGAAGTACGACTTTTATGTTCGCAATGTAGTAACACTTTTGTAGAGAATAATAATACCAGTACTGTTATTTACTTATTTGCTGTTCTCTATAGGTAGTATACTTTAGCGTCCTTATTGGCACACTTTTAGTGTTTTAGGTAACATGTCCTTTTGACAGCTGGAAATGTAACTGGAAATAACGCCTTAACCGTTCATCTAAGACAAAAACTGAATATATGAATTTGTAAGGAAACTATTGTCCACAACTCTTCTGTCTTGTGCTTTTTTTCAGATATATTTGCAAGAATTTGACACTGCCTGTGTGACTGTAATGTGTTTCCACTTTTTAGTTCGCGCCTTTCAACCGATCGGCATCAAATTTTACAGATGTATTTGATGGCCGCCAGTGACCAAAATCTTCCTCTGGCTCCATAAACGGGTCGCTGTTAGAGGACTGCACTATGCCTAAGATCTGAAAATTTTTTAACTAAATTCTGCTCATATTTTAATATCGAGTTACATTACTTTGAATATTTTTTCGTTATTGGTATAAACATATGAAGATGCATTTCTTGACAATGTTTTACCATTATATTCTTTTGATGTACGAGGGGCATTCAAGTTCCAAGGCCTCCGATTTTTTTTCTCCGGACTGGAAAGAGATAGAAACATGCGCATTGTTTTAAAATGAGGCCGCGTTCATTGTCAATACGTCCCAGAAATGGCAGCACCGTACGGCAGATGGAATTTTATCGCCAGCGGCGAGAATGAGAACTGTTTTAGATATTTAAAATGCCGACGGTTTCCTTACTTGAACAGGGTGCAATCATTCGTTTTCTGAATTTTCACGGTGTGACACCAATTGAAATTTATCGACAGTTGAAGGAGTCATGTGGTGATGGAGTTTTGGATGTGTCGAAAGTGCGTTCGTGGGTGCGATAGTTTAATGAAGGCAGAACATCGTGTGACAACAAACCTTAACAACCTCCGGCTCACACAAGCCGGTCTGACGACATGATCGACAAAGTGGAGAGAATTGTTTTGGGGGATCACCGAATGACTGTTGAACAGATCGCCTCCATAGTTGGCATTTCCGTGGGTTCTGTGCACACAATCCTGCATGACGACCTGAAAATGCGAAAAGTGTCATCCAGGTGGGTGCCACGAATTCTGACGGACGACCACAAGGTTGTCCGTGTGGCATGTTGCCAAGCAATGTTGACGCGCAACGACAGCATGAATGGGACTTTCTTTTCGTCGGTTGTGGCAATGGATGAGAGTTTGTGACACTTGCGGGGAGTGACACTTGCGCGGAAAGGGAATGTGTAGACACTTGCGCGGAGACCCGGACGCTGCAGGTAGTGAACAGGGTGTTCCAGAAGTAGGGATACACCACCCCTACTCCTCGCCCTCCAGCCGCTACCTGTGCCGTATTCAGGGAAAGGCCCACCGAGCGAGGTGGAGCAGTAGTAACGGCCCGGAGATATCACAGCCTCATTCAACAGGGAGATAACACGTCACACAAATATCACTCGATTTACAATACAGCACCATATGAAGAGGAATGTGATGAAATCGGAATTGAGCACAACCGTTGCTAACTACAATTTCGGATTTACTGCATTTTGAGTCAGAATTCGCATCTACATTCGCATTTATCGCAAATGCGAATTTTTCTTGTCCCAAGTAATACCTCTAAAAATAAACAGCTGATCAAGGCACTAAAAGCAAGGGCAAATCTTTGGGTGTATTACTACAAATAACTAAAACACAATTTGATCGTGGAATTATATACAATCTCATTATAAAGGTTTATTGTAGGTGGTTTTGAGCAGTTTTTAAATATGTTAGGAATAGCATTATGAAATATAGACAGCTACACCTTATGTTTATTATGAGATATCGATTTCGGCTAATTTCAGGTCATCTTCAAGTCTCAAACAACAGGTGTTACTTATGCATTTTTCCAGTGGCACTCATAACCTCTATGTGTTTACACACGCCGGCCGCGATGGCCGAGGAGACTAAGACGCTCCAGTCACGGTCTGCACGGCCACTACGGTCGAGGGTTCGAATCCCCCCCGGGCATGGATATTTGTGCCGTCCTAGTTCGTAAGTAGTTCATAAGTAGTTTGTAAGTTTAGGGACTGATGACCCCGTAGTTAAGTCCCATAGACTATACAAACATTTGAACACTTTGTTTACACACGAGGTCTAACGTTGTTAATCGCGTTAGCGATGAAAACAGGACCCAGAATCTTTGCGTCTAAATGATACATATATTGGTGTGATGTCTTATTTCGAAAGAACAGACATCACACCAATACATATATAGCTCTCGGTAAAGTGGAACGGTACGATGTCGTTACGTAGCACAGCACAGCCGACTGGAAACGCAGGAGAAGTGCAAACAACGTTCTCTCCTCAGAGGTATGATTAGGTTCGACGTAGACTTCTACAACATACAGTCTACACGGCGAAGATTACACCAAAAAATTTAACGTTTCGTCTACTTTGGCGATAGCAACCAAATTTTAAAATCGTGTCTACTACGTAAAGATGTAGCAACACAAAACGCTTCAAGTCCAAAACTTCACTGATTTTCGAGTTCTGAATTTTTAATATGTTTTTAATATTATTACAGAAAAAACATATTTGGGACTCACACTACAATTTTCATATGGCAGAATTTGTAGGTACATTCACAAGACATAAGTCAACGGTTGTGTGCATTCATCTTATGAGAAATATCAATCATTTGTTTTCAGTGTTTACTTCAAATTTCTCTTTTAAGTTTCTTTAATTATTAGTACTTAAATGTGGTTATGAAATAAATAAATTACGTGTATATGTGTAGTCTTATGCGTCCAAACTACTTAGATCATTGGTCGCTAGACTTACACACTACTTAATGTTACTTAAAATAATTTAGGCAAAGTACAAACAAACATACCTATCTCCGAGAAAGGACTCGAACCTCCGACCGGACCGGCCGCGCAATTTGTGACACAAATTACATGTTTGATAATATTAATGCATGAAATCACGTCAAGACTACTTCCTGCAAAAATTTCGACAAAAAAAAAGTTGGCACTGAGTTTAGAAAAACAAAATTCTGGTATATTGGATTTTAACATTTTATCAAAAATTAAATGTTACTACAAGAGATACAGCCATTCAAATTTACGGGCACCATAACGTTTTCCCTTCCTGAGTAAATGAGCTGCTTCTTATAGTTTCAACACCTTTTTCTTGAATGTTCTGAATATAAATCTTCACACAGACTTCTTGAGGAGGAGAGTGATACGGATATCTGATTGTAAACCACTGCCTATTACCTTAGACCTTTTTGACTGTACTGAACAGTAGTTCCGCGTATTCCGTAATTTATATTTATACAGTTAACAGGCAATGTAATTTATAACCAACTATTGGCTGCCAATTTCGCTTCATTTTTCCTGGAAGTCTTGCAACTTGTTTCTCCCTGTTGGTTTATGCCAAGTTCGGAGTAAAAATGGTTCTATATGACGGTGATGGAAAATAGAATTTATCTTTAGCATTATTTCGGTGTGTGACAGTCCCTTACACATTCCGTATTTCATACATTTCTTAGATGTATTTGTAATTCGAATACAGCCAAATCATTTTGGGGTCTACGAATAAACGTTTTAAGTATGTAAAACACTCATTGACTTATTATTAACGTTTTTTAATTGAAGGTTTAAGATTGCATCTCCTATTAAAAAGCATAGTAGCTATTTTTAAAGAGATGGAAGTTGCGTGATAGTGGGGTTAACTACATAGCGGTCAATTACATCAACGTATCTGTGCAGGATGCCTAATATATTTATTGCTTGCGCAGGTGTCTTGATATGCTTAGTGTTCTGAATAATATGCTTTTAGGAGGTATGACTGTGGAAAGTCATAGTCTTGTAGTAGCAGAGACAAACACTCCAAACATTATCACTATTAAAATACCTTTTTGTTTACAGGAGGAACATTCAATGGATTAATATGTAGTTAGAACAAGTTACTATATTGCTCTTCAGCTTGCAAAGGGTTGTGCAATTTCACTGACTTTCGTGTTATTTTGACAGTGTGGAAACTTGACAACAGCAGTGCTAGACTTGTTGGTGTGCCTGTACCCAGGAAAAGCCTTTAGCCGCCCCAAGGGCCCCGGGTTCCGCGCAAGTGTCACTCCGCGCAAGTGTTCCAACCCCATGGATGAGACGTGGATGCCATTTTTCAATCCAGAAACAAAGCGCTAGTCAGCTCAATGGAAGCACACAGATTCACCGCCACCAAAAAAATTTCTGGTAACCGCCAGTGCTGAAAAAATAATGGTGTCCATGTTCTGGGACAGCGAGGGCGTAATCCTTACCCATTGCGCTCCAAAGGGCACTACGGTAACAGGTGCATCCTACGAAAATGTTTTGAAGAACAAATTCCTTCCTGTACTGCAACAAAAACTTCCGGGAAGGGCTGCGCATGTTTTGTTTCACCCAGACAATGCACCCGCACATCGAGCTGACGTTACGCAACAGTTTCTTTGTGATAACAATTTTGAAGTGATTCCTCATGCTCCCTACTCACCTGACCTGGCTCCTAGTGACTTTGGGCTTTTTTCATCAATGAAAGACACTCTCCGTGGCCGCACATTCACCAGCCGTGCTGCTATTGCCTCAGCGATTTTCCAATGGTCAAAACAGACTCCTAAAGAAGCCTTCGCCGCTGCCATGGAATCATGGCGTCAGCGTTGTGAAAAATGTGTACGTCTGCAGGGCGATTACGTCGAGAAGTAACGCCAGTTTCATCGATTACGGGTGAGTAGTTAATTAGAAAAAAACAGAGGCCTTAGAACTTGAATGCACCTCGTAAGTGATTTAATGGAAGTTCGAATAATGGTTTCAGGTTGGTATTTCATCTTCTAGTGATGAATATATCGCAGGAAAATATCTCTCTATAAAGCAGTGTTTTCAACCTTTTCGAATATGCGTCCCCTTCCAAGTAAAACTATACTGACGACCCCATTCCCAATTAAAATATTCTGGCAACTCCCCCCCCCCTTTCTCACGATCATTAACAAAACTATGTTATCTCAAAATAAACATATTTGGTGTTTTTTCTTTTGCATCACCTTTCTTTTAAATTGTTGGACGAAGTTTTTCTGTGTAATTTACGATATATAACACATTATCCTATTTCCGATACAAAAATATATTTTACTTAACAACTATTTCTCATTTCACGCACGACTCGGAAGCGAATTATGTAACTTAAGAAAAACCCCACTGTATAGACAATTTGTAAAGAAGTGGCCCTTTTTTTTTAGAATTTTTCAGATTTACTTACGGGATCAAATTATTTTACCTATCAATTGGTTCCTGAAAACAGTTTTCCAACTATGCGCTTATTCATCATTAACACAATATATTATAAAATAATTTATAAACTATTAAATTCGTAATTAAGTTACACAAAAAGCTTCGTAATTTTAACAAATTTCGTTTAGGTATACACTTCTATATTGCTGAATTATGGTGCCAGTACTTCCTCCTCTGACGTCGACCCCAAGTAAGACTTTGCTTCCAACCACAGGTTGAAAAACACTGCTATAAAGAAACACAATATTTTTTAAAAATAATTAAACCTTTTCTGAACGTCAGAGAAAATTTTTAATAATGAAATATTAAGAGAAATGTAGGAGATGTAAAAAATAACAAAAATTATTCTGCACAACTAAGAAAGTGTATAATTAAACCCAACAATAAAGAAGATGCACAACTAAGAAAAATGTATAATTAAACCCAAAAATAAAGAAGATGAAAAAAGGGTAACCGCTGCACTAAATGGTAAAATATTGTTACAATAAGAGAGTGTGGGTGGACGAGGATCCTCTTCAAAAATGATCATAAAAAAATTTCAATGTTAGCTAGAAAATAATTATGCTAATATAAAAAGTTTCACATAATAGAGTAAGTAAACCAACTACAAATAAAACTATTGCAAAATGGCAACGAAAAATTTTACTACAGAAATTATAATAATAAAAATCGTACTTGTCTGTTTTATGGCCCAATTTAGAAAATATTTCAAACAAAAGATAATAAAAATATAAACGAAATAAGTAATACATAACGTAAAATTAATCATATTATACTATATTTTAGAGACAAAGTTAGTATCATTTGACATTACTAAACTTTATACTACTGTATCTGTTCAGACCACAGTAGATATAGCAAAAAATCTCCGTACCTATAAAAATATATTATAGATGAACAAATTACTGATGTTAAATGGTTGTTGTCACTAGCAGTAAAAGTAAATTATTTTGAATTCAATGGGAAACTTTATAGATCATATGACGGCCTTGCAATGGGTAACCCGTTAGCAGGGATTTTAGCTGGGATTTTCATTAATTCACTTGAAGACAGACTTTTCAGTAGACACAACTCTGCGGGATTGGGCATCTTATCTTATTCGAGATACAATGGCACTAATGAAGGAATTGATCAGCTGTTCAACAAATTTAACAACCTCCATGATAAAGTTAATTTCACGTGTGAGCTTCAGAATGAAAGGCGCGAATTAAATTTCATGAATTTAAAATTGATGGTATCAGATGGAAAAATAACTTTCGACATCTATCGTAAACCTATGAGTACTGACCATGTCATACCTTCAGACTCAACACACCCTCAGTCCCATAAAAGTGCTTTCGTTCATTCTGCTATTCACCGTGCCCTAGCCACCCCTTTGTCACCTGACAAACTACAGGAAGAAATCGATATATATATATATATATATATATATATATATATATATATATATACATGTGGCGTCTGTTCCGAAAGAAACAGACGTCACTTCTGATCCTGCAGTTGTTATTATTTAATATTCACAGAATATATGACATCAACTGCGATTGGGCAAAGCTGAAAATGTGTACCCAGCCGGGATTCAAACCCGGGTCTCCTGCTTTATAGGCAGTTGCTCTGACCCCTACACCACTGGGGACACAGTGATCACCGCCCCTGCAAGGACTACCTAAGCACGCCTCCCGTCAGATACAAATTCCCAGCTTCGCCCTGCCCACAGTACTCAAACTCATAGTTATGAAACTAATTCCCGTAAGAGTAAGGGCTTCAAAGAGTAAGGGCTTCAAACTTGCCCACCCCTCCCCACTAACGATAGGATCATTGCCCGTCACCGGCATATTATGTATATACATGTGGCGTCTGTTCCGAAAGAAACAGACGTCACTTCTGATCCTGCAGTTGTTATTATTTAATATTCACAGAATATATGACATCAACTGCGATTGGGCAAAACTGAAAATGTATACCCAGCCGGGATTCGAACCCGGGTCTCCTACTTTCTAGGCAGTTGCGCTGTCCCTTACACCACTTTTTTTTTTCACAACAATTGCTACATAATATTAACTCTTCTTCTTTTTTTTTTTTTTTTTTTTTTTTCTTTTGGTATTAAGCCAACTTTTATGAAACAAACGACGAATAAACTGCAAACACTAGGAGAAAACGTCAAAATTATCCTTCGTTTAAAAATGATACTAACGCCGTTGAGTGTTTACAGCAGAGAGAATCAGCAACTTTGACAAATCACCAAATAGGTAAGGTAGCAGCCTAATAGCCAGCCGTGATGACCGCAGCTCATAATACTACAGCAAATGCCGTCTTACCGCTCTCGCTATTATCATTATGTTATATGTATTATGTTTTTTACAAGAATGTCGATGTTATTTGAACGTAAATTTTATCTTATTCTAAGGCAGCATTACTTCTGCTTATGATGCTTCTTATTTATAGATTTGAAAAACACGAAAACATTGTGAAGGTAATTATGAACAATAACGATAGGGAAAATGTTATCCATTTTATACGTTCATTCTTCTGTTTGCAACACTTTCGTATTCCATGTGCTAGACATTATGAATCTTTATTTGACTTTACCCTATCCCCAATCTTTCAAACACAATTTTTAACATGTTTCCAAAATTTTTCTTATAATTCTTATAATTATACATTTTGTGATATTCACACTGCAAGTACACTTGAAAATCGATAATACTTTCTGTTCCCAGCCTGTTGACCACGTAATTTACATAATGACCCAGTAGCCAGTGCACGGCGTTGTTCTTGGATTGTGGGTAATAACGTTCTTGTGGCCTATGAAGCAACGTTATCAATATAGCCGCTGGTGAAGTCCTCGTAATAAATGCTACATTTTCTTGAACCCATTTCCAAATCTGTATATTGCCGTTGCAAGTGTACCTATGTATAACAGTGTCGACTAGATGGCATTTTCTACACAAGTTGGTGTCGCTAATGCCGATATCATACAACCTTTCATTCGTGCTAATTATGTTGTTGATAGCCTTATACCATGCACTATTCACATCTGACGAAAAGGTATTAGAACTAATATTTCTCCAGATGGTGGTCCAGTCCAGGTTCGGAAACTTTTTTTCTATTTTATTTCTACCTTCATTGTCTTTCCGTTCCTGTATAATAGCTTTCGTCGGTATCTGTGACGAATGTTTAATTTCGTTACTCAGGTAACTCAGTTCGATGTAGAAAGCCCTCACGTGCTGCAGTCGCCTATTAATTCTCTGCACGTCAACAGGAGGATCTAAGCTGTGCGGTCTCACAATGTCAAAGAGTTGGCTGGTAATGGTCCCTGGTCTTGTCCTGATAAATTCCATTTGGCGTTTAATATAGAGTGCAGATGCTTTGTTGGAGATATCTGTTAGTCCTAATCCACCATTTTTAGGATCTAATACCGCTACTTGAACAGGTACTCTAAACGTTTCTCCCTTCCATAAAAAACTTGCAATTTTTGACATTATTTCCCTTGCTATCATTTTGGGGAGGGGAAATAGTTGAGCGGTATAATACGCTTTTGCAAGGATACACGAGTTTATGTACTTTGTCCGTTGAACCTGGTTCATATATCGTGACAAATTTTCGATTATGGCTCCTTGCACGTTCCTTGCTGTGTTTTTCCAGTTTAAGGCGGTCATTTTCATAGTGCACGGCGTCAGAGTGATGCCAAGCGTTTTGTGTTGCTCTACTAATGTCGCCCAATCAATGTTAATATGATCGAAGCCCCTGAGATTTAACATCTTACTTTTCATTTGCATTTGACCCAGATGCACAACAATATTTTTAATAACTGTAGCGAGTGTATCTACATCATTATTGTTCCTTATTATGATTCCCACGTCATCAGCGTAGGCTCTTATCGTAGTTTTATGCCCGGCTATCGTTATACCTGTTAATTTTGCATGAATTTGTTTCAGAAAAGGGTCCAGTGAAATAGCAAATAAGGACATAGACAGAGGACTACCTTGAGGTACCCCACGTTTTATTTGTAACGGCTTAGTTGTTTGGCAGTTTACCGCTATTTTTGCGCTTATACCTGTAGCAACATTCTTGATCAACTGTATGACACGATCATTGAAACCATTTTCTTTTTAATGTCTTACAAAGATATGTGTGACTCACCAAGTCAAAAGCTTTATAAAAGTCCAAGAAAATTAAGGAACATTTTATGTTAGTTACGGAAGTTAATGCGATTACATCCCTGAATTCTGCTATGTTTTGAAAAATTGTTTTGCCTGCTGCGCAGTTTTGATGATTACTAATAACTTTATTTGTCAATAAAGATATTCTCTTGTTTAGTATTCTCGCTATTATTTTGTAATCCGAATTTAGTAACGATATGGGCCGGAAGTTATTCAAATCTTTTTTCCCTCTATTTTTTGGGACTAGTACAATTTTAGTCTCTTTGAATTCACTTGGTATTACTATGCCCTGCATGATTTCATTCACGACATCCGTAATTACACCTCCCAATATTGGCCAGTAGCGTATATAGAATTCTACTGGCAGACCATCCGGGCCTGGGGATTTTTTAGGTGGCGAGGTGCATAGTATGTCATAGATGTCATCTTTTGTGACTTGTGCAAGGAAAAGTTCATTATCATGTTCCGTCAACTGTGGTGTTATTACGGCGAGAAAATCTTCCAAGGCCGCCTCGCAGCATGGTTTATCAGAATATAGCTCCTGATAATAACAATAGACCTCTTTCATGATCTCCTGCTGGGTTCTGAGGATCGTGCCATGGTTTGTTCGAAGTTCATCAATAAGGGTACTTCTCCTGTTTTTGGCATGCTTCACCAGGTGATAAAGTGAAGCCGTTTCGTCCTCTGATACAGAATTAGCCTTTGATTTTAGTTTCAGTCCTTCTAGTTGTTTCCGTTTGATGTCTAGTAACTTGGCTTTTACTCTCTTAATGTCTGCTAGCCGTGTTGTGGACCCGGATGAGACCTGATCATATAATTCTCTCAACACCGAATAGTAATATTCTATAGTACTTTTCCGTTCCCTAGCGGTTTGTGCACTATACTGCATAAGTGTCTTCCTCAGTTTCGGCTTTGCCATTTTAACCCATCAATCTAAAGTAGAAACATGTCGACTACGGGCACGCACGCAAATTGCCAACGCTTCACTAATTTGATCTTCTAAGTCACGGTTTGGAAGCAACGATATGTTTAAGTTCCACTGATTCCTGAATCTAAGTACGGGCTGTAGCGTTAAATTTAAGTAAGCTAAGACGCTTGAATGATCCGAAAAATACGTAGGTATCGTTTCTACTTTCGTCAATGAAATTCCAAGATTTTTGGAGATATACAGTCTATCGATTCTACTTCGTGAGTGTGCAGTTACATAAGTAAACTCAACAACTGTGGGGTATTTAGTTTCCCACGCGTCATTTAATTCTAAACCAGTAACCAGTTGTTTCAATTCAGTCGAAAAATTAAAATTGGGGATCTGATCTTTCCTATTTAAAACGCAGTTGAAATCACCACCCAGTATTAAACGACTTGGATTCTTCCTGAGCAGATATATAAGTTCATTTTTAAAGAACATTGCTCTGTCAGCTCGGTGCGAACTTCCTGAAGGAGCGTTCAAGTTTACAACATTAACGTCATTAATATTTAACCCCAGTCCCCTTCCAGATTCCAAACGTTCTACTTCTGTTACAGGGATGCCCTCCCTTACTAAGACTGCTGTACCAACATTTATTTCTTGTGAAACATTCATGTAACTAACATATCCCGGAATAGACAAATTTGAAATAAGAACTTCTTGCAACAGAGCAATATCAGTCGCCGATTCGTACAGAAATTCTTTAAGAGCTGATATTTTCAATTCAGAAGTAATTTTGTTAATGTTTATAGTGGTGACGGTATACGACTGCGTCATTCGAGTGTGTATACAACTGTTAAAAGAATTACCTGTGTTCTGATTTTCTGGTAGCGGAATACACGTTTCCTAGTATATTCGACGTTAAGTATCAGAACTTTTAGTATTATTGTGTTATTTTCTTTACACTTTGAGATGTCCCACCGGTATCACTAACGGGTTTGTTTCCTTGCGAGCCTGAAGGTTGTTCCTCCAATGACTCGTGCCTCACCGTCTCGTATCGGACATTTTTCGGATTTGTCTCACTCTTTCCGGATTTTGGCTTCCCCTGTCTCCGTTCTACATTCAAATTCGGTTGTGGTTTCAGTTTCCTACGTCGGACATCAGTAGCAACTGTGTTCGCTTCCGCATTTTCTGCTGCTACTGTCCTTCCTTCTGTGCTGGTCACGATTACGTCTTGGCCGGCACTGTCCAGCTCTCTGTATGGTACATCCGATTTGAGATTTTGAGAAGCTGATGTCGCGGATACTGTTGTAGGTTCGTAGGTTCTATCGGAAGGTTCAATACTCTGACAGTTTTATACACTATATCAGCACGCCATATGGAAACCCTGCTTTTCGTTCCATCTCTATGCTTGAATTCAACTTCCGTTCCCCACTTGGCTAACAGATTTTCTATACTCACAGGATCGAAAAATTTGACGAAGACACAATATTGTTCGTTATCTAATTGCATTGTGTGAACAGAATCAACACTGATACCAAGTACCTTTACAATCCAGTCATCTACTTCCAGGGCCGTAGGCTGTACCGGTCGGGTTTGCTTGTCAAAAGCAAAAACAAGCTGGTTCTTCCTGGCGTTAGTAGACATGATGTATCCTGAAAATTTCGTTTAGAAAACCGAAATTAAGACGAACAGTAGCACTATGAAGCAAAAACTATTAAATCACACGGACACAAGAAATAACAGATGAACAACACTACGTGAAACAAGTGCAGAAAGGTAAACAAGGAAAAGCAGCGCAGGCAGTACACAGCGTCCGCACACTAGCGCGGTTCAAACGGAACTAAATGTTCAAATGTTTGTTAAGCTTAAGGGACTTAACTGCGGGGTTATCAGTCCTTAAACTTACAAACTACTTATGAACTACATACGAACTAGGACGGCACAAATATCCATGCCCGAGGGGGGATTCGAACCCCCGACCGTAGTGACCGTGCAGACCGTGACTGGAGCGCCTCAGTCTTCTCGGCCACCGCGGCCGGCAGGGGACACAGTGATCACCGCACCTGCAAGGACTACCTAAGCACGCCTCCCGTCAGATACAAATTCCCAGCTTTTGTATCTGACGGGAGGCGTGCTTAGGTAGTCCTTGCAGGTGCGGTGATCACTGTGTCCCCAGTGGTGTAGGGGACAGGGCAACTGCCTAGAAAGCAGGAGACCCGGGTTCCCAGCTTTTGTATCTGACGGGAGGCGTGCTTAGGTAGTCCTTGCAGGTGCGGTGATCACTGTGTCCCCAGTGGTGTAGGGGTCAGGGCAACTGCCTAGAAAGCAGGAGACCCGGGTTCGAATCCCGGCTGGGTACACATTTTCAGCTTTGCCCAATCGCAGTTGATGTCATATATTCTGTGAATATTAAAGAAATCGATTTGATTAAAACTGTAGCACACAATAACGGCTATGAACCTTCGCTACTAAAAACGATTTTTGAACAGATAACCAATAAAATAATCACCACTCTAACGAGAAAAAGTTTTTTCTTCAATACCGTTTTTAGATAATGTATAGTATAGGATTCAGCGTCTGTTATCTAAGAAATAAGGGTGCAAAGTTACTTTCTCCACACATAACAATTTACAAAAAGAATCTAATTCATAATTTAAAAGCTTTAAACGAACCCTTACGTACCTCAGGGGTGTACAAAACTGCCTGTGACACATGCTCAGCATTTTTTTATATTGGACAGACAGGCAGAGCGTTTAACGTAAGGTACAAAGAACACTTGTTAGGGAGAAAAGATACTAATGTCCATAATTCAATCTTTGCAGAACATCTGTTGGTCACAGGACATAATCCTAAAGGTTTAAATGAAATGGCGCTTCTGCATAAAGAAAACAAAGGGTGGAAACTTGACGTCTTGGAAAAATTAAAAATATTTAGGCATTTGCCTAATAAAGATATTGTTGAATGAACAACTGCAATTGAAACATAAAAAAATTTTTAACGCTTTCAAGCCGGTGCTCACGTAAGGGTGATGCTTGTATTCCGGTTTTTTTTCCCTCCTCCACTCCAGTAACTTTCCTTTGTCTTTTAATTGGTTACACTTCGTTCACTTGTGTACGTTTTATTTCCGATGTACCATGATCTAGTCAGCTTTTTGCAACAACAAAAAAATAAAAAATAAAAAAAATTGTATGTACAGTTGTACTCGCTTCTAATGTATGCCATTTGCAAGTATCTATGCTTCTTCATACTTCTGACGATCTTCTTCTGTCTTTTCTCCAACTTGGAACTTTTATTTAAATTTGGAATACAATATCGTTAAACAGTTTTTGTCTAACCTTTCACAAATGTAATCTATTAATTATGTCCGTAGTTATGTAACACTAGCTTACACCCACGGCTCCGCTCGCGTGTTGAGGTATTATGATAGATAAGCTATCTTTCAGTAGGGTGCTATGAGGTCAAATCACACGTAAAAATGCACTCGTTTCGAAGAATACAATCTCGAAATTCAACAATAATGATTGTAATAATATCACAGATCGATCACTTGATGTAATACGCGAAACACCAAATCGATGTTTTTAAAGAGATGTATTAAAAGAAATTTCTTTTTTACGGTTTTATTTATTTATTCTTATATTTCCTTATCCTTACAGAGAAAGTATTGAAGACACTGTAGTACGCATAAACCAAAGATATGGTCTGTGGCATCACTTTTCGCTGTATGTAACCTCCTTGCTATAGAATCGCAAACGCCATCGCTGACCTTCAGTCCGAATTTTTTCATAATTTGACGACTTTCAACCACCATGTCTTCCACCCCCTTATAGCGTGGAACTGCTATGGTGTACTTCGGACAACAATTACACACAGACCATTCGTTTGCGTTCTGTAGTTTTCGCTCCAGAGCGAAATATTCACACACACACACACACACACACACACACACACACGTAGAATTTTATATACACCGATAACTTTCCATCCCAATATACTCCACCTTTTTATCATTATCAACCCTCAAGCAACAATGCAACCAATGAAACCATTTTCACTGAGTAAATGTAATTTTCAAAGAGTAATTATTATTCCGCATTTCGCGTTATATTCTTCAAATTACTAAATATCTACCAGATAGCTATAAAACCGTGCCTAAAACCTTTCTCAGGTATAAATTAGTAACTGTACAAATACTTAAGTCTCTGCGTTTTGTCGTTCGGACTTGCTAAGCATACACCGAATAGACATTTACATTATATATTTAGCTATCCGATCGCCATAAAACCGTGCCTAAAGCCTTCCCCGGGTAGACATTAGTAACTGTACAATTATTTAGATCTTTATATCTTGCGGTTCAGACGTGATAAACGTACATCGGACAGACATTCACATTTATAGATATAGATTACAAGTTAGTACTGCCCACGTGACTAGCGGCCCGCGTGTGGCGCGCCCTAGTGCATGTTTACGTGTCTGCTGCCTCGTAGGCAGTTCCTTCATGACCTTCACATCGTACTGGTGTAATTTGTATTTTATTTTCATGACCAGAATTCTTATTGTCGTTGTAATCGACTTGAGCAATCCTCCTCGTAATATTTTTAACGTCATGTTTTTCATGTAAGTACTGGTGATTTTACTGTTTCGCCAGTGTAAAACATTTTTTCCTTGTGTAAGATATTTATTTTGTTGTTATCATTTTTAGGTAACTACTTTATTCTTCTGATGAAGTTGTCCTTAGTCGAAACCTAGGTAAGAACCTAAAAATTGTTGTAGTTGTTGTGGTCTTCAGTCCGCAGACTGGTTTGATGCAGCTCTCCACGCTACCCTGTCCTGTGCAAGTCTCTTCATCTGAGAATACGTTCGACAACCTACATCCTTTTGAATCTGCTTACTATATTCTTCCCTCGGTCTCCCTCTATGATTTTTACCCCACACGCTTCCTTCTAACGCTAAGTTGACAATTCCTTGATGTCCCAGAATGTGTCCGACCAATCTATCGCTTCTCTTAGAATATGCCAGAAACTCCTTTTTTCCCCGATTCGGTTAAGCACCTCCTCATTAGTTACGTGATCTACCCATCTAATTTTCATCATTCGTCTGTAGCACCACATTTCAAAAGCTTCTATCATCTTTTTATCTGAACTCCTTATCGTCCAAGTTCCACTCCCATACAATGCTGCACTCCAGACAAATGCGTTCAGAAAGGACTTCCTAACATTTAAATTAATATTGGATGTTAACAAGTTTCGCTTCTTTAGAAACGCTTTTCTTCCCATAGCCATTCTGCATTTTATATCTTCTTTACTTCGGCCATCAGAAGTTATCCTGCTACCCAAATAACAAAATGCATCTACTACTTTTATTGTCTCATTACCTAATCTAATTCCTTCAGCATCGCGTGATTTTCTGACATTGCATTCCATTACCTTCATTTTGCTCTTGTTAATGTTCATCTTATATCTTCCTGTCAAGACGCTGTCCATCCCATTCAATTGCTCTTCCAGATCTTTTGCGGTCTCTGACAGAATTACTATGTCATCGGCAAACCGCAATGTTTTCATTTCTTCACCATGCACTTTAATGCCCTCTCCAAATTTCTCCTTCCATTCCTTCACTGCCTGCTCAATGTACAGATTGAACAACATTGTAGAAAGGCTACAACCCTGTCTTACTCCATTCCCAATCTCTGCGTCCCTTTCTTGCCCTTCGAGTCTAATAATCCCGTTGAGGATTCCAAATTAATTCCAGAATCCAGTTTACCATGGAGAAGGAGGCAGACGGAAAACTGAATTTTCTTGACGTGTCAGTTTTCAAAAGGGGAATGGCAGATTGGGCCATACAGTTTATCGGAAGCCCACACACACAGACCGTTATCTGCACCGGGATTCGAACCACCACCCACAGCAAAAGCGGGGCATTATAAAGACGTTGGCGGACAGAGCAAGGAACATCTGCGAACCGGAATTACTCGACGCTGAATTGAAACACCTGAGTAATGCTTTACTAAAGAATGTCTATTCGTCTACAGAGATAAGGAGATCTTTGAGACCGACACATAGAGTTGAAAACGATGAAAGGATTCCTGTGAAATCTAAAGTCTTCCTACCTTTTATTAAGGACGTCACCGACCGCATCGGTAAAATTTTGACGAAACGGAATGTTGCCGTCATTTACTAACCAACTCGGAAGATACAGGATCACCTGAAATCGGCAAAGGATGCTCGCAAACCGCTGGAAAAAGCAGGAATTTATAGGATTCCGTGTAGCTGTGGGGACGTATACGTGGGTACCACAAAAAGAACAGTCAAAAAACGACTAGATGAGCACAAGGGAATCTGTAGAAGGGGAGAGACTGACAGATCAGCTGTTAAGGAACATGTTTTTCAACCAGGGGACCACCTTATTCAATTTGATAAGACTCAAGTTTTAGCAGCCACAAATGGATACCACGAAAGACTGTATAGAGAGGCTACTGAAATTATAAGACACCCAAATAATTTCAATAGGATGGAGGAGGGCGTGAAGCTAAATGATATCTGGTTTCCGGTTTTGAAGAAGAAATGTAACAGTCGTCCACCATGGGACGACAGTAGCGGACGGAGGCAACGACTAATTGCGCGCGCATGACAATCATCTGACGTCATACCACTGCGCGCGAGCCCTTGTAAACGGAATTTGGCTTCAGTCAGTAGCGAGCCAGGGTGTGAATCGGACATCCAAAAGTGCCACGATCCCCCTTGAGAATGTCCTCCGCAGTCGGGGACGAAACGCTGGGTTTTAATAATAGATCCACTAGACCACGGCATAACAGCCCGGAAATTTTTAGTAATTTTGTCTATGGGACTTAACTACAGTCCCTAAACTTACAAACTATTTATGAACTACTTACGAACTAGGACGGCACAAATATCCATGCGCGAGGGGGGATTCGAACCCCCGACAGTAGTGGCCGTGCAGACCGTGACTGGAGCGCCTCAGTCCCCTCGGCCACCGCAGCCGGCAATATATCTCTTCGCTCCCTATATTTTACCCCTGATACCTTCAGAATTTGGAAGAGTTTATTCCAGTCGACATTGTCAAAAACTTTCTCCAAATCTACAAACGCTAAAAACGTAGGTTTCCCTTTCCTTAGCCTATCTTCTAAGATAAGTCGTAATGTGAGTCTTGCCTCCCGTGTTCCTACATTTCTCCTAAATCCAAACTGATCATCCCCGAGGTCGGATTCCACAAGTTTTTCCATTCGTCTGTAAATAATTCGTGTTAGTATTTTGCAACCATGACTTATTAAACTGATAGTTCTGTGTTTTTCACACTTGCCTGCACTTGCTTTCTTTGGAATTACGCATCTGAAAAGACCGGAAAACTAGAGGACAACCTAAAGTGGGCCGTAAATCAGATAAGTGCATTTTGTGTTTTGCATTGATCCGCCACTTGCAGTTCTGGACTGCGGACGCTGGCAGCCTGGACAGCCCCTGACGTATTCCCGGCGCACCTGGTGGCGTCATTAGCACGCGACGCGCGCCCACCTCAAAGGCGGCGCAACTTTCCCTGCCGGCCTAACGCTAACGCAATCACAGCAATCGCGTTAGCCGCCACAAAGGACGCCCCCGTTGCCCGGCAACCGCCGCCCTAAACACCCGCGGCACGCGCTCCTCTTCCGGTTAAACATCTCCACTACACTGCTGCATCACGAGAGTTCGCACGTCTTATGAGACGTTACTTCTCCTCTTTAAATCCCGCCACTGTCTTTGGTTGGAATATTATTTAGGTTCTTACAGGGTGTCCAGAAAATGGATCCCTGATTTCAAAATTAAATATCTAGAAAACAAAGATCGATAGAGGAATGCAGTAAACGGTATGTTTATTGTGAAAGCTGTAAGAAGTATATACACCAGTTTTAAATAATAGTTACAAAAGCTGCCAACAGATGGCACTGTACGCTGTACAGCTCCTATCAGCATACATAAGTGAAATAATCGTATGAAAACACTCTTTGCAAACAATCACATCACAATGTTTTCAAAATCTTCACCATTGGCACTACAGAGGTGGCGCAAATGAAGAATGAAATTCGCCATCACATTTCGTAGTGTCTCAACCGAAATGGATTCACATGCCACAGAGATCGCCGATTCAAGTCGTCCAGCGTGGCGGGATGATTCGGGTACCCTGTGTTTCAATTTGCCCCACAAACAAAAGGCCCAGGGAGTCCAATCCGGCGAATATGGAGGCCAATCCATGCCTGCACCAGTAAATTTGGGATATTCCAAAGCAATGATTCGATTCCCGAAGTATTCCTCAAGAAAGCGAAACACTTGTTCGATCCGATGTGGTCGGGCTCCATCTTGCATAAACCATTCAGTACATGGTCGATCCTCTAACGCTTGCTGTGTGGCGACAAATTGTTCCAAAATTGCAACGTAACGTGCACCAGGGACCGTTTCTCGAATGAAAAAAGGGCCAATAATGCCTCTGCTGCATACTGCAGCCCACACAGTAACTTTAGGAGAATGCAGGGGTTTATCTTCACACCAGTATGGCTTTTCGGAACCCCAAAATTGCCAGTTCTGAGTATGTACCAGATGCAGCCAACATCAAATCCTTCACTATCAATCATTGTGAGCATCTGATTAGCAAAGGCAACCCTTTGTTGCACAGCTCGTACGGGTATGGCCTGGTGCGTTTGAATTTTGAATAAAACATGTGTAGGCTCTTTCTCAGTATTTTCTGCATGGTAGAACGCTTCAAACCAGTCTCAGATGCAATTCTACGGACGGATGACTTTGGTTTTCGCTGAATAATTCCAGAAACTGTGGCGATATTTTGAGGTGTAACTGCGGTTTGCTTGCAGCCAACATGCCCCACTAGATCATCAGTTACGCCACATGTTCGTTGAATTTTTGCGAAGAGCGTACGAATGGTCTTCGCATTGGGTCCTTTTATAACATTAAATCGTGCTTGAAAACTTAGACAATTATAAATATTTAGACATTTGCCTAATAAAGATATGTTTAATGAACTCTCTTCTAACCTATGGTACTCTAGCACCAGAAAAACGCGTTGTTCAATGGAGTACGTGGTTTTAATATCTTCCTTCGGTACGCTAACCTCTTTTCATCTTTCAGTAGTGGAACTGATCGCTCTGCGCTTCGTATCACTATTTATACTAGGCATTACGTATGCCGATTACAGCGCCATCTGTTAGAAGCTTTTGCAACTATTACTTGAATCTGCTGTATAAACTTCTTACAGCTTTCACAATAAATAGGGTTACCAGCTGCCCATCTGCAGAAAAGAGGACATTTCTAGATTCATAAATGAACTTCTCTCTCTCTCTCTCTCTCTCTCTCTCTCTCTCTCTCTCTCTCTCTCTCTCGTATTGACAACTCAAGCAATAGTGATGTATACTGTATTATCAGAGTCTTATTTGTAATAGATCTTACGTATCTTACGAAATTTGTTCATCTTCTTACAAATTAAGAAGCGTGAAATGTTGAGACCCGTACTACGAATTACAGGACTACATAGCGGTGAAACACTGATATTTCATCTCTTCACCACTTGTAATAATCGTCTTAAGTGCTGAACATTTTTTCCATACCTAAAAGTTTTTACCATGCATCATTTACGGAAACCACAGTACTAATGACGGTTAAATCAACACGAATAAAGTAACTGTAAAAAATATCTAAGGGTTCCTTAATATAGTTATGCTCCCATTTCGGATCAGACCGACTTGACATGATTAGCATCTAGGTTCTAGCGAGTGAATTTCTGTAAGTCCTAGGTGAAAAACAAATGAAATAGATAAAAAGTTAATTTCCTGTACAATGGCTCGCAAATAATTATTAAAAACTACTCAGTTTTTAGGACGAAGGCTTTAAATCGATTTTTCAAAACACTATTTATGTAGTTACATCTCTTTGGTCGAATGGTCAAATGGTAATGGTGACTGTGGTGTCTGACCTTATTTGTATGAAGTTTTGAACAAGGTTTTAACTTATGTATAACGAACATGGCACTAGCTTTTGATCTTAAAGTCATAAGTGTGGTTGACAGACACACACAGAACTGCCAAGTTCCAGCACGACAGACTGACCGTCTTATTTTTGGGTATCACACAACACTGCGACCAAAGAGGCAAAGGAAGGAGAAGAGAGTTTCATATTATACTATGTGTGTTGCAGTGTCTAGCATTGTTGCAAACGTACGTTTTTAATTGGTCGCCTCGAAGCTCGTATTCCGCGACAATTGCCACGCCAATTATTTCAATTGTTACGAAGTTCTTGACCTCAGAGCAGCACGGCACAGAAACGAGAAAAAAAACATTGTTTCAAAAAAGGTTGAATTTTCTAGAGTTAGTGATTGTGACAGTTCAGAGGGTTATATTTACGCACTTTCAAGTTGAAGCAGTTGCACAACGCTAAAAAGAGGACATTTCCCATTTTGTTAAAAACCCGGCCGGACCATTTTTAGGATCCAAAAAAGAGGACATGTCCGGGTAAAAGAGAACGTCTGGTAACCCTAACAATAAACATACCGTTTACTGCATTCCTCTATCGACTTTGTTTTCGAGATATTTAATTTTGAAATCAGGGAGTCCTTTTCTGGACACCCTGTATATCTGCGGATTGTTTGGTCAAAATATCGGTGGTTGCTGGGAGGCAGTCGTTGGCCCTATCGCTCGTCTTGAATGTGGGGGAAGTGTGTCGTATCTTATCTCGAATGAAAAATAGCGCTGCCGTGTGTAACGCCTCGCTTTCAGTATTCGTGTACTTTTATGATTTATGTAAATATCTCGGAAAAATATAATAAAAATATAAAATTAAATATATAAATACGATCATATTATATTTAATAAAATAATAGGAAATTAAACATATAAAAGTAACAATGTATAATATTTTTAGATATTTTATATTAAATAATCTGTTATTTAAACTTTTATTATTTTTTGTCTGAAATTTGCAAAACTGGGCCGAAAAATAGGCCAGTATTATTCTTAATTTCATACATTCTTTAAATTCTGGGGCTTTTTGGAATACCTTTTCAGATTAATTCAATCGCGTCAAAACTTTATATATATGGGGGCGCGTTTGGTAATTACGAAACCAATACAAATAATCATTAATCATGATTTATAATTTATTATATTTTGTATTTCTTTATAAAATGGTCTTTTCCTGCGATACATCCATCCCTAAATGAAATAGCAACCTCAAAATAATATAATATTAAACATATAAAAATAATAATATAAAATACTTTGGATATTTTCTTTTATATAATTTGTTATTTACAGTTTCATTATTTTTGTGAGAAATATTTGCAAAACTGAGCCGAAAGATAGGCCAGTGCTATTATACTTTTGGGGCGTTTTAGAACACATTTTCAAATAAATTCAATTACAACAAAACTTTATATATTTGGCGGCATGTTTGGAAATAACGGAACCAATGAGAATAATCAATAAACATGATTTATAATTTATTATATTTTTTTTATTTCTTTATATAAAGATATTTTCCTGTGATAAATTCACCCTTAGATGAAAAATCGATCTCAAACCTTTATTCCAACCTCCGTTAACTGACGCATTGCAAAAGAATGGTAGAGCCATATATGTGTACGTACTTTCAGAATGGAAATATCGAAAAAAATGTCAATTGATCAAAGGAAGGTACTGGTTACTGGCGGCCCACAGATTGCGAAGGTATCCGCTTCACAAGATTCTTTCGTCTTGTGATTGACTGCCGCCCTGTTGCACAATAAGCTCGTCGTCCGCTAATACTAATAAATACTCCTAAATACGAACCGAAATAGCTTCTGCTTCTTAACCGAAGGACTTGTTCTGCACAACTCATAATTAACAATATATAACAGCGTATAGCACACTCTGCAAGAGAGACGCTCTGGAGCTCGGTTCAACGTTTTGTCGAAGTTTCGAGAACGAGTCTAGCAGTATATTGCTCTCCCCTACGTATATCTCGCGATGATATAATGTGGATAAAATCAGAGAGATTAGAGCCCACACAGAGGCATACCGACAATCTTCCTTTCCGCGAACAATACGAGACTGGAATAGGAGGGAGAACCGATAGTGGTACTCTAGGTATCCTCCACCACACACCGTCAGGTGGCTTGCGGAGTACGGATGTAGATGTATAAGTCAAATGTACTGCTTTAGTAATATAGATTTTTCAGTGGTTGATATTGTTAAGTCTTCCAACCATATAACTTCACTGACGCGGCGTGCGGCTTGCAAACTCCGTGGCTGCTCAAGTAGCTGTACAAAGCACGTCGAATGGAGAACCTGCGTCACTCCACGACGCCCCGAGAGCACCTCAAACGTAACAAAACACCCAGCAGATTGACCTTTGTAAAGCTACCCAACAATGCGAAATCAATTTCGAAATGTTCAAATGTTTGTAGAACTTATGGGACTTAACTACGGGGTCCTCAGTCCCTAAGCTTACAAACTACTTATGAACTAGCTAAGACTAAGGACGGCACAAATATCCATGCCCGAGGGGGGATTCGAACCCCCGACCGTAGTGGCCGTGCAGACCGTGACTGGAGCGCCTCAGTCCCCTCGGCCACCGCGGCCGGCGAAATCAATTTAATGAACACAAATTAACGAAGTCCAGTTTACTGAGTTTCACATGAACGATGTTTCCTAAACCCGTGCTGATTCATGGAAAGAAGCTTTTCCGTTTCAAGGAAATTTACTATATTCGAACTGAGAATATGCTCCAAAATTCTTCATGAAACTGATGTCAACGATATTGGCCTGTAATTGTTGTGGGTCAGTTCTCTTTCCTTTCTTATAAACGGGAGTCATCTGCGCTTTTTTCCAATCACTAGGAAATTTGCGCTGAATTAAAGATTCGCGATAAATGCAAGCAAGCTAAGTAGGGAGCCAACGCCGCAGAACAGTCTTTATAAAACCGAACTGGTATTCCATCCGGACCAGTAGACTTTTTCGCATTTATCTCTCTCAGCTGCTTCTCTACACCGGAAATATCTATTGCTATGTCCCCCATTTCGGAATTAGTACGTTGATCAAATGATGGTACATTTTTGCGGTCCTCCTGCGTGAAAGATTTCTTAAAGGTTAAATTTAGAACTTCAGCTTTCCGTTTGCTTTCTTCTATTACTGTCCCGGAATGATCAATAAGTGACTTGGACCCGCTTATCGATTTTACATAGGACCAGAATTTTTTCGGGTTCTCGGAAAGATCTTTTGCCAAGGTATGGCGGAAAGATCTTTTGCCAAGGTATGGCTGTGATAATTATTGTATGCTTCGCGCATCGATCTTTTTATAGACGCACGAATCTCTACTAACTTTTGCCTGTCATCATTTGCGTGTTCTTTTTTGAATCGAGAGTACAATAGCCTTTGCTATCTCAGCAGCTTTCTAACATTATTATTATACCACGGTGGATCTTTTCCATCCTTAATCGTCTTTACTGGCACCCTCTAACCCTTTATTAACAATGTACTTCAATTTAGTCCACAGTTCCTCTACATCCATATTCCCGGAATTAAACGATGCGCATTCGTTTTCTAAGTGCGATCGTAACATTTGCTTATCGGCTCTTCCCAACAAAAACACGCTCCTAGCCTTCTTGTTTAGTTTATGAACTTTGGTTACCATCGACGCTATGACGATATCGTGATCACTAATTCCTGTCTCTACACAGACATCGTTAATAAGGTCAGGCCTGTTTGTGGCTATAAGGTTTAGAATATTTCCATTGCGTGTGGGTTGCCGGTTTAACTGCTCAAGACAGTTTTCGGAGATTGTGTCCAAAAGTTGCTCGCAAGACTGCTTGTCTGTACCACCTGAAATGTAACTAGCGAGGTTCCAATCTGTACTCTTAAGGTTGAAGTCTCCTTCGACTAATATTACATGACCCGGATACCTATACACTACCTGGTGTAGATTTTCTTTGAATGATTCTAAAACTGCAGCAGCAGCACTGGGGGGGGGGGCGGTAAAAACACCCAACTATTAACTTTACTTCTTTTAGACCTGTTATACGTGCCCAGATAACTTCACAGTTACTTTCAACATCGATCTCAGTAGAAACAATATATTTAACCACAGCGATGAATACTCTTCCTCCAGTTGTATCCGATCTATCTTTCCGATATATATTCCACGCTTCGCTAAATATTTCTGAACTTGCCACATCATGATTTAGCCAGCTTTCGGTGCCTAAAACTATCTGAGCGTAATAACTTCCATGCAGTGCGGCAAATTCGGGAACTTTGTTTCTAATACTCTGTAAGTTCGCGGCTAATATTTTGATGTTCGAATTTTTGTTCCGAACGTGGCCTGAATTCGCTGTTTGAATGCTGCCAGGCGAGTGCTCATCAGAGTTAGCGCCTAGCCTAGCACTAGCTTATATGCCCGTGCTTCGCAACGGTTGTTAAAGAGGGACCTGTGTATATCAGGGTTTTTTAGGGTTCCGGACCTAGGTCAGCAAAAACAGAATCCGTGTTAGATCGCTCTGTCAATAAACTGTTTTCCTGGCCAAGACGTCAAATTTAAGTAGAAGTCATTGTCGAAAATGATGAATGTTCATAAAGTTTTTCATTCAAAAAGTGAAATTAATTTAAGACCCTACTTCGGAACGATGTAAATTGAATGTTAGGTTCTGTTCATAAAGTTACGACTGCGGTGAGTAATTGTCTGGAGTAAACTTCTGAAAACACTTCTGTCGTTGAGATGAGAAATAGTAATAATAACAACAGCGTCATGTATTGGTTCTATGGTGAAGTACTCAACTATTTATCTCTCACAGTATGTGAATGCTGAAATATTAGTATGTTGCATTGTTGCACTGGGACAATGTAGTTATTCTGTATGCAGTGCTCCCTATTATCGAAAACTCGACGAATGCTGAAACTCTGGTAATTCAATCAATAGAGCAGTTCATCTCTGTTTAAATAAGACGTCATGGTGGTGTCAATGTGCGATAAAGTAAGTCTGGGTAATCGTTGAAGGAATGGCGTCAGCTGATCATCTGTATAGAACTTTCCATTAAATATAGTATTTCCAGTCAATTGTCTTGACTGTGTTATAAACATCGGCTACGCTTTCAGCTAATACATGTCCCCACGTCCTGCAGTGATTACTTCGTAAAGCACGAAGTTGAAATCGGCCTTATGTAATAGAACTATATATTCAGAAATCGAATTATAACTCTAAGGGCAATTGTCTCTGCAAAAGAAGACATTTTCGTAATGTAGTCCGCACCAAAAGTAAGTAATTACAAAATTTAATCACAATATTGTACCAAACAGTTATGAAAGCAGATAGTTTTCTGGTGAGTTTGTCGCTCGCATGTGTATATTAATTGCAGTGGCAGGCATAGAATAGAAATATCTCTAGAGTGAGCATCCAGATGCGCAGAACAGATTTTGTGTCCTCAACATTAAGGTGCAAATCTCACATCTGTTCCTTTCTTGTTCGGTTAAGACGGATGACAATGTGTAAATGGCCTTTTTAGCGACGTTCCCTCAACTTCCTTGTTGCTTCCGTGACACATTTTAGATATTATTTCATGTTATGTGGTTGCTCTACGAAAAGGAAGTGGAGCTTTTTTGCGGCCTATGCGGTACAAACCAATCGTAAGAGCAAATAAATGTGTGGAAGGAATGCATTTGTCTCAATACCGCGTGGTAATTCCAGCTTAATGGTAATAAGATGCACAGAACGCAATGTTCACTCCATAGATATTTCAAAAATGTTGTTTATATAGCTTATGGGACTTAACTACGGGGTCATCAGTCCCTAAACTTACAAACTACTCATGAACTAGCTAATACTAAGGACGGCATTAATATCCATACCCGAGAGGGGATTCGAACCCCCGACCGTAGTGGCCGTGCAGACCGTGACTGGAGTGCCTCAGTCACCTCGGCCACCGCGGCCGGCATAGATATTTCTACTTTATGTACAATTTAGTGGTTATACCCGTCGAAAGATGCACTTCTTTTCTTTCGTGACATTGGAAAGCATATGGGATACAGTTAGAAAGGAAAAAAATTGTGTCCTACCAGGGTTAAATTTTACTTGCAGTGGCAGCGGTTTAGTTTGCTATCGTTGGCAACGAACTATTCGCTTTAGGAGGATGATTAATTTACTGACCAGAACAGCATAAATTATTTGTTTTGTCGTGAACCAAATTTTTTTTTTTTTTTTTTTTTTTTTTTTTTTTTTTTTTTTTTTTTTTTTTTTTTTTTTTTTTAACGCATTCAACGGCCGTTGCCACCATCAGCGCACATCGTCGCCGCCGTAAGTAAAATTGTACCCCTTCTTGTAGTGTGTTGCACCTTATTATGAGAATGAAAAAAACGCAGCAACGTCATAATTAGTTATTTGGTGTTCTATTTCACCAACGTCGCCTCACTTTGTCCTTTACGTACTATGGAGTTTTCAATGCATTCCTAAACAGATCGCATTCAAAATGTAATGAGGGTGCACCGAAATCAGAAAGGGAACTACATAAATTCAATTTTTTTGGCAACGAATTGTTGTGTAACTTAGAGCATCGATAAACGCGAAGGAATGTCATTATGTTTTAAATTCATATGTTCTCTGTCAAAAGAAGTAAAGAAATGTCGTTAAGCTGTGAATATACAAAGTTTAATCAACAACTCGCTGTTCAGTGTTAGTTTGTACATGCAAAGATAAGATTGCGGCTCTTAATTAAAAATACTTCTGTTGTTGAGGGAATATGCACTACACGATCATGTATTGTTTCTTTGCAGCACTACAAATCCAATAGAACCTATAGTGGTTCGTTGCTGTTCTACAGCATAACCACCGAAAAGAACTAAAAAATGAAAAATTTAAAAATGCAGCAGCGCCAACTATTAGTTCTTTGGTGCACTACGTAACTAACAGGGCCTCTATTTGTTTGTATTGTATTAAACTGATTTCTAGGCATTCCTAAACAGAATGGACTCAAGATGTAATAAGAACGCACCGAAATCAGAAAGGAAACTACATAAATTTGTGTTTCCTTGCAAAGAATTCCTAGTAAATGAAACCATAGATAGTTGCGAAGGAACGTGTTATGTTTAAACTCAAATGATACCCGCGGACAAAGCACTTTTTTCTTTCCATGGCAAGGCATATGGGATACAGCTAATAAAAAAGTTATTTTTTGTGTCGTCTCTGAGTTTAATTTTACTTGCACTGTCAGCGGCTTAGTATCTCAGTGTTAGCAACGAAATATTCATTTTAGTGGGATCATTAATTTTACTGATTGGAACAATATTGTTTATTTCATTATAGACACGAATAATTACTCCCCTCATTGAACGTGACTATTTTTTCAAAATGGATTTAATGGCCGTTGCCAACATCAAAAAATGTCTGTAAATCTATCGGACCAAACTGCGTGGTCATCAGTCCGTAGCTTACAAACTACTTAAACCAAGGTAAACTAACCTACGGACAAACACACACACACTCATACCCCAGGGAGGACTCGAACCTCCACGGCGAGCAACCGCGCGTTCCGCAGCGAGGTGCTTTAGACCGCTCGGCTACTCCACCGCGGCTTGCTAACATCAATACACTACACCGCTGTCGTAGGAAAATCGTAGCCTTTGTTTCAGTGAATTACAATTACACCTTAGTTATGAGAATAAAAAACACAGGCCGAGGGGACTGAGGCGCTACAGTCACGGTCTGCACGGCCACTACGGTCGGGGCTTCCAATCCCCCCTCGGGCATGGATATTTGTGCCGTCCTTGGGATTAGCTAGATCGTAAGTAGTTTGTAAGTTTAAGGACTGATGACCCCGTAGTTAAGTCCCATAAGCTATACAAACATTTGAACATTTTTTTGAAAAAACGCAGCGTCGCCATCTTGGTGTACTATGTAACAGTGCCTCTAACGGGCCCAGGGCCGGCGCAAGGCTCATGCCTAAGAGGGGATTCGGATCCAAACCTCGGGGGGAGCGGCTTTGGAAACTGTGGCACGGCGCCTCAACTACCTGCCGGCAGCCCTTGTTGAACGAGGGAGGAGGACCAATTTCTTCAGGGCCAATGTGGCAGCGCCGTCGTGTTTACGCCGGAGAAACAGAGGGGAAGCAGTCTGGAATACACGCAAACGCCAGTATTCTTATGAGTGGAGCGCTGCCAACCTGTTACGCGCCGTGCGTTTACTCATAACTAATTTTGCAGAAGACTAAATCTAATTTGTAAATTCGAAAGCAATGTTTGATACTGTGGTTACATATTAAGTCTGAAGCAATCTTGCAAAGCCTTTCAATGACAGTTTCCAAGTGTTTCATTCTCCCCGCATTATGGAAAAAAATGGATGAACATTACTACAGTCAAACATGTCCAACATCTACAATGGCTAGAAGTATTACGAATGAGTAATTACGCTGCGAGTATTTACACGGAATGAAGACATTAGTAGTAATCCTGGCATAAGTTGTGTTTCGATGTATTTTTGAACATTTTTGCTATCCGTTTCTGAGTGATAGTGGACGTTTTGGTTTTTGAGCCATGAAACACCTGTCTCCGCCTGCATGAACACAATTAAACTCTGACCGGCCGTTTTATTTGGCAATACTCGCACACTATCACTTTACCAACATTTATTTACTGTATAATGCGTGTGAATCCACGTTTCATCTAAGTAAACTACTGGTCGCTTTGATTCTGATGAAAACCTGAGAAAGTATGGTCTTTTAGCAACAATGCCCTCTCGTCCGCACAAAACAAAACGTTAATTTTGACACCTTGTAAAATGAAAATCCATAGACAGAACATTGCTTCTAAGGGTTTCCTTGCTAGTTTTGAAGCTCATTTCTGTTTTACAAAATTGGTGCAGTTTTCGCAAAGTTCGTATTTCTTTCTATTGTTCGTAACAGCATAGAAATTGCTGCCTCATAATACATTTATGCATTTCATCGGTCACATACTTATTGTGAGCTTCTTCTTCTTCTTGTTCTTGGGCGAAAGTTTAACCGTAGCCTCGCTGTACCTCGTCACGTGACCTAGTTCCTGGCACTGCCGCGTCACCACTTCGCCTTTCCAGGCGATAGGTATTGTTCATTGTTGCGTTCTCTACAACGAAAACTGCAGAATTCGTTTCGGTAGATGGCAGAGGGATTCAAGATTCGTCAGAAGCACTTTCACTGCATTTCATAAGAACAGAAGAATTGGTGCGTCCGAATTTCTTGCAACTTGAGATGTAATAGGTAAGTACTTTTCATATAACGTAAATTAGTATTGCGCATGCATGTTACTCATAGATTAGAATTTGTCTCCTTCCAGATTGCAGAATACGAAAATTTATTTTTCTTATGACCTGTTACTTCAAAAATTGGCAAGTCGGCAAATACGCACGCGTCGTCTCAATAGCTAGAATGAAAATAAAGCGCAGAAAGGTGACGTGATACACCGATGACTAATGTGTTGCCCCTTATTCCATAATCAGAAACAAAAGAACTGACATCTGGAAATTACGACATATGTCGAGTGTCAGTTCTTTAAAATGAACAACCACAGTGCAGTGAGTTAATATATTTCGACTAGCATTAGTATCCGTCGATGCCTGGGTGTGTATGTATTGCATTATATGTTACTCCATCTCCTTATTCTTCCTCTCTCCATTGTCTTCCGCCCCACTCTTTGACCGTTTCACCTGCGTCTGTAGTGAAATTCGGTCTGAAATGCGATTTCACGTGGCTCAATTATTTTGACTTCAACTCCTGTACAGTGTATCCTACAGTAATATAAGATTTCACACACATTTGAACATTTTTGTAAATTCACAAGCATTATTAAAATTAGCTAGATTTCTTCAATCAGGTTTGACTCCATTTTTGAGCTGGTGTTCAGCGACTGTTTTGTACAAATCTGAAGAGAATGTCACCAATCAGTCGTAATTTCTGTTTTTATTTTCCAGATCTACATAGTGTGGCTCATCTCAATGCTTTGAGTTATGTTTACATCTATAGCGTCATGCTTAACGTAACAGTAAAATGTTCAAATGTTTGTAGAGCTTATGGGACTTAACTACGGGGTCATCTGTCCCTAAACTTACAAACTCCCTATGAACTAGCTTATACTAAAGACGGCACAAACATCCATGCCCGAGGGGGGAGTCGAACCCTGACTGCAGCGGCCGTGCAGACCGTGACTGACACCCCGCAGACCGCTCGACCACCGCGGCCGGCGAACATAACTGTAAACAGGACGGTTAGATGGAAGCACATATTAAAAACTTTGAGACTGGCCACTCATTGGCAGAAACCTAGGTAGATCGGAAAAGTAAAAACAAAAATTTCGACTGATTGCTGGTATTCCCTACAGACTTGTTTAAATAATATTCGACAATCGGTTTGTAAAAAAAAAGAAAAAGAAAAAAAAAGAGTAAAAAACGGGGGAGGGGTGGCGGCAATTTAGCAGCTCGCACGAGGCGGCATTTGAGCTTGCGCTGGCCCTGAACGTGCCATTGCTATACTACGCTGCACAGCATACACCAGAAACTACAAATTACGATAGTTTTTCTTCCCCTGATCCTATTTTGATGAAATGAATCTTATATGTTGCCTTAGTTGACCTATGAAACCCCATGAAAGTTCGTATTGTACTCTTGGAGAGTTGCTGTACTACACTATACTTATAAGCATAGTATACACATAAAACTTCAAATTAAGATATCTTTCCCTACTCTTATACGATTTTGATTAAATAAAGCCTATGTTACTCTCCAAACTATTCTCAATTTACCTACGGAAACCCATGTTCAAAAAAAATGTTCAAATGTCTGTAAATCTATCGGACCAAACTGCGTGGTCATCAGTCCGTAGCTTACAAACTACTTAAACCTAGGTAAACTAACCTACGGACAAACACAGACACCCATGCCCCAGGGAGGACTCGAACCTCCGCGGCGAGCAACCGCGCGCTCCGCAGCGAGGTGCTTTAGACCGCTCGGCTACTCCACCGCGGCGGAAACCCATGAAATTTCGTGTAGTACTTTTGGGGATTATCCTTAAAAGTCGACCGCTGTACGAAACAAGAGCTTTGTTTTATCACTAAAATTAGCAAATAAGGTCCGTGTGAACTACCGGTTATTCCCTGCTACAAAAACTTGTTCCCTGGCCCAAACTGAGAACTGACTCGTTTCAAATTACTTCAATAACAGGAAGTTAATACTACAGTGATCAATATACATGGCAGCTCACGTGTTATTACACACAGACATTAATAAGCAAGCCACCACAATTAAAGTTATCTTAGAAAGGTGGCTAAGAAAACATCTATGGCGCAACGCAATTTAGACATAGGAAAAATTGCATCTGAGCTTGTTCTCAGCACTCGTGAAGAAGAATATTAAATAAAAGAGGGAAGGTGCTCTAAAACTAAAATTTATAGGCAACTTATGGATTATGCTAAACTTAAACTTCTTTATTCAGATATAAAACAAGCAAAATAGGGAACCAATTTTGTTAATACAATAAAAATGCATCTCTTACATGGATTAATGCGGACGGTGCCCAGCCTAAATTATAAATGATTTAACGCTACTGGGGGGAAGGATTCACAAACAACACTCATTCGCTCACATATACACGCAATGCCACAGCAAAACTCACCAAAATCAGCGTGCTGAGACGAGGCGGAAGCAGGCGCCGCTATCGTAGGCGAAATTCAGCAAGTCGGAAGTACCACAAAACACAAAAACACTTTGAAGCTGGCTCTGATCTGTCGTGCCTTTGGACCGCGAGCAAACGGCGACACACGGCTACGTTACATGAACGCACTCCACTGAAGGTGAAGTAGTTGAAAATCGGATTCATTATACAAAATCACTGCTGAAGAAACTAACAATCAGAGTGATCCATCTACCTCATCATCTCACGATATCTCTAAATATCAAAGCAGAGAAAAGGTGTCCATATTTAACATAGAGGATAACATTTGTTCTTCCATCTCAGCACTTGGATTCACCAGACAGAAGTATGTTAGAAAACGTATCTCGCGACCCTGGTAAGTACTGTGATGTGAAATATCAAAGGAGCATGAGAACAGTTTACAGCATTGGGAATCAATGATGAATTACGTTGCAAGAAGCAAAATTATTGGAGGAGTTGATAATGGATTGCTTTCCCAGTTTAATGTTGAGATCAACTATTGGAGGAGCATATTGAAAAGAATAGTTGCAGTTGTGAAATTTTTGCGTCAGTGAGACTAGGTTTTCGTGTAGAAATGATAGTTTGGGGTCTGACAACAATGAAAATTATTTGAGATACTTAGAACTAATAAGCGAATTTGATCCTTTTTGCTTGCTGATCATATGCGAAGTATGTCAATCGTGGCAAAGGAAATACATCATATTTGTCTGCAAATATTTCGAATGAATTTATTAATGTAATGGGACAGAAAGTGTTATTGTTTGAAGCAGTGTTGCCAGACGTAGGGTACTTTCCCTACACTTAGGTACTTTTAAGCATTAAAATCATGTAGGGAATTTGCATCCGAAAGTCCCCAACGCGTAGGTACTCTGGTAAAATTTTACAATCGCCTAGCGGATAATGTTGGCAACAGAACAGTTGTCAGCGCGCGGAAATGAAGCCGACCAATTGTGGCAAAGTTTGAAGTAGCCAATGATATTTTAGGCGGCATAGTAGTTTTCTGTTCATAGTAAACAATATTAATTTGAAAACTTAGTTTCTAACATATTGAACTTGGTGCGAAATATGATGATTTCAATGTATATCAGTGAAATGGAGAGTCGGTTTGGAAATAGTGTTAGAAAATGTCAGCACAAGGAAAATTCATTGTTTCCATTAACGAAAGACGTTTTAATACCTCGACTAGACCGTTGTTAATTTACGTCAGGACGAATACTACCGTAGTTAGTACTTCTAAATGAGAAGACGCTGACGAGAAAACGCTAAAATATTTGCGACAGCCAATGTTATAATGAACAAAGCGCCAGATATTCGTTGTCAACATAGCAGCACTCTTAGAAAATCGAATCATGCAGCCTGACGGACTTTCTTTTTCATGCTGACCGTGAACTAAAAATTAATGCTGTTCCTACTCTATGGTTGATAGTGTCTCGATGTATCCTTGTCTGGTCAATAAATCAGTTATCCTCGTGTAACAGTGCACTCGGAATTAGTGGCCTATTTGGGGAAACTAATTTATGCTGTTCCTCTCTATGGTTGACACGTTCTTGATGTAGACTTGTCTAATCGTTAAATCAGTAATCCTCTTGTAACAGAGCACTTGGAATTCGCTGCATAATCTAATCAGTCGCTGGAAAAACATACCTAGCAAGTGAAGCATAATGACAAATATTTATTTTAAAGTTTTTCAAAATTGTAACATATCACATTAATGAATTGGTTGACCTCCGTTGGCTGGACTATTGGATTCAGTCCCTTTCAGACGCAAATCCTGACTACGACCCTCATGTAGGGGCATTAATGAGGTGGTAGGGAGAAAGTAGGGAAAACGTAGGTAGATTTTTTGTGAGACTGTAGTTATTTCCTCTCTCTGCCATCTGTCAACACTGGTTTGAAGCGACGTTCAGAAGCATATGAGAAAGTTAGCAAACATATTTGTTTCCTTTCTCAGTTAAAACTTAAAACAAATTGATTCTCAACAGCTGAGAAACAGGTGCAAAGAATATGCAGAATTTTATCAAGCAGACATCATAGGTGATGAACTCATATCAGAATATTTTCATTTAAAACAATATTTGAAGTACATTCCATATGAATCTCTAGAGCTAAGTATAGCATCCTTACATTCTTTAATAAAAGCAGATAAAATAGAAGAAATCTTTCCGAATGTAGAAGTTGATACCCGGATATTTCTTCGTCTAATGGTAACCAATTGCAGTGGAGAGCGTTCATTTTCCTAGTTAAAAAGAATGAAAAATGAATTACGAACGACTGTACTACAGGAACGACTTACTAATTTGTCAATCATGTGCATAGAAAGTAATGTCCGTCAACAATTGGCTCTGAAGACATAATTGAAGATTTTTCAGAAATCCCGAAAGAAACCTTCAACAGCAACATAAGTCCAATTTGCAAAACAGTAATCACTAGTATTCTATTTGTTTATTTCTAACCATAATAACCAATAAATTCACTAAACAAATATATTGTACATCATTCTGATGAGTTCATGCAAAGTAAAATTCTGTTTTGTTGTAGGGTCCCCAAATCTGTGTGCCAGCCATCTGCATAGAAAGAGATATACGGTACTCCAAAAATTGTATATTTTGTATTCTGGAAATCTTTAAAGAAATCATTAACTTTAATGAAAGACTAATATGTGGATCTAATAATTAGTACTTAGTTTGTAATAATTTAACCAATTAAGTCACTAAATAAATGTACACCATTCTGATGCATTCATTTAATTTTAAGGGCCTAAAAGCACTGAGTGCCCGGGGGCCCTTGCATGGCTTAAGACGGCCCTGATAGCAGACATTTATTTCATCACATTCTTACTATAACAACAAATCATGTTTCCAATCACTTCTATGTAAAACATTTCCATAGCATTTCCGGAAGAACAGTCTCAACAGAAAATGGGAAGAAACAACGTTAATGAATTATGGGAACAGATTAAAATTCACACACTATAAAGTCCAGGAAAGAGTAACAGCAATACTATGAAAAGCAATAGATTGATACTTATCACATATATTATATGATGAGTTTCACAATTAAAAGCCGTCAAGTTAGCTTTTGACCCAAAGAGCCTTCCTCAGAAACACACAACACACTCTGACCCCTGCCACTGTGACCAAACTGTAGCTGTGAATGATGGCAGAAGCAGTTGGTTGTGAAGAGGACCTGGCAGCATGTGGTGGGAAGGAGGAGGTAGTGTGATGGATGATAATATGCTGTGACTACATAGGCCTTCTGCATTTTTCATTTATATAAACTGCTCATGTTTTTTTCTTCTGTTCCTCACTCCTTCACTGCCTAACACTCTCAAGCAATTTTTGTTTCCTGCACAATCTCCTCCATTTTCCTGGACTTTATCCTGTTCCTTCACACATTGCCTTTGTAATGTGGATTTATCTATAGGCCTTTTAGTAATAAAAGGTGATTGGATGTCCAACTCACCTCTCCCCTCAGGATGAAATATGTATACCCTATCTGTCTGAAATCTAGTTTCATCCCATGTGAAAGTGTGGGAAAATTTTTAAATGTTTGATAATCATGTAGCCAAGATAAGATGTGGTAGCAACTTGATACTCACTTACAAGGAAAGTACTTGGGCTCGAACAAACACATATACACCAAAATCGTATGAGAGATAATGTAAAGATCCCTTATTGCACTAATTATACTCCCGCATCTGCAAAACTCTGCAGTCGTCCGTTAGAGGCTTCTGCGTGTGCCATGCCGCATTGCACTTTGACCTGTCGGTTCGCCAGTAGGGACGGTGCAGTGTGCCTCAGAAGTTACGTTTTGTGACGTTATTTGTGTGGTGAAGCATCTGATGGGGCGGCAATTGCTAATCAATCCTGCTAATGAATTGCGATTAGTTGAGATGAAGTTACGAAGAACCCTTCTTCGTGAAGATGGCATTAGTGTAGAAGATGAAACATTTGCATGCTTTCTCGTATCTGTTATGGTACAGAAATATGAGCATAAATTAGATACTGTTGTTACAAACTCATAATAATGATAATAGAGATGATAATGACCATTGCAAGCGGTAGTGCTACGGTAAGTGCGGGAAGAGGCGATGGAAGCAGTGGCAGTGAATACCAACAGTCTTTCGGGAAGAAGGTTAAAGTTGCAACTATCATCACGGCTTTTGATGACAATTCGCTAGAGAACATGTACGATGATTATTACATAAGTAATAGTTCAGATATCTGCATTATGTATGGCGTCTACAATTACATCTACAGTGCTATGTAGAGCATGGTTGCAGAGCTTTGCAGAAAAACACCTACCAGCACATTGAGGTGTACGTAGAGATCCTGTAACCAATCATATCATACAGATATGTTTGTTCGAGCCCAAGTACTTTCCTTGTTAGTCTGATGTCGGGAAACCACCCAAAAGCTCATCCAAGTTGACCAGGATACAGGCCCTTGTCGTTAACCCATTGGATGGATTTAATCCAAAGCAACCATGCCTCCCATATCCCCAGAGTGGTATGCTAACAAGTATGACTATGAATTCAGGTTTCCTTTCATCTGTAGTGACTAATATAACGCAATTCTGGTTCCATAATTTTAACTTCTGGTGGTATTCTATTTATCTAACGCGTCGCATTGACAGCACGTAATATAGCATTGTGAGAGCGAAGCGGGCCAGTAGCCATCAAAGGTGGCAATAGTGAAACGTCTGCACCAGTGTCAATAAGAAAATGCACATTACAAATACAGCACTCACAGGTGAGAAGTCACTGACAGAGTGAAACACGTGACTGTCCGGTGTGACTGCTGGCCCTCTCATCTCAATGTTATCGTACGATACCGTCTGCCTGGTTCTTTCATCTCAATGTCATCCTACGATACCGTCTGCGTCGGATCCGGAATCGTGTGGTTCAATAGTGATAAAAGTTGCGTGTGAAGTTACAAACGAAATAGCCAGCCTAGGAATCAGTGTAGGACAGTGATACTGTGATTAAAACAAGTGATAGATTTCTTTAATCAAGAGATTCGTTTAGATGCTTTCCAGACAGTTCTATAAACAATAGTTTTGTCATTGTATGTTATTTCAATAAATAGACAGACGAATGGTAAAAACTTTTGTATCTACATAAAGACATTAAAATAAATATCATTGTATATATGTTAGGCTCATAAACAAGTTGTATTGACCAGCTAATTGTGTTATTTCGACTATTACATTAATTATCAATATTGAATTCTTTGTATATATTGACTGACATGAGATTTTGAGTATATTTTGTGAATGGCCATGAGATTTGATAGTTCAGTGGGTGTTAGGAACATGTATGATGTACTCATTAACAAATTAATTGACATTTATCATTATTCTTTTTTGTGAAACAAATAGTACCGCGATTTCGTCTTAAAAAGATGTGCCATCTAAAATTATTGTATGCATAGTTTTCATTTTTATTGTGATTATTTTTGTGTACATGAAATGTTTTTCTGTTATGTTTGTTAATTGTAAATCAGTATATTCAATTGTTATGAACAATGCATAATGTAATGCCATTATTGCCGATGTTATATATTTGTCTCACCGCCTTGCGTGGGGGAGTTCGAGTTTTGGCTTTTACAAAGTGCACTGGAATCTATGTTTGTCTGTGTTTTGAAATGGAAGTACTACCGTTCTGATGCTTTGTATATGTTCTAAAGTTGTTATGTTTTGGCGGAGAAGAAGTTTGATTCAAATTAAAGAATAAGTGAAAAATTGTGCCGACGAGTATTTATTTCTACCACGACGCCCCAGGAGAATAATGTTGCAGCGAGCTGAACCCCCAATATCGTAATATTAAAAAGCTGAGTATCAGTAGAATAAACTGTAATTACTTAAAAATATAGTAAAACGTTTTACTGGGCAGGATCAAAAATGTTCAAATGTTTGTATAGCTTATGGGACTTAACTACGGGATCATCAGTCGCTAAACTTACAAACTACTTATGAACTAGCTAACACTAAGGACGGCACAAATATCCATGCCCGAGGGGGCATTCGAACCCCCGACCGTAGTGGCCGTGCAGACCGTGACTGGCGCGCCGCACTCCCCTCAGCCACCGCGGCCGGCGTCCGGGCAGGAGGCAGCGCCCAAACAATCCTGCGTCCTGCATTTGGATGGTGGCACGGCGGATGACACTTTCTTGCGGCATCACCGAAGTGGCTGTGGTACTAGCAGCATGGATAGTATGTTCCTTGCTACTGCGGGAAACGGATCGACAATGGTATTCAGTGTCGGAGCAGTAAGTGGCCGGTAGTACGGGTGGGCACGGCGGAGACGGCCGAGAAGACACCAAGCAGCATGAGGGTGTGTGAGTGCAGCCACAGAGTAACATATACAGAGGAGAAGCCTCCCCTAAACAACTGTCCTAAGCTCCCCTCGTAGTTCTGTAAGACGCTAGCAGGTGTCAGGCGGATCGCTGGCTTAGGGTGCCTCTCTCACGTCAGAGGGTAGCGTGGAGGGGAGGCTGAGGGGAGAGCTCGTGCCGCCTGCCACAAGGCCACGACTGTGTCTGGCTTGCTGGCGTTTGAGGGGAGGTGGTGGTGGGGACAGCCGCTACCTGCCGCCTGCTCTGGCCAGTTTAAAGGGCTGCTTCTGACCGCAGTGCCAACATGGGACATCTTACGGAACTGCTGGAAGCCCTCCCTCCCCGCACCCCTGAGCGTAGGACCGGACCCTTACAGAGGTTTCCCGTCTGTCTATATTTGTCTGTGGTGCAGCCCCGATCGGCAGCAAGAGGTTGTCAGCTAGTCTGCATCCTCGATTATGCCTGCCTCTCTTGTGTTTTTCCGTAGGCAGGCATCGTACACCCGGTCGGCAGTGCGTATCCACTCACTCGGTGAATGCAGAATATTGTACCTTAATGCCGTCTGAACAGTAAGCGGTTGCTTGCTTGACCAGAGAGCCATAAGAGTGGAGTCTGGCATGTTGTGTTCATTGACTAGTAGGCGAAGATGACGCCAGTGCTGAAATGGTTTCTTGTCTCCCAAATGTACTTCGTGAATGGTGTCTTCTGGTGTGCAGGTGACTTTCCAGTATGGTCTGTTTGGCCAAGGTGTATTGGTCCGAAGCAGGAGGAGAGGTTGTAAGGGTGTAGTGTAACGAGTTGCACTGCAAACCTATGACCCGACATAAGACTGTCAAATATATTTATTTAGGTAATATTAGCGGTCAGATATTTCTTTCCGATTTTTTTTTTTTTCAGATAAATAATGGATCGGTTTCACTTGCTGTAGCGAGTTGAAGTTTCCCTGGACTACTAAACAGAGACTTTATTTATTCCTTGTTGAAGTTAATATATGTTCTTTGTTTGACATTGTTAAAGAGAGATTATCTGAAAATGTGCTAGAAGATTGACGGACATTCATATTGTATCAGCTTCTGTGAAAACTATGGAAGTGCCTCTGTGTAGTTACCGGAGAGAATAAATATTTGTTAAACATTACACCTCGAGTTCGAGACAATTATTTCAAAAGTAACCGTCTCTCTCTCTATTTTCTCATGCTGAAACAATTTTTGGAGAAGAAAGCCTGATGTTTTATTTAGGTAAAGCAGACTAAACCTAAATGCTTGGGGCTCAGACTAGCTGGACCTCTTATCGCATTTCTTCATATAGGAAAGAAAGAAGACAAGAAGAAGACTCAATCGTAATCCTGACTAGTGAGGAAATACTGATTTCACGGTCATTCACCCTAAGAACATTCAACAACACTAAAAAAAACTCCCCAGTAACACTACAAGGCCACAGATGAGGTCCACAAGCTCGTGGAGATGCGTGATGAGGTAGCGAGCTACATCATGGACTGCGTAATGTTCAAATATCTGCTCAATCAACGCAAATCACATTGAGGGCGCCTCAAAAGAGAAAGGAGGTAACTTCAGCAGATGAGCAAGGTATGACGGTGGGGATGCCTCTGGAACATCAGCCACTTGGGAGGCGTAGACTTGCTGTAGTGTGATGAGAGAGTTCGAAGTTGTAGTCAAATCTGGCGGGACCCTGAGGATGAATGGGCGAGTTGCAGCTGGTCGGGGTGAGCTGGCTCGGGCGACCGGCATGGCTGAAGCTGTAAAACGGGCGGAAGTTCCAACTCGTGCAACCACGATTGTTCTAGTGTGTCAACTGTGTGCAGCTGCGGTAGACATTGTTGTACACTCAGCGCGGCAGACGCATCACATGATGTGGCAAGCACAAAGGACCCACTGGCACTCTGTGGTACACCCTGGTCGAGCGGGCAGGTCTGTTCAGTGAGTCACTTAAGACATTCGGAAGTGTCGATTGAAAGTAGCTGGCTGACACGTTGGTCACAAAGTTCAGGTCTGCTGTGCGCAGAAAAGAAAAATGTGCAACCATAAAACGCGAAAATTGTCCATTATTCATGGTTGATGCATGCAGTGTGATATATAATGTTAGAAGCAAGTTCAATACCAAAGCATTAATAAAGTTTTTGGCAGAGCATGTGCTCAGTGGAGGGATACACACACACACACACACACACACACACACACACACGAGCTTGGCGGGGCGGTTGCCGGCGTAAGATTCAAATTTTGCATAGCTGAACTGTTAAAGTTTTGCACTATTTGAGAGTTCCGAGCAAACACAATGTGGTGTGGATCTGATTCGCACTGTTCATTCTCGACAGTGCAGAAACGTGAGAGGCAAGCTGAGGCACGAGTCTGTGTAGCTTCTTGTGGTACTGGTAGTACTCGGTGTGAAAAATATGTCCTGTGAGAAAATGTTTTGTAAACACAGATCTGATGAACTCGAGGCAGGTACAAACAGAATTTGTGGAGACGACTTTGCAGCATCTCGAAATCCAGGTGGTGGTGGAACAGGCGAGTTCATTGTCGACGTAACTGTTGGGACAAAGACACCGTATTTATACCATGAATGAGTGCACAAAAATGTACTCTGTGGCACTACTTGCTGCAAACCATGGTGAACGCAGTGGACACCCTTGCTGTGGCAGGCATTGAGTTAAATGACAACAAACGCCAACTACACCAGGAATCAGTGCTTTGCTTAGGCTTTACAGTTTCGTCCAAGGGCATCTCCCCTTCCCTCAACAGATTCAGAATTATGCCATAACATCAGTGCAATTAATTATTACCGATGACATTTGCTAGGTGGCGCTGAACTTCATACCCCCACCCAGGGACGGATCTAGGTGTTTTGGCGCCGCCCCCCCCCCCCCTCGCTGCTTCGTCGTCGCAATGACGAAGTATGAGATTTAATAAAAACAACAAAAACTGGGTTTATATTGAGTTCCTTATTCACAAGCAAGAGAAAATGTACTGTATGATGAAGTCATAAATGAATAAAGATAAATAATAAATAAATATTACTTTAAAAATTTGAGGCCTAGGCGTAACTTAAGAACAATATTTTAGCAAAAGATGTTCACAAACAATGTAAAATATTTAGAAAAACATGAATGGAGATTAAAAAGTCAAATACTCGCATGCCCGAGGGAGGACTCGAACCTCCGACGGCGAGCAGCGGTGCTCTCCGCAGCTAGGCGTCCTCGGAACGCTCGGCCTCTCCACCGCGGCAACAAGAACTGTAAGTTGTAATTTTTATTCCACTTTATAATGGCTGCCTGGAGAGGCAACATTGAGTAAATAATTTAAATTGTGAGCAGTCTCAAATTTGTAACTGATCATGTCCAATTACGCGTTTCGTCATGTTAAGCGTAATCTGATTGTTAAATGTTGCAGGGCTTGGGATGCCAAGGCAAGCAGCGGTGGAAGCAGTTTTAGCAATTTTATAAAAGTCACCGTTTAAGTCCCCATATCTGATTGAAAAGATGGTGCCACTGTAGGTCCAGCGTGAAGTTTGTAATGACTTCACTGAACATTCATGACTGATGTAAGTCATGAAAAGGTGTTCCTTTTAAGTTACATTTACGACGAAAATCAACAAAACAGAGATGTAGTGTGCCTGTAGCTTTATGAGAAATGGAATGTTTGCAAAAATGTTTTAATGGTAATATATTCTGAATAGTAAATACAACTGCTGCATTTCAGATATATTTGGGGCAAGTGTGATCACTTCACACAAAAAATTGAAGCAACGAGAATTTGGCTTAACTAAAAATTATATACCTAATAACTCACCTTTCACATTTCCTCTCAACCAAGTTGACATTAACGAAGAAGATTTCTGAGCTTCCCTTTTTCTCTCGGGCTTTCCTCCTGAATGCCGCTCCAGATAGTTTTTTTTTTTTTTTTTTTTTTTTTTTTTTTTTTTTTGGCATCTTCCCACACTTCACACCTAAGTAATAAGCTAATACTTAATACTTTAGAGTTACATCAGTCAGAAGTCTTTCAGTCTAAAAATTTCAAATGCATCCGTCAAAAGTAGAACATAGAAGGGGCAACAAAGAGAACATTGTCACGATTACAACAAAGAAAGTCGCAGTTCGTCTTTCTGGCACTGCGGCGCGGGTGACGGAATACTACTGAATAAGCGTATTGAATGGTCCGTGGTCAGCAATTCGGGATAACTTGGGTAACACTTCTGTAATCGAAATAGCACGGGTACAGGGGCAGCCGAGACATTACGTGTTTAATAGTTGCAAACGACGAAAAATGCATATAAAAGTATGTATATAAAAGTACTTATAATTACTTATTGCTAATGTAACGAAATTCATACTATAGCTTACAGTAAAATTGATTTAATTAATGTAATTATAGTAAAGCTTTTGCCCGTTTTGGCGCCCCCAGAACTCTGCGCCCGGTGCAGCTTGCCCCCTTTGCCCCCCCCCCCCCCTTAGATCCAGCACTGCCCCCACTCACAGACGCTCTTGCTGGTAAAAACACCTCTGGTGATCAGCTGGTCCCTTGGACGGATGCCATGTCTTCTGCATTCACGGCCCTGAAAGACTTGCTCGCTAATCTGTAACTATTGCTCACCCTCATCCCGAGGCTGAACTATTAAGACAGTTGCGAGTGACCCCGCAATCGGTGCAGTCCACTGTCAATCTCTCAATGGTGTCACTTTTCCATTCAAATTCTTCTCAAGAAAGGTAAACAATACTCAAAAGAAATAATCTGCTTTTGATCGTCAAATGCTGGCTGTCTGAGACCATTAAACACTTCCGTTCTCCCACAGACGGCCAGTCCTTCTACGTCCTCAGTGACCACAAACCATTCACTGTGACCAAACCCTCCAGCAGACCCCCTCCCCCACGGTGGTTCCTTTATTTTGACTATATCTCACAATTCACCACTGAAGCATACTACATCAAGGACGTGGACAATGTCGTGGCAGATTTTCTCTCACACAAAGATGCTATTTCCTCTCTCTTGGACCTGTCCCAGCTCGTCACTTTACAGGCAGCAGATGACAACATAATGCAGATCATTCAAGACACGTCATGTTCTTTACGACCCACCCGTACAACCTTTCCCAGAATCATAGGTGAAGTTTAGTGTGACGAATGAATGGGCCACCACTCTGCCCCTGTGTTCCCCACAAAGTTTAGCTCTCCCTGGGATCAGAGCTAAGTTGGTCACCCACCGATTCATCTGGCGAGACGTCAGGCACAATTTTCAGGCTTAGGCTCATGCTTGTATACCCTGTCAGAAAGTCAAGGTACATACCCACAAATAGCCCCTTCGCAGCACCTTTCCCATTTTGCCCCGCTGCTTTCAACACATATACATTGATGTTGTCAGCTCCCTTCCTCCAGCGGAGGGTTTCCGGTAGCTCCTCACCTCCATAGAGCAGACCACTCGCAGGGTGGACGACACCCCCATTCCAAACATAGCTGCAGAGACAGTAGCCTGTACCTTTGTAAACACTTTTATCTCTTGCTTTGGTTGTCCTTCTGTGTTTACTACCGACCAGAGCTGCCAATATGAACCGTCGCTCTTCCAAAACCTGTGTAATCTCCTCATGGTCAATTAAATACACAGCACCGCCTATCATCCCCAAGGAAAGGCATGGTTGAGCACTGGCATCGCACTCTCAAAGCTGCCCTCATGTGGCCAAGACACACACAGTGTGTGGAGGCACTACCCCTGGTGCTTCTGGGACTCTGCACGACCTTCAAGCCAGACCTCGACGGCACCATGGCAGAGTTTGTATATGGGCATATGTCGCTGCCTACATTTTTCCAAACTCTCCATTGCTTCCATGACAAGCCGGTCCCCTTCGCATCCCCTCTGCTTTTACCACCCACTCCCACGTATTTCTTCGTGACGATTCCATCTGCCCCTTCCCCAACCACCATACTCACGACCACATGCATCCAACTTTTGTTGATGCCTCCCCCTTCCCCGCCTCCCACAACGCCCTCTCCATCCTCTCCCTCGTCACCCTTCCAAGGTTTCTCGCATTCTACTCTGCCCTCCCCTCCTCTCCTCTCCTTTCATCGAATTTATTGTTCCAGTGCCCCCACCCCTCACCCCAATCTGGCCACTGATATATCCATTATTTTCCATAACCACACAATCTTCGTTCTCTGCCCATCTTCCCCTAACACCTCGTCCCCTTCCTCTAATGACTTACCTTTGCTCAAACATTTTCCTCTACCACATACAGCCCTTTCCCACAATGTATGAGCCTTCCTCCTACCTTCATCTGAGGTCCTCATCGTGCTGGTGGAGACTGCCTGCCTGCAGCGTTGACTGCATCGCTCCACTCGGTGACCCGCCACATCATCGACGTGCCTCCACTTCGTCAATGCCAGCACTCTGACCTTTCTCCAGACTCAGTCGAGCTCAGCATCACCCGACTTCCGTCATTCGACATCACCCGACCCCGCGGTTCCCCACCCCTCTCCCCCAGAGTCTCTCAAGATGTGCTCTGCGCTGTGGAGTGGGGCTGTGTGACTACACATCGACACATGATCGCTCTACAAGAACAGACAATGAAATATCTTTGCTTATGATGTTTGGGAGCTAAGCCTCTCTGGGCTCCACCCGCCATATTGTAATCAGTAGTAGTCAGTGTATGCGTGAGTGTGGTAATAAATCGTTTAGCTCAAGTATACGTGTGAATCATTGGGGCTCCAACCCCGTAGAATTCCCACACTCTAAATTCCACACATCATCCATCATCACCTCATGACTTTGGTTTTGAGTAAGCTTTCGCTTCTGTTCCCTTTTTCTTCCCTCATCTCCTACCTGATGAAAGAATATAGTTCCAAAAGCTAGTGCACTCAGTTATTTTCATCTCCAATTGTGTGACTATCAGTAATACTGAACTAAGGTAAGTACTAGCCAGCCACTTTACCTCTCTTGAATAATATTTTAACATCTCAGTGAGGAATTTCCATGAGATTAATTCGGTTGCACCTACGGTACGGCTATCTGTATCGTAGAGACACGCAAACCACCCCACCTCGGCAATGTCTATGGTTCATGGGGGTGGGAAAGAATGTTAATGTTATTTTAATCCAGCAGCATCAATGAGTTTAGTAATCATGATAGGTATATGTGATTTGATGGTCAGCAAAAACACAGTTTGAAATATGTAACGATATTTTTTCTGTGTTATTCCATTTTTCATGTATCCTTTTGTATTAAATACTGGCTGATCTACATAAAACTGATATGCGTGAGTTTTGTCATCCTGGTCAGCCTCTGTGTAGTCATTCTCGGCCTAGTTTTCAGAAAAGGTTCTTTGCAGGATCCATTGACAGCTAGAACAACTATATAGATTAGTAATAAAAGTTTTATTTCCTGAAGAGTACAATTACTTAACTTTTATAAAGTATGTCTCTTCTCTCCTCACGGCGTCATCTTCTGTACGATGCTAGTCTAGCCTGACACCTGAGATTCAAGTAACTCTTTAACATTAACAATAAACTAACTAAAAAAGAATAGATAATAATAATGTAAAGAAACATGTAGTAATCTGCGTATAAGAGATGCTGAAAGTGGTGGCCAGGGGCATCCAGTCCAGACATTGCTGACTTCCTGTGATGACATAACCAGTGACACTGTAATTCTGCATGTGTGACGTTATTCATTTTTTTTATTTTTGTACTTGTGATCAGCCACGACAAGGCCCAGTTAACAGCAGCAACTAGTTGAGCTTGCTCCCAAAACTGTTAATTTATCAGACATTATGCAATAAAGTAAGGCCTTAAGCGTTATGAAGTTTGAGTGTACGACAGTCAGCTGATGTATTTAATCAGCAATACTTTATATCATTTTTCTTATTCTGCACTAAAATGGGTTTTAACCAGCACAAGGTTCCAATATGTGTTCACCTTCAAAATGTTATACTGCAATTTTCTTTCTTTCTTTTTTTTTAATATGTGATTCGTAATTGCATATTTAGATGATTATACTGCCTTTGACAGATATTTACAGAATGACTAACACATATGATCTGAATACGGCTCAGAAATGAGCTGAAACTAGCGATCTTGAATAAAAGTAGTGATCAAGGCTTTAGACGTGATATCTACTCAGTTAAAAAATTTGTGTTAGACCTAGAGAGCCAATTATTGTTTCTGTTTGCCTTTCATGTTGCTTCTTGTTTCAATACAATAATGTAGACACTTGCGTAGGTGGTCAGGGTGGCCAGGCAATGTGATGGTGAGGTAAACTAGCATTATTTTGCTAATTCCCTTTATTTTTTAGTATACAGTGGAGCACCCATAACCCGTATGGACTCAGCGCAGGCAGTGTGGAATCTGCCCCCATAGTGGTGGTGGTCAATGGCATAAGTACTACTGGCACTTGTGGCAATACGAGACCCCTCATCATAATATGTACAGGAGACCTTCATCAATGCAAGAACATGATACTATAACCTGTTTCCATAGATCGGTGTGCGACGAGATGTATATTAGGAAATCTTCAATCCATGCAGATATCATGACTTACGACAAATATTATAACTAAACGACGACGTGTAGCACTATTGTAAAATGTAAACTTTCAAGGCCGGAATGGTCAAAATTACTAAAAATTTCCGGGCCACTATGCCGTGATCTAGTGGATTTATTGTGGAAACCCAACATTTCGTCCCCGACTGCAGAGAACATTCTCAAGGAGGATCGTGGCACTTTTGAATGTCCGATACACACCCTGGCTCACTACTGACTGAAGCCAAAGTCCGTTTACGAGGGCTCGCGAGCAGAAATGTGACGTCAGATGTTTGACATTGTTGTTGTTATGGTCTTCAGTCCGGAGACTGGTTTGATGCAGCTCTCCACCCTACTCTATCCTGAGCAAGCCTTTTCATTTCCTCATAAGAACGGCAACCCACATCCACTTGAATCTGCTTACTATACGCGTCTCTTGGTCTCCCTCTGCGATTTTTACCCCACACACTTCCCTCCAATGCTAAATTTACGATTCCCGATGTCTAAGAATGTGTCCTACCAAGCGATCCCTTCTTTTAGTCAGGGTATGCCAAAAATTCCTTTTCTCACCAATTATGTTCAGTACCTCTTCATTAGTTATGCGATCTACCCACCTAATCTTCAGCATTCTTCTGTAGCACCACGTTTCAAAAGCCTCTATTCTCTTCCTGTCCGCACTGCTTATCGTCCAAGTTTCACTCCCGTACAAGGCAACACTCCACACAAATGCCTTCAGAAAAGAATTCCTTACCCTTAAATTAATATTCGATGTTTGCAAATTTCTCTTTTGCAAAAATGCTTTTCTTCCCATTGCCATTCTGCATTTTATATCCTCTGTACTGCGACCATCGCATGTTATTTCACTACCCAAGTAACAAAACTCATCTACCACCTTCATTGTTTCGTTACCTAATCTAATTCCTTCAGCATCGCCTGATTTTCTAAGACCGCATTCCATTATTTTTGTTTTGCTCTTGTTAATGTTCATTTTATACGCTCTCTTCAACACGCCGTCCATTCCGTTCAACTGCTCTTCCAGGTCCTTTGCTGTCTCTGACAGAATTACAATGTCATCAGCAAAACGCAATGTTTTTATTTCTTCCCCCTGAACTTTAATCCCTATTCCAAATTTTTCCTTGCTTTCCTTCACCGCCTGCTCGATGTACAAATTGAATAACATTGGAGAAAGGCTACAACCCTGTCTTACTCCCTTCCCAACTGATGCTTCCCTTTCATGTCCTTCGAGTCTAGTAACTGCGGTCTGGCTTTTGTACAAGTTGTAAATAACTCTCCTTTCCCTGTATTTTATCCCTGCTGACTTCAGAATTTGAAAGAGTGTATTCCAGTCAACATTGTCAAATGCTTTTTCCAAATCTACAAAAGCTAAAAATGTAGGTTTGCCTTTTCTTAATCTATCTTCTAAGATAAGACGTAAAGTGAGTATTGCCTCCCGAGTTCCTACATTTCTCCTGAACCCAAACTGATCTTCCCCGAGGTCGGCTTCTACCAGTTTTTCCATCCTTCTGTATATAATTCGTGTTAATATTTTGCAACCATGACTTATTAAACTGATGGTTCTGTAGTTTTCACACCTGTCTGCGCCTGATTTCTTTGGAATGGGGACTATTACATTTTTCTTAAAGTCTGAGGGCATTTCGCCGGTCTCATACATCCTACACACCAGTTCAAATAGTCTTGTCATGGCTGGCTCTCCCAGATACTTTAGTAGCTCTGAGGGTATGTCATCTACTCCTGGGGCCTTGTTCCGACCTAGGTCTTTCAAGGCTCTGTCAAATTCATCTCTCAGTATAGTATCTCCTATTTCATCTTGATCGACTTCCTCTTCCGTTCCTACAACATCGTCTCTAAGTTCATTTCCTTTGTAGAGCTGCTCTATGTACTCTTTCCACCTTTCAGCTTTCCCTTCTTTGCTGAGAACTGGTTTCCCATCTGAGTTCTTGATATTCGTAGAGCTGTTTTTCTTATCTCCAAATGTTTCTTTTATTTTCCTGTAGGCGGTATCTACTTTTCCCCTTGCTATACATTCTTCTACAGATTTACATTTGGCTTCTAGCCACTCCTGCTTAGCCGTTTTGCACTTCCTGTCAATCTCATTTTTAGTCGTCTGTACTCCATTTTGCCTGTTTCATTTACTGCATTTTTATATTTTCTCCTTTCATCAATTAACTGTAGTATTTCCTGTGATATCCAAGGATTTTTTGTAGGTCTTGCCTTTCTACCTATTTTGTCCTCCGCTGCCTTCATTATTTCATCTCTCAATGCTACCCATTCCTCTTCTACTGTTTTATTTCCCCCTGTTTCTGTCAATTGTTGCCTAAAGCTCCCTCTGAAATTCTCCAGAACTTCACTTTCCTTCAATCTATCTAAGTCCCATCTCCTTATTTTCCTACCTTTCTGCAGTTTTTTCAGCTTCAGCCTACAGCTCATGACTAACAAGTTATGGTCGGAGTCTATATCTGCCCCTGGGTATGTCCTGCAGTTTATAACCTGGTTCCGGTACCTATGTCGTACCATTATAAAATCTATCTGATACCTTCCGGTGTCTCCTGGTCTCTTCCACGTATACAACCTTCTTTTGTGATTCTTAAACCACGTGTTTGTTACGATTAAATCATGTTCCGTGCAAAATTCTACCAGGCGACTTCCTCTTTCATTCCTCCTGCCCAGTCCATATTCACCTACTATTTTTCCTTCTCTTCCTTTTCCTACTACCGAATTCCAGTCTCCCATCACAATTAAGTTTTCCTCTCCCTTAACTGTCTGAATAATTTCCTTTAGCTCCTCATATATTTCTTCGATCTCCTCATCATCGGCAGAGCTAGTTGGCATATAAACCTGTACTACTGTTGTCGGTGTTGGCTTCGTATCTATCTTGACAATGATAATGCGATCACTGTGCTGATCATAGTAGTTTACCCGCATTCCTATTTTCTTATTCATTATCAGTCCTACTCCTGTGATACCCCCAACTGATTTTGTATTTATAATCCTGTACTCACCTGACCAGAAATCCTGTTCATCCTGCCACCGAACTTCACTAATCCCCACTATATCTAACTTCAACCTATCAATTTCCCTTTTTAAATTTTCTAATTTTCCTACTCGATTAAGGGATCTAACATTCCACGCTCCGACCCGTAGAATGCCAGTATTGTCTTTCCTGATGATCACATCCTCCTGGGTAGTCCCCGCCCGGAGATCCGAATGGGGGACTATTTTACCTCCGGAATATTTTACCCGAGAGGATGCCATCATCATGTTTTCATACAGTAGAGCTGCATGTCCTCGGGAAAAGTAACGGCTGTAGTTTCCCCTTGCTTTCAGCCGTTCGCAGTAACCTTGTGGCAAAGCCACATTAGCTGATGTTACAAGGCCAGCTCAGTCAATCATCCAGACTGTTGCCCCTGTAACTACTGAAAAGGCTGCTGCCCCTCTTCAGGAACCACACGTTTGTCTGGCCTCTCCACAGATTCCCCTCCGCTGTGGTTGCACCTACGGTACGGCTATCTGCATCGTTGAGGCACGCAAGCCACCCCACCTCGGCAATGTCTGTGGTTCATGGGGGTGGGTTTGACATTATAACGTTTTAATAGATTATAAGTAATTACAGTTCATTCCACCACTTTAAAACATAATACTCATCTCTTCAACATTACGATGTATGGGGGTTCTGCTTGCTGCAACATTATTCTCCTGGGGCGTCGTGGTAGAAATAAATACAAGTAGGTACAATTTTTCACTTCTTCTTTAATTTGAATCAAACATCTTCTCCACCAAAACATTTTAACTACAAAACATTTACAAAACATCAGAACAGTAGTACTTCCATCACAAAAAAAAAAAAAAAAAAAAAAAAAACTGACATAGCTTCCAAAACTCGAACTCCTCCACGCAAGGCGGTGAGGCAAATATATAACATCAACAATAATGACATTACATTATCCATTGTTCATAACAACTGAATATACTAATTTACAATTACCAAACGGACAAGTAAAACATTTCATGTACACAAAAATAATCACAATATAAAATGAAAACAATATACACAATAATTTTAGATGGCGCATCTTTTTAAGACGAAATCGTGGTACTATTTGTTTCACAACAAAGAATGATGATAAATGTCAATTAATTTGTTAATGAGTACATCATATATGTTCCTAACATATATTAAACTATCAAATCTCATGGCCATTCACAAAATATACTCAAAATCTCACGTCAGTCAATATATACAAAGAATTCAATATTGATAATTAATGTAATAGTCGAAATAACACAATTAGCTGGTCTACACAACTTGTTTATGAGCCTAACGTATATACAATGCTATTTATTTTAATGTCTTTATGTAGATACAAAAGTTTTTACCATTCGTCTGTCTATTGAAATAACATACAATGACAAAACAATTTTTTGTAGAACTGTCTGGAAACGTCTTATACAAATCTCTTAGATTTCATTAATTATCACTTGTTTTAATCACAGTATCACCGAGACACTGTCCTACACTGATTCCTAGGCTGTTTATTTCGTTTGTAACTAACTTCACACGCAACTTTTATCACTATTGAACCACACGATTCCGGATCCGATGCAGACGGTATCGTACGATAACATTGAGATGAGGGGGCCAGCAGTATCGTCACATCATGCGCGCGCAATTCGTCGTTGCCGATAGCCGCCATCCGTTAATATCGTCCCATGGTGGAAGACTTACATTTATTCTTCAAAACCGGAATCCAGATTTCATTAAGTTTCACGCCGTCCTCCATCCTATTGAAATTATTGGGGTGTTTTACAATTTCTATAGCCTCTCTGTACAGTCTTTCGTGGTATCCATTTGTGGCTGCTAAACCTGAGTTGGTGGTTGAAAAACATGTCCTTTGCGGATTTCAGGTGATTCAGTATCTTCCGAGTAGGTTTGTAAATAACGGCAACATTCCGTTTCATCAAAATTTTACCAATGCAGTCGGTGATGTCCTTAATAAAAGGCAGGAAGACTTTATATTTCACAGGAAAGCTTTCATAGTTTTCAACTCTACGTGTCAGTCTCAAAGCTCTCCTTATCTCTTTAGACGAATAGCCATTCTTAAGTAAAGCATTACTCAGGCGCTTCAATTCCGCGTCGAGTAATTCCGGTTCGCAGATGTTCCTTTCTCTGTCCGCCAACGTCTCTTAATGCCCCACTTTTGCTGTGGGTGGTGGTTTGAATCCCGGTGCAGATAACGGTCTGTGTGTGTGGGCTTCCGATAAACTGTATGGCCCAATCTGCCATTCCCATTTTTGAAAACTGACACGTCAAGAAAATTCAGTTTTCCGTCTGCATTCTTCTCCATGGTAAACTGGATTCTAGAATTAACCCCGTTGAGGTGTTGAAGAAAACGATCTAGTTCCTCTCTACCATGCCTCCACACAACAAACGTATCGTCTACATAGCGAAAACAAATAGCAGGTTTTTTGTTTGCTGTTTTCAATGCCTGTTCCTCGAATTTTTCCATATAGAAATTTGCTATAACCAGGCTTAAAGGGCTCCCCATAGCTACACCATCTGTCTGTTCATAGAAATCATCGTTCCATTTGAAATAAGTAGTCGTGAGGCAATATTTGAACAGATCTGCAATGTCGGGTGGAAAGAGGAGACTCAGCTGTTGCAGCACCTCATTGACTGGAACCACAGTAAACAGAGATACCACGTCAAAACTAAATAATATGTCCTCTGGATTGACCAATATATCATTTAATTTACTTATAAAATGTCTCGAGTTCTTGATATAGGAATCTGAGCGCCCCACATGCGGTCGTAATAGTGTTGTCAAGAACTTGGCAATCAAATAGGTGGGCGAAGCAATTGCACTAACAATTGGCCTCAGAGGGGGGACGTGTTCCTTTCCTTTGTGGACTTTCGGCAACCCATAAAGTCTTGGAGGCTTTGCGTGAGCCAATACTCTGACAGCTTCTATACGTATTTCTTCAGCTGTAACTTTGTCTAAATTGCAAATACCCACTTCTATATTGGCTATAATTTCCTCTGTAGGCACAACTCACGGACTAACGGCAAAATTTCCGCCCCTAGCAAGCACCGATCTCTCATCATCAGATAGCAAATGTCCTGATAAATTGATAACAGTGCGGGAAGAATCTAACTGACTGATGGTCGGTTGCGGCCACAAACTTTCAAATTTCTTCCTCTGTCTACTAGACATTGTCAACACACTTTGTTAATGGTATCATGCAACAACCTGTCAATCCTACGCCAGTCACTACTACACACACCATTACTGATGGTAATATGGACAGACAATAACTTACAGTTTGTGCTTGCCAGTTCCCGCCGGGTCTGTTGAATCCGCTCCCGAAGTAAGGCCTCTTCCGTCCGTTTGTAAATCCGCTGCGCCTTGGCTGTGCTACATAATCGTTTCATCCTCAGATATTTTGGAATAACATTGGTCGATATGCATCGCGATAGAAATCTGAGGGAACACAAAAGCTGCACTCTTTTCTTCTGGAGACATTCCATGAGTCGCACATTTCTTGACATTTCCTCCCCGTAGAGGCATCTTATTGTAAAATGTAAACTTTTACGTCAAGAATGGTCAAAATTACTAAAAATTTCTGGGCTATTATGCCGTGGTCTAGTGGATTTATTGTGGAAACCCTAGACCATGGCATAATAGCCCGGACATTTTTAGTAATTTTGATGTGTAACAGATTGCATATTATTTGGATAATTACTGACTCATGATGAGCTCTAGGGATAAGTGCTAAACTAGTGCTAGGGTTATTACACAGTGAAACAGTGTCTGATTTAAATATTACACCAGACTGAATGATTCGAAATGTCATTCGACGATAATTAGCAACATAAAGAACATATTTTTAGAATGTTCAACATGTTTCCATGTTATTCGATTAAGGATGGAAATTCTCCTCAGAGATGATAAATTATTTTTCAAAAGAGATAGATTGACTGGCCAGTACTTACCTTTGTGCTGTATTGCTGATAGTTACACAAATGAAGAAAAATTAAAAAAAGGGGACGAAAAAGGACAAGCTTTCGGAACACAGTTCCTCCCTCAGGTGGGAGAGAAGGGAAGAAAAAAGGATGGGAATGGAAGGGAAAGGTAATTCACGACCTTGGTCATGAAGGTGGTTTCCATGTTAAATAATTGTAACAAGGAAAGTGAATAGTGTGTATAACGGTAGGATGAGAGACATTTACAAAGAAAGTTGTTAGCCCATTCATTCATTAATCACATGTATATAAGCGAGTAAATCCGTTAATATTGAAATACAAAAAGTATGAGACTTCATGTAATTAAGTAAATTCCTGTAGATTATTTCATATGGACATTCTGTTTTTATCGATCCTTATAAATACACTTCATATAAATGTTAAAAATTATAGAAATAATTTCTGTAACTAATTAATTAAAGGAATGTTATTCTTATTGTCAGTTCATGTCAATTTATGCTTTTGTCAATCATGTAGGAAAGACACTATTGACTTTGTTGTATATAATTTCTCACCAATGTATTTAGTAACACTTAATGGATGTATGAATGAATTTGTAACTTTTAAGTGTACTTAATTCTGTGAATACTGTAAACAATGAGTATGATAAGCTTGACGTTGCTATAAGTATACAATATACAAGTGCTGTGGAGCACCATAGTCCAGTTTTTCGACAGTGTAGTTTTGGGAGAGTTAAGTTTCATTTGTACAGTATGGTTCTCTTTGGAATGTGTTTTCAAAGTTACAAGTTGTATGTGAAAATGCTATCTGGAAAGAATTAAAGTTCAGAAAATTTATTGCTTGTTTTTATTATTATTATTATTATTATTATTGTAATGAAAATCAAAATGCTCAAATGTTTGTAGAGCTTATGGGACTTAACTTCGGGGTCATCAGTCCCTAAACTTACAAACTACTTATGAGCTAAATAATACTAAGGACAGCACAAATATCCATGCCTGAGGGGGGATTCGAACCCCCAACCATAGTGGCCGTGCAAATTGTGACTGACGTGCCTCAGTCCTCTCGGCCACTGCGGCCGGCAATGAAAATCAACCCCCAGGTCAAAATAAGCTGTGAGCAGATTATACCACATCCGGAAATCACACTATAAACATGAGTAATTTTTATTAGTTTATATCAATCAAAATTTGACACATTTCACTGATTTGAAATACTATTTTAATAATAGGCATTGGCAATTAAGTACTATTATATGTGGTGGAGTTGGAGCTGGAATAAGTTTTATGTAAATCGATTTTATAGCGTTGTGGCGGATCGACCTCTTTGTGCGGCGGAACGTGTGCTAAAACCTTATCTTCAAAAGCACTCGTCTTGTATGATTAGGATTGAATGTGGCCGTGTCAGACCTTGTAATCCTTGAGGTGTCCACTCGCCCATAAAAATTTATATAAAATAAAAAAATATGTTCATGTAAAATCTTTATACGTTGCAATATTTCAAAAATCAGATTCTTGCGCCTATGGAAGAAGTCTTTAACAGTCACTCTTGTTAAAATATTTCTAAGTTCTCTCATAGATAAGACGGTCAAAAGAAATTCTTCAGTTTGTGGTCGTTGCTATAGCCACAGATAAAAAATAATATTTCTTCAGTGATTATCGATCAATGTGTATGATCGATTAACCAAAGTTCTAAAAAAAACATTTATCGAAGTCTTCTTGACGTAACTTTCCCACCAATGAAAATTCATAAAAATCTTCCTTCAGATTGAAGAATATTTAAATTAAATCATCTACTCATTTCATTAATATATTATTCATCGTAAAATAATTCTGCATAAATGATGTACTCTGACACTTTCCTCAAGTTTAAACACAATGACATTTATTGCTTTCTATGACTTTACATATGTAGTCATTGACAGACAAAAGGGAACTGACTTTTAAAATTTGTTGTTTTAACATGAAACTTCGATAATAATGTCAACTCTTGCAACGACAACCGCAGAGATCAACATCATCTTGCCTCGTGGCCGTTGACCCGCGACTTGATGTGGCCGGATATTTACTCCTTGGAATCGGCGTCGAAGATGCCCTCGTAGGCTGACTCGCCTCACAGTACATGAAACATAAAAAAACATACAAAAAACTTCTTTAATAATCATATAACATTAACCATTTACATAAAATCATTTAAGAACACAAATATAAGTAAGTTATCCTGCACAAACTGAGCTGACATGAGATATGTAGTGGAGACAATAATCCGTCCCACTACATACCCCACCCGCAAGCTCAGTTTAGCAGGCAATCAGAGTGAAATAAAATTCTTTTAACTAACCTTTTAGAATAGATAAGAAGTCCTGCTTCATAAGCTATGCGTGATAATTATCTGAGCCATACTTTAATTCATTAAACAGTTTCCACACAAACACTACGAGAGTCACTTCAAACAGGTTTAACTAGTCATGGCTCTTATTGTCCATGTAATATTCTGAATATCACATAACTTTATCTTAAGAATGAAAATAGTTTATTGTTCTCTTAAAAAAAAAGTTTATGTATAGACTCTGAATATCTGTGTATTCTATTTACACCACTATTGTACCGTCATCATATTTCTTGCTTGCCTTCATATGCATTAATATCTTGTATGACGTTTATGAACATATACCTATATATATATGAAACATTATGTGCATATGATAATTGTCTGACAGAATATCCAAACGGTAATAAATCAGTGTCAAATATTTTCTCATGACGTTATTACCTAGATATTCTATGGAATAAATACCTTCCATTCATATCAGAATGCGCTTGTTTAAATTAATTTCAATTCAAATACGAAAAATACAATTTATTCCCTAAACAAATTTAGGAAAATCTTTCTTATTGTTGAAATATGGTTAGGTCAGAAAAGGATCAACCACATATTATTATAGTGAACACACCGTACATAAACCCTATTTCTTCTGTAACTATCTCATAAATAAATTATTTGACCGATAAAATTATAAGTCTAATCAGTTTAATAATCCTCGTAATATATACCTATCGATAAAACGATAAATAATCGTCTTCATCATGGACGTTATCGAAATAATACGACCAGTTGCTATGTCAACGTAACGTCTCTGACGCGTTCCCAACTGCTCGAAATTACACCTACTTCTATTATTTTCGTACGTTACAGGTGTTTGAGGCCCCTCCTGCATTGGGCGCTCCATTCGCGGTCCGCGCCCGCATGGCGCTACCTCTGAGGTGTTGAAACCTCCCTGCTGTTCCGACGGACGTCCGCGCCCAGCTCGTCCACCATCTGTGGTCAGGGCAGCTGTCTGAGGCCCTTCTGGCGTCAGACGCTCTGATCTTGGTCCGCATAGGGAGCAGCCAACGTGGGAGGGGCCTGAGAGAGTTGCCACTGCCACAGAGGGCGGCCGATTGGGGCGCGGACGTCCGACGGAACGCCAGGGAAGAGACAACACCCTACAAGCAGCGCCAGCTGGGCGCGGACCGCAGACAGAGCGCCTAGCGTCTGCTGGGCATAAATACTGGACCAGGTCCTCCAAAAACGGCAGTCTCAGGTAGCACCTGAAGAAGGCAGCGAGTTACGCGGCCGAAATATTGTGCCAGAACGACGCATACATCCGGCAGTAATCCCGTATATCCAAAATGTCAACTTTGTGCACGTTAGTCCTATGCGTTTTTAAATTGATATTCGATCTACTCAAGGTGTTGTCTCTTCTTTACATCTCACTACTGTTTTCCGTCTTGTTGTCTGATGTTGTTTGGTTCCTGACGTGCATTTTCCGGTAGTGTACGGAACTATTCGCCTGTTTTAACTGAAGTGATAATAAATGAAACGGAAGAAACGCCACAAAAACAGGCGAAAAGTGACGTACTAACCGAAAAACACACGTCAGGAACTAACCAACCCAGCCAACAAGTCGGAAAAACGGCAGTTAGAAGTAAAGAAGAGACAACAGCGTGAGTAGACCGTATATAAATTTAAAAACACATAGGCCTAATGTGCATAAACGTTTTTAAAAACTGTCTTCAATCTATGAATATAAACAAACCTTTTCATCATTTACAGTACACAGAAGATGCTTTTAAAATAAAAATCGAAACGTATCTAGTGTAAAACAAATGTCTTTAATTGCAGTCAGCATAAGCTGGATTACGTAATATACTCGATTTTAATAGCCGCTGCGGAAGATGGCCACACAACCAAATATAGTTACAAGAGCATTTGCCAATTCCATTTGTTCCAAATGTTGAGTCATTCTGATTTTGTGTCCAGTGATGACGATTTCGATGAAATTTTGCACCGAAATAAAAGGCAGAAAAGTGAATATGTTGTTCCGCAGTATTCGGAAGATGAATTTGTAGAACATTTTCAGGTGTTTCTTTATTATTCTCGTAAAACTCTATTAACGCTAATGTGGCGTCCGTGCTCCACACAGATTACACGGAAATACACAAAACTATTACACGAACACTTCAATTCCTTAAACGTAAGAAAGTAATTTACTTTTAGACGCTGGCAGAATAAATCACTCTCTTATGCTACACAGAACAAGTGAGCACACACGTGATACGCAAACTGCAGGCTGCAGGTTAGTATTCGAAAAGCTCCGGCAGCATGCACGGCATGTGACGTCATCCTCGCAGTGCATGCGCAGTAGTGCCTGCATTGCTGCTGCAGGATATGCATCCATGCAGCTCTTCGAACGAACCTTATATGTTGCCTTTGTATACACAATGAAAGATCTGTCTTCGGTGAGCTGTATAAAAACTTACTTATACTTAACAGACTTCTTTTAAAATTTAGTCATCGTCTTGTGTCAAAATCTAATTCTCGTCGGTCGGTTGGCTGTTCGTGTTACTATGTTACGCATTCTCACCCCTCTTTCGGCAAGAAAGGCTTAATTTGACTTACATTATAAAGTCCCTTTATTATTCCTGTTGAAGGCTCTTGCAACACTACAGCCTTCGGATGAGGAACTTTGTATACTACATAAGGGCCTTCACATAAAAAGAAAAACTTCTTGCATCCTTTGTTTTCTTTACGACTCTTAGGATGAGACAAAGCAAGTACCAAATCTCCAATCTGGCAACAGGGTACCTTAGCTTGCTCGTTATACTTTCTGATTCGTTGTTCAGCGTTTTTGATCAGTTGTTCTTTAATACCATTTTCCTGTATAGGATTAATTTTATTTAATGGAGGCCAAGGAATAGCAGTTAATAAAGGTTCCCCTACGATACGTTTACCTAAGATCTCAAGTGGTGCTAAACCAGTACTTAAATGAGACAATTCATTTAATATCTTTTCAAATTCTGGAATTAACATAGCCCATCGTGTATGTCTGGAAGCACAATATGTCCTACAAAGTCTACCTAGCTCTTTCATTACTCGTTCCACCGGATTTCAAAATGTTCAAATGTTTGTATAGTCTATGGGACTTAACTACGGGGTTATCAGTCCCTAAACTTACAAACTACTTATGAACTACTTACGAACTAGGACGGCACAAATATCCATGCCCGAGGGGGGATTCGAACCCCCGACCGCAGTTGCCTTGCAGACCGTGACTGGAGCGCCTTAGTCTCCTCGGCCACCGCGGCCGGCCCACCGGATTTCCTTGTGGATGATATTTGGAAATGAGAATCTGTTTTATATTATATGACCTTAAAAACTCTTTAAATTTGTTGCTGATAAAAGCACTACCATTATCAGATAATATTCTCTTAGGTGTGCCCCAATTAACAAAATAATCTCTACTAAGACAACGTATTACACTTGAAGTTGTTGCTCTTTTTAACATGTACAACTTCACATATTTCGACCAGCATTCCAGTATTACAAAGATATAACTAAAACCACCTGCGCTACGTGGTAAAGGGCCGAAAAAGTCTATTGAGAGAATATTCCATAATCCAAGAGGAATTATAGAATATAATTTATAATTATGGGGACTATTTCCTAGTTTTACCTTCTGACACAATTCGCATAATAATTCTAACTATACATGTTGTGGTGTCGCACAAGTACAAAGTGCGCGCCACCTACTTTCGCCGCGCGCCGCCATGCACGCACGGCGCGGCGTTCTTACGACGACAGCCACGAGCGCCCTCTGCTGCAACTCCGCTCGTGGCCACCGCTGAACGACATCGTTGACTTGGGACTGAGATAGCAACCAGTTAGGACATTCGTAATCAGATAGGCACCAGTGAAGACTTGGCTATCGTATAGGCACTAGGAAGCAGTACTAGGCAGGCCTCTAGCTCAACTATGTATCTGCAGTATTCTGTAAAAGTTAAGTATTGTATAAATTCTGTTCAATATATATCTCGTTCTAATTTACCCTAGTGTTTCTAATTTCTGGCTGCTCCCCTCCGTACCTGCACCAGCGTGCTATCTATATTCCTGTGTCGGTCTCATTCCACTCGGCCACCGACACCTACGACGGAACGGGACACAAAAGCGGCGACGAGGCTGGGACACAAAACATGTCATATTCCTAAAATAGTAAAACTTCATGAGATGTTTGACACATTTGTGGATACCAAAGTGACCATATCCTTCATGTATGTATACTACCAAGTCATGTACGACGTCTTCAGGTACACAAATCTTCCAAAAGTTATGTTCAGGTTTCGCTTTCCAATACAATAAACTATTAAAGTACAACCAATTATCTTTAACTACATAAGTGTCCTCGTTGTTGTCAAAGGTTTGCAATATTTTACCAAAGATAGGGTCAAGTCGTTGGTTAACTTTAATAGCTGTTACTATTTGCTTCATTTTCTGTTAACTTTCTTTATTGGTTAGGAAATACACATGATAATTAGACCCTGGTTCCTCAGTGATCGAAATATTTTCCATCCCTAGAGGAAGCCTGCTTAATGCTTCTGAGACTACATTCTGTGTGAACCTTTTATGTAACGTATTTGCTCTCTGCTAACTGTTTATTAATTTCGCGCAACTGGAGTTCAGTATTGGACGGGTGATTCTATTTACACTTCGGTAAAATCAGACGTGACGTCATTATGACGTATCCACACTATCGAAGAAGATTGGAGCCATGATCGACTTATGTGGTCGTTCTAGACGCAAAACTGCGGTTGCAATTGTAGCAGACGAATTAAAGGAGTAGCTGATATCTTCAGTTGGTATATTCAGTACAGTTTCGGAAACTATTACTGTGCTTTCCTTGTTTTTTTTTTCGGAAAGTAGGAAGCTATAAACTTTCCGAAAAACAACCTACACTGCGAGCTCTGAAACGTTATTCAGCCAAATCTGATGTTGTAATCGTGGCCCATTTGTAAAGGTTGTGTTTAAAACTAATGGAAACTTTTCTCTAACCGAAAAATGCTACCGAGTTGCATTGCAGTACGGAGTCTACGTTAAACTAAGAGGACAAAATAAGGTTACCAGGCTATGGAGCGAAAATGTGTACATGAACATGTCAAAATATGGGACATACAAAAACAACATATAGTCGCCGTAGGTATATGTATGTTTTCGCCGAAACTATAGATCAAATGAGCTGGATACTAATACAGTCATTTGTTACAGAGGCTCCGCGAACATCAGGTAACACATTTCGTAAAACTGGGTACTCATCTACCGCCAAGTTGCTGCAACATGCTAGTTCAGACAATCAACGACTGTCTGTACTGTTCGCGCCCAAAACCAGCGTCTCGAACGATCGCAAAAGTCGATGCGCCGCTCTTCTGGACATCGATAGTGTGGATACGTCACAATGATGTCACGTCTGATTTTACCGAAGTGTAAATAGAATCACCCACGGTGTTTAGACGCGGTTACTCTGCGATTGTACTGTTTCGATATTTCAATGATATATTGACTGTTACTGAAATTTTGACAAATACGAAACAATTCTGCCTCTTACAAATTTTTAGAATTGAATCTGGACGAAAATAGTCCGAAAGTTGACTAATCATCTTCAATTTGCTCAAGTACGTCGACATGAGTCAGAAAAGTTTCAAGGTCATGGTCAGGCTCGTACATTAATTTCTCTCTTAAATCAAAAGGAATCCTACCCTATAATATTTTTAATACTTTCCAAATAGAAATCAGATTATCCCAGTATCTTGTCTTGTTAATATATTTCTCGAAATATTTTCGGAGTGTCCCATTTCTAGGATTATAAAACTCTGGATAATAAATTTCAATTCTTAATCTTTCCTGTTTGCTTCTCGAAAAGTAGCTTCCTACAAATAACCTCCCAAATTCTTCTGTGGGCTCACACGTCTCAATTATATCATTAGCCCACAAAGAAGCTTTGTCAACTATGTGAGAAGCAAAAAATTGGAGTATGCTATATTCATCTCAATTATGGGTAAATACATTTTGGAAGCTTCTAATGAAAATGATCGGATGGGTATCTTCCTTCTGAAACCAAAATGTCGGGAAGTGTCTATTTTTCAATATTTTCGAATCTCTATCCGAACACGGAGAATGAGAACAACTTTGGTGACATGTTTCTCTAATATAACTTGCAATTGGACTTCGCGGAAATTTGCATCCAGTAGAATCAGTAAATTGAAATCTAGCTGGTCTTGCTCCTGCTGCAGTGTACGGAAAGTTAGTATCAGTTTCATTGTCTGCCACTTCATAGATTTTACTAGCAGTCGTTTCTGTATGCTTGTTATTTTGGCACTGCTGATTGCTTCGCGTCCTTTAATTCATCTGCTAAAATTGCAACCGCAGTTTTGCGTCTAGAACGACCACATAAATCGATCATGGCTCCAGTCGTCTTCGATAGTGTGGATACGCCATAATGACGTCACGTCTGATTTTACCGATGTGTAAATAGAATCAGCCGCCTCTATATAGGTGGACGGCGGCTGCCGTAGCACTGTACCGCACTGGCAGCGGAGACACGCACCTTGACAGGTGAGTGCTCCTTCTGCTCGTACTGTATAGCCACCGTTCTAGTCTAGGTCGCCACTGCATAGTAAGCCAAAAGCGAAACCTAACCAGTAGATTCGGAGGTCCTTCTTTATAACTATACCTGGCACCCAGGGAATGTCTAAGCCAGTGTTTTAAAACCTTTTCGAATATGCGACCCCCTTCGAATTAAAAATATTCTCGCGACCCCCTTGCACAGGAAAACATTCTAGCAACCCCCTCCCCCAGGTCCTTACGAACCTTAACAAAACTGTGTTATCTGAAAGGTAACAAGTATAATTACCTTTATTTCGCTTCATCTTTAAAATATTTGACGTACTTTTTCGGTTGTTCTTTCGGAATGGAACACGTTATCCAGTTGCGTTTTTTTTTACGCAAAACGAAGAAGCAAATTATACTTATTAAGAAAGGTTCCACTGTGCAGACAACTTGTAAAGAAAAATACACCTTCTTCAGGTTGTTAAGCCAAGATCGCCAGTAAAATTGTTCTTTTCCTTTAACCGGTTTCAATAATTTGTATCATCATCTTCAGAAAGGTTTAAATATCTTAGGAGAACAAGTAAAATAAAGGGATTCTCGTCGACATGTAAAATGAGTAAAAATGCATGGTCAAAATGTTAAAATATACGTCACCAAAACGGATCTCATCTCAGATTAAAAGATAAAAATGGCTGTTTCGAGTCTGTCTGATACTTAAGCGAAACAGTCATATTGTATCTTTTAATCTGATATGATGATCCATTTTGGTGACGTATATTTTAACATTTTGACCATGCAAGTTATTCATTCCACATTTCGACGAGAAAGCTTTTATTTTACGTGTTCTTGTAAGTGAATATGTTTACAATCATTATAAATCACTGGAACCGGTTAACAGAAATAAATATGTTTTATTGGTGATCTTGGCTTAACAGCCTGAAGAAAGTATATTTTTATTAATATTATAAATGGATCAGTGTCCAAAGGCGTAACATGCCAGGTAACTGTAATTGATAAATAAGTAGAACTTTGTTTTCGAATTTTGCAGAATTACTTTTTTGTGTCTCGACTTCGTCGCCGCTTTTGTGTCCCAGCCTCGTCGTAGGTGTCGGTGGCCGAGTGGAATGAGCCCGACACAGGAACAAAAATAGCACGATGGTGCAGGTACGGAGGGGAGCAGCCAGAAACTATAAACACTAGAGTAAATTAGAAAGAGATATATATATTGCACAGAATGTAACAATACTTAACTTTTACATAGTACTGCAGAATGTTGATACATAGTTGTTAGAGGCCTGCCTAGTGCCTGTACGATAGCAAAGTCTTCACTGGTGCCTATCTGATTACGAAGGTCCTAACTGGTTGCTATCTCAGTCCGAAGTGCCCGGTGTCTTTCCGTGGTGGCCACGAGCGGGGTTGCAGCAGAGGGCGCTCGTGGCTGTCGTCGGGAGAACGCCGCGCCGTGCGTGCATGGCGGCGCGCGGCGACAGTAAGTGGCGCGCACTTTGTACTTGTGCGACACCAAATACTTGTATCAATTACTTTGACCTACACATTGATTTTTGAAAACAGTTTTCAGATTTCATGCTTATCCATCATTAACACACAAAGTAATATGAGGCAATATATGATTTACTCAATTCATAATGAACGTGACACAAGGAACTCTGTAAAACACTGGGCTAATCTTTGCTCTATCTTTCCTCATGTAAACAGATTTCACTGAACATGATTAATACAGTATTCCTAGCGTATCTATAAAACTGATAAATGTCTAACAGATATCTTGTGCAGTTGCGACTACTTATGTCAATAGTGAAGGAAATAATTTAATTTTTTGGCCAGTAGAAGACGAGAATGTAACGAAAATAGGCGTAATAGATACCTCATTTTCATGAATTATATTCGTAAATCATTCACTGCAATGTGGTTCTATAGTGAAATTTATGTTGGAATTAGTGTAATTCAAAATTTTAGAATTTGTGAGAATTCTCTTTCTCGTTGAGACCAAATAATTACTATGCTAGGATGTACTGTAAAGGCATCGAATGTGTGAAGGACAGAAACCATTTCAATATAAATGAAGAAGGACTTGAATTAGAAAAATCGTGGACCTTAGTGATACATAAATTACGTAGTGCCAAATCTTCACCATGAGCTCCATAACATACGTCGTCGCGACTCCGCCATTGTAGGCAACAGATTCGTGAGGTCATGAGCCGACCGTCCAGTGGATAAGCATTAAGAGCACGGCATGCTGAGGCGACTGCAGTGTGAACCAGTGCCTGCAAAGCCTCCGACGATGTCTAAACGACAGGCAGACCATCATGCCCCGACCATGGCCTTATTGGCATTTATCTGACATCGACAATAATTCAACAACTGGCCGCGAAAACCTCCATTCAGAGCTAAAGTTGAATAGCTGATAGCGACGGTGGTGCAAGACATCAGTTTAATCGAGTTCTATAAGATGAGGATAAAAAATTAAAAAGAAATTACAGTCTCACGCATACGCCGATTGTATGTGCAAATGATGTATTTTAATAGTATAAAGCATTTGCATACCCCAGCATTAATTTGCTGAGTACGGGCTTGGCGAACCCGGGGTCCTGAGCTGTGGGCTGTGTCGCGTCAACAGTCCGCTACACTGTAAGCTCTGTGCGTGCCTCAACGACCATCGTTCGGCGCGACGGTGGAACGTTGTACGTTTCAGAGCCCGGGGATCTTGGCTTGATCGCCCGGGTCGCGAGGGCGGTACAAACCTCTATAAAAAAAACCTCAATCTCAAGGTGTGCTACGTGCCGAGGAGATGCATGGATATTGAGGTTGAACAGCCGCTAGCGAGAAACCTCTGAGGAATCTGCCGCACCTCAGTTGTATAAGGCTTACCCAGGCAAGCGAGCTAGCTGCTCGTGGGACCAGGATGAAACGAGCAATTAAAAGCGTGGCCGGTCGCGAAAACGGCGTCTCTAAGCGAGGTAGAGGAGATTATAATGCTGCTTGCTATGACCCCGTTCGTTCCCTTCCCTGAGCACACCGTGGGAGGAACGTCGGGCTAAATCTGAAAATGAGCCACCTTCTCCAAAATTTCTAGTGTGTAGCCGCACGGATGGTGAGTCATTTACTTCTACAAAGCCTCTTGTCTTTGTCGAACACCTTGAGGACAAGTATGGCGAAGTTTCCGGCCTGTCCAAGATGCAAAGCGGCGCAGTGCTCATAGAAGCAGCATCCCCGGCCCAGTCGCGGGCGTTACTTGCCTGCGACAAGCTGGGTGATGTCCCTGTGAGCATTATACCACATAAGTCGCTCAATATGGTCCAAGGTCTCGTTTTCCATAAAGACCTGCTGTTACAATCCGACGACGAGTTACACGCCAACTTGGAGCACAGAGGAGTCCACTTCGTCCGGCGTGTCCATAGGGGACCAAAGGATCACAAGGTTGCCACCGGTGCTTTCATCCTGGCCTTCGAGGACGATACCCTGCCTGAGAAGGTCAGGGTGATGGTTTACCGGTGCGACGTGAAACCGTATATTCCTCCCCCTATGGGGTGTTTTAAATGCTGGAAATTCGGCCACATGTTCTCCAGATGTACTTCCACCGCTACATGCAGGGACTGTGGACGTCCAGCACACCCAGACACTCCATGTACACCGCCTCCAGTCTGCGTTAACTGTGGTCCCAATCATCCTCCTTGTTCGTCGGATTGCACCGTATTTTGTAAGGAACGGAAGATAATGGAATTTAAGACCTTGTACCGTCTCTCTTATTCTGAGGCTCGAAAGAAGTATGAGCGACTTCACCCCATCACCATGACCGCCTCTTTCGCAGCAGTGACATCATTGCCATCCACCTTTGTAACTGCAGCAGACAATAGTGTTTCTGTCTCCACTGGCCATCAGGGCCGTCAACTCAAACCTGCCCCCACAGTGGTCAGGGGCTCCATTCCTCCTCCTGCTCCCCAGGCAATTGCTTCGGGTGCAGCCCCAACCCTCCGTCGGAGAAGCGTCAACCTTCTCCGGCTGCCCTCATCCAGAAGGGGTCCCTAGGGACGCTCCCTTCTGAGGCTTCCACCAGTGCCGATGCCGGCACAAGCCAGAAGCAGGCACCGCCGCCTGCTGCTGGCCTCAGGGCGTCGGGCTCTCCCTCTGTCACTGAGACAGAGGCGGAGTCTGCAAAGCCCCTCCTTCTGGTGAAGCCCCCAAGGGATAAGAGGGTTCGAACAAAAAATAATAAAGATAAGGCTAAAGAAACCCCGGTGGCCACAGTGCCATCCGCTCCCTCTGCCTCTGCCTCTGCCTCTGAGGACGAGGTGGAGATACTTGCATCCCCCGAGTATCTTGCTCTCTTGGACGCATCGGACTCGATGGATTTAGACGCTGATGCATCGCTACCGGTGGATGCAAAAGCTACTGAGGTGTAATACATTACATCCTTTCATTCATGCCTTCCCAGCTGTCGGACACTATCCTCCAATGGAACTGCGGCGGTTTTTTCACCCACCTGGTTGAGCTATGACAACTTTTGAGCGTTACACCTGCTCTCTGAATTTCCCTGCAGGAAACCTGGTTTCCGGCAATGCGGACCCCTGCCCTTCGGGGCTATAGGGGATACTTCTGTAATCGTAGCCAGTATAACAGGGTGTCAGGTGAAGTGTGTGTGTATGTCCTTACCTCTGTATATAGTGAACCCGTGCCCCTTCATACACCATTGGAAGCGGTGGCTGTCAGGGTAAGGACGACACAAGAGATTACTGTCTGCAGTCTCTACCTCCCTCCTGATGGCGATGTCTCTATGGCTGTCTTGGCTGCACTTATCTCGCAACTTCCGCCACCTTTTTTGCTATTGGGGGACTTTAATGCCCACAATCCCCTGTGGGGTGGTTCTACAATCTCTGGCCGTGGCAGGGTTGTCGAGGACCTGCTTTCCCAGCTCGACCTTTGCCTCTTGAATACAGGTGCCCCCACAAATTTCAGTGTGGCGCACAGCACTTTCTCGGCCATTGACCTGTCGATATGCAGCCACAGCCTTCCACCATCCATCCATTGGAGTGTCCATGACGACTTGTGTGGCAGTGATCATTTTCCGATCTTTTTATCACTCCCACGACATCAGTCCCCAGCACGCCCTCCTCGGTGGGCTCTTCAAAGGGCTCACTGGGAAGGCTACACCTCTGCTGCCATCGTTGGCCCTCCCCCACTCGATACCATCGATGTGGTGGTTGAGAGCGCCACACAGTCCATATTGTCTGCTGCAGAAGCTACTATTCCTCATTCCTCGGGGCGCCCACGGCATAAGACGGTGCCGTGGTGGTCACCAGAGGTCGCTGACGCCATTAAGGACCTTAGGTGGGCCCTACAGCGGTACAGGCGGCACCCTTCTCTTGAGCACCTCATTACCTTTAAAAGGCTCCGTGCTTGTGTTCGCCTTTTAATTAGAAGACGGAAACGGGAGTGTTGGGAGACGTACGTTTCCACCATTGGGTCAGGTATCTCCACTTCCCAGGTCTGGAGCCGGATTAGGCGCTTACAGGGATACACAACAACAACAATCCCTGGGATCTCCGTGAATGGAGCCATATGTACGTATTCAATGACGCTTGCAGAGATGTTTGCTGAGCATTACGCTCGGGCTTCTGCTTCTGCAAACTACCCACCGGCCTTCCGTACGATAAAGGAGCGGGTGGAACGCAAGCCTCTCTCTTTTACAACCCGCCGCACTGAGGCTTATAACGCTCCATTCCGTGAGTGGGAGCTACTTGGTGCCCTCGCGCTATGTCCTGACACGGCCTCTGCGCCTGATAGTATCCATGCCCAAATGCTGCGACACTTGTCTGCAGAAAGCCTGGGTAATATCCTCGCCATTTTCAACCGGATCTGGAGCGACGGGGTATTCCCTTCGCAGTGGAGGGAGGGTATCATCATACCTGTGATGAAACCGGGCAAAAACCCTGCTCATTTGGATAGCTATCGACCCATCAGCCTGACCAATGTTCTCTGTAAACTGTTGGAGCGCATGGTCAGTAGGCGGTTGTGCTGGATCCTCGAGACTCGGGGCTTACTGGCTCCATGCCAGGGCGGATTCCGCTAGGGCCGCTCCACCACCGACAACCTGGTGTACCTCGAGTCCACAATCCGCACAGCCTTTTCCAGGCGCCAACATCTCATAGCCGTCTTCTTTGACATGCACAAGGCGTATGACACAACGTGGCGACAACACATACTCACTACTTTACATGGGTGGGGCCTCCTGGGCTCCCTCCCCATTTTTATCAATAACTTTTTAGCTGTCCGTTCTTTTAGAGTTCAAATTGGTGCCTCTCGAAGCACCCCTCATGTGCTGGAAAACGGGGTTCCTCAGGGCTCTGTTCTGAGTGTTCCCTTATTTTTAATAGTCATTAATAGCCTAGCGACAGCAGTTGGGTCGTCAGTATCCCCTTCACTATATGCTGACGACTTCTGCATCTATTTTAGCTCTTCCAGCACACAAGTGGCTGAACGCAGACTGCAGCGAGCGATTCGAAAGCGCAGTCCTGGGCTCTTGCCCACGGCTTCCAGTTTTCTGCAGCCAAGACTAGTGTTATGCACTTCTGTCGGCTTCGGACTGTTCACCCACACCCTGAACTTTACATCGACAACCACTTACTTCAAGTAGTGGACACACATAGGTTTTTAGGGCTTGTCTTTGATGCTCGGCTGACGTGGCTTCCTCACATTCGTCAGCTGAAGCAGGAGTGCTGGCGCCATCTGAATGTTCTTCGCCACCTGGGCCATACAAGTTGGGGCGCTGATCGCTCCACACTATTACGACTCTAAACAGCACTGGTACAGTCACGGCTTGACTTTGGATGCATTGCTTACGGTTCAGCATCGCCTTCGGCATTGTGCCTGTTGGACCCCATCCACCACTGTGGGGTTCGCATCGCGACGGGTGCCTTCCGCACCAGCCCTGTGAACAGCTTACTTGTGGAGGCTGGGGTCCCATCTTTGGAGATACGCCGCCAACACCTGCTAGTGGCTTATGCAGCCAATGTACATTGCTCCCCAGGCCACCCAAACCGGCGTCTCCTCTTTTCTGATGTGGTCGTCCGTCCCCATCAGCGACGCCCTAGATCGGGTCATACGATTGCCTTTCGAGTTCGATCCCTCCTGCTGGAGCTTGAGTCTTTTCCCCTTCCATCTCCCTATCGGGCCCATGCACGTTCACCCCTGTGGTGCTTGCCAAGGCCGTGTACCCGGCTGGACTTGGCCCATGGACCCAAAGACTCGGTTCCCTTGGAGGCACTCCGCCGCCATTTCTCGGCTGTCGTAGCCGAGTTTCCAGGTTATGACCTGGTCTACACCGATGGTTCCCTGGTTGATGGTTGTGTGGGATTTGCGTATACTCTTGGTGACCGTGTGGAACAGCACTCTCTGCCGAATGGCTACAGTGTTTACACTGCAGAGCTGGTGGCCATTCACAGAGCTCTCATGCACATCCGGTCCTGCTCAGGTGAGTCTTTTCTTATTTGCAGCGACTCCGTGAGCAGCCTTAGAGCTCTGGACCAGTGTTACCCGCGGTCTCCTCTGGTGCTGGCCATACAGGAGACGCTTTGTGCCATTGAACAGTCCGGGCGAACAGTGGTGTTCATCTGGTCTCCGGGTCATGTGGGCATCCTGGGCAATGAACGTGTTGACAGACTTGCCAGGCAGGCAGTCAGTGTTTCCATCCTGGACATCGGCCTCCTAACGTCTGATCTCCGTTCATTCTTGCGCCACCGCGTCCATCAGCGTTGGGATGCCGAGTGGCATAGCCTGGGCACACCCAACAAGCTTCGGGTAGTCAAGGAGACCACGACCGCATGGCGTTCTTCCATGCTGGCCTCTCGCCGGGACTCCGTGGTGCTGTGTAGACTCCCTATTGGGCATTCGTGGCTCACCCACGGACATCTCCTTCGTCGTGAGGCCCCGCCCCAGTGTCAGTGTGGCTCCCATTTAACAATAGTCCACATCCTAGTGGACTGCCCGGTTTTAGCCGCCTTGCGACGTCGTTTTAACATTCCTGGCGTTTTATCAGATGTTTTACGTGACGATGCTTCAGCAGCGAATTCAGTTTTAAGTTTTATTCGAGCAGGGGGTTTTTATCAGTCTCTCTGACTGGTCCTTCCCTTGTACTGCCGAGTGGTTGACTTTTCCTTTTTTATTCCTATGGTCGGTCAACCACTGCCATCGGCCTCTATGTTGTAAGGTGTCTTTGTGTGATCGTCCCTTTTCGTTTAGTTTCTTCTCCGTTTTGCTGATGTTTTATGGACCCAGTGGGATTCCCCTCCCACTTTGCAAACTTAATCTCTGGGCGCATTTATTTGACATCAGCGCTTTTATTTTTGACAGTTTGTGATGGAATGGGGGACTGATGACCTTTGTAGTTTTGTCCCCCTTAAACATCCAAATAACAACAACAGCATTTGCATGTTTATTCAATTCTGGTAGACAGTTTCATTCCGTGTAAATCTGATCTTCTTCTTCAGTTTTTCCCAGTTCAGGGGTCGCTGTTCTGTATTTTCGCCTTCCGTTTCTGTCGGTCCCGCATGTTCTCCCGGCTCAGTCCCTTCTCTCTCAGGTCTTCAGTGCTGCAGTCCATCCATCTTCTCTTTGCTCTCCTCTTCTTCTCCTGCCCTCCACTTGTAACTCAGTTGTTCTCTGCAACAGGTGACCTCCATCCCTTGTCACATGCCCGTACCATTGTTATCTTCGTTCCTGGACTTTCTTCGATGTCTCCACTACACTTGTTTGCTCTCGAATAAGATCATTTCTTATTTTGTCCATCCTCAATTTTCCCATCATCCACATCAGCTTTCGCATTTCAGACACGTTTAATTTCTTCTCCTGCACTTTCGTTAACAGCCAGATCTCGCTAGCATACAACATTGCTGGTCTCACCATCGATTTAATTTTTTTCCTTTTGTCTTCGGGCCATGGCGAAGCGCCCGAGCGCATTGAGGTGCTATGCTCCGATGCGCGAGGCCGTTCCCCGTCGGGGGTTCGAATCCCCCTCGGACATTGATGTTCTGCCATCACAAAAAATAATGAAAAGTGTGAAGTAATACACATGACCACTAAAAGAAATCCGGTGGACTTCAATTACACGATAAATGAGTCAAACGTTAAAGTCGTAAATTCTACCAAATACCTAGGAGTTACAATTACTAACAACTTAGACTGGAGAGAACACATAGAAAATATTGTGGGGAAGGTGAACCAAAGCTTATGTTCCATTGGCAGAACGCTTCGAAGATGCAACAGCTCCGCCAAAGGGACTGCCTACATCACACTTGTGCGTTCTCTTGGATTGCTGTTACCTAGTGTGGGACTCTCACCAGATGGGACTAACGGAAGACATTCAGAAGGTTCAGAGTAGGGCAGCTCGTTATGTTTTATGACGTTACAGAGGGAAAAGCGTTACGGAAATGTTGCACGATTTGAGGTGGAAATCATTATTCGTTGCGGCGAGATCTATTTGCGAAATTTCAATCGCCGACTTTTACTTCTGAATGTTAAAATATTTTGCTAGCACTCACCTACACAGAGGGACATGAACATCCTAATAAAATAAGAGAAATCAGGTCGAAAATGTAACGATTTAGGTGCTCTTTCTTTCCGCGCGCTATCAGAGATTGGAACGGTAGAGAAAGGTTATAAAAGTAGCTAATGAACCGTCTGCCAGGCACTTAAATGTGATTTGCAGAGTATCTATATAGCTGTAGATACGTATTGTGAAGCTGTGTGTTTCTCGTCTGCTGCAGACTTCCAGCACAACCAGTCGCAGCCCTGCTGCCCAGTTGTCACCATGAGGACTTTCTGCGCTCTCCTCATCCTCAGCGTCATCGCCTACAGCTGCGCCGATCCAGTTGAAGAGGTACGTATCTGACCAGTGGCGCAGTCAGGATTTTTTTATTTTGGAGGGGGGGCTTATTTTTCAAAAATAAAGGCCATTGAATAAATTAATCTGTGACTTATGTTTACACTTTTCATAATTTAACCAATTATACTAAAAAGCTGGTAGAAGCCGACCTCGGAGAAGATCAGTTTGGGTTCAGGAGAAATGTAGGAACACGGGAGGCAATACTCACTTTACGGTTTATCCTAGAAGATAGATTAAGAAAAGGCAAACCTACATTTCTAGCTTTTGTAGATTTGGAGAAGGCTTTTGACAATGTTGATTGGAATAAACTCTTTCAAGTTCTGAAGCAAGCAGGGGTAAAATATAGGGAGCGTAAGGTTATTTACAACTTGTACAAAAACCAGACAGCGGTTGTCAGAGTTGAAGGGCATGAAAGGGATGCAGTGGTTGGAAAGGGAGTAAGACAGGGTTGTAGTCTTTATCCATTGTTATTCAATTTGTATATTGAGCAAGCTATAAAGGAAAGCAAGGAGAAATTTAGAGAAGGAATTAAAGTTCAGGGTGAAGAATTAAAAACATTGCGTTTTGCCGACGATATAGTAATTCTGTCAGATACAGCAAAGGACCTGGAAGAGCAATTGAACGGAATGGACAGTGTGCTGAAAGGTGCATATAAGATGAACATTAACAAGAGCAAAACTAGCGTAATGGAGTGCAATGTAAGAAAATCAGGTGATGCTGAACGAGTTAGATTGGGAAACGAAGCAATAAAGGAGGTAGATGAGTTTTGTTACTTGGGCAGTAAAATAACAAGTGATGGTCGCAGTACAGAGGATATAAAATGCAGAATGGCAATGGGTAGAAAAGCGTTCTTGAAAAAGAGAAACTTGTTAACATCGAATATTGATTTAAGTCTAAGGAAGTCCTTTCTGAAGGCATTTGTATGGAGTGTTGCCTTGTATGGGAGTGAGACATGGACGATAAACAGTGCGGACAGGAAGAGGATTGAGGCTTTTGAAATGTGGTGCTACAGAAGAATGCTAAAGATTAGGTGGGTGGATCGCGTAACTAATGAGGAGGTCCTGAACAGAATTGGGGAGAAAAGAAATTTCTGGCATACCTTGACTAAAAGAAGGGATAGATTGGTAGGACACATTCTTAGACATCAAGGAATTGTGACTTTAGCGTTGGAGGGAAGTGTGTGGGGTAAAAATCGCAGAGGAAGACCAAGAGATGGATACAGTAAGCAGATTCAGACAGATGTAGGTTGCCGTTCTTATGTGGAGATGAAGAGGCTTGCTCAGGACAGGGTATTGTGGAGAGCTGCATCAAACCAGTCTCCGGACTGAAGACCACAACAACACAACAACTACTAAAACAATTGCACAAGAAATAAAATGAGTAGACTCGCATAAATTTGAAAGTGGAAGAGGAGCGATGTGGTTGAAAAGGAGTGTCTATAATCATCTCGTAAAATAAGCAGCTTCTGTGTTACTATCCAAAGAGAAAGGTGTTTGCATTTTAATTAACATGAGACTCTATGTGTAAAAATTGAAGTAAAGTAACACTGTTGTCTTCATACGATTCCACTCGGTGGCGCCGCTGACTTACTAAGCCGCGGGTCGCCGCGTACGAACAATAGGCTCGTAACTTCAGCATAGCAGTATCAATAACTAGAGGCACCATCAAAGCCGGTCGCGGCGGCATTAAAACCGCTCACAGTAAAGCAGCACACGCTCTCAGTGACAGCATCAAGATGGGGAACCAGTGTCACGTTCACATGTGTATTGTTCCAAATATCCAGTGCCGACCTGTTTAAAAAAATAAAAATGATACAATTAAGAAATCTTATAGAGGTGTTGGATGGGAGGCTTCAGTCCAATTATATCACCGCCCCCCCCCCCCCTTCCGTGTGATTGCGCCGCCGTATCTGCCGGAACTTTGCAATACTCCAGTGAGGTTACTGCATGTAATGTTTCGTGTCTGACAGCTAGAACCTTGTGATGGAAGAGCCTAAGGGCAGTTTATGCCTTGTCTCCAGACATAAACTGCCACCCACCCAGGGCTAAACTTCAAGCTCTTCATATCATCTTCTGGGTTGCGGGGCAGGGGGTGTCTTACTCTTATGTCCTTTCTGGATAGAAACGATTCAGTGATATTATTCTAACAACTGTAGATAAATTTCCAAGGAAACAAATTAATAATTTTAAGGTTATTGTAACATAATCACATTCACGAACAATGAAGTACGTGGAAGTGGTTCGATAACTCCTCTACCGGGCACTCACGCTTGTTTCTTTGTCGATGCTGTATCCTCAGGATACTGAGCAAAAACCTACAATGTTACATCTGTTCTATCCACATTAAATAACGGAATTGTTCTCCTGTGTTGGTTTGGATACCATTATAAACTGTCTAGTTGGATAAACGTTTGTTAGATTAGATTTTTCTCCATACTCCTGTGGTGAGAAGAGCTCAAAGACGTAGAATAAGCCATAAAACAAGAATATATAATATACATAAGGTAAGAGATATATATTGTGATTGTAAGTGATTGTAAGTGCGAGAACCCATAAAATATGAAACTTGTTTTCATATGACAGATAGATACACTAAAGTACATACAATAATTCTTAGGCTATTATAGTCACATCAAGCCAAAAGCAGTTTACAATTTCAATCATCATGTGCGCTGAAGGTGTGCAAAAGTCAGATTATTAGTGTTCTGGTACGTCTCTCATCTACTAAGATCTTTGTCGGTGCCACGGGAGTTAATGATGAATAAATCTTTTACGAAGATCATTAATAGCTGATGGCAAGTTGTTATAACTTCATGTCCCTTGGTATTGGACACATTTCTAACCCAAGGGCCAGTCTAGTTCTGATATTTTCCTTCATCGCTTCATATTGTATAATTGTGCTTCCTTTAGAATAACTTCTTTTAGTTTCTTTTACTATTTCGATATCATCACGTTTGGTGACAAAACATATGTTTGTCTCTTCTTTGCAGCTCTTCATGATTTTTATTTGTATCTTCCGTATGACTGAATGTTCATTAACACGCAGTTGTTATCCTGGCCCGTTATGTCTATCATGTGTCAGCTGGCTAGATGGTGGAGAGGTAACGCTGGACTCTGGAGGACGATGGAACAAACCTGCCTCTGGCCACCTTGTGTCGTTTTCCGTGTATAACGTTACCCTTGCTTCGTATGATGCCATAATTGTTAAAAGTAGATTCCGCGATTATATTTTTTGGACAAAGAATTGATGGTATCGAATGTTTGAATTCTGAAATAAGTTAATTAAAGTACAGCACAAAATGAACATTAAAGCAAATAAACCGCGGATTGCATAGTAAAGTTGGGCACCATACAAGCAACAGCACGTTATAAAAGTTACGGAAAGCTTCTAGCTGGATCCTGCACTTCGTATTGTAGAAGCTGTAAATGATAACTTTTATGTCTTATTTAATAAGTGAATGTTCGAGATACTTTCCGTAGGAGATCAATGTTCAGACTGTTCACTTCGCTTTTTATTGTTGTGTGACCGTGGGTGGAACATGAAGTTACTGGTAACGATAAAAAAATTAAAAAAAAATGATCGGACTTCGTGAAATTACAAAAGAAATGACTGCAGGTTCTAAAATCAAGCAAAGTATCGTATAAAGATGATTGATTGAAATTTTGCAGACAATGCGAAGCGATTGTAATGGCGTCTGAACATTAAACTATTACGGATGTAGAGGAGCTGAAACCTGAAGAGATTAAATATTTGGCGTGGAGGGATTCATTTAAATAAAAGCCAAAGAGAGGGGATGATTTTAAATTTAAGTAATATATTTTTTAAAATCTTGCATCACACTTACAGGAATGGAAGACGTCCGTACAGAACGAAGACAAGAGAGTGAGTAAAACCACTATCTCGGTTCCGTCTTCTCGCTTGTTTTTAAGTAAAAGAATGACGAACGAAATTAAATTAGTTGCATTGCGAGTCAAAGAGAACCGGAGACGATAAGTATCGCTGATCAAAGATAAACAAAAAAAAATAAAAAATTTCAGTGTATCGTTACACGTGGTTCCCCTAAATCACTTCAGGCAAGTGCCGGAATGGTCCTTCCAGAGGAAACAGTCGATTCTCTTCCCAACCTTAGCAAAATTCAATCTCAGGGTTGCAGCTTAACAAATGACCATAGTATTTCTTTCTAATTTCTATGACGTCTGCGATCTTACCAATATGACAGATTTTTCCTTCAATCTTTTTTTTTTTTTTTCCTGGCAAAGGTCTATTTTCACTTTCTTCGTTACATTTTTGTGCTGTGAATCAAATGTTAAAGCCGTGAACTGCACGAATGCCAAAACTACGCACCTTTATTAACATGTATTTTCAGGTTTACTTGTTGTTGCTGTGGTCTTCAGTCCGGAGACTGGTTTGATGCAGCTCTCCACAATACCCTATCCTGAGCAAGCCTCTTTATCTCCACATAAGAACGGCAACCTACTTCTGTCTGAATCTGCTTACTGTATCCATCTCTTGGTCTTCCTCTGTGGTTTTTACCCCACACACTTCCCTCCAACGCTAAAGTCACAATTCCTTGATGTCTAAGAATGTGTCCTACCAATCTATCCCTTCTTTTAGTCAAGGTATGCCAGAAATTTCTTTTCTCCCCAATTCTGTTCAGTACCACCTCATTAGTTACGCGATCCACCCACCTAATCTTCAGCATTCTTCTGTAGCACCACATTTCAAAAGCGTCAATCCTCTTCCTGTCCGCACTGTTTATCGTCCATGTCTCACTCCCATACAAGGCAACACTCCACACAAATGCCTTCAGAAAGGACTTCCTTAGGCTTAAATCAATATTCGAGGTTAACAAATTTCTCTTTTTCAAGAACGCTTTTCTACCCATTGCCATTCTGCATTTTATATCCTCTGTACTGCGACCATCATTTGTTATTTTACTGCCCAAGTAACAAATTTCATCTACCTCCTTTATTGCTTCGTTTCCCAATCTAACTCCTTCAGCATCACCTGATTTTCTTACACTGCACTCCATTACCCTAGTTTTGCTCTTGTTAATGTTCATCTTATATGCACCTTTCAGCACACTGTCCATTCCGTTCAATTGCTTTTCCAGGTCCTTTGCTGTATCTGACAGAATTACTATATCGTCGGCAAAACGCAATGTTTTTAATTCTTCACCCTGAACTTTAATTCCTTCTCTAAATTTCTCCTTGCTTTCCTTTATAGCTTGCTCAATATACAAATTGAATAACAATGGATAAAGACTACAACCCTGTCTTACTCCCTTTCCAACCACTGCATCCCTCTCATGCCCTTCAACTCTGACAACCGCTGTCTGGTTTTTGTACAAGTTGTAAATAACCTTACGCTCCCTATATTTTACCCCTGCTTGCTTCAGAACTTGAAAGAGTTTATTCCAAATCTACGAAAGCTAGAAATGTAGGTTTGCCTTTTCTTAATCTATCTTCTAGGATAAGGCGTAAAGTGAGTATTGCCTCCCGTGTTCCTACATTTCTCCTGAACCCAAACTGATCTTCCCCGAGGTCGGCTTCTACCAGCTTTTCCATCCTTCTGTATATAATTCGTGTTAATATTTTGCAACCATGACTTATTAAACTGATGGTTCTGTAGTTTTCACACCTGTCTGCACCTGCTTTCTTTGAAATGGGGATTATAACATTTTTCTTAAAGTCTGAGGGTACTTCGCCTGTCTCATACATCTTACACGCCAATTGATTGAAATTTACCTTTCTTGTGTGCACTTTTACTAGTGTTCCTTTTTCTTGATACTGCATCTTCGGGATACTGAATGGAAACAATGATATCAGTGTTCAGTGTGGTTGGTTGGTTTCAGGAGTCAGTGGTGCGGGAGCGGCGCTTCGTGTTGCAGAAAGGTTTCGGCACAGGGTTCAGCCGTTTGGTCGGCATCGGCAAATTTAAGAAGCAGCATCATGATATAGCGATTCCCAACCTACCAGGTGGGACCACCGAGGCATCGAAAAAGCACTGACGACCTCTGCCACCCGTGAACTTCTGCTTATGAATTGGAGCTCAACATTTCACTCCATTTCATGTTCCATCTCTAATGACCACAGTGTCAGTGGGATGTTTAACCCAATCTTCCTTTCAATTTCATGTTGAGCAGTGTGCCATTCTGCTATTCATGTAACTAAATATTTAGATAAATATATTTGAATGAGAAGTAATTCGACTGTGTAATTTATGTGTACATTTTACCTTTCCTGTTGTATGAAGAACACATCCCCAATCATAATTTTTATTAGAGAACTGGTGTTAACTAGTGTGATATTACAGGTTCAGGGGGAAGCTGACTGCTTTCATGTGAAAGGCGGGTTTTGTCAGGCTGTTGGGTTCCCCAGCTGGCCGGCTAACAACTTGGACATAGTGAATAGAATACAGGTAGTTAGGGGTAGGGGAGACCGGGGCACGTTTTCCACCATTTTACATGTTTACTTTGTACTTTTTATTTTTATCGGTTTTGAGGTAAACAGCAGAACATTATATATCCTATACTTTTATCTACAGTCTTGTACAGATATTTTTGAAAATAGTAAATATCCTTCTTGGCAACAAATGGTTATGTCTGACCATGTTGCGTTGGAAAATTTGCCCCGCATGCGGGGCACGTTTTCCAGCTTACGTAAAATGTACTGGGGCAAATTTTCCAACTATACTTTAAATGGTAGAACAGAGATAATTATCTTGAATTCACTGAATATGTATTTTTATTATGCATTTACAATACATTACAAAAGAAGGATAGTAAAAGTAACCACTTTAAATAAAAATAAATCCTACTGAAAGGTTTTACAAAATATGTGACTCAAATATTTCACAACTACAGGCATTTTTTAACAAAACTCATACTAGGTCTGAATGACAATGTAAGCAAACAAAAAATGCAACATTCCCTTTCGTACAGTCTGCATGTGCCCATTTCTTGGAGTTCGTGCACAGTACCCACTTTTCATTTGCTTTAGACTTGGCGTTACTACTAAAAGCAATTAGGAAAATGTGCTCCGTATGCTCTGGGAAAACGTGCCCCGTCACCATATTCGGAACAATAACACTACGTCCATGAGTAACCGTGTAAACTATTTATAACACATATGCATAGTTACGTGAAGAAAGAAACCCACTTTTAGTGCGTGCAGTGTCAACATAATAGGTTTAACGCTAGTATGTTTATTTGAAGTTTCAATACAAATGTGAAAGTTTACTCACCTTTGCAAAAATGACGAAAACGGCCCTGCCGAGGTTGTGACTGCTGGTACAGCACTGAAAATTTCCTAAATGAACCGTGCTCAGTTGCTACTTCCTACATTATCAACGGTGGTAACATCTAGCGGTTTGTTTCGAAATTAAAGGGAGTTGGAAAACCTGCCCCTATGGAAAATGTACCCCGGTCTCCCCTATCCTAATCTGCTTGGTAACAGGAAACGGTGGCCTTGGATGAACGACGGCGGCTAACCCAGATTGCAACTGAAATACTATATAGTCACACACATTACTCTAAAAATCCATATAAAATCAAGGAATGATCATACGGCAAATATAATTATATGACTTGATTCAGGAGACTTGGGAGAATCAAACTCCGTAATTTCAATTTAAATATTCCTTATAGATAAAAAAACCAATACATTTCAGTACTATAATAATACTATTATAAGACTTATATTTACAATTATTGATACTTAGGGTTTATCAGTAACAGTTTAAGAAGCACATGGGCAGCATTGCACCACGCTACCTATCTTAAAAGACGCACCACATTATTTCCGTATACCTTCAATAGACCATTTTTATTTTTATTTTTTATTTATTTATTTTTTTTTTTTTTTTTTTTTTCATCTTCTGCTTTTCGTTGATGTAGTAATATTCTTGTGTCAGAACATAGATTTCATTACAGAAACACAAAACATGAACCCAGCAAAGCGCATTACATTTATATATGTGTTTTATTATATTTAATATTATTCTTAGAAACGTTCGTTTTATTTTTGCCTCTTACATATTTCATGGCATACTAAAAATAGTAGATATGCAGCAGATAATTTATATATAATCAATTGTATGTATTTGTGGACAAGAACTGAATATATTTCCATAAAAAGCCATGATAAATTAAAAATTAACTGTGTAACTATATTTCGACTGTGGCAGTATATTTCAACAGTTAGACGCCACGCTTAATAGATACCTGAGCAAAGGTCTTCAGTCTCAACCGTCTTCAATATTGTTAAATATATACTTATTTGTTAAATATAAACAACATTTGTAGGGAGGTGGTCAAAGCATTTAATTCTTTGATATTCAAATATATAATATTTTGAAGGGAAATTGTATTTTAAAGATGAGGCGTTAGGATGCGCGGAAGGATACAATTTTGGAAGCAGGAAGAGAATGCTTTTGACCGCTTGGGAAGGGACTCGTAACTTGGATCCATTGCTGCAAGGTTGTGACGCTGGGCGGTCTGAAGCCACATTACGAAATTGTGATTTGAAGAGTTAGGCGTGTGTGGACTAGTCTCTGGTTAAACTATGGACGGTAGTAGGGCTGTGGAACTGTCGTAATTCAGCAATTTTGTACTCGTGTGATGACAAACTGTGTTTTATAACAAATACTGTGATTCATTTGGTACTGCAATGTTCAATGGACTTCATTAATTTACTTGTGATGTTTGGGAACAATTATTCTCGAGTGCATGAAATACTTACTGTGGCTCTCATGAACAATAGTTGGGGAAATATTCAGTTATTTACCGACATATAAAGTAGGATCACCTCCGCATTTTCATGTCCAAAAAAGAGTAATAAACTCCTTTATCATATACTCCATTTTGTTGGTTATTTAGAGCTTTAATTTATACTTGTTTAAAAATATTTTCGCATTATAATCTGCAGATTGATATACTGGCTAAACTACAGATTTAGCTGTATGTCACATATAAGACTAAGGAAATAAAAATGGAATCAAGTCATTTGCCTAAAAACTGGTTCCAGCTAATTATCAATATTAGACAACCGTTTTCTAAAGTACTGTTTATCAGAGTGGTTTTTTTCTTGTTTACTAGATTCTTAGTACATGTATTTATTGAGCAATTTCTCTTGCTGAGTATTGAAAAGTTTTAAAAATATGCAGATGTAACAGTTATTTACTCACAAAATATCATTTCTAGAACATAATGTTTCCAATGAAAATCTCTGCAGCTACTCGGATACTAGTTACTCTTCTCTGTCTTGGACTGTCAAATTGTTTGGTGCAACAGAACCAATTTAGTAAATACTGCTAAAAACCCAGAGTCTATAAGGAGTACAGTTCTTTTGTGTAGAAGTGCTTTAAACGACTGTAAACCTTACAAATTATGTAATATGCTAAATATCCTATTTTAAACGTACAATGAAATGTTTTACAGTTGTTTTCAAGCTATGTAAGGCGACAATTATAATTTACATCCTTACATCCTGTTTTGAAGATTGTAGCGAAAGTATGTCTCTTGTTGATTAATTTGGTAACTTACATGTGATTGTAATTAACGACAGTAGTTACTATATTTGCAGAAATGAATGTGTTTCACACACTAAATATATTAGAGGCTGCTGCCATACAGACATAATTAAAATGCGTTGCGTCTTGTGGAAGCTATTTTGAAAGAAAGCCAGCAGACACGGGGAAAAACAGGCCATGCGAAAGTGGAATGGGACCTGTTAGGAGGCGAACGTGGGACTACGACCCTACCCTCTCATAAAAATGTGCTGCCTGTGACTCACACTGCAGCCTAGTCACCCTAATTCCTAAAAACTGACACCTGTGTCTAGCGATCGTTTTTCTTAAAATTGCATTGACTCTTAGCGTGTACCATAGAAGCATAAGACAGATATTGTCATTGGCGGAGAGAAATACAAGAATACCAGCAAGCCGTTTCTACTGCGCTTCTCTTTCGCTGTTGAAGCAAAGTACGTGTTAACAACGAATTTGGGGAAAATACCGCCAGATATACACAATGGTCATTAAAATTGCTACACCAAGAAGAAAAGCAGATGATGAAGGGGCATTCATTGGATAAACATATTGTCGCTTTAAATGAGAGCAGGCTTGACTTCGAAGGCAACTGAACACAGCACTTATACTGAAAGCACTTTTATTACGAACTTAACATACACGCAGCACTGACTGTCTCTCAGGCAGACTGCTCTGCTATTTACACAGACAGAATTTACCAGAAATTAGAAGAACAGTTAACATAAGAAACAAGTAGAATTTACAAGTGAACATAAGAAAGATGTAGAACATTCTGGTATTGTTAATAACAAATAAATAAACCTTTGCCAGTGGGCGGGATTGAAGCGGTGACCTTCAGCACCGCAGTCCGTGACGCTACCCCCTGCGCCACGCCGGCAGTCGGCGTTCATGGTTTCCCGCGGCATTGCTTCCTCTCCTGGAGTAACACCGACCAACTGTTATGATCCCTGTGGAGCCAGCTGCAATGTCCTGGATCTTGACCGTATCATGGGTCCTCTGTATGACAGTTCAAGAGAATCCTTCCCTTCTCCACGATTATCGACGATAGACGTTCCTGTCGTGGCTTCATCAGGAACATTACCGTCCTTAGAGTCATTGAACAAGAAGCCATTGTCGTCTACCTGCTCTTCAGGATCGTAGTAAGGCTTCATGCGCAGGAAGTGAACAATCTCTCTTCGTTTTTGTCGTTTCGACGACGGCTCATAATCCTCAACTTCGTATGTGACGTCTGACAGGCGGTGTATGACATGATACGGACCAAAGTATCGCTTCAATAACTTTTCTGTGAGTCCAACCTTCCTTACAGGGGTAAAAATCCATACCAGATCTACTGGGCTGTACACAACAGGTCGGAGCTTGTAGTTATACCGCTGACGGTCCTTCTCCTGGGCGTCCAGTGTCCGTATGCGACCCAGCTGTCTTGCTTCATCGACCCTGGTGATGAGCTGTTTAACATAGTCATCCTGAGTGTCGTCCGGTGGGAACGGGAACAGCGTATCCATTGTCGCCTCAGCTTCACGGCCATGGAACAGGAAAAATGGAGTGAAGCCTGTGGTGTCTTGTCTTGCGGTATTGTAAGCAAATGTCAGGACTGGCAGAATTGTATCCCAATCCTTCTGCTAACGTCTTGTTAAAACGTTCCGTAAGACCATTTGTCTGAGGATGGTATGCAGTTCTTTTTCTGTGGACAATGTCACACCGTGACATTACCTCTGATACTAGTTTTGACTGGAATACTTTTCCACGATCAGATATCAAGACACGTGGTGCTCCATGCTTCAAAATAATGTCTTCTACAAGGAATTTTGCGATTTCTGGAGCTTCTGAAGTCGACACAGGTTTGGTGACAGCATAGCGGGTGAGGTAGTCAGTGCAGACTATTATCCAATGGTTACCAGTTGTCGATTTCGGGAACCTCCCTAATAGATCGATCCCAACTCGGTGGTACGGAGCTGCTGCCGGCGGAATCGGTACGAGATGCCCTGGAGGTAATTGCTTGCACATGCTTCCGTCGCTGGCATTCTTTACAGTGACTCCCATAGTGCTTGACAGATTGGTAGAGACCTATCCAGTAATACCTGCGTCTAATTCTGTCTAGGGTCTTCATGAATCCCAGATGACCGGATATTGGAGCACCATGGAAATATTTGAGAATAGCTGGCTGGAGATGAGCTGGAACAACCAGTAGCCATTTGGGGCCCAGCGGATCGTAGTTGATTTTATACAATGTTCTGTTTATAAGTTGGAACTCTCCATTGGTCGGTTCCTCTTTCTGCAAGACCTCTATCGTTTTTAATAGAGCTGGATCTTCCCTCTGTTCAGTTGTAACGTCATCTAATTCAATGAGGGTTGAAATTGCATTAATGCTGTTGTGTTCCACTAATGGATTCCTCGAAAGGCAGTCGGCATCCTTGTGTTTGCACATGCCTCTTGAATACCACCATGAAATAGTTATCGTACTCTTGGAGTCTTAGTGTCCGTCTTGCTAGTCGACCTGATGCATCCTTCAAGCTAGTCAGCCAACACAAATAATGGTGGTCTGTCACGACGGTGAATGGTTTGCCGAATAAATAAGGCCGGAATTTGTTGATAACTCAGATAACTGCGAGACATTCTTTTTCAGTTGTAGAATAGTTTATCTCGGACTTTGAGAGTACTCTTGACGCATAGGCTAACACTTTTTCGGCACCTTCCTGAACTTGTACATGCACTGCACCAGTCCCATAACCACTGGCGTCTGTGTGAAGTTCCGTTTCTGCATTCTCGCCGTACAAGGCTAGCACTGGTGCGGAAGTTAGAGCCTCCTTAAGTGCCCGGAAAGCTCTTTCTTTTGTCTCATCCCAGTAAAACTTGGCGTCTTCCTGCAGAAGTTCTTGTAATGGACGTGCCTTGTTACAAAATCCTTTTATGAATTGTCTGTAGTATGAGAAAACTTCTCACATCACGAATGTGCTGAGGAGTTGGAAATTCTGTGACTGCTCTTACTTTATCTGGATCAGGACGCACACCATCGCCTTTGACTAGGTGCCCCAGGATTTTTATCTCCTTGGCGACGAAGAGGGACTTCTTTGGATTGAGACGGAGACCTGCAGTCTGAACACTCTTCAACACAGTTGATAGGCGACTCAGATGTTCTTCAAATGTTTTCGATAAAACGACAATGTCATCTAAATAGCAGAGACACGTCGTCCACTTAAGGTGTCGAAGTAAGTTGTCCATCATGCGTTCGAATGTGGCTGGAGCATTACATAATCCAAATGGCATTACTTTAAATTCATAGAGGCCGTCAGGTGTAATAAAAGCCGTCTTCTCCCTGTCAGCTTCGTCAACCACGATTTGCTAGTAACCTGTCTGCATGTCCATAGTTGAAAAGTTTGTAGCTCCTTGCAAGCAGTCTAAGGTGTCGTCAATGCGCGGCAATGGGTAGACACCTTTCTTTGTGATTCTGTTCAGCCGCTAATAGTCGACACAGAATCGCCACGTGCCATCCTTCTTCTTTACGAGGACCACCAGAGATGACCAAGGGCTCTCCTAAGGTTGAATAATGTCATCTCGCAACATCTTCTCAACTTCCTCCCGAATAATACGTCTTTCAGCTGGCGACACTCCATACGAACGCTGGCTAATTGGTGGATGATCTCCAGTATTGATACGGTGCTTTAACGTGGGCCGTTTCCCCTGCTGAGGTGTGAATGCATCCGGAAATTGAGGTAGTATACCTAACACCCGCTGGCGTTGTTCCTTGGTCAGTCCAGTTCCTATTGGCAGTTCCACGTTTGTTTCCTCCAGCGTGTTGTCTGTACTAACAGGAAGGCATGGGTCTTCATTGATGACGTTGAGCTCACCGTCGTGGATTGGTTCAGCTGTCCCGATACACATTCCCTTGGGGATAAGTTGTGACTACTCGTGACAATGTGTGATCCAAATCTCTCATTGACCACCGGTAATGGTTATGATAGCCGCTGGTATGTACATTTCTTTTGTGAGCCTGATAAACTTTTTACTATCAACAAGAAATTTACAGTTTAACCAGTCATCTGTGTTTGTGACTCCAACTCTTCTCATTGTCAACAGCGGTATCGTCACATTGTCAACGACGAATAACTTCCCAGAAAATTCTGTACTACGTGTATCCGGCGGAACAACTTCTTTAATTTGCTGCTCAGATCTTCCATAGTCAATGATAGCTTGGGATGCCTGAAGAAAGTCCCATCCGAGTATGACATTGTGACTACATTCTGCTAACACGAGAAATTCAAATGGCTGGGTCCTGTTGATGGTTATTCTTGCGACACAAGTTCCTGCTGGATGGACGTACTTTCCATTCGCGACCTTCAGCACAGTTGCCCCAGTATCACAGAACATTGTCTTCTTTAGAGTGCGGCGGTAATTAACCGCCAATACAGAGAAAGATGATCCTGAGTCAACAAGTGCCCGGATAGGTTGGCCGTCGATTATGGCGTAGATGAGATTTCCGGACATCTTAGCGACTGTCGTCCATGGAGGATTTTCATCTGCGGCGGTCTCACCTCCGTAGATGGTCGCCTCGCTTAGTTTTCCTGGGTGCGGCGGCTAGGGGAGCGGCTGGTACCTCTGTACGGCGACGGCGAACGGCTACGGCGCGTCGGGTAGTGACCTCGTCTAGGGTACGGCGATGGGCTTCTTCCCATAGGTTGACTGAACCCATCAGCAGGTGATTGCCTGGGATAGAACTACTCTGATGGCTGACGTCTTGCGGCAAAATAATCGTCGAAAACTCGCCTTCTATCTCTGCAGTAGCGTACGACATGTCCAGGGCGCCCACAGTGGAAACACAGTGGTGTGTTGTCTTCTGTCCTCCAGACGTCTGTTCTTCTGCGTGGCGTGATTGTTGCTGAGGTAGTTGGTTGCGGCCGCGTCGGCCGGTTCATAGGCTGCCGTTTGGCGGCTGCAGCGTATGTCATAGCAGGGCGACGCCATTCTTCACGTCGGGTGCGATTGGCGGGACAGACAGGATCTAATGTCTGAAATACCTCTACCTCAGCGGCGTCGGCTCCCTCGTGACATACATGGCTTACATCCATGGCCATAATCTGATGCTCAGTCGGTCTAATAGGCCCAGCTTCCATGCACTGTTGTAATTCTTCTCTCACAATTTGTCGTATGAGAGTAGCGAAGTCATGCTGGTGTTCCACAACGGCCATAGGGACTACATTGGGGAGCCGGTCATGCGTCTTGCGTCCAACTCTCCTTTGTTGCATCTCTTCAATACGTTGGCACCACTTGATGAATTCTTCTGTCGTAGCGACGTCTTTTATCAGAAGGGCTTGGTACATGTCTTCTGCTATACCCTTCATAAGGTGCGTGATTTCGTCGGCCTCAGTCATGTTCGGACTGACAGTGTTACGCAGGGCCAAAACATTCTGTATGTAAGACTGTGTCGGCTCACCATGTCGGTAGGCCCGGTTCTTCAGTTGTTCTTCCGCGGAGCGGATTTGTCGCTGTCGGTCTCCAAACGTCTTCTTAAGTTCCGCCTGTAACGTTTCCCAGTCATTCAGTTTGTCTTCGTTGTCCTCGAACTATTGCTGGGCTGTTCCGTCCAGGTAGAAATAAACGTTGGCCAAGCACATTCTATGATCCCACCTGTTGTACTTGGCGACTCGGTCGAAACCTTTTAGCCAGCGTCTCCAGAGAACACCGATGGGTGTCTGATGTGCAGCTGCCCTACCGTTGAGTTCGTGTCCATGGTTCTTCTGATGATACGGACTTTCGGAAGGATGTACTCGGTATATCCCTTGTATTCCGGTTCTAGTCTGTGTAAGCGACGGCTTCTACGTTGCCTAATCGGAGCCACGATGATGCAGCTGTTTGTACAGGGTACTCGGCGCCTCTACCAAACAATGTCGCGTTGAAATGGGAGCAGGCTTGACTTCGAAAGCAACTGAACAAAACACTTATACTGAAAGCATGTTTATTACAAACTTAACATACACGCAGCACAAACTGCCTCTCAGGCAGAGTGCTCTGCTATTTATACACAGACAGAATTTACCAGAAATTAGAAGAACAGTTAACATAAGAAACAAGTGGAATTTGCAAGTGAACATAAGAAAGATGTAGAACATTCTGGAATTGTTAATTACAAAGATAAATTTTTGCCGGTGGGCGGGATTTAACCGGGGACCTTCAGCACCGCAGCGCCACGCCGGCAGTCGGTGTTCATGGTCTCTGGCGGCAATATTATACTATGACATTTTCACGCAAATTGGGTTCATAGATCCTGAGAAATCAGTATGCCGGAACAACCACCTCTGGCAGTAACAACGGCCTTGATACGCCTGGGCGCTGCGTCAAACAGAGCATTGGATGGCGTGTACAGGTGCAGATGTCCATGCACCTTCAACACTATACCACGAGTAGTGACTGGCGTATTGCGCCAAGCCTATTTCTCGGTCACCATTGACCAGACGTTTTTCAGTGGGTGAGAGATATGGAGAATGTGCTAGCCAGGGCAGCAGTCGAACATTTTCCGTATCCAGAAAGGTCAGTACAGGACCTGCAACATGCGGTCGTGCATTATCCTGCTCAAATGTAGGGTTTCGCAGGGATCGAATGAAGGGTAGAGCCACGGATCGTATCACATCTGAAATAAAACGGCCGCTGTTCAAAGTGCCGTCGATGCGAGCAAGAGGTGACCGAGACGTGTAACCAGTGTCACGCCAGACCATCACGCCGGGTAGAATATGGTGCTCGGACTGTGAAAACTGCAGCGAAACCTCAGTTCCAGACGTGAAAACGCTAGTGGATGGCAATAAAGATATTCTAGTGGCACCGACGACTGTTTCCAACAATTCCCGGGGACAATAGCGTTTTCTGTCACAATTTGTTAGAATGCTGGGCCACAACAAATAAAATAACTTGGTAAAGTCAGCTACGGGTATTCACCAAATTTTCCTGTAAGAACGAGACCGCCGTCGACGTGAGTACAATGGCCAGTGCCACACGTCTCGCCCTGCCTCGAGGGGCGATGACGATTACACGCTTCCAATGCGCGTCCACCGCGATGTCGCCAAACACGCATGCGACCATCATGATGCTGTAAACAGAACCTTGATTCATCCGAAAAAATTACTTTTGCCATTTGTGCACCCATGTTCGTCGTTGCGTAGACTATCGCAGACGCTCCTGTCTGTGATGCAGCATCAAGGGTAACCGCAGCCATGGTCTCCGAGCTGATAGCCCACGCTGCTGCAAACGTCGTCGAACTGTTCGTGCAGATAGTTGTTGTCTTGTAAACATACGCATCTGTTGAATCACGGATCGGACGTGTCTGCACGATGCGTTACAGCCATGCGGATAAGATGGCTGACATCTCGACTGCTAGCGATACGAGGCCGTTGGTATCCAGCACGGCGTTCCGTATTGCCGTCCTGAACCCACCGATTCCATATTATGCTAACAGTCATTGGGTCGCATCCAACGTGATCAGCAATGTCGTGATACGATAAATCGCAGTGGCAATAGGCTACAATTCGACCTTGATCAAAGTGGGAAACGTGATGGTAGGCCTTTCTATTCCTTACACGAGGCATCACAACGACGTTTCACCAAGCAACGGCGGTCAACTGCTGATTGTGTATGAGAAATCAGTTGGAAACTTCCCCCATAATCACTTGCGTATAACAGCATCTTCTTCCTGTCGGTTAAATTGCGCGTCTGTAGCACGTCATCTTCGTGGTATAGCAATTTTAATGGCCAGGGGTGAAGTTAAGTCGATGACCAGCAGAAAGGCACAGAGAAAAGAAAACAGAGACCTTCACTCTTGTGGCGACGCTTTTCTGCAGTTCGGAGGCGACCTGTCTGTGGTTCTGATAGAGGCTTGCTGTGGGAACAGTGCTGCCAGCTGCCAAGTGTTGCAGTGTACACATAACGTGTAGCACAGCACTTCTCACGGTGAGCAGTGAACATTTTTTGCCAGACCACGATATTTAATGATGATCTGAGGTCTATCAGTGAGCTGCACGTCGGTGGATTAATTTTCATAATAAGTGTACCTTTTCAACTAGGTTTTGAGTAGGAAAAGACAGCGAGTCTTGACTTCATGGATGGGAAGTTTAGACGTACTTCAGTATCCGATTAGCTGTGTAGGTTATGATAGTATTTCAGAGTCGCAGAAGCAGCGAACGCTAAAGTGCGCTTACGCAAAGCTTCTTTCAGACTCGTACATCAGCAACGACAATGTACACCATTATTTATTTCATTATACGCGACAGCTTCTAATGTTTAACTTCAACTGTAAAGAAGAGGCGAGGATCTCGGCCAGCTTCCAGAGTCGTAACGGTAGATATTTTTTTCTTGAGATATATTATTTCATTTACTGTTTGCGCTGAGGTTCAGAATGTCAAAGCGACACCATTAAAGTAAATAATGCTTATCCTCCTTTTTACGTTTACAATTTGTTTTCAATTTAAAAGTTAATACATTCTTTTTCATTCAGTGGGAAACTATTTTACTGAAATTCTGCTGCATACCCCATTCCCATATCATGTGAAGTCATTTAGCATTTTAATTATTTATATTATTGTTACACTTATACAATCTGTAGTTTGGTTTATTTTGAATAACAGGCAAGAACGTCTTACCTGTCTTGAATTGAAATGTGCTCAGCTTTCTGATGTCTAGCCTTTGTGTTACGGCAGATTTTTTCACCTTGCAGTGCCAACCATTTTTGTGTAGAAACTTAGAGATTAAACGTTTTGCGTAACTTCAGGTTAGAAAAATCTCCAGTTCAATTCGAGAAACATACCAACAGCACGTAATGTCAATCATGCTAGAGTTTGTTGGAAGAGACTAAGTGCTCTCATCTTTAAACACTGGATGAATACAGGGTAATTTTTCATCAACGTTTTGCTGAAGTTGAGAGGTGGCTAACCGTCTCTCAATGTTTCATACGATTTCTGGGCCTGCTATGATGCACGCAACGGTATCCTGGGATAGTGCCAGTAATTAATTTATATTGTGAGAGCACTCTTGACATATTTTGTTCCAGGAGGGATTAATTGCAGTAATTAATTGTCGGCCTAGCAGCTAGCTGGATTTCAGTAGTTACTGATTCGTGGGTGTTGGGAATAGAAAAGGCAGGACTTGATTCTCAGAAGGACAGGGGGCTAGTTTCAGTGCCCACGGCAAGGGCACTGGAGAGACGGACCTGTTACGCACCTGGCCTCAGACGTAGGTGGACAATATGCATGATGGTCCGGCATCACTGAGTGGAACATTGGCCTCTCGAGGCAGGGCGAGACGTGTGGCACTGGCCATTGTACTCACGTCGACGGCGCTCTTGATCTTACAGTAAAATTTGGTGAATACCCGTAGCGGACTTGACCAAGTTATTTTATTTGTTGTGGCCCGGCATTCTAACAAATTGTGACAGAAAACGCTATTGTCCCCGGGAATTGTTGGAAACAGTCGTGGGTGCCACTAGAATATCTTTACTGCCATCCACTGGCGTTTTCACGTCTGGAACTGAGGTTTCGCTGCAGTTTTCACAGTCCGAGCAGCATATTTTATCGTTTGTTATTTTGCCGCCTGGGCAGACAATGCGTGGGAGACTCGACTGTATCACTTAGGCGAGAGAATGATGGGGATGTACACAGATCCAGGATTGCAAGTGTGATTAACGTGACGGGCACCATATCGTATTGGTTGGTACACGTTATCACTGTTTTGGTTAGAGCTTGTGTGAACCTGTGGTGGAGATCGGCAGTTTTTTGAGTTAATGGGAATTCCTTGTGCCACTCGCTTGGGAGACGCTCAGGGGTGGACTCTCAAAGAAAAGTGTCTATGCTCTGGTCTGACCCTTGCTGGTTGAGCTGACCTTTGGTTTGTCTCAGCATTTGGGGTAATGTTCGAAAGTAGAACTTCTGCTCTAGGCTTTACATTGGTATCAGGTGGATCAGTCTGTCATACATCTGGACACACTAGCTTGGAAAGAACGCCTTGCTCGCAGTTGTGGTGTCTCTTTCATTCAGCAACTCCTTGGGGAGATGCATTAGATTTATTTTTTTTAATTTTTTTATTATTAGCGAAACTAGTGGGGATGTAGACACTGTAATCCACTAGTATCGCGATGGCTGGTATAACTAGTGTAGCTCCCCTGAAATACAAAATACTCGATAAATTCTCATGACCATGTAGTAACCTCCAGGGATCGTGAAACTATCCTCTTAAGTCCTGCACATATTGTTCACAAGTGCTCCGGTCAAAGATTAAATCAAATCTTGAAAGGTTTGTTAAGCTTAAGGGACTTAACTGCAGGGTCATCAGTCCCTAAACTTACAAACTACCTTATACTAAAGACGGCACAAACAATCCATGCCCGAGGGGTGATTCGTGCCTCGCAGCATAGCACCTCAATTAGAGGCCGTCAAACACGGCCTGGCTCCCGCTCGTTCCCGCCAGAGGGAGCGGCTGGCGAGACCGCCGCACCCGGGAGCCGGCAGTACCGATAACACAGTCTCGGGAGCGAGAAGACTCGGTACTCCCGGCTGGCCTGGCATGTGGAACAGCCGACAGCAGTGCGCATGCGCACGACCAGCCCCCCCTCACGACGCCGTTAATTATTGCGCCCAACCGGCACACGTCTAGGACGGTGCGTTCACACTGCCGGCCGGGCCGAGCCGAACGCGGATGTGCCAAGACGAAAAAGAGGGGGAAAAACAACTTTTTCGATTTTCAAGTTGTAAGAAATTTTGACGGTATATAAGACCACATCGCATCGTTTTATCAACTTATTTTTTCATTACAAGCTTTGCCTTGCCTGTGAAAAAATAAAAAGTCTACTTTTCATTCCGCACGAGTTTTCAGTTTCGTAAAGCTCCTCACTCGATTTTGATGAAAGTATTCGGTTAAAAAATCTGATTTTTGGACACAGGGTTGTGCAACATCTTACCTTTCCAATAAAACATTCACCTTTTCGAAATTCGTAACAATCGTTTTCAAATGATGCTTTTTGTCAGGTATGCGCACTTGATTTACAAATCGTGTATTGAAAAAGTTCGATAGCGAGCAGCTTACTGTATTATGCATTTTAGGCCATACATTACAGCGAGTGAAATTGAGCTAAAAGAACAGAAAAGTTTTTGAAACGGTAGTCGCACTGATATCTACCTCCTTTCACAAGTAATTGTGAGTTATCTGAGCAGCATCATGCCGCGACCGCAAGCCAACGAACTCGGCATGTGTTGAGCGTGGCGTAAAGCACTGCAGTGCAGAAAAAAATATTTGCTGGTCACGTATGTTGGTCCCTCGAGATGTGTTAATAATTCATAACCAGAAAATAGCTATACTCTTGGGTGGCAACCGATTACAATGGACAATGATCTGCTATGGTTTTATGTAAGGTAATACTTCACTTAAGAGGTATACAAGTAGTTCGTTTTCCACATTGTGCAATTAATGGAATACATATTTCGTGTTTCAAACTTCAAGAGCAGAAACAATTAATGTAAACTGCAAATTTGCTCTTGATGGACTGAAATAAAATTTCTGAAATTCTACTCAATGACTTTCTAGTTGAGGATAATAAACGGAAGAAACCCAAAAATATACTTACATTTATTGATGCATCTACACCTAAGATTACATTGTTTAGCCTTCTCTTAAGCCGGCCGCGGTGGCCGAGGGGACTGCGGCGCGCCAGTCACAGTCTGCACGGCCACTACGGTCGGGAGTTCGAATCCCCCACTCGGGCATGGATATTTGTGTCGTCTTTGGTATAAGGTAGTTCATAAGTAGTTTGTAAGTTTAGGGACTGATGACCCCGCTGTTAAGTCCCTTAAGCTTAACAAACATTTGAAACTTCTCTAATTTTCGCTTTTGTTAACTCCCAGAAAATGTTCTACCACAAGGTGAAACAATTTATATACAGTGTCTCACATGAAAAGCGCTATTCCTCAGACGTAGACTAAAGTAGGAGTACATAACAGTAAAATTAAAGACATTTAATTACCTCCTGATAAGGGATGCTGCAACTTATGGCCATGGGGGGTACGTCAGGTGTGCCAGATTTATGTGGTACACGCTGTACTATGTTTCAGCTCATCTCCACTTTCAAAGAACTCTACACGGTTCTCAGAATTTGTATTTATTTTGTTAGGAAGCTCTCTGATAGGAACTGCTTTTCTATGAACATTTCCAGAATCTCACAATTTTCCTTGTCTCCATGGTACTTTCATCGATTTTTATACTTTCAATGAAAGGAAAACGCGCAGATTTAGTTTAGCTTCAGACAATGCAGATCAGTAAAGGATGAGAAGCAGGTGTCATTTGTTTCATGTTGTGATTTGTTTTTTCGTTCTTAGTGGGCTTGTGGCCAGCAACAAGGGATCGTCACCCACTGTCAGTGGAAGATCGAAGGAAACACAGGTACTTGTTCACTGCCATCTACTTTGATCCAGCTGTTAATTGATTTTGTAATTTTATTACTATTGTTTGCACACTGTAGTGACTCATAGAATTATAAACACATTAGAAATATGTGATATGGACCCATCCGTTCATATTAAAGATATCGAATGTTAAAGGAAGGAAATACTCTCCTAAATGTTAGTCTATATGGATGGAACGAGTGCATTACCACCTATTTCTTATGTTCATAAAATTCGACGGTTCGCTACAGTGTGAGAACAATAGTAATAAAACTAGGCGACCTGTGCAAATACTTTGCAGCATTAGTGGCCAGTCATGTGAAATGGAAATAAGTAAAATTAAATATTTATCATTTAAAAATATTTATTATAGATAGTAAACAGAATATTATATAAGCTTGTGTTTTCCTAAATTCATATCGAAACACTTATTTAAAATCAATTATAATTATAATATAGATTCCTTTAATATATAATAAAGATAGAGGACCCGTGAGAATACTTAGCACCGTTAGTGGAATGACTAAAACGTTGGGAAGACATGGAAGTGAAGTTGAATGTTCACGCATAGCTTTCTTCAGAATCAATCCGTGCAAGTGTTTAAAAGCACAAATATAAGATCTTGATCCGTTGAGCGTTTATAGGTAAAAGAGAACTGTGTACTTTATTTAGAACCGAAGATATCCTAAAACAAACCGATTAAAATATTCAATGCAAGGACAGAAGGATCCCGCGTTTGAATGAAAGTAAAGGAAGGAGAGACTTAATTATGATACTTGATGACAAATCTGCGAATAAATACCTTTCGTTTAAAGCGAAAATGAAGGAAATGGGTCGGATAGAACGACCTGACATAATGACTTTAGTTTACAGCCAGGACATCCCCATAAGAAATATACAGAAGGAAATCCCGTTTGAGTGTAGAAAAAGTGGATGAATACCTTTAGTTTTACACAAAAATGAAGGAAATCAGCTGGGTAGTTTAGTCTGTCCGACTGACTTTAGTTTTCGTAGATTCTTTTAATATATAATATAATAAAATCAATGAACTGTTAGCTGGATTCTTGAAGTGGCCAGCAATCGATCTTCTGGTGACAGTGGGTTGGGATTCCTTATATGTGGGGACAAGCTCACCCCTTCCCTCGGAAAAAAAGTTAGAAAAAAAGTGACAGACGCTTCTCATCCTTTACTGACCTGTCCTGCAGTGTCTGAGGCTAAAGTAAACCAGCGTATGTTGAAAATTCGAAAGTACCATCTTGCAAACAAAGAAAATTGTCTTCAAATGTTACAGAAAAATGTTCGTAGAAACGTTGTTCGTCTCAGACAGATTACTAAAAGCAACTCAGTTCATTCTTACTTTCATCTCAGATGTGACAGTACCGTATTTATGTCGACACACTGTATACAATTATTTTCACCCGGTGGGAACACATTTTCCGAAAGCTACAAAAGCGAAAAGGTATATATTGTGTCTTAGGAGTAGAATCAATATATATATATATGTCTTTCTCGTTCACCTGCAACTAGAAAGCCGTTAACTGTAATGTCACAAAATTTTATTTCAGTCCATTAAGAGCAAAGTCGCAGTTTACATTACTTTGTTCTTCTCTTCTAGTTCCAAACACGAAATATAAATTCCATGAATTGTATTATGTGGAAAAAACCAGATGTATGCCTCTCAAAGTCAAGTATGATCTGCTGTAAAACCGTAGCAGATAGTTGTCCATTGTAATCGGTTGCCACCCAAGAAAAATTAGTTCATTATTGTTCTCTGATTATGGATCTTTAATACATCACGAGGGCCCGACAAACGTAGCCAGCAATTCAGATTTTTCGGCACTGCAGTGCTTCACGCTACGCTCAACACAGGCTGAGTTCGTAAATTGTGATCGCGGCCCGAGGGCGCTCAGATTACTTGCAATTACTTCTGAAAGGAGATAGATATCAGTGCGATTACCATTTCAAAAACTTTTTTGTTCTTTTAGCTCCATTTCACTTGCTGTAATATATGGTCTAAAAATCATAGAACAGTAACCTGCCCGCTATCTAATTTTTTCAATACACGATTTGTAAATCAAGTGCATATACTTGAGAAATAGCGTCATTTGAAAACGACTGTTAGGAATTACGAAAAGGTGAATGTCGTATACGAAAGTTAAGATGTTTTACTATATTGTGTCCAAAAATCAGATTTTTTAAACGGATACTTTCATCACAATCGAGTGAGGAGCGTTACGGGACTAAAAACTCGTGCGGAATGAAAATTAGCCTTTTTTATTTTTTCACAGGCAAGGCAAAGCTAGTAAGGAAAAACTAATTTCATAAAATGATGTAGCGTGATCGTGTATACCATCAACAATTTTTACAACGTGAAAATCGAAAAAGAGTATTTTACCCCTTTTTTTTTTTTTTTTTTTTTTTTTTTTTTTTTTTTTTTTTTTTTTTTTTTTGTCTCGGGTACGTCCGGCGCGTTGCGTGTGCAGTCGGCGGCGTGCGCCGACTACGCTGAGGTGGCCAGCCAAGCTCAGCTCGGCCCGGCGGGCGCGACGTGAACCCGGGAGTACAGTGACTCGTCCTGCCCGAAACGTCTCGCTCCCGCGAGTGTGACGTCATCGCTCCCCCTCTACCAACCCTTTACCCGCCGCCAGCTGTCGAGAGCGGGGCGCGAGCGCTGCGGGAACCGAGCGGGAGTGGCGGCCGATTTGACGGGCTCTAACCTCAATGCGCTTGACCACTCCAACGCGGCGTCAAGGATTAACTCTATGAAGATGGCACTGGAGATATCGTGGAGCAGAAAAGTTCAGTATGAATAAATCGAATCTCGATTATCAAAGTTTTAATATTTCTTTGTTGGCTGGTCTCGTTGTCTAAAGTTGTATGATCCTCCAACGGATTGAGGTCCAGGGTATCTCCGTGAATGCACTGGTGAAGTTTTAATAATAATGAAAAAACAGTTTTAATGAATACTTTTACTATAAACAACTCACAGATACAAGTCCAAACACATCAGTCAACAAGACTGTGTTTCGTGATATATCCTTTCGACATTCCAGAACCAAACAACAAAACGTCTTCACACAATCGATGTTTAAAGCAGACTGACTGTGTGACGTCCTTTTATTTTATATTTTGGTTGGTGGTGGAAATTTATTTGGTTTGTTGCAGTGCTTCGGTATGATAGAAGCGGTATGACGTCAGCGGTAGTGCAAGCTTTCGTCGTCTTTACATAAAAATTCATTAGGCACGTAAAATTTTTATTTGAGGCATATGTTGGTTATTTAAGTTGGTACACCTGTTAATATTTCATATATTCAGTTATGGATGCCTCTGGTTTAACTTTCCGTAGCCTAACACAGTTTATGGATTATATTTTATCTGATGAACATGGACTCTCTAATCTCAGGGGCTTGTTTCCAAAATTATTAATTCTTTTTGTAATATAATCTTTTATTTCCCGGCAATTCCATTTAACGAAGCACATCACATAAACATCACTACTTTAAAAGTCATAACATTGATTTTAAATTGCAAGTCTTTTTTACTGATTTTTAACGTCCTTTAAACATTTTTAGTCACTTTAGTTCACAAATAATTCAAAGATGTTATTTTTAAAAGCTCTTCAATTACCAATGGAAAGGTCAGGTGCTAACTACGATTGATGTGGTCGACACAAAATTTTAAATTAATATTTTTCCTATATTTCACCTTAAGCACAGATTTACGAAACACTGTCAAAGTCACACAATATATTTTAAATAAGCTGTTCTCTATAGTTCATTTCACAAAATCGTAGTTTGATATTCTTGGCAATGACAATATTTAAAAATTATTCCTTGTTTGAATCAAGTTAAACTTATTTGATATAATGTTTGTCAATGAAGAAAACCTTTTTAGCAATGATTAAAATTTTCTTGATTATTACGTTCCTATCGGGAGGCAGAATTAGTCCGTAGCCTATCCCGAATTAAAGTCCACAGATATTATTTATGCACTCGCGTATAAGTTCGATTTAATTAAGCCTTTCAAATAAATCCAATCATAGTAAACGAAAAGTTCGGAATATTTTTGCACCTGACTATTTCAGATACGACCACAACAATGTAAATTCGATAGTTGACTAAGACATTTTAATGCATCGAGGAAAAAAGACTGAGAGAGATCTTATCGTTACAAGAAACAAATACTGAGAGCTGTTAACGTTGAGAAAAACAAAGACTGAGAGAGCGAGTAGCTATACCGCAGAACTATTTATACTACTATTCTGGTGTTCAGACGCGGTTACTTTGAGACTGCACTGTTTCGATACTTCAAAGATATATTGTCTGTTACTGAAATTTTGACAAATACGTAACAATTCTGCCTCTTACAAATTATTAGAATTGAATCTGGATGAAAATGGTGACTAAGAAATGTTAATACATCGAGGAACAAAGAGTGAGATCTTACCGCTACGAGTAACAAATACTGAGAGCTGTTAACGTTGGGAGAAAGAAAAATTATTTATACTACTACTATTGCGACAAACGACTACTCTGATTTACGGTGTTTGGGTGATTCTATTTACAATTCGGTAAAATTAGACGTGACGTCATTATGACGTATCCACACTATCGAAGACGACTGGAGCCATGATCGATTTATGTGGTCGTTCTAGACGCAAAACTGCGGTTGCAATTGTAGCAGACGAATTAAAGGACGCGAAGCAATCAGCAGTGCCAAAATAACAAGCATACAGAAACGACTGCTAGTAACATCTATGAAGTGCCAGACAATGAAACTGATACTAACTTTCCGTACACTGCAGCAGGAGCAAGACCAGCTAGATTTCAATTTACTGATTCTACTGGATGCAAATTTCCGCGAAGTCCAGTTGCAAGTTATATTAGAGAAACATGTCACCATAGTTGTTCTCATTCTCGTGGTCGAATAGAGATTCGAAAATATTGAAAAATAGACACTTCCAGACATTTTCGTCTGAGAAGGAAGATACCTATCCGATCATTTTCATTAGAAGCTTCCAAAATGTATTTACCCATAATTGAGATGAATATAGCATACTCCAATTTTTTGCTTCTCACATAGTTGACAAAGTTTCTTTGTGGGCTAATGATATAATTTAGACGTGTGAGCCCATCGAAGAATTTGGGAGGTTATTTGTAGGGAGGTACTTTTCTAGAAGCAAACAGGAAAGATTGTGAATTGAAATTTATTATCCAGAGTTTTATAATCCTAGAAATGGGACACTCCGAAAATATTTCGAGAAATATATTAACAAGACAAGATACTGGGATAATCTGATTTCTATTTGGAAAGTATTAAAAATATTAAAGGGTAGGATTCCTTTTGATTTAACACAGAAATTAATGTACGAGCCTGACCATGACCTTGAAACTTTTCTGGCTCATGTCGACGTACTTGACCAAATTGAACTTTCGGACCATTTTCGTCCAAATTCAATTCTAAAAATTTGTAAGAGGCAGAATTGTTACGTATTTGTCAAAATTTCAGTAACAGTCAATATATCATTGAAATATCGAAACAGTACAATCGCAGAGTAACCGCGTCTAAACACCGTGGGTGATTCTATTTACACTTCGGTAAAATCAGACGTGACATCATTGTGACGTATCCACACTATCGATGTCCAGAAGAGCGGCGCATCGACTTTTGCGATCGTTCGAGACGCTGGTTTTGGGCGCGAACAGTACAGACAGTCGTTGATTGTCTGAACTAGCATGTTGCAGCAACTTGGCGGTAGATGAGTACCCAGTTTTACGAAATGTGTTACATGATGTTCGCGGAGCCTCTGTAACAAATGACTGTATTAATATCCAGCTCATTTGATCTATAGTTTCGGCGAAAACATACATATACCTACGGCGACTATATGTTGTTTTTGTATGTCGCATATTTTGACATGTCCATGTACACATTTTCGATCCAAAGCCTGGTAACCTTATTTTGTCTTCTTAGTTTAACGTAGACTCCGTACTACAATGCAACTCGGTAGCATTTTTCGCTGAATATCGTTTCAGAGCTCGCAGTGTAGGTTCTTTTACGGAAAGTTTATAGCTTCCTACTTTCAAAAAAAAAAAAAAAAAAAAAAGATATCACAGTATTAGTTTCCGAAACTGTACTGAAAATACCAACTGAAGATATCAGCTACTCCTTTAATTCATCTGCTACAATTGCAACCGCAGTTTTGCGTCTAGAAAGACCACATAAGTCGATCATGGCTCCAGTCTTCTTCGATAGTGTGGATACGTCATAATGACGTCACGTCTGATTTTACCGAAGTGTAAATAGAATCACCTGTATTGGACACACGGCTTAACAGTTACGCGTTTCGACTGTCACCACAGTTTGAACATTCTGCCGACTGATGGTTGTCACTATCTCTGACTATCTCAATATTATTATAGATATCAGAGATTAAAGTTTTAATATTCACTATCTCAGCATGATCTTTTTCCACTTGCTGGGATAGCTGGTTTAAAGCAGGATTTTCTATCGAAGAATTTTCTGCGTTCCTGGTAGAAATTTCTGGGATAGATTCTTGTAACTGCTTCCGAATATTTTCGCTTTGTAATATAAGCTCTTCATGGATCTTAATATTATTAACTTCTATCTCGTCACGTATCTTAATATTATTTGTTTCTATCTCCTCACGTAACATAACATTACTCTTTTCTATTTCAGTAGATACTAAAACATGAATATTATCTAATCTATGTGTTAGCTCAGCGATATCTTGGCGCATTTGAATTTTTTCTTCACGTGACTCTTTGATATGTTCCTCGAGTCTATTATTGAGACTTAATATTTGTCCCTGAGTTTCAGTTTGAGCCGATTCTACCCTAGTCATTTGTTCCTGGGTTTTGTTTTGAGAAGATCTATTTTAGCTATTTGTTCCTGGGTTTTGTTTTGAGAAGATTCTATTTTAGCTATTTGTTCCTGGGTTTTATTTTGAGAAGATTCTATTTTAGCTTTTTGTCCCTGGCTTTTGTTTTGAGAAGATTCTATTTTAGTTTGAACCGATTCCATTCTAGCCATTTGTTCCTGGGTTTTGGTTAGCGTAGCTGCTATCTGTCTAAACATGTCCTTAATTTCATTATTATTGTCACTTATTTTATTCTCAATTCTATTTATGGATTTGTCTATTTTCCTATTGAGAAACCGTCCTTCCCTACTAAGTGGAGGTAATCCTACTTGTTCGTCACCCGATATTTCACCTTCTGACATATTGGCTAGATATGCACTGTCTACACACGTAAAATAACCTTTTGAACACTGTTCACTGTCACACACCAATATTGCCTACGTAAAATTGACTCACCGGATGTTTAAATTTATGCAGCTCCGTGATAGGTGAGATGTTACTCGCAGCCACACCAACTGCCGTCTGCGTTGCACCGTACGATGCCGATGGCGGTGTGTCTGCTCTCTCTCGCAGACGCTGCCGACGACCCCAACTGCTTTGTCACCAGCGGCCCTTCTCCACTGCACTGCGCACCGTAATCACCCACGACAGCGTCGTAGCGATGCCGCAGAGATGACTGCTCACAGCTGCTGGACTGGGCCTGTTAATTTTAAAAGAGAAAGGGTGTCGGGAACAGCAAGGTGCTGTTCACGACTGCAGCGTAGTCTCGTAGAATATCTGGGTGACCGTTCTCCAAGGCTGCCCCCGTCGTCAACCAGATATCTCGTTGATGGAGTGACACATGCTGCTTCTTCCTCCGCGTCTGTGTGCCAAATTTCTTCTTCGGCGCACAAGTCCTTTATCATCGGTCGCCACGTGCGGCGGAACGACCTCTTTGTGCGGCGGAACGTGTGCTAAAACCTTATCTTCAAAAGCACTCGTCTTGTATGATTAGGGTTGAATGTGGCCGTGTCAGACTTCGTAATCCTTGAGGTGTCCACTCGCCCATAAAAATTTATATAAAATAAAAGAAATATGTTCATGTAAAATCTTTATACGTTCCAATATTTCAAAAATCAGATTCTTGCGCCGAGGGAAGAAGTCTTTAACAGTCACTCTTGTTAAAAAATTTCTAAGTTCTCTCATAGATAAGACGGGCAAAAGAAATTCTTCAGTTTGTGGTCGTTGCTATAGCCACAGATAAAAAATAATATTTCTTCAATAATTATCGATCAATGTGTATGATCGATTAACCAAAGTACTAAAAAAAAACATTTATCGAAGTCTTTTTGACGTAACTTTCCCACCAATGAAAATTCATAAAAATCTTCCTTCAGATTGAAGAATATTTAAATTAAATCATCTACTCATTTCATTAATATATTATTCATCGTAAAATAATTCTTCATAAATGATGTACTCTGAAACTTTCGTCAAGTTTAAACACAATGACATTTATTGCTTCTTTACATATGTAGTCATTGACAGACAAAAGGGAACTGACTTTTAAAATTTGTTGTTTTAACATGAAACTTCGATAATAATGTCAACTCTTGCGACGACAACCGCAGAGATCAACATCTTCTTGCCTTGTGGCCGTCGACCCGCGACTTGATGTGGCCGGATATTTACTCTTTGGAATCGGCGTCGAAGATGTTGCCCTCGTATGTTGACTCCAACCTCCTTGGTTGACTCGCCTCACAGTGCATTAAAAAAAAAAAAAAAAAAAAAAAAAAAAAAAAAAAAAAAAAAAAAAAAAAAAAAAAAAAAAAAACATACTAAAACTTCTTTAAGAATCATATAACATTAACCATTCCATTTACATAAAAATCATTTAAGAACACAAATATAAGTACGTTATCCTGCACAAACTGAGCTGACATGAGATATGTAGCGGAGACAATAATCCGTCCCACTACAGCGTGTATATGTTTTAGGTACATTGTATGGAAGCAGGGAGAAAAAGTCACATGGAAAGACAATGAGAAGGAAATAACAAAAGTGATTACTGGAGAAAGCTGTGGATGAAGAAATAATGAAAACCTGGCAATTTGGAGTGGATACTTGGATCCAGCTGCATGACCTCTGGACAGCACCTATAAGTACCTCAGTGTTCAACTATTTGCACCCTTATATCATTGCTGCTAAGAGTAAAAAATCTATGGGTCAGAAGAAAGCAGAAACAGTGAATTGGAAAGTAGTCACAAGGATCCATCAAACAGGGCAGACAATGTAGTGAACAGACGATCCAGTGTTGACATTTCTGGTGAAAATGTGACAGCTAATATGCCAAGAAGTGATGTGTCGGACAATGAGGAAGTGATAATTGCACCACTAGGTCTGTTAAATTTGTTTAATTAACTGACAGAACAGCTGAGTGAATGTGTAGATTAGGGGAATCGGGCAATTAGTGACAAAGCAGCATCTGTTAGTGACTTAGTAGCAGCTGTTAAGGGGGAAGTAACATCAGTAAAGGCCAAATTAATAAAAAAGTTAGAAGACAGTTTATCAGAAATTAAATCGCAGTTGAGTGATAAAAACAGGGCAGTAGTTGAAGTAAGGGGAAAGGTAAATAAACTTGAAGGGGCAGTAAAAGTGGGTCATGGCCAACTCAATGCTTGTGTAGACTTGGTAGAGTCTGACCTAGGTGATAAGACTGTGAAAAATGCTGATAAAATTAATACCTTGGACATATCCATACAGCAGGTGAATCAAACCAGGAAGGCAGATATTCAGGAGATGAGAGATTTATTAGAAAAGTTCAATCAAAATATTGCCAGCACTGAACCTGTGATTAAAAACAATGTACAAAACCTTAGCCAGAAACTAACTTCGTTGCAAGACAGTGTGGTAACTAGTAAACTGTCACGTGGTAGTTGATTTAACTGGGCCAACATTGTAGTTAATACCTATCCTGGCGATGGCAAGATGCATCCAGAGGATTTTCCTACATCACTATTCAGACAACTTCACTGTTGATATTGCAGATGCACTGAAGATTAAATTCGTAAAGAAGTTTTTAGATAATGAGGCTTTCACTTGGACCAATCAAATTGATGCAGGAGATATGATCATACAGACCTATAACAAGTTCGAGAGAAGTTTCTTGAACAAATTCTGGTTGAAAGTTAAGCAAGTGAGAGTAAGGAGTGACTTTTTGAATAGACCTAAATATAGAGAAAGCAATGGAAGCATGAGAGACATCTGTGAGGAACAGATCAGGAAGTTAGTGCATCTGGACTGTGCCCTTGATGAGATGACACTTGTAGATACCTTGAAGAGGAGGTTACCAGTGTAACGATACTGCTGACCCCCTCATCTCAATGTTATCGTACGATACCTCTGCCTGGTCCTCTCGCCTCAATGTTATCGTACGATACCGTCTGCCTGGTCGTCTCATCTCAATGTCATCCTACGATACCGTCTGCTTCGGATCCGGAATCGTGTGGTTCAATAGTAATAAAAGTTAGTTAAAAACGATATAGCCAGCCTAGAAATCAGTGTAGGACAGTGTCTCGGTGATACTGTGATTAAAACAAGTGATAGATTTCATTAATTAAGAGATTTGTTTAGATGCTTTCCAGACAGTTCTATAAACAATAGTTTTGTCAGTGTATGTTATTTCAATAGACAGACAGACGAATGGTAAAAACTTTTCTATCCATATAAACACATTAAAATAAATAGCATTGTATATATGTCAGGCTCATAAACAAGTTGTGTTGACCAGCTAATTGTCTTAATTAACATAATTTCCAAAATTTGAATATCGTAATTCTTTGTATATATTGACTGAAGTGAGATATTGAACCTATTTTCAGAATGGCCGAGATATGTGATATTTCGGTATATGTTAGGAACATGTATGATGTACTCGTTAACTAATTAATTGACATGTAACATTTTGGTTTGTTGTCAAACAAAAAGTAGCGTGATTAAAACTTAAAAAGATAGGTGCGATCTAAAATTATTGTGTGTATAGTTTTCATTTTTATTGTGATTATTTTTTGTGTACATGAAATGTTTTTCTGTTATGTTTGTTAATTGTAAATCAGTATATTTTATTGTTATGAACAATGCATGATGTAATGGCATTATTGCCGATGTTATATATTTGCCTCACCGCCTTGCAGGGGGGGGGGGGGGGAGTTCGAGTTTCGGCAGTTCTGAAGTGCTCTGGAAACTAATGTCAGTCTGCGTTTTAAATGGAATTACTGTCAGCGAAGCTCTGATGCTTTGTTTCTGTTTTAAAGTTTTAATCATGCAATGTTTTGGTGGAGAAGTTTCGATTCAAATTAAAGAAGAAGTGATAAATTGTACCTACGAGTATTTATTTCTGCCACGACGCCCCAGGAGAATAATCTTGCAGCGAGCAGAACCCCCATACATCGAAATATTGAAAAGATGAGTATCGGTAGAATAAACTGTAATTACTCTAAAATCTATTAAAATGTCACACCAGGCAGAATACAACAGGCTTTGCACTGTGGGCCAGAGGAATCTATTGAAGAGTTTTTTAAGTATGTAGAAAAGCTGTATAGAAGCTATCAAAGGGAAAGGGAGTGAAACAGTTACCATGGAGATTATCACAATGGGAGAAACAGAAGATACTACCATGGCAACCAAGACAAGAGAGAGAATCACCATGATGACAGTCAGGAAAACAGAACACGACAGTACAGTAGCAATTCAGACAACAGGAATGGATCATTGCTAAATGACAGGAATCAGGGCAATAAAAGATCAAACGGCAGCAGTCAGAGAGCTAAATATCACCTCTGTGAAGGCCTGTCAGGTTGTTGAGGCGAGAAACTCAACTGGAAATCAGGCTACCAATCATTGGATAATATTTTGAAGTAGTTCAAGACCCAGACAGTACAGGCAGGGACACAGAGTGACACATAGAGTTAATTGGCTTAAGATTAACAAGGAACTTTGGGATGTTATCCATAATGATGTATTGAAGAATGATGACAAATGTGAAGAGTAAGACGAGGTAGATCTGGATGAAGAAACTGTCGGTAGTGTGTATGATGCAAGTGAAAACCTACCTATATATAGTACTAGACTGGATGAAAACCATGATGTGTCTGGACTGTGTGACTTGTCAGAAACTGATGTGGTAGATACTGATGACAACATTGATGTGACTGCTCATAAAACTATTAGAACTGAGGATCATGAAGATGTTGACATTGAGAATGATCCTTTTTCAGGGATGTCAGAAGAGGCAAGTATTGAAGAAATTGGTGTTGTAGAACAGGAACTTGATGCATAGTGTATGTAGAGGTTAAAGAGGAATGTGTTGTGACTGATGGTCAAGGTGATGCAGAGTGTGATAAATGTGTTGTTGATACTTGTGAGAATCAGATCATACAAGTTGAGTTGAGCAGGACTACAAGAAGTCAAAGCAGTAACAGCCATGAAGAGCTAGGCAGAGAGATCTTGCATGCAGTTATTGATAGCTACAAATAAAAGATGGTAATTTACCAGGACTCGTGTACATCGCACGGAACAGCAGCACTATCGATATATAAGGCTACTTCGACTCTCGCTGTCGATAAACTAAGTACTATACTACCTTTCTGAACCGGAGATTTAAAAAAAAACTTCTCGTTTAACCTATACCTAACCTTCTTAAAGCTACTCGGTACCGCTTTAGCGTATGTAAATGTCACTTCCGGACAATGTTTGAAGTAAAAATGAAACATCACCCTCAAGATATTTCCATAACGCGCATTTTAAGACAAGATTCGTTGTATGCAAGTGGCACCAATCCTTTCCTTCCGTAGCCGGGATACACTTTTGCAATGTCTGTTAAGAAAACTGGTAGTTTCTCACACGCGAGATTTTTCCCACTTAGTTTCAAATTATGGAAATATAGAAACTGGAAAAGAAACAGATCATCTTTATCTCCCGGTGTCCCCTCTCTTTTAACAGAATATTTAAGAGATTTCCACAGTCTCTCTATATTCTGTGTATGTACTGAGGGGTCCTCAGACGACACAAATTCCAGTGTATGATTAATAAACTCATGTTGGAAACCAGTGGCGTAGCTATGTCACCAAGGGCCCCGGGGCAAAAATGACATTGGGGCCCTGTTTACACTAATACTGTACAGTTACAAAACTACATCATCAGCTCCTTACCACCGACTGGAAGACATAATAAGGCAAACCTAAATACTATTAAGTAAATTATTATGTGTCACGCAGCAGATAATACTTAATTGTAGACTCAAATATAATTACAGCTGTGAAAGTTGGTTTGTTTGTTATGCTTTCACGCATAAGTTACTGGGCATTTTTGAATGAAATTTTGCAGAGGGATAGATTTGGACCTGAGTAGGACATAAAGATAAATGACCTCTTGGGATAGTTTCCGAAGTTGCTCCTTACTAGGTGAATGAAGTCGCAGGCATAAGCTGGTAAAAATAATGAATAAGCATTACTTAACCATCAAAACATGGCCCCCTGCCGCGAAGCAAACCGGGAACAGTCAGTCCGCGGTGACAGCAGGCGGGCTGTTGTCAGTGCCGACATCTCACTGTCGCTAAACTCCTCGCTGTTAGGTCATTGCTCCGTACCGATCAGCCTAATTTCGTTGATAGCCCAATCAAAGAAGGAAAATAGGGGAAATATTCGTGTAGGATGGTTTCAGAAAAGAAAGTTGCCGGATTTTGTTTGATGGAATACTTTGGTTTGAGCCGTGCCTCTGCCAGGCTTTATGAAGTATATATTAATATCTGGCCAGGAAAAAGTAATAAGTAAAATAACATCTTCGCTTATTATCATGGCAGCGGGGTAGAGGGCAGCGTCTTGAATGCACAGTATACTAACGTGAGAAAGTAACCATATTTTCTGTTCTTCTTGCACGAATTTCAGAGTGCAGTTACAGCACTTCATTGGGATCTATGATTATGGAGCACACTCTTGGGGAATTCACTACGCAAACAGTTGAGTTACCACAATAATACAGTTCTGTAATAATACATTGTAGAAACTTCATATTCAAATGTGGTCACACTGTCTACTGTCAAACGCTGTGCTAGTAATTCAGCAGCATTCACTGTTATTTCGCAAAGATTGGCAGGCACGGCAGCTCCGTCTTCAACGGACAATACGCTGACGATGGCAGTGTCCACGGCTTAGCGGTCAAGTAAAAGATCTTGTTATGTTTATATTCTCGGGTGCGAATAATTTTTGTATTTCACATAGTGGGTTTGAGGTTTGTTGGTCAGGGTTCAAAAAGTTCAAAGTCGGAAAACCTTCATTCAGCTAAATTATTATATACAGTAGAATTTCGATTATCCGAAGTAATTGGGGGACTTGAAAGTGTTCAAGGATCTACGGTAACTTTTTTCGATCGTCGCTCACGTAGGCCGAGGGGCCCCTTGAGCTCGGGGGCCCCGGGGCACTGCCCCGCCTAGCCCTATGATAGCTACGCCACTGTTGGAAACCCTGTTCATTGAGACACTGATAAGACTGCCATCCGTCAGTAATTACTCTTGTACCAGGTAAGACGAAATGTTTAATAAGATGAACTAGTGTCTCTTTTCCACGTGAATGTACTCTCAATATGAAACTTTTTTTTTTTTTTTTTTTTGGATTCGCGCACGATAGCAAAAAAAAAAAATCGCTTTCACTTTTTAGAACTCGTCCTTTTCCATGTTTGCGAGTCACAATATGCGATTCGTCGATTTCGATGACTTTCCCTTCGCCTGCTATAGGAACACTGATGTTAGTCACAATCACGTAGGACACACCTCTACAGAAATTGAAAATAGTCGACCACTGTCTTCACGTTCACTCCGGACTCAGAAGCTGCCTCTTCCACAGTGTAATTACGAAGCCAAGATGCCACTATAGTTCCACACTCAATTTTGACATCTCGAACCATGTATTTTTAGTGATGCTGATCCTCTTCCTGCATTTCCTGCACATAAATTGCCACGGGAAATCAATGTTGTCTGCTCTTTTCACCAATGTGACGCACTTGTTGTTCCGCAGTCTACATATTTCCTTCGTGTATCGTCGGGCAGTAATCCGTATTCACGGCAAAATTCGAAAGATTTCACTGGATCAATCAGACGAGGGATCAACAGTTTCCACGTCAACAACATTGAAGCACACTTTAAAAACAACGGAGTGACACAGACGTACAAGAAAGCAATAACACGACTCTTCTCAATTCGAAATCACAATTCAAACCGGCCGCGGTGGCCGAGGAGACTAAGGCTCTCCAGTAATGGTCTGCACGGCTACTACGGTCGGGGGTTCGAATCCTCCCTCGGCATGGATATTTGTGCCGTCCTAGTTCGTAAGTAGTTCATAAGTAGTTGGTAAGTTTAGGGACTGATGACCCCGTAGTTAAGTCCCATAGACTATACAAACATTTGAACACAATTCAAATCTGTCGCCTCGCGGTTCTCACAACATCGACAGCGGAGTGAGAGTCGAAGTAGCCGTATGTATCGATAGTGCTGCCGTTCCGTGCGATGTACACGAGTCCTGGTAAATTACCGAAAAGAGTGAAAAGCTAAGATTGTAGAGAAGTTGATGTCTAAATGTAATTAACTGGAGCAGAAGACTACAAATTTGAAAAAGCATTTTGAAGCTAATGAGTATGTTGATAGCATTGCAGCAGTAATAATGTAGGCCTACAATCTGCCAGCTATTGTGAGAACCAAGAAAATACAGTAATGTAAGTGTATCCCTGAGCAATGTGTAAACTAATAATGAATCCTGTTACATGAAACATGATTAAATCATTGAAGATTTGTTGCATGATGAAGAGAGCATATGTAATTATGGGATTACTGGATGTCCTTATATAACAGGAAATATTATGATGCATTGACACTGGAAGTCTGATTAGTGAAATATAAGAGCAGCTTAGATACAGTGCCAAATATGTTCCTACTTTTATTGAGATGCCAGTTTTTTTTATTAAAATTAAGGATGCAACAGGAACTACCAAATAGACTTGCCTAGTTATCTTTTACTGTTGATGATGTCAGTTTATGTCAAGGCTGTTTAGTAATACCTGGCTTGACTAAAGAAATTCTTCTTGGCACTGACTGGATAATGAAAGTGGCTGCAGTGCTTGACTGGGAAGTAAGAAAGGTGGCGTTTAATTATCTTAAAACCAGACAATTGCATTGTACTATAATTATAAAGAACAGTAGCAATTCAAGCAAGCAAAGTGTAGAATTAGATCTGATTGATCACAGTAGAGGTGTAAACTACCCCGAAGATGATTGTGAGGAAGACCTAGAAGATATGGAAAATCAGGACATGGTGAATACCAAGATTCAGGAAGTCTACAAACTGAATGAGGACCAGAAAAAAAGGTTGAGATGAGTACTTTGGAAATATTATGATTTTTTTATGATAGACCTGGGCGAATAAAAAATTATCATTGTACCTTGAGGGTTAAGCCACATGAACCATTTTATATAAAGCCATATGGAGTGTTTATTGCAAAAAGGAAGCTATCTTAGTAGAAAAAGAATGAGAGAAAATGGTAAATTGGAACATCATAAAGTGGAGTAAAAGTCAATACAACAAACCCATAAAAGTGGTGATGTAAGGATTGTGTTGGACTCTAGGCATTTGAATAAGTTCCCGGAAAGAGAGACAGATTACCCAGAAAATATAGATGAGCTGTTACATAAAATTGAACACACAAAATACATGACCAGCCTGGATTTGACTTCTGGTTTTCATTGGGTACCTCTTGCCAAGAATTCAAGAAAATACACACCTTTTTTAAACAGTGGAAGAAGTTACCAATATTATGTAGTTATCTTTGGTTTCAATGTATCAGTAGCTGAATTTGTCAGAGCATTGGATTCAGTATTAAGGAAAGATTTTGTTGGCCAAATTGATTGTGTACGTAGATGATATTTTAATCACTGGTAGAACATGACAAGTACATACCAGTATATTAAGGAAAGTATGCAGAAGACTAAGAGCTGGTGGAATATCTTTAAGGAGAAATGCAAAACTGCTATAGAACGTTTGAACTTTCTAGGGCATATAATAACGGAAGAGGGTATTTTGCTAGATGAAGACAAACTGGAAGCAATTGTAAAATTTCCTGTCCTGAAGACTGAAAAGGAATTTGCAGGTACTACCAAAAAGTTCTAAGTACTCGAGCTCTGAATGCTCCATGCTTGAATAACCTCTTAAAGAACAACACCATCTGGAACTGATCCAAGGAGTGTGTTAATGCATTTGGGGATTAAACAAACTGCTTTGTGACAGCAAAATTTTAGAGAGACCAGACTTGTCTGTCCCATTTTTCCTAACCATACATAGCAGTTTAGGTACTCACTTATTTCAATTAAAGGTGATTGGAGACCAGCCTGAGCAGAGAACTATAGCCTGTTAGCAGAACCTTACAGAAGCATGATAAATCTTACACTGTCACTGAGAAAGAACTTTTGGCAATATTTTGGGCATTCTCAAAATTCAAGAACTACCTTTTAGGCCATAAAATTATTGTACATATGGACCACAAAGCCTTGACTTACATCTAGGAATGAAAACTTCATAATAACCATATCACCAGGAGGGCATTATTCCCACAGCAATTTGATCACACAGTCAATTACATACAGGGCAAGGACAATCTAGTAGCCAATGCACTCTCTCACTTGCAAGTGGGGTGTGAATTTGAAGATTCCAGTGGGTAATGTGAGAAGTAATTTATAGTGATGTACCTGAAGGGTGTCAAGAAGGAATAAGAAATCAGGAAAATTTGTAACAAGATCAGGAGATATCAAAACCATGATTCAATCTGCAGATTGGTGAAACATTTACTTGGTGAAGACAAATTAGGACAGTATTACAAGACATACAAAGGAATGTTGTTACAAGGGTGAGTGTGGACAGCAATAAATGGCATTTATGTTGATTGTATATATGTGTTGATCAAGTACCACACATGAGTTTTGGCCACTGTGGGAATCAAAAATGTGTACAGAAAAGTACAGCAAACCTTTTTTTCAACAATATTGCAGGGAGAATTAATAAGTTGGTGACCACCTGCGATAGATGCCACAGGGTTAAGTATCAAATCAGACCTGCCCAGGGTACATGCAGAGCATATTACCACGGGAACTGTTTGAGATGGTCACAGTAAATTTTTATGGTTGTCTCTCCAATGCCAGAGTGGGATTCAGTCGCATATTTGTGGTTATAGACTTATTCTCAAAACTAGTAAAATTGTATCCTATTGGCAGTTCATGTCATTTTATGTTTTTATCAAACATGTAGGAAAGATACTTGGGGAGGGAGTGGGGGGGATTTGAAATGATATGAATAATAAGGAAAACTAAAAATAGGAAAAAAAGGAAAAAATAGCTAGGAGAAAAGGGAAAAAAGTTAGCAAAAAAAGAAAAAATGAAGTTAGGAAAAAATAAAAAAATTAGTAAAAATAAAAAGTACCATCAAACAGGGTGATTTCGGACAGTTTTGAGATTATTTTCACTATAACTTTCATATGTTTTGTCAGTTTTCATTGTTTTACGGAAACGGACTTGGCGCTGTTGCCAAGTGTCCCAGAACACACAAAGCGGCGACCAGCAGGCAGAGCGGTAGCAGCCGGCAAACACGCCGAGCAACTCACAGACCTCTCCTAGGCGTATTTCTTGAGACACTTTGTATATTGCTGTGCAGTGTTTGTACATCAGTGTTTCATTAGTTCAACTGTAAAAAATAACATGAATATCTTGTAAAATTATAAGTACTTTCAAATAATGTAAAGTACAGGACAGAATATCAACAATATTATGAAAGGTACAGATTGTAATTCATCATTAAGACAATGGCTAAGAAGCAGACAGAGACAAACAAAACACAATAACAGTTGCACAACTAAAGTTTTTAACTATGACCATCAGGAAAACAACATCCATACATTCATATAGTTGGATAGGCACAGCTAGCTCTCTCTGCCCCACCCCCTCACTCACCCCTCCCCTCTCTCTCTCTTTCTCTCTCTCTCTCTCTCTCTCTCTCTCTCTCTCTCTCTCTCTCTCTCTCTCTCTCTCTCTCTCTCTCTCTCTCACACACACACACACACACACACACACACAGTGCCTGTATGGTTGTATGAATGTGTTTATGTCCTTTATCTGATGAAATCTGTGGCCAAATCTTTACTTCTGTGTATAACCACAGAAAGATTATCTTTGACTAATACCACAGTTGGGTTTGGGATCTCTGTGGGAGTGACATTGCTGATGATTGATTGTAACCATAAACATTTATTTTAGACCAACAGTTGCAGGTCTGACCATGCTGGTATTGAGATGTGCTGCCTGATTTTCTCTAATAACAAAGTATTTCTAAACAATATCATGCTATCTAAATTGATTTTGTTATTAGTACATTTCACTTGCCAAATTATCTACAGTTTCATGAATCTTCTATGAGGAGACAAAGTCAGATACATTTGTGAAAATATTAGCTGTAACATTTACTTATTAAAATGCCTCACAAATATAATAACTTATCTCGTCCTTATACAAATATATTATTGGTATGAAATCTCCCACGTTAACAACATAGAATTGAATTTTTTTGTGGGGCACACTGACTCATGAGAAGGTAGTTTTTATGATACAAGTAAATTACCATACTGTAGTGATTTATTTAGTAACTTTCTGGGTGCAAAAAGTTTCCAAACGCATTTTAATGAATCAGGAAGACAGCTGTGGGCAATTAAAAAAATTTAGTAACTAACAACTTCAAAGACTTCCACTGTGACCAGAAACAGAACAGTGGCTGAATAGCCAGATATGCCCTAAAGTTACTTGATGTGGTCTATATATATATATGTGACCCTATATATATACGTAAAAAATAAATGAAGTCCACTTACCAGGCGAAGGAGCACAGGCAGTGATAGCAACAAATAAACACACAGATACACACACACATACAAACGCAAGCTTTCGCAGCCTAGCTGCTTCGTCAGGCAGAAGGGAAGGAGAGGGAAAAGGAAATGATGAGGGTTTTAAGGGAGTGGGTAAGGAGTCATTCCAATCCCGGGACAGGAAAGACTTACCTTGAGGGGAAAAAAAGAGGGTAAACAAATACACATACACCCACACATTTACACAGACGCAAGTACACTTAGGCAGACATACTGTAGAACTGTAGAAAGCAAAGAAGTTAGACAGAGATGCCACTTGAGGCAGAGGCTCTGTCCTGAGAACCGAGGCAAAGATGTTAAGATGGTGGGTGGGAATGCGAATTTAGCGGAGGTTGAGACCTGGTGGGCAACAGGAAGAGAGAATGTGCTGAAGGGCTAGTTCCATCTCCGGAGTTCTGAAGTATTGAAGTCGGTGGGAAGTATCCAGATAACCCGGATGGTGTAACACTGTCAAGGTGTGCTGGTCGTGCCCCAAGGCATGTTTAGCCACAGGGTGATCCTCATTACCAACAAACACTGTCTGCCTGCGACCATTCATGTGAATGGACAGTTTGTTGCTGGTCATTCCCACATATAACGCTTCACAGTGCAGGCATGTCAGTTGGTAAATCACGTGGGTGCTGTCGCAAGTGGCTCTGCCCTTGATTGTGTACACCCTCCGGGTTACGGGACTGGAGTAAGTCATTGCCCACCTGGTCTCAACCTCCGCTAAATTTGCATTCCCACCCACCATCTTAACATCTTTGCCTCGGTTCTCAGGGCAGAGCCTCTGCCTCAAGTGGCATCTCTGTCTAACTTCTTTGCTTTCTACAGTTCTACAGTATGTCTGCCTAAGTGTACTTGTGTCTGTGTAAATGTGTGGGTATGTGTGTATTTGTCTACCCTCCTTTTTTCCCCTCAAGGTAAGTCTTTCCTGTCCCAGGATTATATATGATGAGGCATGGACTAACAGTTTCCCGCCATGATGACTTGACCTGTGTGACTGCCTCCAGACTACGTTCTGACTTCTCAACTGTTCACGGACTCGCCTCTTGTGTTTCAGGAGGAATTTGTGTTAATATGACGCTCAATGAAGATCGTGAGTTTGTAAGTCCTGTAAATACATAAACCAAGAGCAAAAATGCTTAACATGTAGAAATTTTTCCATCTATTGTGATAAAGTGTGTGTTCTGTGTCATACTCTTAAATAAATTGCGGAAAGAAGGAAGGCTACAGTGAGAAAAGATTAAATGAAAAGTGTGTGCGCTCCTTCAGCATTGTCTCTCGAATAGTGGCGAAATATTCCTACAACTTTGACTCATCAGCGAGATATAGATCTACAGACTACAACCCACTGTTACTGTGGAAGAAATGCTTTCAAAGGTATAAAGTGTTTTAACTAAAACAACATTCCACTTAAAATGTGCAAATGCAAATCCAAAACAGAAAATCTGGATCTGTTCAAGCTGTTTCAAAGACATTTTTGGCAAGAAACTACTAAACAGCAAATACTGTAAAGACAAAATTATCACAGTGCTCTTACAAGAAATACGTGTTCTGAAATATAAGTGTAATGAAATTGAACAGCAGTGCCATCAGAGTGAGATATTAGATATTCCAGTTTGTGAGACAACTATTTGTGATAAACTATGTGCAAAAAAAAAAAAAAAAAATGGTATTGTATGTAACGAGTGTGGGAACATATTTCAATTTCGTTGTGGAAAAATCGACCGCTCACTAAAAGGAGACAAAAAAAACTGTGACGGAATGGAAATGTGATGATTATAGGTGTAATGCTATTACAAGTAACAAAGAAAAAACTGGATTGTGTGAAGCAGCAGAAACAGCAACCGAAACCATAAACGAAAACGTGCCACTCAGATCTGAAACTGTGTACAAAAACAGAAGAGTTAACTGTTTGCGTAAATGTGGGGAAAGATGTGAGACTGCCAATGGAACCGAAACAGAACATTTATCTCACAATAAAATTGTGCAAGAACCTCAAACTCTAGAAAATAGCTTATTAACATCTAAGAAGAATCGGAAAATCAATATTAGCAGTTATGATAAAGGAAAGGGGACCACCTGTGATAAATAATTGTGAAATAGAAGGGAACGTAAAACCAGGGGCAGGTTTTTGAGATGTATCAGGATCAATAAAGAAAGATTGCAACTCCTTGGCGGATGAAGACTTTGTAGTGATAATGGCTGGAGCAAATGCTGTCAGTAGAAATGAGAGGGAGACAGATACATCAACACACCAACGTGATTGTCATCAATGTGCCTCATCACCACGATGTGACCCAGTGGTCCTGCGTGAATAAAGAAGTGGATAAAACCAACCAGAAGTACAAATCCTGTAAGCAGTTCAGCAATGTATCTGTAATGAACACTAGTAGTAGTAACGGAGATTGGCACACTTAACATGGTCAGCATTTTAATAAATTAGGCAACTGTGTTTTAAGTGACACAATTATCAGAGTAGTATTACATAAGTTGAGGAAAGAAAAAAAATCAATACTTTGTTTGGATTGTTAAAAAACTTACAGGGCTGGACCAGGTTAGATACTCCGGCACCTTGCGAGAGTGAAGGTCGAGTGAGAGTTTAAAATTGGGCAAGATTAATTTTTAAAACTCACAACCACCAGTTGCGAACCAAATTCCTAAACATGCAAAAACACTGGAACTGTGATTGCGACTGTTTGACTCGTTTTCTAGGGGATAATATCACACGTTCGCAGCTTTCCTTCCCTGCATATGATTAACAAAACAAATTCATAATAAAATCAAGTTCATGAGAGAAAAGGGTGTACTAACTACTATTTTTGAAAACACGTAAAAGTTCACTTTATGTTGTTTATTTCACAATATTAGAACCCTGTGGCTGATACGTCTGTACGTCGACACATTTATCAAATAAAGTTATAGCTCGTGAGCCCCCAGACAAAATGAATATTTGTCGCAAATTGTTTTCACACCATGTGGCTGTCTCAAACACCGTTTATGTTCATGCCTATGCGACAACACGTGTTACATTAACAAATCACAGCCACTTTAATTCAATGCGATGCACACCTTGTTCCACCAGCTAAATATTCACAAACACACAGTAGCACTCGATTCAACTTGTTGCAGTCTATGACGAGCAACCACACGTGGCGATTGCCACACACCAAAAATCTATAACCTCCACCTGGAGATACTCATGCCGACTGCTCCCACGTCCTCCCGAGACGTCACTTACTGCCCTCGCGCGCGCGCGCCAAAAGCTCAACTGCTGGGGTTTTTTCCCCTACGTCATCAACTTCCCCATGTGAGCTGCTCTAACCGATTTGCCAACATACAGCGCTCAGCCAATACATTTCTAAAACTTTACTTAAAATCAAAATAATTACACTACACATTAAACAAATATCTTCTTACGTTTTATATTAGTATAAATATCCTTTGCACTATTTATCATAATTGTGCAATTTCTTATATCACAGATAAGTGATTTAACTGAATACATCAAGATAAAATACACAAGATTAATTGAAAATAAAATGAGAAATAGTTAATATATTATTTTTATAAACAAACATTGCCATGCTAGTTGTGTAACTGTCTTGTATTCATTGGTAATTTATTACTTTTCATCATCAATTAAACATATTACGCCAGATGTGACTATATCAGGTAATGTATCGTTTATTTATCAACAGGCTATTTTGTAATGATGGCCTTAAAGGTTCCTAACTGCATCATATTGCCAGTAGTATTAGAATATTTTATTTCACGCTGTGCACTGCACTGTGCCTGGCACTCGCCATTGTCCCTCTCTCCACTCACTGGAAATGAAAACTGGAAAATCCTAAGCTGGAACAAGCCACCCACATCGGCCTGCTCGCTGGCCTCCCGTCAGCTTCAAGCACACAGCAAATCTCAACGTGGAGAATTTCTACCTATGGCCTAACTATAAATGTTGTTACCCAACTGTGTACATACATTGCTACCATAATTAATAAGATTAAAATTGTGTAACATTTAGTGCATTGGCATGGTCAATGTTCGCAGTGAACTTCATACTGTTTAATTATCAAATGCTATTAATTACCATTATTTCTATTGGGCGGTAATCTTACAATACCCCCACTTGCGGCATCAAAACCATGTGCAGGATGGCGCAAGTAGCACCAAAATTAATACATTCAAATGAGCAAAATTTCAAATTACAAAATTATTGAATCGGATTGACTCAAATACTATACCAATTATGACCTCAACTAATGCAAAAAATAAATAAATAAAAATAAACAGGGCAGTGAGAAAATTTCCCAATATTTGTACCATTAACGCCACTTATAGTGTGTGCATATTTTTAAGAAAAGAATCCTTATAGCTAATTACATCCATGAAATTTAAGTATGCTTGTTGTTTATATACAGAATTGGCACCAAATTTATAATAGTATTAACCTTTAGTCTTTAGAGGACCTTGTCCTACATGGAAAAACTAGAATTATCACTATAAAAACTTTTGACGGTGTACACTCCACTTGTTTAAAGGAAATCTCTCACCACTTTGACACTGAGAACCCCAGACTCATTGTTGCAGCAACTCTGGTCCATGGCGTATGGTCCTATGTCTCCGTCATTTCAACCAACATGCTGTTGCAGCTTAGATTCATGGCACTGGATCAAGCATTCTTGTTCACATACGTCATATGCACCTTACAGGGAACAGGAAGAGCAGAAGGCACTCATGAATCAACAAAGACAAAAGTTTGTCTGGACACCAGGATTCTGTTGGATTTGTATCCCACCCCTCTGCCATCCAGACTTGGTGCAATTGAAACTAAGCATTGAGACATGTACAGTAACATGCAAATCAACAGAATTAAGAACTCAAAGTGGCTTGTGTTAGTCATTATCAGATCAACCCAAACCACCATGCCTGCACTCTCATCAGCCATAGCTTCAGATGAAACAGACAAGAAAATGTGTGGCATACTTGGAGTATTACTCCATCAAATAAAATACCAACAACCTGCCTGTGTCAAAAATATATCTTAAAGCTCAAATAATACTACCAAAATAATGTTATCATAGAGAATTTTCTCTTCTATCAAAATGACACCTACAAGCATAAATACAAATCCTACCCCCTTGCACCAAAAAAATTTATTTTTGCTGGTGTGAGATTTAATTGGCCCATACTATCCTAAGTTAATCCTAGCATGTCTATACTTCACAGTAACTACAACTCCTGCAGCATGTGAGCATCAATTGAAAACTATATATATATGTCCTCTAGTCCTGATTCCAGATTAGTATACATAAACAAAAATAAAAACAATTTAATTATCATTCATAGAATTACCTAACTAAATAGTTTCTCTACTCATACATAAATTATGATGACACAATAAACACACTATCCCTATCAGCTGCTGTTTCAGGAATGAGTCCTGGCAACAATTGCACCTTTCACCAACACATATACATATTTACCTCATGTACCACTGTTGAACTGCAAATCTGATACAAGCACATGTTTTAACACAAACAACAACAGAAAAACATTTACAAAGAACTCTTGTAAACTTGACATCCAATGCTTAAATCTAAACACACAAGTAGATACTAACACAGACCAAAGAACAAATATACACAAATTCTTAACCTACTATCTACAATGCATTGAATCTCATATTTCATAATTTACACTGGTTTATGGCAGTTACTTTTGTAAACATACCATTAAATCTTTATCACTTACAAAATTTTTGAATTTCACTCTCTTCATGCATCCCTCCAGACTTAATTCTAACACTTTATCTTTATACTCCAACTGAGCTTCATATTTGCACAGGAAATTACTTCCTAACATTAGATTTAAACAAAGTCCCTTTATGACTAATAAATCTTGAATAAACAGCTCCTCCTCAATGGTTACTTCAAATTCTGGGTTCCCTGCATTTAACATTTCTATTTTTCTTGCAAATGCACACTTTTCTTTTTCCCAGGCCCCTGGTTCCACAATCTTTAAATATTTTAAAAACCTGATCCAATCATCAGTCCCATAGTCATGCACTTCTTTGTTAATCCAACCTACATTCAACCCATCTTCATCCATGCATGTATATTGTTCATTATTATAAATGACAGAGGATTGTATCTTATTCTCCTTATCATCTGACCCCTCCTGTATTACACCAAATCCTTCATCTACTTCATTTTGGTCTACAGCACACATGCCTAATCCCCTTAATTCATTGTATTCATTCTCCCCACTCACTAAGTCTTTTACCAGGCTATAGTAAGTTTGATTCCTATTACATTGCTTCCCAAGTCGGTCCAAATACTCATATTTGTGTAATAGCCAATCATCTGGTGCCCACTTCCTAATTCACTTTATCTTCTCAATAATACCTCTGTCCTGTCCCAACACATCATCAGTTACAGGTGGGTGTACATCAGCATTGACAATTTCACCTACTTCAGAAACATTCACATTTCTCTCATTATTCATACTAGACCCAGTGCCATTTAATGTTTTTACTGGATCACATTTAATTTTTTTTTTTTTTAAATTCAGAACTCCATTCATTCTCATTCACACACTCAACACCATCTATGCTGGCTCCAGTACCATCAATATTTACATTCATACTTTCACATTCAATCAACACTTGTGCCTCTGACCTATCCAAAACTAAGACTAACCTAACACTGTTTTTATCTTCTTTAATGTTATTATCAAATAAATTTCGCACATTATATTCCCCTTTACTGTCCTCATTCCTATCCTTTCTCCTCCTGTTTGCCTTTCTTTTGTCATGTTGCATAAACCAATCCCCAAAAATTTCCTCACTACCTATAACAGAATCCATCCGACACATACTTTCCTCCCTTTTCTCCCTTTCCTTGTTTACTCTATTTATGTTTTCTTCCCTCTTTTCTTTATCCTTGCCCTTGTGAACTCCTACTTCCTCTTTCCTATCATCATCTTTGTCCATGTGACATAGTTTTTCCTCCCTTCTCTCCCCATCTGTATTCCTACTGTAATTATGGTCATTTGGTCCCCTGTTATCCCATCTTCTGGTCCTGTTATTAGAATAGCTCCTTGTCCCAAAACAGACCTCATTTGGAACAAATCTTAGTTTCCCTGATTCTGTCTCTGATTTTCTCTCCTACTGTTATCCCCATTCCTATTTCCACCTTCATGCCTTTGATTTCTCCAATCATTTTCCCATGTTTCCCTCTGGCTTCTATTCTCCCAGTTGTCTCCTCTGTTATTGTTACCTCTCCAATTTTCATTTAAATTCCTCTCCCTATTGTGGTTTCCCTGGTCGTGACCCCCATTTCTACTGCCTCTGTTTTCATTGTGGTTCACATGCTGTGTCCCCCTGAGCTGTTGTTCCATAACTAAACCCTGGTCTACTTTTTCTACAAATTCAATAAAATTCTCAGCTGAATCTGTGGGATGGTGAATTAACTGCCAATGCAAATCTGCAGGTAACCTCCTACACAAAGTGGAAATTACTGCTAAAAGACTCAAAGGTGTATCTAAATGCACTAGTGTCTCAAGTTCCTCCTGACAAAATTCCTTCATGCTCTGTTTCCCTTTCACATAGTTTGGCCCATTCAAGAATTCATTTTGTATCTTAGCTTGCTTGGCCTCCCCCCAATACTTATTTAAAAACAATTTTTCAAACGCCTCAAAAGTAACAAATTTATCAGCACACTGATTTGCCCAAGTTTGAGCAGAACAGTCAAGCATTCTCTTTGCTAACTTCACTTTACACTGGTCTGACATACCAGGCACAAATTGGTCCTTGCATGCAGCCAAAAAATCTACTGGATGATAATTACCCACTCCTGAAAACTTTTTGCCATTAGGTGTCTGCACCATGGACCAATTAGTGTTTCCTGATGCAGTACCCAATTCTAGATTATTTATTCTAGTGTTCACCTTCTCAATCTCAGTATTGTTTACTGTCACTACTTGTTCTATCTTTTTCCTAAAGTTAAATTCTGTATTCTCTAATTTTCCTGACACCAAAGTTTTTGTTTCCTCAATACCTGCCATCATCCTCTTGTCAACCTCAGCCAACGCTTGCATAGTGCCCTCATTCCTGTGATCACATATTTGTTTCACAGCACCTAACTTGCCTCCTACCTCAGTCTCAATAGCACCAATTCTGACATGTATCTCCTTTTCCCTATTTTCAAACCGTTCTGTTAGACTTCCTATCTTTTTGTCAATGTCTGTGATTATTTCTGCCTTTATTCCAAACATTGAATTTTGTAGTGCCCCAATGTCTGCCTTAAAGACTGCTTTCAATTCTGATTTTACAGTTTCTATTTTCGATTCTAAATTTGAGTTTGAATTTTCTATTTTTGATTCTAAATTTGAGTTTGAATTTTCTATTTTTGATTCTAAATGTGAGTTTGAATTTTCTATTTTTGATTCTAAATGTGAGTTTCAATTTTCTATTTTTGATTCTAAATTTGAGCTAAAACTCGCTAACATGGCTGCGATCATCTCAGGTGTCAACAACATTCCCCCAGTATTTACCCTCTCTGGACTTTCTGGTATGCTACTCTCTGAATCTACGTTGCTTGGCAACTTTTTAAAAACATGCTCCATTCTTTTTTTTTTTTTCTTTTTGCCACAAGAAAGCTTGATTAACGCACAAGAATTTATAGTGCCAGCTGCTTTACTTATCTTTTAATCCAGAAGTTGCTGCAACGAGCTGCGACGTCCCCAACGCTTCGCTGCCGTCTGTTGTAGAAGCTGTGGCTGGAATATGTCCTTACTGCATCCCTTATCCTTTGTAGAATCGAAGCTGCTGGGCCCCGATGCTCCATTGATGTCTTGCGAAGTCCCCACGATCACTGCCGTCCGTTGCAGAAGATGAAATTCGAGTGCGTGGATCCTGCGCGCCGCCGCTCACTGCTGCCAGGCCGATGCGCCGTCGATCGCCGGTTACGGATGCCCGCGCCCGAATTCTCTCTGTCTGAGCAAGACCAGTGTGAATTTATCCCGCTCTCTGCTGCCAGCCGCCACACACACTTGAAATTGTCCGTCGCGTCCGCGCACTTGTTTGCAACTGTTCACTGTGCTATACACACCCTAATCTCTCCGTCCAAGCAGGTCCAACGTGAACTTATCACAACATGGTCAACTGATCTATGGTGATGCTATGTTAAATCAGTTAGGCACACATTTAAAGGAAGTACAGCCAAAATTGGCATTTAAAATAGGCTTCCTCAATATTCAGGGTATGGTGGATAAAAACCTAATTGTTAATGAATTTTCTAAGGAAAACATGTTTGACATTTTATGTGTTTATGAACATTGCTGGAGAGAGAAAGACCTAGGTTACAAAGAACTTGATTATACTTTAGTCAGTAGTAGGAAACACCTCAATCATGGTTGGGTAGTGATATATGTAAATGTGCCTCTTACACAAAATTACAGTAAGCTAGATCTCAACACTCTCTGTGAGGAACTCTACTTTGAAACATCACGTATAGTAATTGAGTGCCTTAAAATCGTGGTAGTAGTAGTTTACAGATCACCCAATGGGGACCCCAACATTTTTCTTGAAACATTTGATGACCTCTTAATGTCCCTCTATATACCAAAATGAGATCAATATAATATTGTCATTGGAGGGGATGTGAATTCAAGTTTTGATATTCTGCAGGACAAAAAATCTGTGACAGAATTCAAGAAAATGCTTTGGCATTTGCTAACTGTAAACCTACCAAGGGCTCTTCTTGTCTCGATAATATATTTACAAATATTAAGAGAACTGATACGTCTTCGGATGTAATTAGCTTCCATTTTTCTGACCATGATGCAATATTCATTAGCCTTAGCAATGTAAACTCTGACTGCTCTAGCTCAAAAACTAAAACCTGTGAACAAAGAGAGGATCGATAAATTTAGACATGCCCTCACCTGTGTCAGTTGGGATGACCTATTTAGTAGACTACAACATTGTTTTTACTGAGTTTTTCTCTGTATTTTTAAGCACATTCAAAAATAATATTCCTTTGAGAAAATGTACTGTAAATATTGCCGGTAGTAGATATAAGAAAAAGAAGAACAGGGAATGGTATACTCCACAGTTAAGACAAATGAAAAACACTGTTATGCTATATTCTGGTATGTACAAGAACAACAAATCTGAACTGTATAGTTATATTCCAGAGCTAAATAAAATTATAGGCAGGCCATTAATGATGCTAAGAAGCTATATAATACAGCCATCATTAAAAAGTCTAGAAACAAATGCAAAAAAAGCCTGTAGTGTAATTAACTCTATTACACACAATTCAGGTAAAGAAAAAAATGATATTTCCATATCCCCAGATGAATTCAATAAATTTTGTGTCCAGTCTATTGAAGAAATATGCAGTACCATAAGTAAACCTCCAGAAAATGCCCTTAACTTCATGTATAACTATTTTGAAAGGCCCTATCATAGCACTTTCAATTTCACAAAGGTGTGTGCCAATACAATTCTGAAAATAGTTAAAAATTTCAAACCTTCATATAGTGTAGATTACTATATCATGTAACTTATTGAAAAATATTATTGACTGCATAATTGATCCTTTAACTTACTGTGTAAATAAATGTCTAACTGAAAATGTGAAAATAAGTTTCCTGATGTACTGAAAATCTCCAGAGCGGTCCCTATATATAACAAAGATGATAAGAAGTGTCCTGCTAGTTATAGACCAATATCATTAACACCTGTTTTCTCAAAAAATTTTGAAACCATCTTGTATAATCAAATTAGCATGTACTTAGATAACTTAAACTTAATAAGTGCCAAACAATATGGATTCTTGAAAGGTAAATCTACAGTCGATGTCATGGATTCTCTTGTAAAATTTGTTTTGGATGTGTTTGAGGCCAGGGAAATTGCTCAGGCTACATTTTGTGACCTGAGCAGAGCATTTGATTGTGTGGACCATGACACTCTGCTGAATAAGCTATCTTATTATGGATTTGCTAATAGCAGCATAAATTTGCTCAAATCCTTTCTTGAGAACCGCCAACAAGTGGTGTGCATTGGCAAGAAGAAGTCAGATCTAATTAATGTTAGGTTTCGTGTGCCACAGGGGGTCGGTACTCTAACCTCTGTTGTTTTTACTTATGATTAATGACGTACCATCTTTTGTAAATTTGGACACAATAATGTATGCTGATGACACCACATTTCTAAATAAAAGTTCAAACTTAAATACATTAAAAGATATAGTTAATAATACCTTTGCTCAGAGTTCACTTTGGTTTAGGGCAAATGGTTTTTTACTAAATAAAAGAAAAACCCAAGCACTTTCCTTTAGCTTAAGAGAGAATCATGACTTAGAAAGAATCAAATTTTTAGGTGTTTTAGTTGACAATAAGTTGACATGGGAACCACACATCAAATATTTATCTGCCAGACTTTCAAGAGTCACCTATTTAATTAAAAATTTAAAGAAACATTTTCCTTATAATTATGTAAGATCAGCATAGTTTGCTTTTTTCAAAGTCTTTTATCATATGGAATCTTATTGTGGGGCAATAGTTCTTATGTAAATGACATTCTTCTGTTACAAAAAAAAGTGAGAATATTAACCAACTCAGGTAAGTTTGAGCACTGTAAACCACTGTTTGTTAAACTTCAGTGCCTGATAGTAATTAACTTGTACATCTACAATGTTCTACTATATGTTAGAAATAATATTTCATATATAAATTTGAGAAGGGATGTGCACAGCTAGAATACCAGGAACAACTCATGTACAGACATGCCATATAAAAGACTATCCAAGTCACAGAACTCTTATTTAGTTCTTGGAATAAAATTGTACAATAAACTAAGTGTACAGTTAAGAGAGTTGCCTGTGAATATATTTAAAGATAAGGTGTATAGAATACTAGTAAACAATTCTTTTTACACAATAGAAGAATTTTTTTAAGCTGAAAATTCTATCTTTTAACAATGTAATTTACAAAACTTTAGAAATGTAAGTTATTGTGACATTGTCTATTGCTGTAAGAGCTGAACAACAATACAATTTGATTTGATTCAAGATTCGTTGACTGCCTTCGCTTCAATGCATTTTCATCCAGTAAAGCAATATTCAAAGGACTTGTTCACCTCAGCTTATCATAACAGTGGATGTAGCTTCACAATGGACTCGGGCTTTGTTACACCGAACATTCCATCCAGTGCTCAAAACTTGAATGATCTACATTCTTTACAAAACATTTTAGTGTGTTCAAAACATCAACCTGTGTCAAACATGAACAGTTCATTTATCAGTGTTATGAATTTAAGTTCACAGCCTGCCACTGCGCAGCCATGAGCTCAAATGTATCACTCCGTGGCCCACATGTTTGGCCAACGGTTGATCAGGGCTTTGTTCCCAAAGGACCTTCTCCAGCCTGCTGCACACAGTGAACCTGTCATTGGACACTTCTGGGCTCATCCTCGAGTTCAGTTTACAACTCAGAATGATACTCGCAAGTTTCTGATGTACCTTTCTCTTCGCATGCAATTTCAGTGACAAGCAATACCATTCAATTGTCCTATGTGCAACCACCTGTGCAGTGTTTCCACAGTGATACCGATAACCTTTTGAATGACTTTGCCTGCATGAATGTTTTGACAAATAACAATGTGTATGATGCTCTGTGTCTCGGAATGCACGTGCCACACCCCGACTTCTCGTGATGCCCTCATCCACTCGCATGACTAGTGCAGCACACGACTCTTTCACGTTCTTGTGTGTTCAACTGCCCATTTCTCTGTGCACATTTTGGTGCCACTGCTGCATTGGCCTTCCATGTCACTCCATCACACCATGCTGCCACACAACCATTTGCATTCTTGGTCACACAGGAAATCTCTGCCACGCCGTGTGACGCCCTTGTGTTGTCACAACAACAACAACCATTACAACTGGCAGATGCCACTGTCACAGAATCTGGGACTCAGGTGCAACAATCACCTTCTCCTCCACTGGGTCGCCTACCCAAGCTGTCACTGTTTTCCTTTGATGCATCGACAACTTGCTTCACTTTGTCAGAGCGTATCTTCAATCACTACTCTCTCGACGATGCCACTCGTTGCCTATGTATGATAATGCACCTTCACGAACATGTTGACCTTACTTATGACCTAGTAATGTCACCACCTAACTCTCACTGCTACTACTCGGCCAAGCAGACCATCCCTGAGTGGGGAATCCACATTCCTGATGACACAATTCATCACATCTTACAAGAGGAACATCTAAGTGACAGAAAACCTCCACAGCTGTGGAAATGTCTCCAGCCGCTGCTCAGCAAACATGTGATGCCAGATTCCACTCTCATGGTGGTTTGGACCAGTAAGCTGCCTCTTCCAGATAAGACAGTACTCACTTACAACATCCTTGAGTCACCAAGTAAGTGCATTCGCACTGCAGATCAACAGTCGCCACCTCGACCTCACGCCTTCGCTCGAGGCCATTCCCACATGTCTGATGAACTCGTTGACCCTCCTGGCATTCCTCATCGTTATGTCACCGAGGTTCCTCAACCTCGCCAACCTGGTAAGAGCAACACACTAGACTCCTACGCGGACTCCGATGGTGGGCCACCACCACTCATCTGCTTTTCGCCGGCACAGGTTCCGCATTGCTATAATGACAGACGTTTTGCATACGCTGCACAGAAGTGCCACCCACTGCGCCTTCACCAAAATGTAGAGCACAGGATGACTTAGGTGCCCCTTCCTGCCCTGCTGACAACAGGCACCTACACATGCTGCATTCCATTTGTGAGTCTCTGTCTCCGGGTGGTCGCCTCTACTTACACAACGGTGTTTCCAGCACTCGCTTCTTGGTCAACACTGGTACAGAGGTCTCTCTGCTACCTGTGTCTATGGTGACCAGCTCGCTATGACCTCATCATGCACTTCTTTGAGCCGTCAACGCCACTCAACTGCCGTGAGCAGGTTCAACCTCTCTCTCTGTTCACCTGTCACCCGAGTGCAATTTGAAGTGGAACTTCTTAGTGGCTGACATTCCAGAACCTATAGTGGGGATGGATATTTTAGCACATCACAAACTTTCTCCCAATGTTGTGTGCCACTCTGTTTCCCATCAGCCCAAAAACAGACACCTTTCATGTGATTCTTCAAGCTCCGCTCCTCTATCATGGGTGCAAACATTGTTCATAAATGTATTAAGACCTTGGACAAGTTCAAGACGATGTCTTCCAAGTGGTGTAACAAACTTGAACAGTGGTGTGTCTCAGGTGTGATAGGGAAGACATTGTTCATCGCCTCACTAATGCAGAGGTGCAGCTGTCTTTCACCATGCAGCACCTTTCATCTCTCTCAGCGACTTCAAAGGACAATAAATTCAAGGTTAGTACCTGTACTCTCAGTGCAATCAGCAACATCATGCAAGGTTAACGGTGATTTTGACAGTTTGATTCTCCCTCCTTGCTCCTAAGCAAATGTATGTAATCATAACTCAGTTGTCATGCCAACCTCGTGTGCTATCAATGCTGTGCGCACATCATGCTGCCTTGCACCTCACAGCATACACATTCTGCAAACCTGAAAACTGGAACTTTAACTTCTGTAGCCTATAGGCAACCTTCCCACCACATCATGGTGGTGAACTATGCCAAGAAGATCATTTTGACTCATGGTAGACATACTCCTGCTCGAGCTAACACCATAAACTTTAATGCTGTTATTATGTCTCATGGTGTTTCAAGTGCACGAGGTTCACCTGTTACACCTGCTACTCAACTGCCTTCTTTTGAGTCTGCAACAGTGGCCCTCCCACTCAATCTGGTAGCCACAGGTGTAACTATGTTCTCTCATAGCCTGTCTGCTGCCACCTGGCAGCCATCTTACACTCGCAAGCAGGTGGCTTCGCCACCTATATCAGCAACCACCGCAGCAACTACACTGCCTGCGACCTGTCCACTTCTGCGGTCCAGCAGCCATCTTGCACACTTGCACGAGTGACGCCTCCAGCAGCACCAGTGGCAGCCAGAGCAACCTCACCACCACTTAGACTCCTGTTGGCAGCCACAAACACACTGGCGAGCACGTCATCCGTGCTGCTCTGCTGTCATTTTCACTTCTGGCACCAGCAGTCAAAACAGCGCACCAGAACTCTCTCTTTATTACATCGCCTGATGGACCATGTGAATCCACTTCACTCTCTACCATTGCCTCACTGCTAGCCCTTCACAACAGTGCATCTCAGTTGTCACTAACAGAACAGTACACAAGCTACAACTGACAGATGACACTCCCATCTCCAGCAAACCTTGCCTTCTTTGCATGGAGAAATTCGTGGTAGTAGAGGAACAGATCTGAGTTGCTCAATTTTGGCATCATCAAACATTCATTGAGCAATGGTTCTTGGCATATGTGTGGTGACTACCTTAGACTCAATGCCAAGACCATTATGGACAGGTATCCCATACTCATGCACTAGCAAGTGCGAAAGTTTTTTTCGTGGTGAACTGCAAACGTGCATTTGACCAGATAATGATGGCTCTGGAGGAAATTGAAAAAACTACTATCACGACTCTGATTGGTTTGTATCATTAATGCTTCATGCCTTTCAGACTACTAAATGCCACACAAACCTGCCAACATTTCATCACCGAGGTTCTCTTTTCCCTTAAGTTTTTCTTTTGTCTATATGGACGATATCTTACTATTCAGTGCCTCTGTCAAAGAAAACAAATGACACCTGCAGATCCCATGTGACACCCGAGGCAAGGAGGGCATTGAGTTACACCACAGCAAGACCAACTTCATCAAACTTCTGTCCGTTATATAGGTTACACTGGCACTGCAGGTGGTATCTCCCCTGCAGCTGAGAAAGTTAATTCCATTACAGATCTACCCCACCCCTTGAACGTCAAAGAACTGAGACTTTTTCTGGGCACCATCAACTATTACTGTGTCACTTACCTGGTGCAGCTGAGATTCAGGCCCCTCTCACAGATGCACTAGCGGGTAAACAAACCTCTAGCACCCAACCTATGGCCTGGACCTCTGAAATGACGTTAACAGCCCTTAAAGACCTGTTAGCATGTGCTGTCACTATTGCACATGCCAACCCTGATGTGGACATTTTCTTTACAACAGATGCCAGTGCCAGTGACACTGCTATCAGTGCAGTTCTCAGCCAGTCCCTCAATAGCAACAATTCCCCCCTCCAATTCTTCGCAAAGAAACTGAACAACGCACTGCAAAAGTAGTCGACCTTCGATCATGAGCTTCTGGCCATTTAAGATGTGATCAAACACTTCCGTTGTGATGTCAAGCGTTGGCCCTTTCACGTTTTCACAGATCACAAACCTGTAGCTGCAGCCACTCAGAACCTTCCTGCAGCCCTCCACATCGCCACTTTCAATACCTTGACTTCATTTCTCAGTTCACTATTAATTGATATCAGGTACATCAAGGGTGTGGATAATGTCATGGCCAACTTCCTGTCATGCATTGATGCCATGGCCTTTCTGATTGAACTTTCTAACTTTTCTATCTTACAATCAGCTGACAACGACTTCATGCAACTTGTTTCTGACCACACTTTCTCTTTCAGCCCCATCCACACCTCCTTCCCTGTGTTGTTGGAGAGATTTGGTGTGATTCAACAGGCAAAGTGCGCCACCTCATTCCTCACCTGCTCCAACATGATTTTTTTCAGAAACTCCATAAACTGACATACCCTGGTATCCGTGCCACCACCAGACTAGTCACTGAGTGATTCGTCTGGGGGGACATGAAGCATGACTGTCAGTCATGGGCACGCATCTGTCTCACCTGTCAACACAACAAAATCACAACCCATGCTTCCCCTTCCTTGGGTCCCTCTCCTGTCCCTTGTGGTGTAATGTTGATGTAGGATTGGGTTAGTTCAGACAGATTGAAGCTTCAGTAGCAATCAACAATTGTCACTCCACAGTACACTTTCTTCTCATAGCTTTACCTTCAGTTGCAGGTATTCTTCACCAGTCACCTGATTTTAGTTTAACTAGATGAACTAACAATAAGAGGAACCCACTAGTCGGTGTCCTCCATCAAATCTGCAGCATCAGTCTTCGTCTCCTTCTCTGCAGGGAAAAAATCACATAGAAGACAGCATTGCGAGACTACTAAAAATAAGACACTCGTCTCTCTTTAATGTATATATTCATCGACTTTCAACTCTAAACAGTATACATTGGTTTTACATTACGCTTATTATACTCATGACATACCTAATTCCAATCTGCCCACTACACACAAGTCATGATCTTCCAATGTTCTTACAAAATATATATATATATATATATATATATATATATATGTGTGTGTGTGTGTGTGTGTGTGTGTGTGTGTGTGTGTGTGTGTGTGTGTGTGTGTCTGCCTAAGTGTACTTGTGTCTGTGTAAATGTGTGGGTGTGTGTGCATTTATTTACCCTCCATTTTTTCCCCCAAGGTAAGTCTTTCCTGTCCCGGGATTGGAATGGCTCCTTACCCCCTTCCTTAAAACCCTCATCATTTCCTTTTCCCTCTCCTCCCTTCTGCCTGATGAAGCAGCTAGGCTGCGAAAGCTAGCATTTTTGTGTGTGTGTGTGTCTGTCTGTGTGTTTATTTGTTGCTATTACTGCCTGTGCCCCTTCGCCTGGTAAGTGTACTTCATCTATTTTTTACGTATATTTTTCCTGTTAGGAATTTTTCCTCTATAATATTCGTAAAAAATAGATGAAGTACACTTACCAGGCGAAGGGGCACAGGCAGTAATAGCAACAAATAAACACACAGACACACACACACACACACACACACACACACACACAAATGCTAGCTTTCGCAGCCTAGCTGCTTCATCAGGCAGAAGGGAAGGAGAGGGAAAAGGAAATGATGAGGGTTTTAAGGAAGGGGGTAAGGAGCCATTCCAATCCCGGGACAGGAAAGACTTACCTTGGGGGAAAAAATGGAGGGTAAATAAATGCACATACACCCACACATTTACACAGACACAAGTACACTTAGGCAGACATACTGTAGAACTGTATATAGATGAAGTACACTTACCAGGCAAAGGGGCACAGGCAGTGATAGCAACAAATAAACACACAGACACACACACACACACAAACGCAAGCTTTCGCAGCCTAGCTGCTTCGTCAGGCAGAAGGGAAGGAGAGGGAAAAGGAAATGTTGAGGGTTTTAAGGAAGTGGATAAGGAGTTATTCCAATCCCGGGATAGGAAAGACTTACCTTGGGGGGGAAAAAGGAGGGTAAACAAATACACACACACCCACACATTTACACAGACGCAAGTACACTTAGGCAGACATACTGTAGAACTGTAGAAAGCAAAGAAGTTAGACAGAGATGCCACTTGAGGCAGAGGCTCTGTCCAGAGCACCAAGGCAAAGATGTTAAGATGGTGGGTGGGAATTCGAATTTAGCAGAGGTTGAGACCAGGTGGGCAACAGGAAGAAAGAATATGCTGAAGGGCTAGTTCCCATCTCCAGAGTTCTGAAGGATTGATGTCGGTGGGAAGTATCCAGATAACCCGGACGGTGTAACACTGTGCCAAGATGTGCTGGTCGTGCCCCAAGGCGTGTTTAGCCACAGGGTGATCCTCATTACCAACAAACACTGTCTGCCTGTGACCATTCATGCGAATGGACAGTTTGTTGCTGGTCATTCCCACATAGAACGCTTCACAGTGCAGGCATGTCAGTTGGTAAATCACGTGGGTGCTGTCGCAAGTGGCTCTGCCCTTGATTGTGTACACCTTCCGGGTTACAGGACTGGAGTAAGTGGTGGTGGAAGGGTGCATAGGGCAGGTTTTACAACGGGGGCGGTTACAAGGGTAGGAGCCAGAAGGTAGGGAAGGTGGTTTGGGGATTTCATAGGGATGGACTAGGAGGTTACGGAGATTAGGTGGGCGGCGGAAAGACACTCTCGGAGGAGTGGGAAGGATGTCATGAAGGATGGATCTCATTTCGGGGCAGGATTTTAGGAAGTCGTATCCTTGCTGGAGAGCCACATTCAGAGTCCGCTCCAGTCCCGGAAAGTATCCGGTGACAAGAGGGGCCCTTCTGGGGTTCTGTTGAAGGTTCTGAATTTGGGGGGATGAGGAAGTGGCTCTGGCAATTTGCTTCTGTACCAGATCAGGAGGATAGCTGCGGGATGTGAAGGCTGTTATCAGGTTATTGGTGTATTGGTTCAGGGATTCAGGACTGAAGCAGACTCGTTTGCCACGAAGACCTAAGCTGTAGGGAAGGGAACGTTTGATGTGGAAAGGATGGCATCTGTCATAATGCAGGTACTGTTGTTTATTGGTAAGTTTGATGTGCATGGATGTGTGTAGTTGGCCGTTGGATAGATGGAGGTCGACATCGAGGAAAGTAGCATGGGATTTGGAATAGGACCAGGTGAATTTGATGGGACCAAAGGAGTTGAGGTTGGAGAGGAAATTCTGGAGTTGTTCTTCACTGTGAATCCAGATCATGAAGATGTCGTCAATGAATCTATACCAAACTTTGGGTTGACAGGCTTGGGTGTCCATGAAGGCTTCCTCTAAGCGTCCCATAAATAAGTTCGCGTACGAGGGGGCCATCCTGGTCCCCATGGCTGTTCCCTTTAGTTGTCTGGCCCTCAAAAGTGAAGAAGTTGTGGGTTAGGATGAAGCTGGCTAGGGTATTAAGGAAAGAGGTTTTAGGTAAGGAAGTGGGTGGTCGGCGTGAAAGGAAATATTCCATCACAGCGAGGCCCTGGGCATGTGGGATTTTCCTCTGTAATAATCATATAAATTTCCTCTATAATATATATAAAGATTACGCACCAGGCGAAGGAGCACAGGTGTGACAGCATCACAAATAAATAAATGAATACACACACACACACACACACACACAATCGCAAGCTTTCGCAACCCATTTGCTTCTTCAGGCAGAAGGGAAGGAGAGGGAAAAGGAAATGATGAGGGTTTTAAGGAAGGGGGTTGGGAGCCATTCCAATCCTGGGAGAGGAAAGACTTACCTTGGGGGGAAAAATGGAGGGTAAACAAATGCACACACATTCACACAGACACAAGTACATACTGTAGAAAGCAATGCTTTGCTTTCTACAGTATGTCTGCCTAGGTGTACTTGTGTCTATTTTAGTTATATATATATATATATATATATATATATATATATATATATATATATATATATATATAAAATGTAAAAAATAGACGAAGATTACTCACCAGGCGAAGGAGCACAGGTGTGACAGCATCACAAATAAATAAATGAATACACACACACACACACACAATCGCAAGCTTTCGCAACCCAGTTGCGTCTTCAGGCAGTAGGGAAGGAGAGGGAAAAGGAAATGTTGAGGGTTTTAAGGAAGTGGATAAGGAGTTATTCCAATCCCGGGAGAGGAAAGACTTACCTTGGGGGGGGAAAAAGGAGGGTAAACAAATACACACACACCCACACATTTACACAGACGCAAGTACACTTAGGCAGACATACTGTAGAACTGTAGAAAGCAAAGAAGTTAGACAGAGATGCCACTTGAGGCAGAGGCTCTGTCCAGAGCACCAAGGCAAAGATGTTAAGATGGTGGGTGGGAATTCGAATTTAGCAGAGGTTGAGACCAGGTGGGCAACAGGAAGAAAGAATATGCTGAAGGGCTAGTTCCCATCTCCAGAGTTCTGAAGGATTGATGTCGGTGGGAAGTATCCAGATAACCCGGACGGTGTAACACTGTGCCAAGATGTGCTGGTCGTGCCCCAAGGCGTGTTTAGCCACAGGGTGATCCTCATTACCAACAAACACTGTCTGCCTGTGACCATTCATGCGAATGGACAGTTTGTTGCTGGTCATTCCCACATAGAACGCTTCACAGTGCAGGCATGTCAGTTGGTAAATCACGTGGGTGCTGTCGCAAGTGGCTCTGCCCTTGATTGTGTACACCTTCCGGGTTACAGGACTGGAGTAAGTGGTGGTGGAAGGGTGCATAGGGCAGGTTTTACAACGGGGGCGGTTACAAGGGTAGGAGCCAGAAGGTAGGGAAGGTGGTTTGGGGATTTCATAGGGATGGACTAGGAGGTTACGGAGATTAGGTGGGCGGCGGAAAGACACTCTCGGAGGAGTGGGAAGGATGTCATGAAGGATGGATCTCATTTCGGGGCAGGATTTTAGGAAGTCGTATCCTTGCTGGAGAGCCACATTCAGAGTCCGCTCCAGTCCCGGAAAGTATCCGGTGACAAGAGGGGCCCTTCTGGGGTTCTGTTGAAGGTTCTGAATTTGGGGGGATGAGGAAGTGGCTCTGGCAATTTGCTTCTGTACCAGATCAGGAGGATAGCTGCGGGATGTGAAGGCTGTTATCAGGTTATTGGTGTATTGGTTCAGGGATTCAGGACTGAAGCAGACTCGTTTGCCACGAAGACCTAAGCTGTAGGGAAGGGAACGTTTGATGTGGAAAGGATGGCATCTGTCATAATGCAGGTACTGTTGTTTATTGGTAAGTTTGATGTGCATGGATGTGTGTAGTTGGCCGTTGGATAGATGGAGGTCGACATCGAGGAAAGTAGCATGGGATATGGAATAGGACCAGGTGAATTTGATGGGACCAAAGGAGTTGAGGTTGGAGAGGAAATTCTGGAGTTGTTCTTCACTGTGAATCCAGATCATGAAGATGTCGTCAATGAATCTATACCAAACTTTGGGTTGACAGGCTTGGGTGTCCATGAAGGCTTCCTCTAAGCGTCCCATAAATAAGTTCGCGTACGAGGGGGCCATCCTGGTCCCCATGGCTGTTCCCTTTAGTTGTCTGGCCCTCAAAAGTGAAGAAGTTGTGGGTTAGGATGAAGCTGGCTAGGGTATTAAGGAAAGAGGTTTTAGGTAAGGAAGTGGGTGGTCGGCGTGAAAGGAAATATTCCATCACAGCGAGGCCCTGGGCATGTGGGATTTTCCTCTGTAATAATCATATAAATTTCCTCTATAATATATATAAAGATTACTCACCAGGCGAAGGAGCACAGGTGTGACAGCATCACAAATAAATAAATGAATACACACACACACACACACAATCGCAAGCTTTCGCAACCCAGTTGCGTCTTCAGGCAGTAGGGAAGGAGAGGGAAAAGGAAATGATGAGGGTTTTAGGAAGGGGGTAAGGAGTCATTCCAATCCCGGGAGAGGAAAGACTTACCTTGGGTGAAAAAATGGAGGGTAAACAAATGCACACATGCCCACACATTCACACAGACACAAGTGACACAAGTCACTTGTGTCTGTGTGAATGTGTGGGCATGTGTGCATTTGTTTACCCTCCATTTTTTCACCCAAGGTAAGTCTTTCCTCTCCCGGGATTGGAATGACTCCTTACCCCCTTCCTTAAAACCCTCATCATTTCCTTTTCCCTCTCCTTCCCTACTGCCTGAAGACGCAACTGGGTTGCGAAAGCTTGCGATTGTGTGTGTGTGTGTGTGTATTCATTTATTTATTTGTGATGCTGTCACACCTGTGCTCCTTCGCCTGGTGAGTAATCTTCGTCTATTTTTTACATTTTATTTTTCCTGCTAGGAATTTTTCGTCTTAATATTCGTATTATATATATATATATATATATATATATATATATATATATATATATATATATATATATATATATATATATAAATTATAGAGGGAAACTTTCCCGGTGGGATAAACAAAAATAAAAATAGAAAACAGATGACTTACCAAAAGGACCGGCTCGTCGATAGAAACCCACAACTTCTTCACTTTTGAGGGCCAGACATACCAACAACTAAAGGGAACAGCCATGGGGACCAGGATGGCCCCCTCGTATGCGAACTTATTTATGGGACGCTTAGAGGAAGCCTTCCTGGACACCCAGGCCTGTCAACCCAAAGTTTGGTATAGATTCATTGACGACATCTTCATGATCTGGACTCACAGTGAAGAAGAACTCCAGAATTTCCTCTCCAACCTCAACTCCTTTGGTCCCATCAAATTCACCTGGTCCTATTCCAAATCCCAATGCCACTTTCCTCGATGTCGACCTCCATCTATCCAACGGCCAACTACACACATCCGTCCACATCAAACCTACCAATAAACAACAGTACCTGCATTATGACAGCTGCCATCCTTTCCACATCAAACGTTCCCTTCCCTACAGCTTAGGTCTTCGTGGCAAACGAGTCTGCTCCAGTCCTGAATCCCTGAACCAATACACCAATAACCTGATAACAGCCTTCACATCCCGCAGCTATCCTCCTGATCTGGTACAGAAGCAAATTGCCAGAGCCACTTCCTCATCCCCCCAAATTCAGAACCTTCAACGGAACCCCAGAAGTGCCCCTCTTGTCACCGGATACTTTCAGGGACTGGAGCGGACTCTGAATGTGGCTCTCCAGCAAGGATACGACTTCCTAAAATCCTGCCCCGAAATGAGATCCATCCTTCACGACATCCTCCCCACTCCTCCGAGAGTGTCTTTCCGCCGCCCACCTAACCTCCGTAACCTCCTAGTCCATCCCTATGAAATCCCCAAACCACCTTCCCTACCTTCTGGCTCCTACCCTTGTAACCGCCCCCGTTGTAAAACCTGCCCTATGCACCCTTCCACCACCACATACTCCAGTCCCGTAACCCGGAGGGTGTACACAATCAAGGGCAGAGCCACTTGTGACAGCACCCACGTGATTTACCAACTGACATGCCTGCACTGTGAAGCGTTCTATGTGGGAATGACCAGCAACAAACTGTCCATTCGCATGAATGGTCACAGGCAGACAGTGTTTGTTGGTAATGAGGATCACCCTGTGGCTAAACACGCCTTGGTGCACGGCCAGCACATCTTGGCACAGTGTTACACCGTCCGGGTTATCTGGATACTTCCCACCAACACCAATCTTTCAGAACTCCGGAGATGGGAACTTGCCCTTCAACACATTCTCTCTTCCCGTTGCCCGCCTGGTCTCAACCTCCGCTAAATTCTAATTCCCGCCCGCCATCTTTAACATCTTTGCCTCGGTTCTGTGGACAGAGCCTCTGCCTGAAGTGGCATCTCTGTCCAACTTCTTTGGTTTCTACAAATGTCTGCCTAAGTGTGTTTGGATGTGGATATGTGTGAGTGTGTGTGTATTTGTTTACCTTCCTTTTTGTCCCCTAAGGTAAGTCCTTCCACTCCTGGGATTGGAATGGCTCCTTTTCCACTTCCTTAAAACCCGTATCCTTCCCTTTCTCCTCTCCTTCCTCCCTCTTTTTCCCGAAGAAGCCACCACTGGTGGCGAAAGCTCGAATGGTTGTGTGTTTTTGTGTGTGTTTGGTGTTCCTATCGACGAGCCTGTACTTTAGGTAAGTCAAAAATCTTTATTTTATACCATTTTCCCACCTGGAAGGTCTCCTTCTATAATATTATATATATATATATATATATATATATATATATATATATATATATATATATATATATATATATATATATTATATATATATATATTATATATATATTATATATATATATATATGAAACGAAAAGTATAGAAGGAAACTATCCTGGTGGGATAAACAAATATAAAAAATAGAAGCCGAAGAAGCCACCAGTGGTGGCGAAAGCTCAAATGTTTGTGTGTTTTTGTGTGTGTTTGATGTTTCTGTCGACGAGCCTGTACTTTAGGTAAGTCAAATATCTTTATATTACACTTCTTTCAGAGAATTTCTTTTTTACTTTTATTTATCCCATGCATAATCACAATTTCAATTAGGCTGCACATGACTGCCACTTTGTTCCACTGCAGGCCAAAACTCCCACTCAGATATGGCAGCTTTTACATTCTCATCCATCCAGTAAACAACATTACAGGCACACAGTTTTCTGTTCCTTTAGTAAACTGCTAATTCCAATTATCTTCTGTCAGAAAGTCATTTTGTATGTGATGACAAGTGAGTCATTACATCTCACCTTGCGGACAGATTTCAACAAGTCCAGATTGACCTAGTCGGGCCTCTTTCACCTGCCATCGATTTCTAATACATCCTTTCTGCAATCAATCAATCAAGGTCACTCTGCTCATCAACATCCCAGCTGAAACAGTCGCCAGAGCCTTTCTTCAATGCTGGATTGCTCGCTTCGGCTGTCCCTTGGTCATTACCACCAACCAAGGCTGACGATTCAAATCAGCCCTTCTTTATGACCTTTGCCAGCTCTATGGCATTAAACGCATCCACACCATCGTCTACCACCCCCGGAACAATGGGCTGGTGGAGCAGTGGCACAGGGCTCTAAAACAGCTCTACAGTGCCACTACACCCTATGGATGAAGGCCCTTCCCCTTGTACTCCTCAGCCTTTGGACTGTGCAGTATCATTCAGGCCATCTACAATACAAAACAATGAGGATCAGACCCAATGTTGATTCTTGTGACACACTATACTTCATTCAAGTTTTCTCTGATGTCTTTGTTGTTCTTCTGTAGTTGTTTCCAGTAGTTATAACTTGTTTAAGAACAACTCTCTGTTGTCAATTAGCAGGATATGATCTAATACATTAATTTTGAATTCCTCTAGTTCCCTTTCTTTCTAACTTGTGTAGCAGGATACTGTGATCTATAGCGTTAAACACTTTGGATAGGTCCAAAAATATTCCAGTACCATTTATTTTTTATCTTTTACTTTTAATATGTTATGTTAATATTCATAGAATGTTGTGGTTGTGGATCTAGATTGCCAGAAACCATGCTGATGGTTTGACAGCAGTGAGTTTTCGTTAAAAAAACTGAGCAACCTTTTATAAAATAGCTTTTCAATGATTTTCAAAGAGTTTTGAAAATCCACGAAATTGAGATGCAGGCCTGTAATTGATATCATCAGTGGCTTCTGTTTTGTGCAAGGAGGTTACAATCACAATCTTTAAAATATTTAGGAACAGACCTCCTGTAACTCAGTGCATGAGCAATAGCTTAAACAGCACACATGCCATGACATGTGCGTATGTGACCAGCTGCCAGACCGTGGCCCATGCCCCAACAGTGCCGCTCAATAACAACATTAAAGGGCTGAATGGAGCAGCCCTCAGGATCAGTTGTGTGTTAGCTGCTTGTGACTTTCTCTTTGTAACTCCAGTGTATACCCCAGTTGTAAGACTGTTCATAAAATATGTAGTATTGGTGTCATACTTAGTTAATTTGTATTGCTTTACAACACATTTATTGGCAACAAGTGTGGTTGTGTACTTCAGACTAGTGTACAAAATTTGGCTGAGTCAGTTCAGCAGCTGGTTTGCTGGTTACAGTTACAACAGCTCAGGCAGATCACATGGACACTATCATGTCTGTTAATTTTGTCTTTATCCCTCCCCACCTCCCCGGTCGTTTCTAGTTTCTATGGTTTGCCTGATTTCTGCTCTGTTTCCAAAGCCCTTTTCTGGATTCAACAATTCTCTGGAAAAATGGGAGTCTTATGAAAAACCATTGCTCCAACACTTCTTGGTCTTTGATGTCTTTGATATGGCCTTGTGCAAAGCCCTTTTTTTGTCATGGATTTTACCTCAAATTTATTGTCTCAGATTGCCCCCCTCCAGAAACCGGCGACTTTGTCCTTTCATGAAATGTGTCATTTGCTGTCTGCTTATTATCAGCCCCACGCATGTCATTGCAGCACCTACGGAATTTTATCGGTTGTGTAAGAAGCCTAATCAGTCATATCAAGCATGGGCAGCTGAATTCCATGGACTTAGTTGTCGCTGTATGTTTGTTACGCCTACTTACCCTGAATCATACACAGACAACATGGTTTGCGATCTTGAGGTTGCATCAGTGTGCTCTCCAATTTGGAAACACAACTCTGGCAGATGTTTTGAATATTACTCAGTCATTTGAGGTCTCCTGTGCTGAGGATAAGATTGAGTCATGGGGACGTAGCAGCTGTCTCTTCCAATGGCAGCTCGCCAGCTGCTTCAATATTGCCGATATTTGTACAGTGTAGGAATGCCCGACTTACCATGCTAGCAGCCATCTGTGGGTTCCTGATAAAGACTGTCACTGTACTCCACAGTGGGGATAGTCATGTATGCCGCACTCTCTTCCTTCTTGTCTGTTTTGTTTTGTGGATCATGACTGGGCAGCATGGCCTGGGTTGCTTGTAACAGTTGTCATAAGCAAGGACACACAGTCTCTGTGTGCCATTTGCAGCCTGCTTCTGCTGATATGAAGATGGAAGTTAATTTTATGGTAAGTTTATAGGCCCACTCTGTAAGTTGTTTGTTGATGAAAATTTTGACAAAGTGGTTACCTTCCAAGTTGATATGGAGCCTCAGTTTCACTCCTAAATTATTTGTTACACATACATTTACCTGGGTTCCCCACCATTGTCATCTATGGATTGTCACCTAAAAAACTACAGGCATCATCGCATTCTCGTCCTGGGTCAGTTTTCGGCTTCTACGGCTTATAAATTTATGGTTTGACCTCTGTCAATTTTATGAAGGAAGTGGGATACCAACAGCCATATGTTTAATAGAAATATTTATTGTTTCACTACCAGTTTTGGCATTCCATTATGCCATCTTCAGATGCCTACATTGGAGTATAATATCCATTAAGTAGGGATACCGAAACTGATTTCATGCAATTCTATCTCTCAGTAGGAACCAACAACAACAACTGTAACATCAACTTATGATCCATGATAAGATGAAACTTTATAGCATACAGGTACACATGAATTTCTTTTAAGGCTTATACAGGGTGAATAACCTAACACTTGCACCGCAAATATTGCAGAAATGGAAAGTGCGATTGATGAGAGGTTTTCACAGAATGGATTGGTAATCAGGGGCTCATATTTTTAGCCAACAAACAGATTGTAATATTACTTAGGAAGTGTATTTTTATGCAAATATACATTTTTTAAAATGGAACAATGCCTGTAGACAAGAAACTAAAAAGTAGCCTGCACTACAATATCAGTAGTGTTTGTTGCAGGATTCTAGTGCTAGTTGTTTATGAGATATTGTCTTTTGAAACATTCCCACACCAACACTTGTACAATACTTGTGGTAACACACATTAAAGAACAATACAAGTGCATACACTAGTTATGTGGATTCCAACAAGTAACGTGATAAATGACCATCACAACTTGTGTTCAAAATGACTACCAGCAGCAGAAATACAGGCTGTCAGTCTGGTATGGAATGACTGCTGCACATGTGTTAGCATTTCAGTGGATATATCCAAGCAGGCTGCAGTAATACGTCATTGCATATCATCGGGTGTGGCTGGTATGTCCTTGTAGACAGCATCTTTCAGCTTTCCTCACAGAAAAAAGTCTACAAGCGTCAAATCCGAGGAACAGGCGGGCCAAGGTACAGGTTCTCTGTGTCCAATCCATCAATTTGGGAACAATTCATGAAGACAGCTGTAGTAATTTGTGCACTATTGGCTGGACAGCCATCATGTTGTACCACAGATTCCTCCCAGTCTGCAGAGGAACATCTTCTAGCATCCGTGGAAGATGGTCTGTTAGGAGGCTGCGATATTTGTGTGTGGTCAGTGTTCTGTCTATGAAATGTGGGCCTATGAGCTACTTGTTCACTATCCCACACCATATGTGTACAATCCACGGTCACTGACGGTCCACCTGGCGAAGCCAAGAGGGACTGTCAGCAGACAAATAGTTTCTGGGATTTACCTGGCCAAGATTGGTAAATGTGGCTTCATCACTACATCTACGCCTACATGGGATACTCTGCAAATCACATTTAACTGGCTAGCAGAGGGTTCATCAAACCACCTTTATACTATTCATCTCCCATACCACTCTCAAATAACGCACGGAAAGAAAGGACATCTGAATCTCTCCGTTCGAGCTCTGATTTCTCGTATTTTATTCTGATGATTATTTCTGCCTATGTAGGTGTGAGTCAAAAATATATTTTTGCATTCGAAGGAGAATGTTGGTGATTGGAGTTTCATAAGTAGACCACACTGCAGCAATAAGTGCTGTTGTTGTAATGATTTCCATCCCAGGTCCTGTATCATTTCCGTGATGCTGTCTCCTCTGTATTGTGACAATACAAAATGAGCTCTCCTTCTTTGAACTCTTTTGATGTCCTCTGTCAAACTACCTGATAAGGATTCCACACTGGGCAGCAGTACTCCAAAAAAGGATGGACAAGCGTAGTGTATGCAGTTTCTTTAGTAGTTCTGGTGCATCATTTAATGGTTCTGCCAATAAAATTCAGTCTCTGATTCACCTTTCCCACGACATTATCTACATGTTCTTTCCTGTTTAAGTCTGAAGTAATAGTAATTCCTAGATATTTTGTGGAGTTTACAGCCTTCACATTTGATTATTTATCTTGTAAACAAAGTTCAACAGATACATGATACATCAGGAGTATCCTGTCATGAAGCCCATCTACAGAACATAACATGATTCTCAAAATCGTTTCCATGCAGCTCTTGATGGAGAGAGATGTGGTAGGGATGGAGCCTATGTTGATGGAGAATGCATAAGACATTTGCCTGACTCATGTGATTGCATAGGAGCTGACATGCACATCAACTGCAACAGCAGCAAGAACATTAATTTCCCCCTCATCTGCTGTCACTAGTTTCCTTCTGTTACATTGTCTCGGTGTTACACTATCACTTTCACATAACTGATTGAAGAGGTTGATGAATAATTGCTGAGATGGGTGACATCTTACTGGGATATCTTGCCACATACACCATACAAGAACGAATGGCATTCTTTCTACAGTCTCCATACAACATGAGCATGTCGGCTTTTTTCTGTATTGGTGAAACCCATCATACACTCAAGACATATCGCTTGGACTGTTACACGCTAATTGACTAGCAAGACACAGTGCACTCAAGGAATATACAAGCACCCCAGTGGCATAACTAGGACTGGGTTTGGGGGGGGGGGGGGGGATAGATCTGCTTGACGAGCAAAATTTTAGTCAGTTCCCAGAAAGATTACCATCTACCACTCCCGCTGAAGAAACTAATTCACTCCCATCCAATGAAAGATTATGGTAAAACACCCCAAGTTTTCAATCTTTACCTTTACTAGATTGCTGTTATACAATTTCTTTTCTTGTTTGGGGGGGGGGGGGGGGGTTCTCATCCCCCCCCCCTTCATAGTTACGCCACTGAAGCACCCTGTAAGCAAACATAACATCACCTTACCTAGCAACTATGCGGGTTGACTGGCACAAGCAAATGTCGGTGTAGAAACGTTTCAAAAGATAATATCTCATAAAAGACTTGCACTAGAATCCTGCAACAAACACTACTGATATTCTAGTTCACCCTACTTTTAGTTACTTAATGTCTACAGGCAATGTTCCATTTAAAAAACTGTATGTTTGCATTAAAAAACACCCTTTCTAAGTAATATTACAATCTGTTTGTTGACTAAAAATACAAGCTCCTGAGTACCAATCCATTCTGTGAAACCGTGCCATCAATTGCACTTCCCGTTTCCGCAATATTTGCAGTGCAAGTGTTAGATGATTCACCCTGTATATGCCTTAAAAGAAATTCATTTGTACCTGTATGGTATAAAGTTTCATCTTATCATGGATAATAAGTCTTTAGTATCACTTTTTCATCCTATCGCATCCTTTCCGGACAGAGCATCTCATTAGCTGCAGCACTGGGCCCTGCTTTGTTCTAGGTACAATTATGAGATTCATGTCCAGCTGTGGTGACAGTAATCATCGAGATACTACCTATCACCTCTGCCCAAAGTATCACATCTTCAAGCTATGTTCTTTGGAGGAGTCACCTTGCCTCGCCATACCTGAACTTTGTAATTTGTAGTAAGAACAAAGTTTGTCATTGTGTATTTGGTGGTTTCTCTGGGGCTACAAACCCTCCAAATCCCATAGTGGTGATCCTGATTACTTTATTGTCTGGTTGTGTTTTGTGAAGCCCACGCCAGATCTCTCTTTTTTTTATGATGAGTTGTGAACTAACAGCATCCCACCACAATGACTTCACCTGTGCGACCCACACCTAGCTACATTCATGCTGTAAGGGATTAATGTCTTTGCTACCACGTCTTTGAAGTGAGCCGTGGTATTTGTAATATCGCTGACTTGTAGTGCCAGCAGTGGCAGTGGTGTTCATTGTAGAAGAGTAGCAGTTGAGATGCTGACCAGTGCGGTTGCATAATAAGACTGAGGTTTCATTTTGATATTGTTAGGTTGATCTTTAGAAAATAGTGGTACACAGTGTTGAAATTTTATATGTAATTTATGTGTTGTGCATGTGAGGCTAATTTAAATATAATAAATATCAATCTTACCAGTGAAACTTGCATTATCCATTCAAGTCACCTAATCATTGTTGAGATTAAAGTGTAGGCCCAAAACTAAGAAGAGGAAAACTTTATTCAAATTAAATATTAAACATTAAATGCATCTCTTCTCCACCAATGTTTTGAGTAGGGCAGTTAGGCCCCAGGTAATAGCAACCTGACGGGAAGAGGAGAGGTTGAACTGCCCTGCAAACATTCACAGCCTCAACTACAGGACACATCAAATTCTTACTCTTTAATGCCTCTCCAAACGGCCCGGCTTTTTTTGCAAGACCTTTTGGCTTTGGATCTGTGCAACAATGGACATTGCATCACAACGGACTCAGACTTTGTTACTCTGAACATTGCACATGGTGCCCAGGATTTCAACAGTTTCCATCCTCAACAGAACTATTTCACATGTGCTGAACATCTGCCTATGTTGACAAAACTAGTGCACATTTCAGTGCTTTGAATTTGGATTCTCGGCCCACCACTGGGCCGCCATGTGCTTCAGTGTATCCTTCTACGGCAATGATTGCACAACACTTTGTTCCAGCAAGATGTAGTTTAATCTATCCCACCTTGTGCTACTGCCATTTTTAGACTCATTGTCAAGTTTGGTTTATGGATTGAGCTCCTACTCATATATTTTGGCAGCACCTTTTTCTTCATGCACAGTCTCAGTACGAGTGGTGCTGTACTATTTACCTTTGTGCAACCACTAGGACAGTTTCTCGCTCGTGACAATACTCTGAACAGTCAAAACTTCACAAGTGCTTATCCACACATGAACTTTGTGAACAGTGAAAATTTTCAGAATGTGCAGTCATACTCGGTGTCCCAGGATGCACCTGCCATGCTGCGAATATAAATGCTGTCTGCTTCCATTCGTATGACTGACACTTCTCAAAACTCTTTCGCTTTTACATGTAATCAATGACCTGTTACACCAGCACATTTCAGTACTGCTGTCACATCAGTCTACTGTGTCACACAGCAACACTGTGCCACCATGCACCCGCTCACTTTCCCGGTCCCACCAAGAACCTCAGCTGTGCTGCACGACGCCATGGTATTGCCACTACAGCAGCAGCAGTCAGACGCAGCCGCCGCAGGGTCTGACACCCAGGTGCTTTGCTCAACTCCTTCCCCACCACCTGGTTGTCTACCAAACCTACCTCCTTTCTTATTCAGTGCTCTGCTGATGTGGTTTGGCCTGGTGGAACAGATCTTCGACCACCACTCACTCGACGATGCGGCTCCTTATCTCAGTTTGATAACCCGTCTACACAAACACGTCGACCTCATCTGCGATTTGGTCACTTCATCATCCACCTCTCACTGCTACCACTTGGCTAGTAGACGATTGTTGAGCAGGTAACCTACACACTTGAGTTAACCATTTGCCACATCCTGCACAAGGTACACCTCAGTCACAAGAAACCCTTGCAGCTGTGCCAACGCGTCTGTCTACTAGTCAGCGAACATGCTATGCCCAAGACAACACTCATGGTGGTCTGGACCAGCAAGCTGCCTCTCCTAGTCCAGACAGCACTTACCTGTAATATACTCGAGTCACCTCAAGAATGCATTTTCATTGAGGACCATGTGCATGAGGCTTACCTCTGTGAAGCACACCACAAGCAGGACTCACAGGCTCAGTGATCTACCATGTGGCCTCACATCTTTGCTCGAGGATGTTCTGGGTACCTAATCAACTGATCAGCCGGCCCAGCATTCCTTGCCCCTTCATCACCCAGGTGCCGCAGCCTTGCTCTTCAAGTGATGCAAACACACCTGCCCCATCTACTGACTCAGAGGAGGGCCCACCTCTGCTCATCTGCAGGAACAAGCTCCACATTGTCCACTCTGTGCCGCCAGCCATGCCTTCACCCAAACGCAGAGCACAGGACGACGTAGGTGCCGCATCCTGCTCGGCTGAAACCAGGCATTTGAACACACCAATAAGAGGGTCTCCAGCCCTGGATGGCCACCTCTACCTTCATGACTGTGTTTCTGGCACTCACTTCCTGATCAAGATGGGTGCCAACGTATCACTGGCACTCTACAATCTCTCCGAGCAGTTCTATTAGCTGTCAATGCCTCTCAACTTCCTTGTGCCAGTTCTACCTTGTACTCTGTTCACCTGTTTCCCAAGTCCACATTAAAATGGTACTTTTTCATAGCTGACATCCTGGAACCTATTCTAGGTATGGATTTCCTGACTCGCCACAAACCTTCTCCTGATGTCATTCATCGACCTGTCTTTCATCACACCTCTAACAGACACTCTCTGTACGATTCGTTGAGCTCTATTCCTCCCATCACATGTGAGAATACAATTCGCAAGTGTTTTTAACCCTTTCCACCTGAACCTCACAATTGTGCAACTTTGGATTTTACTTTCTTACCCAGACGTCAATTTTCTGGTATGCTTCCAACCAATGTGCAATGATAGTTCAGGCTCTGCTCTACACTTACACAATCATTGCATGTTGGTTGGAATCATATCAGAAGACTGCAGGAAAAGAGAAAATCAGATCATGTAGAGTCGGGTGTAAAGGGTTAACAAACATTAATGAGTTCGACAAACTTTTGTCAAAGTGGTCTAGTGAACATGATGAAGTGCTTAAACTGTGCCGAAAGAGAAAACATCATCTGTGAGTCATCTGCCATTAAACAGTCGAATTAAAATGTCATAGTGTGTTACCAAACTTGAACAAGTATTGTGCCTCCAGCACAAGGGAGGTTCTAACGTCCATCACCTCTTTTCGGAATGACTCAAACTGAGCCCTAATATATTCCTAAATAACGGAAATGTTTATTAGTTCTCAGTCTATAACGAAATCATTCCACTGTAGGTGAAGTTGAACTTATCTTATATGCTGGCTGAAGTCCATTGCGTTGTGATTTGTCTTCGGCATTCACTAAAGAAATTGGTTTTACAGGATATTTTCATAAATTAAAACCTTCTTAGTTGATATGGAAACAATTTTATTTCCACTTAAACATTGCACAATCAAGAAATGCAGCAGCAAGCCAACACAGCTGCTTACAGGCTTCTGGCCACTCGGATACTCTATCCACGACTCTATAACCGACTCAACAAACAATGGTTTCTCTCCAACATCTTTCTGCTTAACCACGTATTAAAAATGATGACAAAGTTTTGTAATTCACAATTAAACAATATTCTTTTACATCAAATATCCCAAAATACAGAAATTAAAATATTACATTTAAGCTAAGACTATTTATGTTAACATATGTACTTGTTTCATGATATTTGTATTTAAATGTAGTGCACAAATTTAACGTCATCCTTTTGACTAGTGTTTACAGTCGTCAAATTATTTACATTATGTGTGTTTTTGAAATGCACATATATTTGTTTTGCCAATAGTGTGTAGGCGTACTATTATTGTAACATATAATTTTAATGTGTTTCGGTTTGCGGTCAAATTATTTATTAATATGGATTTGTTTATGGTTGTCGTAGTTTTGTTAATTTTGAAGATAGTTTCTTAGTACCAAACGGATTATTAATTTTAGTGCATGAACAATTATCAGTATTTAATTTAGGATCTAGTGATATATAAAACATGGTCTGCCCTAATTTATTTAAACAATAGGTATATATGAAATCATGTTGTGCAATAGTTTATAACATGTAGCATTGTTGTTTTTATACAAATTAGTATCTATATAGTTTCAGCAATTTCTAAAACTAATTGTAATGTATTTTTAGTGTTTGCAGCTATTATTTACGAAAGTATTAAGAACAGAAAATTACGTAAAAGGTCAGCTAAAGTTATATTTAAATGAACATACTATTTCTTAAAAGTGTTTTACTAATAGTGTAAATAGAATTTCAATCTGAAGGCGAAAGTGTGAAATATCACATGTCCGGTAATAAAGTTTTACTTTAGGTATCAGATATTTCGTGTTTCTATGTTGGCAACTGATTTTTAGGAGTTCGCAACATAGCAGAAACGTTACACACCCCCCTACATAGTGTACCTGAAATATAATGTAAGGTTCACTGTGTACTATCGTTTCAATATGTTGTGATTTAAGTGTACTTAGTGAGTCTGTATTAGTTTAGGCTAAAAATAAAAATTGTATGTTGATTGTAGTCTTGCGAATGCTGGTGGTTGTTGATGTTGCATGATGCTCCGACAGTGGTCTATCTGCAAACTGCTGTTGGTGATGTAGTGGCTCTCAGCTTCAGCTGACTGTAGATACAGGCATTCCAGATGTTTCCTACAACATTGTTGTATCTTTCTCAGAACCACATACTATTTTTCCCTAACTACATACATAAATAAGCATACTGTTATCAGGCTATTGGAAAGAGTAATCAATTTTCTCTATACGCGTATTTAAAACAAACAAAATTATGGGTTCAAATTAACCCTTAAATGTTACTGAAAATTAACGAGAAATCTCTCATTTACTTTAGTTTGAATAATGAAATAGCAAGCTTTTACAACTTTCTCCTTTTTTTTTTTTTAAGAGCATTGATATTCATATTGTAAACAGTTATGTTTGGTATTAATTCATATAAAAAAGTATTTTACTAGTTTCTTCTATGTGTACATGTATGTAAATGCCATTATGTGAGAACTAAGCTCCTAATTCCTCTAGAAAGGGTGTTGTACATTGTAATACTTCAAAATTTATAGTCAAATTACTAAGTGAAAGAATGACATAATTAAATAGTAAAACAATGGATAGAAACAAGCTCACAGTGAGCACATCAAACATTTATCATTCAAAATTATGGTATAGTTCAAAATTAAAAACCCATATGCATTAATAAAGATTCAAAACTAACCCCCCTGCGAGTAGTTAGCAGTGGCAATGGTTAATTTCATAGCTCAAAACAAGCATGGAATTAAAGCAATGTGTCAGTTCTCAACTGATCCACCAAAGTGTCAAATTTTTCCCAAATCATGGAAGAATTTAAAGAAAAATGAAAAAAATTTTTTAAACTGCCAAACTACACCCACTCTCAAGGCAGTAATGAATAAAAAATGAAAATTAAACCTTGCATCAGCCAAAACTGTCATATGTACAATACACTATAATATGGTCATCTTAAACCAGTATTAAATATTTTCCTATTAAGCTGTAAGCTCAAGGATAGAAATTGAATTCTACATTGGTCAACACTTGTGTGGTCTATGTGTGTCCTCCCATGCTTTTAGTCACTTTTGTACTAATTGTTAGCAAGTCCCTCTTGACACATCAAAGTACAACACAAAAATTCAACCAAGAACACAAAAAATACTAATGAATGACTACCAAGAGTGAAAAGAATTAAAGAATTTGAATTGTAATGCACTGTGGACGTGATTAATAGAAAGATCACAGTACATAACTGAGATAAGCATTTTCATATATACAATGACATTTCAAGCCATAAACAAATAATGAACACTTCAACATACCTTTGACTATGCATATGAGGTTAATAAATTAATTATCTTCCTTATAGGTTTCAGAGTAAGAGCAAGGTAAACTATTCACAAGACATTAATTAACTTTTCTGTAGGTAGGATTTAAATGCATTAACATATCTGAGACCGATCAACTTTGTGGATCGTGGATAAACAAAACTATAAGCATACAGCTAAGGGTTTCAGTTAACTTCAAGAGGCTCAATGTATAACTGTAGATAAACTTCAACTCAGATCTTAACAAATGGACTACTAACATAGTGAAATATTACAATAATTTTCAGGTTCAGTTACTAGATTTTTTTAAACTTCCTCAAAATTATTCAGGTTACAAGAATCACAACTTAAGTTGACAAACAGAAGGTATACTTTCATATTTACTTTCACTTATTTCTTTAACATTTCAGTAGATGATTTCACATTTATATCAGGGTTTGGAGCTAACATTTCTCAGTACACTTAACACTATCATTTTGAGATTTCCTCAGCAGTATCAAGCAATTCAACATCTTAGACTTCCAGTAAAGCATCTGTTCAGAGACTACACTAATCTTAATCCTATATCAACATTTTTCGTTGAAATATTCATTATTTTCATAGTCATTTTCTTTATGACATATTAATTCTTTCTTTTCAATATATGGAGCATTTTTTCACTTCCATTTCAATACACTTAATAACTATTTGTTCAGTACTTTCACTGACAATTCTTAACCTAATTTCTCATGAACAGCACTTCCCCTTTTTCTAACTCTGTTAACATCTTTTGATGACTACTCAAAGACTTCCACATTAGCTAGTGGTTCATAAACATCATAACATAAGTCTCCAAAATTCCTGTCAAACACATTAAATAAACCCCATCATCTACCTATTTTCTTTTTCTGTACTTAAATTCATATAGTATTTTAATTCATAAATGCTTCTCAATATTTATTATTCATTGTAACTGTATTAACTGTAAACATGAATTCACTATTCAGTTGAAACTGTATTTCAGTATATTTACTTCTTAGCTCTTAAGTCCATTGGCCTATACATTGACATAAGCAATAAATCTCATATTGAAAACCCCCAACTAGTATATCGTATTAGGTACAGTATTAGTATTTGGTATAAAGTTCTTTTGAACTGATGGTCAACATCCACCTACACATTTTTTTTGTTCATATTTTCTCTAAAATTCTTACTGTAATAAAGTTTAGGCTTCACATATTTTAAGTTTCAATAAGCATATAGCAAAGATTTATATATCAAAAGGTATGTCTCAGCTGTTTTCACTTGTCAGTGGTAATTAAAACTTTTTCAAATCATCATAAATATTTACACTGAAGGAAACTTATAGACTACAATTTTTTCTGTACTGTGAAAATGATTAATAGAAGTACACAGCACACGACTGGGGACCTGAACTGTTGTCAGCAGTTTCATAACTAAAGAGTAGTTATGCCCCTAAGGTATTACATCAGTACATAGTCTGATGCAACTCATTTTGTCTATCATTAGGTAGAATAGGTAATAGTACATTATTACTAGGTCCAAAATTAAATGCAACTAATTGGGTCTGGTTTGCCCAAGAACATACTTTACACCTTAGACTTTGCTTAAGCAACATAATTTCTAAAGTGTCATTCAAATCTGACGAAAAACAATCATTGTCCTGTGGCATAAAATAAATAGGACGAAATTTCTTTTTAGGCCTACCAGGTAACTTCACTACTGGTAAACAAATTACATTAGTACATCTAGGAATAAACAAAGTTTCAGTGTGTGACTTTTCTTGCATTTCGTCTACACACTGTGGTAATTCTGTGACTGTACATTCACTTTCAACTTCTAACTCAAGGTTATCTATAACACAGTTACATTCAGTTTCTACTTTAAAATCAGAATTAAGTTTGCTATTACATAGTTCAAAATCGCGAATCTTTCCAGTTAACACTGTTTTAGTATCCTGGCTCTGAGAATTTACATAACTTGAACTGTCATCTATTTTCTCAACACTGTCACTCGTCTGAGAAACTTCTGAAGTAGCAGCTACCAAAACAGTTTTTTCTACACTTTCGAGTTTTGCACTAGGTTTTGTGTCTAAAATACATTGTTTTAATTCGGTCCCTGCTTCATTTGTTTTACAAATTTCAAATTTAAGGGAGTTTGTTTGAGATTTTATGTCAGATATCATGGTTTTCATAGTTTCCATTTGTAATGAAAGTTTGGAGTCCATTTCTAATAAAAGTTCAAAGATTAATTTTCTTTCTATTTTCGCGTTTGCTGCCATATTACCAATCTGTTGTCCAGTCTCTTGTAAATCACTAGAAAATGGGACCTGCTGCTTTCTTGTAATCGGTGTAGAACTCGCGATACCAGAACCTTCTACCCCACTGTCAAAGTCCGAAACTTAAGTACTATCATCTCCCTCCTTTCTTACTGTATCCATTTTAAAATAAGTTTTCAGTCCACATAAAACCCCTATCACACAAACAGTCACTAAAAAAAAAGAAAAAAAAAAATATGAGTACTTAACTTCACACAAGGATGCGGCGATACAGGAATCTAGTAGTCCAAATTATTGCCATCTTCCTCCATTAAATTTCGACATCGTAGGTGTGGGTAGTATTGTAGTCGAATTCTGCACTTTTATGATGGTTTTACTGCACATCCATCATACACATTATTTTCCTTGTATCCTGAAACACATTCTTATATTAGCGAATACTCATTAAAATCGTTTGATCACGTCACCACTTTTAACACTTTACATTAGTGAATACGCTTTTAAAATCCTGGTCACACGGCACCACATCTAACGTCCATCACCTCTTTTCGGAATGACTCAAACTGAGCCCTAATATATTCCTAAATAACGGAAATGTTTATTAGTTCTCAGTCTATAACGAAATCATTCCACTGTAGGTGAAGTTGAACTTATCTTATATGCTGGCTGAAGTCCATTGCGTTGTGATTTGTCTTCGGCATTCACTAAAGAAATTGGTTTTACAGGATATTTTCATAAATTAAAACCTTCTTAGTTGATATGGAAACAATTTTATTTCCACTTAAACATTGCACAATCAAGAAATGCAGCAGCAAGCCAACACAGCTGCTTACAGGCTTCTGGCCACTCGGATACTCTATCCACGACTCTATAACCGACTCAACAAACAATGGTTTCTCTCCAACATCTTTCTGCTTAACCACGTATTAAAAATGATGACAAAGTTTTGTAATTCACAATTAAACAATATTCTTTTACATCAAATATCCCAAAATACAGAAATTAAAATATTACATTTAAGCTAAGACTATTTATGTTAACATATGTACTTGTTTCATGATATTTGTATTTAAATGTAGTGCACAAATTTAACGTCATCCTTTTGACTAGTGTTTACAGTCGTCAAATTATTTACATTATGTGTGTTTTTGAAATGCACATATATTTGTTTTGCCAATAGTGTGTAGGCGTACTATTATTGTAACATATAATTTTAATGTGTTTCGGTTTGCGGTCAAATTATTTATTAATATGGATTTGTTTATGGTTGTCGTAGTTTTGTTAATTTTGAAGATAGTTTCTTAGTACCAAACGGATTATTAATTTTAGTGCATGAACAATTATCAGTATTTAATTTAGGATCTAGTGATATATAAAACATGGTCTGCCCTAATTTATTTAAACAATAGGTATATATGAAATCATGTTGTGCAATAGTTTATAACATGTAGCATTGTTGTTTTTATACAAATTAGTATCTATATAGTTTCAGCAATTTCTAAAACTAATTGTAATGTATTTTTAGTGTTTGCAGCTATTATTTACGAAAGTATTAAGAACAGAAAATTACGTAAAAGGTCAGCTAAAGTTATATTTAAATGAACATACTATTTCTTAAAAGTGTTTTACTAATAGTGTAAATAGAATTTCAATCTGAAGGCGAAAGTGTGAAATATCACATGTCCGGTAATAAAGTTTTACTTTAGGTATCAGATATTTCGTGTTTCTATGTTGGCAACTGATTTTTAGGAGTTCGCAACATAGCAGAAACGTTACAAGGTGACATCATTCGCTGCTTTGCTGACTGAGTCCTAACTGTCATCCCCCAAGCAGCACCTTGCACCTCTTCGAGCATACCTCAACATACCCGGTAACGAGGACAAAGCTCTGCAAAGTCATGAACTAATCACTGTCATGATGGAGCATTCACAACTTACTGCCAAACTCTATCAAACTATCAGCAATATCGCCCGTGTTCACTCCGAATCTGTATCTCTCCATATCAGGAACAATGCCCTATGGCATCTGCTGGTCGACTCCACACACATTCTGTCATACATCTGCAAGCTGATCAATGCACATGCAGCTGTCACACCTAACACCACTCCACAACAATGCCAGCCAGTGCTGTCAGGCGGCAAACACAATAACAAGCATTCAATGTCCTGTGCATGTCAGATGCATGAACAGCTGCCATCTCCAATGCCTCGCCATAAAAGCAAACAGCAAACTCTTGCACATTGTCATGAACACTTGTAACACTTGCCATCACTTAAATATGGTGGAAGGTCCCTGCAATGCAACACAAAACTCGTCAGCTAACAACACATAAGTTACGTGTGGCAAAATCTGCGATTCAGGAACTGCTTGACACAAGCATTGTTCATGCATCCTCTAGTAACCAGTCATTACCAATTCATGTCACTCTGAAGTAGGATGGCTCCTACAGACTGTGTAGAGACTACTGCAGACTAAACAGAAGGACAATTATTGACAATTATCCAATCCCACGTATTCAAGATGTCTCACAGCAACTTCACGGTGCATGCATTTTTAGCATAATTGACTATCATAAAGCTTACCACGAAATTCCTATGGCAGTAGAGGATATACATTAGATACCTACAATTACTCCGTTTGGACTACCTGAATACTGTTTTATGCCATTCAGATAAAAAAAAATGTGACACAGAGATGACGGTGTTTCATTGATTCCATTCTCTTCCCTTTTCTTTTTGCTACACCTTTCTTGATGATATAGTCATCTTTTCTGCATATGAAGCAAAACACAAAGACTGCCTTTCATGTATTCTATAGGTTTCACATGATCAGGGTGTCAAGATCAATGGTGATAAGGCTCGAGTGCAATGTACTAAAGTGACATTCCTGGGCCACGAGGTTACTGTGAATGACATCCATCCTACCTCCGACCATGTCAATTTGATTAAAAAGCTCCCACTCCCAGAGACATCTGTATCTCTCATGGACATTTCAGCAGTCTGTACCTTTATTAACTCTTGGATAGCACACTTTGGCTGCCCTTTGTCCATTACCACTGACCAAGACAGGAAATTTGTGTCAGCCCTTTTTTACCAACCTTTCTCCACTCTCTGAGGTGGTTAAATTCCACAGAACCCCCTACCATTGACAAAGCAATGCTCTCGTCAAATGCTGGCATTGTATTCTACAAACTGCTTTATCATATCACAGCAACAAATGGACCAAGGCCTCATCATGGGTACTACGTAGTGTGTACACGGTAATTAAGGACGTACAGGCATCACTAGCTTAGGTTTTATAAGGTGAACTGTTAATTTTACTGTCTGACTTCATCCAAGATGTTCCTCCACTCTCCCCTTTCAGTCCTTCCCACATTGGTTCGCCATGTCCATACACATGTCAGGCGCACACATTCTGCCTCTCCATGCACACACCTACCTGCACCTCTTCCTCGCGAAAGACTTAGACATCTGCATTTACATCATGCTGTGAGATGACTCCGTGTGCACTCCCCTTCAACCGCCATAATCTGGTCCCTACAAAGTTATTGCATTTGTCATTCTCCTCAGTGGAGGCCCACAAACAGTCAATCAACAGACTTAAACCAGCATGGTACATCAACATCAATGACACTACTACTCCCAATTCTCTTCCCACTTCCTCAGAGCAACTGCTATCTGAATTATCACTACAAAATGCTTGTGACAACGTGAATATTTATGTTAGTCCAAATGTTCACAGTGAAATGTGAGCCAATAGTGCATCTATTAACACCACACCCCCACAACCATGGCTCTGTTTTCCATGGATGCACTCCAGGATAGCAGTGGCATCACAGTATTTCACATCAACATTTTGGCCTCCATATCAGATGAGCTCTCTGTCTAACTCATGCCCAGAACCCAACAACACCCACCAGTGGAAACTTTCCTTTACCTCCAACCTGCAATCTGCACTTGATACAGGCTTTATTGGACACCAACAGTACCCTACCCATTTCAATTTCTCTCCTACCTGTTCCACTCCATTCTTCTACCACCATTCCTATAGTTGCATCCCAAGCTGGCTGTCCAATTCAGTGCCCACGATGGCTTCAAGATTACTCCATATACTCTCTCACTGGGTCCTTTGTCACTGCAATGACCACGCCCACTGACATTGCGCCTCTCAATCCAAAGGCAAACATCCTCTGTCGAGGTCATGACCACATAAACTTTGACAGTAACCATGTCCACCAACTTCACTGTTACCTCGTACTCCAAACTACTGGTGGGGAGCTCTGTGGCATCTACAACAGACATGGTGGACACAACTAACTCCACAGCTCAAGTACTTTGACTGAGTCCTTTCGGTGTCACAGCCTTTGTTGGGAGCAGTCTCCATTCAACTGTTGTAACATGTTATTCAGCTGTTAAATAAGGTGGATTTTGCTGTATTAAATGGATTATTAGCTCACTTAACCTGAAAAAACCACAAGATCATATATTTGTACAGTAAAGCACATAATTATAAAGGACAAGTCAATAAGAATGAAATTAGGAACACGGCACAGAATGGTTGTTGTGGTACCAACTTCATGTGGCAGGAAAACAAATCAGTGAATTTAAATTTACATTAGTGCAAGGCAATTCACAAGATTTGCAAAGTTATCATTTATATTAGTATAAGGCAATCTTCATGATATGCAAAATTACCATTCTTTAATCAAAAAATGTACCAATATAGTACAGAAGATTATGGGCTACATATATTACCAAGTTTTGATTCAGAGTAAAGTTCATACATAAATAAGTGACTATATGCTATACTTATAGCTAAAACTCAGTTCACAGACAAAACTTAAAATTTTGATTCAAGAAATTCCTGTATAGAATAGAAGTAGTGATTTAGTAATAATTCCTTCAATTTAGTTTTCATTATTTTTGGATTCTTTATGGTTCTTAAGTTAGGAGGGAGGTGCTCATAAATTTTGATGCTCATATACCTAACCCCATTAATGTATAATTTTGAGTTGTGAGGTATTATCTGCAGGTGGGTTTTATTTCTTGTGTCATGTGTGTGGCATCTGCATTTCTGTCAAGGGATTCCATGAGCTAAACTCTAAAACAAGCAACTTTCAGTATGTCGAGATATGAAAGTAGTACAGTTTTTAAACCTTCAAACAGAGGTTTACAATGCTCATCTCTTTTTTGTTTTTTAATGCAATTAGTCTTACTGCTTGTTTCTGAAGTTTGAAAGTTACAAGGGATTCAGAACTACTTCCCCATAAGATCAAGCCATAGCTCAAAATAGACTCAAAAAGAGCACTGTGTATCATCTTCAAAGTATCTACACGGGCTGTATCTCTAAGTGATCTTGTTGAGTTTCTGTGATAATGCCTCAATATGTGGTTTCCACTTAAGAGTGTTACTTATGCTAAGTCCAAGAAATCTGGTGTTCTCTCTATTAGTAATGATATATTTTTCCATGGATACAATTGCATTGTAGGGGTAGGGTTTTGTCTTGTGTGGAAATTCATGCTTACAGTTTTCTGTGTATTTATGAGCGGGGACACAAGAAGTCTGCAATTCTGTGATAAAATGCACACACGTGGAAATCGTGGGATTATATTGTCAAGCAGCCTACAGCCTACCATTCATCCGCTCAGCAATTTGTTGGTAGTCATACTAACATAAAAGGCTGCACAGTGAACACTTGTCAGTTGATATATAATATGTTGTCTTGGATGTAGCCCTGCCTTGAATAGGGTAGGTTTTTTCTGTGGTGGGGCTGGAGTATGTGGTAGTGGGAGGATGCATTGGACAGATTTTGCAGTGGGATCGGTTGCAGGGATAGGAACCCTTAGGTAGGAATGGTGGTTTTGGGATGTTGTAAGGTTGGACAAGGGTGTTGTGAAGGTTGGGTGGATGGCTGTGGCTACTCTGGGTGGTGTGGGAAGAACAGTTTGGAGTGATGATCTCATCTCAGGCCATGACTCGATAAAGTCATAGCCCTGACAGAGCAATTTCTTGAGGCATTTCAGGCCAGAATGGTACTGGGTGACTAAGGGGATGTTTCTGGCTGGTCTGGGGTTAGGAACATTGTTGTTGGAAGGGGAGGAATGGACAGCTAGGGAAATCTGCTTGTAGATGAGGTCTGTAGGGTAGTTGCAGGAGAGGAAAGCATTGGATAGAATGTTGTTGCAGGTGTTGAGGGATTCGTTACTGGAGGAGATACATGTCCCATGGATGCCTAGGCTGTAGTGAAGGGATCGTTTAATATGGAAGGGATGGCAGCTGTCAAAGTGGACGTACTGTTGCTTGTTTGTGGGTTTAATATGGACTGAGGTGTGGATGTGGGACTCAGCATATCCTCTCCTCCCACCACCCTCCTTGCCTAAAACTATGCTAACCCCTCCCCCTCCTCCATCATCAACTCACATATCCATTATCCCTTCCTTATCTCCCTCTCCCCCTCCCTCCCTTCCCCCTCCTTCCCCCTCCCTCCCTCCCCCCTACCCCCAAACCCCCTCCCCCCCCCCCAAAATTTACAACAACTATTATTATTGTTTTGTCTCCATATGCTCATCAAGAGAATAAAATGGCTTTTCCACAAGATATTGTTTCAGTTTGCATTTAAATGTAGGCAGCACCCTAATATGTACTTCGATTTCTGCTGGGAGAGTGTTGAAAATCTTTGTGGCCAAATAATGGACACCTTTTTGTACAAGACTTAAGTATTTAAGATCCCTATGTAGGTCATTTTTAGACCTAGTATTGTGATCATGATATTCACTATTAGATTGAAAAAGAGAAAGGTTATTTGAAACAAAAATCATTACAGAGAATATGTATTGAGAGGTAGTGGTTAGTATTTTTAACTTGTGGAACAGGTTTCTACAAGAAGCTCTAGGGTTAACACCACTCATTATTCTGATTGCTCTCTTTTGTGCGGTAAATATTTTTTTAGCTAATGCTTGATTACCCCAAAAAATTATGCCAGAGGACATGATGGAATGAAAATATCCAAAATATGCAGCTTTGGTAGTATCTGTGTCACTAATAGGAGTGATTATCCAGAGGGCATAAGTTGCTGCACTTAGTCTTTTATGGAGATCTAATATATGCTCAGACCAGTTCAATTTATCGTCTATTAGAATACTCAAGAACTTAGTAAAATCACACTGTGATATAGGCCTATATTGGTTACCACAGCATAAGTGGAATACCTTATTCTCTTGCTGAGCTGTATGAAATTGGATATATTGGGTTTCTTCAACATTAAGGGTCAGTCCATTCGACTTGAACCAGTGTAGAACATCAACTAGTACAGATTTACATTTGTTTTCTATTTCGCTGGTTGTACATCCTCCAAGCGGAATAGTTGTGTCATCTGCAAAAAGAGTAAATTTTCTGTCGGTATTTGTGCACAGTGGGAGATCATTTATGAAGATAAGGAACAACAGAGGTCCCAAAATGGACCCTTGTGGCACTGTGCACTTTAATAAGCCCCAGTCAGATGAAATAGGACAGCCATCGGCATCGTTAAGTAACATTGTCTGTTTCCTATTTTGTAAATAAGATTCAATCCACTTTCCAACCCTACCTCTCAAGCCATAAAAATTACCCTTCTGTAAGATAATGTTGTGTCTACACAATCGAAGGCCTTTGACAGGTCACAGAATATTCCATTATACATTAGTTTCTCTAATACTTTTGAGAAGATACTGAGCAAAGATATTGGGCAGTAGTTGGAAACATTAGTTTTGTCAACCTTCTTAAAAAGTGGTTTCACAATGGCAAGTTTTAATCTTTCTGGGACAACACCTTGCTACATAGATTCATTAAAAATGTGACACAGAATTTGACATATGTTATCACTACAGTGCTTGAGAACTTTAGATGAAATGTTGTCAGTACCTGTGAAATGTTTATTTTTCAAAGCCTTAATGGTATTCTTAACTTCATTAATAGTGACTGGAGGTATAAAAATTGGATCATATATACTAGGATTGGCTATTTGTAATAAATACATAGTAGCAGTCGAGGAACCTTTACAACCTACATGTTTGGATGCAGTTAAGATGTGGTTGTTAAATATAGTAGATATTGTTGCAGGATTATGGATAACCTTGTCACTATGATTAATTTCTATGGCATTAACAGTTTTATTGGTCTTGCCACACTCTCTCTTTATAACACACCCCAAACAGTTTTTATTTTGTTGTTGGATTTTTCAATTTCAGATATATAAGCTTTTGGATTTATTTATCACTCTTTTTAAAATCTTACAGAATAGTTTATAATGAGATCTTGCAAGGGGATGATTTGATGGTCTGAGTGAAACATGTAAATCCCATTTTGTCATGACAGTTTTTTAAAGTCATTTCAAATTAAATTCATTTAATAAAATGTTAAATTTATCATTAACATCTAATACACTATACACTAAGTCCCAGTCAACCTGTGATAAGGTAAAGCAGTCAAAAATCCGAAGATTGGTTTGAACATCACAGTGCTTTACTAAGCATGGTCCTGTTTGGAGGTGGTATGCCGTTGCCTTCCTCCGACCTTCGAACCAGTTATTGGGGGACCTACGGTTTAACGTGGCTTCCGAACCACAGTGCTACTCGGTGTTTTTCACATGAGCAATACTGCCAGAGGTGAAAGAAGTGGAAAGTGACAGATAAAAATCCTAGGACCTGGCTGGTATCAAACCCACGACCTTTGGATTTGTAGTCTGGCACTCTTCCACTGTGCAACCGAGGCACACCTACCTGTGATAAGTTGTAATTAAAAGAAGAAAGAGTTTTTGTATTTATACATCTGTGGCCCACTCCCATGAACCACAGACATTGCCGAGGTGGGGTGACTTGCGTGCCTCAACGATACAGATAGCCGTACCGTAGGTGCAACCACAGCAGAGGGGTATCTGTGGAGAGGCCAGACAAACGTGTGGTTCCTGAAGAGGGGCAGCAGCCTTTTCAGTAGTTACAGGGGCAACAGTCTGGATGATTGACTGAGCTGGCCTTGTAACATCAGCTAATGTGGCTTTGCGACACAGCTACTGCGAACGGCTGAAAGCAAGGGGAAACTACAGCCGTTACCTTTCCTGAGGACATGCAGTTCTACTGTATGAACATATGATGATGGCATCCTCTCGGGTAAAATATTCCGGAGGTAAAATAGTCCCCCATTCGGATCTCCGGGCGGGGACTACCCAGGAGGATGTGATCATCAGGAAAGACAATACTGGCATTCTACGGGTCGGAGCGTGGAATGTTAGATCCCTTAATAGAGTAGGAAAATTAGAAAATTTAAAAAGGGAAATGCATAGGTTGAAGTTAGATATAGTGGGGATTAGTGAAGTTCGGTGGCAGGATGAACAAGATTTCTGGTCAGGTGAGTACAGGATTATAAATACAAAATCTATTGGGGGTATCACAGGAGTAGGATTGATAATGAATAAGAAAATAGGAATGCGGGTAAACTACTATGACCAGCACAGTGATCGCATTATCATTGTCAAGATAGATATGAAGCCAACACCGACAACAGTAGTACAGGTTTATATGCCAACTAGCTCTGCCGATGATGAGGAAATCGAAGAAATATATGAGGAGCTAAAGGAAATTATTCAGACAATTAAGGGAGAGGAAAACTTAATTGTTATGGGAGACTGGAATTCGGTAGTAGGACAAGGAAGGGAAGGGAGAATAGTAGGTAAATATGGTCTGGGCAAAAGGAATGAAAGAGGAAGCCGCCTGGTAGAATTTTGCACGGAACATAATTTAGTTATAACAAACACCTGGTTCAAGAATCACAAAAGAAGGTTGTATACGTGGAAGAGACCAGGAGACACCGGGAGATACCAGATAGATTTTATAATGGTAAGACATAGATTTCGGAACCAGGTTTTACAGTGTAAGACATACCCAGGGGCAGATATAGACTCTGACCATAACTTGTTGGTTATGAACTGTAGGCTGAAACTCAAGAAATTACAAAAAGGTAGGAAAATAAGGAGATGGGACCTGGATAAATTGAAGGAACCTGAGGTTCTTAAGAATTTCAGAGGGAGCTTTAGGCAACAATTGACAGAAACAAGGGAAAATAAAACAGTAGAGGAGGAATGGGTAAAATTGAGAGATGAAATAGTGAAGGTAGCAGAGGACAAAATAGGTAGGAAGGCAAGACCTACTAAAAATCCTTGGATATCACAGGAGATACTCAATTTAATCGATGAAAGGAGAAAATATAAAAATGCAGTAAATGAAACAGGCAAAATGGAGTACAGACGACTAAGAAATGAGATTGACAGGAAGTGCAAAATGGCTAAGCAGGAGTGGCTAGAAGGCAAATGCAAGGATGTAGAAGAATGTATAAATAGGGGAAAAATAGATACAGCCTACAGGAAAATAAAAGAAACATTTGGAGATAAGGAAAACAGCTCTATGAATATCAAGGACACGGATGGAAAACCAGTTCTCAGCAAAGAAGGGAAAGCTGAAAGGTGGAGAGAGTATATAGAGGGGCTCTACAAAGGAAAGCAACTTCGAGACAATATTGTAGGAAGGGAAGAGGATGTAGATGAAGATGAAATAGGAGATACTGTACTGAGAGAAGAATTTGACAGAGCCCTGAAAGACCTAAGTCGAAACAAGGCCCCTGGAGTATATGATATTCCCTCAGAGCTACTGAAGTCTCTGGGAGAACCAGCCATGACAAACCTGTTTCACCTGGTGTGTAAGATGTATGAGACAGGCGAAGTACCCTCAGACTTTAAGAAAAATGTTATAATCCCCATTCCAAAGAAAGCAGGTGCAAACAGGTGTGAAAACTACAGAACCATCAGTTTAATAAGTCATGGTTGCAAAATATTAACACGAATTATATACAGAAGGATGGAAAAATGGGTAGAAGCCGACCTCGGGGAAGATCAGTTTGGGTTCAGGAGAAAAGTAGGAACTCGGGAGGCAATACTCACTTTACGGCTTATCCTAGAAGATAGATTAAGGAAAGGCAAACCTACATTTCTAGCTTTTGTAGATTTGGAGAAGGCTTTTGACATTGTTGATTGGAATAAACTCTTTCAAGTTCTGAAGCAAGCAGGAGTAAAATATAGGGAGCGTAAGGTTATTTACAACTTGTACAAAAACCAGACAGCGGTTGTCAGAGTTGAAGGGCATGAAAGGGATGCAGTGGTTCGGAAGGGAGTGAGACAGGGTTGTAGCCTTTCTCCAATGTTATTCAATTTGTACATTGAACATGCTATAAAGGAAAGCAAGGAGAAATTTGGTGAAGGAATTAAAGTTCAGGGTGAAGAATTAAAAACATTGCGTTTTGCCGACGACATAGTAATTCTGTCAGATACAGCAAAGGACCTGGAAGAGCAATTGAACGGAATGGATAGTGTGCTGAAAGGTGCATATAAGATGAACATTAACAAGAGCAAAACTAGGGTAATGGAGTGCAGTCTAAGAAAATCAGGGGATGCTGAAAGAATTAGATTGGGAAACGAAGCAATAAAGTAGGTAGATGAGTTTTGTTACTTGGGCAGTAAAATAATAAGTGATGGTCGCAGTACAGAGGATATAAAATGCAGAATGGCAATGGGTAGAAAAGCGTTTTTGAAAAAGAGAAATTTGTTAACATCGAATATTGATTTAGGCCTAAGGAAGTCCTTTCTGAGGGCATTTGTACGGAGTGTTGCCTTGTATGGGAGTGAGACATGGACGATAAACAGTGCGGACAGGAAGAGGATTGAGGCTTTTGAAATATGGTGCTACAGAAGAATGCTGAAGATTAGGTGGGTGGATCGCGTAACTAATGAGGAGGTGCTGAACAGAATTGGGGAGAAAAGAAATTTCTGGCATACCTTGACTAAACGAAGGGATAGATTGGTGGGACACATTCTTAGACATCAAGGAATTGTGAATTTAGCATTAGAGGGAAGTGTGTGGGGTAAAAATCGCAGAGGAAGACCAAGAGATGGATACAGTAAGCAGATTCAGACAGATGTAGGTTGCCGTTCTTATGTGGAGATGAAGAGGCTTGCTCAGGATAGGGTATTGTGGAGAGCTGCATCAAACCAGTCTCCGGACTGAAGACCACAACAACAACACATCTGTGGTGGCGATCAATCCTAATCGATCATCCACCTAGTGTAAACTATATTTGTCTGGTAGGATCTTTTATGCATCAGCCTTGCGGCCAGTTTCTCTCTACTCTTGTCACAATTTACATCATGCTGAGCAAATAAATTGTGTAATAGAAGGACAACGTTGGATCATTACAACCTCACTACACCTAGTCCTTCACATCTAAAGAACTTATAGGTGTGGGACATTTTGTTGCATAAATTTATGTCACTGACTTTAAGTAGTTGTCCATCATGGTCAGACACACCAAGCATGACTTTCCTTACACTCACACTGTTGAGTATATTCTTACAAACAAAAATATTGTCTAAAAAGCTCTTCGAATTTTCCATAACTCTAGTGGGCCAGTTAACTGTAGCAACCAAGTTGTATGAATTCATTAAATGTTCCAAGTCAGTCTTATTGTAATTATCAGTTAAGAAATTAACACTGAAGTCCCCTGCAACTATTCAATTTCTGGTTCTATATGCAAAACCAGGCCCAGTCACTGAATAATAAAAATTTTGTAAAGAGAAGAGTATTCCATAATCCACAGCTGTAGTCCCAGGACATTGAGATGTCAGTGTTATTTTTATTTCACCTCTCATTGACCAGTCCAGGCATTTTTACCACTGAAAACTGAAATTTGCTTTGATTGGCTGAACATTAGATGACTTTACCAGAAATCCTGAAGCCTCTACATTATTTCTTAGACAAATCTCCAATTGGATAGAATTTTGTTCATAAATTAAAGGAAAATAAGAGTGCCAGGAATTAGGATCTACTTGTGCTAAAACAAGAGACTTTCCAATTCGTGTAACAGCATATCTGTGTAATACTAGCAGTATTACCAAGGACAGAAGTGGCAGTATTCTGGACCGGGACTGAGGAGAGTGGTTGGACTCCAGACCGAGTATGAGACATGAGTAGTTGGAGAGAGGGATAAGGTGCTACAAAAGATGGAGGTTGTACTGTGGCATGAAGGCCCAAAATGAGCAGTGTCTGTCTTTGATTCATGCACAGTGCTAAACAACATTACTTCAGAATGCCAACTGAGTCCTTCATTAGAATATTCATGGATTTGCAATTAGGCACAGTTCGGTGTGACTTCAGTCAGTGGAGAGTTAATTTCCACCAGCTTTTTGACTGATAAGGCTAAGATTACTAGATTTCAGTGTGTTTGCTGCAAGAACGTTACAATTTCTGCAGTTGTCCTTACACTGAAAATGTAAAGCCAGCAAGTTTTTCCCCTCACCATTTTTTGTGCCCAAAAATTATTGGTCGTCACTTGTGTGAATTGTAGTGTCAGTTGTCAAAACATACATCATACTCTGATGTGATTGTCAATTTAGTATCTGTAAGTAAAAAGTGCAAGGTTCACACAGGGTTTTACTGGAGAAATGCTCTCCTTGGTTCAATATCATACTCAACTTCAGTACAACAAAATAGTTGGTCAGGATTTTCTAATTTATTACCCATCGAAAGTAAGGGGACTATGTAGGCTTTTCCAGCATATTAATTGATCAAATTCTTCTCGGGTTTCCAGCCACATCATATTGACATATATACACAACATTTCTGCAGTCCACCTGGCCGCCGTCATCAGGTGAGGAAGCTAAGCCGCTCTTGGCATGAATGAGCAAAACTGTGGAACACCTGGCTCTATATACACAACAAAAGTACGAAGTGCATGTGCTAAGTATAGAGTGTGTGTTTACTCGTAGCTGCTGACCCCTGGAGTGAGAGAAGTTGCAGTGCCTCCAGTGGTGTGTAATGTCAAAATCAATAGATCATTATGGATTGTCATCCATTGCCATTTTATGCAAATGCTGATGTTTCTTCAGATCTGACAACAAAGGGTTCCACAATTTACTCAGCAAATAATCACTGTCATGGATAATTGTGTTATATGTTATTCTGATTTCAATTGCTTCTTTCAAAAAACAAACCCAGTAAAGTGAGGTATTTGCAACAACTTGTGTCTCGTCGTATAGCATCCTGTGTCCCTCTGAGAGACAGTGTTCAGCCACCTCAGATTTTGCAGGCTGTGTCAATCATGTATGGCGGTGATGTTCAACACATCTGTCACTGACAGTACAAATGATCAGGACAATGTATGTTTTGCTGCACTCACAAGATATTTTATAAACGCCAGGCTTTCTTAGGCCTAAATCATCTTTAACAGAGCCAAGAAGTGCTCTAGTCTTAGCCAGCAGGTGAAAATACACCTTATTTTATGTTTCTTTAAAATTCTTCTTATCTTGGCAGACACATTACCAGCATAAGGAAGAAAAGCAACAGATCTGAAAGTGTCTTCAACTGGTTCAGGTAGCAGACTGAACTCAAAAGCTTGTCAAACCAGCCTGTCTGTATAGCCATTTTGGTTTAACACATTCTTGAGATGTCGCAGCTCTTGAGGTAAATTTAACTGTCTCCATCCTAATATCAAATTCACGATGGAAATTGAAGAGGAGGGCAAGTTACCATTTTTGGATGTGTTGGTCTGCAAAAGAAATGAAGGAACTCTTGGAAATCGACTTTACAGGAAACTGATGCATACTGATAGATATTTACATGTGACCAGCTGTCACTCTCCTTTTCAACGTGCAGGAGTCCTATGGACCTTGGAAAAAGAGCATCTGCCATCTCGGATGCTGAAAATGGGTTTTCAAGTTTGGAAATAAAAAAGTTCAAAGAGGCCAGGTCTGGATAGGCTGGAGGATGACTCGGAACAGTGAGCTCTTTACAGATTCTGAGGTGATGGACTTTATCACAACACTTAAGTTGTGGGACAAACTTAGGAGCAACATGATGCATTCCAAGATGCTGTGTCAAGATTTCATGGCATGATCCAACTGAAAGTTACATTGTTCTACTATCTCTCAAAAGATCAGTCTTTGATTGGCAAGAACAATTTCATTAACATTACTGACACGAGTGTCATAAGTAGACATCAAAGGGTGTCCTGAATGATGGTCATCTTTAACTTCTGTCAGGCCACTTTTAAACCATGTGCATTGTCATAACACTGAGTATCTCATCTTAAGCACTCATCACTTAATGCTTTCTGCATCATTTAGTGCTTCTCTGTAAAGGGTTTCTTGAGTTTCATGCAAACATTAATGCAGACATGTTGCTCCTCTAACTCTACCATTTCAAAATTTGAACAATGTGACAGTGCTCAACTAGATTCAGCACTGAACAATAACTAACAAATATACTATTACAAGACTTCCAGCAGTTACTTAGTCAACATAGGTATGTGCAGGAATGCCAACAACATTTCCCTCTACCATTCCATTGGCACAAAATAGTATGAATGTTCCAGAATTTTTTGAATAAATCATGCTGGTTCCACTCTAAAACCTCAAGTAAAAAACTATCTAGACAGTATCATGGTGCACCTGTTTGAATTTTTTTTATCAACCACAGTCCAAAAACAACACTAAACATTCATGATACTAATATAAGAGAACACACACTGTTGTTCACTAAACCTTGGTGTGGTACAGAAAGGAGTCCATGGCTGCTTAGTTCATGGGTACAAATACCAGCTGTGTACAAATTTTCAACTTTTATGGATGGAAAGTTCTGAAGGCTTCGATAGGTGGGAGTGTGAGATGAGCATGAATATAGTGAAGAAAATTGGCAGGAGAGGATAAAAACAGGTATAGGGAGAGGGTGGGGGTAATTAAAAATAATAAAAAAATTAAAAGTAAATAAGGAATAATACTTGAAAATTACCAACAGAGCTGCACTTTGATAGCTTCCATTTTTTTCACATAAAAAAATCCCTCCCCTACAGACTTGCCACCCATGGATGGTAAATTTGCAGTGATGAGAGTCCCTTACCCAAAACGCAGAAAGCCTCACAAAGGCATTCAAATACATACATTACCTTCCTGACCTTGTCCACAAGTAAATTTCCCATGCCACTTCTCACACACCAACAATTATCCTTCCAACCCCAGTAACCAGTCAAGGCTTTGAGTATCCATGTAGATGTAGATCCATCAAAATGCCCTGAAATGAGAGACATCTGATCCCAGATCCCCCTGATCCCTTCTGCAGTGGTGTTCTGTCACCAACCCAAACTGCACAACATCCTAGTCCTTCCCCTTAACCACTCCTAATTCTAACCCCTTACCATAGGGATTGTATCCCTGTGGAAGACCCCAATGCAAAACCTACCCAATCCACCCACCCAGCACTTCCTATGCCAGTCCTGTCACAGGCTTATTCTACCCCATTGGAAGTCAGGCTACCTGTCAAAGCAGCCATGTGATTTATCAACTATTCTACAATCACTGCACAGCATTTTATATCGGTATGTCGAGTATCGAGATGAATGGCCACCTTGAAACTGGCAAAAAGAAAATGCACCACCCTGTGGCACAGCATACGGCTGAACATGGCACTCTGGATTTCAATGGTTGCTTTACTACCTGAGCCATCTGGATCCTCCCCTCCACCACCAGCAGCTCTTCTGAACTGCACAGATGAGAATAGTCCCTTCAACAAATTCTATGGAGCCGCAACCATCCTGGTCCCAACCCAAGGTAACTTGCCATCCCTACACCCAATGCCTAACATTAATATTGCCCCCTCCCTACCCACTCATTATCTTTTTTCCCTCCAATGCATGACTTTCTTGTCGCCTCTTACAATATCCCTTAATTCACAAAATTTTTATATGTATATATTTTTTATTTATTTATTTATTTTTCCTTATTATTTTTGAAGTTTCAGTTCCCCTGACTCCCTCCTCACACTCCTCTATACCTCCCTTTTATCCTCTCCCACTCCTTCCCTTCACTGTATTCAGTGCTGCATCTCACACTCCCACCTACCAGAGCCTGCGGAACTTTTGATCGCCAACCTTACCTGGCATCCTTCTTCCCCCTCCACTCCCCTCCTCACTCACACTCAAATTGCATGTGGTGCTGGAACAGCCAGACAAGATGGTTACGCACGTTTCTTTTTCTGGTGAAGGCTATGGCTCAAAATTTAAGTTGTGTGAATGTGATTTGTCTATTTTTCTTGTCCATCAGTATCTCGGCAAGCCTCTTTATGGCGAGTTGTTATCTATCCTCCATTACTGTCATTCTAATTGGATGATGTTCTATTGTTATAATCTTATTTCTACATTTGCCTTGATATTTTCTTCAAAATAAATAATTATCTGTCAACATGTGGATGTATTAAGAAAATTCATGTGTGGAATAATGTGGATTTCCAGTTATTGGATGTCAAATACATACTTCGGTAGTAGTGTATGTGTTTCTTCTTCATATGTTATAAGGTTCCTATGCATACTCAACACAGATCATGTTAATGTTTATGACAAGTTTTGGGTTCTTGACCTACTGATACTTATCAAATGAATGAGCATTCTGCAGCTAGCCTAACAGTATAGGATCAAATTTTAAACATTGCAAACTTCCTGCATCCCAGTCAAATTGAGCAAATAGGTTGGTTTATGTATGTTATCTGTGGTGGGTTTTATACAGTTCATAAAATCAGGCATTGTCATTGGTTCTTGGGAAAACCACAAAAAACTTACCATCCATTATTTTTTTTTATTTACTTAGTTAAAATTTGATTTTTGCACATTTTACAGTTTTGATATCTTCACTCAATTACAAACTGATATTATTTTTGTAATTTGTCACAGATACAAATACACATTGCACAGATGCTCCATGGTTGATTTTAGCACATCCATAGAATATTAAATTCAGGGTAGATATCAAAATTTTATTTAAAACTGAGAGCACCATACTATCTCATTTTGCTGGGTTCATGTCTGGTAAACAAACTCTTACAGTGTGCCCGTGTCTGTCCAAGCAAACTTAGTGGTTGTTGCAAGAAATTGTTCTGTGAAAAAAAAAAGTATAGTCTGATACTTCCTTTACTATTCATCAGACCCTATGTATAAACATGCCAAAGAGATTAAGAAATCATCAAATCTTTAGTGATATATAGAATTTGTTTTATTTCAGCAGTATAACATGCTGGAGCAAGGAAAAGAAGGAACCAGCTAAAAAAAAAAAATGATCCTGTTGGAGCACAAAAAATTGGGAATCAACTATATCAGTCCTCATTCTGCTTTCATTAGCAAACATTTTGGTTCATCAACATATTTGCACTATTTGCAGAAAGTGATGATGCAAGAGAAAGAGAAGAGACAATAATGGTCGGAGAGAGAAGTGGCAGTAAAAAGGATGGATGGATGGAGATAACAGCAATCAGAAGCAAAATATAGGGGATCCAGTGGAAATGAAAAATAGATGAGTGGACGCCATATACAACCATTAGAGATTCGGACCCACAAGACTGGCAAACTGTAAGAACAATGGTACTGTCCTCTTTCACCCATCCCCTATATCCAATTGTTAAAGTTTCCTGGTCTAGTGGTCACAAGCCCAAGCAAACAATTCACATGTCTAAGGAGGAAGCAATGGTGACTGAAGAGGCCTTTTAAAACATAATTAAGGAACAAGATTGGTAGGGTGTTTATGCTGTTGAAAGTGTAGAAAATAAAAATAATGCTTTCCTTAACAATTTCTCGTGCTCTTTAAAAGCTTCTTTCTAGTATAACACTCAAGACAAGATACTAACACTAACAGGCAGCATGGATGGCTGACAAGAGTAATAAGAATATTGAGTAGAACTAAGTGGTAATTACGTCAAAAAGTCAATAATGGGGGCTCCCAGAGCTGCTTACAGGCACAAAAATTATACAATAACATTAAAACAACTTAAATTTTTGGCCATGGCCTTCATCACACAATAACTCAGATATAATTTTCACAAACAACCTGTGTAATGTCTGTCTGTGAAGGTCTTTGAGAGACCTTTGGCTTATTGGTTAAGTGACTTCTTATCACTGCAAACAATTTGCCATTCATGGGTGGCAAGGCAGTATGGGAGGAATTATTTGGTGTAGAATGGATGTCAGCTGTCAAAGTGAAGGTAATTTTCATAATTAGTAGGTTTAATGTGAACAGAGGCATGGATAGAGCCATCAGTGAGGTGAAGATAATATCCAGGAAGGTGGCATGCCAGGCTGAGAAACTGATGAGAGAGGAGTTGAGGTTGTGAAGGAATGGCCCCATGACCAAATCATGCATTCAATGCTGCATCTCACATTCTCACCTATCAAAGTCCTTACAATCCATCATACAACATAGAACTTTCCATCCTCACCCTAACCTGGCATCCTCCCCCCTCAACTCCCCTCCTCATTCAATACAACACGCTTGTAGCACTGGAGTGGCCAAAGATGGTGGTTATGAACACAAGTCATGTCTTAGTTGTGTGAATGTGTGTGTTTCTTTTGCTTATTAAGGCCATGGCCAAATATTTTGTAAATGTGATTGTCTATTTTATGTTCCTATCAGCACCTCAGAGAACATCTTTACAGTGAGTTTTTAGCCTCTATTATTAACATTCTAATTAGATTTTCCATTGTTAAATTATATCAAAATGTTAGAAGCAGTCAATCTGCTGTAGCTCATTATGCAGTCATGAAGGAAGTATCTAGTAGCAGGACAGAGTTGAGAATAAAAAGTCAGTGTGTAATGGAAATTTTTCTGTTACTGATAAATCAGATGTATGTCCAGTTTTTAATAATCACTTTCTGAATATAGCAGGTGAATTAAACAGAAGCTTACCTCCTACAGGTAAACATGTATCTCTCTTAGAAAATAGCATTCCAAGACTATTATCTGACATTGTCCTCCGCGATACTGACAAGGGAGAGAGTGAGTCAATAATTAAATCATTTGTTAACTTTCTAACAGCTTGAGGTACTCAGTAGTGAAACCATTTTATTAAAAAGGGAGAAATGGACAATGTAGACAAATTTAGACCTATTTCTATGCCATCAATTTTTGTTGAAGTTATTGAAAAGGCAATGTATTTAATGATAATTGATTCTTTCATTTCCCACAACTTGCTGTCAAATGTACAGACTAGTTTTAGAAATAATTTAACAACTGAAAATGCTTTATTCTCTTTTATCTGTGAGGCACTTGATGGATTAAACAAAGGCTGTGAATGCTAAGCATATTCTTTGACTGATAAAAGCATTTGATTCTATTGATTGTGAGATATAGTTGCACAAGTTGGAACATCATGGTGTAAGAGGAGGAATTAGCAATTGGTTCACCTCTTATTTTAATAATAAACAGCAGAAGGTGATCCTCTGCAGTGTTGAAAATGGCTGTAATAGGCACACACAATTGGGACACAGGTATGTGGGGGTGCCCTGGGGTTCTGTTGTGGGGCCACTGTTGTTTCTCATTTATATAAATGATATGTCTTCAAGTATAAAAGGTAAATCTAAGATATTTTTGTTTGTTGATGACACTTGCTTGGTTAGTGAAGGATGTTGTTGGCCATATTGGTGCAGTATCAAATAATGCAGTTAAAAAAGTAACTTCATGGCTTGTAGAAAATAAATTGATGCTGCATCACAGTAAGAATCAGTTGTTATAGTTTCTAAAATGCAATTCAACAAAAAATGACATTTCAATTACACGCATATGATAAGTGAGACTGAATAAATTTCTAGGCATAGGTCTACAGATAGATAGTAAGCTATCGTGGAAAGCCCATGTTGATGATCTTCTTCAAGAACTAAATATTGCATTGTTTACCATTCGAACAGATTTGAACTGACAGCCCAACTCAAAAAGTAGTCTACTTTGCTTACTTTCATTCACTTACAAATTATGGTGTTAATTTTTGGGGTAACTCCTTTGGTTCAGATAGGGTCTTTATTCCACAGAAATGGGTGGTTCACGCAATATGTTGGGTAAGCTCGTATACCTCTTGTCGACCACCATTTCATAGCCTGGAAATTCTGACACTGGCCTTTTGGTACAGTTAATACTAGCAGAAATATGCATTTGGATCACACGTCTTTCAGCCTTGTGCAGAAAGGTGTGCAGTATTCTGTGGCATCCATTTTTAATAAGTGGTAAAAAATTCATAAAGCTTAGTAGTTATCCATGCCCTTTGAAGACTAAATTGAAGAGTTTCCTTGTGGATCACTCTTTCTATTCTGTTAAGTAATTTTGGGAAAATTAAAAAGATATGCTAATTTCTGTTATGTTATTAGTTTTTAACTCGTTTTTAAACCTGACGTGTGCATTCTGCTCCTCATCTCGGTCCTGCGGAATGTGATAAATATATAAAAATTAAAATAATAAAAATAAAGTAAAAGAAAGACCAACAGCTAACAGTGAGAAAATAAGGACTGTATCAATGTGTGAAATAATGAATGGGACAAAGACAATGACAGACACAGTGAAAGTGGCAGTGAAGGAAATGGTGATATGGAAGACTGAGAGGAAGATGATGTGTAAAGAAACGTCACTACAAGGAGAACCTGGACAAAAGGATTCGCATGGTCTATGTTAAAAAAGAGTGCAAATATATTCACATCTCTAAACTTTGGGTGAGGATGGAAACTGAATACTGAGGCAGCTGGTTTTTTATCAAAGTCTTTTAAACAGCAACATATTGGTTTTTTTGTGCCCGACAAGAATTTTTCACCTGGCCTGTGTGTTATTTGGAATGACTATAACACCAAAACTTAAAACCAAACTAGCAAAGAAACTGAGAACTATACAGCCTACAATGGACATTATTTTCTTTTGATTGTAAATAGCAGCACAGCTAAAGTACACAGTAGGACAGAGTCCAGACCTCGAGTACATGCAACAGCACAACTCACACTATCTGAAGAAGCAACTGTGTTGGTTATTGAAATACTGTGCACAAAACTGTAACAAGAATTTGCTGAAAACTCTGAATACCTGGAAACACACTAATTTACCACACACTCATAAAAAAGATTGTTAATTATTGATTAGTGTCTTCTTGAGTATGGAAAGAGAGAGTGAAGTTTGCAGGTGCTGGAAAGGAAGTCACATAAATCACAGTATCAGAGGGACCCATTTGGAGTGAGGACAGGGGGAGAAAGAGTGCCTTTGCACTACATGTAAGTATTCAAATTCCAAAATGAAAGTCATGGTAATTAGAAACATCATTTGATGTGTAAGTAATGAAATTACTCAAGTCAAATTATATTCCATTCTGTTATGATAGATGGAACAAGGCATTTCATATTCCAATGTTGAAGTATTATAACAGTTTGACAGCATATATTAGCCAAGAAATTTTAAAATTCCACAGACATTCAAAAGCAAAGTGATGGAGTGCCTTATTAACAACAATATTACGCAAAGGTGAAGATTGCTATTGAACACATGGATGACACAATGAATAACTAATAGAGATGCCAGTCGAGGCAGAGGCTCTGTCCATTCTACAACATCTTTGCCTCCAATCTCTGGACAGAGCCTCTGCCTCGACTGGCATCTCTGTCCAACATCTTTGCATTTTGCATGTCTGCCTTGGTGTGTGTGTGTGTGTGTGTGTGTGTGTTTGTGTTTACCTATCCTTTTCGCCTAAGGCAAGTCTTCCTCTGCCTGGATTGGAAGGACTCCTCACCCACTCCCATAAACCCACATCCTTTCCTTTTCCCTCACATTTTCTGCTCTTTTTCTGAAGAAGCAACCTACAGTTGTGAAAGCTCAGCGCAGGGTGGTCCTAAAATGTATGTCAAAAATTAAATGAACAGTACAGGGTATTGAAATAAGCAGATTTCATATGGGAATGTGTGGTCGGTAATGACACCTCAAGCTGGTAAGAGCGCTGAAGAGTATGCTGTTTATAAGGCTCATTATTTTGAACAAAATATTCCTACAGGAAGTCTTACCTAAACTTCTGTATGACGTTCCACTAGCTGTTCACAGACTAATGCGTTCCAGTATGATGAAACTCCAGTTCACTTCAGTCGAAACATTGGAAATCACCTGGACGCTGTCTACGACCAGCAGTGGACAAGACAGAGTAGGCCAGCTCCCTGGCCACCTGATTTACCTGATTTAACCTGCGTGTATTTCTTCCTATGGGGTCAAATTGAAAGCCTGGTGTATGAGAATCCCATCACATCTGAACGTGATCTAGTTGCCCATGTGGTTTTTTGTTGCTGGACATGTGGTCAACATACCTGACGTCTTTCTAATATACACTGATCTGTGCACTGTCACTGTGACTATTGTATTGCTGTTGGTGCCCGCTCTTTCAAGCACCTCTTGTAAACTATCAGTAAATAAATTTTTTATCTTTACTTCCATTTTCAGGTTCCTTTCTTTCATACTTCTGTACTCACTATCACTGTAATATGTCATTACCGACCACACATTCCTGTCCGAAATCTGCTTATTTCAGTCCCCTCTATATGCAATTTGACATATATTTTCGGACCATCTATGTATATGATCACTATCTTCAGCCACAATGACCACAACCTTATTAACAACTCCTATAATTTACCGTAAAGTATAAGTGAATGTGTTTGTCTTTTTTATGTGCCTATCAGTGGCTCAATGAGCATCTATACGGTGAGTTGTTATGTATCCTCTATTATCAACATTAATTAAGTTTTGAGTCTGCCAGTATACACATAGATAACACTGTAAAGTTAAAAAAATGTTTTGCTTCAAGTTGAGAAGTATAAGAAGTGAGTAGTGTAAGAAGAGTGCCAACATTATTTTCCCCTAGAGGTGATTGATTTATCTATTATGCAAATATTAAGTTGACTTCAAATATGTCAGATAATCATCAGTTTGAGTGATTATCACTAGTCCTAATTTGTTGTTATACATTATAAAATTAGCCAGCAGTCGCTGCTTCTTCTTCTTCTTCTTCTTCTTCTTCTTCTTCTCCTCCTCCTCCTCCACAGCCCCCATTTACAGACTATTATGAAGAGCAGTTGTTGTTGTTGTTCCATTCACCTGTGACATTTTTACAAGAATGTTGGACACATTTTAATGATTAATGACAAACAAAATGGGTAATGTTAAATCTGGACAGGAATTGAACTGGAAGTAAATAATTAAGTATAGTTTGATAAAACTGAACAAAATCATATACAGGTAAATGTCTTAAGGAAGTTCTGGGAGTAATCAAATGAAGAAGAAAACTTTATTGGACACTACATATGAAACTTTTACCCAGAAGATACCTTGTAACAAGTGAAATGTGCACAAATGACCAAATAAAAGTGGCTTTTTCTCAGGGTATGCAAGTTGTGAGTCAGTGTCCTGTCGAAATCAAATGAAAAATAATACATTATTTTCATCTGTTAAAACATAATGTTTCATTATAGTGTGTGTTCCTTTCATTATAATACTATAGTCATTCTCCATGCTGACCAGAATCCTTTGGCCCATCTGCTACTGCCAGCCAGCCGCCAAGGCGTTGAATCTGCTTCCAACTTCCTGGCAGCTTTACATTCTGCCAATGTGCATGCGCACTACTAGTCCATTTCCTCACCTTCTGCCTGCCACAGCGCTGATTCGGTTTCCAAAGCTTTGCATTTGATTGTTGTTTCAGAGTTGTGCACAAGTGTATTATTGCTTATGCAACCAAGTCAGGTGTTTAAACATTTAATATGGACAATGAAGGCATAGTAAGACACTTATTATACACCAGTTTTTCATTACTTTCTTATAGTGAAAATTGATAGTGGCCCCACAAACTATTATATAGGCGCCCTTGCTATATCATTTAGGCAAATTTCAGAGTGGCCAGTTCACCGAATTTGCCGGAGAAGCACCATACATAGGCAGAAACGTTGACTGTAAAAACTTTACTTTGTTGACAGTTATCCTGTGAACCTGCATAATGATATAGGTCTATCATTCAAAACAAGTATTTGCACCACCCTCATTACTTTCTGTTTGGTTGCCCTTGAATCTAAGTCCACACACTCCCACAGATCTGGAGGTGATGCCCTTTGCTTCATGCTGTATGGTGTCTTCTGGGACAAAAATGTTGAAGTACAAAGTACCATCGTGAGTGAATAATTTTAAACTGATGTTGATCCTACCCGATAAACTGTAGATTGAGTATTGAAAACACCAATGTTAGTTTCATTCCCCTCCCCTCCCCCCCCCCCCCGCCCCCAACCCACCCCCCACTCTCAGCTCAAAAAAAGCCACATGCCCAACAGATTTGTTCATGAGTCGCCACTGCCAAGTAACTAAGCAAAAACATTGACACAAAAAAATCAAGATATCATATTACTAACTGCTGCATTTACTGTCAAATCAGATTTTTTTAATGACTGACTGTGAGAGCAGTGTTGTGTCCTTACTGAGATTTATTAAAACTAAGCAGCTTAGTATTTGTGACCAACAGTTTATAATGGGTGTATTCCCAGTCAGCTCTAAAACCTACATATTTAGTAAGAGAAAGAAAACTGATGTTAACTCATACATTTAATTAATGGCAGTTACCTTCAAAGTATAACTCATTCCACTTGAGAAAATATCTGCAACAATACCTTTCGCTCCTTAAAGATTGTCTGCATGTCACCATTTTTGTCTTTACGTAGGATACAGGAATGTATCTATCACTAGCTGATAGTCTTCTGCACTTGGTTCATCAAGTTTGATAAAACTTGATATAGCACAGGATCACTGGAAATGAGTTGCCGTAAATATTTCCGTAATAATGCAAACAGTCTAATTTGTTTTGTGATATAAACTTTTTTTAATTTTCAATAAGAATGAAAGAATCATCTAGATCACCAAATTGTATTTATCGTCATTTCAGCATCATTCATCATATGATCTGTAAGATGAAAGGAACAAGTGTTGGTTGTACAATCTAATTACACAGAAAGTTTTAAATACAAATTAAAAATAAAAAGTTTTACAAGGTATTTAAACTGCTCACTCTTTCTAAATACTTCTGAACTTGCAAAGTCAATAACAAAATCTCTACCTAGTAGGAGTATCAACTAAAGACTTATATAGTTGGTCTCCCAAGGTAATGATTTTATTATTGATGCTGAACTTTGTTTTGTAAGTTCGTAGGTTTTTAGTTGAGTATCTTGAAAACTGTTTACTTTTAATTTGTATTTAAAACTTTCTCAGTAATTCGACTGTATATCCCTCACTTATTCCTTTTGTCTAACAGATAATAAAAAATACAATTTTAGTGATCTAGATGGTTTTTAATTGCTATTGAGAAAAAAAAGAGAGAGAGACCTTTTTTTTAGATTCTCCCAAGTTACAAATTATTTGGAATATATAAGGACCACTACAGGCCTTCAGAATAGTATTCAACTGGTGATTTCTTTTATTTAAACAGATATTTTTATACATAAACACAAAAGGTACCTTTTATAAAAGACAATCAATCCATCCCTATCCCTTTACTTCATGTATCCTTACTCGTCGATGCAAGTTCCCTCTACTCCAATATCCCTCATGTCCACGATCTTGCCACTCCGTAACACTGCCTCGCCAATGTCCTCCAGACTCTAAACCTAATTACTTCATTCCTTACAACCCCTATTAACTTCATTCTAATAAAGAACTAATTTTCCTTTGAGGGGGCAGTATACAATCAAATCTAGAACAATTATGCTTCTTCCTTCACAACCATAATTCCTCCTCTTCAGGTCTTCCTCAATCCAGTGGGTGTTAATATCCACCTCACTGTTGACTCCATCCACACTTCCGTCCACATTAAACCCACTAACCACCAACACTATCCACATTTTGACAGTTGGCATGCCTTCCAGCCCAAAAAAAAATATTTCATACACGTAGCCTGGCCACCCATGCATGCCATATTTGCAACAAAATGAACTTGTGCCAACTTCCATAACTGATATCCCCTTACGTTCAATTTATAATCAACCTCTCTACAAGTAACAAAAACTCTTATGTACTGGATGCAACAGTCATACGAAAATAGTGCACAGAACTAAACTTTTTGTAATTTATTGAAGAATTGGCATAGGTAAACTGTTTTAATTTTACAGGAAGAGACATTAACCACTAGCAGGGCAAGTGCCAATTACTTGAGGTTATGATAGAAACAAAAGTATAGATCCAATCATTTGCACTAGAATAGTTTTAAGCAGCTCAATATAAACATCAAAACTAATTTAAATTTAAGGAATGTAAGTTGTGTCTCTGTTTGAATAAAATAATAACTGTATGGTTAACTTGTGTAAAACATATGTGTCGCACCTGAATGAGCTGTCTCCCCCTTTCCATGCCCTCTTCAATTTCTTTCTGCACTATTTTTCTACACTTACATACAAACTCATCTTTTGTACATTTCATTGTGGTCCTTACAAAATATGTACACCAACAGTCGTAGAAATATTCTGCCATCTTGCAGTGCACTGGGTTCTATTATTTAAAAATTCATTGAGTAACTCACCTGTTTTGTATGTTTGGATAGTCATTAATAGCAATGGGACACTATTTCAAACATTTTCCAGAAATCTAAGAATATGGTATCTTTTTGTTGTCTTTTATGCATGATGTGTTGGGTATCTTCTACATCTACATACATACTCCGCAATCCACCATAAGGTGCTTGGCGGAGGGTACACTGTACCACTACTACGCATTTCATTTCCTATTCCACTCCCAAATAGAACAAGGAAAAAAAAGAAAGCCTATATGCCTCCGTACGATCCCTAATTTCTCTTACCTTGTCATTGTGTTCACTATGCAAAATGTAAGTAGGTGGCAGAAATATCATACTACACTCAGCTTCAAATTCCGGCCCTCAAAATTTCCTCAACAGAAATTCATGAAAAGAATGTCTTCTTTCCTCCAGCAATCCGTAATTGAGTTGCTGGAACATTTCCATGACACTCGCGCATTGGTCGACCCTACCAGTAACAAACCTAGCTGCTCGCCTCTGAACTGCTTCTATGTCTACCTTCAAACTGATCTGCTGCGGGACCCAAACACTTGAGCAATACTCAAGACGTGGTCGTACAAGCATTTTATACGCGGTCTCCTTTACAGGTGAAGTACATCTTCCCAAAATTCTCCCAATAAACCAAAGTTGGCTGTCCGCCTTACTCACAACTGTTCTTACATTTCATATTGCTCTGCAATGTTACGCCTAGATATTTGAATGGTGTGACTGCATCAAGAAGCTCACTACTAATGCTGTATTCGAACATCATGGGATTGGTTTTCCTACCCCTGTGCATCACCTTAAATTTTTCTACATTGAGAGCTAGCTGCCATTCTTCGCAACAACTAGAAATTTTGTCTAAGTCATCCTGTATGCTATTACAGTCAGTTAAAGACGGCACCCTCCCATACACCACAGCATCATCAGCAAACAGCCACAAATTACACGTTACTCTATCCATCAGATCATTTATATAGGTAGAAAACAATAGTCGTCCTATCACACTCCCCTGGGGGCATACCTGATGATACATTTGTGTCTGATGAACACTCGCCGTCGAGAACAACGTACTGCATTCTATTACTTAGGAAATCTTCTAGCCAGTCACATATATGTGAATCTATCCCTTAAGCTGGTATCTCTGTTAGGGTCTGCATTATGGCACCGCGTCGAATGCCTTTTTGAAATCGAGAAAAACACAATCCACCTGTTGCCCTTCATCCATGGCTCGCAAGATGTCATGTGAGAAAAGGGCAAGCTGAGTTTCACATGAACAATGTTTCCTAAACCCATGCTGATTCATACAAAGAAGCTTTTCTGTCTCAAGGAAATTTACTATATTCGAACTGAGAATATGCTCAAAAATTCTACAGGAAACTGATGTCAATGATATTGGCCTGTAACTGTGTGGGTCAGTTCTCTTTCCTTTCTTTGCACTGAATTAAAGTTTTGCAATAAATGCAAGCTAAGTAAGGAGGCAATGCTGCAGAATACTCTTTTTAAAACTGAACTGGTATTCCATCAAGATCAGCAGACTTTTTCTTATTTAGCTCTCTCAGCTGCTGCTCTACACCGGAAATACCTATTACTATGTTCTAATATTATAGAAGGAGACCTTCCAGGTAGGAAAATGGTATAAAATAAAGATTTTTGACTTACCTAAAGTACAGGCTGGTCGATAGGAACACTAAACACACACAAAAACACACAACCATTCGAGCTTTCGCCACCAGTGGTGGCTTCTTCGGGAAAAAGAGGGAGGAAGGAGAGGAGAAAGGGAAGGATACGGGTTTTAAGGAAGTGGAAAAGGAGCCATTCCAATCCCAGGAGTGGAAGGACTTACCTTAGGGGACAAAAAGGAAGGTAAACAAATACACACACACTCACACATATCCACATCCAAACACACTTAGGCAGACATTTGTAGAAACCAAAGAAGTTGGACAGAGATGCCACTTCAGGCAGAGGCTCTGTCCACAGAACCGAGGCAAAGATGTTAAAGATGGCGGGCGGGAATTAGAATTTAGCGGAGGTTGAGACCAGGCGGGCAACGGGAAGAGAGAATGTGTTGAAGGGCAAGTTCCCATCTCCGGAGTTCTGAAAGATTGGTGTTGGTGGGAAGTATCCAGATAACCCGGACGGTGTAACACTGTGCCAAGATGTGCTGGCCGTGCACCAAGGCATGTTTAGCCACAGGGTGATCCTCATTACCAACAAACACTGTCTGCCTGTGACCGTTCATGCGAATGGACAGTTTGTTGCTGGTCATTCCCACATAGAACGCTTCACAGTGCAGGCATGTCAGTTGGTAAATCACGTGGGTGCTATCGCAAGTGGCTCTGCCCTTGATCGTGTACACCTTCCGGGTTACGGGACTGGAGTAAGTGGTGGTGGAAGGGTGCATAGGGCAGGTTTTACAACGGGGGCGGTTACAAGGGTAGGAGCCAGAGGGTAGGGAAGGTGGTTTGGGGATTTCATATGGATGGACTAGGAGGTTACGGAGGTTAGGTGGGCGGCGGAAAGACACTCTTGGTGGAGTGGGAAGGATGTCATGAAGGATGGATCTCATTGGGCTTGGGATTCAGCCATCCGTGATCTGAAAGCTGACCGTTCCATCGTCATTCTCCCAGCCGACAAGGGATCCACAACCGTGGTACTTGATCGGCGGGAGTATGTGGCTGAGGGACTGCGTCAGCTTTCAGACAATACTACCTACAAAGTTTGTCAACACAATCCTATCCCTGATGTCCAGGCAGAGCTTCAAGGAATCCTCAAAACCTTAGGCCCCCTACAAAACCTTTCACCTAACTCCATTAACCTCATGACCCCACCGACACCCCGCACCCCCACCTTCTACCTACTCCCCAAGATCCACAAACCCAATCATCCCGGCCGCCCCATTGTGGCCGGTTACCAAGCCCCTACTGAACGAATCTCTGCCTACATAGACCAACACCTTCAACCCATCATGTGCAGTCTCCCATCCTTCATCAAAGATACCAACCACTTCCTCGATCGCCTGAAATCCTTGCCTAGCCAGTTACCTCCAGATACCATCCTTGTAACCATTGATGCCACTTCCTTGTACACAAACATCCCACATGCCCAGGGCCTTGCTGCGATGGAGTATTTCCTTTCACGCCGACCACCCAATTCCCTACCTAAAACCTCTTTCCTTAATACCCTAGCCAGCTTCATCCTAACCCACAACTTCTTCACTTTTGAGGGCCAAACATACCAACAACTAAAGGGAACAGCCATGGGAACCAGGATGGCCCCCTCGTACGCCAACTTATTTATGGGACGCTTAGAGGAAGCCTTCCTGGACACCCAAGCCTGTCAACCCAAAGTTTGGTATAGATTCATTGACGACATCTTTATGATTTGGACTCACAGTGAAGAAGACCTCCAGAATTTCCTCTTCAACCTCAACTCCTTTGGTCCCATCAAATTCACCTGGTCCTATTCCAAATCCCATGCCACTTTCCTTGATGTCGACCTCCATCTGTCCAACGGCCAACTTCACACATCCGTCCACATCAAACCAACCAACAAACAACAGTACCTACACTATGACAGCTGCCATCCATTCCACATCAAACGTTCCCTTCCCTACAGCTTAGGTCTTCGTGGCAAACGAGTCTGCTCCAGTCCCGAATCCCTGAACCAGTACACCAACAACCTAATATCAGCTTTCACATCCCGCGGCTATCCTCCTGATCTGGTACAGAAACAAATTTCCAGAGCCACTTCCTCATCCCCCCAAATTCAGAACCTTCCACAGAAGAACCCCAGAAGTGCCCCTCTTGTCACCAGATACTTTCCGGGACTGGAGCGGACTCTGAATGTGGCTCTCCAGCAAGGATACGACTTCCTTAAATCCTGCCCCGAAATGAGATCCATCCTTCATGACATCCTTCCCACTCCACCAAGAGTGTCTTTCCGCCGCCCACCTAACCTCCGTAACCTCCTAGTCCATCCATATGAAATCCCCAAACCACCTTCCCTACCCTCTGGCTCCTACCCTTGTAACCGCCCCCGTTGTAAAACCTGCCCTATGCACCCTTCCACCACCACTTACTCCAGTCCCGTAACCCGGAAGGTGTACACGATCAAGGGCAGAGCCACTTGCGATAGCACCCACGTGATTTACCAACTGACATGCCTGCACTGTGAAGCGTTCTATGTGGGAATGACCAGCAACAAACTGTCCATTCGCATGAACGGTCACAGGCAGACAGTGTTTGTTGGTAATGAGGATCACCCTGTGGCTAAACATGCCTTGGTGCACGGCCAGCACATCTTGGCACAGTGTTACACCGTCCGGGTTATCTGGATACTTCCCACCAACACCAATCTTTCAGAACTCCGGAGATGGGAACTTGCCCTTCAACACATTCTCTCTTCCCGTTGCCCGCCTGGTCTCAACCTCCGCTAAATTCTAATTCCCGCCCGCCATCTTTAACATCTTTGCCTCGGTTCTGTGGACAGAGCCTCTGCCTGAAGTGGCATCTCTGTCCAACTTCTTTGGTTTCTACAAATGTCTGCCTAAGTGTGTTTGGATGTGGATATGTGTGAGTGTGTGTGTATTTGTTTACCTTCCTTTTTGTCCCCTAAGGTAAGTCCGTCCACTCCTGGGATTGGAATGGCTCCTTTTCCACTTCCTTAAAACCCGTATCCTTCCCTTTCTCCTCTCCTTCCTCCCTCTTTTTCCCGAAGAAGCCACCACTGGTGGCGAAAGTTCGAATGGTTGTGTGTTTTTGTGTGTGTTTAGTGTTCCTATCGACCAGCCTGTACTTTAGGTAAGTCAAAAATCTTTATTTTATACCATATTACTATGTTCTCTATTTCCGAATTAGTATGTTGATCAAATGATGGTACTTTTGTGAAATCCTCCAGCATGAAAGATTTCTTAAAGGTTAAATTTAGAACTTCAGCTTTCTGTTTGCTTTCTTCTATTACTGCCCCAGAATGATCAACGAGTGACTTGATAGTGGGCTTTGACCCGTTTATCGATTTTACATAAGACCAGAATTTTTTCAGGTTCTTGGAAAGATCTTTTGCTAAGGTATGACTGTAGTAATTATTGTTTGCTTTGCACATCTATCTTTTTATAGATGGACAAATCTCTACTAACTTTTGCCTGTCATCATTTGCGTTTTCTTTTTTGAACCGAGAGTACAACAGTCTTTGCTTTCTCGGTAACTTTCCAACATTATTATTATACCACTGTGGATCTTTACCATCCTTAATCAACTTTACAGGCACATATTTCTCTAACCCTTGATGAACATTGCACTTAAATTCAGTCCATATTTCTACATCTACATATATAACCTGCAAATCACATTTAAGTGCCTGGCAGAGGGTTCATTAATCACTTTCATAACTTTTCTCTACCATTCCATTCTCTAATAGCATGCAGGAAGAAAGAACACCTAAATCATTCTGATTTTGATCTGATTTCTCTTATTTTATTGGGATGGTCATGTCTCCCTAAGTAGGTGGGTGCTAGCAAAATATTTTCACATTCAGAAGTAAAAATCGGTGATTGAAACTTCGCAAACAGATCATGCCGCAATGAATAACATCTTTCTTTTAATGATTCCACCCCAATTCGTGCAACATTTCCGTGACGCTTTCCCCCCCGTAACGTGATAAAACAAAACGAGCTGCCCTTCTCTGAGCCTTCTCAATCTCTTCTGTCAGTCCCACCTGGTGAGGGTCCCACAAGGGACAACAGTATTCCAGGAGAGGATGCACAAGTGTGATGTAGGCAGTCTCTTTGGTGGAGCTGGTGCATCTTCGAATCGTTCTGCCAATGAAACGTAACCTTTGGTTTGATTCCCCACAATATTTTCTATGTGCTCTCTCCAGTCTAAGTTGTTCATAATTGTAACTCCTAGGTATTTGGTAGAATTTACGACCTTGAGGTTTGACTGATTTATCGTGTAATTGAAGTTCAGCGGATTTCTTTTAGTGGTCATGTGTATTACTTCACATTTTCTTTATTTAGTGTCAATTGCCAATTAGAAATTTTGTCTAAATCGCTTTGCAATTGCTTTTGATCCTCTGTTGACTTCACTAACCGATAAATGACAGCATCATCCGCGATCAGTCTAAGGGAGCTAATCAGATTGTCTCCTAAATCGTTTATAAACACAAGGAAGAGTAGGGGACCTATAACGCTTCCCTGGGGAACGCCAGACATCACTTCTGTTTTACTCCGGAATTCCAGAAATATGGAATCAATTTGAGATCCTTGTCGATGGCACTTAACACTTCATATGAATAAAGGGCAAGCTGTGTTTCGCAAGAGCAACACTTTCTGAATCCGTGTTGACTATTGGTTAATAGGTCGTTCTCTTCAGGTAGTTCATAATTCCTCTACATCCAAAGACCATTCACTTTCTAAGTGCGATCCTAACAATTGCTTTTTGGCTATTCCCAACAAAAACACACTCCTAGCCTTCTTGATTGGTTTATTAACTTTGGTCACCATCAACACTATGACGATATCATGATCATATCTGTTTCTACATAGACATCGTTAATAAGATGAAGCCTGTTTGTAGCTATCAGGTCTAAAATATTTCCATTGTGTGTGGGTTGCCGGTTTAACTGCTCAAGACAGTTTTCGGAGAATGGTCCAAAAGTAGCTCGCACAACTGCTTGTCTGTAACTAGAGAGGTCCCAATCTATACTCTTAAGGTTGATGTCTCCCCTGACTAATATTACATGGCCCGGATACCTACACACTACCTGGAGTAGACTTTCTTTGAATGACTCTAAAACTGCTACAGCAGCACTGGGGGGCCGTTAGAAACACCCAACTATTAACTTTACTTCTTTTAGACCTGTTATACGTGCCCAGGTAACTTCACAGTTACTGTCAACCTCTATCTTAGTAGAAACAATATCTTTGTCCACAGCGATGAATACTCCTCCTCCAGTTGTGTCCAATCTATCTATCCGATATACATTCCAAGCCTTGCTAAATATTTTTGAACTTGCCACATCATGATTTAGCCAGCTTTCGGTACCTAAAACTATATGAGCGCAATAATTTCCATGGAGTGTGACAAATTCGGAAACTTTGTTTTTAATACTTTGAAAGTTTGCGGCTGATATTTTGATAGTTGAATATTTGAGCCGAAAGCGGCCTGAATTCGCTGTCTGAATGTTGACAGGCTAATGCTCATCAGATTTAGTGCCTAGCTTAAAATAAAATCATGTGCGCTCCACAAGTACTTTGCTTCCTTAGTGTAGTGCACCCCTGATCTATCTAGAGGCGTCCTACAATTCCCCACCCAATAACGCAGATCCAGAAATCTGCAGCCATGACTGTCACAGAGTTGGCGAAGCCTCTGGTTCAGACCCTCCACTCGGCTCCAAACCAAAGGAACCGAATCAACCCTGAGAACAATGCTACAAATCGACAGCTCTGCTTGCACCCCGTGTGCGAGGGCAGCAACCTCCACCAATTCCGCCAGCCACCCGTAGGTACTGAGGATGTCCTCCAAACCCAAGCAAACCATGACTTGCAGTCAACTGCAACCTGCACCCTCCATAGCCGCCGACAAGGCCACCTCCACATCTCGGGTGAGGCCCCCCAGCAGACACACCGAGTGCATGTTGGACTTCTTTCTGGATCACGACACTATCTGCCTAAGGCGTACACAGAACACAGTAAACAAATTTTTGCACAAGCAACGCTTTCTGAATCTGTGCTGATTAACAGAATACGCCTGTGACAGTACTGGAATAGGAAGTGCTGGGTGGGTGGATTGGACAATTCTAGCAGTTGGGCCTTCTGCAGGGCATAGGGCTGGAGGGAGGGGGGGGGGGGCATAGGTTGGACTTGGATGTTATGGAGCTTGGGAGGGCAACGGAACACCACTTTAGGAAGGGACACGAAGACAAAAAATCAAAACCTTGGTGAAGGATGCAGTTTAGTTAATCGAGTCCAAGAAAGTACTGCATGACAAGTGGAGCACTTCTTTAGCTGGTTACTGGGGTAGAGGGAGGATTTGGGGTATGTAGGGATATGGCACGGGAGATCTGTTTGTGAACTAGGTCTGTGGTGTAGTTTCAGTCTGAGGAAGCCTTTGTGGGACCTTCAGCATATTGAGAAAGGTAGTTCTTGTCACTGCAGGTACGCCATCCACAGGAGTAAGGGATGGCAACTGTCAAAGTGTAGGTACTGTTGGTAGTTGGTAGATTTAATATGAACATAAGGGTGAATGGAGTCCTCAGTGAGGTGGATGTTAACATCTTCTGAGTTGAGGTTTTGAAGGAAGGGGGATAAGGTGTCCTGGCCCTGAGTTCAGATCATGAGAATACAGTCATTAAACCTCAACCAGATGCTAGGAAGAATTCCTTCACACAGTGCATAAACAAGTTGGCCTAGGAGGGTGCCATATGGCTGCTCATGGCTGTGCAGCAGTTTTGATGGTAAACTTTTTGTCAAAGGAAAAGTAGCTCTTTGTTAGGATAAAGTGGGTGAGGGTTATGATGAATAAATTATCAGGCTTGAATTCAGAGGGACGTTGAAAGAGGTAGTGTTTGAGAGCAGCAAGGCCTTGGGCATTTTGGTGTAAAAGTAAAAACTACGGTATAAATTTTAAAAATGCTATATGTAACAAACTAATAACATAAGAAAATATGTATTTTACAACAATGTAAGCCTATAATAAATACCACAGCACATGAAAATAACTTGTGGGTAAAAAAAAAACATGGAGTTAAAGGAAGTATCACAACTGATACCAGCAATAAATACAGTATAAGCATTTATCGACTTTTGAAAAAAGACTTCGAAAAATCACACATTAGTATACTGTTGTAAAAATTAAATCTCATTATTAATGTAATTGAGATCTGTTAGCCATGAAAAAGTTCAAATGCTCTAACATATCTGTCCAAGTAAAAACAGAAACACTTATTTTACGCAAAACTGTATCTGTTGCATTTATCGAGTTTTGAAACATTCCATTCAGGTATCTATAAATTAACTTGTTATAACTGTGCATGCTACTATGTTGGTCAAACAGCCAGAGCTATGAAGACAAAAATTAATTTAGAAGATACAATTATTTTACACAGAGAAGCTAAAGGGTGAATGCTTGATCTTTGGAAACAACTGGAGACCTTTCAATATCTACAACTTACGTACGACAATTTACTAAATAACCACTTGAATCGCACCTGTAGACAATATTTTGAAGGCTTCAAAAACTGTTAATAATTCCAGTAAGGATTGTCAATAATAATATGTAGTTAGGGAACAACTCACCATACAGATGAATGTTGAGCTGCTGCCTATGAGTGATCGTGTGGATGAGTGTTCATTTCTAAGGAAGGCTGCAGCGGAAAGTTTAGAATTGTGTGTCTGTTTGTGTGTCTTTTATTTGTGTCTGTCAGCAGCTCAACATTCATCTTTATGGTGAGTTGTTCCCTATCTACATATTAACATTCCTTACTGGACCTTCCAATGTTCTTCAAAAACCTGTAGCATTCACAAAATCATCTTACAGCTGCCGGTAGCCTACGTGAATTCTTCATTTCTTCAAAAATCTATAAATCAAATTTACTTTCACTGGTTCTCTTCCATTTATATTTGATATGATATGTGTCTATCCACTTTGTTGCATATATGTCACCTTACTGTAGCCCATGTACTAATCCAGTTTATTTAAGTTCATCTACTCTGTTGTTATTATTATTATTATTGTTCATTTACATATTTGTATTTCAAATGGTGTGTCAGTTAGCACATTTATTCCACTAGACCAATGTAATATTTGACTGTGTATCTTCCCTCAACCTTCTTGCCCCCTTTTTATTTTTATTCTCATATTCCATTTATTTAACAGTGCAGTAAATTCAATGTTAAGTTCTTCCATCAGCAACTTTAGCCACTAAGTGTATATGGTTCAGGGCAAAAAGTGCCACCAGTCCTGATAACCACACTCCCATTCCCATCAGTAGCAGTGAATCTCTTCAAATGCGCTGTCAGTTCATGAAGTTTCCAGATGGATGTAATATTTACAAGACATACCTTTGATTGTAGGGATGTTTCATGTATTATAATATACAATTATAGTAGGTCATACATGCACTTTTGAAGAAGATAGATTTATTTCTGTCAAAACTATTATAAAGGTTTATCAAATCACTGTAGTTGAAAATTATTAACATCAGCTGTTCTAAGGCGAAGTCATGTTTAAGACACCACTAAGTGCAATGCCATTATAAGGCATATGGCACAACATATGACATCACAAGACAGTAGAAACCACATGATGTTTTACATGTCACAACATAACGTGGCATCACAATGTGGCAAAATCTGAAATCAACATAACAGGACTTAAGGTGGTAAGACTTTCATGTGGCTTCATGTGAAGATGATACATACATGAAGTGATACTAAATGTGATATGAGGCATAATTAATATCCAACAAGGGTAATAATACAAATAAGTAAGAAAGTGGAAATATTCTGTTACATTTCAGTGGTTTTTTTTTTTTTTTTTTTTTTTTTTTTTTTTCAGATAAGCCTAGCTAGAAGCTGTTCTCCACTTCTACATCTTTGACTGCAACCAGCACATATTCCCCTTTAGTTATGATGTGTGAGCAGCATTCTAGGTTCCCACTTTTATTCTATCACAGTTAAGTAGCTATCAAAGTCAACAAAAGTTTTGAATTATATCTCCAAAATTTCTTCGCTAAAAATTGAATTAACACCATCTACACAATTATTTTACTGGACTTACTTAAAAGCAATGAGGAGGTACTGGCATACTTACTTACTGCCAGGGCCATTGAACCATAGCTGGTCCTTAGACTCACATACAACAGTACACCATTCCTCTCTATCTTCAGGTTTTTCTTTATTCCTTCCCACCTTCAGCAGATCCTTCCTAATATCATCCATCCAATAATTCTTGGCCTTCCTAGAGGTCTCTTTCCCTCCAGGCTGTTTACCATCACATATTCAACAATGTTGGTTTCTTTTAACCACATGACTATAGTATCTCCTTCTGTGGCTTTCCACTATGGCTAGTATATCTGGCTCTTTGCACATGTCCCAGATCTCCCCATTGCATCTTATCCACCAACAATTATTTCCTGTTACTGGTCCATATATTTTCCTCAGTACCTTGTTCTAAAATGTGATCAAACTTCAAGTGCCTTCTGTGTCACTGTCCATGTTTCACTGGCATAACTCACCAATGGCATGATGATTGCCTCATATGTTCTCAGTTGCATTGTATATGACAACTGTTTTGACTCACACATTGAATGTAATGCATGCATGGGACAATTACCTGCTTGTATACTTGTTAAAATTTCAGTCTCAATATTGTTGATGGTAACAAATGATAATTTCTAAGTATGTAGTACTGCCTACTGTTTCAATTTCTATATTTTTGATATTTATACTGGATGGTATGTTCTGTTCTGTCCTTCTCTTGCTACTACTTGGTCCTAGCCTCATTTATTGTTAGTCCCATTCTTCCAGCTTTGTCCATGAGCTCCCCCCCCCCTCCCCGTTTCCTCCTCCAACTCCAAGGTACTGGCATATCTTTACTAAAAGAAGGGGTTAACTGGTAGCACATATTCCAAGACATCAAGTAAGTATTGGAGGGAAGTATGGGGAAGGAGGGGGGGGGACTGTACAGAGAGACCAATAGATGAATGCAGCAAGCTGCTTCAAATGGATGTGGATTGCTATTCTTATTCAGAAATTAATGTGTGTGCACAGGACAGTAGTGTGGAGAGCCGTGGGGGTGAAGTGTGTGTGTGTGAATTAAGTCTTGAGATATTGTGTGAATCTTTTTCTGATGAAGGCCATGGCCAAAAATGTAAGCCATGTGAATCTGATTGTCTATTTAACAAGCTTATCTGTGTCAAGCATTTGTCTTTACATTGAGTTGTTCTCTACCCTCTATCATTGACATTCCAACTTGGACTTTCCATTGTTAACATTCAAATAATATTTTTATCAACATAAGAATGTGTTGTTACCTTGAAATTAAAGCTTAAAAAATAATTAAATTTCAGGATTTGGTCACCTGATCCAAATTGCCTGAAGCTCTGGTGAAGTTACTGTTCTGGTTTAAGACAAAAGCTATACCAGTGATCTAGCAATGTTAGTCAAAGTCACTACCTTTTTTCTGTCGTACTTCTGCTAAAAGGTTAGGTATTTAGTGATGGAAGACAACTTTATAACTTTTAAGCAACATTTTAAATTTTGGTGTCAAAGTTGGTTGTGGGAACTAACAAAGTTTTTTGCTTGAAATGTTCAAATGTTTGTAAAGCTTAAGGGACTTAACTGCAGGATCATTAGTCCCTAAACTTACAAACTACTTATGAACTACCTTATACTAAAGACGACACAAATATCCATACCCAAGGGGGGATTCGAACTCCCGACAGAGAACAGCTGCGCACACCGCAACATGGCACTCCAGTAAGCGCAGCTAATCTGCTGCACTTATGACCTCATATTCTTTTTTTTTCCAAATACTACCCACATATCCTGGAAAGAAGAAACACGAAAACTACATTTTAAGTAAGATATACCTACATTTAGAGATTATTGTTGCTTGTTTGTGTCAACAGACTGACTAACGGTAGATACTATTATACATCATAGACTTCTGTGTAAATGTGAATTGCTTCTTGGATTTAGTCTTCATTTTTGTATCAAATGCATCCTGCTTTAAAATGGCCACCGTAAAAATAGGAAATGTGAACTTCTACATTTAGAGCTAGCTGCCCTTCTTTGCACCAACTTGAAATTTTATCATCCTGTATGCTACTACAGTCAATAAAAGAAGTCACCCTTCCATACACCACAGCATCATCGGCAAACAGCCTCAAATTAAACTGTCCATCAGACATAGATAGAAAATAATAGTAGTCCTGTAACATTCCCCTGGGGCACGCCAAACGATACAGTCTCTGATGAACACTCGCCGTTGAGAACAACATACTGCGTTCTATTACTTAGGAAGTCTTCCAACCAGTCACAAATATGTGAACCTATTCTGTATGCTCATATCTTCGTTAGCAGTGTTACACCGCATCAAACGCCTTTTTGAAATCAAGAAAAACACAATCCGCCTGTTGCCCCTCATCCATGGCTCACAAGATGTCATGTGTGAAAAGGGCAAGCCGAGTTTAATATGAACGATGTTCCCTAAACCCATGCTGATTCATACAAAGAAGCTTTTCTGTCTCTTTACTATATTCGAACTGAGAATATGCTCAAAAATTCTACAGGAAACTGACGTCAATGTTACTGTCCTGTAATTATGTTGGTCAGTTCTCCTTCCTTTCTTATAAATGGGAGTCACCTGTGCTTTTTTCCAATTACTAGGAACTTTGCGCTGAATTAAAGATTTGCGATAAATGCAAGCTAAGTAGGGGGCCAATGCCACAGAATACTCTTTGTAAAATCGAACTGGTATCCCATCCAGACCAGCAGACTTTTTCGTATTTAGCTCTCTCAGCCGCTTCTCTACACCGGAAATACCATACCTATTACTATGTCCTCCATTTCGGAATTACATTGATCAAATGATGGTCCATTTGTGCGGTCCTCCTGCGTGAAAGATTTCTTAAAAGTTAAATTTAGAAATTCAGCTTTCCGTTTGCTTTTTTCTATTACTGCCCTGGAATGATCGATGAGTGACTGGATAATGGGCTTTCACCTGTTTATCGATTTTACATAGGACCAGAATTTTTTCAGGTTCTCGGAAAGATCTTTTGCTGAAGTATGGCTGTGGTAAATTATTGTATTCTTTGCACATCAATGTTTTCATAGACACACGAATCTCTGCTAACTTTTGCCTGTCATCATTTGTGTGTTCTTTTTTGAACGGCGAGTGCAACAGCTGTTGCTTTCTCATTAGCTTTATAACATCATTATTATACCACGGTGGATTGTTTTCCTTCCTTAATCGACTTCACAGGCACATATTGCCGCAAGACACCACATAAACCGACTGCCAGCGTGGTGCAGGTAGTGCCGGAATACAAGGGATATACTGAGTTCATCCTTCCGAAAGTCCATATTATCAGAAGAACAATGGACATGAAACCAGTGGTAAGACAGCTGCACATCAGACACCCGTCAGTGTTCTCTGGAGACGCTGGACAGGACCCCAACAAATGGCTAAAAGGGTTCGACCGAGTTGCCAAGTATAACAGGTGGGATAATACAATATGCTTGGCCAACGTTTATTTTTACCTGGATGGAACAGCCCAGCAATGGCTCGAAAACAACAAAGAGAAGCTGAATGACTGGGAACGTTCCAGACGGAACTCAAGAAGACTTTGGAGACCACCAGCAACAAATCTGCACGGTGGAAGAACAACTGAAGAACCGGGCCCAATGACATGGTGAGCCAACACAGTCATACATACAGAATGTTTTGGCCCTGTGGAACAAAGTCTATCTGAATATGACTGAAACCAACAAAATCACGCACCTGATGAAGGGTATAGCAGAAGACATGTACCAAGCCCACTTCTGATAAAAGATGTCGCCTGGGATTCGTGAAGACCCTAGACAGAATCAGACACAGGTATTACTGGAAAGGTCTCTACCGATCTGTCAAGCAGTATGTGAGTCACTGTAAAGCTGTAAAGAGTGCCAGCAAAGGAAGCATGTGCCGGAATTACCTTCATGGCATCTCATACCGATTCCGTCGGCAGAGGCTCCATTCCAGCGAGTTGGGATCGACCTTTTAGGAAGGTTCCTGAAGTCGACAACCAGTAACCGATGGATAATAGTCTGCACTGACTACCTCACACGCTACGATGTCATCAAACCAGTGCCGATTGCAGAAGCTCCAGAGATCGCAAAATTCCTTGTAGAAGACATTATTTTGAAGCATGGAGCACCACATGTCAGACAAATGGTCTTACGGAACGTTTTAACAAGATGTTAGCAGATATGCTGTCGATGTACGTTGATGTTGAGCAGAAGGATTGAGATACAATCCTGCCAGTTGTGACATTTGCTTATAACACTGCAAGATAAGAGAGAGCGCAGGCTTCATGCCGTTTTTCCGGCTCCATGACCATGAAGCTGAGACGACAATGGATACGCTGTTCCCGTTCCAACCGGACGACACTCAAGATGACTATGTTTAACAGCTCATCACCAGAGTCAAAGAAGCAAGACAGCTGGCTCGCATACGGACACTGGACGCCCAGGAGAAGGACCGTCAGCGGTATAACAACAAGCAACGCCCTGTTGTGTACAGCCCAGGAGATCTGGTATAGATTTTCACCCCTGTATGGAAGGTTGGACTGTCGGAAAAGTTATTGAAGCGATACTTTGGTCCGTATCATGTCATAAGCTGCCTGTCAGACGTCATATATAAAGTTGAGGATTATGAGCAGTCGTCGAAACGACAAAAACAAAGAGACATTGTTCACGTCCTGCGCATGAAGGCTTACTAAGATGACAAAGAGCAGGTAGGCAACAATGGCTTCTTGTTCAAGGACTCTGAGGACAGTAATGTTACTGATGAAGCTACAACAGGAACGTCTGTTGTCGATAATCGTGGAAAAGGGAAGTATTCTCTAGAACTTCCATAGAGAGGACCCATGACAAGGTCAAGATCCAGGACATTGCAGCTGGCTCCACATGAAACATAACAGCGGGTCGCTGTTTTTCCGGGAGAGGGAGCAATGCCACAATACACAACATAAACCAACTGCCAGTGTGGCGCAGGGGATAGCGTCACCAACTGTGGTGCTGAAGGTCGGCAGTTCAATCCCGTCCACTGATAAAAATTGATTTCTTTGTAATTAAAACCTCCAGAATGTTCTACATCTTTCTTATGTTCCCTTGTAAATTCTACTTGTTTCTTATGTTAACTGTTGTTCTAATTTCTGGTACATTCTGTCTGTGTATAAATAGCAGAGCACTCTGCCCGAGAGACAGTTATTGCTGTGTGTATGTTAAGTTCGTAATAAACCTGCTTTCAATATAAGTGCTGTGTTCAGTTGCCTTCAAAGTCAAGCCTGCTTCCCTTCATTTACAATGCATTTAAATTTAGTCCACAATTCCTCTACATCCATTGGACCGGAACTAAATGAAGTCCATTCATTTTCTTAGTGCGATCCTAACAATTGCTTATCTGCTCTTTCTAACAAAAACTCTCTCCTAGCCTTCTTGACTCATTGATGAACTTTGGTCACCATTGATGCTATGACGGTATCATGATCACTTACTTCTGTCTCTATACAGACATTGTTAATAAGGTCAGGCCTGTTTGTAGCTGTAAGGTCTAAAATATTTCAATTGCGTGCAGGTTGTGGGCGTAACTGCTCAAGACAGTTTTCGGAGAATGTATCCAAAAGTAGCTCGGAAGACTGCTTGTCTGTACCGCCTGAAATGAAACTAGATAGGTCCCAATCTATACACTTTAGGTTCAGGTTTATGAGGTTGAGATTCACATTAATTTGTGTGTATATATAAATTAAACTGACCCACTTATTTTCATATACCATCATGCACTTTTTCCGCCCTGTTTCATTACAAAGAAACTTAACAGGTTATTTAGAAACAAAGGGGGATAAGTAATTGTATATAAGACGACACATATTTTGCTTCACTTGACAAGACTTAATATTTTCCAAGAAAAATGATGATCAAACTTATGATGTGGCTTCATCTGTTTGAGGTATTTATATGACACTCACTTACAAACAGAGTGTTAGCTTACAAATATTAAAATAGAATCCTGTTTCTTCTCCACCCTCTCTGCCCCCACCCGGAAAGCTCTCTCTCTACCCCTCCTTTCTGCAAAGGAATGTAATACTGTGAAATAAATGGAATTATTGACTAAATAGGTAAGCATTTCAAATTTTATTAAAAATAGTGATTACCACCCCATCATGTCAATGGCATATATCTATCATATTTAGAAGTACCATATCATTGAATTCTTGAACATCTATCGATATTTTAATACCAGATTTCAATGTCAATATTAATAATGCTGTATGTGTGGAATTGTTTTTTGAAGAGCTTTCAAATGCAGGTATAAATAGAAAATGTGTGGTAATGAGTAGAGCTCAAAAAACAGAGGGACAATAAGAAAATGAAGATCAAGCTTCTATGGGCACCTCTGCCAAATGAGTGAAAACAAGGTAAAGAAAAAAATATTCCTGTATATCTGGAAAACGAAATCAGCAATAGCATGGACTTCAGAAACAAAAACAGAAGTAGGCAATAAAAAGCAACAAAGTACCTGAAATAAGAGAGAAACCTTTTTAATACATCTCAAAGGGTTTCAAAGCAGAGGAAAGAGAGAGAGAGAGAGAGAGAGAGAGAGAGAGAGAGAGAGAGAGAGAGAGAGTTGTGGGGTTGGTCTTTTTAGGATAATTTTGGGACTGGAGTAACACCTTACAGCATATTCCCCTGACCCAAAATTGTCCATGACTGAATCTACAATAGCTTATTGTTCCATACCCTACAATTCCTTCCCTATCTGTCATAAACCTCGGCAAATTTCTCCCTCCTTTACCACAGCCTCCACTATATTATTTTGCCCTTCTCTACTCCTCCTCATTTCCACCCTTCCCCTCCTCCAGTCACGCATTCCTAAGCTACATCTTTCCACCTACCATGCTCCGTAACACAGTATTTCCACCCCTCACCTAACCTAACACACTCCCTTTCTCCCTCCCTTCCTCTTCCATTCTCACTCGAAGGAGCATCACTGCCGAGCGTTATTCAGAATGCAGCAGTCAGAGAGAATGCTTGTGTGTTAGTGAGTTATGCCTGTAACTGTATGAATGAGTGTGTGTTACATACAGATGAAAGCTGTGAGCGAGAGCTACAAGTGTGTGTGTGTGTGTGTGTGTGTGTGCGTGTTTGCGCGAACAATTGCCTTTTTATTTTGTTTGTCTGTGGGTTTAAGAATGTCATTGCATTGTGTTACAAGTTATCCACATTATGTTGTAAAATACTAACATGGACTATCCACCAATAGTGCCCTTTCTTTAATTTTGATTGTTAAATGGTTGATGAACAGAAATATGTAACGAATTAGTTTAATTTAGTGAAATATTTTTGTTCGTAGAAATTGTATGCCACATTTTTAAAGAAGTAAAAATCATCTAAATTTTGTAGAACCACTTGAATCTAACAAACACGGTGGTAACAATACAAGTGTGAGAAAAAGGATGCACCAATGTAAAAATAACAAAAAGATATCATAATATTAATAGTGGTATTTAACCAGTATCCCAACCCAACAACTTAAAGAAAAAGAAAACACTATTTTACAGTAAAATTAAATGGTGATAACACTTCCATCGTATAGGGACTATGTTGTATTTTAAGTACGGCATGTGTCAAACATTATAAAATGGCAGTCATTCAAGAAATGTGAAACAAAAAGAAATGGAAACCACAAAGGCAATTAAGTAGGGAGATCCATTTCACATCAGTCTTAGAATAAGATGAATATTTGTTGGAGGTGTAGGAATTATTTTTAATGTAGTGGCTATCCCAGTAATTTACAGATAAACTATTCCCTTCTGTTAATATATGTATTGAGTCAATAACCATTAAATGGCTGCTCTTCCCAATGGATCCTATAGACGGCAATTAATGAATCAATTAATTCAAATCTCTTGACAAAAACAAATGATATTATGAATTCTTGAAAAATTTGACTTATTTTGTTAAGCAGAAACTGATATAATAAAAACATGATAATTTAACTCTAGGCATTTCTATGCAAGTTCATCACACATACTTCTATTACAAGAAATCATTTTGAGGAGCTGAAGGTGGCAATGAAAATGAAAGAAAACCGACAATGACCATTCAGTGAATGATGACAGACAAACCATTATAGAAATGTCACAGCATATTTTACCATTTCATAGTTGAAGACAGCATACAAGCATTAAAAACACCATGCAGAATATATAGGATGGTCAACTGGACTATGAACAATGTATACTTATTTCAAATTGGAAGAATGTACACTGTTACATCATTTCCAAGTAGAGACATGTCCGAGTTCCTAACAAATATCGAAGGGGGGCAAAAAAAGAAAAGCTATTGTATGTGAACCCAAGAATTTGTTTTGAAAATTAATATTACAACACACTGTCTCATTAAGCACAAAGTACAGCAGTTTGCAAAATATGAACAAACTGACATACAGAAAGGGGAGGAGAGAAGGTGGTCTTCAAATGTTATGGCATCATTCTCATTACAATTGGGATGAAAAATGAGGGGAAACCTGGTATTATTCAGAATTTACTGTAGTGTAAAAAACTCTTAAAATGTGTTAGGGAGCAGAAAATGTAGCATCTATATTTTAAGAAATTTGTGGTTATTTTGGGCAAAATTCAGATCTATTTTTGGGCAACAATTGCATTTTTTCAAACGATTAAACACACTATTAAGTTGTCAAGCTGCTCGCATGACAAAGCAACCTTAACACTGGTTAAGCACTGTCTGACTGGAAAGTTCTCCTTTAGAAAATCTTCAACATTTTTTCTGAGACAGTACTGGTTTTCTTCTTGTAGCTGTATTTAAGTTTTCATTTGGAGTGTTCTGTTGAGAAGCAGCAGCAATTTCCTACAAGTGAACTTGATGCATCTCAGAATTTGTTCTTTCAACCTAACATGTTGAGTTTTTAACATTAAAAAATTTCTTAACTGAATTAATATCAATTCTTTAGACTGACTGTACAAGAAGAGAACAATAAACAACATAGTAGACAAAATGCTGTAAAACTTAACTGACAATATTGCACACTTCATGTAACCTCATAACAATATCCTATGTACTAAAAAGAGAAGGAGCTGAGTAAAAGAATAAAGAGGCAGAGAGGGGGGGGGGGGGGGAAGGTGTAGGTGTGTGTGTGTGTGTGTGTGTGTGTGTGTGTGTGTGTGTGTGTGTGTGTGTGTGTGTGTGTGTGTGTGTGTCCATCCACTAATACACATTAACTGTGAATCAAAAGTAATTTTTGCAGCCACAAAGCAGGTACAATATTGTGTAATAATATTCTGCCATACTAAGGTATTATTATGTCTGCATTTCTGTGATTCAATTGAACTAAAACCAATAACTTCCTTTTTATTACTATTATCAATTATTCCAAGAAGAATGGAATTTTATTGTTGTGTGTATGTTCAGGGAAGGGTAAAAATAAAGAAATAAAAGTTGGCTTTGAAACATTCTTTATGTTTCTAGTTAAAGAAACGCTATACATCATTTGACTGATCCCTTTACAAAGGATCACATTAAAAACTGCTCACTCAAAACCGCCGAATTCATCTGCGATTTTTTCTACCAAAAAGAATTCTTTACAACGAATTAAAATTATCTACAAATATTTTGCTTTGACATACGAAAAAATTACAAGATGTTCACATCAATTCTAAGTCTTTTTACAAGCATCGTTTGTTTAAAAAAAATACAACAACAACAAAGGGATAGTTTGGCCTCAGGAATTTAAAATTCCCTTCAAGAACACTGATGGCCCAAATTCCACATTTCTCTTATCTCTGTACATTTTACAGGCATTTGAATTTACAAAATGCGAGAACACAGAAAATTATAATAATGGGCTTGCCACCCCACTTCACTTTCTAAGAACAAAGCATATTATCAATTATACTATGACAAATATACAGTCAGTATTTCTCAACTGTTTTCACCAAACACGTAGATAAAATTTGGCCACAGAAATTTTCAACCGCACACACTACTTGGACCACAGCCTCCATAAATGCTCTGTATTATAACTCTCGAGATTACAAAATGTTGCAGGACGACACGAGACATGGCAGCACCTATTGAAGCAACTAATAACCGATTTAACTTCATTTTATAAAGGTAAGTGAAATTCTGTAAAGTTCCGAATCCATAGAATTTTATCTCATAAAATTACTCTGACAAGTTATTCTGAAAGACACATATTAAGTCATAAAGAAAAAAATAACTATTTCTTTGATCAAAAATATAATTGCCGAGATTGCTCACTCACTAAAAAAAGTATTTATTCTTCCTTATATTTAGAAAAACAATCACCGGATTCATAGTATGTCACTTCCGCAAGATCCCTACTTCAGAAGAATCGGTCGGCAGAACATTATTTTTGCAAATCAAACTTTTGTCCCTTGAAGATACCTGAGGGGACAAATTCAATATCTACAACACAATATTACATTACTATTAAATTACACGCATACTCTCTTTTAATAATAAAATAAATTAGCACTCAGACACAACATAAGTCGTACAATGTCGCTCACATGTGGTTCAACAATTTATACACGTCCTGTCGCAACAATACGATCGCACACAAATTCTCGCATCAGCAGCTGACGAAATAAAGGAACCTATCTAGAGGAGAAAAAAGGACACTGGAATAAAATATAAAAGGTACGGTAATAAATTAGAACGTCTCACTGCTGACACAACTGCTTCCTAAACACATTATCATCGTGACTGAGATGACTCCTCTTTCTTGTGCAAGTCTACAACGTGGGGTGGCGGTGCAGCAGGGGAGCTCGGGCAAGCCACTTTGTGGGCCATGGTTGGCAGTGATGTCCGATGGTGCAAGTGGTGGTTATTGGGGCTGGGTGCCTTTGCACGCTGATGTGGCTGTGGGAACGACTGGAAAAGTTTTGCACGCTGCTGCTCCTCTTCTTCGGCACGGAAAGCAGCGGCTACAAGAGGATTAAAACGTAACTGAACAGGGTCAAAACGGTACGCACTGTCTCTGAAGGGATCAGAAGGAGGCCAACCAGGGGGTGCCGGCCCAGGTGCAAAATGTGGGGGCGGTATGGGTGGCGGGGGACGCAATGATCCAGGCGGAGCGTGCCTCGCTGTCAGATAGTGGTAACCTGTCCTTCCCAAAAGTACTACATCGTCCTCTTTGGGGCGGGGTTCCTCCTTCACCCGTATGGCATCTTCGGGAGCAGCACCGGCAGCTGACGTTCCGTTTCGTAAGGGAGATCTGTCACGCACTACTGCCTGTTTGGCATGCTGTTGCTGTTGGTGTTGATGCTGTTGTTGCTGTTGCTGTTGTTGCTGCTGCTGCTGCTGTTGTATCAAGCGCTCTCTTTCGCGTTCCAGTTCGCGACGTTCCTTCTCACGACGCTCACGTTCTCGTTCCCGTTCAGCCTCCAACTTCCGCTGCTTCTCTCGTTCCCGTTGTTCTTCGCGTTCTCTCTCCCTGCGACAACGTTCCCTTTCACGTTCTCTTTCTTCTAATTCTGCTCTCCTCTCGAGCATGCTCGGTTCTGGCTTCAGACCCCAGGGACCGGCAGCAGCGGCAGCTGCCGCTGCGGCTGCAGTTACTGGAAAACCGGCTGTTGTTCGTTGTAACCTGTGAAACCATCAAAAAGATAAATAAATTTACATATTTTCTTTTTTTGCTACCCCTAAATGATACTATAAAGTACAAGCATGTATCTGTTCAACATTGAGTGTTCCACGTGTTTCTTGCTTTACTTAATTTTGGACAAAGAAACTGCACTGAGAATCTAAATGTTTGTAGCATTTGTATCCGTGCTCTACAAAACTTTTTAACAGGAAGGATCAACATACAAAAGTGACAAAGAGAAAAAGAAGAAGAAAACGGACACACACACACACACACACACACACACACACACACACACACACACAACAGGCACAATAGGAAGCATGGGCATAATTATCATTTTTCCTTTTCGACACACTGAACAGTGTGTTTTCCTCTTAGTGAAGTTAACAATTATACAGAATATAAAAAGAGAAAATGCTGGATATTGAAATGTATGGTAGTGCAGACATTGATACATTCTATATGGTGTACCCTTGAAGAGAAGAACTGAAGAGGAAAGTAATAATCAAGAAGCAGATGGAGTCACTCTAAGAGTGAAACATACCAGAATAAAAATTATGAGTACTATATCGATCACAATATGGTATAAATAAACATAGAGGCACCATGTCACTAAACTAAATTATGTCTTTCAAGGACATTAATGAAATATAGAAGATAGGTGGCAGAAAGTTGAAGTGCAAAGAATACATGATCTTCCAGTATTTAGGATACAGTATATTGGGAAGAAATTAAAGTTGGTGTCCCACAAGGGTCCATCTTAAGACCACTGGTTTTTCTTGTGTACAATAATGACATTTTGTCAGTTACACTGGCAGAAGCATAGTTCATTTTGTGTGCAGATGATGCAAGTATTGCAATAAATAGCATGTCGAGTATAGTTCTAGAAAGGCCTGCTGATGATATTTTCATGAATATTGATACATGGGTTAAAGTCAAATCACTGACATTAAACTTTGAAAAGACTCACTACATGCAGTTCAGAAAATGTAAACGGTTTCTTCCCAGCATATGAATGAAATATGAAGAAGAGCAGATAGAAGAGGTTGACAGTAATAAATTCCTGGGATTACCGCTTGATAATAAATTCAGTTGGGAGGAGCACACCACAGAACTGCAGAAATAACTTAACAAATCTGTATTTGTAGTATGATTTTTATTAGATGTAGGAGACATAAAAATAAAAAAAGTTTGCATACTTTCATTCCATAATGTCGTATGGTATAATTTTCTGCGGTAATTCTTTAAGGGAAGCAAAAGTGTCCAAAAGTGTATAATACATATTATTTGTGGAGTAAATTCACAAGCATACTGCAGGAGTATCTTCACAGAACTGAATATACTAACTACTGCCCTCAGTATATTTATTTAATGTTATTTGTCATAAATAATAACCAAATTATGTATGTATCTGTATTCATATTATTAGTATTATTATATTATCAGCCCCCCCCCCAAAAAAAAAATAATTACATGTTCCACATCCATGAGGATCTTGTTAACAAACAATAAAGCTAATCTAATCTAATGACAAGTCATGGCTCTTGCAACACAGTAATGTACCCACGTATTCATTACTATTTGTTCATGACTACTGCACAAAAATGAAATCACTGTGCTGTCTCATCCCCTTTGGACACCAGACCTAGCCCCTGCAGCCATATTTTTATTTCCAAGGCGAATATTTCAGTGGAATTATCATATTGCCCAACAATAAATGAAATAATAGAAAAATTTGCAAATAGCACAATGCGTGATCAAGAAAGAGACGTAGGAAGAGTGCTGCTGGAAGTGGATATAGCACTAGGAAAGGTTATCGATTGTGGGTACGACTATTTCAAAGGGAATCATGCACAATAAGTTAAGCAGAAGAAAATTTTGTGGACAAAGATTCGGATTTTTTTAGCAGCCTTTGTGTTTTACCTTGAACAGGAAAGGCAACTGGGTTTTTACCAATACATGTAGTAAAAACATTTGTACAAACAGAAGCTCACTAAGAGTAAACAATTAAAAGTAATTTATTAATACTGTGCATCCACTGAGTATCTTCCAATCAAAGCTTCTACAATTTTTTGGGCCTTTCATGAATCAGATCGAAACTCTCAGTAAAATAATACTACAATTAATTACCAATTGTCAATGGACTTATTTTCTGTGTAGACTTTCCACTTTCTTATACTATTTCTGCAGTTACATGGCCAATGCAAGAGACATGAAGGGAACAAAAGTTATGAATATCACTGTGTGTGTGTGTGTGTGTGTGTGTGTGTGTGTGTGTGTAAGAAAAATTAATGCAAACTGTGATTTACATGTAGAGGGTCTTTTGAGGCCAGAAAAAAATTCATTAGATATTTCTTGTCTTGTCTGAAGTCGTTACTTCTACTTAACTACTAACCTGCTCCAGTGATCATGGACTGGCCCAAGTGCTCCCAGAGGTGGGAGATCTCTGGGAGGAGGAAATACTGATGCTCCAAGTCCAGGAAAAGCTGAGTTAGGTCCAGCAAAGGTAGCTGGATAGCGACCAAATGGAGATACTCCACTCGCTGAAAATAGAAGTGTTATATTGTGATTACATAAATAATACATACAGATCAATACTAAATTAGAGGACATTTTGAGTTCAAAAACTTTTGAAAATAAACTAGTGGCTAAAATCATTCTCTTTACCCTTTAACTGCCCAGTTCTTTTCCCAATAGTTATTTTTTTCCCTCTGCAAAACAAAGTGTAAGTATTCTCAAATGCTGAAGATTCAGATTCTGATGTAAAGTTGAATCACATCTGTGATTCATTGGTATGAATTATCTAGTGATGTATCTTAGTTTTTACTTTGGCTAACAAGTACAATTCCAATTTCACATGGAGCCCAATACTGATCTGTCACTGTTTGTAGGAAGAAAGCTTAATTCACATTACTACACGACTTCATCTTACCTAGATGTGAAGCAGGTGGATTAAGAAACGTAGCTGGGTGAGGCCCCGCATCAAAAGGTGGTGTTCTGTGGGTGGCAGCAAGCGTTGTTGCAAATGGAGGTAGGTCATGTGGCCTTGTAGGTGGAAACAAATGGTTTGGTGGCCGTAACAAGTCAGCCTTCCCTGCTCCAGCCTTAGCTTCAGCTTGTTGCTTCTGCTGGTGGTGGTATATTTCCCAAGCAATGCGAACGTGCATTGCATTCCAACGTCCAGTTTTCTGCAACAAGACAATACACAATTACAGAGTTATTATGTACAACAAATTTGGCACTGCTCTTATCAATCAAACTGAAATTATCAGATCACCAATGGTACTATTTGTGTTTGAGAAAAGTCTATCACCACTCCTGCTGATTCACTTACACCAGTATTTTTCAAACCTTTTGAATATGGAAACCCCTTCCAAGTAATCTAGCAATCCACTTCCAAATAAAAATATTCTGGCAACCCTTCCCCAAAATTCACAAACCCTGACAAATTTTGTTATCTCAAAGGCAACAAATTTAATTTTCTTTCTGTTGATGCAGTTTTCTTGTAATTTTTTCCTTCTTCAATGCAAGACATTATCCCATTTTTATGCGACTTCCTACCAAAATATATAGTGTTTTGGATATCAGGCAAGACTTGGAAGTAAATTATGCTCATAAAGAAAGGTTCCACTCTATGAACAATCTGCAAAAAAGAACTTATTTTCCAAAATTTATGACAATTATTGCACCTTGTTCATTTACATTCCTGAAAACTGTTTTCAGGCTTTGCACTTATTCATCGTTAATATATTATGCTATAAAACAATCTATGTTTATTCAGTTCACAACTCTTTGTATTCAGACAGGCATTGGGCTAAATGTTTTATGGTGCAAGTACTTATGACTGAGACCTCCTGACAACTCTTTGTCCCGCCCCCCCCCCCCCCCCGCCCCTCTCCCCAGAGGATCATGACCCACTGGTTGAAAAACACTGAGTTACAATGTGGAATCATGGTGCAGTAAAAACATAAAAATAATTATTTACATCTATTGAACTATCTCTATTTCACACAAGCAATGGGAGAAGAAATTTAAGTGCAACAACAAAACTAACTAAAATAACATTTGCTTCCTAAAGAAGACAAGTTTTAATGTTTGTCATTTTGCCTGCAACAAATAAATCAATATTTTCACTTACAGGTGTCTGAATTTCTTTATTGTAAACAAGAAAAAAGCATTCTGTATTCACCTCCTAATTTCATCACTAAAAGGAGGGGTTTCAGATACCATAATTGCAAGCATATAACATGCACTTTAATCCCTACAAAACTTGGTCCAAAAACTAGATGTGTCTAATCCACTGCTTGCCAGTTAAGTTAGGTAACTAAAAGTTCCATTTATTTTCAACGGATTTTAAAAAAAAAAAAAAAATGGTGTGAAATGTGGGAAATAATTTTTTAAGTGGGAAAATTAGCTTTAAGGTTCTCTTACATTTTCGTAGTTTATATTAGATATATGTACATAATAGCACCAAAATACCCATCAGGAGCTTTATTATGTAATAAAGGTTATCTGAATGTTGTACTATTTTTAGTGCCAAATGTAAACTGGTAACTTTATAGGAAGTAGAAACTTTCGACATTATTTCATGCATCATAATCAATGTTTTCATCAATCCTGTAACTGTGTCATACATTATTTGAATAATGAAACACTGCTCACACATTACTCCATGTCTCGCCTGACGGTATTTGCAAATTTATTCATGTTCTGAAAAGCAAATATGTACGTAAGTTGTTTTTTTTTTTTTTTTTTTTTTTTTTTTTTTTTTTTTTTTTTTTTTTGTGGTGATGTTTTTACAGTGTCTGCGTCTCACAGTTGTCATATTTTTTTAGGTTAAAACATGTTTTGTCCCATACAGTGCACCGAGCAATACACAGACGCAAACCATCTGTTGTTGACACAGTTTATGGAACATCACAACAATACTTCATAATTATTTGCACTTCAAAATAAATTCTAAAAAGGCGTCATTTTAAACTTGAAATTCCCCTGCTTGTCGTGTGTAAGCAGGGCCACCTATATGACAAAGTCATAAACCTTTGAGACAAAGATGGGCAACTACTTATTAAATGAACATGGAGACAAGACTTCACAGCGTGGTACAGGATGCTACACTGTCCACAAAATAAGGCAAATGTAAAAATTGGAGTAGGGTTCTCCTTAAACAATTTTTTTCTAAGCAGAATTTGAGGATATTGTGACTGATCACGATAGAAAAGATTCTGAAATATCAAGTAATTAACTTGCTCATTACACGCAAGAACACAATGCGGGCAATATTGTCGGAGCAGTAACTAACTCAACCACAACATTTGTATATGACAGTTCCAAATGATACTGAGCTTAAAGTCCAGGTGTTAAAGAAGGATAATGTTGCAGTATTTGAACCAAGTTTGATGATCTTTACTGTGGACAACCCCTAGAACAGAGATGGCTAAATGTAATTTTGTCAGTGTGTGCATGTCTGCAATGGATGCCCACAATAACTGTCAAGAAGTAGTCCCCTCTCCACTTCTCTGCAAATATTGCTAGAAGCGCACAGAAAGAGGGGCTTTTCTACTTTGTCTCTTTAATGTTATCGATGGCAAAAAGTCACTGACTGTTGTGGAAGATAAAAATTTAAGGGAATGAAATGGCTGAAGAGCTGATTGGATACTTAAAACTTAAATGATGACCCCTGTAAATACTACACTTCTTATCTGTAACTGACCTTACAAAATATTTACACTCGGGCTGCTGAAACTTTTACAAATAACAAGTGAAGCGCAAGAAGCTACTTGCTAGAAATGATCCAATCACAATGTGGTAAACACCTCCGCTGGTCACATGGCTTAACGTCAAAGTTCCCGCATTGCCGCCTTAGTTCAGTGCTATCGTAAACAATGTTGTGTATCGTGTCTACCATGGGTTTACTTTGTGTGTGCTGTTTTTGCTGCAATTTGTTTTACTGTTAGTGGTTTAACTTTACTTCCAGAGTTGGGTAGTGTCACCAAAAAGACATTTGTCAAATGACAATACTCTGCATCGAGGTGTGCCGCTGAACAGCCAGACACTATAGAGTTGCTGTGAAGAACTCTCGAGTTTTACGAGCTGGAGAAGACGTTCGTGAATATTCATGGACTGTCTTTCACAATAACAGAGGTGGAAAGGCTATTGCATGAAGCTGTTGCCAATGTGGACGCCGCATCTTGGAAAAAAGAAAGGTCGAGCACTTTTGTTCACCAACTTTATCAGCAGGAATGGATGGCACATTGAAAAACTGATTTGAGCAGAGCAGACAATGGAAGGGATCATATGTGGGCATAATAGGCCTACTTTGTTTCATGAACGAATATAAAAGAAGTTTGTGTGTTGTGTTTTGAGCCGTAACAATATGTGCCTTTTCTAACAGGATTTTGTGTCTATCTAGTTTCTTGTACTGGAAACCAATACTTTTAAGCACTTTTAGTGAAATCAATAACTTTGCTACAGTAGGGTATTCCTTCCTGCTGTAGTATGCATAAATATGCCTATGTATTGCATCATGAACAGTTAATGATTTGTCTTAGTGAAGACAATTTTGGCAGTGACAACAGTGAAGATGGGGAGCTGTATGGAACTGCTCCTTTGTCGCCATAAATTGGTGAGTGAAAAGCATTGTGATTATAAAACACAGAGAGATAGAAGCTACTGTCTTGATTATTGTTTATTTCATATATGTCATGATCAAATGCTTATTTTCTATATTTCCTTGCTCCATTATTGATAGTTTGTGCATTGTTGTCCTCTTGTCTACATTACTATGCTGTTAAGTAATTGCTACTTTGTGGTAGCAGCTGAAGAACGAATTATTACATGTACAAGATGAAACTCAAAACCGTTTCGTCTGCTGCAACGTCACTATAGCAGTGTAGTCAACTTAACTTGCTGTAACGTGAAACATCAAGTACATTGTTTCAGCGGCCCGGGTATAAACAGCTTTAGTGACACACTTTAACAATTTTGCGGTGGTATTTAAAACATCTTTTGCTTAAAAGAAAATTGCTGCTACGCACAGAGTAATTTTCAGACAGATGATTCATGCCCCACCACCTCCCAAATGCTGCACTAGTTACAAATACAATAAATCTCGAAAAGGAGACTGAGTAACCTTACGGCAATTTTAAACTGATTTTAGGATTTCTTAATCTCATTTTGTCGGTGAAAGTGCAGTTTCTCAAATTCTGTTGGAACCTGCTGGCTTTAACTGAAATTGTGCTCTCAGGAAAAGACAGAAGATACTGAAATTTTCACAACAACTTCCCTCCATAACAGTTACCGCAGTAGTTTCTAATAGCTACTAAAATATGCTCTATGTACAGTACCACATATCTGTGTGAATATATTTTCCAACAACGAAATTTAGGCATCAAAACTTGTGACTTGTCTAATTGAGCTTACCCTATTTCAGTGAAATATTTGTTGCCAATTTTAGTCCAAAACAGTATGTCCACTTAATGATATTGAAAGGTCAATGTAGGAGGGATGAGAAAAGTCTCTCTTTCCTAAGAACTTTGAAACTACAAACTTATTACAATGAATATTTAAATATTTCATGAGTAAACTGCCTGTTAATCAGTGACCAACATCATTAGTATTCACTGTATTATGGTACTGCAATTACTAAAATGCAGTTTAATGTGACAAGGATGGGAGCACATTGTGCCCACGGTATTTGGGGGCAACTTCAGGAGCATCTAGCATTGACAGCCCTGCTCTGCAAGCTTAACTCTTTTATGTTAAGTTGTAATTTGAGTATATTAAAAATAAATAAATATTCATTTTTCACTAATATTTCTGTGTTTGATCTTATCCTCTAATACAATAATTTCACATTGTCAACCATGTCAATGAATATTATCAGAAAACATTTGTGTAATAGCTGAGTAACACCACATGCACAACTACAGGACTTGCTACTTTCAGGAAGAGGATGTGTAAAACAATGAACTACAGCTACATAAGCAGGTGAGCACCTACCACTGGCTTGGGTTTCGAGGGATCACCCATCTGCTGCGGAAAGAAAAGAAAACAAAGCATTACTTATTAGAACAGGGAAATGCATCATGCAGTATGGACAGGTTTAAATATGTTATAGGTTCATGGAACAATCACAGGTTTAAGGGTCAATTCAGAATACATTCTTTTTTAGGTTTTAACACTGGTATAAATGATATTAACACAAGGATAACAGTTATAATGTTTAATAAATGGAACCCACATAGACAAACAATCATCTATGAGGGACATGCTACCACATATTTCACACATATGCAAACTAAAGCACTCAGCAAATACAAAAAGCATACAACACTAAATGATTCAAGTGAAATGATCACAGCAGGGCTCAAAAGTATACACTGTAGTAAACAAATTACATTATGGATTACAACGTAACTGAGGGTACCACTTCTTTAAAACTGGTAAGGGGTGGAAGATATTTAATAAATGCACCTGCTTCACAGTTCTTTTAATGTAAGGGCATTAGCAACAATTACTTTTTCTGAAAACTAATTTTACAGTAAAGAAATGTCTGTAGCTGCAAATTTGACACCCAATTTAAAAATAGTATTTATTTGCTTTGTTTTATTCTCTGGATGTAATTCTTCACAAGCAATGCAAGTGATGAGCTTGGAGGAAACTTGACATAATAATGGCAAAGCAGTAAGCCAAGCCACACAGCAGATGATATAAATGGAATATCACTGCATGCAGGTGAAATTAAAGACTATAAAAGCTGCAGGAAATGTACATATTAAGCATATACCTTTGGTGTGAATGTTGGGAGGTGACTAGGAGGTGCAAATGGAGTTGAACCTCCAAGGCTAGGATGTAGTAGTCCTGGAGAGAAACCAGGGTAACTTGTCAGACCAAGGTTCTGACGGTAGAACGGCGAGTCGACACTCCCGAGCTTCGGAATATCCTTAAACTGAAACAATCAAAATACTTAAAACACTGCAACACTTTCTTCACTAAAAAAAAATTAAGGTAGTTTAATGCAACACTATGTGAAGGAAAGAAAAGGCTTTTACACATTGTAATACACTGGTTCTATGCCACCTTTGTTGCTTCCTTCATTAAAATAAATTTTAAGAAATTATAATTTTTAACCACTATAAAGAGGATAAAGGAGGTTAAATTTATTACAAAACTTCAACTTGAGACTTACCAAAGGAGGTGGGAAGAGCGTGGGACCCGGGGGAGGAGGTGGCAACAGAGGTGCTGTTGTGTGTTGATGAACATGTGTGTGTTGATGTTGGTGATGATGCATCTCAGTTCGTAAGTATGGCGGTGGGCCTACATTGAGGGACCGGTCTTGAGATGCAAGAAACCGGTTGTCCAACTCACGGCGCAAAAGATCTGCTTGATCTGTGAACAAAAACATTTAACTCTACTACTAACAGAAAAGGGCAAACATCTGAGGAAAAAAAATATGTATATTAATAATATAGTGAGGACAGTTTACAACTCACCGCAAAGACATGGCGACGAGCTGCGAAAGGCACATACAAAAGACACACACATAACACGTTCAGCTATCGGTCATGGCCTTCTTCAGAAAATAGAACACTCACGCAATCACACAGGCACACAACACAGTCATACAACCATCACCTCCGACTGCCGCACTTCAAAGTGCGACTCTGAACAATTTAATAGTTTGTCCTCACTTGTACACTAGCTACGATCGTTCTTGGTCCACTTTAAGTTACAATAGTATCTAACATTAAAAGTGGGCTTTTGCAAACATCTTATGACAGCTCAAAATTAAAATGATGGCTTAACCATTCATCTGACACAAAAATTGAATATACAAATTTGTAGAAGAGAAAAGTCTCTACACATTTGCTCTCTCTCTCTCTCTCTCTCTCTCTCTCTCTCTCTCTCTCTCTCTCTCACCCCCCCCCCCTTTTCATATCTAGCATAGTACCAGAGATATTTGCAAAAATAATGGCAATCTGACATTGTCTCTGTCTGTACATAACATGTTCCTACATTTTAGGTCCCACCATTCAAACAATAGACACCAAGTTTTATAGGCGTAATTGTTCACCACCAGTGACCAATACCTCCTTTTTTCAAATATTTCAGACAAAACATGTGATAGTAACAATGAAAATAGACCGTTTGTAACGGTCTTTTGACAGCAAAAATTTAATTGCAAATGACACCTTTACCATTCATCCGAGACGAAAATTCAATACATGTATTTTTAGAGGAAAAAATTCTCAACAATTTTGCATTTCAATAACTCTCACGATTTCATAGATATTTCCAAAAATATTCATTGATTTACAGTTTTCAACACTGCTTTTGAATTTATTGAAAAGAGGATAAGGATACGAAACAATGAGTTTCTGATTACGAGAAAGTTGGATTAGACAAAAAATAAAATAAAATAAAAACCCATATTCGAGATTTTTTTTCCTACAGTCTCGTGTAAAAAGTTTAGGTGCGGCCTATATTCACATGTGGCCTATATTCGTGCAAATACGGTACTGGTGACTCATAGGCAAAAAAAAAAAAAAAAATGCAATGATTACCCAACAATAACAGAGTATATGTGACATTATTAATATCTGATCATATGCTTTGCACAGTTCTGGTACTAAAAATTAGTTTTAGTGTCAGTGGCACTTACTTGACTGAAAGAGAGACTCGGCAGAGAACGGATTTGGGTTTGTTGTAACAGCAGGGAGACCTAAAGAAGCTGCAGATGCTGCAGCAGGAGGAAGAGGTGGTGCAAACATGGGGGGTGGAAAACCGTGTGTGGGAGGATGCAATGGATGTGCCGTTGCCAGCGGCACAGGAGGTGGAGTTGGCCTCGGCACTGTTCCTGCCGGGGACAGCTGAGGCCCGCTCGAACTGCAACACAAACAATTAATGCACTAATTAACAAATGCCATGTAGAACAGACAGAATTAATTTAAATTACACACTGCTACACATGCACAAATACTTCTTATTAACTGGCAACATCTAAAGTGACAAATATCAATCACATCTGTGATCATAAGTTTATTATTTACGATGGATTTAGAACTCCTAAAACTGAAATTAAACAGGGTAATAATTCTTTTAAAGTTTTCATGTGCAAAAGAAGTGAACTAGGTGAATAACTGATTTATGATGTACAGTATCATGTTTCTATAAGAATGCACCAACAGAAAGCAGACAATGACATCAAACAACAAATTTTCAGTGTGAAAGCCATTAACCACTGTGAAAGTGGCTGTGAAAAAGAGGAAAGGAGAACGCCCTTAAGTTAGTATCAGGCCAAACTCAATGTTGTAACAGTACTGAATGAAAAGCGAGAGATGATGGGTTTAGACAGAGACAGAAAAGAAAATTAATAAACCAAGTGCAAAAACAAGAAACACTAATATGATTCAGTAATAGTATGTAAGACAGTATAAATACACACTTGTTACTACAATTTTCAAAAGATTTGGTTGTTAAAGGAAATGCCATCTTCGAAAGTTTAAGACTTTCTTGATGTCACTGTTTGGTGCGATAGTTATTGCTTCTACTTCACCTATGATTATTGGCTTTCATTTGTGATATTACATTGGTTATTAATTCTTTCTGAGGAGCCAACTGAGACTGCGACATATATAAGGTAATAAAATGGAAAATAATCATTTATTAGACACTATACTCTTATTATGTGAGTAAAATTTTTAACAATGCTAAATTTACATATATATTATTGAAAACTTTGTAATAATAAACAATAGTTCTACATAATTACAATTTTGCTGGGATGTAAAGATAAGAGTCAATGTGTTGTATGACTAAACTCACTATAATGAAAATTATTTTATGTTCTAAATAGACTCAGATAATGCTTTCTGCAATGAGTCTCAAAATTCTCAGTATCACTTTAACTGCTCATACCAGTTAACTAACTCTCTGCACTTGTACTGTGAAATGTCTACTGTGTGACCAGCTTTTGGTACTCACACCTTCAAAGTATTAAGCCTGTCGGCAAGGCTACCCACAAAAGCCCGCTGTTTTCTAACCCTCTGCATGTGGGGGCAGGTAGATCTGAAGAATGTATTGGCCACGGTGTAAGGTGCATTCAGCCGACACACCTGCCAGACATTTGGGAAATTAGAGCACAGTGAAAACAAACGAAGGTGTTGATCCATTTTGTTCAGACAACTCTGGTTTACTTCCCATAAGCTACTGTACAATTCTTGTACAGAGGAAATACTGAATTATTTCCTACTTCAAATGGACTCTTCTGTCTCGCTTTCCATAAACTGCCATTTTCCTAAAATTAAATACTGTACAAAATTTGTTTACATTTACACAAAGTCTGCAGAAACTCACCTGACCCAGGCTGGAGCCTTGGAGTAGGCTAGACTAGAAGACACTTGTGCGGCCGAGCTGAAGGGCGACGAGCTGCACGACGTGATGGCTATACTAGGGAGTGTGGCACCAGCACTCACTGGCGTGATGCTGCCACGGCTCAGGCTGCTCACGTTGCTGCTGCATGAAAACCACAGTATTTCCATTAGTCAACTGATTAACAATGCCACATACTGCAATACCATTAAAATAACTTTTTAGTTGGAGTCCTGTCATGAAACAGTTATCCCAAATGAATGCCAACAGTAGATGCTGGTATGAGAACATTTACTTATCCTTGTCTTCAGAAAAGAATAAAGGCTTAATTGGAATAGGGGTGTTATCAAAGTTCAATGAAGAATCTCAGAAAAAGTGGGGCTTTGTATGTCATCTCAAGCAGTGGCGGAAAGTACCTTAAGAGTCAATAAAAATCATTGTGAGAGACACCATAGCAGAGGATGAGCCGGTGTCCCGGTAGGTCCACACTTCAAAGTTTCAGGTTGGTTTAAACACTTAAATATTGGAAAGAACTCCAGATTTCTTCATTTTCTGACACAATTCAACAAACTAAGCAGATGAATATGGTACAAATTCTAGATTGTAGCAATATGAGAGGATAAGTGGGGATAGGAAAAGTTTATTAAAGGAATCAATTATCTTTAAGTGTTGGTTGAACATTAAGATCACAACTCCATACAAACCACATAAAACTGCAGGAAGAAAATGGGGGATGGGGAGGGGGGCAGTGTTAGAACCGAAAATGACTGGTTGGGGACTAACTACGGGTAAGGCTGACATGGAACACAGGTACTGAAAATACGGAAGTAAATGGATGAAGATAATAGAAAGACAAAAAGTAAGTATAATGTAATTCATGGTAGGAGGTAGTACTAGTGTAAGACAAAAAGGTAAATATAGAAAAATGAGATGGGGTGTTTTAATTTTATGTCTGCCTAACAAACAGAATGAACTCTACCTGTAGCTATCCCGCTCTCTATTTGGGCTGTGGCCTCGTGGTGAATGACTACGCCCCACAACTGGAGTCGTCAAAATATCACGGTGGCTTGTGGTGGTCGTCGTCACTACTGCAGTGGCTGTTGCTACTGCTGGTGCTGTTGTTGTCGTAGCAATTGGAGCTGATGCTGCAACAGAACACTAGTTTAAAATAAAGTTCACAATATCACTTTTGATAACAGTAGAAGACGGAATGTGTAAAAAAAAAAAAAAAAAAGAAAAGAAAAGAAAAGAAAAGAAAAGAAAGAAAGAGACCAACATACATAAGAAATAAAATGAAAGAACCAAACTTACCAGCAGTTACAGGTATCGAGGCAGCTATACTATGATGCGGAACCTTTGAAGTAGCTGAGCAAGGTGATCTTGCCGCTCTCTGGAATAATGAAGATGAACATGTGTTAGAGAGAGAGAGAGAGATTCTTTTTCCATGGCGACAGTTACAATATCAATACCAAGCATTTATTGTAAATACACAACCATATGTTCAGCAGCTCATTTTTATTCCTGGTAAAGTTAGCCAAAAGCAAAAAGCAACATTCATTACTTGTAAATATCTAGCAGACATTCTTAAATACCATCAAGTTATTACTTGTCTGAATAAATCAATCTGTACATACTGTAACTCGTGTTAGGAAAGATTCTTTTACCTGCCAGGAAATTTCTGATGTATTCAACATATTAAACAGCAATGTGATCAAATTAATAAACTTTTAATGTGTATTGAAGTTACCAGCCCTGGACGGTATTCTCCCAAAGAGACTCCTTTCTATTCTGTATAATCATTGTGTACTGCCACACCACACAGATATTTAAAATTCATGAAATTTCCACGAACATATTCAAAACTAAAAACAATGAAATAAGGTGTACATACCGCATCTGCAGCAACAACTGCGGCCGAGGCAATGGCACGTGGCGAGGGAGGTGCCAGATAGGGACTGTGCTGCAGCGACGACGCGTAAGGCGCGTACAGAGGATACCCGGGATAGCCAGCCAGTGCAGAGGGTGGCGGAGGGTGATATGCGGCTGCAGCGGCGGCGGCGGCAGCAGCAGCGTGGGCAGCAGCGGCACTCACAGGCACCGCAGGGTGGCCGTGGGCGGGTACGGGTGCCGGTCCGGGACCCGGAGCGACGGGAGCGGCGACGGTGGCAGTGGCGGCAGCGGAGGAGCCCAGCGAGCCTAGCAGTGGAGGGCCCGCCACACCCGGCAGAGCACCCACACCCGTCGTAACGACGGGCAGTACCGACTGGGGCTGTGGCGGCGACAGAGCCGGACCGGGACCTCTACCGTTGGTGAGCACCGGCAGTGACGCGGCAGCCACAGTCGAAGACACGGGCACCGCCACCGTCGTCGGAATCGAAGATAGTCCCGGAGCGGGTACCAACCCGTGGTGATGGTGCCCGTGGCCGTGAAGGTGTGTGTGGCCGTGGGGATGTCCGTGCCCCAAGCCGTGGGGATGCCCGTGGAGGTGGGCGTGTGCCAGAGACAGGGGATGACCCACGTGCGTATTCGGGCCGCCCGGTACGACGGCGAGGCCGGCAGGAGACGGGCTACGGGTCGCAGCGGCCGTCGCCGTCGGTACGGGCGCACCCGAGGGACCGTGGCAAGCACCGGCCGTGGTAGCCACGACGGGGACTGCCGGGTGTGCAGACACCGGTGTCGCAGTGACAGCCACCGAACCGGGTAGGCTCGACGGTGCCACGGAAGGAGACGACACTGCCACAGCCGAGGTCGCAACCACAGGTGCGCAGACAGCCTGCTGCGGCTGGTGCTGCGGTAGCTGCTGCTGCTGCGACTGTAGTGGTTGTGGTTGCGGTTGCTGCTGGTGGTGGTGGTGTTGCTGCACTGGTGCAGGGGGAGGGAGGAGAGGGCTAGATAATCGTGGGGGTGGTGGCTGTTGGTGGGACTGCTGCTGCTGTTGCTGATGCTGCTGCTGCTGTTGTTGATGATGATGGAGTGGGAGTGCTTGCTGTGGTTGCTGCTGGACCTGTTGATGCTGCTGCTGTTGTTGTTGTTGTTGTTGTTGTTGTTGGAGTTGTTGCTGCTGCTGCTGTTGCTGTTGGTGTTGGTGTAGGAGAGATGTTGGTGTTGCTGGCTGCTGTTGCTGTTGTTGCTGCTGCTGTGGTTGTGGTTGTTGTTGTTGTTGTTGCTGCTGCTGCTGCTGCAGTTGCTGCTGATGTGGGTGTGGGTGTGGCGGCGACACCTGCATGGGCACCGGTGGTGGCTGATGGTGTGCTTGTATGTGGAGAGGGTGGGACAGTGCAGACATGACCGACGCCGAGGCAGCGGAGACTGTGGCAGTGGCGGCGGCAGTGGCTGTGGCTGCAATGATAGGAGTGGGGGTAGGCGTAGACGACGGCGACGGGCTGCGACTGTGGTGGCCACCTGCCCCCGGTGAGGCGGTGCCATTGTTGAGGGCCACTGGGGGTGGTGGTGGGTTGCCCGGTAACTCATCTGCAACAGAAACACAAAATCATTCCTATAGCTAGTTTCACTTCTGGAGATGTTACAACAGAAGTTTCGTACTTGACACACTTGACAAATAAGGTCTATCGTAGGTAAAATAGTGTAATAGGTTCTGACAAGTTAATTTCTGACTAAGATATCTAATTAAAGAAATAACTAGTCACTTTTTTTTTTCTTTCATGAGCACAAATCTACAATGTTCCAATTTTTGTAAGATGTAGATAGATCTTACTTCAGATCTATTGAGATTTATTTAAACTGTAATATTACTCTTTATTTGTCGTATTTCATATTTTCTGGTTTGCTCCAACAGCAAAACATCAGTCACTGTTACAGAAGAATGGAAGTGATAAACATTGTAATTAATCTGATGAGTGATTAACAAAATTTGGCCTGACATTGGTAATCAGTTTGTAGTTTTAACATGGTTTCTGACAGAGATTTAGGATACATCTTATATCACAGATATTTATGCAATGAAACTCTGAGGTTGAAATGACTTCATAGTGTAACGCATGACAACTGAAAACTCATATGTGCTTAATTTCTTCATATGTGGATTTACAGCAGTAATTTTGCTTCCAAATGATCTTCGATTTTGATTGAACGTTACTTTCAAATACACGATTTCATCGTTTATGAATGGTGAAATAAAGCCAAAGGATAATGAAATGGATCCAACGACCAAAAATGACTGTAATTTAACAGGTAAGTGTAAAGAGACCAGTTTCGCAAGAACAAAATTTTTTGGGGTTACGAAAAAGTCATCGCCTGTTTCTCTTCTATTATAAAGTTCGTATTTCTAACCCATAAAGCCTTCATTCCTTCTCCAATAAAAAAACTGACGTTTTGGCAGTGGGATACGAGATAGTAAGGTATGTACGCATTACTAGCCCGATTTTATGATATTACAATACTGCTAGGAAGTGAATTTTTCCTCGCTGATCTCTGTAGGGATGTAGAGTTACATGCAATTCCAAATTTTCTTTTTGAACACGGTTGCTATCAATGCTATCATCGTCCGACTAGTATGCTACGTTTTTGTGGGCCTAAATATTTGTGTGTGATTACTCCAAAATACAGAAAATCTCTAACAATGGTGTCTTTTTAATAATCGTATGTAGGGTTTAAAAAAGACGGTAAGAATGAACAGAAAAGTCTGGTTCTGGTTGGAAAGCTCTAAAATCTACATCTGAAGTCGAAATTCTCTTTTAGCCCCTCCAGTCACAGATCGACGAGAAAGCGTTAATGGCATTAGCATATATATGTATGAGTGTGTGTGTGTGTATGTGTGTGTGTGTGTGTGTGTGAGAGAGAGAGAGAGAGAGAGAGAGAGCGCAAGGAAGTGTTCCTTGTTCGCAACTCGCTAAGCGCGTTAACTATGCTGTTGACAGCCCAAGGTTTGCCTATGCGCGTTTCTCCGACGATGTCTTGCGCGCGCACGCACACACACACACACACACACACACACACACACACACACACACAACACACACACACACTCACTTTCTCGTCGCCGCCAAACCCGTATCTGCCTCTCGCTGCCTCTTCTAGTGACGTCAATCTCTTTGGAGCTGAGCTACTTAAAGACGCAAGTTCTTGCCTCTTAAATGCTAATACAAAAATTCTTTCTGCATGTCTTTCGAACTTAACTACTGAAGGTTTATAAATTTGTATCTTTTTTATTTCTATTCTCAGCTCATTACAAATTAAGGTAACAACTATAAATGAGCTGACACTAGCAGTTTCCTCACACCGGCGACTCTAGGTTGTATTTACAAACATTTTGGAAGAGTTTACTTCGGTGGGTAGTTCCTTGCGCACGAAAAAGCGTGTAACGTCCATATATTTTACTCAGAAGACCAACCGTTTGCTCTTCTAACGAAGCCCCTCCTCCTCTTTTCTTGTCTTGTCTTTCTTTTTTTTTTTCTCTGCAGATCACACGCCCATAATCCGAGGACATCGTTCCTGGGCTTGCTACCTATTTGTACTGGCTACTGTACATATTACTTACTCCTATATATTTCTCAGAATTTTACTTTGTCGACAAGTCCTATGACCGTGTCTTTCAGTTCCTCTGCACTCTTGCTTCCATTACCAGGCGTAATACTGAACTGCCCCTGGTGCCTTTGCCTTCCCTTAAGTCACGTAGATAGCCATCTAAAAAAACCCTCAGTTTTATTTTCCATTCTTCAGTATATTGTACTCGGCAGTAGCTTGATGTACATGAGTTGTGCTGACTGTGCGATCCAGTCGTCGTTATCTTTGGAACTGTGTGTAGGATTTTCTTTATATAATTTTATTCTCCCCCCCCCCCCCCCCCCCCCGAAAGACTGATGGAACGTAGCAGTGTGACAGATTCTAAACATCAACTTTAATAGTTGTTTGGTTGCCATTTCCCCAAATTACTTTAAAAATTGCGAATGAATATCATGTATGGGATCGTCAAACGTGTCCGCTTTGTGCTGTGCGCCAGCTGGGCTTTTTACGGCGGCCGGCAGGACAGATAGCGCGGCTTTATCGGGCCGCGGCGTAACAAATTGTGTCTGGAACGTGCGACGGCCTGCCAGCTGGCCCGCGCCCAACTCGCCCGCAGTTTCTAAACACTCGCCACTGATTTAACGGCGCCAGTTCCGCCTCCGACACGGGAGCCGCCTGTTACTCGCCCACAGGACGCGCAACTCGGCCGGAACCGGCTCCAGCCTTTCCACAGCTTACCAGCCTCGTAGTACGCGGAAGCTACGAGGTCAGACACAATCAGCTGCCCCCAATTATGTCACTTTATGCTACACTGCTCGGAACATGCTTCTACTATGAAAAGATTGGCAGGGTGGCAAAGTTTAGAAAGAAGCTGTGTCAGTAACGGAGGCAAGAAATCAAAAGAGGAGCGTCCGAGACTTCTTTCGATTAAAAAAAAAAAAAATGGGACGGATTAAAAAAAAATGAAACAAATTTGGGGGAAAAATGAAACTGATTTGTGGGGGAGGAATCTTACAGATTTGGGGGGGGGGGGAGGAAATCTTACAGATTGGGGGGGGGGGATCGTACAGATTTGGGGAAAAAATCGTACAGATCTGGGAAAAAATTCGTACAGATCTGGAAAAAAAGACTGGAAGGGAATTTTAAAATACTGGAACAAAAAATACTTTTTTTATTCTGGGCAGTTTTTTATGTAATACTCTCGAATTGTAGCAAAACTGTAACGCTTGAGAAGTAAAATCCAAGAAAGGTGTGCAGGAAGTTATTCCCCCCCCCCCCCCCAAAGGAAAGTCCTTCTCTCTTAATTCCGTATGGAACAAAATACCTTCACTTGTGTTCCTTGTGGACTCTTTTTAAGATCAAATCACTGAACTTATTTTGCTGATTTCTGAACTGAAATACAACAAATGGATAGATTTTCGTATCATTTACATCCGCACTAAATAATAAATGAGGGCCCGAGAATACGATAGTAGATAAATAGTATGGCAGAGGTTCGATCAACCATCTGCCAGGAACTCTCGTGTGATTTGCTGAGTACCTGTGTAGAAGGAAGGGTGACTACTGTTTAACGCCCTGCGTGGTCATTTGAGTCTGACCACAAGCGCGGATGAGGAACAAAATCAGCGTGTTCTTTCAAAGGAATCATCCCAGCCGCTAAGGTTCCAGGTAGATGTAGAAAGGTAGACAAAGTAGATGTGCTATTTCAGAAGACACCTGCAAATTCACTCCGAACTGAATCAGCACTGCACCAGTTTCTGGTTCAGCCTTGTTTCTTTGCCGTTGCTGAATGTGAAAAACGTTTTACGAAATAGAGGACTTGTGTTTTACCAGAGGATGCTAATGGTGGGTTATATTCTACTATAAAATAAGAGGTTATAAACGTTTTTTATTGAATACTTACTTCTGAGAAGCTTACTGGCAATTTGCGTGACGCTGACAGTCATCTGGTAAATAACATCATGTAAACAAGTACTGCTGAAACATGTTGAGTAACCTTCGTGATTGTGTACGGTTCGAGAATTCATTCGTACAGTATTTTCTGTCTGTTTTAAGATTTCTCTGGGTATTTTCGCCTATATAGGTTTCTGAATTACTGTAATCAGTTTCGAATTTGAAGTAACTTAAATGTCTTCATTGTTATTTATTGTTTACAAATATCATACACGCCGTATATTCTCTCCTCATTTCAGAAACGCAGAACAGAACGTACGAGATCTAACCTCATAATTCAATAAAACTAACCACGTAATACAATCGAAAATATTATTAGACCCTAAAATGTAGTCTAACTCAATCTGGCGATGCTGCAAGTAATCAGTGAGTCTTGCTATTCAGATATCAAAATAATTGAGGCGAGCCAGCGAGTATATAAAATGCAATTGGCAATAGCACGAAAAATATTTCTGAAGAAGTTAACGTGGAATGAAAATTTAAGTGACAGCACGTTTTTTGGCATGATATGAGTGTAGTCTTCTACGGTAGTTAATTGAGGACGATCAGCAGTTCAAGAAAAATTGAAACTTTTTTAAATGTGATGCTGTAAAAGAATGTAAAGATCAGTTGGTTAGAACCTTAGGCATTTAGTAATTTGCAGAATACTTCGGTATCTGTCATAAAGTCATTCTTAATTTACTCTTAGTTCTTCGTCGATTAGCTTGTCACGCAAACCAGTTTAAGGAAACGACTAAAAAAAGAGCAATGAAAAAGCCACTACATTAAACAAGATGACAGGGCGTAATTACCTGCAATAAAGATGTACTGAAGTAATATGAGCAGTAATACCAGATTATTTCTTGCCTGTCGTGTGTACTGTAACTTAAGTAGGTACTCTCATAAAGAAATTCATAACCCCACTTATAATGAAGACAGTAGTAATCGTGTGTAGTAAATACGTTTACAGACCTGTATTTTCCTTGATGTAGGACCAACAATGACAAGGTTTGCGAGTTATATTTATATGTAATATACATCTAGATTGGTTATTATAATGAGCAGACGTTATTCGTGAAAGAAAGACGAAGAATTAGAAACCGTCAAATAGCCCAAAAACCCAAATTAATAATTTCAACCGATTATGAAAAGTAACGCACTTCACTGCAATGTAAATTACTCAACTGACGCTAACGAAAAACGGAGAAAATTATTACAACAATAAAAACTGAAATCTGCTATTATTAGTACTTTTCAAATCATTGTTATATTGAACATTACACCCTGATGATGAAATAAAACTTTGTTTATTCTTGGATTACTCAACAAATACAGTGACCAGCAGTGATCCACGAAAAGAAACTGTTTAGGGCCAACTTAGCTCCTCTGTTGGGTAAGTCACGGTTAATTTCAGGGTAGGGGAGTAAAGCGTTACTTGTAACGCCGTTACTAGTAACAGTTACTTTTCAAAGGTAACAGCGTTATTATTCGCATAAAGTAACTTTTAACTGTAACTACGTTACTTTTATCCGCTAACGATTTAACGGAATTATCGTTACTTTTTGTCGCAAGTTACGTAGGAGTTCTTTTTCTTAATAAAAAAAAAGGCTGCAGAATACCAAGCTTTAATTTTAGTGAACAGAAAAAAAATACTTTTTTTCTAAATTAAATCTTATCAATAACGTACGTTGGAAATGTATGATTTAATACTATTATAGCCATTTCATAGTGTCTATTCATTCATAACATTTTTATTATGTAATTATGTAAGCAACAATGAGTATATAACAATCATCCGACGGTCACACGTAAAAAAGCGTAGTCTCCGAATATTTTCCACGTCTTTCGGCATGGAGACGGAAGAAGCTACACCCCTGCCTTGGTCAGCTTATGCTGAAGTGTTTGAATTTTTGATGTTGGATGGAAATAATTATTCCTTTTGCTACAAATAGTGTCGCGGTGGGAAAACAAAGCAGTCAAAACTCCAAATCGAACTTAAGAATTCATGAAGAGGCTAATTTTTTGCTTTCTCGTTTGCGTTAAGGCGCATTTACAATGAGTTTGAAACATGTTCTGCAACGTCGTTCGTTGCTAGTTCTGGACTACGGTACCGATTTTCACAACATGCTGGCAACACAACAGCTGCGGTCTGTGGTAGTATCGGTAAATAAACAATGTCCGTGGCTTGCTATCACTTAAGTCTAAAAGGCTCCTACGCAGCGGTAGTGTTCGGTTTTTCTCGGTGTAACTATAGAGTTACATGTTGTTGTCTTTCCGTGTGTGGCTTTCTGCAGTGAAGTAGACAAGAAGCAACATTTACGAATTCGTCACCGAATAACAGGCAGAGGAGTGCCTGTGGAATGTTGCATGTCGACGTTCTTTGGCACCAGACGTATGTGAAGTAGATACAAAAATTATGTGTCTCATTTCTCAACACCACAGTAATAACAACAGGATTCGCTATCTTATTTTGGAAAATGAGACATTATCAAGTAACGTTTCTTGCCGGCCTGTTGTATTTTACAGGCTAAGGAATTCCTTTATTGAAAATGACGTTTTGGAATAATGTGAAAACATAAATATACGATCAGTAAAATACATGTTTCAGTGCTAGTAATAAAACTGAATAACGTTTACATAAGCCTTCATCCAAAGCTTCACAGACTAAGTGGACAGTAATGACACGGCTGGCTTTGAAATGTGGAATAAATAGGTAAGGGTTTCATAGGCATTTCCTGTTGCCGAGAAACCAAGAGTAACAGCAGTGGCGTATCCATTGGGGGGGGGGGGGGGGGGGGAGGCGGCGGCGTCGGGCTGCATAGAGAGGGGAAGCAAATACAAAATGTAGTAAAGACATCACGATCCTGATACGCCACTGCTTCACATCATTGCCATTTTTTTAAACAACTGGCCCCGTAATATTCATTATTATTTCGAAATCTGACGCCGACATTTTGGTGAAGTTACAAAAAGCAAAGGCGTCTTCCAAATCCAGCTCGCACAGCATGTCATTCAAATTGAAATGTTTATAAGTCTATTGGTACAAACTACTTTGGTCATCAGTCCCTAGACTTACAAACTAATGTAACACACTAAGGATAACAGACACAACCATGCCCGCGGGAGGACTAGAACCGGCCAGTCCGTAGCATGGTGTTTTAGTCTACGCGGCAGCGAGCCATTTCCATCACATCTTCTATGGTGTGTATTTTGTCCTCCAACGACAACTACGTCTTCTTTGTCTGCTTATTTCGTCCTGTAGCCTACTATTAATGCAGAGCCTCGTATCACTAATTCTTCCTCTCGACATGTCATAGCGTACCTCTCAATGCGAATACACGGTCTGAAATGTTTGCCCATTGCTGCCATTTCAGCGTGAAAGACGCGCCGAATGTATAACAAAGTCGGCAGTTTCCACGAAGACACGAACAACATGAAAAGGAACTTTCAGGAGATGGAAAGATTGAAAAACAACTTTTGCTGAAAATGAACAAACACTGAAATTTAGATATACTCCGACAAACGATGTTGTGGACAATTATTTAATAATGCATTAATTATGTATTATTATTTATAATGTATGTATTAATATATTTAATTATTGATTGGCATTAAAGCTTGTTTCCTTCCTACATGTGTAAGGTTCATTACCAATTTACAAATAAGGTGCAATAACAACGATTAAAAGTAACTGTAAAAATAACTATAAAGATACTGCTAACTTTCGATGTATAGGAAACTAAGTTACCTTTCAGGGAAGTAACTGTGACTGCAAATTACTTTAAAAAGTAACTTTCCCATCTCTAGTTAATTGAGAAACGAACAAAAACTTGATTTACACACAGCAAAATCAATCCAAGACGGCAGAGTGAAAAGTTAATTAAGCATTTAGGACAAGAAGCGTGGTTGATTACTTACGTTTCCGAGTGGTGGTGAAGAGATCAGAGCCTGCATCAGACCCCTGCAACAGAGAAAGAGAGACGGCTTGAGTCAGTGCTACCAGGAACCCAGGCGGCGGCGCTGTTTACACACGCGGGCCGCGCCAGTAAAAAGCTCTTGCTCACAATAAAAAAGTAAATACCCGGCCGTGCTTCCCAGACACTGAGATAGGATCAATATTTACACCGACTTTACGGGGCCTTAACACACATCGTGGCTTGGGTAAAGAAACACACACACACACACACACACACACACACACACACAGCCGATTAGAGCAGTCGTTTGATGTCAGTTGTTGCTCGTCGTGTAACACGGCACCTCTCCAAACAAATCCATTTAGAACAAACAAGCGAGCAAAAGAAGTGAAACGCAGAAGACGCATTCCCCCTGATGTGACAACCGAGATGGGTTTTCCCTGGCATAGGTGCGGACAGAGCCAGATCTTACCGTCAATCATTCTCTTAACACCTCTCCAAGATAGCTCCGCTTAATCGAGTTTACAACAGGCGCCACTGAAAGACACGCAAAACTTCTGCCCACTTTCCAGGAACGTTCGCGCTCCCACTGACGTAAAGCTTGATGTATTGGGGTGACGGAAAGCTACATATTCACCACAAGGTAAAATGCGGACTCCGCAGTCCGCCGTTCAATGTGTGTTGCGAACAGTTTTTTTTTTTTTTTTTCTCCCCTCCCTACTACGATTCACAAACGAGATTGACAAATCTGCTACTGCTCTCAGACGGACGAAGTACGAGAAAAGATGCGATATTTTTTGCGCATTATCGAAGCTCTTCAGATACAGTTTTTCAGTGATAAGCTAAAAATTACCGTTTTTTTGACCCCTCTATTCTTGTCGAGGTGCGGAATGTTTTGCCCGTGGAAGCGCTACCGCGAAGCGCTTCTCAGTCGCTTCGTGTCTAGTGTGCCTAAATAACATCAGTGATAACTATCATGTACTGTTAAAAGCGAGCTCAAATGTACCATATGTTCTAAATAGTAGCAAACGTGTGTGTAATTAAGCGGCCAGGGTCAGCAATTTGGGTGCCTGAGCGTACATCTCACCAGGACCTGTGACATGAAGAGCGACGAGGTGCTAGAATGGCCTGAAATAAAAACTCTGTATACGTTAAACTTGTCGTAAAGTTGTGAATGCGCTACTGCCTTGAGTAACGTGGAAAAATACGCAGAATGACAACTACAGCTACTGTACAGTGTCTGTGGTGGTCCCTTGAAGTGCAGCCTTAGGTACCAGTTTGATCTTTGCTAGCTAACGGACTCCTAATGACCTTCTAAGCCGGTTGAATTTCTCTTTAATTAAATAGCAGCAATTTCTTTCCGGTTCGACACATCTTTTATGACACATTTCATGTAGCAGCAGATGGAACAGGAAATGACGAAGTACTGTTGAAATCTGTAACGATAGTGATTCAGTTTGAGCTGCTCCTGCGCACCAACGTCTTGCATTATCCGATAGGCAATAAGTGTTCAGTACTGTTATGTCCAGGTTCGAATCCTCCCTCGGGCATGGATATTTGTGTTGTCTTTAGTGTAAGGTAGTTTATAAGTAGATAGTAAGTTTAGGGACTGATGACCCCGCAGTTAAGACCAACTAGCTTAACAAACTTTTTTTTGTCGTGGCCAATGCGAATAATGGACGTGACTACGTTGAGTTGTTAAGAGTTTTTTTAAATTAAATTTGTTGCGAATTGTCTGTGGATAAGAGACGTAATAATCAAATTCGACATAAAATGTGTAATTTTCTTTAAGTTCAGAGCATATTTATTCTCATACCGCAGCTAACTTTTGACCGACAGCAATGCAACATCTGTCCGTGGCTGGACCTCTGAGAAGAACTGAAAACCATTAATACGAATAAAGGATGTTAGGTGACTTTAGCTCAATTAACAGTAGACTGCATTTGGATTGCAGAGTAAGGTTTCCAGTATCCTGCCGTAATTATTTTAATGAACTCTAGCAAGAAATCAAAATGCTTTGTAATAATCCTTGGATTTGAAAGGCTGAAGTGAAAACTTTTCTCGTGACTCACTTTCTATTCTGTCGAGGAACCCCTGGAAAAATTAAGCTAATTTCTGTGTTACATTATAGGTTCACTTTCCTTATGTTCAGCCCTGTCGTGTACATAGGATTGCTTTGCGTTCACTTTTTTAAAATCTGTTTTATGTACGGTACTGATTCGTTCCATGACCATTGAGACTGGTTCGTCAATTTGGCCATCGGAATATGATAAATAAATAAAAAGAAAGTCTAGTGGGGAAGGAAAGGGGGGATGACCTATAGAAGACATTCTCCTGACAATGCAGCAGTTCTACGCTGTGCCCAGCAGAGGTGTGTGGCTGGGGCGCAGTTTTGCGACCCCTGGCGAATGTCCGTTATGAAGAACCTGGGGGACTGGCGCGGTGCGCCGTGGGAGTTCCACAAAGGAGCGCAGCGCGCATGCGCGGCGCGGCGCGGCCAGGCGCACGCGAGGCGGCAAATTACAGGGGCGAGGCAACAAAAGGCACGCCTCCATTATACGGCTAATGACACCTAGGCCTGTAATAAAAACCCCGGCGGCACCGCGCCCACGGAAAACCGACACCTCCCGCCGGATCACACGCTAATTCTGGCACCGCGGCGAGCCTTTCACACCTGACGCACCACAGCCGCACACGTGTCCCATATTGTGCCTGCGCTGGCGTACGTTTCACGACTTACTGACGCCACAGTTGGATGTACACCATCCTCCGCTAGAGGGTACACATATCCAGTGTCATGCGACCGCCTACGGCTGACGTAATCATTGCCATAATATCAGGCGCCACGGTTTAAAATCGCGCTGAAGAAACTTGAAACTCTTAAGAGAAAGCCCGACTCCAAGGCTGTGAACAGACTGTTTCTTTCCCACGGACATCAAAAACTATTTTTTGCTTTCAACTGTATTATTGAGCAATTGCAAAAGTTAAGTAAAAGCTATATAAATATTAAAATGGCCGCGTGGTCAGCTTCCTGTGGCTGCAGTTTCATTCCCTTGTAATTAGCCACCTTACATCCTACATAGAATCCTAACACTTCTTTCTACGTGGTCGAAGAAATAAATTACGCTCAAAGCGACTACCACTGCACATCCAAACATTTTCTTTTCCTTACTTGTCTGTAATATTTATTTTCTCTTCACCGATACAAAATGATGTACTAAGAAACCGGCCGCGGCGGAGTGGCCGAGCGCATTGAGGCGCTATGCTTCGATGCGCGAGGACGTTCTCCGTCGGGGGGTTCGAATCCCTCCTCGGGCATGAATGTTTGTGCCGTCTTTATAAGGTAGTTCATAACTAGTTTGTAAGTTTAGGGACTGATGACCCCACAGTTGCTAAGACCCATAAGTTTCACAAACATTAGAACAATTTTTTAGAAACAATATACATTGCAGTGTTACACGGCAAAATGAAAATGGCAAATAAAAACAAATACGCCTCGACCCAGAATCGAAGCCTCCATCTACAGCATGCTAACTCAAAACTGTATCCACAGCACAAACTGTGCAATACTACAATGTGGTGAGAGAACGGCCAATTTTTAAGGTCCATTTACTGGCAAAAAATTCGCCACCTCGCTTGGTATAAAATTACAGTATGTTTGGCGCTCTTGTTGATGATCCTGCCCCTCCAGGCAGACGGACGCCGTGCATCCATGCAAGTGCCCCGAGCATCCGTTAGAGCGATAATCTGCGCGCGCAGCCATTTCAAGGCCCGCTGGCTAATCGCATTACATTTACGAGCCGGCTCGCTACATCAGACGGCCGCCGGCGAGTTAGTGCCCCGTAAATTCGCCCGCCCCAATATCAATGAAGAGCGCCAAGTTTGGAGAGGCGGGAGTCAACAACCGCCCGCCACTTGTCGCCGAGCGCAATCAGCGCCAAATTACTCCGATTATTAAATAAATTGCAATTAATAGCCAGGTCGCCCGGAGAAACGCCATGTTAATTGCATTTTAATGACTCATTATACGTGCGCCGCTAGCGGCTGCGTTATAGCTCCCCCTCTCGCTTCCGTCAGCCTGCCCTTTCCTTGCCCAGCTTTGTTTTCACACACACACACACACACACACACATACACACATACACACACACACACACAGAGAGAGAGAGAGAGAGAGAGAGAGAGAGAGAGAGAGAGAGAGAGAGAGAGAGAGCGCTGGTTATTCCACAGAGGCTTTCCGCTAATTCTCCCGTCTTACACACATTCCCCCCTCTTCCTCTTCGCGGTAACCGTGTCCTAAAGCGCAAGTGAAAACTTCTGAAAGTTGAACGCATACTTAAAAGGGGGGGGGGGGAATTGGGGGTGCCACATTTAGATGGCTGACTGTGTATAATGAAAGTTTTAAGCCACTCTCCCGCGCCCGAAGCAACCTACAGTTTAGCTTCTCTTAATCCGGCGTTTTTTAAATATAAGCCGGCAACTGAACTCTGGCTGTTCCACATTACTGGCAATAAGCGGAGGGGGACCTTCCCGCTTTTTGTAGGATGAAAATGAAATGATTTAATTATTGTCGACAAGGCCCCTACACTTTGACAATTAAGACAATCTTCTACCCCCATGTGCCAGTACAGCCAATTATCCACCCTTCCACTAACACATTCGCGCCGGTATAAGGCGTACAATAAAGTGGGAGAAAAACTATATGGTTAATAGAACCACATGCAACAAACACACAAGCTAGTTTTTTACCCCAATGCGAGTAATCTTCTCTTGGAAAACGGCTTTCCCACTCCGAAGTAAGAGTAGGAGAAAATGCATTCGCACGCTTTCAGCTTTACGATCGAAGTGTTGTTTGACCATATTCTGTAATTACTGGCTCCACGGACAAGTTACAAATGGCCGAGATAATAGTCACCTAGTGCTTACCATAAGGCACACCTAATTTCGAATTAAAAATAGCGAAGTGCATTATTTCGTGTATGTTGGTACAAATAAATAATATATACTTGCACAATACTTATAATGTTCAAACTATTGGCAAGGATTTTTAAAATTATTTTTAAAACTTTTAAAAAAATTTTAAAATTTTTAAAATTACAGGTAGTGGTGGCTTGCGGCAAGTTTATGTAAAGTTTTGCTCACACATCTAGATATAAAAGCAAAAAACAGGACAAACATATGACCTCTTCCACATAAAACGTCGAATTATTCGTTTTGGGAAATGAAATCGCAGTTTCCCTGCTGAAATTTCGTCAGTACACGTTTTGCTTTCTTTTACTTCAAGGCATCACCATTGGGTTGGTTACTCTAGAAATTACTGATTTTATATCTGGTATTATAAACAGTTCACAACGTTTTATTTAAAATAAACAAGTGATTACTGACAGAAAATTGTGAAACGATAAACCGCAAGTAACCTCACATTGATCTTAATATATAAGAGTGAAAATAAGTTTCTTCGTATTTTATACACTGCCCTATGGTTCATCCGATTGCAGTGTAACTTCGCACACGTTACCTTCTACAGGAAAGGCACTGTCTACGTAAAATTGTGAGGTAAATAGCAGGGGATACTTCACCCACGAACTTCAAAATCTACGGTTTTATTCCCATCTTGCTGAAATTTTAACAAGTGACGTCACCGTCTACCTAAGACTGGCGCAGGGTACCTTGCAATGACCTTAGACACCACTTCACTGATTACCGCCGGCCGCGGTGGCCGAAGGGACTGAGGCGCTCCAGTCACGGTCTGCACGGCCACTACGATCGAGGGTTCGAATCCCCCCTCGGGCATGGATATTTGTGCCGTCCTTAGTTCATAAGTAGTTTGTAAGTTTAGGGACTGATGACCCCGTAGTTAAGTCCCATAAACTATACAAACATTTGAACATTTTTTTCACTGATTACCACGAGATTTCACACAGTTCTATAATTTTGTACAGCAGGAGGAGGCAATAAAGTGAGAAGGTGGGGATGAGTTCGACAGGAAATAGGAAATGAGGAAGTGAACAAAAATGTTCAAATGTTTGTATAGCTTATGGGACTTAACTAAGGTGTGATCAGTCCCTAAACTTACAAACTACTTATGAAGTAGCTAAGACTAATGACGGCACAAATATCCATGCCCGAGGGGAAATTCGAACCCCCGACCGTAGGAAGTGAACAGAAAGATGGGAAATGAGGAGGTGAACAGAGAAGGCAGGTGGACAGAGAGAGGAAAGAGAAAGCGAGATGGACTAACATAACACTGGAATAATTATATGGCAGTGCGGCGCAGGGTTTACAGCTAGTTCTAAATAAAACGTCAACTGTTTTTAATCTAATACTAAATCTAAAAACGAGAATGTAATTTCTAGATAAACCAACTGATGATACCTTGAAATAAAAGAAGCCTGTAACGCGCATGGAAAAATAAATGGAGTGCTGCAGGAAAACCGTGTTTCCACTTCCCAAAACAAAAATAAAGGCAGTAGCTTAGTTACCAATCATTATCCAGTTGTGACTAACGTAGGTCACAAAAACGAAATAGAGGAACGGAGAGAGACGCAGTTTAAGTGACGGCTTCTAAGAAGATGCAGGCAGGCGCCTTGTCGCTACCGCCAGCCGCCCACACAGGTGGCGTTACGAGCACACGCCAAGCGTGGGCGTGACGGAACGCGGCGGCTTTATCTGCATAATGTATGTGACGGCGTTATTAGCTCTCCATACATATTCATTCGAGGGCGACACGAGAGCGCAATATAATTGCCAGCTGCCTCCGCGGGGACTTTAACAACGGCACTTATCTGCGCGTGACCGCATTTACATAGATACGCCGACACGAAGGCGGAAAAAACGGCTATCGCGAATTGAACCTGCGTTATACGTCCCACGTCCGCGAGCAACCCGACGCGAAATATTCGCGGCAATTAACAGAGTCGCAGGCCGGAAGATAAGTGGAGAAGCACGAGGTGTGGTAGGCAGAAGCGGCGTGAGGAAGGCCGCAGTCATTTGTCACACTCGACGAAGCACTAAAATTGGCGTGAACAGGATGTACAGCAGTGCCACAATGCAAGGCGAAACGATGTGGAATCTTCTAGCACCAGCCGTCACCAAACAACGTACCCACTAAAAACTGTAGTTATTTCCCGTCTGAAATGAAGTAACAAGTAAAAAGAGCGTACACGATGTTTAACACGTTGCATTTTAGCCTGCTCAGGGAGATTCTCTCTCTCTAAATTACTTACGACTTGAGGGTCCATACTGAAGCGGAACACTGTTTTTAACTAAGGTTTCGGTGATTATGTGATTTCAGTAAGTTCTTTTTATTAGTGGCACTACAGAAAATACAAAATACGTAAATTGAAAATAAATTGAGAATTCGTTATTGACAACACGCTGAAATGCTGCAGCATTTATCAAAACATTTCAAAAATTTCTATTTTTACGACAATGTTCTTAAGACGTAGCGTGATTTTTTCAGGAGTTTCTATTTGTTACGGCCTAAAAAAAGGTAAAGCAGTCAACAATCCGAAGATTGGTTTGAACACCACAGTGCTTTACTAGGCATGGTCCTGTTTGGAGGTGGTATGCCGTTGCCTTCCTCCGGCCTTCGAACTGACTTACCATCCAGTTATAGGGGGCCTACAGTTTAACGTGGGTTCCGGAACCACGGTGCTACTCGGTATTTTTCACATGAGCAATACTGCCAGAGGTGAAAGAACTGGAAAGTGATAGATAAAAATCCTAGGACCTTGCGGGGATCGAACCCGCGACCTTTGGATTTGTAGTCTGCCACTCTACCACTGTGCAACCGAGTTGCTACAATTAATAATTAGAAAACATAAATCAGTTTACTTACATCGAACACATTGGTTAGTTTCCGTAGTATCACAAATATACATACATGCTGCTATGCTGAAATAAAGGACACCGAATAAATCTTAAAACGACACCATACTGAGCTCGGTTATCTCCACTTCTACAAGTTCAAGAAATAGAAGTATGAAACAAAGGCGAAATGACTGCATCGTTACAGAACTTCCCTTTCCCAAGTTGTCCAGACTGATTTTGCTATCTTAGCAATAAAGCACGGATTCTGAAAGATTCAACGTTCGAAAACAAAAGAGTTCTTCACTTCAAAAGGTAATTTTTTGGGGCTTTATCGTGACATTTTTATGTCTGATAAAACAGTAAAGTAGTAGTCTCAGATCGTTTTATTTCTACAACTCACATCAGAGATTTAAATGTAAACCATAAGAGTAATTCCATTGGAGTAACAGACGCGTAACTGGTGTGCCGGTAATTAGTAGTACTCTTCAGTGCTAAAACTTTGCCGGCCGTGGTGGCCGAGCAGTCTGCGGCGCGCCAGTCACGTTCTACACGGCCACTACGGTCTGGGGTTAATGCAGTGGCGGATTAAGGCGTCGACTAAAACCAGGGTAGTGTTATTGGTCCTCTGCTGTTCCTTATCTACATGAACTATTTGCAAGAAAATCTAAGCAGCTCTCCTAGGTTGTTTGCAAATGACGCCGTTATCTATCGTCTAGTAAAGTTATCTGAAGATCAAAACCCACTGCTGAACGATCTAATACCAGTATGATGTGAAAATTGGCAACTGACTCTAAATAATGAGAAGTGTGAAGTCGTCCACATGAGAACGAAAAGAAATGCGTTAAATTTTTCTTTACAATATAAAATCAATTAAATGTGAAGGCCGTAAACTGCACATTTGCCTAGAAATTACTATCACAGCAGAGTCCAACGAAGGGCAGCTCGTTTTGTATTGTCACGATACAGGATCTGGGATGGGAATCATTACAACAAAGACGGTTATCGCTGCGGCGTGGGCTACTTACGAAATCGCCAACATTCTTCTCCGAATGCGAAATTTGTTGACTCACATAGGTAGAAATGATCAGAATAACGTACGAGAAATCAGAGTTCGAACGGAGAGATTCAAATGCTCTTTCTCCCCGCGCGCTGTTCGAGAATGGAATGGGAGATAAATAGTATAAAGGTGGTTGGATGAACACTCTGCCAGGCACTTAAATGTGATTTGCAGAGTATCCCATATAGATATAAGGGTAAGGGGGGTATAGACCCGGGTCTAAGGTGCGAAGTTCTATTGTTTGTAGTGTCATCTATAGCACGGCAAGGTTGTGATACAACTAAGTGTATTCTCCCATGAATTCAGCAGGGCCTCCTCGATTAAGCACTATAATGCACTTAAGACAGAAAAACAACCTACAACAAACATGGCAGTTTTTCTAACAACCTACAACAAACATGGCAAATTCTGACTCTGAAGCAGGGAATTTAGTGGATTATGACGTCACGTTTGGCAGTTAGGAGGCGGAGGCGGCCGGCTGATGGATAGGGTCGACAGCGGACAGTGGCGCTGCCAGGCGGCGAAATTAGGCCTTTATGGCGAGGTGCGAGGATTCATTCAATCGAGCGCACAGGCCCTAATACGCCGCCGTAATGGGGCAGCGCTGCCGCAATGATAATTTGCCCCCGCCGACGGGGTTAATAAATAGCGAAAACGCGGATTACTGCTCGCGCTCGCCCTTATTTACGATTTATGAATGATTTACGGGCGCAATCAAGTCGTGCCCGAGGCGCAATTACCAGTCCCCAGCCCGCCGACTCGCGGCTAATATTTATTACCTGTCCCCGCTACGCCCGTGCCATCCGCGGGTCCGTCTGCCTTGTTGCAGTTCCCGATGTAGGTCGCTCACCTGCCGAAACTATTTGCAACTTACCTCAAACCGTACCTGAGGTAATACAAAACACAAATAATCCATACACCCCCTCCCCGATCCAAGTATGTGGGTAACCTCAAAAAATCTTAAGAAAGGAAAGTATGGACTTAACTGTGTTGCAGAAGCCTTCTGTCCACAGTCGTTCATATCCGTGTGCGGTCGGCATATTTAGAACTTTGGCGTTATTTGTCTTGATCAGGTCGTGTGCTATGTAAGTTTCTCCCAGCAAGCGGGATTTATACAAATGCTACCGAACTTGTGTTTTTTCGTAATCGCAGACCTAGTCCTCATCAGATGGAAAGAATGGTCCATTTTTGCGTGTTGGTCCTGCAACTGGCGATGTACATCCTAAGACGAGTGACAGCTTCGAAAAAGATAATATTCGGATGCAGCTTACTAAAAGAGAAAAAAATAGATGGCGCTCCTAGCGAAAAAGCATTTTCTGGACTGAAATCGGCCGGCAGACTGCAGCGTGATGATGCTGCAGTTGGTGGAGGCGATCACTGGTCAGCACTGTCCTAACCGTAGTTCAGTTACGGTCCTCCGGGCTCCGCTACCTGCCAGACACTTCACATTACTTAGCAAACTATAAACAATTTTCCTTTGTTCATATTCAACCCCTTTCTAAGCCACTGATAGTTTTCGTTTCAAGTCTCAAAAGTCCAACTTCCCTACTAATGCTTCAGTTGGGGACACCACTGTCCTCCTAAAATTGCGATATATTATTTCATTTTTTCACTTTCCCCACAGTGAGTTCACATCCGAAACTTTACCAACGCAAAACCATCTTCCCGCACTGTGGCGTGTAACGTAACTCGTTATTACCAACGTCAAGAATGACGGAAGAATGCCCCAACATTCAGCATTTAATAAAAATTTCGTAACTATCAAATAAGACCGCAAATATTAGAGAGCAGTGACTAGAAAATTTCGTCGTTTATATTCTTGGAATTCGTATCTAGTACAATACTGACATAAAAGATGTTTTGCAGTGGAACTATATATATTGTTTAGCCGCAACTGAGTGGCCGAACGCATTGACGCGGGCGCAATGTTCCGATGCGCGATGCCGCTCGCCGTCGGGGGTTCGAATCCTCCCTCGGGCATGGATGTTTGTGCTGTCTGTAGTATAAGTTAGTTTAGAAAGTTTAGGGACTGATGACCCCGCAGTTAAGTCTCAGAAGCTTAACATACTTTTGAATATTTGATTTTATATTGTTTAAGAGCGAAACAAGACATCAACTGAGAGGACATTGATACACAACAAACCTGTTGAAACGTTTGTAAAGCTACGGAACCAAACTGCAGTGGTCAACGGTGCCTAGACTTACGCCAAGGACAAAACACACACACACACACACACACACACACACACACACACACACACACACACACGTGACGAGGTCTAAGGCGTTATGCTACGGACTCTATACGTTAACCCTAGCTTAGTAACATCCGTCAAAATGTCATTGAAATGTGAAGTTTTAAGTAACAATTGATGAACAAGTGCACATGGCTGGAGTGTTGGTTTGGAATCACACTCGTATTGGCGGGTGTTACCAACTAAAGTTCAAAACCCTCTGGAAGACAGCTATTAGCAGCGAGCGTTAAACCCAGGGTTAACTAATTGAGCCTTGAAATGATGGTTAACACAGTTTTCGTATGTTCAATGTGTACTTCGTCTTCGGACCGATGCAACGGACGCCTACTGCATCTAGGAACAAACAAATTATTTCTTGCTTATGCGTCAGCGAATTCAAAAGTACACTTGAGCTACTACCCTTTTAGCATCGCAACCGTAATAACTGTGGAAATAAAGATCTGTTTACAAGAGCCCTCGTTTTAAAAATAATTTATCACCATTTGGAAACTTTCTCAAACAAACATCAGAATGAGATTCTTCAGGAAAGTTCTATTACAGTAATCGCTGCAAATTACGGGTCGTGAGGCGGCAATTATATCGACCTGCTTGTTTTTGCACCTCGAGACTACTTCTCAGCCTAATCTGACAAAAACTGACAGCGTAGCTCCTTGTGCAAGACGTAATTTTATAGCTGCTCTTAACGCAGCAGGTACCTTTATGAAGAGGCAGTTGGGCAGAGAACAAGAACAGGAAAGAAAAAGAGAAGGTAGATACAAGGACAAAAAGGCTGGAGCGGGAAATGGCACGTGTCTAATGGCGCCAGATAGTGATCCAACTGCAGCGGTAGTAAATGTCAACCCGCCACAGACCTTGGCGACCCAATTTTGGCAGCGTGTTTGCCACCACTGCCCACTCTCCCCGTGCGGCCAGAAATTCCAATCGCCAGTTAACGACACAAACCAGGTCTGCCGTAATGACAAACGAATCGCCTGTCCGGAACGACCTGCGCTATTAAACACCGCACTTACCGATCTGCTTGTACGGCTGTAGCTGCAGTCGCTAACAGACTTATCAGATCAAAGGCTCAAGAAACAGCCAATTACAAAAATTCAGCTTTTCATCCATATTATTATTTTTTTTTTCTTTCTCAAAACACGTAACACTTTCGATCCATTCTCTTGTTTTATTTTTTTCCCCCTCTACCACTGCGATTAGTTTCTCCTTTGCTTTATGAGGCTAAAGGACAGTTACCACATGAAAATTGTAGAGAACATCATATTATGTTCCTAGCCCGGTTATATTGTACGATTTTACACGTTTGTAAATTCATTTCTTCTTTTTAGCACTGTGAAGAAATACTGTTTACGACCCCTTCATTTTATTTGGCTTTATACAGATCTCCTGACGGTGCGTATGCATCGACGCGAAACCGGTAGTGACTTATTTATCAAGTATTACACAGACAGAGCGGACTTATTCACCAAAATGTGTAATCTGGCTACCTTATCGCCATACCGTTTACCACACACACCAACCCCCCGCATCATTCTACCACCTGTCCTATCCGCTTTTTCGATTATTATTTCATAATAACTAAAGGTTCCCGGTATATTCTTCCTCCCCCACAAAGCAGTGGATAGGATTGCCAAGTGCGGATCAACTATTATATCCCACGGTTCATAAAAATAAGGTACAGCGTGTAGCCACTAACACCGATTAATGGATAAGCAGCAGCAGAAAAAGAAAACGGGGGAAGAACGAAGTATTCCCCCGCTGCGTTTTTCCGTCTGTGTGTTCAGGGTGATCTCAGAAACTAAGAACTTAGATACGGTTTTCACTACCTGCCCGATTGACGATAAAGGTTTGTGACTTTTTTTTTTTTTTTTATGGGACTTAACTACGGGGTCATCAGTCCCTAAACTTACAAACTACTTATGAACTACTTACAACTAAGGACGGCACAAATATCCATGCCCGGGGGGATTCGAACCCCCGACCGTAGTGGCCGTGCAGACCGTGACTGGAGCGCCTCAGTCCCCTCGGCCACCGCGGCCGGCTGTGACGTATTTATCGACGTGCTTTACCACCAGTAAGACAGACAAATCGTCAAACTGTTGGCACTATATGTTAGTTATTTGTTGCTATTTTATTTTTTATTTATTTTTTATTTCAATTGCAGTAGGAGTGCAGGTGAAGCGCTACAACTAGCAATCTCCTGGCAAATTCGCAGCAACGAAGACACGAAACATCGCATTCGAAGAGACGAAACATCGTATTACACGAAACTAAGTTATTCCTCGAGGCCTTCGGGTTTCTCCCCCGTCTTTTCACAGAAAAACACGCTGGCGTAAAAGCGCAGCTTGACAAACTGAAGATACTGCTGAAAAGTGAAAAAGTTTCGTGCAAGACAGGCTGTAGCCAATCCGCAGCACGAAGCCCAGCAAGAAACAGCGCAGCAGAGGTTGTAATGCGGTAGTCATGGGAGCGGACAGAGGAAAGAGATCCACGGAATTCCGGCAAACGATGATGTCACGGCAACGCTGCATTATATGACGCATGCGCTCGGCGCACACTTTTCAATGGAAGGCTCCATACAGCGATAACAGTTACAGCACAGCTACTTGTCCGCTTTCGTTTTGAAATGTAGTCAAAACATCTCAACATACTACGTAAGGTGTAGTAGCCACCGTCTTCGATAGCTTCGCGGTTAGTGTTGCCAGAAACACTAAAAAATTCGAGTCTTGCAACAAGCATGTATTTCTTTGTAACAACAGAAATGGAAGTCCAACGCAAAAGTAGTACAAGAAATTACGTTCTCACTCCTGCTTTTATAAAGAGAGAAGTTATGGTGAGTTTAACCTTTCTTTTTTTTCCCCCTCCCTTGTTTAAATTTACTGCTCTTTGAAGTAGGTCGTTTTGCTAGAATTCTTTTCAAAAATTCAAATGTTTGTAATTCTATCGGACCGCGTGGTCATCAGTCCGTAGCTTACAAACTACTTAAACCTAGGTAAACTAACCTAAGGACAACACATACACCCATGCCCAAGGGAGGACTCGAACCTTCACGGCGAGCAACCGCGCGCTCCGCAGCGAGACGCTTTAGACCGCTCGGCAGAATTATTTTATTTGCAAGTGCCGCTACAAACAGGACACTTCATCGGCTAATTCTGGTAAGTAAATGGTTCCTTTCTGGGCACCGTCAGTTGCAAACTGTGACACCGTGTATTTTGGGAGGTGGGGGGAGGTAGCAGAAAGAAAGAGAAGAGAGAGAAAGGGGGGAGGGAGGCAGAACTACTTTACCTACAGTCGTTATAAGCGAGGTGTACTGACTGTAGAGAGAGAAGTCACCGATTGCCGCTAAGGTCGGAGGTTTAAGTCCCCTGTGTTTATGCGGGACGGGCAGTCTATACGTAGCATAAGTTGGTTCAAGTTGTTTGTAAATGTCGAGACCGGTGACCAGAGTAGTTTGGCCTCTTAGGTTTACCAACATTTGAACCTCTTATCCTTTTGTCTATATCCGGCAATCTCATACAACAACACTCAGCATTTCTACATCTTCCACACTGCGAAACGAATCTCTTCAACTGTTAAGATCTTTGCTTTTCATAGTATGGAGCTGCGGTGGAGTAGCCGAGCGGTCTAAAGCGCCTCGTTAAGGAGCGCGCAGTTACTCGCCGTGGGGGTTCGAGTCCTCCCTGGGGCATAGGTGTGTGTGTGTGTGTGTGTGTGTGTGTGTGTGTGTGTGTGTGTGTGTGTGTGTGTGTGTAGGTTAGTTTACCTAGATTTAAGTAGTTTGTAAGCTACGGACTGATGACCACGCAGTTTGGTCCGATAGAATTACAAACATTTTTTTTATTTTCAAACATAAATTTTTACATAGGAATCCATGTCCACAATGTAATCCAATGATCATGGCAGCACTCATTCCACCTTTGATACTGTAAAAAGAAACGTTTCTTTAATTTTGGGAGAAGAAGCTATGGATAAAAAACAGCAACAAAAATGTCTACATTAGATACCATTAATGCTGTGAGCACTAGGAGAGATCTGTTCCACAGTATAGAAGATAAAGAAATGCTCATTGTTCCTAAAGTATGTGGTTTAGAGTCCTTGTTTACTGGACTTTTCTCTCTTGTTTTGAAGCGTAATACATCCTTGCAGAACACCGAAAGCAAGGACTTCCCAATAGAAAAGCTTTGTTTGGATTATCGAAGATGAGTGAGAGCTCGTAGCTTCGATGAATGCCATATCCGGACATGCTTAACTTCACCCACTACGTGCTATCGACAACCTTCAGAAGTGCGTAACACGAATTATGAAACACTGTGGGTCTCTCTCTTTGTTCCAACTGTCGAAGTTGCTACACGTAACAGGATTGGGGCCGAACGCAGCAGCCGTTAAGCAACAACACAAATGTGGGGTGAACAGTGCCCGCCACGCTGCTCTCGGTGATTACAAGCCGCCGGCGGCGGCAACTGATTGCGGCTTTGTCCTCGCACCCTTTCCCGCCGGCCCGTTGTTATTGTTACACGTTATGGGCGGGGCGCGGGTGCTCTAGGTTTTGACACAGCCGGTTCGGACGAGGGGAAGGGCGGGGGAGGGCGCAGGCGGACACAGTCGCCCTCCATGGGGGGGGGGGGGGGGGGAGCGGCGAGCGAAGAGGGTAGCAGGGCGTAATGAAAACTAATGAAGCGGCCGCCACAAAGGCGAGTAGCAAAAAGCGCCTGATGATGTGCTAATCCAATAAGCGGCCGGTGATATTAACCCGCGCGCAGACTCTAATAAAAGCCGCATCATAAACCGCTTAATCGCCTGTCCGTCGGATTTTCGGCGACCTTGTTTCAAAGCGCGCCCTGTTTTCCCTTAACTCCCCCGGCCGGTGGCCACAGCTGGCGGGGCTTCGCCTGTAAAATAAGAGGAAGCCAACCCTGCCCCCATTTCTTTGTTGCATGGGACCGCCCGGCGTGCTGATTAATCCGGTTTGCTATCCGACTGTGATCTATATTTCATGCACTGCCTGCTGCATCTCTCTCTCTCTCTCTCTCTCTCTCTCTCTCTCTCTCTCTCTCTCTCTCTCTCTGTGTGTGTGTGTGTGTGTGTGTGTGTGTGTGTGTGAGAACGTCATTTGGTCCCCTGTTCGGTCAGGAAGTCAACCGCTAGCAGCAAGCGAGAGATGAATGACGCGCAATTTCTTTACATCACACAATTGAGGGAATTTACTCCTTCCTCCTAAACAGTGTCATCATATTCCCAATATTTACGACCATTTTTCATGAGTAGCTACTTCAATGTTTTTCTTTTATCTTACAGATAAAAAAGGAATTGCGCGTTTTCTTTTCTTTTTGCAACTGAAAATAGAAGAACTTGTAACTGGGGAAAAAAGTTTGTAACTGGAGAAAATCGCTCGCAAGTGGAGAAAAACGATTGCACAAGATGTATAATAGTAGATACGTTTCTCTCTCAACAGTATGGCAATAGCTTCGTATCGGCATGAAATGCATTGCCGGGTGATTTACTAGAAGTATCTAAGAGCAAACCCTTTTCTTATGTTTTATAAATAATATCAGGGCGCGGTTTCCCAGAACTAGGGCAGGTGACAATTGAGTGCCAAATAAGCCGAAAGCCAGTTCGTTATTTAATAAATACATCCAAACATAAGGAACGAGTTTTCCATTATCACTTTCACGTTCTGTCAGTCATCAACGGAGACCTTCCTCGCAGTTCAAAAGTATTTTGCATACTACTATGCCAATAGCAATTTTGGGTAGGCTACGACTGTTTTATTTAAGACCTGGGGTTCTAGCCCAGTTCCGGATAAGGGTAGGCGGTAGAATCGATGTAAGACTCAAATACTGCAGTATCGTATATCCCCTGCAGTTTCATATACAGACAGAAGTGAAGATTAGAGCATGAGTGTGTGGTTAAAATAGAATGACTCTACCCTAGTAACTGACAAAGGCAGTACAATTCAGTTGCAAATACAGCCATGTGGTGGTAAGAGACTGAACATTAATTGTAAACCAATGAAACAGGCAAGACAAAGAGAGCGTTAAAAACCAGTTGTTTATGGCCAACTATTATTACAAGAACAACAAATGGTCATCGGGGTTTGCCAAAGAAGCGGAGAAATAACCGAAGAGAAACCACCTAATTCGTTGTACAATATTATTCTTAGCTGAACTGGTTCAAAGTACGAGAAATAATCGCGGCATAAAGCACAGTGAAAATGACAAAATTGTAATGAGAACATTTTAGTAACATCATGTTTTTTCGTAAAGGGTCTGTTCAACTACGTAGGAATTCCATACATTCAAGCAATAGATTGCAGAGACACGAAGCATTTGTCGTGATCAAAGAAAGGCGATTTTTCGGTTATTCTACAAATGCTGCATGACGAACTTGGAATAAAAATTAGTTATAATAAAATTACAAGTGATTTGTAGAGTCGTCATATGAAATACAACATGCGGACTACTAGTAATTGCGGCTCATACAGAGGTCCTGTAAGAATACTTGATTATGCAGGCATTTTCTATTATTTCTGTAATTTATTTTTATTCCTTGCTCCAGGAATTTTAATCGCCATCGCATTCCACGTACAGGAGTATAAGCGTTTTTATTCCTCGTATACTGAACCGCGTACCACTAGGAATAACGACGTGTCTCTCGTGCAGCCTTGGACGTATCATTAGATCTCACAAAGCAGCTCTTTCGCTCTCATCTGGGTTCAGACGGAACCGAGTCAAATCGACATCAGAGATACTGCTTTTTCTCTCTTCAGCGCGTGTTACTACTACCGGACTTAACAGACGCTTAAAACGAAGGGGGCAGAACAGCTGGCGATTTCTCGTTCTGCGAGTCGGCGCCTAATTTTCAATTCCGCTCGACAACTCAATAAGCAGGTTTTAATTGGAATCGTTAACCGCTTTACGAGCGTTGAAACAACAGGTGGATTCGCCGCTGGCGGCGGATATAATTGCGATTTAATCTCGCCTGCCGCCGGTCGACCGCCCAGACGTCGGCTCCGGTTTCGCTGAGGCGGTGCAGCTAACGCGAAACACGGCAATCGCCGAGATGTTACGACACCGGAAAAACAGCGATCAATTCGTGTTAGCCGGCAATTTCGCTGTCGTCAAATTACTTCTTTTGCGCTGTTACCGGCCTCAGCGCAAGGAGCAAAAAGCGAAACAGCGAACATCTAACCACAACCGGTGTCTTGATCACCGTTTTCCCTGGCTTGCAACACATTCCGCTCTTGCAACACTTCGGGCGTCCTGGCTACGCTTCAAGAGGTAGCAAACAAGTGTTCGTTTTGCTCTTAGCAGTGATGGCAAGCGTGGTAAAATGACTGAAATGTTTGTCCGACACTCGTGTATCCGTTGCGCTCTGAAAGTTGCTCGAAAGGTTATCAAGGCAACGACTAACACGAAGAAAACATCGATATCGATTAGCACGATGTGCATTCTGCACGTCGCTCCCTACACAAAGTGTATGACTCCTCCCTCCATTGAGGTTATCTCTTCAGTATATATATATATAATTTATTACTACAGTAATAAAATGTACCTGTCATCCAATTATACTACAGCAGATGGAATGGACTGTCTTACTTCGGCGAAAGTAAAACCATGTAGTGCAAACATTCACGAATTCCAACTTCCGGTAGCAAACTATGTATACTGTACTGTTTGATTACATTCATTAATTGCTTTCCTGACAAGCATGACGATGGACATTGTCGTAGAAAATTAACGCACTGAACACAATACCTTGAAATAGTCTACCTACAGTTCGTGCAGCTAAGCTACTTAAACAAAAGCGAGATAACCAAATAATGTCTATAATCAGGGCTTGAACTGAACAGAGTTTTGGACCAACCTTTTACAGTTATGTCAATATACGATAGTCCTGCTGAATATACCTTTGGGGGGAGGGTGAGCTTAATAAAAGTATGTGGCTCTACATAAGTAACCAAAAAATTGGGACGTTGTCAAACTTCACTCCACTGTATGTTTGGCCGTACTGTGAGACGGATTTTAGATACCAAACTGCAACAGTGCAACTTTTGCATATCCTAATCAAAACAGATGAACATTAGATTTTCTGAGAAAGAATACTAAGGGAAAACCGCCGTCAGCTAATCGGGTAACGATACTAGCCATCGATTGAAGTAATTTAAAAAAATCCTCACGTAGTCAAAGTTTGCCCGAGCAGCTGCTTCTTTAGTGTCGTATCAACAAGGAAAGTGAAATCAAGTACAGTATGTGGCAGCAGAACCTCCCAGTTCGTAGAAAGCATTATCTAGTGCCTACTGGAATCACGTAATGGAATAAAACGAATCTAATTGTGGCGTTATGTTTTTCACGCGAATACTGTGCGGAATAGGGCGACCCCCCCCCCCCCCCACACACACACACACACACGGGAGCGCCGCCATCGTTTTTTACGCACGCACGCATCGCGCTAATAATTGCGTTATCTGAGCGCCGCTTTTTTTTATTCGGCCGGCGTCCGTCAAGTATAATGGAACCCCCTCCACCTACCGACCAGCCCATCAACAATTCTTCGCTGCGATCCGTCCGTGAGCCAGCGGACGTGTTTTGAAACAAACATGAACCGCTGTCAGCGCACATATTTTTTATCCGGCCGCAAATAGGCACAACAAAAATGAATCTCTATAAACAAGCCCGAATGACGCGCGGCGAGAATACACGTTCGCAAACGCACGCGCACAGTCGACTCCGCAGCACAAATGGAAAAAAAAGCCGGTGCAAAAAACTGCGGATAGCGAAAGGGAGGGGGAGTGAAGTTATTTGCGCTGACATGTAATCGAGGGCCCTCCGATGTAAAGCGACGCGCAGCCGTCATTTCACACGCCGGCAGCTAACGTGTCAGCGCCAGATGGCTCGTGACAACTTGTCTGCCGCCCACGCACCAAGAATTAATTAATGATTAATGAACCGCGCTGCCGCTGTCACCCAAGGTGCCGATTTGTCTCCACGTCCCTCCTTCAAACACACACACACACACACACACACACACTAGCAGCGTGCAGTCGTACCCAACTACTCGTCTGTGTTAACAAATAACGGTCCTAGACAGAGTCAAACCTCATGTATTGCTAATAATCATGTTTTCCCATAAATACTGTTAATCACTTGAGTATAACTGCGAGTTTCAAACGTCCACATATATATATAACACATAACATAAAACACGTAGAATTGTGTTGATTTGTACCTTCAGCAATAAATTTATGGGCGGATTTTGGCGCGTGTAGGCGGCAGATACATTAGGAATGGCTAGGCCGCTTGCCGACAGTAAAGAGTTGTCGTAGTTCCCACTGATGAACGTTCAAATGTTTGTTAAGCTTAAAGGACTTAACTGCGTTGGTCATCAGTCCCTGTTTACCGTCAAGGAAAAAAAAAAAAATGTTCTGGGCACTTGGGCAACCGTTTTGCAGATCAGTAAGTTTCGGTCTAGATGCCGTAGATTAACTGTAAATCACGCGATGGACAGATCCCCCCTCCCCTCCCAAGAATCATATCATCATCATCATCATCATCATTTACACCCAAGTCGCCTCCAGTGGCGACACCGAAAGACTTGCACTAGGCAGACCGCACACCATTTTATCGAATCCAGCAGATAAGTGTCAATGGCTGTTTTAATGACGTCATTTAACAGGAGAGAATAAACGCCCTATCTTAACCAGAAGTTCCAAATTTTGAATATGGCAAATAGTGATGCGACCTAGTATGTATAAGCGGGGAGGGCGAGCGTAGGATGGCGTCCAAGGAGAGTAAGCGAATAAGGAATCAACTGTAAGGTAGCAGATGGGATAGGGCCAGCATATTACTACATCATTCTGAAATGTGTGTGGGTGTGAGGGGAAGCATGTTTTGTGATTTCCAAATTAATATAAAATAACCTACTCATTAAAATATGCACACAAACACATTTCGGTGAGTATGCGTGTTAAGAAAGTTAAAAAAAATAAGACAAATTTTCATGTCTCCATCTAGGTCCTCTTCTTCCAGCATGTTACTAGGTCTATTGAAATCGTTTGGCTTATTTCTTTAAACATTCGTGAAAGTTCCAGCAATGGAAGAGAAAGAACCAGAAGTGAGAGACGAGCTCTTCAAACTTTAATTGAACAACCTAGTCGCTTTCTTACTGCTTTACAGTAAGTGTTAACTGATGGCAGCCGGCCGCGGTGGCCGAGGTGACTGAGGCGCTCCAGTCACGGTCAGCACGGCCACTACGGTCGGGGGTTCGAATCCCCCCTCGCGCATGGATAGTTGTGCCGTCCTAGTTCATAAGTAGTTTGTAAGTTTAGGGACTGATGACCCCGTAGTTAAGTCCCATAAGCTTTACAAACATTTGAACGTTTTGAACTGATGGCATACTTAATTTATTTTTGAAGAAATCGTTTCAATTTTTGTACTATTAACGAACTCATTGATGAAGTGCTAACAGTTGGTCGGAATTCTGAAACTAGATAACATTTATTGGCCGCTTTCCCGCAGAACTGTTTTACAAATAAGAAATGTTCATCACACATTTCGGCACAGCACATCACACACTCGAAATCGCTGTATCAGTAGATATTTTGCAATAAAAATAATAACCAATACAATTTCAGAACACAGATTAATGAACTAGGATATATGATGTGCATTGTTCATTACTGTCCACACACTTCACGACTTTTCCTGCGAGTCAAGAGACAAGCTACACTTTCATTGACTGGTGCTAGATTCGACAACGGCGAACCCTTGTCGATTCATCCCATATGCCGTATTACGCACTTTTCGAGGTCCTAGACGTTACTGTCAGTACTGCAGATTTCCACAAGAAGGTATTGCTCATAAGGAATTGATTTTTGTCGATAAAACTCGAAAGGAACCCGAGTTTTGACGACGGGAAATAAATGACACCGATTTGTGCTTTAAACCGGAATTCTTGTCGTAATTTTAAAGAATTTTCGTAACATTTACGACTAAAGCGTCACGGTAGAAACCTCTGCAGTTAAAACTCTTAAAACTACACTGTCATACTACTGGAATTCATTTGATTTTTCTTTTCTCATGGAATCAATTGCCTGTAAAGAAAATAATCAGAAACGGACTCTAGAAAAATGTCTGGGAGATTGGGGTGGTAGGTAGACTGACCCGATTTACCAGAATGACCGAAGGTTGCGATTAGAGAAACCACGAACGGTTAAGTAATACCTGCACAACACTGGGAATGTGACGCAGAGAGCAAACTTTCCGACCGAAAGAGGGTGGAGTCGTAGCCTCACAGGAGAGGTAGGAAGCGGCGGAAAGACGAAGCGCTGCGTTAGTTACAAATCAGGGGAGTGCTCAAAGGGAAAAGGGCGCGCGGGCAAACGGGCGAGCGCCGCCGTGCGAATTAACACTGTAATTGGATCTGCAATCCAGCGCCAAATGAGACGAGCAAGTGTCTGGCGGCGCGATCAGATAGCGCGGCAGCGCCAGGCCCCACCGCGGAATTAAATGAAGCTGGGGAGGGGGGGAGAGGGAGAGAGGAGAGAGAGAGAGAGAGAGAGAGAGAGAGAGAGAGAGCGATCGCAGCTGCAGCTGCGGTCGGCCGCTGGCGCTCATTAGCGTTATTAGCAGAGTCGGCCGCACCAACTGTTTAACCAGCGGCGCCGTGGGGCGGCAAGAAAACGCCGCTTCCGCCACTGGACGTGTCCTCAACTGGTGCTAATTACTCACACTTACCTACGCAACGCCCTCGAGCGCACACAATTTCACTACTTACTGCACACTTTACTCGCATTACACTCCGTTTACACTCTACACCGAGTCAACAAACGAATCGTACTCCACTGGAAATTAGGGGTTCTACGAGACGTGTACAAATTTGATGGAAAATCTGCGTCTTTCAACCACAAAGAGAGAGACCACTACCTGTTTCGATCTCCTGATCATAATAATTTAACATTAACCCTTTGATTCTCCGTGTTGCTCCTAGACAACGCTGTATTACCAGCATTAAACCTTCAAGTCACGTTGTTTTGAGGAACAACATGCTTCTAGAGAGACATTTTGCCGCTTGCTGCGGCATGTACCCATTCAAAAGACAATCTCTCGGCTGCGAATTCGTGTTACACTTCTGAGTAAACGTGACTTTGTCGGTTAAAGTGCGTTTCGCATCATTTTATTTCAGTACCTATATATCTTCTTTGGTGCTGTGGCGAAGATCATGCTAACAATATTAATGTAACAGTACTAACAATCACCAAAATAACCTCGGAAGTAACAAACTTCAATACAAAAGGATGTGCGTGGAAAATATCACATAAATAAATAACTGCTCAATCAAAATATGACAGGATTTTTTTTTATTTTTTTTTTTTTTTTTAGGTTTAGTGCATTGAATTAATATAGAAAGGTGAATTCATAATGTGGCAATAAAAGTGTTTAGTTCTTCAGAGCACTTACACGCCAAAATTGTTACTAACTTACCAAATTTCAACCATATTCCGTCACTGTGCCATTTAACAGTAACAGTGTATAAACATAACTAATGAACTTTTACTGCTACGGTAGTGTACCACATTTGAGCTATTGCAGCTTTATTAAAAGTAGACAAATATTTACTCTTATATTTTAATTTTTGAGGTTGCCTTTTATTTTCATACTGCTGACAGTGTGTACACAACGGAACTAGCCGTGCTCTTTAACCTAAGAGTCATCTGTGCATTTGCCGATTTAGGCAAATTACACACAAAACCCAAACGACCGTTTAATTTCTACATTCGTCTAACTTTACTTTCTACATTAATATTGTGGTTCAGACGATTGCGTTAAGTTTATCTTTCGTTCATCCTTATGAAAGCGAGACATTATATGCTGCTGTTGTCATCGTTATCATCTCAAACACCGATTGTCAACATGCAATTCAACAGATTTGCTCAGTCTGTCTGATAATATTGTTTATTCAAATGTTTGTAAAGCTTTGTGGTCCTCAGTCCCTAAACTTAACTACTTATGAACTTATACTAAAGACAACACAAACATCCATGCCCGAGGGAGGATTCAAAAGTCCGACGCGGGAGGCCGCGCGATACGCAACGTGGCACTCCAGATCACTCGGCTATACTACTAGGACAGTAGAAGCAACAGGTCGACGACCATTTTCTATCTCGAATTACAACAGTAATTAACCTTTGCAGGCCAAGATGACGATACTCAAGAAACAAATTGTATCGTCTGTAGAGACCGAATCGAAAAACGCTCGCTGGCGCATGTCAGAATAGGAATGGAATGTGTTACAGCTTACAGACATTCCTCGCGATGAACTGCGAATCTAGCCTTCGTTGAAACGTGTGCCATTGTGTGATCGCTTCACGCAAATTGTATTTTAATTGCATGATAAATTCCTTCAAACACCTAATCGTGACAACAGTTCCCTTGCAATCAGTAGCCTTTCACAAAAAACAAATAATAAACCTTCCATGGGCGGCATCATTCCGTTAAAGCTACACACACACACACACACACACACACACACACACACACACACACACACACCAGTCGGTGTCTTCCCTAAAAATTGCGCAGAAATTCGCTCATTTGTTATTTAAAAGCAATTATCGTTAAAAGCAAGTTGACTGGCAGCACATTAAATATTTGCCAGGTGCTCGATATTGCCTCAGCGCACTGACTTCTTTTTATTTATATTGCAAACACATTTATCCAATAGACAGTGACGGAACAGAAAGCAAATTTCCTCCGGTATCAAACGTGTTTGGCAAATAAATTAAACAGACGTCATCTGCGTTAATGGAGAGCTGATTGTAAAAAATAAAAGGCGAAAGCCAGTATTTTCACGAGCAGAAAGGGACATGAAAATAATCTTCCAACGCGCAGTGTTCCTGCGTCATTTTTTATTCATTTCATTGTTGCCGGGAAAATCCGCCGATAAGCGTAATGGAAGTAACGGGAGGAGTTGAAACACCGTTCAAACACAGGTGATCTCCCTTCATGCGTGCAGTTTTCGTGCTTTCCCGGAACACGAATGCCAAGGGGGTAGGGATAAATGTCACGTATGAAGGAGAACTTCTTCCCTGGCTCCGCTCACTGCAAAAATACATAAATAAAATGTCTTACCGTAATGAATAACTTATCATTGTGGCCTACATGTAATTTTCAAGAAAGTGTGCTAATCACAAGGCCACAGCGTGGAGGGGAGGGTTGGAGGAGAAGCGTACCCTTGCTCTCAGGGGCTGGAAAAAATATTGTGACGTCAGGTGTTTTTCTTTCAAGACATTTATCTTAAAGTCCGTATTTTAGTAACAGAACTACGTTTTAACAAGTTCGGAACAAAATTTGTATGAATACTTATCATTCTTCTTCTAAAACACAAACTCCACACACCTCCAGTTTCACGACCACGCCCCCTAAATGTTGTCATCGTGTGTAAAATGAAAGTATTAATATAGTGAACATCAATGTAAATATTCTGCCATATGCAATGCATTTTAGAACTTACAAATACTGGAGCTATCAATCCTTAAAAACAGTAATAGCTAACAGTAATCAGTAAAGCGTACAAGATTTCTGACAATTTTATCTAGAATTATTGTTTCTCTTTTGATCATATCATCAGGGAGAAAAATAATTCGGTGGCAGTGTGCTAATTTTACTGACTGCTGTTATGATTTCACCAGAAATGTTATTTCCGTTAATTGTTCTATGATTAATGATACTGGAACCTATCTAACCCAACTCGCAAACGAAGAAGATTTTTCAATCCCTTTTTGAGATATTCCAATTAATTTTGCACTGCAGTATAGGAAGACTGCCAAATAAATCAGAATCTGGCGAACTGTAAGCTGCAAGGTACTTAAGAATTTCTTCCTCCGTCATATGAACGCAAGAAAACTGACGGTGTATATTGAACACTAGCTGCAAGCACCCGGCTTTGCCCGGATTTAAAATAAGGTTTTCTGTAGAATCGTACCAAATTTCACGTTATTTGGTTGTCTGGGTCTTGAGTTATAAGAGAACAGACAAACAGAACCAATTCGTCTTATATGAATAGAGATTGCAATCGAAGTCTGTAAGCAAAGTACTCTTCCCATAACCATCTTGCTTTCAAGGTCAAGTGTACAAAATTTCATCAAGATCTGAACAAAACTGGTGGGTTTTGGCGAAATCCACAAGTACCCTCCACCAAGCACTGAACGAAATTTTATGTAGACAGTGCCCTCTTCTTGTTTTAAAGGTCAAGTGTGCAAAATTTCATGAAGATCAGTGCGAAGATATAGATTTACACGGACACATTGAAATCGCACTTTCCGTTTTCTCAAATTTCCTGGCTGGTTTTCCAAAAAAAAAAAAAAAAAAAAAAAAAGGGGGGGGTCGAAACCTGTTTAAGAACCTTCTCCATGTAATTCTGTGTACGTGTACGAAATTTCACGTTATTTGGTTGTCAGGTTCTTCAGTTACAGGACGACAGACAGATAACAAATGCGTCTTATAATTATAGTGATACACAATAAAAATACTACTGTTTATGCTTGTGTGACTATCTCAATGCACGCAGTTTAGCCAGTAATAAAAACTTCATATTTACAAGTGATATTAAAAACATGTTTATTTATTGAACGCGTGTCTAAGAACCAACGAAATAAGAAAAATCAGGTCTTCAAATTGTGTGATAGAGGATGAACAAAACAGAAAATTCCCTTTAATTTTTGGGAACTGCGAAGCACGCTAAACCGCCATTCCTACAGGTACAACTGTAGCCGGTGGGTGGCGGCGGCGGCGCTACTTTTAAAACGAGGCCAGGCGACGGAGGCAGCGCGGGCCAAGGGCGAGCAACGGGACACCGGCGTGGGCGGGCCTTCACAGCCACCGCTCTCGCCTCACAGCCACTTCAAAGCCGCCGCCACCGCCGCTCTTAGCACACACGCCGCCCTCGTATTTATGCCGCTGCAGGAAAAAAGGAAGCAGGCGAGGCGGCAAAACCGGCCCAACAGAATAGCGTGCCGCCCGAACATCCTCTTTCAGAGACCTGCCTCTCTCTCTCTCTCTCTCTCTCTCTCTCTCTCTCTCTCTCTCTCTCACACACACACACACACACACACACACACACACACACAGAGAGAGAGAGAGAGAGAGAGAGAGAGAGAGAGAGAGAGAGAGAGAGAGAGAGAGAGAATATGCCGCCACCGAAGATAAACAATAACTTGGACTCGCTTAAAAGACCTGTAAATCGAATCTCTCTACACTGACATCTCAACGCATAGCGTAAAAAATTTGGTGCCCAATCGCAGACAAGATTACGTACAAACAAGCTACGACGATTCAGTGAAACAAAAATAAACAAGCTAGTGCCCGGGATAAAAACTGACATCCAGCCAGCTGTTAGCCGCTTCCTTTCTGTGATTAACCCTCAGTCATACGTCCTACATACTGCAAATGTATTATTTTCTTGAATGCAGATGGGCCTAATCTGCTACACGAACTGAGGTTACAGTACTAGTCTTCACTACAGCGCAGTAGTGGCGTTTTACCGCAATATGAACTGCATTAAATGGTAAAACGGATATAGCTAAAGTGCTATAAAACTTCTGGGATTAAAATTTCTATGCACGATTCTACCTTAAGTTTTCTGAAGAGTCGTACATACATTATAAAGCAGACATGGAAATGGCTAAACAATTAGAATTGTACGATAGTGTAACAAAAGTTTAAATCACAGAATCATAGCGCGATTGGCACTTTGGCATTCTGAAAACCAGTTTGAACCTTAACTTCGTTGTAATTTAAGCATTTACCTATAATGTGACTTTTTCATAATTTTAAAATAAAATCTACTCTACTAATTTATAATAATTCCCACACCTTGATATTTCGGGGGTAAAGAAAACGCGACGGCACAAACTCTTGTTTACAATAGGTTTACTTCCGACACGTTCCTTGCTCCTGAGAATGTGTTGTATACTACATTTATAGTTGCCCGGGTGTGCGTTTGCTGAGGAGGCGCTGCCTTTAGCCATGCATTGCGATTGAGGAAGGAGAGGGCTAGTGAACGAAAGGCGTCAGCTACCCTTACTGGTACTATTACTCTCACTTTGTGCTTAATGCTAAATTGAAGGTGGCAGTCGCGGAATTATTATCCGCATAAATGACACTTTTATCGAATCGGAGATTTTACAATTTGTTGAGATATTCACATACAATGATTTTATTTTCATAATGGACTCAATGCATACATTAACACCCGTATTTTTCTTCAATGAGCCTCAATAGCAGCGCTCTGAGTCATTACAGAGGTTTTTCTCAGCTTATGGTAGTGCCAGCGAAATCGACAACTTATCGCAGCCAAATATAAAACCTCGACTGTTACGGAACACTGAAATATATACAATATCGAAGGTGAAAATTTGTGATGGGCCGGGATTCGAATACGGATTTGCAGCATCGGGCCAGCGGTCGCCTAACTAATTAGCAATCGAAACAGGCCTTCCGTCCTGCCTAAATTCTCAGTTATAGCACACTACGATGGTAGTGCACCCTGCTCTTTACTTGTCTTCCTCGCAACCTAACTGCATACCCGCTTGGGATCTAGCGTATTTGTGCAACCGCACAGAAATCGTGAAGTGCCTGTTGGGGGCACGTAACTAATTACAAATACCACAATAATAATTGTAAATATGTTTGTTAAGTTTATGGGACTTCACTTGTGGGTCATCAGTCCCTAAACTTATTGTTGTTGTTGTTTAGAGGGGACTAAACTACTTGGTCATCAGTCCCCTGTTCCTAACGAAGAAAGTCCATTTAATGGGAAACAATAGCCATATGGACCTGTAGATATAGTATGAATACTCAAGAGGGGTACGTGTCAAAGATGAAGTTTCACCAACAGCACAAATAGAGAAACCAACAGCACAAATAGAGAAAATAAAACAATGTAGTCAATCATGCTAAAAGTTGGCAATGAGAATCCGTGGCTGGGTGGTCACTGAGATAATAATGGACGGGCCAGTCACGAATGTCACAGCAGACACGAATGTCTGCTAGTCAGAAGACACAACACATTAAAATACGCTTAAAAGTTAGGAAAAATCACCGTACATCAAACGGAATTGTAAAAACCGGCTGCACGAATAAAACGTAGCACAGACTCAGTCATTGAGGCATCGTCCCTAAATTTAAAAACTGCTTATGAACTACGTCACGCTAAAGACAACACAAATAACTATGCCCGAGGGAGGATTCTAACCCCCGACGGGGAACGGCCTGGCGCATCTGAGCATAGCGCCTCAATGCACTTGGCCACTCCGCCGCGGCGCACAATAATTGTAAAAAATATTTGCATACTAGCGATGTGGCATGCACGTATTTTGGCCAGAAAGTCGCACTCGCAGCTGTTTTGATCTACGAGAAAGGATGCGACGGCTTTCCTAGAAATGAAGGCTGTCGGCGCCGGCTCGCCTGGCGTGACGAGCAGTCGGGATTGGGAGAGGCGGGCGGATTGCGCCGCGCCGCGCATTTCGAATGCGCCGGTCGCCGCCTCGCATAGGCGCCCCAGGCAAAGCGCACTACTCAGCCGCTCACAATGGCGAGGGGGCGGAGGAGGGGGCGGGGAGGCGGAGAAAAAGGGAGAGAAAGAAAGACGCCCGCTCAGGGGGACACGTATTGATTTCAGCCCCGCCGTCGAGCGTCCCTCTGTTCCTTATCTTACCAGGGAATACCTCTTGCTTCTTTTGTCAGGCACATTCTCTTTTATGAGGAGGAGACGGCACGCAAGTGGGCCGCGAGGGAAGAGCGGCGCGAGAAGGAACTGCCGAGGAAGCGGTGGAAGTGTCGCCTCTTTCGCCTCTCCCTCATCACCGTCTGCGCCACTCCCCCCCCCCCCGCCTCCCCCCCCGCCTACGTCGCCACCGCCGCCGTCGCTACCACAGGCACTCCGTACCCCTGTCCCCTTCCACCGCATCTTTTCCACCCTCTCTTTTACGACGCAGACAGCAATATTGGGCGGAGATTGCTTCATCATTTAAAATGATGCAGTGCACTTGTCGAGTATTAGGTCGCTGTTAAAGCGACGGTAAAACTTTATGGTAGGCAGCAAGTTTGACTTTTATTCGCTGGGTGGGGTCGGAGATAATAATAGAGGGGAGCAGCATGGAGGGGAAGAGAGGAATAAGAACACATGCAAAGCTAGCTGCGAGAGGCCGCAAAATAGTGCGGGGTCCAGATGGCAACACACGATTAGAGACCGAAACGGGACACCCACCCACTTTTATCACATTGCTCGTATGTCCCTCGAGAACGGATCACGTGAAAATGGAATGAAGTGGCAAGACGGGAATCAACAGTATACTTCGATTCTCCGACGAGAAGAATAACGTCGAAAGGGTGAAGTACAACATACACTGAAGCAGTGGCAGACTAAGGTGAGGGCGGGGCGGACTGCCCAGGGCCTCTCGGTTTGGGCCGCCTCCAAATACATGGAAAGAACATTTATTTAATTTTTGAATTCCCTTGGCATCTCGTTCTGGGGCCTCCAAATGTCGAAAGCTATTTGTTTAGTACTGCGCCTCTCGTCTTTGGGAGACCTCCAAATCTCAAAAGTTACTTTTTTCTGCCAGGCACTTTCCTAACCACCCCCAAGCTTTGTTTTGTTTGATCAATGTTTCGATTTTGATTAAAAGTATTCAAAGCGGAAGACTGGCCGAGAACACGTGTACTTGGTCTGTCACTATTAGAAGCCTTATTACTGCCTTAGCCGCAAAATTATTAGGGAGAGGGCGGACGGCGGCTTGTACATAGACTACGGCGCAACGACTTATTTCGCATCGGTAAACATAAGAGAAATTGAAGTGATAAGTGATTTTAAATTATAGGACTGAGCAGGATGTACAGTCCAGAACACGACTGCTGATTCACCGCATGGATTACTTGCTGTTCAATACTGGGATTAGACGAGAGTCAAACAAGAAGAGCAGCAGTTGATCAGGAGTATCGCCGGATACGTTGGTAAGTGGGCGTGCAGGAAGTCAAGGCACAGGCTGATTCAGTGTCGTGCTGACGTCATCGCGCGGCTAATAAGGGGCAGGCGGCTTACCATATAGGGCCGGGGGGACTGGCAGATATTGTCACACAACAACAAGCTGCACATGGCTTCAGCAAAAGGCGCCGCGACAGAGCAGGGGTCAATGTATAACCAATTCTCCACAAGGAAATTTTCCGTGTTTTTTTTTTTTTTTTTTTTTTTCATTTTGTATTTCATAGTACCTAATTATTATCAGAACCAAGACAGAGTTCTTAGGCAGGGGCGTATTCCAGCCGCACTGCTCAGCAGCATACAGCGACGGTGGTTCATTTTTCTCCCTTTTCGTTTTGTTTTTGTTGCTTTGCTCCGTAACTCTTGCGTAACCGACGTTGCTGACGCCGAGCTGCTGCCCGCGCAGTCCTTAAAATACGCTCATTATGGAGTGTTGCCTTGTATGGAAGTGAAACATGGACGATAAGCAGTGTGGACAGAAAGAGGATAGAGGCTTTTGAAATGTGGTGCTACAGAAGAATGCTGAAGATTAGGTGGGTGGATCGCGTAACTAATGAGGAGGTACTGAACCGAATTGGGGAGAAAAGGAATCTCTGGCATACCTTGACTAAAAGAAGGGATAGATTGGTAGGACACATTCTTAGACATCAAGGAATTGTGAATTTAGCGTTGGAGGGAAGTGTGTGGGGTAAAAATCGCAGAGGGAGACCAAGAGACGCGTATAATAAGTAGATTCAAGTGGATGTGGGTTGTCGTTCTTATGAGGAGATGAAAAGGCTTGCTCAGGATAGAGTAGGGTGGAGAGCTGCATCAAACCAGTCTCTGGACTGAAGACCACAACAACAACAACGAAGGAATATTGATTCCAGTTTTGTGTAGACAATCTTAAAAGTTTGTCACACTGATGTACCGGAAAAATTATATGGTAATTCCACGGATTCCGTTTGTGCTGTAAAACTCTTTGTGCTGTGAGGACGGCCAATACGCTATAGAAACGCCTCGTGTGAAACTCGACAACTGCAAAAGCGACGCTGCCAGCAGGTCGTGAGCAGATGGCCGCGCGGTTGGTGCTGCTACACTGGAAGTGCCCCATTTGTTTGCTCTGTGCAACGCATAGCAGCGCGGCGGTGAATCGCGCATGGGAAAGGCCTCGGATGCCTAAATTCGACAACGAATTATTGTAGACACTCATTTAAACGAACCAACTCTTTTTCAACAGTAACAGGTTGCACATATATTCAAAACGTTCAGTAAGAAAGGTTTTGATTTTATAGGCCTACATTAGTAGATGGGAAAAATGATCAAATGTTTGTGAAGCTTAAGGGACTATGGGGGTCATCAGTCCCTAAACTTACAAACTATTTTTAAACTACCTTATACAAACATCCATGCCCGAGGGGGATTCGGACCCCCCTACGGGGAACAGCCTCGCGCATCGGAGCATAGCGCCTTAATACGCTTGGCCACTCCGCCGCGGCGGAAAATATCCAATGAAAATTTTACATCAAAGTAAATCTGGGTCAATTCCTGTGGGTTCTCAACTATGGTGGGAATACCATGCGATGCGCGTATTTTGTTTTAACAAAACAGAGCTGATAGTAAACTGATGATGCATTAAAAATTAAATGCTTGGTAGTCTGTCACATTAAAATATATTCCTTCTCTTAAAAAAAAAAAAAAAAAAAAAAAAATCTTGTCAACTTGGGGTTGAAATTCCACACGATACATTACTAGCTAGAACAATTATTCAACATATCAAGCTTATGTTCAGCACAAATTTGTGGAGTTCTGATAATCATTCTACTGCACTGACGAATGTCAAGAAACGATGAGGGTTTTTTTTAGCACTAGGCATTAAACAAATAATTGGTGCACAAGTGCACAGCTGGAATTTATAGCAAATGTCTCCAAGACGCACGAGAGAACTGCATAAGATCTTCCTTCAATCTGGACACATGAACACCTCACTGAAAATAACAGACTGTCCACCATAGAGCAATCTACTCAATAATAGTCTATCAGGCAGATCTTGTTGTCTATCCAGTTTCCTTCTGAACGACTAGACATGAGAGGCATCGCCAGACGCTCAGTGTCACTTTTGAGCCACGAATCGCTCAAAATACCGAAGGCCAAACTCTAGACTGTAATTTCGACGCTGAGAATTACTGCAGTTTTGTTCATTGCAGGATAACACACCAACCGTGCCATAACATAAACGCCCAAAAAATGGGCCTTTAGTAGTATTTCCCCAGTATAATTACGAATAATGGATGCCTTAGTTGCTAGTTCTGGCTGTCTCGTGTGTGTGTGTGTTTTATAGTAAAGCGTAAACAAGCTGTTGCCAGCGGTGTATTTCACCCCGCCGCCGACAGCACCGCAGTCCAATCTCCGGGTTAAGCACGACCGCCCCCAAGTTTCGGGCACGGTCATCGCACGCCCCAACATTTTCCATCTGGCGGAGAACTGGTGCGTAAGCTCGCTCGTAGTGTGCGCCGCGGAAGGGCTATAGCGAAATTCATTGGCCGTAAAATTGCATCTCGCGCGCGGCAAGGCCTCTAACCTTTTTAAAACGCCATCACATTTCGCGGAATTGGCCCGCGCAATCATTTTCCGATAATAGTCACGACCATCTTCCCCATTACACGGTCGCTGGAAAATGATTACGCAACTCGTTAGGCTGCCGCATGCCCGCCGTAATTTCCCCCGCGGCGTGGCGCTGCCCGGGGACGCGTGCACAGAAGTCTGCCAGACCTATTTTCCACTGTGTGATTAAAGCAGTAGGCGGAAAGCTGCGCGTCCTTCCTTCCGTAGCTACTTCGCTGCAAAAGTAATGACTTAACACCTGGGCCAGTGATTCGTGCACATCGGAAAATCGAATGAGCAGTAGCTTCTAAAGGTGCTTCCACAATTTGAGGATAGATTATAACGGGACAATTTAATATAAGAACACCAAACCCTTTTCCGAGTAATACTCAACAAATGCAGTTGCATATTCCGTCCAAATTGTCTAGACAAACCATTTTTAAAACCAAATGATATATTGTTGATAATAAGCACTGTCGCCGAAAGTACTGCGAAATATTAGTCCCACGACTACAACTAACTTCTGGAACTCAATAATTTTAGCCTGTAAATAAATGTTTGATGTAGATAAATTTCCACACCGATTTAAATGTATGCGGGACTGAAATTGGGCCCCCTAAATTGGTTTTGCTTCGGATTACGATGACTGCCCGGATACGTTAAACGTGCAACTGGTTCAGGTATGATTAGCAGTTCTCAGTTTCATTCTATTCCGTGTCCAAATGCCATTCTGAATTATTTCTTTCCCCATGGTTTATACTCTGTTCTCTTTGTTACAGTATTTTAAATCTTGGTGCATCTTATTCTGTGAGGTAGAATTTGAGGAACAACCGAAAGTGCTTAAAAATCTCACTCACGTTGGTAACTATATACCAGCCCACGGTCGTTAATCCGCCTGGGTAGTATGATCAGGGTGTGACACAAACTGGCGTCATTACGGTTGGCTGGTTTAATTTACCAAGGAACGAAACACTGTTATTATGTCGTTAGTTCTGTCTACTACTTAACAAATAAAAAATATTATTAACAATCTGAGGTTTACAACGGAAGCAATGAAGACAGAATCAGTATTACGCCATTAGTGGCTAGTGGTAAAAATCTACAGCCTGTCACGTCGCTTAAGTATGTTAACAAAATGTTCAAATGTTTGTAACTACGGGGTCATCAATCCCTAAACTTACAGACTACTTATGATCTAGCTAATACTAAGGACGGCACAAATATCCATGCCCGAGGGGGGATTCGAACCCCCGACCGTGGTGGCCGTGCACACCGTGACTGGAGCGCCTCAATCCCCTCGGCCACCGCGGCCGGTAAGTATGTTAACTTTTAGGAGAATGATTACATTGCTCTCGGAACCTTCGTTCAATATGTTTAAAGAAATGCTATCTGAAACAAAAAGTGCGATCATTTTGCTCACTCCCATTGTCCTGTCACAAAAGTGACCATGCAAGAAATGAGTAACATACAGAATACTTTTCCCTCAATACATTCATTACAGAAATGAGAGGAAAACTCTTGCCTTGTACGGCACTGTAACTCGCTAGCTTACACGCAAATTCGTAACGATACGACGCTGTATTCCGTATTGTTTTGCTTGCCACATCTAAGCGTATTGTGGCTTCTGCGCAGCCCATGCGAAATATTGCCAGTTTACCCCTACACTTGCAACTGGAAAAGAGTTAATGCCAGTCTACTGAGCTGCCGCTTAACAGGGCTTTGTGAACAGCTAAGTGGAAGGACAGCAACCCGGAGGGAACAAGGGAACACACGCGCAGGCCGGCATTTACACTCGACAACACGTGTCAGCCGGAAGGGGATTACGGGACAGGCGGCTGACAGCTGACGCGTCACAATGGCCGCCCAAACAAAAAAAGGTCGCCAGTGCAGGCCGCAGACAGCAGGTGCGCGCACACAGTGCGGCACTAGCCGGCCGCGCATGCGCAGCGGGGGCTGTACTTCAACAAAAGCTGCGTGCTCTCAAAGGCATGCCACAGAATGCCACTTACGGACATCGAGACTCAAGACTGTGTACGCTGTTTCTCACGTATATCGCCTTGGGTTTTCTCCTTTTCACGTACTGATGATAAAACTAGTGAGCTGTTTTCATTGTGTGTATTTTTTTTTTTTTTTTTTTTTTTTTTTTTTTTTTTTTTTTTTTTTTTTTTTCCCCTAACAGCTCACTACTTCTCGCTTCAAGTCGTCAAATGCAGTGTAATCTTCTCTACAAACCAGATTCACCGCCTCGCATATGTACGTGAAACCAGTATTTCGCTTTATTCGACCACTGAGTTAAAAAAAAAAGTCTTGTTGACATTCAGTGCTTGAAACCCCTATATAGTTTTCCCATTTCATTTAGAAAACTTTACTTCATACTTTTTCGCTGACAACCGTTCGTGACCAGAAACACTATTCCCGTGACAAGCATCCGCTTTAGCGCGTAGATAATACAGGAGGACTTTGTGTGTCTACCAAGAACTTCAGGGAACAGTTTTTAATCCCTCCTACCCCAAGCTATAAAAATTACACGTATCTGCCAACTTTAATGAGGATAGCTAAAACAGTGTTTAAGGTTACTGCAAGGTTCCGTCTGTCATGCACCATACGATGGCTTGCAGAGTACAAAAACGTTCCCCCATTAAACCGTACACTTTAGGCAACTTTCTCGGTGATCGCCCAGAACGTGTCTAAGCCTGTCCCAATGTAACCCCTACGTGATGTACGTACGAAAAGTTGTGGTAAGAGTAATTTTCCTTTTGTAGACAGTAGCAATTCTATCAGGATCGGAATGAAACTGTAGGTTTGTGTGGCTTACAAACAATCGGACGGATACACTTCTCCATACATAAGAAGGGGTGGGGGATATTGTAGCTGCACGCGACAGCACGAGAGAGAGCCAAATGTCTGAAATAAAAATGGAATGCCAGTCAGAACAGTACAGCATGACATCGATCATCAATACCAACGAATTTAGGAAATCCTATGTGTAGATATTATCAAACTCTTTGTATCGCATTTCCAAACAGAAGACGGGCAGTTGAGGAAATAAATGGATAACGGAAAGATTACATTTTCACGAAGCTATATGACTAACACGGCAACGATCTTTTTGAATGACTTTTTTAAAACAGATCTCCAGGAAAAGCAGAGCTTTTGCGCAGAACGATTCGTGCTACGCGACGAAATATACCACATTCTACACGTCATGGCACAAAAACATGACATAGTTTTTCCGAATCATACGTGAATCATTACAGCCTTTATACTCCTACCGTTTGTCCTCCTGCATGGTATATAAAACAGCCGTGACACTCCAATGAGATCTCATGTGATTGTCAAGAACCGCAAGTAGTACTGAAAATAAAACGAGATTGGTCTTGTTTGCGAGGAAGGTGATGAGGGGAGTTTATTTTTTGGCCGGCGCGGTGGCAGGAAGGAAAGGCGAGCGACTCGTGTGACGGGCTGGCGTAGCGTGACGCGCGCCAAGGCCGCGGCGGACAAGTGGCGAGGGTGGCGTGTCAGATAGCATCGCGCGCGCATTATCAGCGGAAATGCAACAATTTGGCCCTCCAGCGCGTGGCGTGCGCTTGCCACATAAAGATGGCCGCCCGTGCCAACGATCCGCGCCCACCCGTGACCCAGATAGCCACGCGCCGCCAACGCCACGCCACTGCGCCGGCTACTACTCGACTCGCGACCGGCTTCAGCCAACACCACCTACAAGACAAGAGGTTCGTTCCAGCAGCTGCCAGACGGCTAATCTCAAGCTCTGAGAAACAGATATTACTACGCATGCGCAGCTACTATAACGTAAAAACCCTGGTTTGATACTTGCACTGCTAAAACGCTTTTTGCACTGTTTCTAACTGCAGGCGATGGTAAGTTTAAAGAAATAATTAAAATACTTCCCTTACTAATAAAGAAGAACTGTAAACGAGAAATATCTAATCTCAAGTGGTATTGTAGTGACTTCGAAATAATCAAAAAAACACGCTACAAACACACACGTATGACGTGATGGCTACCCCCTCTCTAACTCAGACCATTCTGCGCATGCGCGAATTGGTAACTAGACTGCGCCTGAAATAATTTCCCGGGTAGCGTCTGGCTGCTTGCGGCAAATGCTGGAACACGAAACAGCCACACTCCAAGTAGTCATAAGCAGGAGAAGGGGCTGCTGGAACACAATTTCAGCGATGCGCATGCGCGTCAAGCAGTCTGGCAACTGCAGGAACGAACCTAAGGCCTCACAACTGGCCGTGCCTACGTCACACTTACAGGCCACGGCCGGCAGCTCACTGACTGCCTACTGGGGAATTTACAACGGTTTACTTATTTCACTAAATATTATACTACCTATCTTTAATATAACAGTGCCGCGGTGGAGTAGCCGAGGGGTCTAAAGCGCCTCGCTGCGGAGGTTCGAGTCCTCCCAGGGGCATGGATGAGAGTGTGGTCCTTACAAAAATCTGGACATTTTTTAATATAACAGTAAATAATTAATATTATCCACATTGATTAAATAATTCCATTTACATTTTCCGGTACCCCAAGGTTATACACCAAATTCGATTTTCATCCTTCATTTCTGTCTATTCTTCAATAAATTTTCTTCACTCTGATATATGTATGAAATCTTTGAATCCACGTGTACGGCGGTCTCCCCTTTCTTCAACGTAATTGTCTGTGGTAAAAATACTGTAATTTTTTATGACCCATACATACCAAAACTAGCACTCAGTTTCAAGGAAGTGTATACCCCAACTTATGATGTAACTAAACATGTCCTCCAACTTTTTGTTTCCTAGTTTTCATCCTGTGGCTTCTCTCGCCCCCGTCCCCTCCTCCTCTCCTAGGGCGGAATATATACAGTCTGTATCCTGCATCTACTATCTCATGTGAAGAAGTGTGAAAGTTGGAAGGTTTGCGAATAACTTTAACGTGTGGGACGTCGCTAGCAGACCGGTATTCAATAAGAGCAGTGGCTTTTTTTTTGGGGGGGGGGGGGGTAGATCTGCTTGACAAGCAAAATTTTAGACAGCTTCCAGAGAGACTACCATCTGTCACTCCCGTTGAAGAAACTAATTCACTCCCATCCAATAGAAGATTAAATTTTCAATCTTTACCTTTACCAGATTGCTGTTATACGGCTTCTCTCTCTCTCTCTCTCTCTCTCTCTCTCTCTCTCTCTCTCTCTCTCCCCCTCTTCGGGTTCTGGGGGGGGGGCGAGGGAGAGTTCAATCCCCCTCATCCCCCCGTAGTTACGCCACTGAATAAGAGTATGCGGGGAAACCGCCTAAAAAGCAATTTCCAGGATGGTATGGAAGCGCGTCGCCCCTATTCTCAGAAGCAGCGGGCTAAGGTCACGTGGCTGAATTTGCTGTATGCAGCCTATCCAGGCGTGTAGAGATTTGTATGTCATTATCGGTATTTAAACTGCAACTTGGCCCTTAGCTCGGAGCGATGCTCGGTAGCGCAGATCTTCCACGGGCTGGCAGGTGGGGTCAGCTGGGGACTGCCGTCTTTCTCCGGCTTAGGCGCAGATCGCGGGCGCCGTCCCCCTGAGCCTCTTTGTGTGAAATATAGCCGCTGCGGCGCGGTATTAAGATTCATGAGATAACCCCGGCTCCGAAAGCCAGCGGCACGTCCCGGGCTGGGGCTGATAGGATAAAGAGGAGGACTCCCGGGAAAAGTGCGCCCCCGCCCGGGAATACAAAGCAGGCCGCGCCGGCAACCGCCTGCTTTTATGACGCCGCGCTACCGTACGTTCCCGCCGTCGCCTCTCCGGGGTGTCATTGTCACACCGCCCTCATACCAATGAGAATGAATTCGCCATGCCCGAGGTAGGACTTCTACATCCGTGGCTCGGCGTGGGTTCGATAGTTTATTCTTCGTCGCGGGGGAACAGTGTTTTCAGTTGTTTTCCTACTGGGGGGGGCGCTTATAAATTTCATTCAAACCAGTATCCAAGTCGTTTCCGTTAAGAGAGAATAACTTAATAATGATAAAAATAATGGATTTCGCAAGGCGGTGGGTGAAGGTGGAGGGAAGGAAGTTCGACTGCCCCTCCCCCTTTATCTACGCCCCTGTGACACGAAGCCTCAAGTATTCACAGCTCCTTCTGCACATGGTAGCTAGCGGCGAACTAAACCCCTGACTACTGTCCACATCTAATTACTGAAAAAAGAAGTAAATAAATAAAAGTTAAAATAAAAAAAATGAAATAACTCAAGGATGTCTGTTGTCTCGGCCATGTTCGAAAGTACACACACTGTGTAAATAATTGTACATATGCCCCGAACAGGCAACTGACTATTTCTGTTAAGAGGCACAACTAGGCTCGATTCCTTGCGGGAATTCAGGACAGTCTACGAGCAATAGGAACTAATGGATAGAAAGGAAAGCGTGCCTAGATAGCATAGTTGTTTAAGGCGACCGCTGGCCTGAGGCGGGAAATCGGGGTTGTAATTCCGGTACAGTACAAATTTTCAACTTCGCCTTTGAATTTGTTTCAGTGCACTGAAACGTTCAATGTGTTCGAAAGTTTCGAATTCGTGGAATCACTATTGTTTGCCGCAAGGATTTCGATACTATACAGTTGTGCGTGCGAGCCATCTCTGCCGTGACATTTATTCTTGACATCCAAGTCTTTCGTAGCTGTAATTTGTATATTGTAAACTGCATATATTCACAAATTAGTAATAATTTTTCCATACAGCAACACGACCAGTATTTAAATCCTACAATCTACCTCTGGAAATTAATATGGATACAAAAAAACGGGATGATGTGTACTTCTTGATACTATTACGCCGAAGGAAACTAACTCTGAGGCAAGGGTGATCATCTCAGGCCCTTTTAGGAAAAATGGTGTTTTATAAAATGCAGATGAATGAGGAAGATATGTATTTTACTGTTGTTACTGTACGAATTTCAACGAATGGCCAAAGAGGTAGCGTCTTGTATGTTCGACACGGACATGTATTGATAGATCACTTGCCGCTTCTGTTTCTCGCTGAGTAGATGTCTGTTTTAGAACGTAAGTGATATAGTGATTAATATTCGAGTAGTCTCAAAACGGCCGGTCGGGTGGCCGAGGGGACTGCGGCGCGCCAGTCACGGTCTGCACCGCCACTACGGTCGGGGGTTCGATTCCCCCCTCGGGCATGGCTATTTGTGCCGTCGTCAGTGTAAGTTAGTTCGTAAGTAGTTGGTAAGTTTAGGGACTGATGACCCCGCAGTAAAGTTCCTTAAGCTCTACAACATTTGAACATTTTTTTGTCTCAAAATGCTAGTAATGTTGTGAACAGTGGCGAATTCAGGAAGGGGGAGGGGGCTAATTGGGTAGCAGCCCCGCCCTACGCACAGCATGAGGTAAACCTCTTGGTATGAGCTCAAATACATTTATCAGTTTGAGGTTAGGTGCCAGAAAATTTCTATGAGCTCAGATCCCCCAGACCAAAATCCTCGGTCCCCACTACTTGTGAAGTTTAATGAATCACGTGAACGGGTGAACATACACCCTTGCCACACAGCGTCTCCTGAGACCAGTTTATATATATAAAAATCGGCCGGCTTTTCGTACGGAAATGGGGTCAAAGGATGGTGGGAAGAGGGAAGGAAGCACAATCCATGTTCTGAAACCTATATGTATTCTTGTCATCCAGTTCTAGCATTAAGATGTGCTTATCCGTTAAAGGCAGCATGATAATTACTTCGTAATGGCAACACCGCTCGTCGTGCACGCTCTCTCTCTCTCTCTCTCTCTCTCTCTCTCTCTCTCTCTCTCTCTCTCTCTCTCTCTCACACACACACACACACACACACACACACACACACACACACACACACACCGAAGAGAGAGAAAAAAGGGGGAGGGGGATGTCGCGACAAGGAACCAAAGAACAAGGGAAAAGAGAGATATTACGAAGACAGCGCGCGTGCGTGGATGGGTGCGCGCACACCCACCTACCAACCAGAGAAGGAGAGGGGTAGTCAAGAGGGAGAAACTGCAGGCTCAGAGGAGAGATTCGTAAGGGAAAAACGTGCTGCGTAGGCGAGCGGCCAAGTGTGGCCGCATAACTAGCCTGGGGAGGGGAGGGGAAAAATGAAGCGCTAAGCGGGCGGAGGCGGTGAAAAGCGGCTGGCGGCAGGCGGGAGCGGCTCTTGTACGGTTTGCCGAGCAATCCCGGGGGCTTTGGCGGCCCCGGGAGATCGAGTGGCGGTGTTCGTTACGGCTCACCCGCCGCGCCGGAACCAAAGCCGGCGAAATTGCGCCGCGCCGCGCCTCGCCCTGCCTTCTTCCCTCGCCGCAGCCACTCGATTCCTATCTGGCGCCGCGAGCCGACACTCCGCCCCCGCCACACGATACCGGCTGGCCTTCGGGAACCTTATACACGACAAACACTGCCTTTGTATCACCAACTCAGCTTATGGAAACGAGGCTGCCGACAAAGACACATAAATATTAACTCTAATATCAGCCGAGGGTTTTTTCAAATGTTATATGTACCGGAGTATATACGAGGCGCCTCCAGAAAGTAAGTTCCGTTTGGTAATAAAATGAAATTGTACACAGATACAGAAGAAATTTTTATTGCACAAAATTCTGCAACTCTTAAACTACTTTACCACATAACTGCCGAAATTTTGTAGGCACTTGTCATAGCGTGCCATAAGTTTTTGCGTGTATCCTTCACAGAACGTTGCCGCCTGTGTATTCAACCACGTGGTAACAGCTCTTTATCATCGTTAAAGTGATGACCACCAAGGACAGACTTTTAGGTGTAAGAAGAGATGAAAGTCGCTAGGAGAGAAGTCCGAGCTGTACGGAGGATGATCAGACAGGTCCCATTGAAATTTTCATAAGAATTGTTTGGTCACATTCGTTGTGTGGGGGCCAGGCATTACCGTGAAAAAAAATCTTTTGACAGTAATCCTCTTCTTACACCTAAAATCTGTCCTTGGTGGACAACACTTCAACGATGATGAGCTGAAAGAACATGTTAGCACATGGATGAATACGCAGGCGGCAACATTCCATGACAAAGGCACACAAAACCTTGTGCCATGCTATGACAATTGCCTACAAAATTTCGGAAGCTATGTAGAAAAGTAGTTTAACAGTTGTAGATTTTTGTACAATCAATATTTTTTCTGTATCTGTACCCGATCGTTTTATATAACCAAACGGAACTTACTTTCTGGACGCACCTCGTATAAGAAATAAGATTAACTTACATAATGTACAAATTTATACGTGTAGTATAAAAAAAATGAAAATACAAATAGCATACAAAATTCGCACGACCTCATGCTTATTGACTTATATGTTGTACAATTGTTATCTGTTACTCTCCACTTCTTTCACCTATGGCAGTTTTGTTGATGTGAAAAATATCAAGTAGCACCGTGGTTCAGAACAACGTTAAACTATAGATCCCCCTATAACTGGCTCGGTGAGACAGTTCGAAGGTCGGAGGAAGGCAACGGCATACCACCTCCAAACAGGCCCATGCCTAGTAAAGCACTGTGGTGTTCAAACCAATCTTCGGATTGTTGACTGCTTTACCTTTACGTATTTTAATAGATTAAATTTTGAACATATTATTTAATTAGATTATTGTAAAGAAAACAGGCAGATGTGGGGTGCAGGTAAGACGCCATCGCAGCAGTAGTGGGCGTGGAGGAATCTGTGGCTAATGAAGCGCGCCGGGAATAGCGGGCCCGCTTGCATCACAATGCGGCCGGCGCCAAGGCTGCCGCCTCTCTACCCCAGGCACGTACCACTGGCCAGCAGGCGTGCCAACCTGCCCCCTCCCAGCCAACATACACTATTGTTTCACCTAATTTTCGAGGAAACCGGATCTCTCTAAAATTGCAACGAAAAATACGGTTCGATTACTAGAGCTGGCTGACCAGTGAGTGAAAACCCTCCAGCCAGAAGCAAGCGCCCGGATCTGCTACCAACAACACGTGCACGTTTCGTGGATCCATTGCTAGCACTGCGAAACAAAATGAAGCTTGGGTTAAGCAAATTGCTCCGCTAAGAAGACTGTATTTCCCAAACGTAGATAGAAACGACGTAACAACTTAGGAATTCCCCTTGTTTATTACGCTCGCAGAAAGTCCTATTCTATAGAACTATGTACACGATCTTTGAGCTAACAGAAATAATTCAAATATGCACATATAAAGTTTTAGCGTTAGTTAATGTATCTACCCTTCACCGTCGTTTCCTTCTTGCCTGTGTTTCAGAGAAGGATCAGTTTTCATGTCTCTATCCCCGCCTTTCTACTACATTAGTTTTCAACATGATGAACGACACACCAAACAACGAAGTTGGACACCTCGATGGGACCTGCAACTCCTCAGCGAGCCAGCTCATTCTGAGTTTGGTAGTCACAACAATGCTGCTTTCTTTCCTTACCATTACACTTCGTTTCATCCCTGCATACTCCTCACATGGAACTCCGTTACTATTCACACTTCCCTCCAAAGACGAAACCATCGCGTAACGCCATTTCTAGAATGACAAGATTAATTCGACCCCTACTGAGGCAAAATGTACAATTTTGTAACTAAGGTCTACTTAAAGAAGAACAAAAAGAAGAATGGTCGGAAAATTGTGGCCTTCGATAGTAAACAGGCACAGTACAACGAACACACTCGTTCGTGTTTGATGGTTACAGCCCGCTTTGGCTCGTGCAGAGGAATGGGTACAGATTGGAAGAACCCTGGAGGTGAAATTATGTCTGACGTAGCTCGGGAAGAAGCGTTACTACCGCACTGAGAGTAGTAAGAACACACATTGCAACCAGGAGGCCATCATATTACTTTTTTTCCCCGTTCTTTCTTGTTGGAACTTTTGGCTGTTTCCATCTCAATGACTTTAGCTACTTTCATTGCGAGTTCATTTTGCTGTCTTTCATAAAACCAGATACTGGCAGCCACAGGCGGGTACCAAGAAAGGCTAAACAGAGCATATACAAATTGTTAAACACCCCAAGAATTTCAATAGGAAGAAGAAGGGCGTGAAACTTCACATGTGGAATCCGGTACGGGAGACGGGTACTAGTATCGAATCATGCGGTGATAGCAACAGCGGACGACGGCAACCGACAACGACGAATAGCGTGCCAATATTCAAAAGACGTGACGTCACGCCTCTGCGCAGGAGCACGCGAAAGTGAAATTTAGCTGCAGTCGGTAGGGCGTCTTTCGATCATAGAACGAAGCTACGGCCCCAATAGAAAATAATAAATACACAGGCCCAGTACGGAACAATAGCCCGGAATATTTTAGAAATTTAAACATTTCACAGTAGGAAATTCGCCGCTGTGCGAGGCGGGCCAAGAACAAACCAACCAGGTAGGTAGAAGCGTGCACCGGAGCATTCGGCGGCGAGACAGCAGGAGCAGAGACGAAAGCGTGCCAGCACCAGCACGGACAGGTGTGCAGCGCGCCATTAAACCGGCGGCATTCGGGGGCGCTGCCAGCAGCGCAGATGCCGGCCTGCGATAGCGACGCTCTATCTGCCAGCATCACTCGCCAGCCACCAGCCAGCGCTATTAAATTTTCAGCTTCACCTGGTGCAGCCACGCGCGTAAGCCGCGCTTAACGGCCGCTACATGCGACTGCCAGCTATCTGCACGCTGCATAGTTGCTAATCCGCACATTTACATATCTGCAACTACCTAATAATAAGCAACGTGCGTTTTCGTGTGTGTGTGTGTGTGTGTGTGTGTGTGTGTGTGTGTGTGTGTGTGTGTGTGTGCGCGCGCGCACGCAGGAGAAAGGGAGGGAGGGACGAAGAGAGTGAGAAAGAGACAGAAATACTGCATACAATAACGATGGCATAGATAATCGATGGCCTACTCTTCATTTTCGGTACTACTTTAGTGTAAAACAACTATAAAGGCATATTTCATTAACACATAAGTAGAAGCACCGTGTTGGACAATTTCGTAAACTTTTCTGATGTGACTCCACCTCAAAGAAGAGAATATCTGGTGCTTGTTTACACATAAATGGGCCACAGCTGAGTTTAAACAGCAGATGTATGCACTGGATTTCAAAAGAGTTTCCATTATACACCTCGCCAGTAGTATCGCTAACTATAAAGGGTGAACGTTAACAAAGCCGAAAAACTTGGAGGGTATATGGAGAGAGTAGATCAAGTTCTACATAGGAAGCCATGTCCAGAAACGTCAATGACAATATGAGCACTTTGTGAAGCAAACCTCTTCTACTGCAAGCCCTTCGCTTTAAATACTTTAGGAGGAGATACTATATCGTACAACGACCAGTAAACATTGGACTCTAAAATGCAAACCTTAAGTAGTAGTTCATCACTGATAATGTAGAACAATCCAGTGCTCATCGCTCTTCAAGCAAGCATTTTAGAGTAACATTCACTGGCCGTTTATGGTTATTTTCGTTCAGAGTACCTCCTCCCAACACACGGAAAGGAAACAGCTTACAGTAGAAGTGACTTGCATGGAAGTTAAGCGCCCGTAGCATCATTGGATGACATTTCCGGGCATGCATTCCTATTTAACGGTGGATCTACATGCACTCGAAATTTGTCAGTTTTATGAATATTAACCTTGTACACTGGTTTGGACTACATATTACGTATAAATACGGAATTAAATAAAAAATTGGTGCCATATTAGGCACTGTAGTATACCTCCCCCCCCCCCCCACACACACACACACAAACAGCTTGTCCCAAGAAGCTATTCGTAGTCGAGGCGTTCTTCAATACTGATCACCCTTTGTCAGACGAATAACACGATTTTTCATTCAGATATCGAGATACAACTACTATATTAAAATGCGTATTTGGAAACAGAAGTAAATAACGCCTTAATTATGATACCTTTTTACTATTTCTGTACAACAATCACGGTTTTAAAAGCATATCACGAACTGAGCATAGAGCACACTAGCACCGCGTAAACTGGACAGCAGTGTTGGCAGCGCTCTGCTTTTTCCGCGCAGTGTTTGCACATCCGCGGCTGCATGGACGCCGCGATAACGGCACGTAAAATCGCGATTGGTCTCAGAATTACTCAACAGGTGTGGCGCTGCTACGACGTGCCGGTGGCTGACCACGCGCGGCAGAAATCCATTACCGAGCTTAGCCAGTGGGAACTGAGGCGGCCGTGGAACCAATCGCGGGAACTTCGACATCGCTCCATTCGCTTCGCTCTGTGGTATTTTACTACGCTGCCTCGATCGCATCTCCTCGGTATGTGACTCGTATCCTTAGGAAGGAGAATTGTTTGGCAACACCTACACGCTTTGCAATGTTCGATTAACGTTTTACTTGTGGTTTCTATGTTCTCAATGACCGACGTAATTCACTGTTCCACACTTCTTTGTTTGAAACTATAAGAGAGTGCTAAATACAAAACAGTAGCTTGCCAATATCTCCAATCTTGCTGCAAATGCCGCTTTCGGATTGCTTAGGACTATTTAAGCTGAAAATTGTTATGCTATTTAAAAACAAAGAAAAAAAAACTCTTTTCGAAGTGGTACTAGCTGAAATCGCATGTCAGTCACATTCACTGTCTATGCGTAGTTTCAAGAATCAAGGGAAAACAAAACCTTGTAACGTCATTTCAGGGTCTCCTAGATATATAGTCTTCATGAAACTTGGCAATTTGGATATAAAGCTATGGTCACAATCGCAAAAAGATGAACCACATATTTAAGAGAACAAAAAAGAATATTACATGACCAACATTGACGCCAAGATTTTAATTACCACACACTAAATTGTAGGTCTGAGAATTAAGTCTAATTTGTAAAAGTCATACAATTTTACAATAATGGAAACAACCATATCTATGACAGACACACCTTAGATGAAAAGAATTTAAAGAGAACAGTAGTAACTGCTCCTGTGGGAGCATTCAGCATTGCCCTTGGTGGATTTGCATGGGAAAGGAAGCAGAAAAAGTATCACCCCCTAGAAACTAAAAGTAGTAATCAAATTCACTTTAACTGTTTATAATTTCTCTTGCATTTTATCTTTCCTACTTTCTTCACTCTACCATTAGTTCTTAACAACCTTATTCTCTTTCTGCGCTCCCACCTCTTTCCAACCTGTTGGCTGGCGACGCCCTTTGAGTAGCCTTACTACCTACCCTCCGGCATACACCAAACCAGTGGCGTAACTAGGTCTTGGCTTGGGGAGGGGGCATAGATCTGCTTGATGAGCAAAATTTTAGTCAGCTTCCAGACAGACTACCATCTACCACTCACGTTGAACATTAATTCACTCCTATCCAATGAAAGCTTATGGTAAAACACCTCGAGTTTCCAATCTTTACCTTTACCAGACTGCTATTGTACAATTTCTTTTCTCTCTCTCTCTCTCTCTCTCTCTCTCTCTCTCTCTCTCTCTCTCTCTCTCTCTCTCTCTCTCTCTCTCTCAGGGTTCTGGGGGGGGGTTCTATCCCCCCCCCAATAATTACGCCACTGCACCAAACGGCGTGATTGTGGAGTATATGTGTAAATGCCAAGTTGTTTAATCACAAATTATTTATGTGCTATGTCTAGTTCTAAGAAATCAACGTATTTTATATGGGTTCCTAGGTTTCAAATGTTTGTATAGCTTATGGGACTAAACTACGGGGTCATCAGTTCCTAAGCTTACGAACTACTTATGAACCACCTAAGACTAAGGACGGCACAAATGTCCATGCCCGAGGGGGGATTCGAACCCCCGACCGCAGTGGCCGCGCAGACCGTGACTGGAGCGCCTCAGTCCCCTCGGCCACCGCGGCCGGCCAAGACCTGCAAAACGCGATTTTGACTTTTGAACTTTGTTACAATGATACCGCGTGGATACGATTAATCTGATGTTGAGATAGAGATCGCTGTCATCTTATTGCATTTCCTCTAGGCCTTTCTTTCTACTCAGGTGTGTTTGTGGACTCTTCCGAAAACCACAAAAACATAACGTAGAGAGAATAGTAGCCTGCTGTATGGTAAATCTGTACTAGTAGAGTAGAACTAATTAGTCGGCAGGCTGACTTGTGTCCCACCTGACAAGTGCCCCATTTTACGGCACGTCCCGCTTTGGGCCGTGACCCATTAGGCTGCGCGTGCGCGGCGCGGCGCCTCGAGGGTGGGCGGCAGACGGCAGTAAGGCCTCGGCGCGGCGGCTGACGTGTCAGGCGGGCCGGCGGCCATGAATAATGCAGCGCGCTGCATGTTTCATGCGGCGGGCCGCACCTCTGGCGCATTGTAACGCGCGCGCACGGATTTACACGCGGGGCCCGGCACGCTTTCACGCCTGCGGACGCGGACGGCGACGGCGACAGCCGCGCGCTGACACGTGTCTCGCGCCGGCCGACACCGCCGACCGCCACTCACCCCTAACGCCCGCCCCTGTCCGACACGGGACACTCCGTCCGCACGGGCTGTAGCCCCAGTTTCTCGCCTCGGCGCAGCCCTCATTACCTCAACAACCACTAGAAGCCAGATACCACTTATTCTTTCTGTACATGTCAAACTGTAGAGACGCGTCGGTCGAAATTTAAATCCCGTAAGTAGTTTGTAAGTTTAGGGACTGATGACCCCGTAGTGAAGTCCCATAAGCTCTACAAAGATTTGACATTTTTTGATCTTTTGTCTCCTTAACCTGTTGATCAGTAGAGGCAATGTGAAACGCACAGTCAGCGAAAACAAAAGAAAAACAAACTTATTTACCTGTATCTGTTTCTGGTCTCTCAGTTACATTTTACTATCTTCACACGCGAAGACAGTTTTTGCTTCATATATTTCACCGTAAATGCGGTCAGTCGTTCGTCCTAGCACGGGATTCCGTAACAGCGAGTGTAAGAGAGCATGGGCGATAGGGGAGCTTTAGCCATAGCGTGCGACTTGAAGTTTTGTTTTGGTTTTGTTTGTAGAGCTTGGGACTTAACACGGGGTCATCAGTTCCTAAACTTACAAACTACTTACGAACTAGCTAATACTAAGGACGGCACAAATATCCATGCCCGAGGGGTGATTCGAACCCCCGACCGTAGTGGCCGTGCAGACCGTGACTGGCGCGCCGCAGTCCCCTCGGGCACCGCAGCCGGCACTTTAAGTTTAACACGGACGGGAGACGAGGACAGGTAGCCAAGTGGTTAAGGCGACCGCTGGCTCGAAGCTCCATCGTAAACATTTGATTTTAACCGAAGTAAGTTCGCTTTTCCTGGCGTAAGTAAATCATATTTTTTTACTTTTCAAGGTGGAAGTTCGACCTTTACGATCACGTTATCCCTTAGTAAAATGGAAGGTATTGTGCATACGACTGATTAAGACGATTGGCAAGTTACAATTCAGCTATGATAGACGATAAGCGATTCAGAGCAAAAAACGCTATCTCAACATATGTCCTGATCTTAACCAGTTTCAAATTTTTTTTCCACTGAAGCTACAGAGAACTACACAAATGCAAGCGATAGTAAATGAAACGCTGTTAAACTGCGTGCACTTCGTCACATTAGATATTCGTATGACCACCGTCAACAGCAATGCGTTTTGCAGCTCCCTTGTTGCTGATAACGAAGTACAAGTTCGCCTCCTTTTGTCCACTTTGCGCTTGTTGATTTTACTCCAAAGACAACAACACAAACATCGATCTAATGAGGTTAAATTAGGTGACTTTGGTGACGGAAGTAATGACTGACGCCTGCAGTTTTCAAGAATCTCTAAGGGATACAGTTAAGAAAAGACCACATGTTCATTTAACGTGTTTATAACCCATCCACTCATGTATCTTCCCTCCTGATTCGAAACCTAGCCGAAGTGATCCATTCAACCCGTGGAAACGTAAAGTCTCACTAGGCATTCGCGCCACAGAGAGACTCAGTTTCACGAAAACGGGAGGTGACGAAGCAAATCCGCTTTGGAATTCCTTTCTGAAGTCTCCCACACGCCACAAAGACGCCGAGTGCGATATAGCAGCTGAAGAGGGTCTGTACGATATGCGGATGATATTGAATATAGTAACCTTTTATGGAAAGTGGGCCTGTTTTCATTCGGTTTCACAGCTTACCGTGTGACAGAAAGGGCAGGACGGATATGCACCGCGTCCAAGCGGAAACGAGAGCAGTGCCGTGAAACAGGTGGGGTTGCTGGGCAGTAGAGACAGCCCACCACGAGACGAGAACGGTGCCGGCAGCGGGCGGCGGTTCGCCCAGGCGTCAGCGCCGGACGCCGTGTTAATGCGCGCCGACGCACTATAAAAGTTTTTATTCCGTCATTACGGCAGCCGCGCCCGCCCTCTTCCCTCCGCTCTTCCTCTCGTTCCCCTCCTCCCACCGCCTTCCTCTGTCCCCTCGCTAGCACGCACGCACACAGACCCCCTCAGATTGTCTAGGAAACTGCCGCGGTCCATAAAACGGCTTCCTCCTCCTCCCCCCGCCGTAGAAGGCCGCTTCGCCGATGAAATGGCTTTCGCTTTAAGCGTCCACCCGGCACACCATTCACATAAAATGCTCAAATTGCGGCGGTTTATGTATATGTGCGTTCCGTGTGCGGTGCAGCGCGAGGGTGTCTTCCCCACTCACCTCCCGCCCCCTCTCAACGAGGGGGTGTGTGTGTGGGCGGCGGGGGAGGGGGCGGCGTGGCAAGGACAGCAGCGGAGGAGACTTTTAACGAGCGGTCCAAACGCTGGAACGAATGGCGTAAACGCCGCATCCGCACCGTTCCGAAACGTTGCGCTTTTACGAGACGTCATAAAAAGAAACACGAAAAAATAGTAAAAGAGAGAGAGAGAGAGAGAGAGAGAGAGAGAGAGAGAGAGAGAGAGGACGAGACGCGAACAGCACGTTTGTGGAAAGTGAGAGTGCGGGTATGGGGAAATACTAAACACACGTAATGATACTGCGAAAAGAAAATTTACGCAGCGCAATGGCGCGGAAGAGAGACAGTGACTAACAAGCGGATCGGTTGGAAGAGGACGGGGAACGAGCAGTGAAAGCAAAGGGCGTCGTTGCCTCCCCGTGCACTTTTGGCACTTCACACCCGGCGCCAGCCAGTGTTATTCTTGCGGATCCACTTCTCCCCTTCTGCTTTTTTCTATTTCTGTGGCCGCCTTTAGCGCTCTCGTGTGGAACATACCGCGCAGCAACTTTACAAATTTCGCCAGCGCGCCATTATCATAAAAGTGGGCGGCTGCTGCCGCTGCCACACGTTCGTTAGCGGCTTCCTCGTCTCGCTTCTCTCGCAGGTTTCGTCGCTGCAACACGGAAAATGTGCTGCGATAATGTTTCCTTGCATGTCTTGTCGTCCAATACTTCTGGTCAACCACTGCAATCTCACACTTCTAGTGTTGACTGGTATTTGTGAACATATCGCTTTTAGACACTGTCACAAATTACAAGCAGATACACAAATATTGCTGACTGCCAGTAAGAAAAATATTTATCTTTACAAAAGCACAACCTCCTAACGGACGTTAAGTTGTTATTACGAAGGTAAGATTCCAACTTCAGACTCCTAAAGAGCAGCAAGAGGTAGACTTAACAGGCGGAATGCGTAACCGACGTAATAGATGCCACAACAGATGGATAATCTGCGGAACAATGCATGGAGTGGCCGAGCGCTCTAAGCCGCCCAGCCGGGAAACATGCCGCTGCTCGCCGTCGGAGGTTCGAGTCCTCCGAGGGGCATGGATATGTATGTGTGTGTGTGTGTGTGTGTGTGTGTGTGTTTCTTTCTTGGAAGAAAAAAAACACAAATTTGCAATGGAGACATCCAACATATACCAAAAAATTCAAAGCCATCATCTTTTGCCTTTCCTATCAATGTCATATAAAGATTTCAGCATGTCTGCTTTACACCACATGCATGGTGCACTGTTTCACAAGTATAGGACATCATTTTGTTTTCGAGACACTGATGCATAATGAAGTAACTACGGGCATTTAAAATGAAACGAAATATTTTTAGACGCATTCAGTAAATTTTGTACCGAGTAATACAGCAAATGTGTACGTCAAGTATGAACCTACCCACGATAGAAAATTAAACCGACCCTAACTGCCTGACTGGAAAGTATTTTACGAGCAGCAGGTGATGAGGTTCTCACTGAAGGAATAATTGTGGCGGGTTTCGTCGCTCTTCTCACGAACCGCAGGGCGCTCAAGCCCATAGCACTTGTCCTAACACGCTGCAGCAGCCCTCCTCTTCGTTGTTTGGAGAAGCAACACGTGAAGCGGCAGACAATTTGTTTGGGCAGCTGTCGAGCGAAACGAGAACTTACGAAACCTTTATTCCTCCTGTCAAGTGGCCCTCGTTGTGCTCCTACAGGTGACGGAAAGCGTAACATTTGCCGCAGCTGCCATCGGACTACTACCAGAAACATGGTTTCGCTTTAAAGTTTACTTCCAAACTACCAATGGCGTCTCAAGTTACCTGCAGGTAGCCAGTTAGAGTTCCGACATTGGAAAAATGTTCTTATCGAAAATATGGAAAAATTTTCGTATCGAAAATATAGAAAAATGTTCGTACCCAAAATTTAGCCGACAAGGTTAAAGTAAACATAACCACGAACATATGATAAACGTTGCTGAACTTTACAGATTTCAAATATGTACGATATCTAAGACTTCGTTTCGCTTAAGGTGACTGGCATTGTGCCAAGACAATCCGAAATATACAGAAACCTTTGTTATTGTTTGGGTTATTTATGAAAACAACGCGAACAATAGGTTGTACTGATACTCCCGGAAGGTGACACTACATTTACAATAACATTCCTATTAAAACGTGCTCTGCTGTGAAGCTTGTATTCGAGTCATATCGCGCGCGCGCAGTGTGGACAGGCATAAGTTTCCTCAATCACGAAAGCACTGAAAAAAGGATTAATTATTTATTCGGCCTTCTGAGTGTTAACTCAATGTGACCATCTACAACACACAGTGGAAATGTACATATATTTAAATAAACAGACAAAACAGAAGTACGTTTTGCAAAATGAAAAGTGGAAACAAAGTGAAAACTGCATTACATTACAATTTAAATACTGTTGGAACATTTTCACATATTCACAAGAAAAACCTTATATTTGAAAACATGTAACAAAATTTTACTACATCTGACATTATATGGATTGAAACGTAGAATCCTGTTGCTGAAGCAGTAATTACGATACGCTGGGTAAACAAGATGTCCTTTTCTAGAATAATGTATTTTAACTGCAAAGTTCGGTGAATCTCGTACATGTAAACCGTTGTGCGAATTCTGAATTATATTGTGATTGGTCACACCAAGCGAAATTTTAAAAATTTGCTTAAAGAGTGCAAACTGTGCAACAAGTGAAAGAAAAAATTGATTAAATTAAGCCATCCGTTAAGAGCCAGTATATTACTACTTACCACTAATTTAAGACATGTTACACGAACCAAAGCCGGCGAGAAACTTTATAAGTAACACATACATCGCACAAAAAATTGCTGTGATACAGGCGCACCCGCTGCTAGTGACGGTTTGAGTGTTGGCAGACGTACAGTCACTTGAGTGTAGAGCAAGGAGAGGGCCGGCAGAGGATATATCGTCTGGTCCTCCACGAAATTGGGGGGCAGACCGCAAACTGTCGTCCGATAACTGGCCGCCTGATCGCGGCTATTACCGCCAAGGGACGCCGCCGTATACTTTAATGTCGGAGGAGGGAGGAAAAACCGCGGGGCCAGCAACGCCAGACAGTGCTATAAAAACTAACGACCGCTGCTGCCAGGCCACAATAACTTTCACTTTGCTTTCTCTTCCAACATTACCACCTGCTCACTTCATCCAAAGGCTGTAGCTACTTACGATGCGACTCAGCTGCCCAAATAATTCTTTTTAATCAATAAGATTTCAGAATGTTTAACTAGTAAGTACTTAAAGCAGAAAATGAATAATCATTGTTTGGTAACGGAACCCATTTCGAAATTTTAAAGTGTTTTCTAGCGTGCAAAAAATGACAGTAAAACAAATTGCCAGAATTGTTTTCACTATACTCCAGCGGGTTCGAGGCAGCCCCTTGACAGTACTCTCACAATTACCAAAGAGTAAAAAGAACAGCTGCACGTGGAATTTCATAAAAGCAAAGTTTAAAATTTGGTAACCTTGAACCAGTTTACACGAACTGAATCATCTACGTCCATGCTGTTTTACTGTTTGACATTCCTCTCAGTTACGATTTCGTTATTTCGCGGTGGGCGCAATTTCTCACTGAGATTATAGCTGGTTTGAAAATTTATATCTTGCCTTACTGCCTACTACCGACTTTACTGCTTTCTTCACCCCCCTTAAAATAACGTACAAACAGTGCAGAAAGGAAATACTATTATCGATTACAGGTATATCTAAAGATAACTTAATAAAAATGGTCAAATGTTTGTATAGCTTATGGGACTTGACTTCGGGGTCATCAGTCCCTCCTACTTACAAACTACTTATGAACTAGCTAACACTAAGGACGGCAAAAATATCCACGCCCGAGGGGGGCATTCGAACCCCCGACCATAGTGGCCGTGCAGACCATGACTGACGCGCCGCAGTCCCCTCGGCCACCGTGGCCGGCATAATTTAATAGATGGCACAAATTTTGACAGGTAAATTAAATGCTTCTCTTAAAACAGAGAGGAAATTAAAGTGCCTATTAACTTCGTTATGACACGATAAAGATAAATTAATTGACAAACCTATCGATGAGGTAGTGGGCGCTGAAAAAAATTCTGTTCAAAGATCTTTACAGCGTAATGTACAAATTAATGTCCATACAGCCTGTGTGTACTCCGTACAGGAAGACGAGTGTTAGGGGGGGGGGGAAAGTGACCAGCTATCAAAGTCTGGCACATTTGCTGTTAACAATCAAATTTTCAGACAGACATCTTATGGGGATCTTGAAACCAGACTGGACTTAACTAAATTTCGATTGCATTGACCTGAAATGCAAAACTGGCGTCACGTTTACAATCCTACGTTATGAATGATACAATCGGTTGAACATGGGTGCAATGTCGTTTCAACAACGCAGTGTGAGACGCCCACATCAGAAAACTAAATGTCTGTAAATCTACCGATGAATGTGTTACCTACGGACAAACACACACACACACACACACACACACACACAACACACACACACCCCCCCCCCCCCACACACACACACACACACCCATGCCCCAGGGAGGACTCGAACCTCCACGGCGAGCAACCGCGCGCTCCGCAGCGAGGAGGGACTTTAGACCGCTCGGCTACTCCACCGCGGCCCCACATCAGAGGTCACTACAAGATACCCGACCTCAACGTGGGAGCGCCGTCGACAGAAGTCTACATCTGCCTGCCCTCTTCCTAAATGACGACTATGGTGATGGTAAGTGATGTAATAGTGATAATACGAGATCCCGATGTGTGGTATCCGTCCACGTGCACTTTTTTCCCCCACTCCCCGGGGATCAAAGGGAAGCGACGGTGGGCGGAACGCAGGTGTAGCGTATTGATAAATTGGGAGCCCGGCGGTGGGCGCGCTGCCACGGCGCGTTTATAAATAGTGGCGCGGCAGGCAGCTGGCGCCACTAATGAATGGCAGCGATAAGTAATGGCGCGCGGGAATTATTCTGGACACCGCGCGGGCCTCCTGGCACGGCGACCGCACGCTGCAGCAACCCAGCCAAGGCACGCCACGTACCTGGACCACTTCCTGCTGTCCGCGTGACTCAAGCACGTCAACACTGGCTGCTGGCAAGCCGCCTGTGGCCAGGGAAAACCCCGACGGCGAGAACCAGAAAATCCACTGCCACAATATATCGGCTCTCACCAATTCGTCAACTTCTACTTGCTGCGGGAAAACCAAACGCTCGAATTCGGAAACTCCCCTAAATCAGTGCACGAACGAGACACACCAACAGTGCAACTTTCCACCTAATGCCGGGGGGGGGGGAGTGTATTCCGATGAATCGTGGGGCTAAAAGTCATGGATTTATGTCCTGTGATTAAGGAGTTGCACGTAGCATTTATTAGAGTCAGTTTCAAACCCTTGGCCGCGGCGGATTAGCCGTGCGTGCTGGGGCGCCGTGCTACTGTGCGCGCGGCCGTTCGCCGTCGGGGGTTCGAGTCCCAACCTCGGGCATGGGTGTTTGTGTTGTCCTTATATTAGTTTACCTCAGTTCAAGTAGTTTGTAAGCTACGGACTAATAACTACAAACATAGTTGAGTCCGATAGATTTACAAACATTTGAACATTTTTTTCTTTTTTTTTTTTTTTTTTTCAAACCCTGGGTCTCCACGTAATTTTGACTGAAGCGCATTTACGAGGAAGGCAACAGCGTACACAACCTGAAATTCGACCGTGGCTATTAAAAAATGACGATTAAAACCACCTTTACGGGAACGTCAGTTTCAAGCGACTTCAGCTATATATAGGAGGGCTTATTTTGAAGCATGATTATTGATACGAAGAACAGCGCACAATGTTTATGTTAGTCTTCCTAATGTTCTGACGTCTCAGCAGCATGCAACTGCGTACTACAGTGTAACTCAAGTCCTGCCTTCCATGTAAACTCTTATCTCAGTTTGCAGTAGCCACGATGAGAAAGCCCGTAAAGACACTGTACTGCAGAGGAAAGTGCGACTTTACGACTGACAACACAGAATGATAACGATACGACTGTTTTCACGCCCAGGGAAAGACCTGCAGCGTACCAGATTGCAACTCTGGTAGCAAAACCGAGGCGGGCAGTATTAGGGAGGTTTGCTTCCAGCAGGCTAACAACGTTACTCAGATACAGGGAATGCGGCGGAGGAAAGCTGCGTTTGCGAATTATCGTCGCGAGGGAAACCGTGCCTGCTCACAGGAAACACAAAGTTCCGTAATTTAACTTTGGGCAATAAGCATCCCATTAATCTGCAAGTTACGCTTTCACCAAAAGCGACTCCGTGCGCCGCGGCAGTGTCGGAAAAAAGGTGGAACAACAGCTGAAAAGGATTTCCCTAATCGAGCTAGCTGCAAGGTTCGAATCGTAACATAGCCGACGAGTGCTTCCTCTATTTCAATTTATAAGATGATATCAAAGATGCTGAACGTTGACATGACGTTACAAAGCAAAAGTATACAAGCACATTGAGTGTGTCAACTGAATACGTATGGCACACCTTTACGTACTTTAAGTGAATAATAATAATAATAAAGCAGTTTAGTCCCCTGGAACTGGAATAATGATAATAATAATAATATTGCGGTTGTTTCTGCACACGACTCTTAACGGAATCTCCATAAGTTAAGGAAAATTAGGGTGCTCCGTGACACTGTAACAAAGGCTTCCAGTCACTCAACATACTTTGACGCCCACATTGTCTTCCCAAAGTGATCATGCTTCATACGCGGAGTCTTATGCGGCAAGTACGGAAATTATGGGAAGTACGCTAAATCTAATATTATTCACTGTCCCCCTTCCTACAGGCTTCAAGTCCACCAACACCGACAGATCAGGAGTTTGCTCTGCGTTACAGTGTGGGATGTGGCACTCATTTCACGAATTCAGTTTTAGAAATGTGTAGCTCTTCAGAGACGTGCTTTCCGAGTGGTTGTTAAACTCGGGATACATCGCAAATCACGAATGCTATAGAGGGGTTTAAATAGCCGTATATTGGTGTCACGACCAGCTCAGTTCTATTAATATGTTAGGCCTCTTAATAACGTAGTTTGTTGACCATGATAAGTAATCATCGTGACTCGAAAATAAACAGCGATATGGGCTCTTCACAAATGTTTCGAAACTAATGAGATGTTGGCCTTAGTGGATACTGAGAGCATGTATCTGTTCAGAAATGAAATTTGCAGCGCCCAGTCGCAAATTTTCATCATCTCAGGTATGAAAATATCTACCCAACACTGAGCTCGCTCCCATCAAAATGGTGTCAGTAGCGATCCAAAGCATTCACTGCTCCAGAGAAAGAGTATTCAAATAGTATTTAGATACATCGACACAGGGAACTGCTAATAGTGGTAGAAATGCTGGAACATTCTCGGTTTGCAAATCGCGTTTATTAGAACATCGATCTATACTTCCGGAAGTGACTGGGTGCAACCACTCTGACTATTACAAATAGCAGCTTGGCATATCACAAACCGACTGACGTGTGTGCAGCGTGAGACGGCAGTTATCAGCAACACAAATAGAACAATGCGTCACACGAGCAGTAGCAGTCCCAGTCCACACACACACACACACACACACACACACACACACACACACACACACACACGCCGCAGCTCATTACATAAAACTAACCAATTACTTTCGCGCCAATTATCGCCACCCGCCTGCCGCCTCCGCGGATTAATCCCAGTCTCCAATTTGCAGAGCCAGCGTTAGTAATTGTTTCCCATTCGCCGCCTAACTACTCAAATTGAAATGTCTGCTCTAACCCTGCCGACAGCGAGCAGGCAATGTTTGCATAACAGATCGCCGAGCGGTTAAATTCCAAATTCAGTGCAAACAGCGCGCGCCAGCTCAGCCAATCAGCCCGGATTCCCTTCTCAGCCGTCTCGCCCACAAACAACACACGCCAATTCTACCATCTACGATTCTCCCGATTTTCAAACAGTGACCACCACACAAACGCAACAGCTTCTCGAAAAATGTTCAAATGTTTGTATAGCTTATGGGACTTAACTACGGGGTCATCAGTTACTAAACTTACAAACTACTTATGAACTAGCTAATACTAAGGACGGCACAAATATCCATGCCCGAGGGGGGGATTCGAACCCCCGACCGTAGTGGCCGTGCAGACTGTGACTGGAGCGCCTCAGTCCCCTCGGTCGGCACAGCTTCTCGAGGAACGATAAATTGCTTCGCAACACAAGAAAAATCCTGCTACCTTAGCAATTGTTTTTCATTTCATACGCCGAGCAGCATTACTGTTAGAATATAATATGGCGTAAATACTACTTTTTCGTCCAAATCACTGCGGTAAATAATATTTCTAAATTAACCAATTTTCTAAAACAAAGCAACTGGTGTTCACTGAATTCTTCTACATCGGACTGCACTACTTAGGTATAATCAGATGATGTACGAGCCTGATGATTGAATTCAAGGATGAAAAAATGCATTAAAGTCACCAGCGATAACTATTCTCGCCTTGTCTGTATTACTTAAAAGTAGAGAGTTGTCTGCGTATACACTTCACAGACCTGTCTTCGGCAGTGGTTTCTCCATCTCATATTTTTTTTTCTTTTTTTTATATTATTTTGACAGAATTACTCCTTTAGCAGATTTCTACGAGTAAAAACAATGTAAGTTTTGAAGATTAATATCTAACAATTATTGATATGGCGCCTGCTTTTTCGGACACAGACACAATATCAGACAATTGGCAGTGTGGATGCACGAGTACACTCTGTCCATTGCGGAGATAAGGCTGCAAGTAAGAGTAATGAGCACTGCCATCTTAGTGTGAGGTAATTTGCGAATTTGGACCGGATGAAAAGCGTATCTGGATAGCGCGTTGTCTCAAACCGGAAAATCCTGGTTTGAATGCCGGTCCAACACGAACTTCCAACTTCGCCACTGCATTTATTTCAATGCCCTGTAACGGTAGAGATGTTCGAATAATTCGAATGAGATTACCGCATTAGTATTCGTGTGTAAAGCGCACTTCGAATAGTTAACGTATTACAGGCATATACAGGGTGTCCCAGCTATCTTGTCCACCCAAAATATCTCTGGAACAATAACAGCTATTGTGAAACGACTTTCACCGGTATCAATGTACGTCTGGGGCCCATGAATGTACATATTTGGAAACATTCTAAAACGAAAGCAAATGTTTTTTAACACAAACATTTTTTTTTTTTTTTTAAATGGATACCCTATATTTTTTTCTTCAGCAATCCATACCATGACAAATCACACTGGAATATTGCGATGCAATCAACGCAATTGTTTATGTGATTTGTCATGCTATGGATTGCTGAAGAAAAAAAATATAGGGTATCCATTTAAAAAAACTGAAGTTTGTGTTAAAAAACACATTTTCTTTCGTTTTAGAATGTTTCCAAATATGTACATTCATGGGCCCCACCCGTACATTGATACCGGTGAAAGTCGTTTTCCAATAGCTGTTATTGTTCCAGAGATATTTTGGGTGGACAAGATAGCTGGGACACCCTGAATATGCATCGAATATCAACTGTATAGTACCAGAAACTCTGAACTTGCTCGGTGTTCTTTTTTTGGTTTTAGTTTCTCTACAGATGCATATCATGATGCTTAATCGAGGTGCAGCAATAACTCCATTTCGAGGGGAACACTGGAAGAAGGGTGACTCAACTACCCCCCCCCCCCCCCCCCCCACGTATGTTTTGCTAACTTTCGTACTCAGTGCTATACAAAGGACTTACCGAAATCTTTGAGATTTAACACACACAGAGAGGGGGAGAGAGAGAGAGAGAGAGAGAGAGAGAGAGAGAGAGAGAGAGAGAGAGAGAGCAGCTGGAGATTATGGTCAGTGAAAGATACTGGGCCTCGTCCAGAGGAGGAGGAAACGTGTTGGTCAGGGGCGGCGGAGGAGGGAAGTGGGGAAGCAGCCCACTTGTCGTGGAGAGGCGGCCTAAGCCAAGAGGCGGGGGCGCGCCTTCTTCGCTCATTTCCTGGCGCTGCTTCCGACGCCGTGAAATACGACCGCAGCCGCAGCCGGGCAAACAGCGCGCCCGCTGGGAACTGCAAAGAGAGAGAGCCCACACCGACACTGCCGCCCCGTTATCACACACCGTAAACTCTGCTACCCGCCGACACCCTAATTTAGGGTAAGCACAATTTTGGCACTGGCCATACATACACATCATATATATGCCATATTTTATTACAACTAGCATTACCTGTTATCGAAATTACATCGATTCAATTTACAATGAAATAAAACTTCGTTTTTTTATGTAATTAGAATTCATTGGATGGCAGCACTAAAATCAGATCATTATTAAATAACGTTGTTTTGGTGTCATTATTTCGTTTACTTTTCTGTAACTTTTGGGCTATTTTCCGCTCTTACCTCAAAATTGACAATAAGTTACTATTAATTAATTTCTTGTTTTTGAACAGTTATGACTCTAGATATAGGAAATGAACGGATAGATGGAGGAGATTGACAAAGTGAGGAGAAAAAAGGACGATACGGAACAATGAACGAAGGATAGGGTAAGACGGAAAGACGGGGTATGGAGAGAGGGAAGAAGAGGGGAGAGCTATGAGGTCGAGAGATGATCAACACAATGTCGAAACTGATTTTCTCGAGGGTAACGGTACGTCGTATGGCAGGTATAATAATAATAATAATAATAATTAAATTACTTGTCAATGAACCAGCTTTATTATAAATACTGGCTTTCTGAGAAAACCTTCTGTTTAGAAGTTTCGTATCAGTCTACATGCCGAAAGGAAAGCAAAGATGGGAAGATATTTATATAAAGAATTACGGCGTGTGTTGTTTCGTTGATGTCTGAATGAATAGACGTCGTTACGCGCTATGTGATTCTGTAGCTGCTACAAATATGTAATTTAATTGAGTCTAAATTGCCCATATCTGTTGTAATAAATAAACACGGGCATATGGATATATATGTCGGGACAGGACCCCTGCTTATTGGACAGGTCCCCCACCCCCTCCCGTTCCTTTAAGCGGGTCGGGATTCTAGCCTTCGTGCCATCTGTCGCCTTAACGCCTCTTATTTTTGCTTGTTTAGTAATATAAACATGAAGTACACAATTGTAGATCATTTCGAACATACACTATCTTAAAATGTCTCCTAGTGCCGCCTAGATTAATTGGCGCACTAACAACAACAAAAGACGACAGCAAAGCCCTTCCGCCAACCCCGGCCAATGGGCTTAACATCACTGTAAGGGCTATCCAGGCACGCATCCCGCCCGACTCAAGCTCCCGTATGCCCGTTACTTCGACCACTGTAGTCTATGGCTCGCAGCTCCTTCCAGGAGTCGTGTTTTCCTGTGCATCCGCTCTGAAATACGCCCCAAACCTCGACAAGGTGCTCAGTAAGCACGAGTTCGCGGCCGCGGTGGAGTAGCCGAGCGGTCCAAAGCATCTCGCTGCGGAGCGCGCGGTTGCTCGCCGTGGAGGTTCGAGTCTTCCCTGGGGCATGGGTGTGTGTGTGTTTGTCCTTAGGTTAGTTTACCTAGGTTTAAGTAGTTTGTAAGCTACGGACTGATGACCACGCATTTTGGTCCGATAGAATTACAAACATTTTGAACGAGTTCGCGGGATCGTATCCGGAACCCGGTACAAATTTTCTTTCGTATGTCCATTTTGTGAGCATATAACACCTAGTACATGTAGTCGATATATTTTCTCAGTGCGTGTGTGTAAGAATTTCTTTTTTAGTTCCCTCTGCATTTCGTATCACACTTGGCCACAACGAAATTGGTTGGGTTAAGCTAGCATATACAATAATGTATATAGTGTGCTTTTGGACTTGTCGGAATAAAGATACTGCAGCGGGCAAGTGGAATTAATAGACGTGGCACACTACAATCATACGAAGAGGTATGTGGAAAGAACGAAAAGAGTAATCGGTTACGCCGACCGCTGGCCGCAAGTGTAAAATACGTGTAGGAGTGTAGGCGTGTCAGCTGGGCTGGTGATCAGACGCGGAACTGGCGCAACCGGACACGTTCACGGCCGACCGGTGCGCGGGGCGGGGCGGGGCGCCCGCACGGCAGGTTCTGCCTCCGCCTTCTCGCCGCGCCGCGCTCCTTATGCAATTCCACACCTCACCTCTTCTTGCTGTGCAGCTCCAACGAACTAACTGACAGCTAGTCGCTTCACGTGTCTCGCCACACCTCCAGTTGTCATTTGCTATACTACCTAAGCTTTATGTTACAACTGCATAATAGAAAATATACAACGGTTGTAGTGTGCAATGTCAAAAAGCAAGAAAACAACAAAAAATATTCACATCACGTAATTTCTCAAAAAATGCAAATTACTGTATCTTTGACAATAGTGGAACAAGAACTCCATAAATGAAATTTGTTTCATGCTTCACTTTATAGCAACTGCTCAATTTGCACAGCATTGCTTACCTCAAATGTTAGTAATGACATTGTATTTAGTATTTACATTACTGACAACAAGAAATAAAATTCCATTTATTTTCTACGACGATAGCTATCACGCCCCTATTTCAGAATATAATCTTTTAATCAATTGCAAGCGGGGAATATTTCGTAAGATGAGAAGATAATGCAGTAACACGATGTTTCGAATTATTTTATTGTCATGAATGTAAGTACACACTGCTATGGTGATTCTTTCAGGGCAACAGAAGTCCCGTTGTTAGACCACTCCCTTACTACTTCGAGGAAATTCAGCAACAACAGTGTTTACCACTGCGTTCCTCTTGCCAACAACGGCGAAAGTTATGTCACTGATGATTATGGTGGAAGTTCAAATGTTTGTAAATCTATGGACCTACTCTGGTTATCAGTGCCTAAGCTTACAAACTACTTAAACTAACTTATGCTGAGGACAACAAATACAGTCATGCCCGAGGAAGGACTCTAACCTCCGATGGCGAGGTTTGTTTGTTGTCCTTAGGTTAGATTACCTTAGTGTAAGTAGGTTGTAACCCTAGGGACTAATTACCAAGCACTTAAGTCTCACAAACATTTCAACATGTGGAACTATATTGCACCCATGTTTGACAGTGAACTGACAGCATCCCCTCAATCAAAGCTCAAACAAACAACTTTCTTATTCTGGCCCAAGTACAACGCGTCTGTCTGACCGCAGAAATTTAATAACCCTTTCTCAATTCCCTCTCTTTCCACTATCAATTGGAAAATCAAAATCATACTACAGCTTTCATAAGGGAATGTTACTGGTAACGCATCGGCTTCGTAGAAGTCTGCCTTCTCCCAGTACCTCAGTAACAGCTGTAATAATGCGGTGGATATTGTGCACTATTCCGCTTCTGCTTTATAGACAAATGCAAAAGCAGCTGAAAAGGCCACTCCTCGCTCAATGATAAAAATCCAACATCCACGCTGAAAGCAACCTAAAAATTCTCTTCCAAAACCAGTGGTTTCAAACGCAGGAACATTGACAACTGTGAACCAAGGAAAGGGCGGTCGAGCGTAATGAAACGTCATGCATGTGCCGCTACCTTCTCCACGCTACAGTTTCCCAACAGTAGAAACCGGCTCGAACCTTGCATCACTCAAAATCTATGATATGCACAAAACCATACAATATCACGACAGCCAATTTATCGAGTCTGCGGCTCGTCTTAACATTAGACATCTCTTTGAGAATCCCTTTATGACTTTTATTTTATTGATGTTTCGTATCACATTTCTTTATTATGTAGTATATCAAAATACACAAAACGTACAGTAACGTAGTGGTCAGACCAGAAAAAAAGAGGAAAATATCGTCTGCAGATTATCAAACGACGGACCAGTATATATCGAAAAGTCACCCTGCATATGTGTGGTCGGAACAAATTAAAGAAGAATTTCCGAGAGATACAATAATATATAGCCTTAACAACTGCCACATACACGTATCAACGGAAGGCGAGAACTCATCATGAGCTGAATGGATGCAGTGCTACGGCCTGTTCGTCTACAGCTAAAAAACGCGTACCGCCGGCCGCGGTGGCCGAGGGGACTGAGGCGCTTCAGTCACGGTCTGCACGGCCACTACGGTCGGGGGTTCGAATCCCCCCTCCGGCATGGATATTTGTGCCGTCCTTAGTTGTAGCTAGTTGATAAGTAGTTTGTAAGTTTAGGGACTGATGACCCCGTAGTTAAGTCCCATAGACTCTACAAACATTTTAACATTTAAAACGCGTACCTGTCAAAAATAGGTAGCGGTTTCGCTTCCCCGTGCACATAAAAAAAAGTTTTCGTTTGCTTTGTAATGAAGTGAAGATGTACGTAGATAGTGGCAGGAAGTGCAGTTCCCCGGTAAGGTCAATGGGGCAGGTTTGGGACACAAAATTGGGCAAAGTGGTGTCCATTCGAAAGGCTTGCAACAAGGTTTTGAGCTACATGAAGCAAGCACAACACAATGTTGCGCATTGTGCGATGTTCTGCAATTTGCTGTCATCCTACTCTCTACGGCAATGTTCGTACCGTCTGAAAGATCTCGCCAAAATCTCTTTCGTATATCCCAAAATTTGTAGTCGGTTTGGCGCGTACCTTTAAATCTACCAGATTTTCTAACCGTAGAATAAAGGCAAAATACAAGGGTGCCCGTGACTTGCACAGCTGGCCGAGGCCCGCAGCCAGAACACATGTTTACAACAGGGCCGCGCAACTGACCTAGAGGCGCGCGGCGACAGAAAGGCGCGGCGGTAATCCGCTTTGGCACCCCGCGGCTGGGGGACACGCACAATGCGGACGCGGTGGCGGGGAAGCTTCACAAGGTGATACCTTTTGACACTAAATGATACCAGCCGCGCCGCCCACCCCAGGTCGGGAAGGGCCGGGCGCAGAAGCCCCTTTGATGTCGCGGCCGCGTTAAAAAGAATCTGCTTGAGAGATTGGTTCGGCGTGAGCGATCGCCGGGACGGGACGGCGAGGCGAGGCAGCGCCGCGTTTCAAAGCTGCCCCGTCGAGCGCGACTAATCCCCCGAGATGAAAGCCGCCGCGTCACACAACAAACAAACAGCTGCCACCGCTACCTCCCCCCTCTACTGGCGTGCGTACGCCGGCGAACTCGCTTGCAGACACTGCAAACTGACTCGTATTCTCCATTTCCGCTAATACGTCTCCGCTGAAAGCATAAGCGGGTTGAAGTACCCTGTTATACCTGTTCCTGCTCTACCTTCTCACAGCTAAGTATGCATTAATGAATACTATAGCGATGGAAACACACACACACACACACACACACACACACACACACACAGAGAGAGAGAGAGAGAGAGAGAGAGAGAGAGAGAGAGAGAGAGAGAGAGAGAGAGAGAGAGAGAGAGACTCTTTGGAACGGTGTTTTTTAAGTAAGTAATCGTCAATATTGCGTCTTCGATGGTTCTTACAAAATTTAAAAAAAAGTAAAATAGAAGTGCAAATATACATAGTGAAATAATCAATTTGCTACCTTTGCCTTCCTCCTACCTGTAAGCAAATGAAGTGCTGGTCCTCGATACACATTTCCGCCCTCTATCCCTAGCTTACTGTTGTTCAATCACTGTTTTGTCTAGAAATGATTTAATGATTGCTAACAAAATTCCGATATGCGTGTATACGAAGCAATTTAAATCATAAGGCGGACTTTCCAAAGAAGTAGAAACAGCGACAGGTCTTTAACTGTGCAGACCTAGTGAGGAAGCAATTTTTTTTATTCTCTGTTACGAGTATTTCCAATTTTTCGAATCTTTACGCGAACATCGGAGTGGTTTGCATTGCAGCATTTTCGACGTGCAGTTTCGAATATAATTAGTTCACTATAGGCAAACTTCAAAGAAGAAACGTGTGTCTTTCAACTGTTCTACAGTGATCCTGTTATCTTTGGCGATTTGCAACACCCTCCCAGATTTTCACACGTTAATTTCATTATTATTTGTCACATTTGATCTCCTAATTTTGTTCCGCTGTTTTTGGCAGTATTATATTTCATTAGCTCTCATTCTGTTGGAATTGCTGTTAGGCATTAACGTTTACAACGTTCCTCTCGAGAAATTTACTAAGCGCAATTCAAGCAACGCTGCAATTATTCTACATATTAAAACAGTGTAACGTATGGCTTATGGACAACAAATATAGCAAACTGGACTGTAAACAAACATTCTTACTCGTATTTAAGATAGGTCCTAATGTTGCCCAATAAAGCAAATGACGAAATACCTAAGAAATAAACTCTGCAAACCATTTTATGGGTATTAGACATTTAAAGGTGACATTTATCAACCCATTTCAGTATCATACTTCCGGATACACTTGTACGAAGAGATTAAGTTGTATTTCTTAATACGTGAAAGAAAGGTTGGACGAGTAAAGAACCAAGACAAGCTAGATATTCCCCTGTGTTGCAAAGTTTTCGTTCACCACAAACAACTATTTCACTCTGAACGAAACATCAATAAGTAAATTATTAGAGAGACACAGCGCGCGCGATGCGCCAAAACCTCAGCAAGTCCGCCATGTTTCACAGACGGCGACTTGTTGCTCTCCATCTTGTTCCCAGCACTTTCCTGGCGCACTCCTGTCAATACGTCTTATCAAACACACCGCTCCCTGAGATTGATCGGCAGTTAATGTCTTCTACACGAGTATTTCTCGCTGTTATCTTTTTAAAATGGAACCTTCGTATAAAGGGGGCTGTCACTATGAGAGGATTGATAACGCATTCACTGTCACAAAATCGCGGCAAGCACACTCGGTTACGGAACTGCGACCAGAACCTGTCCACATTAACTCGGCGCCCTTCTGCCGGTGTGTAATAGCGCCAAAAGACGCTCACCTCTTACACATTCAAATATTCAGCTTTTTAAGCGAGACTCAAAAGAAGGTTTGTGTCCATTACCGGTAAATTCTGGAGCGTAAATTGAAATGCAAAGTAGGCAAGTCTCTCTCTACGAGCGAGGCAGTTTTTTCTGGGCCTTGCCTCCCACACAGGGCCTCACTTTTATGAAGGTTTCTTTTTTTTTTAGGCCGTCAAATTACTTATGCATTCAAGATTTTGTGGGCGTTATGCACTCGTGGAGCACTAATGCCCCAGTGGGCGGTCTGGCGGAGGGATAGATACTGCCCCGGCGCGTAAACATGGCAGCGCCACCGCACAAAGTTGAATGGGACTGAGCGCGACAAGCGGGTAATTGTTACCCCAGCAGCGGCAGCTGCACGGCGCCGGGGGTGCCCAAACAACCCCCTGCACAGCCTCACAACTTCAGGACACCTCCAAATCTTTCGCTTCAGCAGTGCCCGCCTGCACACCATTTCGCACCTGGGAGGGGGAAATTCCCTCTATTGCTTACGTGACAGAAGACCGCAGCAAGAACTAGGACGGCAAAAAAGTCACCTACATATGATATTTCCGTGAACACTAGAAATTGTTTAATTTGAAACTTGCTAGTTAATAAAATAGGACTAGTGTCCTCAGCCTTCCCTCCACCCACCCTATAAGGCAGACAGTAGTATAGTTTCGGAAACGTAGTATATGGCCCTTAAGCCTTTAATACAATGTGTATCCAATGAGCTTATCTCAAAACGATCAAGTTTTCTTCACACAACTTAGTTTTGTAGATGACTATACACTGTGCTACACCTACTTGTGTATAAAAGCGATTATACAGTGTCCCGAAACCACAAACCAACTTAGCGGACATCTTACCTATACCAAAACAAAAACAAAAAGTCAAGTAAACACGGGCACCAAAGTGCTTACCCTGACAGCCATGAGCAGTTTATATTCGGCACTGTGGAGCATCTCTCTTGTATTGAACAGGTGTTCATAGCTGTTCAGGTATGTATTTTCAGAACCTTCGTATTTACTGGATTTTCGCCGGTTTTACTGCAAAGTTTGTTGATGTTTTCTGCAGCCGTAACAACGAATAAAACGATGTAGCTTTGTTTCAGAGAAAATATGAATAAATCCGCCCAGATCACAAAACTGTATTTATTTACTAAGACGTTCCGGCATCTGCCAACATCAGATCTAAAAAAATCTGAACTTGTCGAGCAACCTTCAGTGTCATTGATAAAAACTGTGACCCTACGAGGCATTGAACATTGCTATGAAATTTCTTCAAGTTAGTGATGGCGGATGCCGAAATATAATAGTTTTGCAATATACACGGACTTATTCACACTGACAAAGAACGATGATGGTCCACAGTATTATAAGCAACGCCACAGACATGACGTGTACCGGAAGTGCCCCGTACATTTTACTGTGGCCAGAGTGGCTACTGTGCAGAATGGCGGATAACTTACTCAGCCCCTTCCTCGACTAACTCGAGGAGGGCGGAGAGCTTACTGCGGAGATAAGGCGGCTGGTCTCCGCGCCACCCCCCGCAAAGCGGGGCCATTACATATGTTGATTAAGGCGAGGGTGGGAGCCATCGCGGGCACTTAGCGCGCCCGGCTTTTGTGCGGCCCTCGTGTATTAATTGGCCCCCGCGGCGGCTGAGTCACCAGAGCAGCAACACAATCCGCCGCAAATTAGGCTCGCTCCATCCATCACCGCCGCAACAATGGCGGCGGCGGCGGCCGCGTGGGCGGTGGGCGCGGCGGCGACACTTTTATGAGTCACGCCGCCGACCACGCCGGAATTAACTCGCCCGTCACCACCGACACGTCTCAATCGCGACCGCTTCTGAGTCATCGGCCTTAGGAAGGCCACGTGGCAGCCACACACTTCCCGATACAACCGACAAACCGGAAAGTCCATGTTGCTGCAAATACGCTAATTTACTCCACGGTCTCGGGGTTACCACAAATGACCACACAACATGTGCTACAGAGTACTAAGACGTCATCCTCTCCCTCCAGTACGGCTAGCTACAAGACACTAAATTTAAACTTCGTAAGCTACTTCTCAGGGAGGAGCAAAAGGCACTTCTGGACGTAGTCTCGTTTTCCCCTTCATCGTCTCATTCCCAAAAGGCAAAGGAAGGAATTACTGCCGTCAAACCTTGCATGACTTTGTTTACTACAGCGCTAGCTTGAGACATTTTACACGGAAGTGGCCTAAGTGGCGTCAGATGAAAAGCCTAGCACCAGACAGGCCAGGCCCTGCTGGAGACTGATCGAATATGCGCCGCGGACTTTCGATCTTTGGCTTGCGACATGGAGCAGATCAGAGGAAATTACTAGTAAGTTTTCCACGATCCGTCTCTCCAAATATAGACATCCCGTACGGGTTGTTGTGTACCTGATTAAAACCAGCAAAAAAAAAAAAAAGTTTCAAGACATACACGTGTATTCAATTGGAACTACGAAGATTGTGGCGGTGTTGAAAAAGAGTGTGTACTGTAAGGCAACTGGTTGTACGTGGCGCTCGGCGTGACTTTTGGGACGGGAGGGAGGCGGGAAAGCGACGGTGCTATGAGGACATTTGCCAGACGGTATATACGACCTATTATTAAATATTTTACTTTTATTGGCCTCTTTTATTCTATGTTTTCAAAAATTTAAATCTGCAATGTTAGTGGCTGGGGTGGCACGTGGTGTTTATATGAGGAAAACTGAAATTAAATTACGTTTTCAAAATAATGAAAAACAGCAGACCCTGACCATGTAGAAATAACAGGAATGAAAATCGTTGCTAGCCATCACAGTTGTAATATACACATACGAAAGCAAAGGCAGGACATCAATGCGCCGGCCGCGGTGGCCGAGGGGACTAAGGCGCTCCAGTCACGGTATCCACGGCCACTACGGTCGGGAGATCGAATCCCCCCTCGGGCATGGATATTTGTGCCGTCCTTAGTGTTAGCTAGTTCATAAGTAGTTTGTAAGTTTAGGGACTGATGACCCCGTAGTTAAGTCCCGTAAGCTATACAAACATTTGAACATTTTTTGACATCAATGTCGGTGTCCCACATCTTGCAGCCAAGGGACTGCACGTGTGACGTAAACCTTCTTAGATATTGCTTTAAACTGGTGACTTGGCAACCGCGAAAACCCTTACATAGCCCAACGCACTTTAAGAATAAGCTGTTTCAGTAAAATCTTCGTTATCTAGCGGATTCGATGACTGACCATCACCACAGAATAATCAGGACGTTATGACCATTTTACTTTGCATTTCCCCGTCTGGTAATTTGGTAGAATCCGTGTACATCGGAGGAAACGGCATTGCCATCGATATATATCGAATATTCGATATAGTGTTTCTGAACCGGAGATTCGGGCGCTACGCGCCCTCACGTACTAAAAAAAAAAAATAATAATAATAATAATAATAATAATAATAATCTTGTTTAACCTATACCTAACCTAACGTTGACTTAAAAAAATTGATCTGTAGCGTAGCCTTAAGAAGGTTAGGTATAGGTTAAACAAGAAATTGTTTTTTTAGTACGTGAGGGCGCGTAGCGCCCGAATCTCCGGTTCAGAAACACTATATCGAATATTCGATATATATCGATGTCTATGCCGTTTCCTTCGATGTACACGAATTCTAACAAATTACCAAAATAACTTACGGTTGAAGTGCAGTTAATAAAATCTCAGAAATGTATGGGCAGCAGCTGCAACGGACATATTCAGTGATAGATCGGGAACCGCAGTTCTTTCTGCAGGGGCAGACCAAACGCCAGTCAACAGACCATATCTTCGGAAGTGTGTGACACGGTGCGCGCCGGGCCCAGACGGTAGCCTGAGAGCGTGCCGGCGGGGCCCGGTAAGCGGATTAGCCGTGCCCACACCTGGCCAGTCATTAGTCCCACCCCTGGGACGGCTCCAAATTCCCGCGGGCAGACGCGCCTCACCTCCGCCGCCGCGGCCTCACGAGCGCCGCCGAAAGACTATTAATATTCCCGCTCCAAAAATACGACGGCCGCCTTCTCAGAGCCGAGCCGCCGCCCGCTTCGCGCGGCCTAAATCACTTTAACGCGACGCGCTAAATTGCGCAAATCAATATTGCTGTGGGGAGCCTCTCGTCGCTGTCGCGCCCAATAAAAATATGTAACGCCTCCCCGCCGGCCGAGCGGTCGTAAAAGACACCCGCGGGCCCAAAATAGGCCCCGCCGGTGGCTCGTATGTTTACACCGCCGCCTCCACGTGCCGGCCGCACTTTCACGCCGCGTTTAGCTTTACGGTCCGTTTCGGACGGTCTTCGCAAACGAGTGGCGAACGCCGCTGCGCGAGTATTCCTGGACGCCCAGAATGCCTTTATTGCCGAGCCAAGGGCACTTTATTTTTTTGGCGCATGACTGCTGTTTGCATTGAGGTGATGCTGACGATTTTCCCAGGGGAATTTCTATTTAGAATTCCAACGTGAAATTCTGCTTCGGGAGGCGAAGAAGACACCTGCGGGACAGTACACCTGCCTCGAGGAGAGTACTAACTAGATTTTTTTTATCAATTTGGATTCGCCTACATTTACTCCTATATTACACTAACAAAATCAGTATTTCCATAGGAATGCTGTACTGATCCCTATGTTGTCTTACTGGCGTTGCATTTTACAGCCACTACCGGAGGGCAACAATAACACAAAATTCGTATTCTCTGCTGTACGGTGAAGAATACATCCCTTAGCAATCGAAAAAAATTATAATGTTGTCCGCAGTAAGTAATGGCAGACAAAAGATGTTCACATCAAACTTCCGGTCGCTTTTAGTTCAGTGAAAGGATGCAAAGAAGGCCGTGCAGTATTGTCAAAAATGTTCAAACGTTTGTAAATCTATCGGACCAAACTGCGTGGCCATCAGTCCGTAGCTTACAAACTACTTAAACATAGCTAAACTAACCTAAGGACAACACACATACCCATGCTCCAGGGAGGACTCGAACCTCCATGGCGAGCAACCGCGCGCTCCGCAGCGAGGTGCTTTAGACCGCTCGGTCACTCCCCCGCGGAGTGCAGTATTGTCATCACCAGAAATATTTTTATACCGAGTAGAGACGGTGGAGCATCGGCGGTGTATATTCTGAATAGCAAGAAACCCACTGTCAGTCGACGGTGTTCTTGTTGTTCACCAGAAACGTCTCGTGAACTTATTATTTCGTTGCACGCATCTGTTGATTTCAGTTCGCATTGCTGTAATCTGCGGATTCAACGAAATCACTCTGAGTAGACCAGTATGACAAAATTATTTCAGAATGGCCATAGTGTGGTACTTTATCGCATGAGTTTTTGTTCTCATAGGCGCCATGAAGGCCTCAATCGTTCCAGCTTGACCTTTTTTTAACTTTATTTCACACGGCATGTGTGCAATGATTTCCTGGATACCATGGCGCACTATCCGCGCAGCAATACTATGACGACGAACTAAATAGCAAGCAGTCTCACACCTACAAAAAAATACATACGAATACATGAAGGAATCAAGGAATGGGGCTGTATGTTCTTTATTTATGGGACAGTCGTCACGTGGCAAGCGCATGTCGCAAATGGTGACATCGCGAAAGGAATTACCTGTTTCTCCGTGTTGACGGGCGAGGAGTGTAGGTGAGGGTCCTTCTTCTTAGATTTCTTGCCCTCCCTCTTCACTCCCCCACCACCCCCCACACCCTTAGGTAGCTCCTGCAGCCTCAGAGTTGCAGCTGTGTGTAACACTGGTACCGATAAAAAGCACACTCCACTTCTTCAGGCACACACGGCGGGTGTTGGGGCACCCGAGGCACGCAAACGAGCTCACTACATTCCACGACAGGAGCTGACAGTAGCACAACAACACAACACCGGCGGCGAGAGAGCGACGTACAGTCGCGGAACAAAGAAAACCAACAGTCTGGAGGTCAGTGCCGGCGACGCGCCACGGAGGCGAAGAGCGAGACGGCGCGCGTGCTCCTCGTGTCTTTGCGGCGGCGGTGAGAGTGGCAGCGGCGGCGCCGACTTGTGGTAAAAAGTATTGATTTCTGTTGCGGTCTGGAGGCGGCGCGGGTAGGCGAAGCCAGCCAGGCGCGGCTGCAGTGACGGCACTCGCTAGGCCTCGGCGCGCGCGTGCGTCCCGGCTGCGTGACGCCGGCAGAGGTCGCTCGAGTACTGGCGGCCTCGCGGCAACTTGCTACAGACAGCGGCGCGCCGCCGTGGTGGGGGGGCAGGGGCCGGCGGTGGGGGGAGGATGCGCGCGCAGCCCGGCGCAGACACCTGCCACAACAGTGCGTGTTAACCCGCAGCCGCCACCTGGCGACAACCGAGCAGCTCCTCTCCACGACCCCTGCCTGTCACACGCATGCCGACAAAAGACTCTCTCTGGGCCCTCTTCCCGGCTGCAGCCTGCCGATTACGACACAGCTCCGTAACATTTCTAGACGCGTAACTTCGCTTCTAAGATGATATTGCTACTACGGCAAATAAATACGATGCGCCTTAGCGTATTGTTTAGCTTTATAATTTAAAATGTAATCACTTTCTGGCATTGGCGTAACTAGGACTTGGCATTGGGGGGTGGGGGCCAGGTAGATCTGCTTGACGAGCAAAATTTTAGTCAGTTTCCACTCCCGATGAAGAAACTAATTCACTCCCATCCAATGAAAGCTTATGGTAAAACACCCCAAGTTTCCAATCTTTACCTTTACCACATTGCTGTTATGCGATTTCTTTTCTTTTTCTTTCTTTTCGGAGTCTGGGGGGAGGGTTCTATCCCCCTCATCCCCCCACCCCATAGTTACGCCACTGCTTTCTGGCCTCTGACTTCAAATATATACATATCGAGTAACAACAGAGGGAACACGGCGTAACACAAAATCATTAAATGAACCACATTTGCTATAAAGAAATCCCTGCGAAAGATGTGAATGGAGTAGGATATTTTCAAGTAATACAGGCTCTGAAATGGAAATGCTCTTATAATGTAAAAATCCTATTTTTTTATAATTTTAAACAAACATTGCAAATCTTTGCTTTCAGGAAATTACCAGTAAGTGAAATTTGCTATCTTGGTTCAAAATCCATTTAAAAAGTTGCATTTAACAGAAATATAGAGACAAGATGAAAATACATGTAGACAAAAAAAAAAAAAAAAAATAAAAAAAAAAATAAAAAATAAAAAAAAAAAAAAATAAATAAATAAAAACATTGAGCACCGGAAAGGCAACTTAAGAGTACTGTATTCCCCGAATGCTGACGCGAATTTGAATGAATTCGAAATTAGTACATTGATCATTTTCCTACCTTCCCAAAATTACATCGTCGTAGCTTTCATGCAAATTAATATAGATTATTATTATTTTACAAAAACCAGGTCAGTGCAGTGAATAAAGACCTTGACTGTGCTCCCTGTTCTCTACATTTTCCACCAACAAACAAGCAAGCAAACAACTCTTTAGTCACTAAAACAGTTGCCTCGGTTACGAATTATGCGTCATGATTTGCGGTCAGTTTCCCTCTTTCTAATGAAAATTTAATCAACCAGTTTAGATTTTCTTCCGTCTGCTCCTACCTATCACATAAATTGGAAGTATCTTTCTCTACATCAGTAGTTTTGCAACTACCCAGTTTTGTACACACCAGGTTCAAAGATTTCCAAATCTGTCGGATTTAACTACTCTGGTCATCAGTCCCTAGGCTTACAAGCTACTTATGCTAAGAACAACAAATACACCCATGTCCGTGGGTGGACTCGAACCTACGCCTGGCCACTCCACCGCGGCTACACAATATGTAAAATATGAAATTAGAGTGCGTGTTTCAGATTCTAATAGTAAATATTTTAGGTTGCGGTAGTATAGAAGAATTGTAATAAAAATGCCATATAACAAGAGTGCAATTTTTATTCACTGAAGAAATACAGCTGTTCGTAAGTAACCCAATCGGGGGTTCGAATCCCCCCTCGGGCATGGATGTTTGTGCCGTCTTTAGTTTAAGGTAGTTCATAAGTAGTTTGTAACTTTTGGGACTGATGACCCCATAGTTAAATCCCAGAAGCTTTACAAATATTTGAGACACATTTGAATGTAAAACAAAGGCAGTGGGGAGAGTCTAATTGATTCTGCCGTCGGTTCTTGGTAGATCGTCCTCATATTGAACTAAACGCCAAATTTTGTGTATAATCGAGAAGTTTATTTCGTTAATGGTTTTCGGCTTACAAGGCCATAGCCGCCCGTAATAATGGCCTTGTGATCTAAGGCGTCATGCTACGTAATGGGTGGCATTTCCTCGCGGAGGTTGGAGTTCTACCTCCGGCTTAGGTGTATGTGTTGTCCTTAGTGTGTTTATAAGTCTAGGAACTGATGGCCATAGCAGTTTGGTTCAGTATGTTTACGAACAGTTGAAGGAGGCCATCTTCGGACTTTGAACTTTATTAAATAAATTTTTCGAAATACACAAAATTTTGCTTTTCATTCAGTAAGATGATGATCTACCCAAGAACCGATGGGGAAAAAAAAAATCAGTGAAAATGAACTCGTTTGCCATTGCTTTAGGGCTGTTTGGGTTACTTTACTAACAACTATTGGTCAAATGTTAAATGGCAGTTTTTATTGCACTTCGTCTATATTACCATATCCTAAAATATTTACTACTCCTCCTGAAACATTTTTTACACATGAATGTAAGCAATGCACAGATGACTGTAGCAGTTGAAATCTATAGAATGGATCAGAAAACAAGTTATGCCACTGGCTGCTATCTATATGATCAGTAAAATAGACTGCGGATTGCTAGGAAGACAGATGGATGTTTCTGAGGTTACTGTATTGGCGATCAAAGGAATGCCAGGCTAAAAGGCTAGCAAATCGTTTCGCTTTCTTAATTTGGAAAGGTCGATGTCGTGTATGCCGCGTGGGTAGGTTGAATGGATTGGAAGGCAGGCGAGCGGAGCTGGGAGACGGAACCCCATTACCGATTCACGACGGGTGGACATTTTAATACGGCCAGAGTAGTACTTTACAAGAACGATAACAAGCCCGCAGATGAATGTCCGTCAGTATCCGCGCGCCGGGACTGCACCATAAATTACTATCTTATTACTCGCGGGACACGTCCAATTAAAGCGGCCACAATGTGACGCTCGTTCTTCATTCAACCGACCTCATCATAATCCACCACCGTTCCTGTCCTGCTCCACCCGTCTTTTTATCTCGCTCTCCCATCCATCCGTCGCCTCTCCTCGGTTGGCGCAGCAGTCATTCATTCAGTCTCTCTCTCTCTCTCTCTCTCTCTCTCTCTCTCTCTCCTGCTGCGCGGATAAAAGAAGCGACGGCAGAAAGCTTTTGTGGGAGCAGACAGAACTTTAATAAGGGGCCGCTAGGACGTAATATTGATCTTGAAAGCATGCAAACGGAGAATTGAATCCGGCCGACGGGCGGCGACGATCCCACCGCTAGACAAAGACGCCCGGCCGTCAGCTCGTTACACGCCCCCGCGATAAGTATCAAATTAAAGTGGCACCCGCCACGCATTCGTTAGCACACGGCTGACCGACCGCACTTTTAAATACCTCACCACTCACCGGTAAGGAGAACGACAAAAATAAAGACGAGAGAGAGAGAGAGAGAGAAAAAAAAGTGCCCCCTGAAACGGACGACTTCCAGAAAGGCGAAGCGAAAAGAAACTACTGGGTCCGAAATCCGCCACTTGAAATGCGACGCGGCAGAAAAAAAGACGACGAGCGAAGATCCTTTTTAAAGATTTAAACAGCTTAAAATTGCCTCACCCGCATAATTACCGATGCTAAAAGCTGGGAGATATTCTCTGCAGGTTTTGTTAGGAGAGGCGGTCCTTTCAAGCAAATCGTTCCTTCGTCTCGGTTCGCACGGGCACGCTAGCGGAGAAATCCTGTTAATTAGCTAACCAACTCCCGACCTGATTTGTCAGTGTCGTGAAACAGGCCTGGCTCTGGCTCCTAATTTAGTGCCCCCGTATGTGTGTGTGTGTGTGGGGGGGGGGGGGGGGGGGTATGGAACGCGCGAACACTTCTCGTTTCTTTTAAACGTCCAGCCTGTTATTTCCTTCGCATTTAGACCACAAAACACCCCCGCAAACCAGGAAACGAGCGTACTGTTTTACTGGAACTGGACGACAGGAACACCAAAAATAAAATATAATGCAAATTATATGGCCAGAAATCGACAGTGTGTCCTCGAAATGAACAAATAGAACGGACCGCGGCGGAGCGGCATTGAGGCGCTATGCTGTGATGCGCGCGGCCGTTTCCCGTCGGGGGTTCGAATCCACCCTCGGGCATGGATGTTTGTGCCGTCTTTAGTATAAGCTAGTTAATATGTAGTTTGTAAGTTTAGGGACTGATGACCCTGCAGTTAAGTCTCATAAGCATTACAAACACTTGAAATAGAACGAGTATTCTACGCAGGAAAGCAATAACAGAGATAATTTAAAGTTTCTTTTTAGCGCTGGAACTAAGCGTCTTGAGTTTCCTCGCAGGGAGTAGATATGACTGCAGTGAACGAAGCAATAGTGATTTTAGTTCTGCCACAGATCGATAATCACCGTTTTCTCGAAACAATTGGTTGGTGGATTACGAGTTTGAATTCAGGGCCACAAAACGCGTCCTCTTCAACAGTTCAAATTACCTACCGTTACCAACCTAACACGCAACTATCCAGTTGGAAATTTCTTAGCCGTTACACATTAACCCTTTATTTGGTACTCCCAAAAATCACGTGAAGAAAAACCATGAAGTTCGTTAAATTAGACGTGTGCAGTCGTGTGAACAGTATTACCTGCTGGTGACGTTACCAAAAAAAGAAAAAGACGCACTATGCTGATGCAATAGTGCCATACCTTGCTATCTCACACAGCTGCTCGCTCAGCGAAAAATCCGTTCCCAAAGACTGGAAGTTGCACAGGGCACTCAAATATTCAAGAAAGGCAATAGGAGTGATCCGCAAAATTACAGGCCCATATCATGGCCTCGGTTCGTAGTAGCATTGGAACATACTTCGAACGTATGATCTACCTCGAAGAAACGACCTACTAATCCACAGTCAACACGAGCATGAAGTGCTATCGTCAAGGGACCTCAAATCATTTCTAGATTTTAGGAAGGATTTTGACAACGCACCTCAGAAGTGGCTTTTAATCAGATAGCTTGCTTATGGAAAATAGCGACTTTTGTGCGACTGGATTTGCGATTTCCTGCCGGGAAAAACACAGTACATAGTAACTGACGGAAAGTCATCGAGTAAAACGGAGATAATAGCTGGCGGTCCCCAAGGAAGCGTTATAGAGCCCCTACTGATCCTTTATATATATAACGATTTAGGAGACAATCTCACAAAGTCTGTCGGTGGATTATGTGTCGTTGGTTAGTGAAGTCACCAGAAGATAAAAAGCAGCTGCAAAACGTTTGAGATATTTGCATCGTAGGAAACATAGCAGTTTACACAAAATAGTGAAAAATGCATAGTCACGCATATGAACAGTAACATAAATACGTTAAACTTCATTTACACGATAAATCAGTCACATGTAGAAGTCGTAAATTGAACTAAACACCTAGGAATTTCAATTACGAACACCGTAAATTGGAAAGAGTACGCAGAAAATATTGTAGGGTAGGCGAACAAGAGGCTGCATGTCATTAGCAGAAGATGCAACAGTTCTACTATTTTGGAATATTGCTGCGCATTGTGGCATTCTTGCCAAGTGGGGCTGACGGAAGATATAGAGAAAGTTCAAAGAAGGGCAGCTCGTTTTGTATTATCACGATGTAAGAGAGTGGGAGGGGGGGGGAGTCACGGAAATGATGCATGATTTGGGTATGGAAATCATTAAAAGAAAGACGAAATTAGTTTCACCAACTTTCTCCTCCGAATTCGAACATCATATTTTGTTAGCACCCACCTACAATGATCATAGAAATAAGAAAAATGAAATCGCAAACGAAAAGGTGTCTTCCCCCCGTGCTATTAGAGAATGAAACGGTATCGAAATAATAGAAAAGCGGTTCGGTAAGTCGCGCGCGCGTACGTATGTGTGTGGCCTGTCTTTCGCATAAGTTAGTTGTAGTTAATTTGTAAGTCTAAGGACTGATAACCACTGCAGTTTGGTCCCATAGCTTTACAAACCTTTTTCGGTTCCATAAACCCTCTACCGGACACTCAAGAATTATACACCGGTTTATAAGAGAGCTTAAAGGTTGGTTTCAAGCCCTCTTGCCCATTCAGAAATGCAATGTAGAAACTGTTTGCGAGCAGCATTAGTAAATACAGTGAGTCGGCCTGTCGGGCGTCAGCCGGCAGTGTCGCGTGTGGGCAGAGTCTGGGGGCCCCGGCTAAGGCGGCGCGGCGCGGCGCTAATAACGCCCCCGCGCCTCCTTAATTACAAGTCGCAGGGCAAACAAGCCGGCGGCGGATTATTGCCTGTTAAGTCGATTATCCGGTTAATCTAGCCGCCGCTCATTAGGAGCCAGATAAGCGCTACCACCGCCACTGCGCCGACTGCGCACGCGCATACGCCGCCGCCACCGCCGCGGAAGCGCTCGCTAACCCCCCCTCGCCACACTAGAGCCAACTTTATGGCCTCGCGGAGGTTGCTTTGCTCTGGGACTAGGCTGACGCTGGAACGGTTCCATCCACACTAATCTACCTTCACTTCAAAATCATTTAGCAAACACAGCGTATATCGAAATTAGCAAAACAGAAAAATCGGTGCCAGCCGCGGTGGCCGAGGGGACTAAGGCGCTCCAGTCACGGTCTGCACAGCCACTACGGTCGGGGGTTCGAATCCCCCCCTCGGGCATGGATATTTGTGCCGTCCTTAGTATAAGGTAGTTGATAAGTAGTTTGTAAGCTTAGGGACTGATAACCCCGTAGTTAATTCCCTAAGCTTAACAAACATTTGAATTTTTTTTTTTTTTTTTATCAAGTGCCATCCTACAGTGCACAGTCTACTTTAACCCTACAATGCTCGCACCGTATTTGTGATCGCACACAGGGAGAGAAGGAAAGACGAAAGATTCGAGTTTAATGAGCCACGCGGTCTAAGGCGCCATGCCATGGGCGGCCGCTCCTACCGGAGGTTCGAGTTCTCAGTCGAGTGCGCGCGTTTGTGTGTGTGTGTGTGTGTGTGTGTGTGTGTGTGTGTCGATGACATCAGCAGCTTGATCCCTTATGTTGACAAACATTTCAACATATGGTTTAACGTACCGTCGACCGTGTGATCATTGAAGCACTAGCTCAAATTGTTTCTTTCCAGATGGGCCGCGGCAAATAGCCGTGCGTATTGAGGCGAGCTGCTGCGGTGCGCAGGGATTAGATTCCTTAGCCTTAGTCCTTAGCATAAGTCAGTGTACTAATAACCAACGTGGTTAAGTCCCTTAGATTTACAAAAATTTGAACATTTTTCCGGATGGATGACGATTAGGCCGTGCCCTTTGAATGGAACAGACTTGGCTTCTGCATAGTGATGAAGTCACAAGAAACCGAAGTCTGGAGAGCCAGCATCGGGCTTGAACCGCCGTCTTCCCGACTGTGAGTCAACTCTCTACTGTGTTTGCACTGTGTCATCTAGCTTGGTCACAGGAGGAGGCATTTGTTTACCATCGTAGGCCTTTTGTTTTTAAACTAAAGCAAAGGCCTGGGACAATAAAAGGCTGTCTCACTCTGTGCGGGGGCCACAGATACTATGCGAGCACTACGGGATGAAAGACTTTGGGTATAAGGAAGATTGGATCGTTGCGTGTGACGCACAAGGATATGTTTAAGAGGAAGGGCAAGGCATTAGTGTCCGACATCCAAACTGCCACAAGTTTAGACGTCATTAGCGATTATTACAGCTGATGCTCAGTCATATTCCTAATAGTGAATACGTTTCAACAGCTACAGTCGCCGCAGTATCGGTTGCTCCAGTCATGTATACATACTTGTCTCAAAAGACATTGCCCTAGTTAAAAACTGCACATTATAAAATACTAAAAGAGTACGATGACATATTTACCTCCACATTGATGCGGAAGTGTAAAACCCAAAAAGAATGTTGTACACAAAAAAGGGCAACTGATTCTGCAATAGAATTCGTCAGTTTAGGACACACTCCGTGCAGAATCAACTAAGAATATACAGACAAACAAATAGATTTTTTTGGAATGTGTATATATTTTCTTTCTTACGAGTCTGCCTGCAACTAGCTAGCGGTCGTCTTCGCGGCGGGAAGCATGCTTTGCTCACTATATTGCTGTACTATGCGTGATGTCCAGCTAATCGTGCCCTAGTAGTGTCCCTGGCTTCTGGTGGAAACATAACTCCTAATACCAAACTCTCGGTTAGAAAGGTCCGTGGTAAGTACTGCAACGTAGTCCAAAGACGTGACTCGAGATACATTACAATCGTGTGAATGGACTTGAAGACTAATTAAAATCATTTTTTTTTTTTGTTTTGTTTCAGCATTCGTTTGCTATTTCCTAGCATCACTATGGCAGCGCTGAAATTTATTTTGAGAAATTACTGGCTATATAGATAGCTGTTACGTCACCGGTGTTGAATGTCCTGCCAGAGTGTAACGCACCTGCGTATTGTGTGCCTTGCAGTAATAGATCACAGCAAATATTACTGTCGCCTGGTGCAGATAAACACAACTACTTATTTAATATAATTTACGAGTTGACCGCAAAAAATGGCAAGCACAGAGTTCAGATTCATTACGGGAGAGAGAGAGAGAGAGAGAGAGAGAGAGAGAGGAGAGAGAGAGAAAGTCGTTCATCAGCTGCGGTGTCCTGTCATTGGCCTGTCGACGGCATCGTATTGCCTTGGTTTTCCTGACAAAATAGAAATTAAATTTCTGCCCGCTGTGTGGGATGGCCCATATATTTTTTTCCCGGGTCAGTCATTATTAAAATGTCAACGGCTGTTCCGCATCGAAGTCTGGCGGGGCGACAAATGAGGCTGGACGTCAAAATAAAACGGACAGCGCGTGGTTTTGCGCTGGCTTAATGACTGTTTCATACCGACAGAGCAGGCCCGAGCATTGTTCGCGGCGCGACGCATGCGTGTCGCCTCTTTTGGAACGTTGAGTACAGCACATTGGAGCTTCTTTCGAGCCCAGTATTATAGTCGACGGTCTGTTTTTGTTGTTGTCTTCAGTCCGCAGACTGGTTTGATCCTCTTCAGCTGACAATAAGATCTGCAACCTACATCCTTTTGAATCTGCTTACTATATTCGTCCCGCGGTCTTCCTCTACGATTTTTACCCCACACACTTCATTCTCATGCTACGTTGACGATTCCTTGATATCTCAGAATATGTCTTACCAACTTATCCCTTCTCTCAGTCTAGATATGCCAGAAACTACTTTTCTTCCCAATTCTGTTCAGCATCTCCTTATTAGTTATGTGATTTACCCATCCAGTCTTCATCATTCGTCTGTAGCACCACATTTCAAAAGCTATCATCTTCTTGTCTGATCTCCTCCTCGTCTCGTTTCACTCCCATACAGTGCTACACTCCAAACAAATGCTTACAGAGAGCTCTTCCTAATATTTAGATTAATTTTGGATGGCCGGCCGCGGTGGCCGAGCGTACTGCGGCGCGCCAGTCACGGTCTGCACGGCCACTACGGTCGGGGGTTCGAATCCCCCCCTCGGGCATGGATATTTGTACCGTCCTTAGTATTAGCTAGTTCATAAGTAGTTTGTAAATTTAGGGACTGATGACACCGTCCCATAAGCTCTACAAACATTTGAACATTTTTCGAATTTTGGATGTCAATATATTTCGTTTCTTCAAAAATGATTTTCTTCCCTTAGGCATTCTACATTTTAATTTTTCTTTACTTCGACCATCAAAGCTTATTTTGCTACTCAAATAACAAAACTAATCTACTACTTTTATTTCCTCATTACCTAATCTAATTCCTTCAAAATCGCCTGATTTTCAGACACTGCATTCCATTACCATTGTGTAGTCTTGTTAATGTTCATCTTGTACCCTCCCGTAAGACAAGTCTACGAGGCGAAATAGCCAGTCAAATGGTAATGGAACTAATTAACTCCTAACAATCAGACTTCAGACAGTGATAGAACAGCGATTTGACAGTGTCGTGAAATCCAATGGTGTAATGTTTAAAACGCATCCAAACAAAACGGTGTGTAGAATATATGATTTCCAAATACAGCCCACGGGAGGGGTTTCTCACTCAGATTTGTGAGAATTAGAGCAAATGCAAAAAAAGAGGTGATTGAAAATCGTTGCTTTCTCGCTCTATCCTCTTCTTAGTGATGAAACTTACGTACCATTTTATTACCGGTCCAAATTGTTTAAATTTAAAATTGTCACAGAGCGCAGCATGGGTAAGATACGGCGCAAGTTTATTCAGAAACAAGAAGATGCATATAAAATAGACAAAGTAATCGAGAACGAAATACAAAATGAAAGTACTGTCAAATAAGTGATCTCATCTGTTGATGCAAGTGTCTGTGAAAGCTCGTACTGAAAATAACTCAAAACCGTTTATGAAGACAAAGTTTTTTTTGTTTTCAAACCGGCGGTAATGTTTTTCTTACCCTTCGTTCTGGAGAGAAAGATGGACTGGCGATGTTAAAAGTTTCACGGCAATAGAAATAAAACTGGGATAGCAGCCAGGGAGAAATTGGATATTTGTCGAAAGGGCTTTTGGAATTGAAGGTTTTACTGTTTACTGAACGAATGCTGGCGCACTTCCCGGGGCTCAGTATTCAACGTTCAGCGCCAATAAAGTTGGAGCGCTGGCCGGCGTATATATCAAGTTTACTGTCGTGTAAAACGATCTTTAACGAACTTGCGCGCCAGAGCACGGCCCCGTCCATAAAGCGCGCCAGTATTATGGATGTCGGCGTATTGTTTGCACAGTAAATATTGCCAAAGGCTCGCCATTATTTCCTCTGGACGCCGGAGGTCGATCTTTCGGCACTAAAGAAATATTGGCTGCGTCCGAGGGCGCCAGGTATCGAACACACACACACACCCACACACACAGTAAAATTATACCGCACACTCTCTGTCCACAAAAAGCTCGTCCGCACTGCTACGTAAACACATGGTGTATACAAAGGTGATAATGCACTCGAATTGTGCTGAAAATTGCTTCTGTAGGCAATTTTCAAGAGGGATAAGAAACTAATGTTTTTACATTTGTGGTCATTCAACAACTCGGGCACTAAACGAAAAAAATGTTCAAATGTTTGTATAGCTTATGGGACTTAACTACGGGGCCATCAGTCCCTAAACTTACAAACTGCTTTAGAACTAACTAAGACTAAGGACGGCACAAACATCCATGCCCGAGGGGGGATTCGAACCCCGACCGTAGTGGCCGTGGGCACTAAACGGCAAATCATTCTATTCAAACTGCAACATGACAGCTCCTATTCAAACTGCGAGGATATGAGGTATGGTCACATGTACCTATGTACTTATGTACAATGCAACCAATCATACGCAAAGTCTACACAATTCGCCTCTACCTCTAACAAGTACTACATTTAGTGCAACCCTTTATTTAATTTGATGCAAGCTGGTGACTATAACGAGAAAAACCGTTTTCGAGCGAGTATATCAGATGGTAATATGTGTAAGGATTAACTATTATCAACAACTTGTTTTCATAACATATCTACACAGTCTCTTAGCACGGTCGAGCAGTACAACACGAAAGCCGCGCTGAGAACGTAACGCACAGAGCACACCTGTAGCAGCGAAAGTGTGGGTAGTGTGATCAAAAGAAGCCAATGTGTTAGTAGACAAATATCCCAAGACAAACAGTTACACAGTTTTCTTATTATGCATGCAATGTGGGCCAATAATAACGGCTTTTAAGCACAGATCACAACTAAGCAGCTGTACCACGTATCCGATTCGTGAAGGAAAGGATGGGGTGATCGGATAATAATAAAAACAACTTAAGGGTTCAATGTCTCAAGAGTTATTTGAGACTGAGGTTAGGATTGGAGAAGTAAAGGAGCCATCCCAGCATCTGCCTTAAGCGATTTCAGAAAAAACACTGGGGTAGTGACAATACTGATTGTAACGCACTAACAGCTTGGAACGTATTACTTTGTAGGAATTGAATATGGTTGTCTAACAACTGTCAAATAATTTAATACCAATAACAGAAAATGTTCATTTCTATGTTTTGCCTTCGTCTTTCTTAGCCATATTCATATTTCTAAGGTAATGGGATGGTTTCTTCCGAACTTTTGTAAGTGTTGTGATTTGACTAAAGCGGCATCACTCAGATACAGAAACTATTGAATTAGGTTACCCACATAGCGACAAACGCGATAGTATGGCTGGAAAATTTTAAGAGAAAATTGAGCTTTGAGCTACAGACGTTACGCTCCTGCTTTTTGATAACGCATCCAAGAATTGTGTTGCCTACAGGTGTTTGCAGTGATGTACGTACCTTGTGTTAATGAAGAAATTGCCTCCAACCCTTCCTCAGTTATTGTTTAGGTATAACAGGTTCAGTCAAGGCTACTGCGTAAACTACAGCCGGCGAGCGTAAGCCGATAAAACACGAAAGACGTAAAATGCTGTGAAATTGTACACCGCACAAATTGGAAAATTTAGTATAACTGTTCTCTACTTTTAACAGTTGTGTAATGCAACTGAATAACCAGTCCTATTTCAAACTGTTAATACTACACATGTATTCTGTTGTTACAAGTTTCGCTCTTTTGCAAAATATTACACGAGGAAAACGCTGTTGGGATATTTTAAGCAATTTAAGATGTCTCGAAAAAGAATTAACCATCCGCAGCTAACAAGTGATGAATGCTATTTTTCCAGGGAAAATACTTTGATGAGAGAAAGACTACAACATAGTGAACAGCCATTTACTGGCAAAACAAGCAGTCTGAGCGATAAACTATCTGAAGTAATGGACGATGTGTATTCTATAAACTGTGTGGCTTCTAAGAGGCCGCCAGAGGTCACGGATCATTAAGGACTGAGATAAAAACGCTTCAGTGACCCTAAAGCTACCAACAAGCTTTCTATTTTACTCAGCTGACCGCGCTGCCCTCTCCTCCACATTCATGCGATAATGTTCACAGCGGTGAACGCCGAGCCATAAATAATAATTTTAAGTGACTTGCCAAGTTTAATATTAGCCTGCACCTTCCGCCGCACTACTCTGTTATGCGTTGGCATATGAAGGAGGAGGATATAAAATTCCAGGGGAATGCGCAGTAAAACAAGAGCGTGTTTTAGAATATTACGGAGTAAACTCGAGGTACCTCTGAAACTAAACAACAAATTCCTGGCAGGAAGCTGAGTAGGGCTGTTTTTCCCCGCAGATGGGAAAATTACACGGCATGTCACCGGGATCGGCGGTAAAGGCAGATGCCGGTTAATAACACCCCATTACGATCACCATCACGTGGCGTTGACGCGCTGACGAAATTTTAATACAGATTAACGTTAATTTCACTCTTTTTTACGCGCTACTTTTCACGTTAAAGCAACATTTAAACGCCAACAGCGCTTCTTACGGCCGGCGGAATGACCGCTATTGCTTAATTACCGTTTTTAAGGGCCCATCTGGACGAGTCCATTGCAGCCGGGCACGGCTCACAAAGCTTCCCGTATCACCCCCGACCGTGTCATTAAACTTGTTTATGTATTTATTTACGGGGGAGTTATTCCGTCGTATAATCTCCTAATAAGCTGTTTTTTTAGTGCGGGCGGCATTTTTACGAGGCGAACCGATAAAAACCGCGGGCAGCGGCCGTAATGGTGCATCCATTACGCGTCGTATAAGTTTTAACGCGAAAACGGACGCGCTCGCTTGCTGCGAGGGAATTGGCAGGCCACTGCGCCCGTAGCTAGCTACAGCAAACATCCATAACTGGACTACTGCCGGACACCAGTTACACACTAATTACTGCCATGCTGACCTGCTCGCCCATGCTACCGCCGTCAGTGAAGGGCAGTATTAAGTATCAAACGCTTAAGCAGTCGCAGTGTATTAACAACAAAGCAAATTCTGTTTATCAGCGGTGCAGGGATATTACTGATTCACTGCGCGGAAGCAGTCGTGCTGCATGAATTGCTCATTTGCGATAACGCAGTTTTTGTAAGCTAACTGTTCTGTGTAAACAGACGCGTCGAGTGTTAGAGTTTCTGTTTTTGACAGATACAGGTTGAAACTTGGATAGAGAGAGACCTTTTTAACCACTTGGTTTTCGCTGCTAACTTTCTCTGATATCCTATTCCATAATTTAACACTGAAGGCTTCGTTTTTAGCTTTGGACGCAGCCACAACTCAGCTATGCCGGCGTGTTAAATGCGTCTCTTTGATAAGCTAAGAAGCACGGTCGTTCTCTCAGGACAAACATGCCTTCCTCCTATGTGATACCGGTAACATGATGTGCTTTACCAGTCAGCACGTATACATTACGGCAGTGTCATCGAGCCCCCGATGCTAACAAAAGGTTAATGCGAAAGTAACTTAGCTCGCAAGGACCTATTAACGTCGGACATATACAGATCTATTCTCCATGTTATCTCAGTAAATGCACTCTATAAAAAACGTGTCGTATGATCAAAATCAGAACGCAAGTTTCTCTCTCTTTTACTACTTGAATGAAAGAAGAAGCACTACGTATTCGGCTTGTCGCACAATACGATAAGATGCAGTAGGCATCAGTGGCGAAGTAAGGCTGTCGGATGCCCTGGGCGGCGGCAAAACAAAACGAGGTCTCCGTCCACTTGGAAATACATGTATTACCGTAAAAAAGTAACTTTTGAGATTTGGAGGACCACCAGGGCGAGAGGAATGGAACAATGTAAGAAAAATTGCTTCCGAGATTTGGAGGCCCCTGAACAAGAAGCCAAGGGCGCTATATTTAGTTCCATACGATTCGAATATTGCAATGAAAACAGTGCAAAGAGAGGCATAGGGGAAATACAACAGATAAATGGAGAGGACAATGAAGAGCGTCATACAGACCGAATCTTAGCAGATTTCACAGAATTTCAGCGATGGCGGAATACGGTATGTGTGTACAATTCGTGTAAAGTACTGTAGTAGGGAAAGTTGAAATGTTCGAATGTTTGTACCTTATGGGACTTAACTACGGGGTCATCATTCCCTAAACTTACAAACTACTTATGAACTAACTAACACTAAGGACAGCACAAACATCCATGCCAGAGGGGGGATTCGAACCCCCGACCGTGCAGACCGTGATTGGCGCGCCTCAGTCCTCTCGACCACAGCGGCCGGCGTAGGGGAAGTCTGAAGGTGTAATCCTTACACAGCGCTCAAACTAGGAGTCCCCAACATTTGGATTTTGTACATGTTCGAGGCTTTTAAGCTAGCTTGTTTCGTTATGCTGTTTGAAGAGCGGTGGCAGCTGTCTTCAATAACTAACTGTAGCGGCAACACAACCTTTCATTTCTATTAGCTTCCTACTAACTGAATAACACTGTACTGGTACAAACTGTGAACCAGCGACGTGGAAAACAGCATTCAACAATGGCTAAGTGCCACTGGAAACAGTACTATATCATTACCAAGGTTGACACCGTGGTCAGTTTCGACTTCTGTCGTTCTACAATGCAGATACCAAGATAAATTGCGCAGTATTAGATATTTGTCATGTCAAGTGCCGGAAGTTATTTCACATACCAGCAGTTGCAGGCACGTGTTTTACGGAAAAATTGAGGTAATGAGCAACGATTTGGGAGAGGCTAATTGGCGCGTCACAAGGCGCTACAGAACAGCTGCCAGGTGTGTGTGTGTGTGTGTGTGTGTGTGTGTTGTGTGTGCGTGTGAGACGCAACGGCCGCTGCAGGGGCGGCGGGCAGAGCGCGGAGCAGGGGTCGTGCCCCCGCCACACGGAGGCATCACTCGCCGGTAATAAAAGCTGCGCTCACTTTCCCATAATTCCTGCCGCCAACAGCGGGGTAACGCGGGGCTTTAGAGCTGGCAGTAAACAGGCCTGATGTGTTTCCCCCCGGCAAGCGAATCATCTCGGTTACTGGCAAGTAAAAAGAAAAAAGCGGCGGACGAGGGGGTCGGTGGAACAAGGGGAGCGCAGGGACGGGCGGAAAGCCAGCGACAGCGCGCAAGTACCGGGCGGCGGCGGCTGCGGCTGCGAAGGGGAAGAACGGAGCGGAGGGCACAAAAGAGGAACGGGAGTAGAAGGGGGGGGGGGGGGGCAGGAAAAGATACTGGCAGCCTCCCGCTGAGGACGCTACTGTGGTGAGCGCCGCGGGTGGCAACAAAGAAAACTAAACAGGGGAGCTGCCTCCGGGAAACCAGACAAGCGCACCGCTCTGCTTTAAAAAACAACTCGCACGCGCGTTATTTTTACGACTTAAAGCACGAATGCCATTTCAAAACTTTTTGTGTCCCCCTCCCCCCCCCCCCATTCCTCCCCAAAAAAACCCGACCACTCACTGCGACACGGGCGAGAAGAGTGTACAACATAGAGGCACGGGATGAACATGTCTTGGTAGCTGTAAAAGTGTTTGGGACGCACCACTGACTTTTTTTCCCCCCAAAAGCAAACAAACACGACGGGAGCTGGGCGGATGCAGCTGAAGGCGACAGGCACCGCGTGTGTTGCCGCCGCAACCTGGGATTTATACGAGCTGGGGAGGTAATTGAATTCGGAGCAGGTTCTAAGCGGGAGCGCTCGGTTGCCGAGTGGTAATGTTATCACAGCCGTAACTCAAGCGAGCGGCGAGACGAGACGAGCTGCGTGAGAACTTTTTAACGTGCCCATAAAAGACGGCAACGACGCAAAAGCCACAGGATATTCTAGTTCCCGTCTCCGTGACGGCCACTCACAGTTATGAGTTTTACGAGCGGTTCCCCAATTATCAACCGTATTAACTGCCTATTGCTAAACTTAAGTGTCAACACCCTACAGCCTGCTTTTCAATTTTCTACGTTGGCGCGTAGGACGCAGCGAGAATGGGGGCGTCGACTATATTGAAGGACTGTACTAGCCGTGTTGACATTTAGGCTATCACAAGTGGAAATCTTGAAGTACGAAATGTCATTGCTGTTTGCTCTGCGTCAATACGGACGGGCAAGGCCGTAGTCGCACCAGGTCACTACAAGTACAATTTACACGAACTGTGTGTTGACAGAATAACGTAAATGTCCCAACGCGTAGTCTGAAAAAGTCCTAACTGAAAAAGTAAACGGTTCAGTCATAATGGGTCTCTGATGTTCACAGTTCACACATGTTTACTAAATCTTCAGATACACGTTCGGTGTCATTCCGAAGTGCTGTATCACTTAGCTCATAACAAACGGTAAACGTATGACAATCTACGATAGTTCGTTCAAGACATTAGCATTAAAACCCTTCTGATTTATCTTCTGTCACGTGCCACAATTACTCTGTTTACCGTCTAAGGAACGTGATGCTTTTTGCTTCTATTTCGTGCGCATTTAACGTTTCTTAATTTTTTATCTTCCTTACTTCCTCTTCAATCAATCACTGTTTTCTTCCTGTCGCAATTTAGAAACTGACGTGCTGACAGCCTTCTATTCTGCTCCTGCTGCTTATTATCCATTAATGGATGTTGGCGACCATATGATGCATCTTTGTGACGTGAACCGCAGCCTTTTCAGGATATTTTACGACCGTCCTCAGATAGCCATATATTTAACATGTTGCACATTTCCCACTGAAGTCCGGATCTAAAGCTAGTGTAGACAATGACAACGTTAGTGTTTACATCTAGTTTGCTATCACTTAACTGATTGAGAAGCAAGACTGACGTAGGCCCTCATATTTTGTTCTAAACAAAGTTTTGGACTCTACTTCTAACACAGTGAATGCTATCAATGCATTTTTTACACATTCGTGCCCACTGCGACACATACATCATCTTGGGGCGTGTTTAATTTATGCTGGTATTCCACTGTCACGGTATTTATTAATTACCTGGCTAATCAAGTGAACGTAATTGCTGTGTGTGTGTGTGTGTGTGAGAGAGAGAGAGAGAGAGAGAGAGAGAGAGAGAGTTTGCGGCGGAATTTGGTCGAATTTATCCGACGGTAAAGAGTTTTAAAGCACTTCCTATCATGAAGCCTAATTAAATTGATCTTCTGCAAATGCGACTTGCTAAGAATACTGACTGTGACGATATTTAAATATTTCGTTTTGCATAGGCGACACAGCATTGATGCCTACAGAAAACAAGAGCTGCATATTCGCAACATCGTGCAAGTTGTGCAGGCCTTTCCTTTTCGCAGCCACACGCGAGTATCGATTGAATGCTTCGCACCGAATTCTTTGGAATATTCATTAAAATTTTAAACCACCTTGCGCCAAACTTGATTCGATACACAGTGGTGGCACGTCACAGCCGGCGCTCGCTTCGCCCAGACGCGAGGTACGAAAGCAAAGTGCGCGCGTCGTCCCGGAAACAGAAAGCGCCGGCGACAATGGGCGTTCTCATTAAGATAACGAGCCGCCGGCCGGCGCACTAATTAATTTTTAACGCGTGCCGCAATAATGGAGAGCTGACGCCGGACCAATTACGCACCGCCGCTAATAGCATAATTGGGGGAATTCCAATCGCGTTGACACGAATGAAATGAGACACTTTCCCTCCGCCCGCAAGGCGGCGGGTATTAATTGGATTCTGGCAGTGGGCGGATCGGCGGCCATGTCGGAACACCAACACCCTTACCCGCCGGCCCAAGACGGTAACGGGCACCCCTACCTGTAGCACCGGGCTTTCAGATAACGCGCCAAACGCTGCAGAGGAACGGCATCTGTTACTAGACCGCACGTGTACAGAATTTCTGGCCAGCCCTGGGTTATGTGCTCTACAGGGTCTCTGTTGTCCGCGAAAAGTCATATTTAAGAGCATGAAGTACCAGAAAAAAGTAACGGAAAAATAAGTGAATTATTTGCAATGTCATTGTCATTCCATCCAAAATTCAACAAGAAGAGGTTTGAAACGGGCAGAGTATTTGCAATAGACTGGTTACACAACTGTGTAGGCCTATCATCCCAACGCACGCCTTCAGGCACAAAGAAATCATAAATTTTACAATCGCTGGAAGTATGGGGAAGAGGCTGGTAAAAGAGGTAATGTTCAATGTTCGAATGTTTTTTAAGCTTAAGGGCCATCAGTCCCTAAACTTACAAACTACTTATGAACTAACTTATACTAAACACAGCACAAACATCTATGCCCGAGGAGGGATTCGAACCACCCCACGGGGAACGGCCTCGCTTATCGTAGCATAGCGCCTCGATGCGCTCGGCCGCTCCGCCGCGGTGGTAAAAGCGGTGGATAAGATCTATACCCAGCTACAAAGTAAGCAGTTTTAAGTGGATGTGGATCGCTGCAGTTATGAAGAAATGCACAGGATACAGTGCTATGGAGATCTGCATCAGACATAACCAATGGGTTAGTTATGTTCAGACATCTATTGATTACTTTTAAATAAAGACTTCAATTATATCCACAGAGTCGTTTCGTACCTTCTCATTTAAACATGTCTCGTATGTGACCTACAACGTAATTAAATAAGCACCACCAGAACAGACAACTGGTCCAAACTACAACCTTTACCAATATGATATTTGAAAACCTACAGCGTTCGAACTGGAAAATTTAGAGATAACTGACCAAATCTCTTGAAAGGTTAACGGGAATCGCATATACATACAACATGCTATTTCCAGCAATTATACTGTCCCTCCTTTCGAAATTGTTACCAATTGGGCTTTATTAGAGATGCCAAGGAAATTTGTACATTGGACCGTAAAAAGTAGGTACAGTCTGTAATAAAAAAGCAACAGTGATCCTGCTGGAAGTTAGAAGAAGATCTTTGGATGGAAGATCACGCATGCCAAATGTTTTGAAACCCTCATGGATAAAATCCTTTCCAGGTCTAACTCTGGATCATAGTGCTCGTTAATACTGCTCACACGCACTTCCTGGGTTGTTAGATGTCCTATTACGTAATCTGGAAATTCAATGGGTTATGATGATGTTTACTCCAGCGGAACGTTGGAACATCCTATATTTTAATGCCCAAATGTTAGATTAGTTCCGTATTTCCCCAATGTATTTCGTCTGATTAAATATTCCCATAACTTTTTTTTTTCTTCCTAATTCTTAATCGTATCACAGACACAAAAACCCGAGAATGTGACTGGACCGTCGCGAAATCTGTCGGGTAGTTATAGAAATCCAAATTTAGTTTGAGAATCGATATTTCCAGAGAAGTGTGCGATTATTATGCTGCCAACAAAATGCATTTGTGCCTGCGAGAATGAGAGGCAATATAGAGCGTAAAACGACTTACAGACAGATGTTTTCCTCCGTTCAGCAAGTGAATGGAGTACGACAGAAAATCTGCAGCATTATTACGAATTAAGTTTGGCCATGCAACGTGAAGTGATTTACGGAATACATACGTGGCACGGAACTACACACGTTGGACTGCTGTAGGGAGGGAGACAGTTGGGGAGGCGGCCGGTGGCGGCGCCAGTGTCGGTTTTCCGGTCACGCGCCGGCCCCTGGGATTGTGTTAGATGCTTTGGAAGCCCCAATGATTGCGGCAGCGGCGTGTGACGGGCGGCCGGCCGCTGAATTTTAAACAGGCGCCGCCTCCCTGCGAGGACAATGCTGCCCACTTCACGCCCCCGCCTGCCCGCGTGCATTATTTATCCGAGTTCGCCGCCAAGGCGTCCTACACGCCGCCAGGTGAAAGGCCAAACTGGAACCACTGTGACGTTAAGCACCGTCGGGCGTGGATGGGTTACCGTCAGTGCCTGCCGAATGCTGTTGGCGAGCGGGGTGCACTCAGCCCTTGGAGAGGCCAAGTGAGAGCTAAATGATTGAAAAGTAGCGACTCCGGTCACTAAAACTGACATAACGGCTGGGAGTGCGGGACGCTGACCACGTATCTTCGAACTAAGGATATTACACTATTCTCTTCAACGCCACGTTTACCTTAGGTAAAATAATTAGCTTATTGGGTGCGTTCCCGGTCGAAAACCGTACGTTCGCTTTGACTGCCGAGTGTGTGACGATGGGCGACACAATATCGACAGCTGGGATTATCTCCAAACCACAGCATTCCTGGGCAGTGCTGACATGAGACTTTCCTGCAGCAGGGAGAGGGACGGAGAGATTCCAGGGCAGGGCGCGAGGTACAAGGCGGCGCGTCACCAACTGCGGGGGCGGCCACGGCAGGGAATCTGGCCGCCGGCATTCCAATGTCTGCTCCCGCATACCGCTCACTTCATTCATCTCCCCTTTACCTTCACACGTTATTCCTATCCGCGCCCACATTCACTGACAAGGTATGTCAGTTTTGACAATCATTTGCAAGCAGTGAATTGCCGAACACCAGCATTTCCGCGTTTTATCTGGAAAGCACTAGCTCATGCGCTCCTTTATAACAACGCGTACCACAATATATTGAGGCAGATTGAAAATATATATATATTTGAAAAAGATTAGAAATATGGCCATCTCTTATGCGCACCTGTGCATTTTCTTCTTCTTCTTATTCTTATTATTATTATTAATACATTGTTAAGAAACTACTTTTGCCGAGACAGATGAATGATTGTTTCAAGTAAGTATAAACGTAAAATAAAAAATAAAAGCAGAATAGGCAGTGGTTTTGAGGCTATACTTTCTTAATGTATCTCGCGGTACTTACAGAACTGAAACTACTGATTGTTACGGAAATGCCAGAGACCTAGTTGTCCACAACAACAGCGGAAACTTGAGATCACAGTGTCACAGGAGTAAGAACACAGGTTTCTAAATGTTCATATGTTTGTAGAGTCTATGGGACTTAACTACGGGGTCATCAGTCCCTAAACTTACAAACTACTTATGAACTAGCTACAACTAAGGACGGCACAAATATCCATGCCCGAGGGGGGATTCGAACCCCCGACCATAGTGGCCGTGCAGACCGTGACTGAAGCGCCTCAGTCCCCTCGGCCACCGCGGCCGGCAACACAGGTTTCTTTTGCTTGTAGCCGTTTTAAGAAACGGCCATGTTTACTATCCAGTTAGCGTATACGTGTCTTTTCCGCTTCAATAGTTTTACGGTACTAATGTTAGACAATGTAAGCTTTCTTGTCAGTAAGTAATAGTTTCATTTTGTTGACGGAAGTTCCTACGGGAAAGGAAAACATACGGGAAAACGCGAACAGCAAACCCCACAAGTAAACGAAGTACACATTTCACTTTTTGGAAATTGTGTCTAATTGTTGCAGTAGTTACGAATCTATGCTGCAGTGAATGAGACGCCACTCTACAGAAATTTTTATTGCTAGCTTTCAGACATATTTCTCCCGTTCTGCATTATTTCTCGTCTTTTAAGGCAAGCAACTCAGTCGACATACATAGTCTATGCCTTGGAGACCGCGGAAAGCCAAAATGTTCGCTCCAACTGACGTAACTCTGGAAAAATATCGTGCCGTTGTTGGCCTCGCACTTCGGCGCAATGTCTGTGAAAACAGTATTGATCAATAAATACTGAGGGTAATGGGCTCTTTTAGGGTGATTATATTAGTTTGTATGTACTTTTTCGTTCAAACTGATTGGTATCCATAGTGAGGAGAATCTCGTCATATCGAACACATCCGAAAGAAGGTCCACAAAAAGCTCTTAGCGCTGTTGCCAGGTTTCAAGTGAAAAGCGGAAACGGCTGCAGCCTAAAAGAGCAGTCTTGACAATACTGAGGTGCTGGCTCAGAGTAGCATTGGTTTCAGTAGACGTGCGAGGCAGCCGTGTCCGTGCGGAGTTTTTTGTTGCTCTGTTGGCTGGACTGCGAGGGAGTGGCCTGTGGTGTGCAAAAGCGGCGCGCGGTGCATTGGGATGCGGCGGTGGCGACTTCCTCTTTGTATAAGGCAGGCAGCAGGCAGGCGGGTATGCGGACCGCGTGCCCTGCGGAAGCCCGCCGGCATAACAGCCGCGCTGCTGCCCTATACGGCGTGTGCAGGCCGCCGAGCCAAGCGCGCCCGCCGCCACAGTTGGTCTGAGCCAGGCGATACCGTCATCAGCCTTAGGTCTGTGCACTTCAGGGCTTTACTACGCGTCGTCCCATTGGAAAGGATATGCCGTTGTCTTCACCGAGCGAGATGGCGCACTAAATGTTCAAATGTTTGTAAATCTATCGGACCAAACTGCGTGGTCATCAGTCCGTAGCTTACAAACTACTTAAACTAAGGTAAACTAACCCAAGGACAACACACACACCCATGCCCAAGGGAGGACTCGAACCCCCGACGGCAAAAAACCGCGCGCTCCGCAGAGAGGCGCCTTAGACCGCTCGGCTACTCCACCGCTGCAGGTGGCGCACTAACACAGTCCCTGGTCAAAACAACGGATCAGTTGCGATATCTAGTTCCTGAAGTATTGTCATTGGCAGTATGAACTAAAACTGCTTCGACGCCTTTCTGTATGTCCTACGGCGGAGACAACATTATGGCAACCAAGATAGTGGTAACGACAAAAAGTTGCTGTAGAGGATGTTGATGTCTATTTGTGTTTACCAAACGAATTTCATAAGCAGTTGGGTTCAGATAGTGTAGTCAGCAGGTAGTGCAACGCAACAACATGACTTCCCCGAAGCTATGGTATGGAGAGCCATACGAACGTTGCAAGCAGGTCGTCTACGGATAACCATATGATTATTCCCGATAAGGTATCGTTTTGACATTAGTTAACCATGCACTTCGTTGGTTTTTTGCCACCACCGCCTCCACCGTCATCAACCCGATGACTTCAACATACCCATAGTTTACCTACTCGGTGTGAAATATCTGATTGTCAAGTTGTTCAGTATAACTGAGGCACGAAACACAATGTATCTTAAGGTTTCCTAGGTAAATAGTGAGTGAGCTTCATAGGCAGTAGTGTCATTATGGATCGTGTATGTATCTCACTAAATAATAATACAACCTTTATGTTTGCAACAATTTTCTTGAATAACTCTGCAATTTTATTCAATGATTGTAGACTATATACCACGTGTTTGAAGTTACGATCTCTTAGCAAAGCTCTGAAGCGTTTGTGGCCACTAAGAGATTCGCATTCCCCACTACTGCATCCGTGAACGAAAGTTCAGGAAGCTGCGATTCGCAGCGGCAAAAACGATAAGCCGTATGTGCCGTTACGATCGCACACGTAGCGCAGATATTCATCCAAATTATGGTCAGTGAATGGACTGACACGCCACCTCGACCGAAACGCTAGACGCTAGGGCACAGCGGCAACGGATCTACGGCCTGGGTGGAGGCCGCATTCACAAACAGCAGAGAGATTCTTTTCGGGCGGGCGGCGTTCCTACCCAACGACCCAGACCGCCCAGCGTCCACGCACTGCTAATTGCGAGGAATGAAGTCGCATTGTGCGGGGCTACGCTAATTGGGACTCTGATGGAATGATTGATGAACGCTGTAAAAACGCGCAGAAATTCGCCCGCTCGCCGTGGGATCTGTTCCGAGGCAAAGCGAAACGAGCCGACGGACTAAAAAAAAAAAAAAAAGGGAACGGGGGGAGGATAACGAAAAAACGCTGATTGCTTTCCGCCGGATAAAATCTGGAATTTTTCCTTTTTTACGGCAGTATTATTTTCCCGGAGAGAGCTGTGATTCGAGACGTCCTGCACACAGCGGCGTGTATGTTAATCCACCGGCCAGCACAATCGGCATGGCCGGATCTCGCCGGCGCCAAGGACGTGGTTTTCATGCAAATTGGCGTATCTGAAATACGCCTCTATAAATATGAATACCGGCCCAAAAATGAATATGTTACGGAGTTTGCGCCCCGTGCAAAATAAGTGGGTATGAATCTATGAATAAAAAGTTTTCTTACTCGCGGAAAAACAAGGATGCGGATAAACGAGATACGCACGTCTGTGATTTAGTTTCATTTTAAACGGGACTAGCGACTATGAAATCGAGGGACACTTCCATACGTATCACAAAACGAAGTAAAATATGCAGACGCATTTTTAAAATCTCGGAAACCAAGTTTTGAATTACGGATATAGAACGCGGTTCACCGTAAGGATTCGAACAGTAGTCGGTAAATGCACGAGGAATGGAGTTAAGGCCACAACAGAATTACTCTTTCAATAAATCTCAAGTAAGTAAATTTACTTCACCTTCAAAGTGATTTCTAAGAGTCGTCGTGTGTTTTTCTCGTAACGAGTAAATTCATTTGCCTAAAACTGTGCAGAATCGTATCGGAGGTTCGAGTCCTTCGGGCATGTGTGTGTGTTTTTGTCCTTAGCATAAGTTAATTTAAATAGTTTGTAAGCCCAGAGAATGATAGCCGCAGCAGTTAAGTTCCTTAGATTTACAAACTTTTGTAGTTTACTTTTTAGAAATTCTAAAGAAATGTGCCGTTGTATTCAGTGTTAGCATTAATAACGCTGAGGCAAACATTTTATTGATACTGACTGAACGTTGTCTTATAAGATTTGTCCTGATGATTAAGTAACCGAAACTTAAATAAAGTAACCAATGTAGACGGTTTTATTCACAAAAGCCGCGGCGGAGTGGCCGAGCGCATTGAGGCGCTATGCTCCAATGCGGGAGGCCATTCCCCGTCGAAGGTTCTAAACCTCCCTCGGGCATGGATGTTTGTTTTGTCTTTAATATAGGGTAGTTTATAAGTAGTTTGTAAGTTTAGGTACTCATGACCCCGTAGATAAGTCCCATAAGCTTAACAAACATTTGAATATTTTTTATTCACACAAGATCTGCCCCCACCCCCAAAAAATGCCTACACATATTTTGGTACGGTTTGATCTTGTAGGCAGACTGATTCATGAAGAGATTTGCGCCCAATATTATGTATAATAAAGAAATCGTCCGTGTTATTTGTATAAAGCTGAGACGGTCGCTTGTTGAATTTAGCGCGAAATTACAGGGAAAGTGATAAACGTTCACGCAGAAATACGTGAAGTATATAATCCGTTTTGATGTAACGACAAGCAATCACTGTATAGGTTATCGTAATCAAAGATATATGACGCCTTTATGTCCATCAGCTATTACCATATCATTATTCCCGATAAGGTATCGTTTTGAAATTAGTTAACCATGCACTTCGTTGGGTTTTTTTTATTTTATTTTATTTTATTTTTTTTTTATTTTGCCGCCACCACCCCCGCCACCGTCATCAACCCGATGACTTCAATATACTGGCAAAATCACTTTTGAAGTGTCAATACCAGATAGTTTACTTGGGGTGACCTAGTGAGTATAATACATAACTGAGCCACGAAAGCCCCCCCCCCCCCCCCCCATGCGCCTTCCATTAAGAAATGAAGTAGTGGCGATATTTTCCGAAACGCAAAGATTGTCACCAGCCACCTTTTAGTGGCATTGTGATATAAACTACCTGCAGTCACGCTGGAAGCCTCTTTATGAGCTGTGTACCTCAGACTATTTAGCTGGTTAGCGGAGTCGGTACCAGAATTCATTGTATTGAACTGTACGATACCGTATTGGTGGTTCCTACGCAGGAGGCGGCGGTGGCGCTGGCGCAGTAGTGGGCGGCAGGGTGGGGAGGGTTGTTTCCGCGCGCAATTTCACCCCTGGCCGGCCGCCCCGGGGCGGCGCGAGACCGGAATCACAAATTCGCTGGGGGCCTCGCCGCTAACTTGCTCATTACCACCGCCACCACCCGCAAACACGCCTGACACCGCCGCAGTCCCTGCCCTACACTCTGCCTCACAGCTGCGCTGCTTGCCTCAACCCTCGCTTCATACTAAACAACGTTGGCGTTATGGTCTTCGGTGCCAAGACATTTTATGCAGCTCTCAATGACTGGAGATTTAGTCTGCTGATTGCTAGATGCCACAGCATGTGACCTACTAATCCATCTCCGGTGCTTCCACAAAATCTCTTTCCCAGTTCGATTCAGTACACAATCCATAGTTATACCATCTATATACTTGCAACTCTCTTCGGTATCACTATATACGACGAGCTTTTATTTATTATTTTCCTTGTGTCAACTATTTATCGGACACTTTACGTACGACTCGATACTTGACGTTAGCAAAATTATTCTTTTTTAGGAACGCTTGTCTTGCTATCATCAGTGAGGATTTAATATCCTAGGTACTTTCGCTATAGTTATTTTCCTGCTGAAAATGCAAAAACCACATATTGTCACTATCTCATTTGGTAATTTACAAAAAAAATCAACTAATCAGAGTAAATTGCATTTCTCTCATTTTAAATTAGTAAAGATTTTTCTAATAAGCTCTTTTCATGACAGCCATTCTGTCCAACTGCTTTCCCGAGTATTTTAAATTCTTAGACACAAGTCTTTCTCCATTAACTCAGATGTCACTTGCAATGGTGCAAAATGTGTCAGTCAAACAACCTGTATTGCATGTCAGGCGTGGATTGAACATTATCGAACAATATAACACCACTATCAAAGTTTTCTATTAAAATCCCTGACCATCTATTACCCTTCCGTGTGGGTCAGAACGATTTATTATAATAAAATTATATACCTTAATTTGCTCGATGTCTCTTTTCCTAACGTACATCACTTTGACAGACAATGAAGTGTAGGAGTATGGTCTAACTGATTTCGTACACTGATCCACTACATTTCGTACAAATTTTCCACGAAAAATGTAGACAATATGTCCTCCATCAGTGACACAAACAATATCACAATGATTAATTCCTCCCATACTCGGGTAAAGCATGTCTTTCGTCACTGATGTTATGGCAGAACGGATCTAGCTCTTCAAGTCTTCCAGGTTCTGTGGGAGTGGTCGTACAGAAACGTCGTCTTTAACGAAATCCTACAGGAAGAACCATACAGGGACATGTTAAGTCGCCAAACCAACTGTTCGGTAGAGTTTCATTCAGATATTCACGCACTTGGCGACTCCAGTGAGGGGTGATTGTTTAGCTGACCACTAACATGGCAAGTAACCTCATCGTTGAACACGATGAGCTATGCCAAAGTGTTATCATTGTCCATAGCATCAAGAATCTTTGTCATCAGGACGCACGGCTTGTAACAGCTCTAACTTGTACGGCTTCACAACAAGCCGACGTCTCAAAACACGCCAAATTATTGTTTTAGGCAGTTAGAACTCCCGACTGATACGAGTTGATTTTGAAGGACTGTGTCAGAAAGCAGTTTGGATTCGTACAACATTTGTTTCAGGAACACGAGGGCGGCAAAGACTCTTTTTCTTTACATACACATCCTGTATCTAGAAACTGTCGATACCATCTGGGAATGATCCATACATTCGGAGGATCAATTGGTACCTGAACCTAAAACGTCTTTGCACTGTAATCATAGAATGACACCTAGCTAAATCAAGAATACGACATTATTTCTGCTGCGGGTAGCCATTTTAAATACACGGCGGTTACCACGCGAAACAGAAAACAACTGACATATCGCGGTTATTAATATAGAGTATGTATTCGTTTCTCCAATAGCTGAGCCGAGGCGCAGCGAGCGACAGTTAGGAGAAAATAATGCTTTCCAATACGTATATTCTTTTTGAAACACCCTTTTTGCAGGAGTAGGAGCGCACCGTGTTAGGTGGCAGAAGCCCAGAGCGAACGTCAGCAGGCCTAGAGGCGAGAAGGCGACGTAATGAGGGGACGTGCTGCAGCGGTGGCGGCCGTTTGTGTGCCGGGCACGTCGTGGCGCTTCGCACGTAGACCCCCACCAGCCACCGCACCAGCCTGCCAGCGGCGTAACCCACGCACGCCGCCGGAACATGCAACCACCACACACCATACAAGCACCATCCGTCGTTCCATTCCTCACGGTTTCCACTTGCTGTACCAACCCCACAGCCTAAAGCACTACATAACGACTTAATAAAGGCAAAACGGTACATCCCGCAGGGTAGGAACTGTCGACGAGGAGACGATCAAGCCGGCCTCGGTGGCCGAGCGTTCTGCGGCGCATCAGTCACAGTCTGCACGGCCACTACGGTCGGGGGTTCGGATCCCCCCTCGGGCATGGATATTTGTGCCGTCCTTAGCATTAGCTAGTTCATAAGTAGTTTGTAAGTTTAGGGACTGATGATCCCGTAGTTAAGTCCCATAGACTTTACAAACATTTGAACATTTTTTTTTGAACACTTCATCAGTTTTTCCTTTACGATAAATGGCTTGAACTGTTTTTAAAAACAACCTGTGAACATTTCGCTCCACGACAATCTCGGACAATTTACACACACTTTACTGAGAACTTAGATACCAAAACAAAATTCAGTGAAACAATTCACCGATGTTAGGGGCATCAAATAAGGAAATAATAATTCTGTTCAATGGCATGAACTGTGTCCAGTCCATCTTTTGACAGAAATATGTGCGCAACCTAACCTTATTTCTTATTAGTTACGTGAGATGAACTATTAAAAAAATAAAAACACCGTAATATAAAAACTTTGCTAGGATAATTGTTGTAATGAGCCTCTTCCCTTATTAAAAGGGAAGAGGACCGTATTCATTTTAACGTAAAACGATGTCACACACGCACACACACTGAAGGAAAAGGAAAAGAGAAAGCCGTTGACAGTACGTTTTAGAGTGCCTTGTGGAGCCCAAATACACATAAATTTGGTGGTATTAAACTGCAAACGTCGCGCGCAAGTAGCCTTGCACTCTAAGGCGCCTTGGTGCGGAGTGCGCGTCTTCTCCCCGTCGGCGGTGCGAGTACACTATCTGGTGTGGGTGGGTGTGTTGTCCTTAGCATTGCCACCGTGGAATAGCCGAGCGCACCAAGGCATCTTGCTGTGGTGCGCGCGGCGGTTCCCCGTCAGAAGTTCGAGTCCTCCCTCGTGCATGTATGTATGTATTTGTCGTAAGTATTTTGTAAGTTTAGGGACTGGTGACCCAAGTCGTTGAGTCCCATAGGATTACAAACATTTTATTCCTTAGTATTAAGTTAAATTCTTTACAATTCTAGGGACTGGTGACCAATGCAGTATGGTACCGTAGCTTAACATTTTTTAAAACTACAAACACCTTACTGTAAACAATTTTTTAAATTATTGTATACAGCTTTTTACTTCCTTTCCTCCCTCCACAACAATTTTTATCTACGAGTACTGAAGTGAATTATCAGTTGATGAAAGGCCAATGACCATGTTATCTGCCGATCGAGCGCAGAAACCAAAAAGTGGCATTTTCCATCAATTCCGCGATATTCGGAGTCCAATGACAGGGCGTAAATACGAGGTTGAAGCTGGCAAAGAGATCCGCCCCACTTTGAACATTCGCAGGTCGCCAGCTGTGGAACAGACGGCCTGTGTGGATCGCGCACGCACGTTGCGTATTCCAGTATCTGCTGTCGCAAAGGCCGAAGGTAAACAAACGCACCGAGCGAAGCGTCGTAAACAACTGTCGGGTTATTTTATCCGGCGAGGAAAAAGCCGCGCGCCGCCAAACACTTGTAGCGAGTCGCAGCCGCTTTCAGTACTGTAACAAATCACACTTCACGCACAAAGAGAGAACCAGACTGGTGGCCCAGGCACAGGCCTCCTGTGGGAGGTAAAAAAAAAAAGAGGTGGGGTGGCGGGAGAGAGACGAGAAAACGAGAGCGGGGCAGGAGCAAGAGAACGGGGCGAAAGGGAACGCGCGATAAGCTGCTGTGATCTATATCCCATTTTGCCGCCACAACGGCGCAGCAAAAAACAATATTGCAGCGCGTGCCGCAGATGCGTTGTTTATGCCCGTCCATATTGCCGCGCACGGCGCGACTATTACATTTCAATATACCCCGCTGTCGCGCCACTTCTTCGCATCCTTCGTAATCCGAGACCGTAAAGCCCCAGCCACCGTACGCCAACGATCGACCTTTCTCAACTTCTGTGCTGACGGAAATAATAACTTTGCCAATACGTAGAGCGATAGCGCTATCGACACGCTCGATACGGCACCAGTCTTTCCTACTGAGTACTACTTCTGCTCGTATAACACAGAACAATTGCTGTTCTCCAACAATGCACATTAATGTTCTGCTTTTAGCTTCGTAAATAAATCGACGGTTCTGCAAATAATGAACTAGTCTGACAATCTGTACAATTTCACGTACGGTAAAGTAAAAAAAAAAAAAAAAAAACGCCGCTTGAGTCTAATAATTACGTGAACCACTACCCTCATCAAAATAGATCGAGAGTTGCAACCCGAACATGTTTCCCGATCGTGTAATACTGCAAAATTACAACTATATGAACCCCACTATGTATCACGGCAGTTCCAAAAATGCCACAGTCGATTATTACAAAATTTTCGTTCATAATTTTGGTTAACAATTGTAAGTCGAAATGTGCTATACTCTTCGATAGGTTAGACAGGCAACCTGATTTGTATTTTGGCACCAAGAACACAGTTGCCGGTTAGTAACATACGTTTCCCCCTTAAACTTTTCACCCCATATATATCTGTAACAAGAATGCCGTCCACAGACATTAACGTACGACAGGAGCGTATGAAAGTACCGTGAGACATTCTAAAACGTAAACACTAATATCCATACCCGAGGGGGGATTCGAACACCCGACCGTAGTGGCCGTGCAGACCGTGACTGGAGCGCCTCAGTCCCCTCGGCCACCGCGGCCGGCTGAAAGAATGGCGTTGGTAAAATCGCAATACGTCAATTACCAATTACACTAAAAAAAAGCTAGAAGCGAATTTGACACTAGAAGTACATGAATGGCACAGATAACACACGATTACGGGCAGTGAGAGGTCCCAGTTTCGCGTTACTTTTATTTGAAGAGTGAACTTCGATTCCCAGTTTCTCCGGATGTAATTGACGTATTACGATGCAACCAACAGCATTCTTTCTGTGATTCATCATACTATTGATTGCTTAAGTAAGAATATGAAGTGTCAATTAAAAAAAAAAAAAAACAAGTTTGCGTTGAAAATAACATTTGCTCACGTTTTAGAATTTCTCGCAGTACTTATACGAGACCCTGCCGACAGTATATACCCGTTAAAGTCGGTTTTCAATGTCCGTCATTCCAGGCGTATCTTGCGTGAAAAGTTTAATTGGTACACCCCGTACAGCCTAATCGTTCCACTCAAAGATATAGGTGAAACTAAATTCAGCGGCGCAGCAACTCGTGTATGGCACTTGGCCTTGCAAACTAGTGGGGCGACTCGCTCGCTATCCATCAGCGGCAGCTCGTCAAACGAGCTATACGAGTCTTGCGCTATACGTGCCAGTGCAACGCCAATAGTCGCGTTTTGACTAGTGTCTCGCTGACCTCGGCCGCCACTGCTTTTGCACGTGGCCTGCGATTGGCCGTGAGATAGTTGCTGCCGAGGCTGACGTCTATATAAGGCGCTTTTTGCGGGGCTGTTTGCCGCATAGCGAGAGATTTAACCGACAAGCAATCCGCGCTTTCTGGCGTAATAAGAAGCTCGCTTTCCCACCGGTAATTAAGCGAGGGGGGAAAACGGGGAAAAAAGCACAGGAGGCGGCTGCGGAGCGCGAGCCGGTTAATACCGGGAAGCTCTGGCCGCAAAAAGGTGCAGCGCGCGGCGGCGGCGGCGGGCGGGTTTTTTGCGGTGGCAGGAAGCGGGTTATTACCGGCCGGCGAGCGGGCTGGTTCCGCGTTAACAAGCCGCGCAAACCCTCTCTTCTTGTCGCCCATGCCAGCTGTCACACAGCGCAAATAGCGTCGTAAACACCGACGGGCCTCATCACGGCGCGTCATTCATCTTCTACATCGCACATAGCCAAACCGGTCATGATCTCCCCCCCCCTCTCTCTCTCTATCTGTGTGTGTGTGTGTGTGTGTGTGTGTGTGTGTGTGTGTCTAAAACACAGGCACACACATACACAGCCGACCGCGGTGGCCGAGGGGACTGAGGCGCTCCAGTCACGGTCTGCACGGCCACTACGGTCGGGGGTTCGAATCCCCCCTCGGGCATGGATATTTGTGCCGTCCTTAGGATAAGCTAGTTCAAAAGTAGTTTGTAAGTTTAGGGACTGATAACCCCGCAGTTAAGTCCCTTAAGCTCTACAACCATTTGAACACACACACACACACACACACACACACAAGAAGTCAATACGACGAGCATCAAATTATAAGACTTCCGATATTTTTGGTCAGGACTGGCTACTGACAGAGGAATGTGGTTTGTTACAGAACTCGCAGTACTTTGTGGCACATAGAAATCTAGCTGCAGCGACGGCCGTTACAAATTATTTACAGTATGTGATTACAAATATCCGGACACCTGATTGAAAATGACTTACGAGTTCGTGACGCCATCCATCCTCAATTTGGCGCTGGTCCACCCTCAGCCTTGATGACAGCTTCCACTCTCGCAAGCGTACGTTTTATCAGGTACTGGAAAGTTTCTTGGAGAATGGCATTCCATTTTTCGCGGAGTGCTGCACTAAGGAGAGGTACCGATCTAGATCGGTGAAGCCTGACAAGAAGTCGGCGAGCCAAAACAACCCACGAGGGTTCTATAGAATTCAAGTCGGAACTCTGTGCAGTATTCAGGCCAGTCCATTACAGGGATTATGCTCGTGTAACCATTCCGCCACAGGCCGTGTATTATGAACAGGTACTCGATCGTACTGAAAGATGAAATCATCATCGAATTGCTATTCTGCAGGGGGACTCAAGAACGGGCTAAAACATCAATGTAGGCCTGTGCTATGATACTGCCACGCAAAATAAGAAAGGGTGCAAGCCCTCCACGAGAAACACGACCACACCTTAACATCACCGTCTCCGAATTATACTGTTGGCACGCTGGCAGATGTTCGCCATATCCATACCCTGCCATCGAATCGCCATATTCTGTACCGTACTTCGTCACTCCACACAACGTTTTCCCACTGTTCCGGCATCCATTGTTTATGCTTCTTACACCAACTGAGGCGTCATTTGGCATTGACATGCTTGATGTGTGGCTTATAGGCAGCCTTTCGACCATGATATGCAAGTTTTGTCACCTCCGGCCTGTCATAGTGCTTTCACTGGATCCTGATGCAGACTGGAATTCCTGAGTAATGATCAGGGTAGATGCCTGCTTATGCATCGTACGACCCTCTTCAATTGTCCGTTCACGTTTACTATCACAGTGGACCTGGGGATGTTTAGGAGTGTGGAAATCTCGGGCACGTTCTGCTCTACTGAGGTCGCTGTTAAGGAGTACCTGCAGCACTATGCACGTAATATCAAATATTTCTGATCACAGTGTACATGACCGTTATTGATACTTGAATGTCAATGTTCTTAGTAAATGTACTAAATGCGTTTAAAATTGAAAACTTAATTTGGGATCGTGATTTCTTTCTTCCTTTTAATTCTGAAAATTTGTAAATTTCTGGTGGACTAGGGTTCGACCGGATTTTCAGCTTCACGCGAAAATGCTTCCCGTCCTACCTAAATATTGAACTTTCCTTACACCTCTATTGTAGTGTTCCTATTTCCCCCTTGCTTGCAGCTACTGCTGTAATCCCATAAGGGATCGAACGATATGTGTTTATTTGCAATGGACGTATCGTCTGCCCATCGACGAATATAATTGTAAACGTATGGTATTTGTTGTTTTTGGACATGTCCATTATATAAATAGCCGTGACACTTCTTTAAGTTACGGAGCAGAATTTTTTCGCTGAAGTCATTAGTTCGGAAGAGGCAGAGCAACACGCGTAAGCCTTTTAACACCTGGTCTCAGACGGCGCCTGCGAGCGGTACAAAACGTCACGCTGCGACAGCGGGCATCAGTCCCAAATCTGATTCAATTTTGCGACGAGGCCAGGCGGCGAGAAGAAGCTTTGCGATTCCAGAGGACGGACGGAATGGAAGCAATCTTGTTTCGGCGCTCCCCTCTCCGGTTCCCACCTTTCCTTCGTGCGCCCTCTGAACCGCCGGAGAAAGAAGTGTCATAGCACTCTCAAAAGCCTGTTAGCACATTATTCGCGGCTGGCGCGGGAGAACAAATACGGCCGTCGGTTCGGCAGCGCGAGGGGTGGGGCACGTCGCCGCCTGCAAGCGGGCGAGAAAGTGGGATCAAGATTTTCAGGGTGTGGAAATATAATAAAACGGGCGGAAGGTGCGGAGCAGAGCGGAGGGAAGGAAGGCGGCCTCGCGAAGGACAAGAGAGAGGGGGGAGAGGGGAGAAGTGGCGGCGACGGTGGAGGGGAGGGGAGGGGTGGCTGGACTGGGGTGAGGTGGGGGCGCTCTCAATTTGGCGATGGAACCGCGCGCGATAAAACAATTTGCAGGGCGCGTCTGCCGGCCGGCTGACAAATTGAGGCGCGGCGCGCACGCCTGATTTAGCGCGCTCTGCGTTCTCCGGGCACGCGGCAGTCGGCGCATGCGCGTCGTGGCCTCTGATTGAGCACACGACTTTAACTTTATTAACGTCGCCGGTGGCCGAAACTACTCCGCTTCTATAGAGTAACGGCGCACTTCACTAGCAGGCGATGAGGAGATTGCCCAATTTTTATTCGCGTTAAATACAGCTTTCATTAAACTTGTATTGCGCGGATCGTGTTGGGAACGACGTAAAGTTAAACAACAAAATTAACTGAAACTTCCTGGCAGAATAAAACTGTGTGCCGGAATCGGGACTCGAACCTGGGACCTTTGCCTTTCGCGGGCAAGCGCACTACCGACTGTGCTATCCCGACACGACTCACGATGCCGCCTCACAATTTTACTTCCGCCAGTACCTCGCCTCCTACTTGCCAAACTTCACAGAAGCTCTCCTGCGAACCATGCAAGACTAGCACTCCTGGAAGAAAGGATATGGTGGAGACATGGCTTAGCCACAGCCTAAGGGATGTTTCCAGAATGATACTTTCACAGCGGAGTGTGCGCAACAAAATTAACTGTTGATTAGAAAGCCGTTTGATAAGGTGCATCGACGATTAAGATGATGCAACTGATCGACTGCCAACAGTAGGCTCGTCCGCCCTCTCTTTTCATTCGTCACTTTTCATTCAATAATAATGTTTGTACAGCCTCCGCGTTTTTATGGTCTACTTTGCTACCGCGATAATGTAGGACGGAAGATTGGTGTTTAATATCCTGTGGTCGAGAGAAGAAGCACTAGCTTCGATTGCTTTCGGTTAAGGGTGGGGAAGAAAATCGCCCGTGACATTTTGTAAGTAAGCACCCAGGCGGCGGCTGACAGTTGAATAGCTGGCTGCTGGGACACACCCATTGCCTCGTAGCGGCCAGCCAGTAAGCTGGCGTCCGCGGCCTGATCAGTGCGACGTAGCACGGCCTGTTGATGCCTTGTCTCTAGGCAACAGCGCCTAGAAGACAAGGCCTGACAACTGGCCGTGCCTACGTCACACCAAGAGGCGGCCGACTCAAGCTACGAGGAGGTGGGCGTGCCCCAGAGGGCAACCAGTCAACTGGAAGCCGCCGCCTCTTTATGTGACGTAGGCATAGCCAATTGTGAGGTCTTGTCTTCTAGGCGGTGTTGCTCTGGCGCACCGATGTCATCGCGGCAGTCAACGTGTTAAGCAGAGATGTATTCCGCAACGAAACTACTAATTCGAACAGCGTTCTAGAGTTGCATCCGAGTCAGCCAATTTTTTGTCTTTTTCTTTTCCGCTGGAAATAGGTGTGGAAAGAACAGAATGCGAAAGCAGAGACTTGCGAAACAGTGTACTTCACCTGCTTTGTCAGTCGACGGGCAACGGGCTGCTACGTGCGCTGTCTCTCTACTAGGATTTCGAATCTATTAAGGATTACACTTTGATACGCTTCGCGGTTGCACAGTGGTAGAGTGCCAGACTACAAATCCAAAGGTCTCGGGTTCAATCCCCGTCAGGTTCTGGGATTTTTATCTGTCACTTTCCACTTCTTTCACCTCTGGCAGTATTGCTCATGTGAAAAATACCGAGTAGCACCGTGGTTCGGAAAACCACGTTAAACTGTAGGTCCCCCTATAACTGGCTGGGTAAGTCAGTTCGAAGGTCAGAGGAAGGCAACGGCATACCACCTCCAAACAGGGCAATGCCTAGTAAAGCACTGTGGTGTTCAAACCAATCTTAGGATTGTTGACTGCTTTACCTTACGCTTCGAACAACTATGCATTTCATTTGAAATGCTTCGTAGTGTTGCTGTACTGCGACATACCGTTCCGGTTGCCATAACTGCTTCATTCTTGGTAAATCAAAAATTAAGAGACGACCGTTAAGAGAGAAAGAAAAATGTTGGCAATGAGACGCTCTTGCTTGTTTCAAAGGTCCTCCATTATTACTACGAGATAAACGTAGAAAGTTCGGAAGTCTAAGTTTCACTTAATTCTAGGGTGGACATACATTTTACAAAACAGTCTGTGTGTGCCTGTCTGAGCTCTTGTGGGGAAGTGTGCCGCTACAGCGTGGTTTTAAAAAACTGGCGTTATCGGCTTGGCGGCGGTTGGAAGCAACACTTTGCCGGCGACCGAGGCCACGCTATCTGCGCAAATAAAAAGCCGCGATACAGGTATTTACTGGCCGGCACGTCACGCGAACACTGCCTCGCCTGCGTGCCCACGACTAGTCTCACTGCATGCCAACTCTCCCCCTCCCTTCTCACCAGCTCTCGCCCAACCAGCTACTTAGTTTTTATTGAGATGCACTTCCGTGAACAGCGAGTAAACAAGGGTTGAGTGTTAATTTATTGTCAACAACGTGGTCAGAAGCGGCTCAAGTTCTGAGGTTTATCATTATTATTTCATTTCATGAGTGGAGGAGGAATCATCTGAAAGGAACCATCCTGCCATTTGCCTATAGTGATTTAGGAAAACCTAAAACTGGACGGCCGGATACGAATTTCAACTGACTTCCTCCTGAATGCGAGTCCAGTAGTGGCGATGTTATCACGTATTACTTTTAAGCTTTTGTAAAGGAAAAAAAATAATGTATAGGCAATGTCAGGATCTGCTTAAGGTCGTTCGTCTTCTGTTTACTGAAATTCGAAATGTAGCCCTTTTGAGCGCTAGCATCGCTTCAACAATTTGACTTTGTGTGTTAGTAAATGTGACTAAAGTTTAGTTGGTGGGTTCCGTCAACCACAATATTAATAAAAATGTATGAAGCAAATTTGGCGTTGTATACTCTGAGGCATTCTGATTATGAAAATAGATCAACAAGACTGGGCAGCTGTAATAACATGGCGGATGTCATTACCATTACAACAACAAAATCGCAGTACGACTGTAAACCTGTCATCTGCGTGTGCATATTCTGCTTCGTGATGTGAGCAGCCACTTTACTGAATAAATTGTGATTCGTCGTGTCATAATTTGACAAGTAAATTCTAAGGTGCCTTGCTGCGGAGAGCACGGTTGATCACCGTCTGAGGTTCGAGTCGTCATTCGGGCGTATGTTAGTTAAAGTAGTTTGTAATCCTAGGTTCTGAGAACCTCAGGAGAGTTAAGTCCCATAGATTTAAAACATTTGAACATTTGACGAGTAATTTTATGTATGGCTTCCTCCACTTACAACTCCAGCAAAAAAAAAATTGTCTCTGAATGCTTTTGTTGTCATGACGTGAAACCGTCGGTTACACGCAAGTATGTTTTCTTTTTTATTCCTCGGTTCTCTTCTTCCAAATGCACAGAAATTGCAACTGTGGTAGTAGCAACTTAAGTTTTTACTGTCTGTCATCTTGAAATATGACGAAAGTGTAAGGCCGGTTTACACTATCAAATTATTTGTCAAAGAATTGGACAAAGAAAAATTGGACGTAGTGTAATGGGAACGTCGTCCAATATTTCATCAAATTTAAGGCCTCGGCCTAGATTTGATCAAAGAAATCGCTCGTCTTCTGTTTCCTGCCGGGAGAAATGTGACCGCTTGGAGCTCTAGAAGTATACATCTTCCTTGCTACTACAGCTGTTTTATTTGGAGGTTAAATATCCGACATTACTTGGACATAACGTTCGTATTCGTTAACTAGGCTAGTACTGGCATGTTTGCGTAGTGTTTTCCAGCAACAACAAAATTAAAATGAATGTATAAATCAGATGGAGCGTTGTATAACAGGCGACAAGGCCAATTCACACTGTCCGTCACGTCATTTCACGTAGCCCAATACCCTGCGGCGAAAGTGAGGTTGAGTTACAATCCGTGATGTAAAAAAGTAATGATATACTATCGGAATTGAAAAAGTAATACCCCTAAATCTTATTTACGGCCAAAGCAAATTTTAGAATGTATGATTTTGGTATCTTGGTGAGCTAAGTGCTGGGAAATGAAGCAACTTTCAAAACATTGACATCTGTTTGCAAGCGAATCTATGTACATATAAATACGTCAGCCAATTTTTGGAAGCAAATAAATAGAGCCTATTTACTTTACCAGCAATGTTTCCCCCCCTTACATTGTTAATAACGTCAGTAACAATTTAGATTATCCTCTTTGTCAGTGCTCACATTTTCCATTGAAAACGTTATTTAATGAAACTTGCTTTATCAACTTAACAATCTTATTCGTATACACTGTTTGAGTCAGCCTTTTTGCTACTCTACTGCAAACTGTGAAGGATGAAGAGTGACCAAATAATTAGCAGTGAACGGCCTGGCTGTTCTGCCGACGGCATAAAAAAAAAAAACCCTCCCGGTCCCGTAAGAAATTTTATTTATCTCGCTCTGACACCCACGGTTTCACCCAAGTGCGTTTCCTTTTCTTTTTTCCCCTCCTTTTCTTCTAAATGCAGACACAACGCAACTGTAGTATAAACAACAGCTGAGCATTACACCGACATTTTGAAGCAAATTTGACAAAATATTGGATGATAGTGTAATACCCCCTTTTGCGTTTCATCCAATTTCTTTGTCAAAGAATATGACCAACGTTTCATCCAATTTTATCGTCCAATTCTTTGCCCAATAATTTGATAGTGTAATACCGGCCTAATACCACTTTAAGGCGCCACTACCAAGATTTTGTGAAGAAATTGAAGAATGTTTGATTGGCAAGACATGCGTGTAGCAGAGACGTGGGCGCGGCCACTTCATTAGCAGCGTCGCGTCGGCGCGCCAGCACCTGCCGCAGAACAATGGATGGCCCGCCGGCTTTTTCTGCCCCTCGCAGCCGCTGTTTTATATGTATTACCGGCTCGCTTTATGTGCCGCAGTCGCCGCTGATAGCGTTAAAAGCACACACACAAAAAAACGCCGCCGAGACAAACCTGGGGAGCCGCACCACACACACACACACACACACACACACACACACACACACACACACAGACAGACAGACAGACAGAGGGAGGGAGGGAGGGAGGGAGGGAGGGAGGGAGGGAGGGAGGGGTAGCGCTGTACACAAGAGACTGGCTGCTCGCCCTATCTCTCAGCTTGTATTGCGGCAGCGGGATCTACACCCTCCGACATAGTGGCCACCCCATCTGCTCGTGGAATAATGTGTACACATAAACTATTGATAAGGCAGGGCCAACGTTTAGATAAAACCGGTTTCTCCCGTCTGACTCGGCGCACCAGAAAGACAAAGGCGTCATCCATCCGTACTCGTAGCTTAAAAAAATAGACATTTTTGATGACGCTGTTATTTTAAATACGTTTGACGAAGCGCAAGTGTTACGTATAAGTAATCGCCAATACAACTGAGCGCCAGATGTGATGTGTAGCAACCATTTTAATGAGATCGTTACGTCGACCGTAGCCGTTTTTGTTTAGAAATGGTGTCTGAAGTAAACACTACTGACTAGTTACGCATATGTAGTCAGTTAATTTCCACCTGATCTTACAAGACGATGAATACAAATGATATGCAGACATGAAATGTAAAGGACGACAGAGGCTAAGCCGCCCGCGGTGACCGAGGAGACTGAGGCGCTCCAGTCACGGTCTGTACGGCCACTACGGTCGGGGGTTCGAATCCCCCCTCGGGCATGGATATTTGTGCCGTCCTAGTTCGTAAGTAGTTCATAAGTAGCTTGTAAGTTTAGGGACTGATGACCCCGTAGTTAAGTCCCATAAACTATACAAACATTTGAACAGAGGCTAGTCACACGATATAAGGCAGAATCTATAGTCGAAGAAAAGCGAATGATTTCTCTTGCTGATAAGCGATGGTGCGACAATTGTTGTTAATCTGCTAGCATTGATAATTTTATTACCCATAAAAACGAGCGTCCCAACATGTCCAATAACACAACTTCTACAATTTCACTGAGAAAATGCGTAAAACGGCTGATTAGATGCAGTTTCTGGCTACCACTTTTAAGGCGCAATAACTAAATAAGGCATAAAAAGGTTCAACAAGCAAAAAACATTATTACTGGCCAATTGTAAATGGCCAATTTGAAGAGAGCTGAATCCATTGAACCCAGAAGATAGTATGGTACCATCACGAACGGTAATATCAAGTGGCATGCCTATTTAAAATCGCTTGTAAATCATTAATAATAGCTTTAAAGGAATTTGGGAAATAGCTGCTCTGACTATTCCAGGCAATATTTCACTAAAAAAAAAAAAAAAAAAAAAAAAATACCGGTTGCACCTTGGAGTGAACAAAATATTTCTCTTTGGCACTCATATATTCTATGCGATTGTTCCGGAACTGTTAGTTACTGACTATAAACAAAAGAGTATGTGAAGTCTCTTTTGTGTATGTGAGCTTGTATCTGTCAGGAATGGTGTGCAAATGCTCCAAGTTTGGTTCAAGAGGAGCGATTCATCTGCGAGTTCGTAGACATGGGGAAAACAGCAGTGATCGAAATTAGAATCTAGTATGATGATTTATACTTCAGGGATAATGCGAACTGATTTTTTGGCGATGGTGTGGAGGCAGACTCTACCGGGAAATACAATGAAAGTATACTCTTTTGCGGAACTGGCAGTCAGAAAATACCTTTCCGCAACCCAGAGTTTGATTGGAAAAAAGTAACCGTTTATTGGCTCTTCCCCCTGGCACAGCTGTCCAGACGATAAAAACTTTAAGCTGGCACTCACCGATGCGGGGCAAGTGGGTTCCTTTGTTTACCAGGGCGCGGCGGCGGATTTCGGCGGCGAACATTCCGCGGAGAAACAAACACGGAGCTTTTCCTCTACTCTGCCGCTCGCGACCAGCGAAGTGCGGTATTTACAGCGCAAAGTTCCGCAACCCAAGCTGCACCTTCTGAGGGGGCTATAAATGTTTGGACGGGCCTCCTGCAGAGATCCCAGCCCGTCTCCATTACAGCCATTAGCTCGCGGCTGCTCACTTCACAGCTTGGCGCGGCTTTCGTGTGAGCGATGCGAAGCCCTCCGCGGTTCAGCTGCTTACCGCAAGTGATGCGAAACACGAGAACGGCAAACATTACGTACAGCGTTCCCAGAGCGAAATTTTACGGAGGAGTCAAGCCGCGCCTGGAGGCAGGACAAAGTGATACTTCGAAATTATGGATGAAAGCATAGTGGGTAAGTCTCAATAGCTAAGCCACTGAACCTGGTTACCACGCACGCTTATCCTTTTAGCGGCTGCACTATTTGTTCCCAATAATGCGCGAATTTAATCATTGATTAGTTGTAAACGGATAATTTTCCACGCTTACTAAAATTGCTATTTTTTATTTCTCATTGTCTGCAATCTTACTGTCAATGACCCTAACCTTTCCATGAAGCGGTTTTGTCATTCTAATTTTGAAATTTCGTCTTTTGACATTTTCTGCTATTGTTTCGAAAGAATACTGGAGACACTAAATGAACTGATGTACTGTAACTGAACACGTGTGTGAAGCATTCATTAAAGTGCTTTCACGCTTCCAAGTACAACTGTTTCCTTCGGCACATTACGTCTCTCAACAGCCGGTTACATGTATACTTCAGTGGAAATGGCTGTATAACGACGAAGACGTCTTAAAAGGCGTTCATAAACAGTACATCGCGGTCCAGGCAGAGGCAATTTCTGAAACGTTTGCCGACACTTTCCTGTTCTACGTGCTGTAAAGATCTGCATTGCTACCTCGTCCTGAGCGGTTATAAGCTAGCATAGCTACAGATGGCCGGCCGCGGTGACTGAGGCGCTCCAATCACGGTCTGCACGGCCACTACGGTCGAGGGTTCGAATCTCCCTCGGACATGGATATTTGTGCCGTCCTAGTTCGTAAGTAGTTCATAAGTAGTTTGTAAGTTTAGGGACTGATGACCCCGTAGTTAAGTCCCATAAGTTTACCAAACATTTGAACAATTTAGCTACAGATGAGTCCATTAAAATATTACAGTCCAGATCGCAAGTTGCTGAGCTTTTTATTGGCAACCGGTTTCGGTCCTACAGGCCTTTGGCATCTTGCCGTTGAGGCCTGCCCTGGCCAACGCCACCGTCCACTAACAAGGTGGCAAAGGCCTGTGATGGTCCAGTAGGACCGAAACCGGTTGCCAATAAAAAGCCCAGCAAATTGCGATTTGGACTGTCGTATTTTAATTATTCAACATCTTAAGATTGCTGTTTCCAAAAATTCTTTCAAAAATTACTATTACTAGTTTCGTTTAATTTTCTCACACTTCACAGCATTGTTCGTAAAAAAGGTAAAGCTGTCACCAATACAAAAATTGGTTCCAATACCTCACGGCGTTATTGTCAAATGTTCAAATGTTTGTACAGCCTATGGGACTTAACTACGAGGTCATCAGTCCCTAAACGTACAAACTACTTCTGAACTAGCTTATACTAAAGACGGCACAAACACCCATGTCCGAGGGGGGATTCTAACCCCCGACCGCAGCGGCCGCTACTTGAAGTCTCTGCTTTTCTAGTACCGTGCACTTTGCAGATACCGAGCGCAAATCGGGTAGATCATTGCCAAGTAAGAATACGCGAAACAATATCACTCAAGACGCCGAATGTATTACGCCACTGACCGATCCCAAAACAATCCCTCGACACGCGACAATTCTTACAACAGCTCTGCACACGGACGTAGAAGTTGTCCAGTCTTGTTCTTTTTCTTCGTGTATCGGGCAGCATCTCGGTGCGAGCACGGAAGACTGAGACATTCACACCGGGTGCCCGCAAAACGAGGGGCGGTGGGACGGTTGGCTCGGCTTCCGCGAGACTGATGCGAGGCGGCAGCCAGATACATAAAACAGCCAACTCGCGGGAAACAATGCCGCGCGCCATGAATATTGCATACGGCGCCGAGTATTCCGCGCAGCGCGCCGCGACACGCCCCGAAAACCCAACTCGTACTGCCGCGCGGGCATTAAGAGCCAGCACGCAACAGCGCACCCTGTGAAGGGGCGAAATCAATTGTTAAGGTTATCACTTCCTATACTTACAAACTACTTACCTAAACTAACCTAAGGACAACAAACACACCCAAACCCGAGGCGGACTCGAATCTCCGATGGGGAACAAAAACGCAGCAGCAAGGCGCCTTAGAGAGCGCTCGGCTATTCCACCGCGTCTGAGCAGGCAGCTCAAGCGCCAATACTGATGACACAAGACAGCGGTCGAAGGCCTCGTCTTCATTACCGCATACTTCGGGTTTGCACAACAGATAAGCCGGTGCAGTAGCGCCCGAAAATAGCCACCTATCACCCGTTCTTATATTTGGTCACACTACAGAGAACCTAGGACAAAATCCTCAACTTTGAGTGGACCTGAAGGATGGACCTAAAGAACTGTGCATAAGACAGTAAGTCATTGCCATCTCCCCCCTCCCCCCCCCCCCTCTCTCTCTCTCTCTCTCTCTCTCTCTCTCTCTCTCTCTCTCTCTCTCTCTCTCTCTCTCTCACACACACACACACACGGGAACTACAACATACAAAGGTACCAAATGTTTCTGGTCTATTTATACGGGAGGCGACTGCTCTTCCTGACGATTTCACCCCATGATCGAATCTCCGGCAGGAACTAAACCACATTTTCCGGAATGGATACGAAAAGAAATACTGATGGCGAAAAGTAAGAATTGATTAAGAATATGTTCTATTAGAAACATAGGCGGATCCGGGGGGACGGGGAGGGGCGACGGCGATAGTTTTTTTTTTTTAATTTTTTATTTATTTAAATTCTATCACTGCACTGAATCCTCAAAACTGTGAGACTTTGATTGGGCGAGGGGTAAAAAGGGGTGGCTGGTACTAGAGTCTTTCTACTGAGCCAGAGTTTAGCTGATAATGAGAATTCTTTCGCCGCCCCTCCACCCCCCCCCCTCAGCCCCTCAGCAGGCCGTCCTGGATCCGCCGTGATTGGACATGACGCTCAAGAATAAGTACGAAAAGTACTGCAAAGCAAACCCAACAGACATCTCAAAACAAGCACACACAATGAATTCTGGTGTCCAATAGCGAGGCAAAAGCGCTGCAATCACAGTGAAGCACTGGGGAGAATCCTTGTCAATGCCATCACTTACCTTGTCATCTTCTCCTTCACTATCACACTGAAAGAAAAAAGAAACGGGCCAAATTAATAAACGTTTACAGTTACATAAGAGGAGAGAAAATTAACACAAATAAATATTACTACTAGTAAGTTATTTCAATTCTCAAGCATCCATTATATGGTTCGTAGGTTGAAAAGAAAATAATGACAGAAAATTTATACTTAAAATTGCACACCCTTACATGATCCATGTCAATGTCAATAGGAAGCTGTTATCTATCTCTAATGTTCAAGAATTTCGTTGCAAATTAAAACTATGTGCTAGATCGGGGCCCTTTGCATTTTGCAGCCAACAGCGCTACAACTGAACATTCCAAATGCTCTCACAGCTTTACATTCACCAGTACGAATTTTTCCACGTTCGACTCTAAGTCCGGGATACAGTTTTAATATTACAGAAAGTTTCTAACCAGCGCAGACACTGTTGTGCAATGAAAAATCATTCAGTGTCTGTTTTCTTCAAAGAACTGAACTTCATGCGTACAGCAGCTTTAGACCTCTAATGTCAATACACTGTGTTCGTCTTCAACCTCCTACGTGTTAGTGTCCTACTGTCACTCGGTCCTGGTAAGTCAGAGATCACACGAATTCAAATATGGCGATGTTGATAGCCACAAAGTTTAGAGCAATCAGCTTGTTGTTCGGTTTTCTGCATATGAGTAATTGGGTGACCTCGCGAGAGTTGAGATGGACTCAACTCGTGCATCAAAACAGTTTACGAAGAAAACGGGACCAGAACCCCGACCAAATGGCAAGTCACGACACGAACAGTAATACTTAACGCAAATACTGTAGCAAAAAGAAATATTCGGTGTGCATATGGTAAAAATGTTTCAATCTATAACAGTCGAAATAGTGGAAGTTAATGAGCGAGGGATAAATGACTTTATACTATACTGTAGTAGTGCCGTGGTCCCTACGCGAGATACGTAACGGTGTTACCGGAATTGTCTATCCTCCACTCCTGTCCACAACATTGAACAGCGCCGTATTTCTTCCTCCTGACTCAACTCGTGCATCAAAACAGTTTACGAAGAAAACGGGACCAGAACCCCGACCAAATGGCAAGTCACGACCCGAATAGTAATACTTAACGCAAATACTGTAGCAAAAAGAAATATTCGGTGTGCATATGGTAAAAATGTTTCAATCTATAACAGTCGAAATAGTGGAAGTTAATGAGCGAGGGATAAATGACTTTATACTATACTGTAGTAGTGCCGTGGTCCCTACGCGAGATACGTAACGGTGTTACCGGAATTGTCTATCCTCCACTCCTGTCCACAACATTGAACAGCGCCGTATTTCTTCCTCTGACGCACTAGCGCTACACCTACCAGTTTCCGCGGTGCTTCAAGGAATTTGCTTGCTATCTGAAGACTGGAATACTTTTCGAGAAACCAACTGTTGCAACAGTACTACTCAACCGATAGAGGTATCGTCTCGTAGGCGATTTCCATTACACTGAACTGCACTAAGTTTCAAAAGTTGAGATGAACATATCTCAAGGGCTACAAGCGAATCTCCCTGGCTCTGTTAACCGCTGGAACAGATTGCGCTGACCACAAAGAGTGGTTTCGGTGTTTGGTGTAATGGCGCTATTGATCGGAAGGGCGGTCACAATTCCCGGTGGCCGCGGGCAGCGCGGTGAGTCGCTGAAAGTTTGATGGCGGGCGGGCGCTAACTGACGGGATTTGCAGGCAGGCCGGTAATTGCAGCCGATCGAAAAGCCCCGCCTGAAAAATGCACCGACCAAGCCGACACGCCACACCTGACACTCCGCCCAACGCCCACTACCCACCGCCAGCACTAACGCTGTCGCGTCACTTCCACTACTGACGGTCATTCATAGCTTAACCACAATCGTCACTTTTACAGTAACTTCTACCACAATGATTAAGGTGTGGTTTCAGCACTGTCTATCGGAAGGTAGCAACTGTGAATGTTTCTCGCTTCATTACACGCTGTGCAAACTATCATTGCAAAGTGGTTAAGTATGAAGGCAGTCACGTTTTCTAGGAAAAGTGTTTCACATTTTTACGCATTTTCACTACATGGTAGGCTAGGCATGGTATTTCATATACTCAAATGTCGCAGAGTTTTTATGAACTCATTATTAGTTTCGCGTCAGAATCGGTAACTGTTGGTTTAATCAGTGAAAATACCACTCCACTTGCTTGCCACAACTTTATCTGAGATACGTAAAACCATGTCACATCAAAAATCTATAGGTTTCCTTATGTGTAAGTACAAATTTTTGTGAACCTCGAGTGGAAAAGTAATGTCCAAAAGATGTTAATGTAAGTCTTGCAAATTTAATATACAGGGTTGACAAAACATTTTCACGAAATTTTAACCCCGCATAGCTAATGCCAATAGGAATCAAAATTACTAATGTTGTGTAGGTCAAAAAGCACCATTCTAAACTACCGAAACATGGCACCACGCGTTTCGATTAGGCGCGAGATTGCTATGCTGCGGTTCGTCCGATGACAGCCAGCGCTATGGTTGTTGGTTCACACAAACAAACGTTCATCGCCCCGTCACTTCCCCAATGTAATACGTCTAAGTGTCTAATAAGTCTTGCTCTTTTCTATATCTCCGTCATCTGACAACAGGGCAATCTCGCGGTGCAAATAGTTCTATTTGTGATTTTGTAAATGAATGCGGTATTATTATTATTATTATTATTATTAGCACTACGTGTGTAGTTATTTTTATTTATTTATATTTTTCAAAAATGTTCAAATGTTTGTAGAGCTTAATGGACTTAACTACGAGGTCATCAGTCCCTAAACTTACAAACTACTTATGATCTAGCTAATACTAAGGACGGTACCAACATCCATGTCCGAAGAGGGATTCGAGCCCTCGACCGCAGTGGCCGTGCAGACTGTGACTGGCGCGCCGCAGAACGCTCGGCCACCGCGGCCGACCGCACTTAATTCTTTGTGACTTTGATTTGATTCCGAAGATGAAGTAACCACTTCGTTGCATTCGCTTCAGAACTGTTCCAGAGATTCGAAAGGCAGTAGACCGCTCCATTCGGACCATCAACGGAACAGGCTCTGATAACGGTATACTACGCCTTGCATATCGCTGGCAATGGATTCTACACAACGCTGGCGACTACTTTAAAGGACAGTAACAGGTGCAAACATGTAACCCTTTTGAATAGGTTGTGAATAAATAGTAACCATTATTTAAGTTCCAAACCTCGTATAAAACTTTTAACAGTGTGACGATTAGCGCAATGTAAACAGTACCTTTTCGGCTTCCTTGAAAACATCAGATCGTAAAATACCTTATTTCTGAAATTTGATACGAAATTCTCGTAACTCCGTAAACACGCCGATAAACACGTAACAATTAGGAACAATCCGTTATAGTTGGCCGCTTTGCATTACTGTAGCGCTATTGTTCTATAGAGGCGATAATAAATTGTAGCTGTACGAGACGTGTAGCCGGGTAGCGAGGCGGCACAGAGGACAGGCGCGCATGTGTAGCACGGCAGGTGTGGGCTGGCGTGTTTGCCGACGCGCTCGCCGGGCCACACACCTCGCCCTCGCCCTCCCGAGTGGCCTTTTATTCGGCCCGAGCGCCCTCCACGGCGCCGCCAGCGGGTGCTCGGCGCACGTGCTGAAGAGGGGGGGGGGGGGGGGCAGGCGAGGTGTTACCTGGCCAACCGGGCCGGTAGCGCATTCACGCCTAATGACGCAGGTGAGCGGGACGCGTTTTTCATCGCCCGCGGCCAAACAAGCTGTCATCCCGCCGACAGCGGCGCCGCCTCATCCTCTCGCGCCAGTCACTGCTGACCGCGCTCGCCGGCGAGATAACCTAATCACCGACACCGGAGAACCGGATGCCACCTCCGCATTCCCTTACCGCAGCAGTACAACGTAAGCTCGAGTCGCGCGTTTCGTCACGGGGTCGATTAGCTCCTCGCTCTCGCGCAGTCTAAACTTCCTATCGTGACACACGTTGCAGAACACTTCGTTAAACATCTTCTAAGAGGAGCCACAAGGCGTCGTATTTCCTCACGCACATTTCTCGCGAAGTATCCGTGGCGAAAAAATAAGAGAAATTACAGTGCGTGATCGACAATTATTCTGCCAACGCAACATGGGACAGGACAAGACGTACATATTACACCACGGTGAGAGAGCCGAAATACTCTGCTACACTCATAAGGTGGCTTGCGGAATACAGATAAAGATGTCCGTTGTATAATAAGATGAAAAACGGGGAAAATTTTAGAGACGAGAACGAGACTCAACGATAGCAGTAAAAATATCATTACTGTAACATGCCACGTTCCGGGAGACGACAGTTATTCGTCTACAAGCAAAACACCTCATCAATCTGTAATAACATCTTGTATTTTTAAAATTGTAACGGCAACATTATAACAAATTCTGAGAGGCAACTAATTATGGAAAAATAAACAGATCCTTAGAACACGCACAGCCTTTTAAATATCCCCATGGTGAAAAGTGGAGGGGAGGGACGTGGAATACAATTAACAGACATCGCTCAAGGCAGGATTTTTCTTCTCCGTGGCAAAAGAAAGTTGCGTATTTTACAAATAAATGATACGCTAATGGTACACTATATTTCCAATCGCACTAAGCAATTTACATTTTTTCGATTCTGAAATGCTGTAAGGGCCATTTATTTCTTACTACCGAAGAAGACCTGCAAAATTATAAAATATCCCGCTGAAATACAGACGATCACATTAATTCTCGACTATAAAGAGGTTGATTTCTATGCTGCTTCTTAAACTTATAGAAACGAGACTATATATTAATGGGGACTTCAAGTACGACGTTTCTTAGCTTTTACTTACATACGGTGAAAGATCGAACGTATATGTATGGAGTGTGACATAAAAAAATGTTCAAATGTATGTAAAACTATCGGACCAAACTGCGTGGTCATCAGTCCGTAACTTTCAAACTAAGTTAAACTAACCTAAGGACAACACACACACACACACACACACACACACACACACACACACACACACACACATGCCCCAGGGAGGACTCGAACCTCCGACGGCGAGCAATCGCTGCTCCGCAGCGAGGCGCCTTAGACCGCTCGGCTACTCCACCGCGGCTGTGAGATGCTCCAGGCAGTACATCGCGACCTATGTAATCTTCACCGCATTTGAAAAAAACAGAAGACTGTGAACTAACCGAGGTGAAGAAAACGAGAAACTAATGCAGAATAAATTATCAAACGGAGTGGAACATCCGTCAGTATTAAAATAAAGTACTAAACTGCGTGTTATTCGTCTGAGCTGGGTGCAACTTGACACAGCTAACACGGCCGGTTCCCGCGGTTTCGACGGTTCGCGCAGGTTGCTTTAACACCTTCGTACCGTCCAAGCTCCGTAAACTCAGGAAGACACTCTGCGGAAGTGATTTCACTAGGCGCTTCTGCAACATTTAATGAAGTGCTCCGGGTTTTCATTTTCTTTTAAAAAAGAGTAAAAACACTCGAGTATCGTCTCATAAATGCAAATTAGATTAAAATTTAAATACACTCCTCAAGAATTCTGCGAGAGAATCTGAATTTTCTAAATCCTCCCCCTTTACTGGCGGCAGACGAGCAGGTGGGCGAACATTCTGATAATTAGATTGCCGAGTAAAAGCTAATTTCATTAAGGAGTTTACAAAGTCAGACACGAGCCGGTATAAAAATGAAGGCGGAGAGGGTGAGTTTTTAATTGCGCGCCCGGCTGCGCCCTCGTTTGTCACTGTCTCATCGCTAACTTGCCATCAGCTTTTCCACTTTATTTCCCAACAATCCCGCTTTCCGGAATCCCCGGCTCTCCTCTGCTCTTTTTGTTTGGCGGACACACAGTGGCGCAGGATATCCGGGCTCTTGGCGCCTGCAGCGGGCAGCCGTCTGCTCCCCCCCCCCCCCCCCCCCAGCCCGGCGCCTAATGTGGCGGTCTCCGGCGCCATGCCCCGCCTCGGCTGTCGCGACGTTAATCCTCCCACGCTCTCGCCGCGCGGGGGAAGGAACAAAGTGGAAAGGGGACTCTGCGCTTCCCTTCCACGTTTATCCCATTGTCCGAGAGATTCTTACACTGCTAATACATTACGTCTCGGCCGGACAGTACCAACTGCACACTTAAACTTAGCATTCGTGACCCGTGGCAGTTAGTGTTATAGTAATTAAAATTAGACTCTTTCACGACTTATTTTATCACTAGTTTAATTCCCGCTGCTTCGCACGCGTAGACTCGTTGGTCTGCATTTATTGTTTCTACGTACTTCTAAATATACATTTTCATAAATTTAGCTTTAAAATGCTTTCCTAATCAAGTATTTTGATACAACTTACCATCCCATTGATGCACCAATGATGGCAGAATTCAAAACATTCCCAAACACTTAAAAAAAAAGAAAATTCTAACCATGGTTCCAAATCACAATCTTCGCATTTCTAGCATCAAACTAGTAGCACCCTTAAAAGATTTTCCCTTATTTCACCCGCTTGAATTTCCAAAAATATCGAAACACGTGTTTTTTTTTTAAATTCCAATCAAATTCAAATATCTAAATCCAGTTTTGTACTTCTTGCTTCAAAATTGCCTTAATAGCAACGTATTTTCAAAAAACCGTTCATCCTCTATTTCAGCCCCTTAGGGAAGGGGAATCTCGAATAATCCCTGATGCCTATAACGTAAGGCTAACAACGTCTACAAATTTCAAGTTTCTGTCGTCTGTAGATTAACTTTTCAGCGCCGTATTCTGTCTCTTAGAAACGGATCGCGACATTTCTTTCTTACGCTTTGGCATCTTTCTTGGTGGTTTTTCTTTCCAAATTGCAATATGCACTTATTTTTCTTTATTCGTTCGCTTGTTGCAGAAAAACAACTGAAAAATGTGCCAAGCATGGCAGCGCAAGCTTATTTCTAGCTCGTTATTCAAAGCTTTAATACCGATTTAGATAACTGTAGTGGCTCTAAAACGTCAAATTATTCTGACTGTGTGACCTGATGTCACAGTTTAGAAAACAATATCATAACATGGCGGAGGTAACATTTATGTTTAATTGTAAATGTAATATTTTTTCTTTACAGTTTCAGAGGAAAGATTTTGTGTGTGTAAAACGTATGGGCTATCTAGCCATTATCAGAATTTTTTAAAAAAGGGGTGTTAATTATCTTTGCAGATGCCAATTAATGATACAATATTTTACAGTCCAATCTTACTACACATTTCGTCTTGTTTTGGTGTAGAAAATCTGTCTTTAAATACAGTAACAGGATCTCAGTTATATACATGGTGAACACGAAGTCAGGGAACATTTATTGTACAAGAACAAACATTGTACAAATGTCATACATGTTGCATTTTTATTTTTTATTACCCAGTAGATCTATACGGTTATGGAATTCTTGCCATACCCGTCACAGCAAGGCAGTCGCTTTCCGTATTCTCTGCCGGCGCTTTGCTACCTCACGTGGTAGAGGCGGCACATACACAAGAACTTTAATGTGCCCCCACAGAAAAAAGTCACACAGAGTGAGATCTGACGATAAGTGAGGCCCTTTCATGACGAAAGCTCGCTCCGCACCTCTACTCGCCATGTTTGCGACTAGCGCAGACTGTCGGCAAATTTTCGAACTATGCTATTCCGGTATACATAAAAAGAAACTTTCAGACACTCTTCAGAATGACATACGTTTGACATTTGTTCAATGTTTGGTTCTAGTGCAATAAATAATTTTAAGTGTTCCCGGATTTTATGTACACACTGTAAGCGACGTGTACGTACCATCAGTAATAAATATATTTAACAGTACACATTATCTACCGTCTCCCCAAACCTTGAGCTGAAAGTCTGAATGGCGTCGCATGAGCCACCCAGGAGGAGGAATGCAGCGGCATGAGAATGCCTGGAGGGAGCATTTCTTTGACATTGGGCGCTGGATTTATTGACAGGCCGCCGCAAGCCGCGGGTTCCTTTTTATTGCGGGGCGCATTACATACAGCCGCTGTCAGCCGCAAGAACACGCCACCAGAAAAACCACAAAGAGCACATCCGTCTTCCAGGCCGGAATCCCAAATATCGCAATTGAATAGCGTGCGCCGCATGCGGAATCTCTGAAATTCGCTGGCTGCATTCCGCGCGCTTCAAGTAGTTACCCGAACAAAAATACCGAGCGAGGTGGCGCACTCTGTGACGGCGGTTCAAGCCCGGTACCACTCATCCATAATGCGGTTTTCCGTTATTTCGTTAAATCGTCTCGGGCAATTGCTGAGATGCTTCCTTTCAAAGGGAACGACCTGTTTCCCACCTTTAGAGAACAATCCCACCGGATGCTCCGTCTCCAATTACTACATTGTTAAACGCTTAACCCTTATCTTCCTTCCTTCATTTCATGAACAAAAGAAAGTCCAAGGCATCTGTGTTCCGCACTTGATGAAACAAGCACCCTGCATCGCGAAACTCTTAACCCTTTACGAACTTTTGTAAATTGGACAAAGCCACGAAAGAAGCAGACGACCATAGTCAAATTAATCGGTAGTACTGCAGAGAAGCTGGAAGGCGACAGTAACTGAAGGTCACACTTGAGGCACAGCATGAATTTACGAAGCGTTTAGTAAACATCATCATCTTCAGATGTTCATCGGTTTCGTGGGCAACAGCTACACGTACACCCTCGTAGACGTGTTGTTCATGAAATACGACCATCGGTTACTGAGACCTATCCAAAATCTCTGTAGTACCACCAATTAACGTAACTTTATTCAATAATGTAAAAAGCTAGACTTACAAAATTATGACCTTTTCTGGAAAATGTACATTATATCTTTGTTGCTTGCTTCGATGACACCACCAGCCTGAAGACCATTTAACCTTTCTGAGTTAACCATCTGCAATCTGGCAGCACCAGAGCTAACAGGCTCATAGCCGAGATGATTCCATGCTGCGGTTTACTAGCCTGGTTGCCTTAAATAAAAACGAACGTCTGAGAATGAGGTTTCGGCCAGTATACTTGCCACTAATAATGAAAAATGAAATTGCTATTTACCAAAAAATACGTAGAACACATTCATCTCGAACCAACACATGTATCACTCTTACCAAAATATGTAGATCACCAAAGGCTTAAGTAATTCAATCCCTTAAGCCTACGCACCATCCAACATTCGTTCTTCCTTAAATGCTCACTCTTTCGAGTGTTTACACATCTAAAGCAAGGTCACAGAATGTTTGACACAAATTTTAGATCGACAGAGCATATTTCTCCCGGCGCTAACGTAACGTGATAGTCTGTTATAACAAAAATGTGTCCTCTCAGATAAATCTTGACATGAGAAAGCCGTGGATGCAAGCAGGCAATACAGTTTCAGTGATCTAAACGTAGCCGCGAAAGAAACGCCAGACGTCAAAATAAACGAATGGCCACTGCAGCTCCTATTACAAGAAAATGCGGGACTGAAGAGCGGAACAATTCTGAAGCTACCATTAACTTTGAGCTACCCACTTCAATTTCATGCACTGTTCCGCTCGCAATGAGTCTGATTAACTTATTCTCCGAATCTCTTTCGCTTATACAACGTCAGTGCCTATTTGTCTTTCTTTTTTGCAACTACTGTAGGATGAAACATCGTAGTGAAATCTTCCTGAAAGTCTGTGTCCCATATGGCAGGTACATCCGGTATACAAAAACTTTAAATGCTATACTCAAGACGTGTACGCCTGGTGAAGCGTCTCGACTGGTTACTGTAATTACTATTAATCCCAGTAGTGGGTTAGTTCGACGTTCCGACGGGGACAGTTCAGTGGGATGAAAACTCAGAGTAAAGCTTGTCAATAACGCCGTAAGTCGCGCCACTCCCTGCTGAACAAAACAGAATTCAATAAATTATATAGAATAATCAGTCCCATTTTTAGTTAACGACTGATCATTAAAAAAAAAAAAAAAAAAAAAAAAAAAAAAATGTTCAAATGTTTGTTAAGCTTATGGGACTTAACTACGGGGTCATCAGTCCCTAACCTTACAAACTACTTACGAACTAGCTAACACTGAGGACGGCACAAATATCCGTGCCCGAGGGGGGATTCGAACCTCCGACAGTAGTGGCCGTGCTGACCGTGACTGGAGCGCCTCAGTCCCCTCGGCCACCGCTGCCGGCAATCGTTTTGAGTTCTATAAGAAATATAGGTAGCATATTTATGAGAACTCTCGAAGTTTCCCGCATTTTTGGCCAGCTGCATACCAACAATTAATTCCCAAAAACATGATTTGAACTTTCCCTCTTAGGTCTCCAGACACAAGCTTATGTTCCAAAAAATGTTTGTAAGCTTACGGGACCAAACTGCTGAGGTCTTGAGTCCCTAAACTTACACACTACGCTAAGGAACCCCCCCCCCCACACACACACACACACACGAGGGAGTACTCTAACTTCCGGCAGGGAGCGCCCGCGCAGTCCGTAGGATGAAGGTTTCGAACACGCGACAAAAATAACGTTCGTTTTCTTTTTTTGAATGATTAATGCTGCAGCAGTCACTGTTTATAAATATTTTTATTGGCACGACGCGTTTCGGCAGCATGCTGCCATCATCGGATGCATTTTTACAGTTACTGGTTACATTCTTGATGTATTGTGTTTTGTGTTGTGGATGCCAGTGAGGTTATGTTTGTACAGTTTTAACCTGTTAGGAAGATATAGCTATTTTTACAATTATGTTTCATCATTATAGTTTTTGGATTATTGTAATGTTGTATTTACTCACAGTTTTGCTAATCTTGATAAACTTGTTGTCTGTTGTCAATCAGTTGATCAATTCTTCAAAATGTAGCAACTTCTGTTTAAACTCATGCATATTCACTATATTTACTGATATAAGTAGTTTATCTTAGCTTTTAAGGATCTTTGTACAGTAACCTTCAAATACAAAATGTCCACATGTGTTGTAAGTGTGTATGTAACTATGTGCTTGTGTTGTGTGTGCCAGACAACAAGTTTATCAAGATTAGCAAAACTGTGAGTAAATACAACATTACAATAATCCAAAAACTATAATGATGAAACATAATTGTAAAAATAGCTATATCTTCCTAACAGGTTAAAACTGTACAAACATTACCTCACTGGCATCCACAACACAAAACACAATACATCAAGAATGTAACCAGTAACTGTAAAAATGCATCCGATGATGGCAGCATGTTGCCGAAACGCGTCGTGCCAATAAAAATATTGTGACTGCTGCAGCATTAATCATTCAAAAAAAGACTATAATACAGTCGCAGACCTCAAAAAATCCAAATAACATGGATAAATTTATGTTTAACGTTCGTTTTGTTACTGTTTCCATTTGTTTTATTTTTACGTAGTTTTATAGATTTCGATGCCCTCTTTTGATAATTTTCTATGCATTTTATTGTATAAACGACAGTGTGTTTTCTTTATATTCGTTCGTTAACATTTTCACTGGGGTAAACGCCAACCGGCACCTTCAGAGGTAGCGAGCGAGTCACACTGAAGTGATAGGACGTTTTCTATACAGGTACTCCTCGGCCATGTTGGTGGTATAACACGGTTTAAAGGATATGCAGCACCGAGCAGCCGCCTCAACGCGGCACCACGGAGCGCACAGTACGCGACAAGGAAGAGGAGCGGCCGCGTCCCCACGTAAGGGGCCCCCCGGGGACGCGGCGCGGCGCGGCGCGGCGTGCATTAAAAGATTGGACGCGTTGTTTCCCGGCGGGACACAATTGCGACAGAGGAATCACTTAGCAGGCAAAGCGGCGGGGTCGCCAGATTACACGTCTCCATTACTGCCGCCCTGTCATCATCTGCCCCTGCCGCCCCTTTGTCCTCGATGCGTGCCCACTCGTTACTCTGCGGGCCCGCTCTCTCACACGTCTTCCCGGAACTGGCACTGCAACGGAACAAATTCTTCCCACATGCAGGGCGCACTGCGCTACTCCGAACAATGACCATTATAAAATATTCTGATTTCCGGATGTTCTATTAAAATGCATAGAATACTATACGCTCGTCGCAATATTTTTATAAAGGTCCTTTCACACTGTCGAAGAGTGTCCCTAGCTACCTCTGCGGCAGAGGTCGCAAGAGTACCTCGTAATATAATCGAATGGGGCATTGTAGAGTGACGTAGCAAGCCGCGGTATCCTCAGCTACGCGAGCACAAGTTGGTCGCTTGTTGATGCACGCTACCCATCACCATAAACCATGTGGGATAGAAAAGGTAGCTCGGATTCGATTCGAAGACTACGTTTCTCGAGACAGGATGCGTACTAAGACGTCTTCCAAACAGTAGCTCGATATACGCTACACTGATGTTAGAGGACTTCAAGTATCTCAACCAACGCAGGGGTTGGGATGGGTGCGGAATGAAACATTTGCAGAGAGACGTTTCTGCTGAGCCTGGGGCTCTTTCTTTATAAGCAGGCAGCAAACATTCACACTATTTCTTACCTTACTAAACAGTGTGTCACAACGCAATGTAGTGTACAGCAGATTAATCTGTAGCTTTGCCCTAAGTTTCGACTACGCAAAAATCTAACACTATTGTGAAATGACGAAACCGAAGTATGTGAAACCAAAACATTCCCACAGAAAAGCGAATTATATTGAAATTCTCACAAACTGCGACATAGTCGCTAATTCAACTGTGATTTAGAATTGTACAGTAAATTTCTAGATTTACATCAACGATCACAAAAATTTAGTTCACACATATAATGAAGAAATGGTGGCATCGTCAAATAACACAACAGCTTAGCTTCGTCACACATTATAATAAGCATATCTATGTATTTTTTTGACGATTCCACGTTGGCTCCATTGTTCTAGGACAAACTCTAAAACACTGATCAGAGGATGATGATCACTGACCGAAACCAGATGTGCATACAAAAATTATAATCCACTCCCAAAACAAATGTCACTCCGCAGAACGCTTACAGGCTCCTCGTCTGAAAGACGATGTTTAATCTTGACAGGCACTACCTTACGATAGGTCTAATATGGCGGAGAATGCATTTTTTTTTACTTTAATTGAAGCCATTTATTCCGGCTACGACATTTAAACACACCTACATACTAATCTTTTCTTTGCGTAGCCCTGCTATTACCACAGAAGCAGAACTTTTAGAAACATCTGCAGACCCTGAGTACCTATAAATTAAAACCACAGTCTCGATAGGTCTTGCAGTAGTATTTCAATTACGATCGCTGTTTTCTCCTAAAATGTTATCCTGAGAAATTTGTCCCAAAGACAGTTACGGTCGATACAAGTAAATGCGCCAGCGTCTTAGCAGGCTCCGCGATATATGTCGGTGCATCACGTTATCGAAGGTATTATGCCGGCTCAGTATGCGTAACAGCCGGGAGCAGACAGCGACCCGGCAGGACAATCGTTATTTTATTCATGGCTCCGCAAATCTGCAAGCGCGCGTCGTAACCGTGTGCCGCGGCCTTTCTGTTCCGTAACCGCAGTTGCGAACGACAGGCAGTTACTGCGCTAGTATTTCCGGCCGTTCTCAGTTTTATGGGAGGGATCACAAGTACTGCAAAAACGATGTTCGCCGGGCATAAGAGTTTCTTACGACCCGAATAAAGCGGAATGACGCGGGATAGAATGGCTGGCGTGAGTCACCGCGGGGGGATAAGCCGGCACCGTCAACAGCCGGGGAACTCTGCCCGGACACTCCAGCGCCGCCGACGGCCGCCCAGCGCACTAACCCCAAGACCGCGGAGTGCACTAAGCGGGCGGGTGTCGCTTGGGTGGTAGTCGTACATGCAGAGCGCTCATGAGCAACGGAAAACCGTGCTGTTGGTCACCTACCAACCTGTAAAATGATTTCTCTCAAACAATGACTCGTGTGAGCAACATTTGCGGGATAGGTAAAGTAAGGCACAGCTGTCAATTTGTTGTCATCTTCACACAGAATAAGTAGCTCTAGTTAATGAACTGGAAAACTAACTGCGTTGAGGTACTGATTCACTGTACAGCAGTGTGTGTGTGTGTGTGTGTGTGTGTGTGTGTGTGTGTGTGTGTGTGTGATTTGAAAAGCAAAAAATATAATTCGCTTCTGTTGACTACTATCTAGTAAGGAAAAAAGCACAGTATTACACATTATCGGATAATTTTATTACTGATTTTTGCGAAATCAAAAGCATCATTCTAATTTCAGATAAATTCTGACAGAAAAATATTTTGTTGCATATCAAGTGTTACGCACTGAAGGTAACATTCAGAATCAGATTATACTCTCTAAGCTAGGTCCTAGTGTAGAGTCACTTTGTGAAGAAGTAGGTCCTTTTCTCTGAATTTTTCAAAATTACTGACTATATCTCGTTAATGTAACTATCGATTGCTGTCTGCAAACAGTTTTCCGGCTTTTCGTTTCTTCGTCGTTAACACGGTGTATTTATTATGATGAACAACGAATAACGCTATGTAATTTTAATATAATTTTTCATATTCTTAGGCCTAAGATTTGAAACAAGCACTTCATTATCTTGTGGCGGCGACCCCCCCCCCCCCCCAGTTTGATGAACACTGCTCTGCAGCATCTCTTCCCTTTTATGTCCCTAAGAAGGATGTTGCAGTCAGTACCTGTCCTCGCGAAGAACAAGAATTAATGTTGAGATGTGAGCGGAGCGCCCCAACAGCAAGCTTAAAAAGGCCAGAGAGAGAGAGAGAGAGAGAGAGAGAGAGAGAGAGAGAGAGAGAGACTGCGATCTGCTAACGTATAGCAAGTGATTTTGAGAAACTGGACACAGCTGGGGACGAGCAGGGCATGTGTTGTCGCTGAATGTCGAGCAGCGGAGAATTGTGCCGCCACGGGCAGGGCGTAGGCATTCCAGAGGGGGCTCAAGTGTAGGGCTGCCACCTGAATGGCGAGAGTTTGCGCAGCTGCGAGGTGACAAGTGGGCGCTGCAGCCAGCCCCGCCGCTCAATGGCACACGGGTTTTCAGGACCCTCACAATAGCCGTCTAAATGTATGCCAGTGTTGCACGCAGCATTTCCTGTTAGGGTGCATACTTGCAGTAGGGAGGAGGTTACACCTCTCTGTTTTAGGAGTAACGGTAAATGATTATCGCAAATGTTGTGTGTCTGCAGTGCGACTGTGTACAATTATACAAACAGCTTCCTTTTTGCAAGTGATAACGAGCACAGAAATACTGCTAGCATACCTCTGTTATGCGCTCGAGTTTCTCCGATTTCCCGCAGATATCTACGCGAGACATATGATGAATAAAGCGTGAAGAAGCGACTTTGGTGATCCGGTTTTAGAACTTCGGTTGAGGGATTCTGCTAACGACAAACCGCTTTTAAAGGAGTATCTCTGTTAATGTGTCCTCTGTTACTTAGAATTTCTAGGACACAGTCACACCTTTTCAACATTTCCCAGTGATCGCAAAGATTCCTATCATCAGTAGCGAAGCCTATCTCCCTGGGAGTTACAAGCCGGGCAGGACTATCAGCTGAGTATCCACTCTTGCAGAAAGATTTGTTGTCAACATTCTTACGATGTAAATGTCCATTTTGTGAATCATAGTACGTAAATCCCACAGAGGCGTTTTCTTTTCATCTCCCGTCTCGATTCACATGGTTAGTCAGTAGCAGTTTGCATTTTTCCTGCCATAATAGTTCACACAACACTTTCAAATAAACCTTAATAGAGGTCGAACTTGATACCTCGCAGTCAAGGGGTTACTCGTGAGTAGACAGATAAGTTGAAGGAGAGAGGAGTAAACGCCCAAAGGTTATTGATATGGGATGACCGCCTACATCAGGGACGGCCACCCATAGGTTCAATGAGCACCCATCTCACGTAGCATAGGGCCTGTTGTTTAGATAACACGATCGATAGCTGACTGACTGACTGACCGCTATGGACCAGTGGGTTGGGCCCAGTGATCTCTATGTATCCTGGATGTGTAACTCTGGTGTCTGAGCTTAAAACTGTAGCGTGCCTGATCATTCATATGTTTTGCACACGAATTTGCGTTGGCCGCCATGTTGTAATTAGTCCAACGAATTTCCATCATTTAGTAAGTGATAAATAATAGCTAGATTGCCTCCGGATTTGAAATGTATGTCAATATTCGAATTAGCAGCCTCGCGTGAGTACGGACAAGAAACATATTTCATTTTCGTGTAATACTTCATAGTAGCAACATCTTTGGCTGGCAAGCTTAGAAATCTGTAGTTCAACATCCAGGTAGTAGAGAGATCACTGGTCGGGCCCCAACGAACAGCCAGTAGGCCACGCTCTCTGCTCTGATCGCGCTCAAGGTAGTTGGTTTCGGGGGCGTGGCTCTCGTTGTCCACCTCTGACATACAGTAACAGTGCGAACAGGAGAGGTTCAAATGTTGGTAGAGATTATGGGACTTAGCTTACGGGGTCATCGGTCCCTAAACTTACAAACTACTTACGAACTTCTAAGGACAGCACAAATATTCATGCCCGACGGGGGATTCGAACCACCGACCGTAGTGGTGGCCATGCAGACCGTGACTGGTGCGCCGCAGACAGCTCGGCCACCGCGGCCGGCAACAGGAGAGGCACGCTGAGAGTAACAGTTGAGGAGGAGAGAGAGAGAGAGAGAGAGAGAGAGAGAGAGAGAGAGAGAGGAGCGCTTAAGGAGCACACGTATGCTCGTATGGTGGTAGGCAGAGACAGAAAAACAGGTGGTAGTGGCAGAAGGCCGGCGGCTGCTGTGTTTATTAGGCGGCGGCGACGTGCCGACATCGTAAAACACGCGCCGCATGCCTCCAGATTGGCCGCCACAAAAAGCGGCCCGCCGCGGCGCGGCGCGCTCCAGACGGCATAATAAAAAGGGCGCGCGGCTAAAATGGTAATCAATACGGCGCTTTATCCATTCATCACGTGGCGCAGCCAGTGCCATCCGTGTACTACAATGGCCACAATTTGTTCCGGCCGCGCACAAAGGCCGCCGGCAAAAACAAGCTATTACTTGCGCGCCTATTGATCGGCGGCACCTTTGCTGCCGCCCCCACTCGACAACAAAAGATGCGGGCTGCTTACCGGAGCGTGCAAGTCGCCGGTAAGACACTTCACTGGGCCGCAGGACCCCTCACAGCGGGCCGGATGTTTCGCAAGGATCAAAGCAGGAGCCATCGGGCGACAGCCAGCCGTGCGCACCAGGTGCCCCTACTAGAACATAATGATTCGACAGCATCGTCTGCGCACGCGAGCGTCCAGTCCAGACGAACCACTTCAAGTGGCGATTTATTTATTTTTTATTTATGGGGAACTACAGTCATACCGACTGTTTTAACCCTTTGGGATCTGACGGGACTTCAAAGTCCCACTTCATAAAAATGAGTGTAAAACATTCTTCGTCATTCGAATTGCCGCAGAAATGTAGCGCGCCACTTACTCTCGATGTAGCACATAGTTAATGCATCACTGTTCTTTCACTGATGTGATATTTGTGACGCCAAAGCAATTTGAATTTTAGCACGTAGCTTAGGCACGTAGACCTTAGGCTATTTAGTTGTATGCGGGTGATTGTTCAGTTTGTATTCTGTGCATTTCCTGTGGGAAAGCTTCCTTCATAAATTCAAATGTTTGTAAATCTATCGGACCAAACTGCGTGGTCATCAGTCCGTAGCTTACAAACTACTTAAACCTAGGTAAACTAACCTAAGACCAACACACACACACACACACACCCATACCCTAGGGAGGACTCGAACCTCCACGGCGACCAACCGCGCGCTCCGCAGCGAGGTTCTTTAGACCGCTCGGCTACTCCACCGCGGCACTTCCTTTATAATTTTATGTTACTCGGTAAGTCAATTTATGATAATGATTGGTTAGGAGCGGAATATATTATGAATCTTCGGAATAAGTTTGTAAATATAATTTGGTACTTTTAAGTTTCTTCAGGACTATATAATATCATTTGATTTGGTTATTCTTTATACTAAACATATTTCCCAACAACTTAAATACCACAGAAAAAATTCGAAATATCAAAGTGAAACGATAAAAATTCAGGCCATAAAGGGTTAAAGGAAATGTGCGCCATTTGACTTACCAATTATGATTTCTGCCTTTAGTTTTCATTTAAGGTAAGGCAGTAGGCTGAAATTTCTCCAAAAATCAATTTTCAGTTTTTTGCATTATTAGATTGTTGTGTTGCGAACATTTAAATGTATTTTTTATACCTGTCCACCAGTCACAACTGCATTTTCTTTTAAATTTTGTGACAGATGGCACTTTGTAATAATTTACGCCCCCTTTTCGTAAACAGGATTATATCTCCGGACTCTTACAATTACAGTGTTTCCAGAATGAAACTTCCTTGCAGATTAAAATTGTGTGCCGGAACCGGGACTCGAACCTGGGACCTTTGCCTTTCGCGGGAAAGCGCACTACCGACTGTGCTATCCCGACACGACTCACGATGCCGCCTCACAACTTCCGCCAGTACCTCGCCTCTTGTATGGTTCGCAGTTTGGAAAGTACCAAACACAATGAAAATTTATGGAATCTACAAATAAAAACTTTATAGTAAATCCTTGTAAAAAAAAAAAAAAAAAAAACTTCCGGTTTTATTGGTATTCCAATTCTTATCGAAATATTACAAGATTATAATAACGGCTAATTTTGATACTGGATCCCATTACCTCTCACTCCAGCATTTAGTGGGCGTACTGTATAACATCCCTAATTTTCGTGGTGGACAGTCCTCCGCAGACACAAACGTTTACATCACAACTTCAAGTTACTGCCAGTTTTATTTTATTTTCACCGACCCTACATTCTTGCACCTCGTTTACTCAGACTGACGCAATACAACGGGGGGACTGCCCTGAACCTCGGTTTCTCAGTATCTCTTCTCACAATAGTGTAGCTGGGTACTTAATGATAAGACGATGTAACACACACAACTGCGTGACTAAGCTGTGGATTGCTTCGTTGGCACCTTGCTGCCACCATCTCTTATTACAAACAGAACTTTGTAAGTAAAACTGGTTTACTTAATGATGTCAGTTTTTCTGAGCTTTTCAGACTTGAAATTATCAGCATTTTCACTACGTCACATACATGACCATATCAAATGTTGATGTTGGACTTAACTGTTATGGTTATCAGTCACTAGGCTACAAACTACAAAAAATTACACTAAGAACAGAACACATACCCATTGGCCGAGGGAGGCTCTAACATCCGGTGAAACGGCCGCCCAGTGAATAGCATAAAGCCTTAGACCACGCGCCATACGCGACGATTATCAGTATATACAGCGTCTTCAATAAAACATAACTGAAAACATTCTTACGAAAAATAATAAGGAATTCTACTGTTTAATCAACAACATAACTTTGAAAAGCGGAAGTATTACTCTGTACTACTCAGTGTAAGAAGATAACTGATACTTTGGAACATGAAGTCCATTAATTTGCATTAAAGTTACGGAGTAATATAGTGCTTAATTACGTTGTATTTGACCACTACTTCACCTGTATTTTTGGTGGTTTGAGTTTGGACCACAGAGGTAAAATGACAATGGGTTCTGCTGTTACAATATGGCAAGCCACTGTTAACTGGCTACATCGTCTTCAAGACACAACATCCGATAATATTGGCGTCACATTTCGCTACGTAATTAAAACAAGCACATTATGATACATGCCGGTATAAATTTTACGGGGTAGCACATGCAAAGTAATATCAAACTGTCACAACCGCACTAACCTACTTAATCTACCTGTCCGTTGTGAAGTGCACATAGTACATTACACACTGTTGTCAAGTTTTACGTAAGAGGCAAACGCCTGTTATCAGCTAAGAATTCAATGAAAACCTATAATCCACTGTTTCATTACGTAAAACGCAGCACTTTATAGTATCAGTCAGGTTCGTATAGGCAGTAAGAAACAATTACAGTGGACCAGCTAGGTCGCTGCAGGAGGATTTCATAGAAGATCGGACGAAAAAAAGGACGTATGTTCAGCAGCACATAAAAACCCAGCATTTCCTGCCACTCAAACCTCTTTTTTCCGTTGCACTCTCGACATTTATTATCTGCGGTAATCAAATTACAATGAAAAATATCCGATTACACGGCTGCAACGGCATTATCAGTCTGAGGGCTTGTAAATACGTGTTTGCTGGAATGGAAAAGTTGCATTGACAGTTAATCCGACCGGAAGCGGATTAAAAGCTTATCGGGGAATAACGTCTGTAAATGAGAAAAATAATTACGTGTTGTTAAAACTAATGCGAACACCGCTCTACGGGGAACGGATATGTAATTAATGGCAAACGTGTAATTTTTCCGAAGTTCAAATTGTTTTAAAACATGTTTGTTTTAATTCCTGTGTTTCACCTAAACTAATCAAATGGAATTACGGGTAAATAACGGCCACGCGGCACTCCAAATCAATATCGGGCTAACACTGTTTTCCTTCTCTGCGTTGCTGCGTCCTGTCCGAACCGTATCATCAACACTGTATATTTTTTGGCATTTATGGTGTTTACCTACAAAACCAGCATGTGATAGAAGTTTCTCATGTCTGAACTAAGGAGAGAAAATTTCTTAATAGTACACAGTTTAACAGCTCACTATTTTCTCAAAATGTAGGCGACTGAAAGTCCTACAAGATCGAATTTTAATGTATTGTAAGCCTACCAGAAACGAAATCTGTACGTCGTATACGACAGAGAAACACTGAAAATCAGAACAATTCTTCATCCGCCAAAAGATATTATTTCGTAATAAAGAATAATCGAAATTGCTTGCACAAACTGCTCTAAAAAACTTCGTATCGCTTACCTATTCTAACATGTGCTGTATGGTTGGTGCAGTGTCGCTATTTTTTTACACGATCTTTGCTGACTTGGCCAAAACAGTTTTTCGCCTACTTTAACGTCTCGACGCTATTATATTTTTGGTGCTCTTTTAAATTATGTCGAAACAATCATACACGCTTATAGATACGGTCACTGAAGGTTACACCCAAAAGTTATACATTAAACCGTAACTCTACATGCAGTTGTGTATATGGTTGTTTTATTTGGTAGAGGTACAGTTTTCTGGTTTATCATGTGAACTGAAATTGTGTTTGGGAATTAAAAAAAAAAAAACAACAACAAAGAAACAAAGAGAGAGACCGCGTTTATTTGGAACAATGCGGTATACTCGTAAGTGTTGATGTTTAAAACAGTTAAGGACTTTTCAGTTCGACTCGGGGTGTTCTTTCTGTAGTTCAATTTCTCACATTTCTTGCCTTTTAATGATCGTCTTCCTTGTGTAGTAACGGTCTCTCTCTTCCTCATTTATTTATTTAATTATTTTAGTACTGAGAATGACACCTGCATAGCTGAGGTAGAACTGTTAGAAACAAATGCAAAAACGCATGTAAATATATGGTAAGTTCTCTTTTTCCCCTCCTCCGTGCATGTACAATTTAACCAAGCAGCGTATGAATTTTGAAGGCGCAGACAGCACAGCGAGCGAAAATGAAAGCAAACAGTCGTTGAAGCGAGAGAGGCTGTGGTGGAAGAGCTGGTTACAGGAATGGAATTGAGATGAGCAGAAAGAGAGAGATGCAGGACTATGAATTATTTTGCGGAGGTACCGAAATATACTGTTAAAATACGTAACAAGCGCAAAGTAGGTAGTTTGAGCAGCACGCCACACAGGCAGAACGCTGTAGGAGCATGAGGTATTCATGCAGAACGCAGGCTGGAGGTAATTTAGCGCTGGTGGCGAGGTAATGGCCCTCGATGGCGGCCAGTGTTTGATTGCTCTAATTGAGAGGCCGGAGTGGGCGGCAAATACTGGCACGCGACTCCAAGCCAGCTGCCTGCCGGCGCAGTCAGCAACACAAACTAACCGTTCATTACCGCCAACATCCCACATACTCCCCCAATATTTCTTTAATTTCACATTTTTATGATTATTCAGACCCAATGTCAACAAGATCACTGACAGACACTCCACCGAATCAACTGAAGTGATATGGACATTGGCTGATGTGGCACCTTAGCTGAAATGGATCCACAACAATAATGGGAGGTATGTCCACAAAGTAAGTTCCATTTTGTTATATAAACCAAACGTGAACAGATACAGAAAAAAATATTTATTGTATAAAAATCTTCAACTGTTCAACTACTTTTCTTCATAACTTCCGAAATTTTTTAGGCACTTGTCATAGCGTGGGACAAGTTTTTGTGTGCCTTCTTCATACAAGGTTGCAGCCTGTGTATTCAACCATGTGGCAAACATGTTCTTTCAGCTCATCATCGTTGAAGTGTTGACCACTAAGGACAAATTCTAGGTGTAAGAAGAGATGAAAGGAGTCTTCTTCTTTCCTTTACGTTGCCGCCCGACCTCACAAGGCGAATGTGACCAAACAACTCTTACGGGAATTTCACTGGGAAGTGTTTCACCATACTCTCGCTCCTAGCGACTTCCTTCTTACACCTAAAACCTGTCCATGGTGGTCAACACTTCAGTGATGATGACGAGCTGAAAGAACATGTTACCACATGGTTGACTACAAAGGCGGCAACCTTCTACGAAGAAGGCATACAAAGACTTCTGCCACGCCATGCCAAAGGCCTACAAAATTTCTGAAGCTATGTAGAAAAGTAGTTTAATAGTTGTATATTTTTGTACAATAAATATTTTTTCTGTATCTGCACACGTTTGTTTTATATAACCAAACGGAACTTACTTTATGGACATACCTCGTATAACGAAAACCGCAAAAAATAGCAGGTATGTAATATCTCTAAGTTTCGTAAGGAAATGAATAAATTAAAAACATTAAAAATTGAAGGTTATCAGCGAGCAGGGGGAGATGCGTCCCGAAGTGAATAAATAAAACGAAATAAAGATCGAGGGGACAAACGGGACGCGAAAGACATAAATGCATTTGCAATGGAAAGGAAATTGAGATGGACACTTTGCCTGGCTAATGTTTAATTCAACACGCGAGTTCTTTGCTGCATCGAAGCGATAAGGATAGACCGCTGATGTTAATGGTTAAGCGTGACGTTTAGCAAGCGACAGTGCCTAGAATTCGTAAACATTCGCTCTCCATTGCTAATGTTAGATTTACACAGGTGCAACGACCGAATGTCAGGAGTGAACTACTCCAGAAGTTTCCACTAAACTTTAAAAAAGTTACCTAATAGATGGCTAATAGGTGACAAATTATGTTCACGTGCCATATCGATACATATGGATCAATAAAGAACGTAGATTGAAGTTTGGACCGATTGCTGATAAGGTAACAGTATCTTTTTTTGAGTTCGTGACTGGAATAACGCGTTTAGTAGATATTTATATGAACACACTTGGTCTAAAAATAGCTACGGCCGAATGTATCTACACACAGTCAACCAAAACGACACCGACATCCTTCCGCAAGTTGTTCTCAGATACCTACCGAGTATTTTGATAATAGGGACATACGATCTCTGGTAGCCCATCCCACAGTAATAATGTAACTGCGGTTTCTCCGGTTTGCTTCTCACAAATCACCTTTGTAAGTGCAAAATGACGTGATATATAACGTTGAAATGTTTCCGGAAAGAGACTATAGAGCTGACACGGATATTGTCGATGCAGGTCACCTTAAGACATCGTCGCTCTGCCGCGCCCTGCTCATACATTCAGAGAATAAGCATTGCTGCAATAGTGCAATCGAAAATAAAAAGTCCTTGCTCCTTGTACAGTAATGAAAAAAGTGTTCTACCCTTCCTGACTCTACGATAGCCTAAATAAAGCTTTGTCTCAGTAAGTGCGCCTCTATATTTGCTCGAATTTTTTTGTTTGTACGAGCAGTGGGTGGGTAGAAAGTTGTTTTAAATATCAATTAAATATGCGGGGAACCTCTGCATCCTGAAATAACAAGTGACTTGTAGTGATAGCAAGTATAACAAGGCGTGTGAGCTGATGTTACGTCGAGGCAGGCAGCCCGCTGACATGTTTGCTTGCGGGTGGGAGAGGTACGACCGCGCATGTTTTGCAAATAAACGAGCTTCCTTCGCGAGCCTGTCAGTAGCTTCTTGCAGATGAGCTACCCTGCAAGATGCCGACAGAATACACAAAAACCGGAACTCTTCACTCAAAGCAGTGGAAAAAACATCACAGTTACAAATAAGTATAATAGTGCCTGGTTTTGCTCGCAGCTCGACTATTATGTAGTGAGCACGATTTTACGAAGTCCAGTCAATATTGTGCAAATCGTTCTACTGGCTTAACCGCTACTGGCTATTCCACACTAGCTACTTTGATAATATTTGCTTATAAAATTTCTTGAATTGGATGCAAGTGCTTTTCACAGAAATAACGAATGTTTTCAGTGTAAGTGAATATAGAGGTGATGAAATCTTCTCTGGCTTCTATCCAGGTAGCTGCGATAAAATTCCGCGACGTTTCGATGAGAGTCATTCTCATGATCTTCTGGCGGAGACAATGACGAACGCTGCACCGCCACTATTCAAAGCAGCATAATTTCTTTCTTCTTTGTTGCAGAACTTATTTTAAAAAACATTACATTGACTCGCCATATTACTGAATAACAGAAATGAGTTCATAGGCATCACACTGTGATGTTTATGATTTTAATATGGAACGAAATTAGGATAAGCTTGATATTTGTAATATTTCTGGAGGTACTAGTGTCGTGTATAGACAAGAAATAATTCTTACCTCAACACTTTCGACGTAATTCCCTAGATTCAAATGTTCAAATGTTTGTAAATCTATCGGACCAAACTGCGTGGTCATCAGTCCGTAGCTTACAAACTACTTAAACCTAGATAAACTAACCTAAGGACAAACACACACACCCATGCTCAGGGAGGACTCGAACCTCCACGGCGAGCAACCGCGCGCTCCGCAGCGAGACGCTTTAGACCGCTCGGCTACTCCACCGCGGCTTCCTTAGATTGAAAGCTTTTGTACTCTCTAATGTAAATAAAGGTCTAGCACCTTCTAAAGACGTCGGTGGTGCGAAATTTTCTTTCACCACTCAAATTTTTCTTGGTTTTACTTTATTTTATTTACTATTTTTTCCTCTCTAAGGATCTGCCATGAGCGACAGACTTTTTTTATATCCAAATATATTTCGCTACAGTTGTAGCATCATCACTGTATCTTTTTTATTACTTCAAATTCAACAACAGGTTGTACATACTAGGGGAGTATATAAGGAGGGGCCCAAGAGGAGCCTGCCCTCTCAGAAATAATGAATATACAGAAAAAGTAATGTCAACAATTAAAAAATGCTCATTTTCGACAAATTAAAAGAGGCTTTAGCGCAAATTATTCTCTGAATATGAGCAGCAAAACTGATGGAAAATATCACGGGCTATCTACTTAAAACAGCCCGTAGTAAATACTATACAACCGTCTTGAAATATGTTTGGGTATAAAAAGGAAAATTAGTGTTATGCTCAAGGCAGATCCTTATAAAGGACAATTGAAATATTAATTATTAGGCAAGGACGGACCAAAAGAGTTTGCTTTACTTGTCATGTTGACAAGTAGGAGCAGACAACGAGCGTGGTGAGGGGCTGGACTGCAGCTAGGAGAATACAACGAGTAGAGGTGGAAGGTGCGGAGTTCTGCAGGGTAAGGTCGTGTGTGTGAGGGTAGCGCCACGCTGGGGGAGGGCAGGGGAGGGGAGGGGAGGGGAGGGTAATGCGATTGCGCGGCAAACAAGGCGCGCAGGGGCGCTGGCGATTATCCAGTTATTACGGCACGCCGGAGCGGAATATTAAGTGGCGCGCTGGACGCCGCCTCCCGTCCCCACCAACACTCCTCCATTCTTCTGCTCGCGGCCGTCAGCTACTCCACGCGACAACAGTAGCGCAGGTATCGCAACGATTCGTCCGTGTCCATCTTATAACTTGGATCAACGTACTGACGAAATTTCATCAATTTCTCATTCGTGTAAAGATGGGTATTTTCAACCCAGTGGAGCAGTAAAAGAGCCAACACTGTAGTGGAGAAACGTCAACTGGGATTCTACGTCTTTTAACGGAAATCTGGTGTGTCATTTCACCTCGTTCTTAGTCTGCGTTAAAAATGTTCGCGGTGATAAATTATACCGTATAACGAATCTACCAACCTCTTACAAAACAATTTCATTACTATTTTGGTATACATCGCACTAGACGAATGTCTGTGTCCGTCAGCCAGCCACGTTTCACCAGCACGGAGAAGTGGTGACAACTGCCTTGCGGCATTGCCGGCTCGCTGCCTCACTGCGTCCTGTCACAGTAGCGCGGGCTACAAAACAACCGCTGACACTTCTTTATCTGTGCTTTATTGCGACTTCTACTGCGGAATGCGCATTGTTTTGTACTGGCGTGCCTAGTTTATGCAGTTTTTGTTGCTCGCATACTTTGCGAAGGAAAGGTGCCTGTGTGCACGGAGGCTACAGGAAACCTTGCTAATTAAGCGGCTGTGTCTACCCTCCGTGATCTCCCTACCAACAGGCCATACGACTCTACATTAACTCAGATATAAGTCAGGAACCATCACTCGAAGCAAACAAAGGCTGGTAAAAGTACGCTCCAAAATTCATCTATTAACAGTTAGGAAGACGCGATCGCCTTCGCTACTGTGGAAGACATCTCTTTTACGTAATATGTGTTTAGTGGTCTACAGTATGCACTACACATTTCTGCTTCGAATGATGATGCACATGATTTCCCCGAAAACTGAACCTTGCTCGCAGATACCAAGTACAAGATTGTAGTCGCTGAACATATAACTACGAGGTATGTCCACAAAGTAAATTCCGTTTGGTTATATAAAACAAAGGTGTACAGATACAGAAAAAATATTGATTGTAGAAATATATACAACTATTAAACTACTTTTCTACATAGCTTCAGAAATTTTGTAGGCATTTGGCATAGCGAGGCAGAAGTCTTTGTACGCCTTCTTCGTAGAAGGTTGCCGCCTGTGTATTCAACCATGTGGTAACATGTTCTTTCAGCTCGTAGTCATCTCTGAAGTGTTGACCACCATGGACAGGTTTTAGGCGTAAGAAGAAAGTCGCTAGGAGCGAGAGTCTACGGAGGATGGTCAAGCACGTCACAGTGAAATTCCCGTAAGAGTTGTTTGGTCACATTCGCCTTTTGAGGTCGGGCGGCAACGTCAAGGGAAGAAGAAGACTCCTTTCCTCTCTTCTTACACCTAAAATCTGTCCTCGGTGGTCAACACTTCAACGATGATGAGCTGAATGAACATGTTTGCCACATGGTTGAATACACTGGCGGCAACCTACGAAGAAGGCACACAAAAACTTGTCCTACGCTATGACAAGTTTCTACAAAATTTCGGAAGTTATATAGAAAAGTTGTTGAACAGTTGCAGATTTTTACACAATACATATTTTTTTTCGGTATCTGTTCATATTTGGTTTATATACCCAAAAGGAACTTACTTTATGGACATACCTCGTATGTAATTACTATGTTAACTAATCAATTTGTGTGTGTGTGTGGTGTTGTGTTTTTGTCCTAGATATTGGATACGTCTATTTACATCAAAGGTTTGCTGAGGACATCATTCCTGAAGGCCACAAAGAGGCTAAATAAAAAATGTTCCTCATGGAGAGAAAAACATCAAGGTGCACCGTAAAAGCGTCAGCACACCATTGAGCAGGATAAACAACGATAAGCAGTACGTGGAAAAAAACGTGTGAATGTGAACAGGGTAGGGAGGAGGAAGGTGCAGTTTTTGCGGAGCCCGCCAGCCGGCGTGCAGCACAATGGCGTCCCCGGAGGCGCGCTGCTGCATGTCGGGCTTTTGTGGCAGAGCCGCACAAAGGCGGCCGAATAACTCCGGCCAGGGAGCTCCTCTGGGAGGCGTCAAATTGCCGGCCGCCACTACAATGCGTGTGGCAAACTTGTCTCCGCCGCGGCCGCAACAGACGCCAACGCCGACGACCAGGGAGCGTGTTCCACTTACCATTCAAATCACGCGTCGCCTCCGTCCTTACTGATACCCGCAACGGGAACACACAAAACTGGAACTAGTCACCATCTGAAATAATTTATTTCCTGAACCATTTCGGGTTCATCATCAAATGGTACACCGGATGTTATACGGATTATTCTTAGCGTAATGATCGGCGACATGGAGCTGCGAGTAATATTTATAAGGCGATATTTCTTCAAAAATATATTCTGTACTTATTGTGATAGTGTGGCTGGCTTAGAAGTTGGCATTCATCTAGCAGCTTCCACTGGATATTACTGTATATAACGGTTATTATAAAACAAGTGCAGCATGATCTTTTTAAGTTTGCTTGTTACAAAGCTCTTCATAAAAGTAATTATCATGCTTTGATCTGAGACATTAGAGCTTCACCTCTGCCCACACATGCATTGTATACATTTTTCTTCCATTACATTCTTCATCTGCATGTTATCACATCCGTCTTTTCATCTTCCATCCACCTCCTTCTTCCCCATGTTTATTACTGTTACTACTCTTAATTAAAGCATTTAATGTCATTAAGTACACATATAAAAATGTAAATAGTTTATCAGAACTATTACAATTTTCTGTATGTACTAGGTTAAATAAAATAATAAATGAATACTGGTCTCCATCCTCGCTTTGATCGGCGAGATAGCGTTAAACTTCGCAAAACTATTATTTAAAGCTCTGTAACCATGTAACTTCTACCAGTGGCGGTTCAGAGCTCTGGACACAGTTCTGCAGCATGTTAACTGCCAACACACCGTCTCTACATGTTATTGGCAACAACCGCAGACAGCCATAACACAACAGGAATACAATAGAAATAATAGCAACGGGTCGAACAAAAACATTACACTCATATTTGCAGGTAAACAATTAATACTTCGAGGTAGCCAAGCCGGTCGGTTTTATCCAGTGCCACCTCTTATCTCCTTACCGACCAAAAACACTGATTGACGAGGAAAGACTGAGAAGTTTCTAAGCAATATTCCACATCCACGCACGGGAATCCACTTTCGAGTGGTTTCTGTAACCTTGTTGATTATGACGAACAATTAATTCCAAACTTTCCGAAATAATGACCACTACGAAACGCAAAAACCGACTCAAGCGGACACACGATGTGTCACATTAACCAGGATTGTCTGACGAAACCTTTATTTAAGGAGCTCCCACACAATTCCATAAAATTGTTTAACGTACAAGCCTTTCGGACAATAATAATCAGAAGCGGAATGCAGCCATTTTGACTGACAATTTTCTCCTACTATTTACAGCGTTTCTGAAACGTGCTGCCTCCTTCCAACCCGTTTCTTCTGCAACAAATTTTAAAAACACCGGCCCTTCCAATTGACTGACGTCATTACTATTGAAGAACGCTAACGCAATACGGGCTAGGATAAGATGCAAACTGTTTTCAGCACAGCGACATGTATTCCTGCTGCTTGTTAGCGACGTCAACACTTCCATTTAGAAACAAACTTGCTGCGCTATCTCAGCTGAAAAAGAACGTTGGCAAAATAGCAACAACCAATCGCAAAACAAAAGGGATGTGATGAGCCGGCCGCGGTGGCCGAGGGGACTGAGGCGCTCCAGTCACGGTCTGCACGGCCACTACGGTCGGGGGTTCGAATCCCCCCTCGGGCATGGATATTTGTGTCGTCCTTAGTCTTAGCTAGTTCGTAAGTAAAAAACGTTCAAACGTTTGTAGAGTCTATGGAACTTAACTACGGGGTCATCAGTCCCTAAACTTACAAACTACTTATGAACTAGCTAATCCTAAAGACGGCACAAATATCCATGCCCGAGGGGGGATTCGAACCCCCGACCGTAGTGGCCGTGCAGACCGTGACTGGAGCGCCTCAGTCCCCTCGGCCACCGCGGCCGGTAGTTCATAAGTAGTTTGTAAGCTTAGGGACTGATGACCCCGTAGTTAAGTTCCATAAGTTCTACAAACATTTGAACATTTGTTTTGGATGTGATGACTTCATACGGAACAGAGAATAGTGTGGTCTTCGGACTCACCCTCTCCTCAACTGGTGAACGGAGGCTAACGAATGGTGTTTAAAACAAGACGTGGACCAAAAGGGGCTGAAGAACGGATGCAAAATTTTATTTATTCGACGAATATTACGCATTTTTCAACCAGGAAATAGAGTACTTGGCTGGGCCGTACGCGAAACGGTAGGAAGAGCAGGCGGGAGAAGAAAGAGGAAGCCAGGCAGATCCGCACAGCGCGTGCAGGCCGGATTGTCCCGCGGGAAACAGCCAACTAGTGGGCGCGATAAGGGAATACGCGATTGCAAGGTAAACAGCGCGGGTTATTCATGCGGCCGCGGCCGCGGTCTCCGGCGCGTATTTACATTAGCCGACAATGGCCGCGGGCCGCGAATATTTCACGAGTTATCTGGAGGGCGCACTAACCGGGGAAGGCCCCAAACAAACAGAGGCGGCAAAAAAGGAGAGGCCACGCCGCCGGATGAAATATGCATGACGCTCCAAATGGGAACACCTATAAAAATTCCTAACAAACAGCATAATCACCGGCTTTAAAGTTTTACGAGTTATACGGGCGGCCGCGGTGAACTGCGGGCTTCTGCGAGACGCGGGGGTGGCCAGGCCGGGGCGCAAATGGCATCTAAAACGCATCCAGCTTCATAGCGAGTTATCAACAATTTACGGGTGCGTAAAAGTTTCAATATTCTGCGGGGGCGCCGCTGATGGCGACGCCGAGTGGTGGATGGGAGACGGCTTTGTCCGACTGCGGCGCGCGGGGATTACGTGCTCGTCTGCTACACGCCTCCTCTCCTCCACAGGCATACGTACAACAGTCGATGGGTTACTGTAGATAATAAAGACCTGAACATCCCGCTGAAATGTTCGCGGTTTAGACCTGTTTTACTTGGAAAGATCCAGTTTTTTAACCCTTTAATGCACGATATTTTTAATTTGAAGCTATAAAAGCTACCACGATTAACTAGCAACAACAAGTACACAGGCGGTCAGGTTTATAGTGCTTCCATGGTGTACCCCATGCAGTAAATGTCATCTTTCCAGAAAGTAACTCATAATGCAACAGTGGTACTTTTACATGGCAAAGGAGGATTACTAAACAAACGCACATGTTAGGAGTAACTCAATGCAGCTAACTGTCGAAATGATTCAGTAGCACTCTGCAATTTTTAATTTCTAGGACGAGCTACTAGCGTATGTTACACTATGTATACAAGCAGCTACAAGTGAATTTGCGATAAAATGTTGATCAGTTTTGGCCGAGGGGACTGAGGCGCTTCAGTCACGGTCTGCACGGCCACTACGGTTGGGGGGTTCGAATCCCCCCTCGGGCATGGATATTTGTGACGTCCTAGTTCGTAAGTAGTTTGTAAGTTTAGGGACTGATGACCCCCGTAGTTAGGTCCCACAAGCTTTACAAACATTTGAATATTTGTTGATCAGTTTGAGAAATAATAGAAAAACAAGGTATGTAGCTGATAACCCTTCGATTCATAGTGTAGCTTAAGTCCCTCGGTTTGTAGAACGTCAAATGTTTAAATATTCTAATGTTTGTCGAGTTTAAGGGACTCAACTGCGGGGTCATCAGTCCCTAAACTTACAAACTACTTATGAACTATCTTATACCAAAGACGACACAAACATATATGCCCGAGGGGGGATTCGAATCCCCGACCGTAGCGGTCGTGCAGACTGTGACTGGCGCGCCGCAGACCGCTCGGCCACTGCGGCCGGCTGGTAGAACGTCCCACACGCGAAAACTGACGTGTTTGATGTCACCCCCTTTTCCTTTCTTATCTCTAAACTTACTGCAGACAACAATTAGTAACGTCTGTTGTACAATTCCCCCGCCCCCACTACCACCAAATTTTCCCTCCCACCCGACCTCCCGCTACGCGATCAAATAAAAGGATATTTTAACGGAGCTAATGATATTCAGTGTTGCCGATTGTTGTTATATTTTAGTTTCCATTAATTCCTTATCTGACTTGTGTACACCCCTTTTTTTTAACCGTTTAACTGCTCCGTCCTGTGTATCACGAAGGATTTAATTATTCTTGTTTCCTTCTTTTACACATACTATTTCGTGAAAGAGGCAATGACAATACTGTTTCATAAAATGATGAGTTCTCTTTCTGTGAACGTGTGGTTTCGTGTCGACTCGGGTTTTGGTAATATAAATCCTCGACGGAACAGTGACCGTTCCTCATGAGAAGTCAGCAATAAGATGAATTAATCTCTTGCATGGCTGAGTAACGTCCTAGCGCTGTCCCGACAAATACTTAACCAATCAATTCGGATTAAGTCCTGATTCATATCGAAATAAAAAGAGAATGTCATAGTCGTTTATTCGACGACTGTATAAAATTCGCCCACGAACTGTTACGGGCGGAAGATTAGTGTTAACGTCCCGTCGAACTGCCAACAAATAGGCTGGTTTATTGGCTGAATTTTGTTACTGGGTATTTGAGATATGCGGCTAAGCCTTACACATAAGGCATATGAAATGAGATAACAAAATTAAGAGCAACATCTTAGTCACTTGAATACGGTTGTATTTTTAAGCTCCGTAGGGTAACTTTTCTTACTACTCTACATTCCGAATTGGCTGATCAGATAGTAATACTTCTGAATTCTTCGTAGTTTTTACTAAACCCCATACTGTAGTCTTGGGATTAAAATCTGTTTTTTGCAGCCTTGAAATCTATAAACCGTAGCAATATTTCCTTTCTAAGAGCTAACTTCATGAACGTTTACAGAGTTATTACTGGGCGTTTTTCCGCAATGATTTATTAATGGTGTAATTCAAGCAACATTCTGTGTGGAAAATGGTTTCAGAGAGAGAGCGATAAATGTTGAATCGTAACGAGTGGTAAGCGCGTCTTTTTCTCTACTTTGCTGACTATGAATGGGCCATAAAGCGCAGAACTAGCCGAGCGCTGGCAACTGATATACGGCGCTGGTAGCCCGCGGCTATATCGCTATAATGCGCCGTAACACAGCCTGCCGCATCACGAAACACATTAAACGCCGACGTAAGATCGATGGAGACTTCTGCTACTTGCCATTACGTATAGTTGATCACGAAACCGTTTCTTTTTATTTCTCTCGACGACTCTGTTTCACATAATGTCGTAAATGTCAGAGGAAAAAAAATCCTCTACCTGCGCCCGGCTTTCGAGACATCTTACACAGGGCTATAGCTATTAAGCACCGGTTTTCTGCCGACTCTGTGAATCGTTATTAGGTTTCACGTAGTAAAATGACCTCATCGGAGATACAACATCTTTTACTACAAAATGTTAAAGAATTGTTTCTGGTGAAATAAACTCACTCTGAAGCCAAATATAAAGAAGACAGAAACGTACAGTTCGGGTGACAGTCAAAGCATAGATGTTGAAATCGTGAATCTATGGGACTTAACTGCTTTGGCTATTAGTTCCTAGGCTCAGAAACTAGTAAACCTAAGTTAAACTAACCTAACGGCAAAACACACACACACACACACACACACACACACACACACACACACACAGGGAGGACTCAAGTCGCGGCGGATTAGCCGCGTGTACTGGAGTGCTGTGTTGCGGTGCGCGCGGCCGTCCACCGTCATGAGTTCGATTCCCCCCTCGGGCATGGGGTGTTTGTGTTGTTTTTAGTTTAGTTTACCTTATATTAAGTAGTTTGTAAACTAGGGACTAATAACCAAGCTGTTGAGTTCCATAGATTTACAAACATTTGGAGAACTCGAACCTCCGACGACGAGCAAACACGCGCTCGGCAGCGAGGCGCTTTAGACCGCTCGGCTACTCCACCGCGACAAAGTCAGACCACACATTCCGCCGAAAGGTATCCAATTGTACTTTTAATAGTTTGACTTCAATATTCGGTAACAGTGTCAAGGCTGATAATGTTTCGTAATACTATTTTCCGTGTTAACCAAATTTCAATACTCTCGATCAAATAAGTTTATATACTTAAAGAGAACAACGTTAACAGGCCGTAAACCTCAAACTTCATCAACTTCAACTGAAATTCAGCCGTTTATCAGCTGTTTAATGTTTCCACATTTTGAGGCAGTGAACGCCCGGTCACATGATTGGCGCTAGTAGGAACAAAACCCGGCAAAGACAGTACGGGGAACCAAGACTATAGATTTCCAAGGAAGGTGTGCGTATTATTTATAAAGCGATGAAAAACACCGCACAACAGACGAAATGATGCACGACAGCATTAAATCAGTCACAAGACTGGTACACATTAAATTGCTCCACAACCTGCAGGGACGACTGACGTAAGAGTAGTAGTTCCACAGTGGAATTACGTCGTGGACAGCAGATAAAAAATGAAATATAGTTAAACTAAATAAAAATAGAAGTCGAACGTGAAGCGTTATATTTTTACATTGCTACTGTCATTTAGGATTTTATTTTGTCCTAGTGCTCTTAGTCCGACGGCATATAAATGCGGGATTTCTAACTGATTTTGAACTCCTTAATTGGGAGCTGCTAGGCCTTGCCTAGAATGTATATCTTTGTTGCAGTTGAAGGGTATAATTTCAGTTACGTACGAAAAACCGAGAAGTTTTACTCTTTTCTCTTTTACTGGAGATAGACACGATGTTGTCAAAAACAGAGAAGGAGGCTCTTTTAGATACTTTGACCAGTAAGTTTTATTTTTATTTATTGATTTGCATTTAGGGTTAACGAGCACAACTAACCGGATGTCCCATTTAACGTGACAAACCAAAATAACTAAAACTAAGCATTGCCCCCCCCCCTCAGGAGGAAGGGGTGGTGGTATTATTTCAGGTCAGGTAGATGTCCCCCTTGCAGATATTCGTTATGTGTCTAGGGTCATTTTTGTGTACGATGCGTAGTTTTAAAGTTGTTAGGTTAAATAGGACATCCGGTATACAACCTACAGTCAGAAGGTATCTGTTGCGGTACGGCAATTGGACTTTCAGTATTCCAGCCAAATACCTGACTAAATGCGGTAAAAGTATAAAAACAGTATCTGCAGATACAACCGTTAATCGAAAATATTTTTAATCAAATTCTTTCGGGACGAATGGCCCTGAAGCATGTAATAAAACTCGAACTGATGCACACTGTCTGCAATAACAGCCGAGGCGTTGGTAGATTTAATTCACATGTAGCAGTCACACACTGAAAACGATTTTATTGAAATTAATTTTTGTTTGAAGTGGTTATTTCAACAATGTCGCCCAGGTTGAAGTATAATTGAGACACAGATACCCAAACAAATACTGAACACAAGTATTTTTTAAAAAAATCGTTTACACAGCATAAACGACCGCAAGAAAACGACAGCTTCAGGCCTATCGGTATAAACATAAATGGCGGCACATGCACTAGGGCAGCATTACAAGTGAGGCCTCATTACTTGCGAACGCAGAACCGCCGTAATGGTAATGACCAACTGTGAGTGCGTCCGATAACCAACAGGCTCGCATGAAAATTCATTTATTTGGAAACCGTGTTTTACGTCACTGCGATGCGATTACAGCGGCCGGAAAGCCGAGATTGATTTCAAACTGATAATAAAAGTATGTGGGGCGCGCGGTGGAAAGCTGCAATATAATAAAAGCCGGCGTCACAAATATTTTAACAATAGAGCGCTTTGCATTAATTCCAGCCAGTGCCGGAATCCCCCTCCCCACCACGCACAAAATTAAAACAGAAGGCGTCCCCCGCGCGGTCGCGCGCGCCCGCAATTTCGTCAAAATTTAATTAATGGAGAGAGAGAAAAAAGGCGCCCTGTTTTGCGATGGCTGCGGGACATAAAAACTGCGCGTACACTCGGATATTTGCGAGAGATTATCCCATAATATATTAATATTTAGCTGCCGCAAATTCGTATTTTATTAATGCAGTGAAATGCTCTCTGCAGGGAAAGCGGATTTATTGATGATGCTTATCAACGGGTCCGCTGACGCGTATGCGAAGCTGTCATGATGCGCCGCACAAGCGCAGTTTTTAATCGTATCGGACAGACGGCACTGTATTTTGATAATTATCATTGTCCCGCGTCCCAACAAAGCCTCGTAAAAAATAGAAATTCTTGCGGTTGCCAACTATTGTTTTTTTTTAACTAGTCCTACCATTAAATCCCCTTTTCTGTAAGCTTACTGTTGCGATTAACTATTTCGGTCTGTGTATATGGTGATTAAACATCAAATTCAAATTAATTCTCTAAGAAATAATTCCTTTTGAAGAGTTTGACGAAGTTAACCTTGGTTGCAATTTAGAAGTATTTGAAAAAAAAAATTGCATTGGATAAACAGTTTTATTCCAACTGGAAAGAGAGTAGAAAAAATTTATCGGCCGTCAACGTCATCTCTCTTTCGCGACGATCTGGTGGTATAACAATTTCTCCAGTATCATAATTGTGGCAGTGAGTGGAAGAGATGGTTAAATCTTGCAAGTTAATGTTTTGTAATGCGTATCTGCAAAAGCAGAACAGCAAAGATAGTTTGTTAAATATAATGTGTGTTTTTTTTTAAATTCTTGTTTTCCCCCCTTATGATTCGTTGAAGTAGTCTGCAAGATTAGGGACCAATGAGCACTGCACTTAGGTCCTATAATTTTACAAACATTTGAACATTTGTATGCAGTCTGCTGGTCTGAAAAGCAAAGGACGATGGCAAGTAATTGCTCCCGACGACGACGATGCTGTGAATGTCATCAAAAGGGTCAGGATTTTATTCAAAAGAGATCAGTGAAATATCGTGATTTAACAGCTGTACACTGTGTTGTTGAAATTGTTTTTGTTTGCTCTTAACAAAACAAAGAAGAATTCATCTTTAACTTAAAAGTACGCTGAGAAAACTTTGCTTTCAAAGAAGTACAGTATAACATCAAATCAAGTTTTTAATGTGTCCGGATAAACTGTTCATTCAATAGCATTTCAATGCGGAGGCAATTTGTAAATCAAAACCTACCTACTATACAGAGCTCAAGTAGACTATCAAGTTCGTTGTGGTAGTGTTGTTACGTATTTCTATCTAAATCCAAAATCTCCTGGTATGGAAGTTAACTGGCGTCTTGGGAAGTCACGGTACGTCACGTCGAGCTGAAAGAAAGTGCTGACGATTCCAGCACAAGTTCAGAAGCTAGCAGCCTGCGGCCACCAACTTCACCGTTTCCGTCCTTACTGGAGCTCATCGAAGGAAGACTCCATCGCTGTGAGCGGCAGGGCTGCCAATTACCCGTGCATTAATTACCTGCGGCGCGGGATATGGATTATGTCCCCGCGGCGTCGCAGGAGTGATAAAATGTAGCCGCGCCGTTAATCTGGTAATAGCTGGCTGCCTGGCGACCATTAGCGCAGAGAGCGGCGCGTTAAGTGCCGGGATCTGCCGAGCAGCTAATCTTGTGGGGCTGTCCTCACACTGCCCTGACACTACTGAAACGGCAACGCCTTTCCTTCGCCCTCACTTTCACGCAGTTTCATTCTGCATGTAACACGCAAACAGATGCACAGAACTGCAGCATCAACAGAATAGCGACAGACGGTTCTGAGGCGGAGCGATTTCCTTCTACTTCAGCTTCTTTTCTGCAACTATCTTTAAACACACAGCAGTAGATGTTAAGTACTGTACTATATGACCAAATTGTTCAAATGTTTGTAAATCTATCGGACCAAACTGCGTGGTCATCAAAGTTCAAATGTTTGTATAGCTTATGGGACTTAACTACGGGGTCATCAGTCCCTAAACTTACAAACTACTTATGAACTAGCTAATTCTAAGGACGGCACAAATATCCATGCCCGAGGTGGGATTCGAACCCCCGACCGTAGTGGCCGTGCAGACCGTGACTGGAGCGCCTCAGTCCCCTCGGCCACCGCGGCCGGCGCGTGGTCATCAGCTTACTAACTACTTAAACATAGGTAAACTAACCTAATGACAACACACACACACACACACACACACACACACACACACACACACACACACACGCGCGCGCGCGCGCCCCAGGGAGGACTCGAACCTCCACAGCGAGCAACCGCGCGCTCCGCAGCGAGGCGCTTTAGACCGCTCGGCTACTCCACCGCGGCTACTAGAGACCCATGTGAATACTTGGCACCGTTAGTAGTCAGCTGAAGTGGAAAAAGTAAGACACTGATCCGCTGACTGTTCTAACAAACAAACGGTTTACCGTACTTATAACCGCAGATATGGTTGCTGGAATAACAAAAATGATGGACAGAACGAAAGTCTCATCATGCAGTAGTAACGGTCTTCAGAATCAACTGATGTAAATGTTTAAACGCTCCAACGAGCGTTCCAATGAGTCTGAGTGCTCTAAGGCTACAACGAAATGGGTACATTACTTTGAACCGTAGCAATGTGCACTATACCTTTCTTCTGAATCAATGTGTTTAAAAGCACAAGTGGATGAGCTTGATCCGCTGAGCGTTCTTAGGCAAACAGAACTGTGTACCTTATTTACAACAGAAGATATCGATTAAAATATTCACAGCAAGGGTAGAATGATATCGCGTTTGAGTATAAGTAAAGGAAGACGACAGGTAAGTGAATTCTCTCATACTTGATGACATATGTGCATGAATACCTTTCATTGGAAAAAAAAAAACTAAAGCAATCCGCCGAATTGAAGAGCCAAGTCGACTGACTTTTGTTCAAATGTTCAAATGTTTGTAAATCTATCGGACCAAACCGCGTGGTCATCAGTCCGTAGCTTACAAACTACTTAAACCTAAGTAAACAAACCTAAGAACACACACACACACACACACACACACACACACACACACACACACACACGCACGCACACACACACCATGCCCAAGGGAGGACTCGAACCTCCACGGCGAGGAACCGCGCGCTCCACAGCGAGACGCTTTTGACCGCTCGGCTACTCCACCGCGGCTGACTTTTGTGTTGATAATTTTTTTAAATATACGTATAAGATGCTCTAAGACATACCGAAAGATTGCAGACAGTATCTAGATGTATCACCAAATGCTCGTGCAAAGGTTTCCTCTGCACGACAAATAGTTCAAGAGATACGACGTGAAAGACGAGTCAATAACAGCCTCTCTGTCGAACGTGCAGTATATCTTGAGCGTCAAGCGTGACTTACATTGTACTACTTCTTTACTCACCCAGTGACTATCCACTCAGATCAAATGCAACGTCATAACACGGCAGGATACATCAGGAGATATGATTGCATGGACACTGATATGGGTAGCCAACTAGTGGAGCGCACACTTCCCTATAGTCGTCCAGTGTTTGATAATGAGACCACTGAGTGACTTCCAACAAAATTTTATCATGTTTTCAAACCCTTTATAAACTTTTCCTAGTAACATGACTGAAGGCAAATAATTACCAGAGTAAATCGTTTATAAGGTATTAAATTGTTTGCAGTTCTATACAAAAAAATTTTATTCCATGAAATAGGCGGCTTTAATATTATAAACAGAGATCATCAGCGAACCATGTAACAATGGAGCTGGTATACTTACGATATAGCCTTTTCCTGAGCTGCAATGGCTGCTTGCCTGCAACAAAAAGAAAACAATAGAACTAAGCATCTGGTATATGCGAGTTAAGTATAATATAGAACATTATCAGAAATATTGTAGCAGTACATAATGATAGCAAAGTAGCACTAATCATACCTACATATGACGGTGGTGGTCGATTATTGCCACGAAAAATTAAGTTATGTAATTATTTTTTGTTTGCGAATTAATCTATGCAGTCCTACTATATACATCAATATCTCTGCCTCACAATAACGCAGCACACATCAAGAGCAGCTGAAAGAAATTGGTGCAGCTGATCGTGCCGTACACTGAAGAATCCGACAGTAACTCGTTTTGGACAGTAACGGAAAGTTACAGCTGCGCCACACCAATGCAGTGGCCGCTGCTACTGGTAATTACCAGGCAAGAAGCAGGGGACAGGTGCAGATTTTCGCTCGTCTAGCGACGAGTTGCGGTGCTTCCTTGGACTTCATCCGGGCCACCCGCGGTCGCCTTGCGGCCTGCGGCAGGGGGCAGCGCGGCGGGAGAAACCTCGCATGCGGTTTACGATCCACTTTCCCAGGGGCCGCGGCTAACAGAGCCTGTTTTCTCTCGTTAGGCGACACTCCAGCCTCAATAAACGATTTCAAAACACCTGGTGGCACCGGTCAAGTGTGTAAAGCAGCTTCTTTACGGCGCCAACCAGACAACTCCGCGTGGCCTACTTTGCGTGCCGACTTGCTATTACCTCGTTAAGTGCTTCCACACTCAAGCAGCACATTCTCTCTCCTGCCCCCTACCCTCTGGAACAAACCGGCAGCTGGCTGGCTCGATGTCAACACTTTTAGTGAAGTGTTTAGAGCCTCTTGTGGCCGGAACCGCGCAATTATGTACAGTTAGTTAAACCTGGACAAAAATGGAAGGAAGTGTGTTCTACTTCAATAAAGCAGGATACCTCTAACACTTCTCCTTCAGCAATTCATGGTAAGCGAGACGGTACACTGTTGCACTGAAACACGCAGAATGAATCAGCAATTTGTGCAAGTTGGCATGGACACCAGGGTTCGCCTTCGCCTTGCCACAGGCAGCATTTGCTCACACATTAACAGCTTTCAAACCAAATCACTTCCTACTCTGTGCAGCGATTCTCCGTGTTCCTTAACCACCACCTTGTTTTATGTTGGATCGTAGTTGTTGTATGTCTCGGTAAAAATACATATAACCGTAGTTTGTAGCGAGACATTGATACAACATGTAATGACTAATGAATATTCTTTTACTTAATTCTTTTTCACTTTATACAACTGCCTGGAGAGAAACATCTTGACTGTTTAGGTTTGGACTCTTTAAGTGGAGCTGTCTTGTTGGATCTTAATGCCAAACTTTTGTATTTTTAATCTTTATAAAAAAAATTATAATTCATATTATGAAATGAAATCCGAATTTCATTGACATCGTTTGGCTTTTTGCATTCCGTCACATTCGCCTATATTCAGCGACCATTCGATCTTAGAAATGGAGGACAAAGCATCATGTTTAGCTGGACAGTATCAACTCAATGAACTAGAGGCTTGGTTGTATGGTTTATGTACTTGATGCGTCATAACACAGTCGTGATGGAGTTGCAGACGCAACTACTACATCTGAAAATGAGCCATCGGATCGGAACATGTTATCGAACACAAAATACTCTCACACGAGACTGACAGTAAATGTGAATTGTTTTAAATAACACAGTTGCTGAAACTCTCCAGTTGATTAAGTCGATTACAATGAGTGTTGATTGTTAGCTTTGGGACGCTTTAAGGTGTAAACACAACCACTTCTACAACAGGTACCAAGACAGCAAAAAGAAAAAAAATCCATATTTTAAAAAAATAGTGCAATTCGAATACGACCGAAAAATCATTTATGACAACATGTTTGCACTGTCACATACAGACCGCCACAACGAGTATGGGAAGAAATTACTTCCAGCTGTCAAGAAAATTAAAACGTACTGTGCTCAGGGAACTGACAGCAGAAACGGCTCCTGAGATAGTACTATTACCCGACGAAAACGTGTTTTGTGGGCAAGGTCACAGCAATAGGCCTTGAGTATGTTCGCAACTTCGTCAACGATATCTATGTAGTTCTTGGTTGGCTGAAGTCGATAGGCGCCAGCCTTTCATGCCAGGAGTGATGTGTGTCCACTGCTAATGTCGGTGACGTTAAACTGCAGTACTCGCGTGCTGTGTAGACCTTAGGAAGTGTGTGTTAGTCTTGCTCCCACCTACAAGCAGAATGTGGTACTTACGTCGCTGAGGCGATCGTGCGAGCTGTCCCTCTCGAGGGGAGCGCCGGCCCCGTTGAGGCGTTCGGACGCGCGGCCGCTATCGTCGCTCGTGCCCGCGTCGTGGTTCAGCGTCACCCCCGCCTGCAAGCACCACACAACAATACACTTCAAGGCAGTCCCGTTCTCCGCCACAGGTCAAAAAACACACACTAAGTTATCATCTGGAGCTGGGAGGTATTTTTCTGATTAAGGAGCCACACGAAGCTCAATGTCCAATCATAATACACATCATGCAGAATTCCAGAGTTATAATTTAAAAATTGGAAACGTACTTACAGCATTGTAAGTGGCTTGAAAGCAAACACACGACAAGAACTGCTACTATTATTAAAATTATTAGAACTATCTTTGATAAGAAAGAATAACAAAGTAGGGGCAGGGAGAGGGATGGGGTGAGGAGGAGGAGGAGGAGGAGGAGGGGGGGAGACGGGAAAAGGTGGGAGGGAAAAAGTAGGGGGGGAAAGGAGGTGAGAAACTAGGGGGGAAAGGAGGTGAGAAACTAGGGGGGAAAGGAGGTGAGAAAGTAGGGGGAAAGGCGGTGAGAAAGTAGGGGGAAAGGCGGTGAGAAAGTAGGGGGGAAGTAGGGGGAATTAAGGGGAGTAGTAGGGAGAGGGAGAGAGAGAGAGAGAGAGAGAGAGAGAGAGAGAGAGAGAGAGAGAGCGCAAGAAGGGGCAGGAAGGAAAATGTGTTGACGGTGAAGGAGGGATAGGAGAAAGTAGAGAAAGGAAGATGGGATAACCAGGGTTACGATATGATTACAGATATGCCATCATAATTGCACTAATACCAAACGTCATAATGTACGGCACTTAGAAACTCGTCCTACAGTACTCACCAGGCTTGTAACAGCTGCAGCCGCGTCAGCTACAATGACATGTTAACCACTCCACGTAATGGGCTTCTTGAGTGATATTTTTTTTCTTAGTACAATTAAGTTCCTCGGAGGTGCTTCTGTCAACGGCATGATCAAGAACAACGAAACGTGTCGTTGGTGGTCAGAGAACAAGCTGCAAATATTTAGCATAGTTGGCACGGGAAGTGAGATCCGACAATTTGCGTTCACTATTCAGCCTGCAATGGCATAGCTTTTACGAGCTGCCTCGGCACCCCCTCTCGGTGCGCCCGAGAGGATAAGAAAGCCCAGCGCAGCGTCGGCTCGTAAAGATAATATTCTATTAGAAGGTCTAGCGACGCGGCGCCCTCGACTCCACGTCGGGGGCAAATGCTCGTTAAAGCGGGGGCGCCGTTACTGTCTGCTCCACACAGTCGACAAATGGACCATTGCCACCAGCACACAATAGTTCACGTGGAGCGCGCATTTCCAACATTCCGCCGCGATATAAATGTTAATGCCGGCGGCGGTTTTTATTGTATAATGCCGGTCGTAAGCGTGCAAACTGCGCGATGAGTCTGTTACTGGCGTAATGAGCCGACTCTACACTGCAGTAACGCCAAGTGTCGAAGAACATTTCACTGGCCAGTACTACTTCCTCAGCAGGGGTGCAATAGCAACCTCCTTAGCCCCTTGCGACCACAAATTCTTACTATTGACACAACATTAATGAACTGAATATTGTTGAAATTACTACTTTCCAAGTTAATTTTGTATTCATACTCTTGTTTCATAGACTGGGCTGTCGAACTACTTTGAAGACTAATTATCTCACACATCTGTATTTTATAAACTGTAATGAAGATAGACGGATGTCCTATTTGTATCATTGCGTTTACTATATTTGCTGAAGTTGTTATGTCTGAAAGCAATAGAAGTGAACAAACATTTTCACTTGATTTTTTTAAAGTAAGTAGAGAAAATGGGGAGGCCGTGTTGACGATGCCCTCGTCTAAGAAATCAATTCGGCTTTAATACATGTTAAGAAAAAAGAATCAAGTACCATATGACAAATGAGAGAACACCTCACAAAACGCCAAGGAAATTCGTGCTGCTAAAGTATTAATAGTGCAAGAAAATCAAAAGTCTACGATAGAAAGGTGCAACTGCTACAAGGATAAAGCTGTGGAATTTGTAGTAAGTTGGGATATGGAGAAGAATGTCGCCGTTGGATCAAGCAGTAACGACAGAGTTGTCGCTGCATTGCATGTGCCAGTCACGTACACCCTGATTAATCACTTCCGCTTCGCTATGCTCCGCCGGACGTCCACGGGGCGTTGACACTCGTTGACGTACGTCACAAGGAACGCCAAAAATTCGCCGGCAAATTCTCGCCTCCCTCACAGAAACGGTCACTACCAGCTACCTAAGTCTAGAGTGCGTCTAGTCTATGTTTCCGATATTTGTAGAAGGTGTACGTTACATTATCAAATAAGGAAACAGCAGATACATTACGTCTCAGTTGCCTATAATTTTCCATGCAGTACTGCACCATTGTTCAAATGGTGATCCTATAGATTTAGCGTTTATATTACTTATTTTACTAAACAAGTGTTGTAATCAAATTTAGAAAGAGAGATTAACATCTACAGGATCCTCTTTTGCAGTAGAGTATCATACCCATTAAACGAATCAAAGCGATGAGTTTGAGAAGATAAAGGATCTTCACTGCAACTATTAAATTTAATTAAAATGCGTGGGAGATAGAGAGAGGAAAGAATAGTACTAATAAACCACGTCTGTTCACAAACAGTTTACGTTTTACAGAAAATGACACTTGGCCTATGAAATATCAAAGCAATTAGGGTTAATTCTGTGACTGCATCTTAGCCGTAATCACTTGCGGGCCCAAAAACGTTAATTAGTTGAAGACTCTCAATAACGAGACTTGGCGTATGTACTTGACGGTTGCAAACATTTACTCTGTGCTCGTTAATTAACTGGCATGTTACATCCATCATAAAATTTGCCGCGGGATACGTTCTTGTGTGACAGCGAGGTTATTACCTTGCTTTATTTTCGTGATAAACAAATAAATGAGTGTAAAGTGGAGGCTTTAAAGTAGCAGAGCTGTATTACAGCAGCCCTGGGCGTTCCATTACTCAGCCGTTGCCGACCGTCGCATGCCTTTCTGTCTCCCTGCGCCGTCCAGTCGTGAAGATTTAAATCAGCATCGACTGGAAAACACACTGCTCTCCCGGATCAAAAGCTCTATACACACAAGAACGGCGTGTCGAGATAATGAGTCTATAGATCAGCGGTCGGCAACCGGCGGACCGCGGTCCAGACGGGGACCGCGGAAGGCCAAAAGCTGGACCGCCAAAAGTATTTTCAGAGTGTTAAGTCAGATACTCTAATTATTAAAAAACCATTTTCTCTACAGATAACAACACAGAGCTACAAGGAAATTGGAAATTAATGTGTGGTTTCGTTCTAAGTGTATCATCATTCCGTCACAAGCTGGTTCATTGAAAGAAATGTTTTTACGTCAAGAATTTATTAATGTCAAAGTATTCCTGAAATGATGGACACTACCATATTATAAAATTTCTAGGCAGATCTTAAGAAGGAATTTGCAGAAAGTTCAAAGACTTCGTATTATTTATTTATTGACGAGTGGTTTCGGGCTTATGGCTATCTTCAGGTGCTTAAAACATTCCGAATATTACATGTGTAGCATGTTGGTGTTCAGTTTAATATTGTATCCAAATCGCGATTGTGCATGTATCGCACTTTTGCGAATCTCCTTACTATTGTCTCTATTCTGCTTGCCATTAGAAAAAATAGTAAGGAGGTACCAAAAGTGTGCCGGCCGCGGTGGCCGAGGAGACTGAGGCGCTCCAGTCACGGTCTGCACGGCTACTACGGTCGGGGGTTCGAATCCCCCCCTCGGGCATGGATATTTGTGCCGTCCTAGTTCGTAAGTAGTTCATAAGTAGTTTGTATTTAGGGACTGATGACCCCGTAGTTAAGTCCCATAAGATCTACAACATTTGAACCAAAAGTGTATAAAAAGTGCGTCACATGGACAATCGCGATTTGGATACAATATTGTTTGTTTGTATAGCTTATGGGACTTAACTACGGGGTCATCAGTCCCTAAACTTACAAACTACTTACGAATTAACTTACACTAAGGGCGGCACAACGATCCATGCCCGATGGGGGATTCGAACCCCCGACCGTAGTGGCCATGCAGACCGTGACTGGCGCGTCGCAGTCCCCTCGGCCACCGCGGCCGGCGATACAATATAAAATTGAACTCCAGCAACATGAAGAAGGAAGGAAGGAAGGAAGATTGGAGTTCAACGTCCCGTCGACAGCGTGGTTATTAGAAACGGATGCACCAACTTGCTACACATGTAATATCCTGAATGTTTTAAGGATCTGAAGTTGGAAATAAGCTCGAAACCAATCACGTATAAATAATACGATCTTTAATGTAACTGGTAGCGGATTTTACTCCGAGCCCTGTGTTAGTCACAGAGTTAAAACACATCACAGAGTAACATATACAGAGAAGCAGCCCCTCCGTAAGATGCTAGCAGGTGTCAGGCGGTTCCCTGACTTAGTACAGGTAGACCACACTAGAGGCTTAGAGGGGAGGTTGAGGGGAGATCTCGTGCCGCCTGCCACGAGGCCACGGCTATGTCCGGCGTGCTAGCGTTTGAGGGGAGGTGGTGGTGGGGACGCTGCTACCTGCCGTCTGCTCTGGCCAGTTTAAAGGGTTGCTTCTGACCGCAGCGCCATCAGCAACACTTCAGGCCAACAACCCGCTGGCCTGACCTGCTGTGAGTTTAACAAAAATCTCGTAGCAAACCAGGAAAAAAAATTATAATACATCGTCAGTAATCTGACAGCCTAAGTCCACACATACAGCCAGGTTCTAATACTTTTTTCCTATGTTTCAGTCACAGCAGGAATAGCAGCAAATGCTTAGTCTGCACAACCATCGGACCAAGGTCGACGTCCGTCAAGAAAGTGAAGCAGCGCCATCATGGGACATATTACGGACTGCTTCAGAACCCCCCGCCCCGCACCCCTGAGCGTGGGACCGGGCCCTTACGGAGGTTTCCCGTCTATATATTTTTGTCTGTGAACACATCCATCATGGATAAAACACACTTTGCTGTTACTTCTGTAATGAAATGTTCGACATTGTTGCGGTTGATGTATGAAACAGGAGGTGTATTTGGTGTTGCACAAGTACCTGATTATAGCGAGGGTGTGGTAAAAAAGGGGGAAAAGAGAATTGAGAAGCGCCAACAGCGGCAAACTTCCGCTGCGGACGCAGCCGTGCGTGGCCGGCCGAGGGCTGACAATGTGTTTACACGCACCGGCAGCGCGGCGTGAAAAGCGCGCAGCTGTCCGCGCGCGTGTTAACCTGGCCGGACATCCAACACCGCCATTATCAGTTCCGCCCATAAAGGAAGCCGCGGCCGGCAAAAAAGCCGAGCCCAACAGCTGCCGCGCCGCGCTAATTTTGTGATACCTCCACGTCACTGGCCCCACTCATTTATTAATTAAAACAGCACCGGCACAAAAAATCCGTCTCTGTAACTGGCATTCGTCGATTCCGTTATTCATTCACCCAGCAGCGAGAATTACACGAAGCAACAAACGGTAAACACAGCAGCAGATAATGTTGGGAAGGGGGGACAGGAGATAATTCAAACACTGGAAAACAAAATGTAAAATTGAATGTTAAACAATAAATTATGTCATAGCCCTGAAAGTGAATTGTTTAGCACCACCGGGCAATAAGTACAAATTACGGCGGCGGAAGCAATAAATTCGACACGGGTTGAAAACTGGCTGCGGGCTGAACTGTGTGATTTTATAACGGTGTTTAGACAACCACGCGAGAGGGGGGGAGGGGGGGACTGCGCACGCATACTGGGGGAAATAAAAGAGGGGGGGGCGGGGGGAGTTGACGCGACGAGCATTTATGGCAGTAGCTGCAAGTGTCGTTACTAAATATACAGCAATATCGCAACTGGATTGCCGATAATTAATCAGAGTAACACATTTTACAAGTATAAACAAATCGGGCCGCGTGAGCCGTGGTAATGGAATTGCGCGCCGCTGTTTATTACAGAGCGATGCGCTTCAAATGGAAAGATAACAACGACGGCAGCTGGCGGCGGATAAATGGCCGGTGGCGGTGGGTCGCTATCTGCCGCTCTGTTCTGCGGGCCGAAGGCAGCGCGGACTCTGAAAAGCTGAATGTTAGCGCACGTCGACATTCCGCTAACACTGCGACTGCTAGCTAAAATGTTCAAATGTTTGTACAGCTTATGGGACTTAACTACGGGGTCATCAGTCCGTAAACTTACAAACTACTTATGAACTACTTACGAACTAGGACGGCACAAATATCCATGCCCGACGGGGGATTCGAACCCCCGACCGTAGTGGCCGTGCAGACCGTGACTGAAGCGCCTCAGTCTCCTCGGCCACCGCGGCCGGCGACTGCTAGCTCCCACCCGTAAAAGGTTAACACCTGTAAATGAAATTACGCGCAGTAGCGAAAGAGAGACTCATACGGCGGTACCTCATTACAATATTCGTAGATGTTTCCGTCGTTGTATCCTACATCTCAGGGAGCGATATTCGCCGGTATTTCCCGACGACGCTAGGTTTTTTTGTTTATGGCTTTTGGTTACAGTGACCATACAGCCAGCGGTTATTACAGTGGCAACATTACAATAGAATTGAAATTCTTACAATGTATATCACAATAGTAATAGGTATCTCACGTCATACACCCTTAGAATAATGTAGAAAAATCATATCTACAAGACATAAAACAATACATATTTAACAGTACGAGTGACAGATGTAATACAACGAAAGTGCAAACAGCGTAGGACCAAATGAGAGGTGCAAAGACATATAAAAGTCAAAATATAATATAAAAATACTTATGCAGTTTCAAGCTGTGCATGTTCAAGTTAAACACACCAGCTCTAAAATTAGAGCTGTATCCCGGTGACTTTGAGGTAGTCTTTCAGTAAACTGACGCTAGGTTTATTTTTACTAAAACCACCGACCTTTCACCGGACAAGCATCGCCTACTGATCAGGTGTAAAACACGTACCACAGTAAATTAACTGCACGATTTCCAACAAGCAAACCGAATGAGCTGGGGCTTAGAAATTTAATTCTTCTGTGGAGTAGGGGTACAGCTTTGTCCATGATATTAATTCAAATCAATTTCCCAGAAAACCAACAGCTGAATCATCGCCATTTGCAATTTGCACACAAGCACCATTGTGATCGACCATAAATAAATATGGCTGGGGAGGGGGTGTTTTACACTTATATCCCTCCATGTTGTGCATATCCCTGCTTATGAGTCACTCAACGCGGAGAAAATACTTTTGGAAGTGAACTGCAAATTGAAACAAAAGCACAATTATAAGCATGTTACAGCATAAAACACACCAAAAATTGGTTTTTAAAGAAGAAATAACTATTTTATATAAGGAACTCATTGTTCGATGGGGCGATCTATAATTGTTTAATAATGATTTTGCAGCCAAGATCGCATTTTTCATTTATTACGTTACCGGTTTCGGCGTGCTCGACGCCATCTTCAGACCTATTATACAAAGTTTAACAAGTGATCTGTATACATGATTGCCAAGACACTACCTATGTACAATTACATGGTTACATACCCATCGTAAATTACATCACAACTTTTTTTATATGTACTCTTTTAGTATATAAAAATGTTGTGAAGTTATGTCGCTCTCTGTTGCTGCTCGCGTAGGTTAAGCCAAGTGGTGGATGAATACGTTATAGATCGCACGCTGCGGCTATACATAGAGAAAAAAAACGAAAAACATTTGTTTCGTGTATTGAAAATTACTAATTTTCTGGGAAACTGTTTTAAATGGCTTATCGCCTGTATGCAGACCCGGAACTATACGGGTACATAATAAAAAAAATCCCGGATTTCCGGGATAGACCCGGAAAACAATCGCCCATGAATAATACTGGTGACTTGGAATGTAAACGCTTCGTATCTCGGGGCAGAGACCAGAATCCGGTTCAGTGTCGGTTCTTTTGTTGTTGGAACAAAAAAACGTTCAAACGTTGGTTAAGCTGATGGGACATAACTACTGGGGTCCCTAAACTTACAAACTACTTATAAGCTAACTTATACCACAGAGTAACATATACAGAGGAGCAGCCCACCCTAAACCACTGTCCTACGCTCCCCTCATAGTTCCGTAAGATGCTAGCAGGTGTCAGGCATTTCGCTGGCTTAGGGTGCCTGTCGCGCGTCAGAGGGTAGCGTGGAGGGGAGGCTGAGGGGAGAGCTCGTGCCGCCTTCCACTAGGCCACCGCTGTGTCCGGCTTGTCGGCGTTTGAGGGGAGGTGGTGGTGGGGGCAGCCGCTACCTGCCGTTGCTCTGGCCAGTATAAAGGGCTGCTTCTGACCGCAGCGCCATCATGGGACATCTTACGGAACTGCTGGAAACCCTCCCTCCCCGCATCCCGGAGCGTAGGACCGTGCCCTTACGGAGGTTTCCCGTCTGTATATATTTGTCTGTGCTTATACTAAAGACAGCACAAACATCCATGCCTGAGGGAGGATTCGAACCCCCGACGGGGAACAGCCTCGCGCACCGGAGCATAGCGCCTCACTCCGCCGCGGTTGTTGGAGACGGAGCACAGGGAAAACGAGTGGTCAGCGCGGCGCGGTTCGTTTAACGGGCGGGCAGCGGCGCAAATCAAAAATTGAGAGCGCGTCACGGGCCGGCTGCCGGCTGCCGCCTGCCGCCTGCCACCGCGGCGCCGTCACCGACACCGCGCGTTCAAAAATGCATCGCGCCAATTCGCGAGCCGCTTCCTACTTTAATTAACGCCGTCTAAAACCGGCTCAAGCGCCGCACTGCGGCTAATGGAACGGAGAGTCCCCTGACAGCCGGGCCCGAATCCGTTTTGCGACTTGGCGAAACCTCTCCCCCGGCGTGACAGTTTAATTCCGAATATAAGCCGGACTAATCCCGCAGGTAGTGGTGACACGCGCGGCCGTGTAGCCTGCCAGCCCCGGCGCAGGATCGCCGCCAGATGGCGCCCTAATAAATTGGATCGCAAACTCGCCGGCGATGTTATGAAGGCTGGGATTTGGCAGCGCGAAATGCGCAGCGGCATAATCACTTATCTGCCTGTGTTAACGCGCGACCCGCGGCTTTCCAGCGCCGCACTCGATTTGCGGGTCAAAGGGCGCTCCAATCCGATAATTACTCTCCATCCTGCGGGATTTGCCTGATTAATAGCTCAACAGCGGCTCTACTTGTCCGTGAACGGGCTAATGTTACCATTTGTTTGCATCCTACCCCCGGAGCCGCTAGTCTACCAGACAATTCTGCAATACCTGTTTCTTTAGGCTTTCACATCTTCGAACTCTATGTCAGCGGGTTTGAAATCCTCAATGCCCTATTTTAGTGTATATGTCACTAGGCCTAAGCAGGATTCCTGCCTCGAAGAAAGCTTTCTTCTTGCATTCTTGTCCACGCGTTTTTAATAATACGTAAATCAAAATTAAAACATTCAAAAATTATTAAAATTTAACACACATTTGAAAACTGTGGAGTCAAAGATTCCGTCCCAGTTATTACTACGGATTTTTATACTGTCTCTTGTCAGATAATAAACGGCTGCTATTTTTTACCAATGAAGTTATAAAGAAATCAACTACAAATAAATGCAAAGCTGTTACACTTACCATGTCATGTATGCACACCCAGACAGGGGCGTGTCAGGTAACTCAATTTTTAACCATGTTTCGCTTTACATTTAACAGTACCCAGTACAACATTTGAATTGTGACGGGTCACTTATGCATTGTTCGAGTGCTGCACCCAGGAGACATTTCTTCAAAAAGGTCATGTCAGTTAGTTACCAGAAAGTATTCAGTTGCAGAGTAATTTCAAAATAACTTTGAGAAACCACAATCGCTTTCTCTTCTCTTCTTGTGTGTACTGTTTTTAATCCGGTTTTCATTTAAGACTACAGACCAAGCAAATATCTCCACTAAAACCTTCTTTGAATTTATGTTAAATCTTAATGAACTCCTATTTGTTTGCTACAGCCATTCTTTATCATTTCACCTTCTACTTCGACCAGTCTCATTTATTTTCCTGTGTAAATAGCAAAACTCATCTATTACTTTTAGTTTCTTATTTCCTACTCTACTTTCCACATCAACAACTGATTTAATTGGACTACATTCGATTACACGTATTATCTTGTAATTTTTAATATACCATACACTCTGAACTGCTCCTTTGTTATCTCTAATGACACTAAATAACATAAGCGAATCCCGAAATTTTCAGACTACTACTTATCGAACTGTCATCCTTATAAATATTTCCTTGACCTCGCTCACAGCTCACTCAATGTAATCGTATATATAACACCAACGACAGGCTTCAACAATGTCTCACTGTCTTAACTATAGCGTTCCGTTCATTTTGTCTCAGAACAGCAAGGTGGTTTCTGTTTAATTTTCTACGTTTCACTCGCCATATGAGCTTGGTACCTGGACAATGTCTATTGTTTTCCAGTGGAAAGGTTTATGCGACTACTTGGAATGGAGGCTTCCCTTTCCTGAGGAATGTGAAGCTGCGCAGGCCTGTGAAGAAAGTGCTTACAGTCGTGTTGTTGCTCACTGACGATTGAGCTAGCTCAGAGTTTCGCTATCAGGCCCATCTCGTTCCAGACCTGCTCAGTATTACCGTTCGGTAACACGCTCATGTCGACATTACCTAAGGCGCATATCTTTCAACAGGCCCACCCTGATGCTTATAAATACTGTCCATGCAGACAGAAGTAGCACAGGATCGGCGATCGCTCAACGGCCTACAGGACACCCTACTTCAGAGGCCAGCGGTGTTGACACTTCTCGCAGCTGCCTATCCAGGGGTTCGTGAAGAGTAGACCCCCCTACATTGCAGTACTGCTACACCGCCACGCCAGCACCGGTAACAGTGCTAAGGCTCGCCATGCAACTCAACAGCCCTCGTAGCGACCGAAGGCGCCTTCACAGCGATGCATCAAAAATGTTCAAATGGTTGTATAGCTTATGGGACTTAGCTACGGGGTCATCAGTCCCTAAACTTACAAACTACTTATGAACTAACTAATCCTAAGGACGGCACAATATCCATGCCCGAGGGGGGATTCGAACCCCCGACCGTAGTGGCCGTGCAGACCGTGACTGGAGCGCCTCAGTCCCCTCGGCCACCGCGGGCGGCAGCGATGCATCGCCTACTGAGGAATTGAGGACCGAACGACACCTTTTCCTTGCCCGCCCACTCACTGCTCGCCCGACGTGAACAGCACTTCTGTAGTAAATTGCTATAAATAAATAAAAAATGTAGCTTCTAGTTGTACGTGACGAACTCTCACACTGAAGGGTCCTACGCGTTCACCAGAAGGGGTGTGTTTTAACTAAATTTCTTTAAATAATACTCTGTTGTAAAATTCATTTTGATTTTTCTAACTTTTGTCAAACAATTTTGTACTTTATTCAACGTAATATTTTTAGTTTTCATCCTGCCCCCCTGCCACCACCATTTCCAAGCCTACCGGCAAGCTAGGCCTTGTGTAGTGCCAATCTTTAGAACTTTGTCAGTTGGTTCGCGCTGTGTTAAGATGCGGTGTGGTGATGGCGACAGGAACTGCGGTGGGCGGATCGCGGGCAGACGGCGGGATTTGGCAGAGCCGGGGCTCATCCGGGATAAGCGGCGCGGGGTCGATACGCCAGCAGGCACTTTGCGGGGCAGCCACACGCCTGTGCACAATGTTCCCTATACCGTGGCCCGTCACACCAACTTTTATTTCGCTCCTCCTTTAAGTTGCTAAGGTACTAAAGAAGAATTTGGCCGATTTCTGCAAACGTTCTCCTGCAGGTCAATCCAGTACATGCGTCCTACATCAAAAGCTGCTAACAATAAGTACGTTTCAGATAACACGCGAACCCTCATATGCCGGCCGCGGTGGCCGATGGGGGTGAGGCGCTTCAGTCACGGTCTGCACGGCCACTACGGTCGGTGGTTCGAATCCCCCTCGGGCATGGATATTTGTGCCGTCCTAGTTCGTAAGTAGTTCATAAGTAGTTTGTAAGTTTAGGGACTGATGACCCCGTAGTTTAGTCCCATAAGCTGCACAAACATTTGAACATTTTTGAACACTCGTACGTGCAAGACAGCGTCTTTTAATTTCTTACCGCGGACGGTGAAACTTCCAGGTTGTGAAAGGTGGGAAGATGGTGTCGAGACCGTCGCTCGCCAGTTATTAATCGGCTAAGGGAGTATTACCCAATTTATTGAAAAACTAGGCAACTCCATGATGTGTCATACTGCATACCGAAAATGTCGACCAACAATAATATAACAAGGAAGAGAAGGAAATTTCATTTCAATGACGGCTGCTGGAGGGACCACAGGAGTTTAACGAAAACTGACTGAATATGAGACTAGGATTCTTTTATTATATTAGTTTTTAGCACAGATATACATGCTATTGTTTCAAGATTAAAAAGTTGTGGAAAAACGAATAGTTATACAGATAAATGACAAATTAATCGTAAATATTGTATTATCTTGACTCTATGGATTTTATTTGTATTTAAAATTCCAGACAGAGAAAGTTATGTTGAAACAAGAAACAAATCCAAACGGATAATTGCAGAATCCAAGCAGAAATCTTGGGAAGACTTTGGAAATAAGCATTGGAAATAACCTAGAAACTATGAGTCAAGATGTGGGAAAACCATTCTGGAGCGTAATTAGCACTCTTCAAAAGGGAGGGAAGAAGAAATTAACAAGTGTTTTGGATAGGTCACGAAAGCTGCTAGTCAATCGTGTGAATTCCTTGGGCAGATGGAGGGAATATTATGAACAACTGCCCAATGTAGGCGAAAGTTCAATGATGTGTCTGATTTTCAGGTAGAATGGGATAGTAATGATGATGGAAACAAAATCACATTTGAGGAAGTGGAGAGAATGGTCAAAACATTGCAGTGCAGTAAAGTGGCTGGGGTGGATGAAATTAAGTCAGAACTCCTCAAAGACAGTGGAACGTCAGATCTCAAACGGTTACACAGAATAATAGAAAAGGCATGGGAGTTAGGACTGGTTCCGTCTAACTGGGCAAAAGCGTTAATTGTGGTGAAATCTTAGGGCCAACCGACCTTCTGAATTAGCCAACGAGCCAAAAGTTCTTGTTATTTTCTTCGAAATTACAATACTGGTTAATATACACGCTGGTCTAAAGACAAGTGAGCTGACAGGAAAACTGGCAACATATCTCTCACGCTACTGCGAACAGTAGAGAATCTGTAGAAAGAATATCTGGCTACAATTTTCCCACAAATATTGTCGGAGTGTATCATGAAAGATAGGTTAGATTCTATGACAGAGATGGCGGACATTTTGGCAGCGTCGGTAATTTCAAGAAGCAGGTCGAAGTTAATTGGTTGTTGATTAAAAAGACTAAACTACAGGGTCAGCAGCCCTCCTTTTGATTTTCACAGTTACCTGCAAAATAGCAAAAAACACCAAAAACTCTTTAGTCGCCTCTTACGAGGGGCAAACAAAAACCTCGTCTCACTGTAGCCCCGAGCCCACAGTGAAGAAACTGGAGGGAGGATGAGAAGGAGGGCAACAGAAACGGCAACGCAAAACCTTTGGGAGCCGAGTACTCACTGAAGATTCATGACGCCTCTAAAGAGCAATAACAAGTGTCAATTACCACTGTTGTATGGTATTTTCAACACCTTCCTCCCGGAAACGACTAAACTGTCTTAACCCGAGTGGAACAGACGAGATATCGTGCTGTCTATAGACAATACAACTTTTTCTAGCCCTGACTATTGTTTTTCGTAGAAAGGTGAAGGCCCTGGGTGTACTTAAGTGTAAGGTGCCTCACAAAGGATAAACAGCGATAAGATACCACATCTGTAAAAAGAAAACGGTACATCATACACCGGTTCGATGAACTCTCTGGCGCGCACTTCAATGTGAATTGCAACTGACAATTCGAAACAGAGTAACAGTCCAAGTCCACGAAAACTTCCACGGTAAAGGTGATTTATCACTTACCTGAAAAACCGGGCAGTTGGTTTACAGTTAACGATGAAATAATTATTTTTGCTCTAAACGTAACCAATTTTTATTATGATCTACTAAAATTCAGCGTTGACGGTTTAGATCGCAACTGTAACCCACCGGTAAATAACAGGATAAAAACACATTACTATAGTGAACACGTACAGCGATGTTGGACAGGATCCAGTACAACCAACAGCAGGAGTTATTCAGCACCATTCATCACTCCAGGAAGCACTTAATCCCCATAAAAGTCACGTTCGTTGAATTACTACGGTTAGAGCACCACTAGTCGTGAAGACGGGGAATAACGATGAGGTATAATGCTGCTCTTCTGCGAACAATGCACTGAATATTTACAATACGACTTCACTGCTCTCTGCTTCTTGGTGCAACTCCAACAAGATTTGTGCCAATCTCGAGTAGTCAGGCTGAGAATTCCGAACGACCGTATACCAAAGACGTGCGAGACATACACAGCAATAAGGTTATTTGCTGTTGCACGTCTTAGGAGAGAACTTCACAAAAGGCCTGATTAACTTATTTAAATGTTAAGGTGCTTTTAAGTAAATTATTATAAAACGATAATTCGTAACGAAGCTTAAGTAAGAAACGAATTTCAATTGACGTATTTCCCAGCTACAAGCGCAATAAGCCCACCTGAAACATGATGTTTGAAAATGAAAATAATCGCTAAGTATTTTCCATTCTTATTTAGAGAAAGGAAATAGTGTTTTATTCTAATTTATGAATAAGGTGGCGAATTAAAAAAAGGATGAATTACACTTGAAAAGGACAGACATTAAAGGCGAGGGGGAATTGCTAACTTGCTCCCTTCATAGACTGACAACATTAAAAATAGCTCCCCAACCGACTTCTTGTAACAGTTGGTAAGGAATGCACAGCCACATTTCTACCAAATGTTTCGTCGAAACACTCTGTGCACATCGCATTGTCTTAGTTTTAAAGAACTGCTCACTTGTTAGACAAAAAGAAACTTTTGTAACAAAAAAGTACTGCTAGAAATAGCACATTTTGTTTCTTTTATGACGTTGTTTTATCTTCAACGGCTTCAGAACAACGTAGTTTATGAAATACCTAATGTAGTGTGTCCGTCGGCACTACTCATTTACAGAAAACTGACCATGTTAGCTATTGTGTAGATGTGATGGTCGTAACAGAAAAGTAAGTCTCCACGGAAACTCCTTACATGAATGTTTTAATAACTATTTTTCCAGCCCAGACAGAGGACTGGCGGCTGTAAAATGCAGCTTACACTTCAGCCACGCTATCGTGCTAGTAAATCATAGTGCAGAGTGGCCCTCTACACGTGGCTGGCAGCTTTACTTACACGGTGTGGGGTGCGTGCGTATGCCTGTTACGAGTGGTGACACCTTCAGTGGGTCACAGTGTGACGTGTATTTCACAATTTGCTGTTTACATCATAATCCGTTCGCACTGTGGGCTGGTTGTTTCCAGAACCAACCTGAGAAGACAAAACATCGCGTAACGGCAAGAAATGTGACATTTGATTTATGTTAATGAAAAATTAGTTTGAAGAGCCCCAATTTGAAGAAAAGTCATCACATCTCTATCTTCCAAATTGTCCGCTCGAAAGCAGTGAAATTTTTGTTGTAGGCCAATTTCTTACTCGTCAGGGCAAAAACAGTTTCGCTTTTCGGAAATATTGCATTTTTGAGTAATGTCACTATTCTCGTTAGCGTGCGATATGATTTTAGTAAACAGGTATTATCAATGCTCGGCAGTGTCCGAAACCAGTACGGCAAAATAGTTTGGAGGAATAGTTAATGAACCAGCTTTTGTCGTTACTTTCATGTCATCAGTGAAGATTATCGCATTTTGTTATTTAAATGGGATTCATACAAATTCACTGGAAAAATGCTACAGCCGCGGTGGAGTAGCCGAGCGGTCTAAAGCGTCTCGCTGCGGAGCGCGCGGTTGCTCGCCGTGGAGGTTCGAGTCCTCCCTGGGGCATGGGTGTGTGTGTTTGTCCTTAGGTTAGTTTACCTAGGTTTAAGTAGTTTGTAAGCTACGGACTGATGACCACACAGTTTGGTCCGATAGATTTACAGACATTTGAATATTTTTGAAAAATGCTACAATAATAGATTTTAACTGCCGTTTTTGAGTCTTAGCTGTTTGTGGGTGTTGTTATGATAGAATATGGAAGAATGAAAATTTCTACCGGGGACGTGATTCGAAGCTGGGACCTCCTGCTTGCTAGGTAGTTGCGCTAAGCCTCTTCCACACGTCACGCACACGGTCTTAACACACCTGCTAGCGCCAATCAAGTATGTTATTACATTCCAATTAATGATCAGAGATCGTCGTCAAATCATCGCCAGGCGCGGTGGCCGAGGGGACTGCGGCGCGCCAGTCACGGTCTGCACGGCCACTACGGTCGGGGCTACGACTCCCCCCTCGGGCATGGATATTTGTGCCGTCCTTAGTGTTAGCTAGTTCATAAGTCGTTTGTAAGTTTAGAGACTGATGACCCCGTAGTTAAGTCCCATAAGCTATACAAACATTTGAACATTTGATTTTTCAAATCCTCATTAACCATTTAAGAGCCGATTAAAGCAAAACGGGTCCTACATTAATTCAAATGAAGTCTTTTTATAAGGTCTGAAGATGTTCAATAGTGATGCAAATCTATGATGTGCCAATTTGTTTTTTGATTATTGACTGAAATGAATCAACATCGCTGTAAAAGCAAAAAAAGCTACAGAACGTCTTTTGAAGTGTTACGGTGGCTCCATACCGCTTTCCGCAATTTTGGTGTCCAGTCCACCTACTTGGCCATTAATCACGACAGCGTTAGTTTATTTAGTAAGAGAAACTACGTCCCTCTTCCTTTCCTCGAAAAAAGTGATTTCTGGCGGACTGGAAAGCTGACTTTTTAGCCCCCTCCCCCCCTGCCTCTCTCTCTCTCTCCCTCTCTCTCTCTCTCTCTCTCTCTCTCTCTCTCTCTCTCTCTCTCTCTCTGTGTGTGTGTGTGTGTGTGTGTGTGACAGAGAGAGAGAGAGAGAGAGAGAGAGAGAGAGAGAGAGAGAGAGAGAGAGAGAGAGCGCTACCTCTGGCTGCAGGAGCAGCAGGGTGAACCGGCGTGCGAAGGGAACTTCTTTATGCGGTCGCCGGGCGACGGAGGACAGAATTTATAGGCTGGCTCGCGTCGCCACCACCGCAGACTGCAGTGCGGCCGGTACAAAAAAGTCTGCAAAAAAAACCAGTGTCCCCGTGTCGCAGGCACGCGCTGCCACTGTTTACCGCGTCAGCTGCGCGCCGCCCCGCACAACCCACCTCCTTCCTTCCTTCGTATGTTTTCTCTCTCTCTCTCTCTCTCTCTCTCTCCTCCCCTACCGCCACTTCTTGAACCCGTGGTGTGTGTGTGTGTGTGTGTGTGTGTGTGGCGTCCGCACGCGCACGCAAATAGCCCCAGCGGAGATTCTCTCGAGCCGGCCCTCTGCTGGTTCGCAGCCTGCAGTCCGCGGCGGAGGAAAAAAAATTCATTAAATTTAAGCACCGTCCGGGCGCGTACACTCGCCGCTACAATAAAATGGCCCGCCGCCGACGACCTCCGAATTAATATAACGGGCCGCCGCGGTCCCGCGAAACCCTGCCCGGCTTGTACAGGAGGGCCGACGCGTCGCTCAGAGAGAGGCGTGCAAATTAAAACGAGCTCAGTGGGCCGCGCATTAGCCACGCTTCCTTATCCACCAAAGTGCGCGCAAACTCTGCGCAGGCGCCACGTTTTTCCCCCGGAACCTGCTAGGCGTGCGCGTTAGCTAGATAGAGGAATCCGCGCCCATCTAATTAGTGAGCACTTGCTTAGAAATCAAAGTGCGCCAGTTCCCACACACAAAAAAAGAACCTCCTGCATCGCCTCGCACCCCCCTGTTCTCGCTGCAAATGAAATACACACACACACACACACACGGTTGGAAAAAACGCGTAGTCATTTGGCACCGGCACTTTGATGCGGGAGAGCAGGGTGTCATAAGCTTAATGAAAACACGGCTGAGCCTGGACGAAAATTATCTTAATGAGCCACATGTCCAAAAAGAAAAAACTGCTTTCCCTCTTGCGGGAGGTAGAAATTCGAAGTGCATCGCCTAGCCGTTCGTTATTCCAAGGCAAAATTAACGCCATGCTCGAGTTCGAGTAACGTGATCCCATCGAATCAATTACAAAAACCTTCGGTAATTACGCTATCAGTTAAATTATTCACGAAGCGAGAAGTTATAAGTACAGGAGTACACGGTATGCTTTCAGAGTATTCATTCGGAGAGCGGCTTTTAGTAACGATGTTTCCTGCAGTACGAAAACTAAAAGTGAAGTCAGTCTATTTTTATGTGCCACCCACGGACAGGATGCGGTAACTTCCGCTGCTCGTGCCAGTGAAGATGGAGATTATTTACCGTCCTGGTGGCGAATTTTATAACAATTACGTTCAGACTGTAAGCTGCAGCAGATTTTGCGCTGTTATTGGAGTTATTCTAGTGACTTGCGTTTCAGCGCACAGTGTCAGCATGCATTACAATTACAGTCAAAAGATAGGTCTGGGTGAGTACGGCTCTGTTCCTGAAGCTTTCCTAGCCAAACAGAAAGCTAATCTTCGTATTAAAAAAAAAAAAAAAAAAAAAAAAATGCTATGTGACCCTCTTCTCGCACCGGGGTTCAGGGAGGGTATTGGACAGCGTTAGTGTTTCACCCCTACTGTTCAGTTTTCACACAGAATAAACTACAACGGAAATAGAAAGTTGGGGTGAGAGGATAATACGATTCTCTGATGACATTGCCAACTTTGGTAACCGTGAAAGAGAATTACAGGGTCTGCTGAACAGAATTACAGTGTACTGACTACACAGAGTATGGATTGACAGTAAAGCAGAAAATGGCGAAAATAATTACTATTCGACGAGAACTTATCAAAGCCGTTGCTCAGGAAGTGGAAAAATTTAAGGAATTGTGCTACCTAGGGGCCAAAAGGTTGTAAAGAGCAGAGTGGTACTGGCGAATAGGACATCTATCAAACACTGGCTTTAAGAGACATGAGATTGTCCTTTCGAGTACTGCACTGTTTGGTGGTGATTCACGCACAACAGGAAAACCGGAACTTAAGAAAATGTTCAAATGTTTGTTAAACTTATGGGACTTAACTACGGGGTCATCAGACCCTAAACTTACAAACTACTTATCTACTACCTTATACTAAGGACGGCACAAATATCCATACCCGAGGAGGGATTCGAACCCCCGACCGTAGTGGCCGTGCAAACCGTGACTGGAGCGCCTCAGTCCCCTCGGCCACCGCGGCCGGCAGGAACATAAGAGAATTAAAGCATTTGAAATTTGGTGATTCATAAATAGTCAAATTGGTAAGGTAAGAAATGAGGCGTTTGTGCGCAGAAGCTAAGAAAAATGACGAGACACAACATTAAGGATAACGATAAGACGATCTGGCGTAAGTTTCATGGTTCCAAAGGGATGAGTACAGCTTAGAAACTGTAGGGAAGACAGAATTTACAAAACATACAGTAAGTAACTGAGAACGTGGGGTCCAAGAGCTACTTTGAGCTGAAGAAGATAGGCGCCGGACAGGAATTCGTGGCGAGCGGCATCACAATAGCCACGAGACTGAAAAACACGCGCATACGCTAATCAAGATCAATTGCAACCCAAAGCTAAGCATGACATCCCCCCCACACACACACACCAGAGAGAGAGAGAGAGAGAGAGAGAGAGAGAGAGAGAGAGAGAGAGACATATAAACTGAAAATGTAGCGCGTATTTACGATTGTTGGAGTTCAAACGGAGAAAAAACCGAGAGAAGGAGAAATATACGGATGGAACAGCGCAATCGAATGCGCGAGCATGTAGACAGATCGTAAAAGGGAAGTGGCTATTTCGGCGTGGCCGATTACAAAGCTGGGTGGCGTTTTTAGCAATTGCTGGCGTTGGCGCCGTGAGCAATCCGTGACGCGGCAGCGGCAGCGGCGGTGCGATTAAGCCGGCGTCCGCCCCAACAGCGGCGTTAAGAGATTTGCATGGCAGCGGCGCGCACCTTTTTAATTAGAATTTGCCACGCACAGTAAACATTTCCCTCGGTGGAAAAAGCGACGCGTTTGCAGCTGACAGAACGCGCCGTATCGAGAATAACGGACAGGCCGCGCTACCGACGACGCGCAAATTGAATTCACCGCAACCGTTTGATCTGCGCCGTCAGTGTTTTTTGCCCACCGGCACCTGTTCAACAGCACCGAAGAAATTGCGCCTCTCGCTGGCGTGATGGGCACTGCGTAAAGTATTACGATCAGCAGAAATTACTCTACTGGGAAAATATTTGCTCAGACGGTATGCGAATGTCCGCCTCAGCACGTCTGCCATTAACGTACCAATATAACGAGAAAATGTGGACAGAGGCGTGACAATCCGAGCTGTTATCGCTGATGTTAGTCATACTGCGAACGAGACTTTAAAAACAGCAACCAGAAACGTCAATTGATTGTTTACCGTACTTGCCAAACAACAGAGTGGTTACTACTGCAGAAATGGTCTCGATGTGCTAATACAGGTGTGCTGTTTAAACTATGTGAACATTCTTCACTGACCGTCGGCAGCGGTCTGGAATAGTGGTTCACTCGTAGATAATTATCACTAATTTATAGTTAGATTTAAATTTGCTCCTCTCCCTTCCCCTCCGCCCCCCATTCTCTCTTTCTCTTTCTCATCAGTCCTACCTGGTGTGGGTTCCAGTTTGATGATCAATATTCAAGAATGTGGGAAATACGCGCCTTAAAACCACTTCTTTCCTCAATAACATTTTTTCTGGGAAACTTTAGTGTTGAAGGTACTGGCAACAGCGTGGTTAGAGATTGAGCACAAGCTCGGTTGGTTTTGATGAGATGGGGTAGGATGGGAGGCAATCAGCCATCAATGCAACCTACCTGCCAATTTTCCTTGTGGTATTAAGGGAAATTATGAAAAATGTAAAATCAGCATGGCAAAAGTCGTTTTTTAAATACCACCAGTTGCACGGAAGGCCGAGTGGTCTGAGATATCATGCTACGAACTGGGCGGTCGTTCCCGCCGGAGGTTCGAGTTCTCCGTCGGGCGTGTCTGTGTCGTGCGTGCGTGTCGTTGGTGTAAGTTAGGTTAAGCAGTTTCTAAGTCTGGAGACTCATGAACAAAGTGGTTAGAGTCCAGCAGGTTTACAAACATTTGATATTTTGCTAATCACTGCACCACTTCACTCGGCAAAATTTCCCGTAATTTCCCTTGTATCTCAATATGCTATATTTAAGATCCATTGATGTCTAAGAATGTGTCCTACCAATCGATCTCATCTTTTATCAAGGTAATGTGAGAATACAGGGTTTTAGTTTAGTAACCTCTTTGGTACGTTTTGGTCGAACGATAGTTATCGTTGGCGTGCGGCAACAGTTGCTGGGCGACAATGCTTAGATTGGAATGTTTTTTGTTTGTTGGTCGGTGTACGGCAGTCTCCCGCCGACCGCAGACGAGGCAGTAGCATGTTGACAGTGCGTCCGTAACCCACATTTAGCGGTGGCTAAAGTTTTTGCCCTTCAGTCGTATCGCAAATGAGTTTCGGTTGCAGTTGCATATTGAAATGTTTCAGTGTGGACTTGTAGACATTCATCGTAGTGGCACGCGGTTATTTAATCAGTGTATTTAAAGGAAGAATTATTAACATTTGTCGTTCCGTAATAAAAAGTGAACAAAGTTTATTGTTATGGATCGAACCAGTAATTGTCCGCATCCCATACCGTCATACCGTTGGAACAATTATTAAATGATTAAACAGCAAATAGAATATAACGGCACCTTCGCCCAACGAGGATTAGGTGGACGCAGCTGTGACGTTAAAAAATGTTCAAATTTTTGTAAAGCTTATGGGACTTAACTTCGGGGTCATCAGTCCCTAAACTTACAAACTACTTATGAACTACTTACGAACTAGGACGGCACAAATATCCATGCCAGTGGGGGGATTCGAACCCCCGACCGTAGTGGCCGTGCTGACCGTGCCTGGAGCGCCTCAGTCACCTCGGCCACCGCGGCCGGCTGTGACGTTACAGTATGCCAAAAATTCCTTCTCTTCCCGATGCTGTTCAGTACCTCTTCATTAATTACGCTATCTACCCAAATAGTCTTCAGAATTTTTCTGTAGCACCACGTTTCGAAAGTCTATCTCTTCCTGTCTAAACTAGTTATCGTCCAAGTTTCACTGCTGTACAAGAGAACACTCCACACAAATGCCTTCAGAAAAGACTTCCTTGTACTTAATATTCGATGTTTAACTTAGTAGCACACGTGACATATCGATAGCATCTAAAGTGAAAACATAGTGTGTATGAGGCTGGTCCACACCTGAACTACAGCAGGAGCACAGTGTTCTCACGTGATGAGATTTTAAGCGTGTAGTCCAAGCGTGATTCGCCAGAGGGCAGCAGTGGCGCTGCGTCGGCAGCGGGCACATCAAAAGCGGGCAGGCCGCGCCGGATGAATGCGAGGGCGCGAACCGCGGCGGCCGGCTGATTGAAAACAAGGCGGCCGGCTGCAATTAGCCTGCAATCAAATTGTTAAGCCCGCCAATTACCGGCTTACAAGCCGGACACCGGGGGAGCCGCCGCCGCCCCGCTGTTAACACCGCACCCCACCCCAACACTCGCCATCGCGTGACCGCGCAGCCGCGGGGGAACTTGCAGGCCGGCCGAGGGGACTGGGCGCTCCAGTCACGGTCTGCACGCCCACAACGGTCGGGGGTTCGAATCCCCCCTCGGGCATGGATATTTGTGCCGTCCTTAGTCTTAGCTAGTTGATAAGTAGTTTGTAAGTTTAGGGACTGATAACCCCGTAGTTAAGTCCCATAAGTTCTACAAACATTTGACCATTTGTAGTGGCCGTGCAGACCGTGACTGGAGCGCCTCAGTCCCCTCGGCCACCGCGGTCGGCGTCATTTTTGTCGAATGAAATTGAGAGTACATGGAATATTGGACGGGACACAGGACGGGGTTCCGAATAAATACAATGGTCTACAAGCAGTGACTACGGCATTTATCCGCATAGCCACGAACCTCGTATGGCCAGGTACTTCATAATATTGCTGCTAACTATGTTGTAGGTCTCCAAACAAAACAGTGCAAATTTTCCAAACGCCATTTCTTACAGTCTATATTATACTTACAGATAATACTAACGACGGTGGAGGGTTAACGACATGAGCATGCCAAGTCCTCGATCCTCAAGCATCATAAGGTATCGGACTCCATCTAATAATTTCTCTTTCCTATTACGTATCTTTCTTCTATTAAATACAAATTCATATTCTTCTTTCACTTTCCAACTCACTATGAATTATTAGTTGGGGGTGTCATAAGCTGGGGCAGTAAAAAAGTGGTAGGGGGGAGGGGCGAGATCTTGAACATAAATTTCTGTACTTGTCTATAGTTTACTTCTTTAATGGATATATCGATATGAATTACTTAAAGTTTTCTGATGTTTATTTTATGGTGTTATTCCATCAGTTCGTGAAGCTGTGTATTGTTAAACTTAACTAGCTATAAAAGGAAATTACGACCTGTCTTAGCATCTAGATGGAAGGTCATTGTAAACGACAGGAAATAAAGCTCCCCTCTTTACTTGTTTCGCTGAGCGATGTTCTCGATACTGCCAAGTGGACTTCAATTCCTTTACTATGATAAATAATCAGTTATCGTTATGAAGGGTCATTATGAACTAAGGTAACAATACCTACAATGAAACGAATAAATTTTCGAATCACAAATTCAGCGAACCTATCCGTTTATATATTAGCTTATCTTTGGACGTAGTCCCCAAATTGGTTTAAACTAGATTACGTTTATTTGACTTTGTTTCTATGGCCTCTGCGGAAACGCGTCTTAATTTGCCTCTGAAATTAATGACTGCTACCAGACACTACAGCTAGTGGGAGGTGTAATTCACTCGATAGCACTTACGACGTCTGGTGCAGTTAGTCGCAGCTGTCAGGAAGTAGGAGAGAGGGGGGGGGGGGGGGAGCGGCGACAGCGCTAGCGCGTGCATTTGTCCGTGAGGCGGACAACAGGGAGACAAGGTGTCTGGCACGGTGGGTGTCCGGAGATAAGCAGGAAGGGCGCGCCGATAACACGGGCCGGCTGTCCGCGCTATCTGCGGCCGTATTTACCGAGGCCAGGGCACGTGTCCTCACTCGACAAGTGCGGCTGGAATGACGCACTGCTTTACCGATCACGCTCCTGCTTTTGGAGGAGGCAGTAACGGCGGTATCTATAGCACACGGAGTTTTCGCTTTCCCTCTCCTTGTCTCGACATGAGCGACACGCCATCGTACATGGGTGGAACTGTATCGATCCACCGTACCTTCCAAGGGACCCACACTTTTCAGCGATAAAGAAGGTGAACAATGTCATCGATGCTAGAATAGTAAAATGAAATTAACAAAGGAAACATCTATTGTTACCGCGCATTCCAGTAATTTCAATGTAAATACCGTTCCCAGTTCCAACGCTTGCAGATTAAAGTGCAACTCGCATTTGCAATGGACACTAAGAACACAAGAACAATCGCAAGTGTGTGTGTGTGTGTGTGTGTGTGTGTGTGTGTGTGTGTGTGTGTGGAAAAATCCATACTTCTGACGTAGACAGACGTGTACGCACCAGGCGGAAAAACCGAAAATATTTTTTATCCAAACCGCTTGTTGAGAAGTAACCAGAGCGTCAAGTATGTACAGAGTAAAGCAGTGATGTATGTGAGATTCACACCAGTTTTTGTTGTATGTTTCATTTTATGTGTACGAGCTATGACAGTATTTTCTTTTACGGCTAGTAATGAAAAAGCAATGTATTTTTAACCCAGATAATCCTGAAATTAATATATATATATATTGTGGTGGTGTTACTTCTGGTATAAAAGATAGTTTGTTGCAACATTTGATCGATCTATTACCGATGTAATAGTCATTTTATACGAATTTCACGCTTAGTGTCGGCATAATAAATGTTCAAATGTTTGTTAAGCTTATGGGACTTAACTACGGGGTCATCAGTCCCTAAACTTACAAACTACCTATGAACTACTTACGAACTAGGACGGCACAAATATCCATGCCCGAGGGGGGATTCGAACCCCCGACCGTAGTGGCCGTGCTGACCGTGACTGGAGCGCCTCAGTCACCTCGGCCACCGCGGCCGGCGTCGGCATAATAAGCCGTCTTTCTGCAACGAAGTAAAAATTGAAACATTTATATTACACGTTAGATATATTTTAATTGAAAAGCCATCGATATGTATCTGAATAATAAAAATAAAATTGATGTGTAAGTACTTACACATCCAGAATCATGAGTTTACTCATACCTTGCTTCTGAGATACTAATAACGTGTTAAAAGAATGATTCTTGGTATTGCATGAGATTGGTTGTCATTCAAATGACAGTCCGATGTTGCAAAACGTGTTCTGTGCCAAAAGGAAACAATTTACTTTAAATGTTAAAAAAAAATTAAACACAATCCTTCTGGATGGACGTCAGAATCATCTGAGTTAATTAAGATCCAAACATTTTAGTCACGTTTACGTAAGTAATCAGCTCGTTGGGGTGGAGGGTAGAGGGGCGTAGCTTTTGCTATGTAAGTGCAGCATATGTTGCTCCCTCCAACAATGGCAGCGACTCGAGGAATCCATAGCTCCAGCTGCTCCACGCCACATTTTATTTAGGAAGCCTCTACGTGTATATTGCACAGCCACATGCCCTGAAAATGATCCACCCATGGACCAAAACTAGTTGACAATAAATGAAATATTTGCGCTCCTGACTTTTTACACACAGATGATTAAACACTTTTTAAACCTCTGCAACACACGGCTGGTTATAAGGTGACACTCGCCTCTGCTGCTCCCTTGGTTGGCGTTCGGCACGCCCCGGGAATCCGGTTACCCGTCTGCCACCCCGGCCGTTGGCTGAGCGCACTTCACAACTCGCAACAAAGGCTGCACGCGCCTTTTCTCATTCGCTTCGTGCATTTACACACAACGTACATCTCCCAACAACTTTCCCCGTCCACGGCATGTTTTTCAAGTACCCTTTACCTAAAATTCAAGATCATTCACACACTTCCAGTCGCCCACATAAACATTTAGGTAACGCTGTACTAAGCTGCAGCAAAAGCGGCATCCTTATATGAAAAAACACACATTCAAAATAGCGAGTAATTTACGAATCTTTAGGACGGTTTACTTCAACACTTCCTTAGTACATCTGCATCCAAAGGATCTAAAAATACGTATTACATATCTTGAGAGGTAGTATCAGGCAGTAAAACGAAGCTATCCTGTAGTCACGAGATCTAAAAGGCATGTCTTTAACACTATGAATACTTGTTCTTCCTTACTGTGGAACACATTTCGGAGAGACTATTTTGCTATTGCAAACAATCTACAGGGCTCGTTAACAAATAAGCCACATTCCTGTGTTACTGTCGTTGACCACAGCAGGCAGGAAACTAGTGTTAATATTGTTACGGTAAAAGGTTCTGTTGCGAACGTATAGTGGAGATCCACTTTTCACAAGGTTCTGTTCAAATACGAAGCTGGTTTTGTGTAAAATAAGTTGTCAACATCATTAACCAACATGAGAGAGGTGATTTTAATCCATACACAGTTGGAGGAGCAAGGCATCGGCGTCGAATTTGAATTAATGTAGATATTGGTTATAAAGCAACAGGACCTTACATATCGCGAAACAGCTTGACTGGAGCAAGGTATTATTAATTTCTTTCGAGCGACTTGCCTGTCCTGCTACAGGTATGATTATTCCAAAAACGGCTGCAGATGACTGAGCAGAACACTCCACACATATTTATTCGTTAGTGGAGTGGCCAGCGCGTTGCTCCGTTTCAGTACCTCGGATTTTTGGTTTTGCTATTCTTTGATATTCTTTGGTGTAGGCAACACATTAAAGACGCAGAGAAACCACACTAATGCGTCATCCATACTTGCCAGCCATCCGTGACTGACATGGCTTTTTTTTTCCAGAACGTTTATGATCATGTAAGACTTACTATGGTTGAGAACAAGATCCAGTAACAAGTGACTGTCATATGTAACAGAAAACGGGTTCTAATTTTTTACTGTATTTTGCAGGTCTTTCATAACAACAAAGACCTTCTAGTAGAAGATCCGTGTTTCAGAGTACTTAAGTTGCGCAAATACTCATTACGTCTTACTGAATCCATTTTACAAACAATATTTACTAAAAAATTGTTTTCTTTTGGACCACACTAAGGCTTCTCCAAATATTTAATTCACTGTATATTGCCTGACTCTTCTAGTAACGTACACAATAGACACATTGTAAATCCCTGTACAGCCAACAGCTTATTAAACATCTATGTACAACTGTCACACAGAGTGCATTTCAGAGTGCCCCTGTGAGCTACAACACCAAGAAGAATCGCTTCTCGGCTTTTGGCAAGATCAATGCGCTTTTAATAGATAAGGAAAAAGGTACAAGGACACATACTTCATTTAACTTTTATAATAATACACAACATCACGAAGAACTTTTATTTCATAACAATGGTCGGATCCTTTAACCCATACACAACAGCCCTCTTGTTCATTAACTTTGCGATGATTCCTGGTCCTCAATGAAAGAGGCATATTGCACGTAAAATAAGAAGTCCCAATGTCACGATTGTACACCTCAGCTACTTGAAATGTACGGAAAGCAATAACTTCTCTGCAATTAAAGTTCTCCAATCGAGAAACTCCTTCAACAGTATTACCGTTGTACCGTACTATAGCTCACGAACAGATCAATAGCTGACGATGGAGAGAATCCGAAACGCGTCATAATGAAGTCATACTATGCCTGACGTATGCCCTTCAACACTGCGACCCATTTAATATCTTTGCTGTACTACTGATTGATTGATGTAGAAACCGTCTGTCATTTCAGCTGCGCACAGAAACGAACCCACGAGGAAGTGGCCTACTGTTATTTCCTATTCCCTACTGCCACTATTAATCAACCTGATAAGGGTTTCTGTCAGAGCGATTGGTACGAGCACATCCCATAAGCTGCTGCCCTTTTAGGTGGCGTAAACTTGCTGGAATTAGGAACACGGAGTGGACTGCACTTGGCACAGAAGAGGGGATGTTTGGTTAGTGCGTGGGTGGGTAATTACAGCTGCATTACTGTGTAGACACACCGCAAAGGTAATTTTTAGCACAGCCAGAGCACAAAGGAGACGGTCGAGTTTTACAGTGAATTTCGGCGGCGCCCTGTGGAGAGAAGGGCTTTACTCGGCGGGGAGAGGTCTGGCTAGGATCCAGCCTAATTAGAGATGCCCATTCCGAGCAGCGGAGGTGTGGTGTGTGCGCCTTCTTTCCGTAATTAGCCTCCCCGCTGCCGTAATTATGTTGGCACTCCATTGTGAGTCTTATCTGCTCCCGGATTTGGGACTCGCTCCCGTGTACGCTTAACGCTCCGACCTGAAACACGGCACACGACGCTTTCTGTCCAAAATAAATCACGCAACCCGCGCTGCTGCAGTCCTCTCGTTTGTGTGTACTCGCCTTAGCGCGCAATGGCTTACTGTCACTCTAATGAGTCAGCTACGAGTGAGCAACAGCCGAGAAACTGCGGGTATCACTACGGTCTGGGGTTCGAATCCCCCCTCGGGCATGGATATTTGTGCCGTCCTAGTTCGTAAGTAGTTTGTAAGTTTAGGGACTGATGACCCCGTAGTTAAGTCCCATAAGCTATACAAACATTGCAAATAAATCTATCCTGTGGCAACGTTAGCACTGATGCTCCACTAAACTCCATGCCAGCTGAAGACAATATCAACACACCCAGCGAAAAAATGGATACAAAACATTTCCATCGGAAATTGAAAATACAACTGCCGTTTTCTTCAGATTCAGACCACGTGACAATCAACAACATTGCGATTCATACATTCCGAAAGACAACGCGATTTGTGATGTGTTATTTCTCTCACCTATACTAGAAATGTTTGCCAAGATGAAAAATTTTGAGTTAATGAGTGGTCTTACTTTTTCGTTTTACTATTAGCTCCTTTATTATCTACTGCAGGACCTTTTCTAGTAAAGGATTATGATGAAGTTTTCAGCTAGACGACAGCGTTAGCATTTTTTAAAATAAAATGAAGCAAATTTTTGAAGAGACAGAACGAACGAGACAACATCTACTCAAAACATTATCAAACTTCCTTTCAGATTAAAAATGTGCACTGGGCCGGAAATTGAACCTTGCAACATTGCCTTTCGTTGGCCTGTGTTTATTTGTTCGTGACCAATACAGATAGGTCCTTGAGGCCAGTTCTGCACGTTTGACGATTTAATGTAACGACTTCACCTCCAGTAGGGAAAGAGAACTCACGGGAAACAAATATTACCTGTTCAGCAATTCCGCTGAAACGAACGAGGAAGATGAATTAGTTACCCGCAGATACGACCAACGTGATAGCCGCGACGTGTAGCAATACAGACCGGGAAGGGGAGAAAGGAAGGGGAAAGAGAGAAGAGAGCAAAAAGAAGAGGATCGTACAGCAGGAACAGAGAATTGGCAGAGCAGATGCGCCAAGCGGACGCTTCGGGTCGCGCTCGCTATCGACCCACGCGTGAATTATTAAAACGCACCTCGTTTCCACGACGCAGAACTCAATTAAGTGATGAAATATGCCAATCAATTAAAACTCGGCTTAATGAATCGCTTGTCTCGTGCAAAATAAAGTACGGAAAGGTCCGGGACAATATAATAAAAAATAGATCTGATGAATAATAAAGCAGGGGGGAGTGGGGGGAAGCCTACAAAATATTAAAGTACCTTACGATGGACGCGCGCGTCGTTTGATATTTCAAAAAGGCAGGGTAAATAAGGGTAGATTAAAACGAGCGAATGGTACCAGGAGGAGATGAAAGGCCCCAGGTCGCTTTAATGTCAGTATGAACGGCTTAATAATCGCGGGCACCCGGTAAAGCTCTTTTACAGTTTTCGCTGCTTCCGTAAAATAACGGAAATCCCGTATTGTCAGTCGCCCGGTCTGTTTTACAAGGAACCTGTTTTTGATACAGATCCTCTACTGCTTCTTAGTTAAATGGGCAAATACAAACAAATCGGCGTATTCATTTTTACGAAAAATTTCTAACAACTGAGTAATAAGTCAAATAAAATCATACAGGGCATCCACATTTCTATTTCACTGAATGATTTCTTGCAGTTTACCGGAATTGTCAGTATCTCCTCTTAGCCATATTAATTCTGGTATCTCAACTTATAGGGTCAATAATATTTGCAGATGCTTTGTCGAAATCAAAAACGTCCCTCTCATTTCTACAGTTTTAAAAAGCTGAAAGGTCCTCCATGTTAGAGAGAGTGTACAGAACTTAATCAGCTAAATGGCAGGCAAACAGACCTACAACTTGGAAACAACGTCGATATACACCAAGAGCCATTGTAACTACGTGCAGCGGGAAGATGAGGCAGCGCTTTTACCACGGCAGTGATATTGGCAAGTACAGGGTGTCTCACGAAAGACGCGGATCGCGCGGTACGGCTCCCATCCGCCGCCACCGCATCCGCCGGCCACTGCAGCGTCCGATTCTAAAAAAAAATGTTCAAATGTTTGTTAAGCTTAAGGGACTTAACTACGGGGTTATAAGTCCCTAAGCTTACAAACTACTTATGAACTAGTTAATACTAAGGACGGCATAAATATCCATGCCCGAGGGGGGATTCGAACCCCCGACCGTAGTGGCCGTGCAGACCGTGACTGGAGCGCCTCAGTCCCCTCGCCACCGTGGCCGGCAATCTGGGAAATGACTAGTCGAATATTGTCTTTAAAACTCTGAGTGTATGGGGATTGCTTGCATACACCTTTTCTTTTAACATTCCCCAAAGGTAAAGGTCACAGGGATTTAGATCTGGAGAACGAGGAGGCCAGTCAACTATCCTATCATCAAATACACTTCGTATTGCTGCCTTAGAAGCATTGGCATTGTGTGGTCTTGCATTGTCATGCATGAAATAACCGTACAGCTTTTAGTTGGGCGAAAGTTGTTGATGAAATGGATGTAGGATATTGTTCACATACCTGTCAGAATTTGTTTCGTGAAAGAAGATTCGACTAGTCGTTTCCCAGATTTCGGCAGCCGAAATTCGTCCAGTGTTCGCAAATATGTTCCAGAGATGTCAGGCCGCTCTTTCCACAGAGGGACATCATTTTGAACATCTACGGTAAATAAAGGTAAGCTTAGGTTACTCAGATGGCAATGTTTTTTAGACTTTAACTCAGTGTATGAGCCAGCGGCACAATAATGTCCGAGAATCGGGCCGCCGGCGGCGGCGGCCGGGAGCCGTATCGCGCGAACCGCGGACGCCTGGCAGGCGTGTTTCGTGAGACACCCTGTAGATCGTTTATGTGGCAGTAACTCTTCATGAATAAAATTGGCACTTGGTGCCTTTAGAATGTCCACAGAAACGCAGTACAGAATACCACCGAACTTTTGTTTGGTGGGTGTATAAACGTAATTAGATTTGTAAAAAACTCTCGGAACAGGACCCTCCCTCTCCTGCTTTTTTCCTGTTTGGCAGTATTAAATCGGTCACTAGAGAATGTACGTGCAATTCGTGGGTCCAGCAAGTAGTTCCAGAGGGATGGCGCAGTTGTCCCTGTGGGATCCCGGGAACAGTGCAACGGCGATTCGAGGTGTTGTCAGCTCACGTCCGATTCCATAGTGTTTGCGCTGCTGATGTGCGGATGGCGAATAATGGCGCAGGGCGGCAGCGGAGCGGAAAACGCGCCGGCCGGAAACACGCAGCGCAAACCGCGCGCGACAGGTCCGCCAGCAATTCCACATCAAGCGCCGAGGTAAACAGTGCCGCGAAAATCGCGTTGCCGCGTTTGCTTACCGTTTCCTGGTAAATTATTACCGGCCGCTGTTTCGCTACGTATCAAGCCAAACACAGTATCGACAACACAAATGACGACAAACAGGGTAGTTAACTGTTGTATGTGAAACATCATTTGAAATTTTTTATTTACATTGTCGACTCCACGAATATTTTGGTGTGATTCTTGACAGATTCCTGACATTTAGGAGACATCCAGAACTAATAGGACAAAAGCTAAAACTAAGAAATAATATATTAAGGAAACTGGCTGGTGCTAACTGGGGATGTAAATCGAACACCTTAAGACGTATAGCACAAGCACTTATGTATCCTGTAACCGAATACTGTTCTCTGTTAGGAACAGAAGTAGGCAGTCAACAGAACAGATGTCCCTCTAAATGATGCGACGAGTACGAGACTAACACCTAAATCCACACCAACACCTTGGCTTTAAGTACTCGCCAATATCGTCCCTCCAAATCTGCGACGGCAAGCAGTAAGAAATAAATGAATAAATCTGAAACTATCCAGAGACCAATTCAAGAAACGTTGAACAACGTAACACGCTGCTGACTAAAATTTAGAGAACCAATATGGGGAAGCACTGGCCGCAGGTAACTACAACCTAAGGGAGGAATGGAGAAACCAGTGAGCGTCCTGCCGCAACCACAATTTAGGCAATACAGACCCGACCATACAACTTCCGAGTGCGAGGAAACCAATAGAAATTATGGAGCTCCATCATCTGCATCACAACTGGCCAATCCGTGACCAAAGCAACGCTCCGGGAGTGGAATTACCGATGAAACCAATGTCACTGCGGAACACGGCACAAAAGCTGGACCACTTTCTACACGACTGGCCAAAAAGAAAATGCATGGGTATCTGTAGACGCAGCACCTGTAGCAATTAAGTGGCTGAAATATCTGGCTATCCAACAATGACGAAAAATGGACCCTCGAACGTCATCTACTGCCGCTCTCCGGCTATCTGTAATTATTTTACATGTAACGGTTCGCATCATTTGGTATCAATAATTGTTTGTACTTAATATATAATTTTGTAGGCCATACGTTAAAAATAATAATTTCATTACATTTGGGGCTGCAGCATTGTGTATGTCTTTTAAGGACATATTGTTAATCTAAGTAATACCAAAATGCTGCTTCACTTTATAGGTGTTAAAAACTGTTTATTATTATAGCAATAGGCCTATTTCGGCACTGTGGCCATCATCAGGCTAAATGCTGCTTCGCTTTATAGGTGTTAAAAACTGTTTATTATTATAGCAATAGGCCTATTTCGGTACTGTGGCCATCATCAGGCTATATGCGGACCAATATTTATGATTAAAATGAGTGAAATAAAGATACTTAGAATTTTGATACATTTTCCGTGACATATTATTTCAGACTTACTTTCATATGGCATCGTGGAGGTATAATTTATTACATCGTAATACCATAACATAATAAAGATCACACCACACTACCAAAGATCCCACTATATCCAGTCATAAACAAACTAACCATAGAGCATCGCTGGAGGATATGTCAAACTGACAGATTAGCAGTAATGAATTAATACCTGATAAACGTAATATATATACCATCTAAAGAGCATATATACTACAATTATATGCAGTCATTGTAATAAATACCTCCACCTCCACGATGCCATATGGAAGTAAGTCTGAAATAATATGTCACGGAAAATGTATCAAAATTGTAAGTATCTTTATTTCACTCATTTTAATCATAAATATTTGTCCGCAGATAGCCTGATGATGGCCATAGTGCCGAAATAGGCCTATTGCTATAATAATAAACAGTTTTTAACCCCTATAAAGTGAAGCAGAATTTTTGCATTACTTAGATTAAAAATAGTAATTACTAAGTGAAGGAAACAAAACTTGTTACGAAACTCAGGGACTCGTTCGACGTTTTCTAGACTTGTGTGTATTGACCAAGCAGCGGCCCATACTGGAGACGGTCCTTACCATACAGTTTGAAACGAACGCTCAGCTGCAGACCACCGTCTCTATCGAGGGTGTTGTCGACGCTTCTGATTTCATCGGCTTAATCACTGACACCCTCTCAACAGAGACGGAGGCATACAGTTCAGTACGGCGTCGGACGCCGTCTCAAGACATGCACATATATAGCGATGTCGCGGGCAACAGTGATGTCACAGCCGGCTACTGTCGTATATAAGGGTGTACTAGGAGCAACCAAACCGTCATACCATTTGATAATGGCCAAAGAAGGCTTGATCGAAAGCTCATGGAATTTTAAGCACTTTACGCGGAGGGAAGCCCGTGAACTTTTACTCACGAACCTCTTTGATACGTCATATCGCTGTACGCTGAACGAACTCCTGTCTTCCGTACAGAAGAGGATTGTACGGACATAGGGAGACAGTTTGCATGATGGCAAGGTTTGTTGTTTTAGTTTTGGACGGCAACGTAAATATACAGGATGACTAAAGACGTGTGGGGAGTGGTAAACGTGCGGCTGCGGCGGTAGGCGCTAACTGGCGCTGCCTGCGGCACGTCACACACGCGCGCCCAGTGTTTTAATGGCCTTGTTTGTCGGCTGCCCCGCGGCGCCACCACTAATCAGCCGAGCCTCCTCTGCCCTCCCAGAGAGACGCCGCCAAACACCAACTGTGCACGACTCGCTTCCACCCGCGCCGCCAACACCTCCATAAGAATCCGCCAGTGTCCCTCATACACTTGTACAGCACGAGTGTGTGTGTGTGTGTGTGTGTGTGTGTGTGTGTGAGAGAGAGAGAGAGAGAGAGAGAGAGAGAGAGAGAGAGAGAGAGAGAGAGAGAGAGAGAGAGAGAGAGCTGACTCACCGTTCATGCTTCCGAATATTTTATAAGTAGCACCATGCAACACTGAAGGCTGTACTTCAAACTGATGTTAAATAAGCGAACAGTTTCATATTTCCCACCACATCTCAGGTCAATAGAAAGGAATTGAGTAGCAAGGAAAAGGAGGAGAACAGGGGTTTAACGTCCCCGTGACACTGTCGTCACTACACCGAGCACAACTCTGACATTGTTGTCAGGGATGGATATGGAAAGTGGTCGAGCTCTCTGAAAGCAACCATCCCGGTATTTGCCGGGAGTGATTTAGGAAAATCAGGAGAAACCCTTGAAGATAATTGTTGACAATCGGGAACTGGAAAATTTGAATCAGTTCAAGTTCCTGGGATGTTTTATCACAAAGGATGCCAACTGCTCCAACGAAATCCGAGCAAGAATCGCCATGGCCAAAGCTGCTTTCAACAAGAAGAGGACTCTCCTGACCAGCAAGTTGAGTTTGGCATTAAGGAAGAAACTAGTAAAGTGCTACATTTGGAGCATTGCACTGTATGGAGCAGAGACGTGGACCATGAGAAAGGAGAAAAAAATACTTAGAGAGCTTCGAAATGTGGTGCTGGAGGAGAATGGAAAAGATCAAATGGACAGATCGCATAAAAATGATCATGTACTAAGAAGAGTAGGAGAGAACAGAAGTATTCTGCATACAATTCCACAGAGAAAGGCCAACTGGATTGGACACATACTTAGACACGAGGGACTCCTACGCGATGTCATCGAAGGAAAAATAAGAGGAAACACAGGACGAGGAAGGAGGAGGATTCAACATCTGGACGACATGAAAGATGGAAGGAGATACAACAGACTGAAGGAAGAAGCTGAAGACTGGGAACAATGGAATCAGAAATTCTCCGTACGAAGACATGGAAAGAACAGACGAATAACAAGCCGAAAATCACAATCTGCTGCTAACAAAAAATTGCTGCTATACCTAATGACTGTGACAATCACGTACGCATGAGGCCACTAAGTAATGCCATTAAAATATCGAAGCGTAATTCATGTAGCCCTTGCATGACCCTGGGTAACACACACACAGTACACTACCGCGTCGTAATACCGCACGAGACGCTTCAAAACCGCATTAGTAAACTACTAACTCACGCCTGCTTTTATGAAGGCCGGAGTGCGAGGATATAATGGAATAACTGATGTAGTCGTTTCGATTTCCTTTCCAACGACGTGCCACTCTGTGCAAATTACGTATCTGGCGGGCAAAACAGTTCACGACTCAGGCAAATGGCATCTTTGATGCCCACACAAAAGGCGAAATAAGCACTTCAATGGACGACAAAGAGCCGCTGATGATGCACGGCGCGATGATAAAAGCAGTAATGAGTGCGGCAACAAATGGGACGTTTGAATATACGACGGGGAACAGACGGCAGGATGTGCTTAATCCCTAACAGCCTGACTCCGGCATCAATAGACCGCCAGCTTGCCGTGTTACTAGGCACGCCATTCACAAGGCACCTGCGAGTCAAGTCACTTCCTATCAGGCGATCCATGTTATACCGCCCAACAACAAGTCCATTTTCGCCGTGTCTACTTGATTTTCTCGTGCTATAGCCAGTTAGTGCAGCCCTGGTACGGCCCAGCGGGCAGTAGTCTTGGCTCTTTGTGGAGAGACGCTGCTCGCCGTGTAGCCCGTTTCGTAGGTACACGCAGACTGTTATCACTGCCTCAGTCACTACAATACGTCACTTACAAAGCTATTTCTTTGTAGATACCAGAGTCAAGTGTGCCGCATGACCGAAGGCTGGAAAACTTCCCGCACGAAATTCTGAACGAAATCAGTGCCTCATTTTACCCAACAATACGGTAGAAACTCGTTACTTTTTCAGGATGCAAATTTTGGTCAAGAGGAGTTGTTTACTTTGATTTATTCGTAATACAAGTAATGTATATTAACAACTCTTAATGTCCTAAATGTTAATATTGGAGATTCCATATTCATAAAATTAACGAACAAAATCTGGACAATCAGGTTTTGTTAGATTATTATTTCCAAGGAAATAATACCGGTTTTGCATTTGGAACTGGTTCTATTGTTTATGCAGTCAGGTAAATTTCTTTTTCAAAAAATCGTGCTCACAGGTCAACAAATAGATAGTATATGATATTCTCTGCCTTGATATTCTAGTTTTTAATTATCAACCTGATATTACAGTTTCTTTTTTTCTTTCCTCAGTCTTTACAGTATTTTGCAACGCAAGGAAATGCAGAATAAGCTTTCTCTTCATACACATTTGATGACTTTTACCAGTTTCAAAAGACTGTACTCAATTTTCAGATGTTATCTTCTCTACAAAGTCAAGAGGGTCACCGTAAAATATGTTAATTGCTGTATGGAAACGCAAATAAAATATTATTAATACATCACTGTTACGAGATAATAGGACTGTGTCAAGCACCTACAACAGTGACTGTGTCTCTAGTCAGAAAAATACACGGTAGACGTAATGGATTCAGTAGCATCTTGTATGTATAAAGTTTCATTTTACACATTTCCCCCGTTTTAAAACAATATACGGAACGATTGGATTGCAATCCAGCACTGTTTTCAATCCAGCTAGATGTTTGTTGGATTGCCTTCAATCCAGCGGGATTCCGCTAAGGTTATTATATATAAGTCAATAAATATTCTTTGTTATAATAAAGTATTAATTAAAAATCAGAAAAGTGGCACCTGGCTGAAGTTATGTAGCTGACTGACAACGTGAGCTACTGTATTACAGTGTGTAAGCCCTTTGGTATCACCTGGCGAGGATAGTAGGGCGCAGCGCGGCGACCTGCGATGGTACAGACTGCAGGTTAAATGGGCCGGTAGGACTCTTGTGTACCTGATCAACACCACCTAGAGAGAAGGCCGCGGCGCTCTCGTGTGACGTCAGGCGGAGTAAGTTGCGCGCGCATAGCTGACTGGCTCGCTGCTTCGGCATAGTGGGCCGTGCCCCAGCGACTACCCAGTCAGCTATGCGCGCGCAACCTACTCTGCCTGACGTCACACTAGAGCGCCGCGGCCTACTCTCTCTAGGTGGTGGTGACCTGACTCATCTTCGCCATGCCATGCCATGCCGGCTGGCAGCGAGCTCCTGATAATGGTCTTCTCACGAAAACGTGCGGTATATTTGAACGCCAATATGCATTGGTGGACTAAGAGGGGGGAGGGGAGGGGGCGGTCCGCCCCGGGCCTCTCGTCTTGGGGGTGGGGCCTCCAAAACCTGCGAAAGAACTTTTTTTGAGCGCCCTTGGCCTTTCGATCTGGGACCTGCACATGTCGAAAGCTCCCTCCCCCCCCCCCCCCCAATTGTGTCGTGCCTCTCGTCTTGGGGCTTCTCCAAATCTATTTTTTTTTTTTTTTTTTTTTTTTTTTATTGTAATACATGTAAGTGGAGGAGGTCATCTTGCTTTGCCGCCGCCCCGGGCCTCCTACAGCCTTAGTCCGCCACTGCCTGTATGTTGGAGGGCTTGCTGGTGGTATAGGTGTGGCAGTAGCCAGAGCCGCGCCCATTTGTAGTCTGCGCGCGCAGGTGCGGCTGGCGTCGCGATGCAAAGCAGCGGCAATCTCTGCACGCCGTCGCCATCGCGCACGTGCGCCGTGTCGCGATGAGGCCCGCGGGGTCTGCACTCGACACCTTCCCTCACTGACGCTAACTGTAGCCATGCCGCACAAGTTATCAAAAAAAAAAAAAAAAAAAAAAAAAAAAAAAAAAAAAAAACTACAAAACTATCATATCTATCATTGTCTAAACACCACGACCTAAACCTTCTGACAAACTATCTCCCCACAACTAAGCCATACAAATAGTGCAGCAGGCTACAGAAAAAGACAGCCCACTTATTCTTAGATTTTACTGTAAATCACACTCATCAGCAGTGTTTAAAGGACTTCAAAATTGTGATTTGATTGCTGTAGCAAAAGGGTAGTAATAAATGAAACTATTACTAGGGATAAGGCACCTTTATTTGTCAAGAAATAACTATAGCAGAGACAATCACAGGATTTATTTTCTATCTTTATTTTTTTTTAACAATGTACATGGCTAGTGGAAACGAGGCAAAAAAATTATATAAATGGGATTCTTGAAACATTATTACCGACTACTACGGTATTAGACAATGTATGCTTCGAACGAGATTGTTACTGTCTTAAGGAAGGGGTGATGTTATGAGCAGATGTATGAAACACCTGACTTACGTTTAGATTCAAATGTTCAAATGTTTGTAAATCTATCGGACTCAACTACTTGGTCATTAGTCTGCAGCTTACGAACGTCAAAGTAAGGTAAACTAATCAAAAGACAACACAAACACCCACGCTCGAGGGGGGACTCGAACCCCCGATGACGAACGGCCGCGCGCATTGCAGCACGGCGCCCTAGCTCGCACGCCTTATCCGCCGCGGCCCAGTTACAAAAATAATAAATGAACGTTCATAATGATCTGTGTCTATATACACAGAGTACCTTGCAGCATTGCTAGTGACCGTCTTGCCGCGGTGGAGTGGCCGAGCGCTCTAAGGCGCCTTGCTGTGAAGCGCGCGGTTCGTCGCCGTCGGAGGGAGGGTTCGAGCCCGCCCTTCGGGCATTGATGTGTGTGAGGGTTTGTTTTTTCTTGTCTTTAGTGTACGTTAGCTGAAGTAGTTTGTAAGTATACTTACGATATAGCAGTTTGGCCCAAAAGGTTTAGAAACCTACTTAATCTGGCGCTGCAAATGAGGAAAACAAGTGTCCGTGCTCCACTTTTTTTTTATCTTGTCCTTGTAGGGCTTGGTGGCAATAGCACTGCTGCATGTGACAGTTCTCGAAAATTTCCGCAGTACTGATTCCCTTCGAGAGATTCCGATTGAAGTTCGTAATTTCTATCGGCTTACTCCATTGTTATCGAATATAGCAACACAAGCCATAAATACCACTGTTCGCTATCATATGCATTGCTACGGAAACTTCGACGTCACTATAATTTTTTGAATACACTAATTCTCACAGTCACCTCCCGTTATCTGGCTGGTGCCACACTGTAAATTACTAACCATCCATCAAAAAGTACGAGAGGCAGCGGATTGAGCGCGCCCACCGGCGGGACCCGCAGTTTCCGCTGCCGGCTGGCGCGGTATTATTAAAAAGCGCACCAGATGTGCGCGCGCGGCCGCCCTTTCGCTCATTTCAATGGGCGCGTTAATGCCGCACTTTTGCCCGCGATTTGAATAGCAAATGCAGCCGGTAGCCGGCAGTCAACAGTAGCGCATAATCAATCCTGGCGGCATTATGGCGCCGGCGATCCGACGCGCGCTCCGCAATTATGAATACTTAATTAGGCCGCGCGAGATTAAATATTTGGCACAATAGATTCCTCCGCGACGGCGGCTAATGTTAACTAAACGCCTGCCGCAGGCCGGCAAATTATCGCGCGCGGGAATGCGGATTTATGATCGCCGGGCGACACGGGGTTATCTAATCAGAGCGCGGAATCTGGCCGCGGATTAGCTGCCGCGTTTTGCGGACAATGCATCCCTGCCCCGTGTTTACACGCGCCCAAATTTTAGCAGTCACCCGCGCCGAAATAATGGCGGCTCGTTTTAATTACCGGCAGCAACACTGGCCGGCGGAGCTGTTGGCACCGCGATTTACAACAACGTGCGATACACGCACCCAAACTGCACCCGAGTTTGTTTACTGACCAGCGCTAGTTGTTTCGCTCAACTGTAGGTGTTCTCGATATTTTCTGGCACATTAAAACTGTGCGCTATATAGAGATAGGAACCTGGGTACAAGCGCTGGACACAAGTCACAAACTATTATTATTATTAAAAGTGTATGCGCGTTACGCCACAAAACCATCACCAAAAGTGATCTCCCCCCCCCTCCCCCCTCTCCCGAGGCAAGGTTGAATTTTGGGGGCAACGTTTGAATTACATAGGAGATGGGACTTTTCGGAGCCCACTTAGGACCTTAAGGCTTCCCCCTAAATCAGTGGTTCATTATCCAGTATTCGATATCCATAACCGACTTCAGGACCCGGAACCTATTTCAGGGCTTCGGGTCGTTTGTCCCCGCGTCTTGTAAGTGTCGGTTTCTTCCTCGGAGGTGTTAAAGAGTTTTGTGTGAATTGGCATGTATAGTACCCGGTGTATAGCTACCGTTAGAGTATATCGCGAAGCTCGCAGCATCCACCGATACACCTCTTTTGAACAACTTAAAGATGTCGGCGTTGTGTGGGGCTAGCCACTCCCCCAAGGACGTGCTTCCATAGAGCAATTTAGCTTTAACCGTGGTCGGTAGAAGCGACTTTTCGTAATTTCGTAGTTGCCGACTGAATAAGAAGGGGAAAATTTACTTGGCAATCCCGATCTCTTCGTTGCTGAGATCGGAGATGTGATGATGGTAGAAGACGGCACGGCCCATCGTCACCCCAAACGTAAGGACGGACTCCAGGGGGTTGTTCTTTTTTATATAGTCGTAAGGTTTATCAAATAGCCGGTCTCTTCTTGGTTAAGTACACTGCCACCGTCTTCTTGGCACTGATTTTCATCTTGTTGTGCCGGTACCATTGCACTAAGCTGTTCAGTTCGGTCTGAAGCTTACTGATGTTCGTTTCGTGGCGACAGCCTTTGGTAAAGAAGGCACAGTAAAGTGTACTTTATTAGTTCTTTGTATCATGCCAGCAATATGTATCATATAGTATTGTGCAAAATCGTTTGATTTCTGTTTTGAATTAACTTCACTCGACCACGAAAGCCGAACAACTGCTCGTTTGACGGGTAAAATTCTGGCGCGTGTGCAAGTAGCGCTCCACCGATAAAATACTGGCCGTCCAAAATCGGTGTGTGTGTGTGGTGTGTGTGTGCGTGTGTGTGTGTGCGCGCGCGCGCGCGCGCGTGCGTAACCAGCCATACAGGAAAGCTATTACCCTGTAGATAACCAGTTTCTACTGAAAGAACCTCAGTATGGACCTACTTGGTATTGAGAGGATTATCAGTTTCGCGAGCGTTGGCTCATGTGGCGACAGTAAACGTAAACAGCCTCTCGGATAGGGTGTCAGACGCAACGTGTGCGCTAGTACATGTGAGTGCTTGCGTAGTAGCTAGTGTGCCGGAATGTTTGTAACTACGCAAGAAAGGAATTTACGGACGCAGTCGCGAAAATTTAACTTGGTTCTGACAGCTACTGAAGGAATTAGGAACCAAGCAGACGATGGAGCCAAACTGTTTAGGCAACTTACATAACTGTTTGCTTGCTATCTACGTTCTGTGGGATGTATGAAATTCTACCTCGACCTACACATCAATCGCGGAAGAAAAAGTAGAGACAGGCATTAAGGGTATAGTATGCTGCGTCCTTATTCCCGGGACAGGTAGCGAGTTGTCAGTGGCGCTGTGTGTACTGTGAGGGCATAAACGTGGATCCCGGCAGCTAATTATGCGCCGGCTGTTGAGTTTGGCGCGCGGCGGCTTGTAACGTTTAGTGGGGCCAGCGTTTACGACGGCCGCTTATTTATACTGGGGCGGTGATATTAATGTGCCTGGACGCTGGCCTCGGCTTATTTAGGGGCCGTCAGAAGGCGCCACGGCCGCAGTCGGGATTACCCCAGCACACATCCGCCTCTCCTAGCGGCGGCAGCTTAACTGCGACTGTTACGCGCATTTCAATACGCTGAGGTCGTGGGCACCACGTGGTAGCCGTTTACTACCGTGAAATACTGTACTACAAGGCTCCCGTTTATTAGCTTAATTCTTGACCACAGTCTATTACTTGGATTCCATTAGTGCCACAGTTGCTACCTGTAACATTCATAAACTTAATACAGTACTAGGCGAAATGTCCACGCTATCCATGAATCTGTGTGTTTGATACAGAAGACAGTGAGGTGTTCAGCCACAAAAATCTTCGCTCATCAGCCCAATGATGTCAAGAATGTAACAAAATATACATGCCCAATGTCTTGTCACGTTTCTCTCCGAAAAACTATACTATAAATGGAATCTTAGTTCTTTGCATATTTCAATGAAGCATTGTATTTACGAACAATGTAACTTGCAGATAAAGATGCTCCTATCGCCCTCCGGAAGACATTCTCTAACGTCAAGTGTGTCCTATGCCCGCGGTGGAGTGGCTGACCGCCCTAAGACGTCTTGTTGCGGAGCGCACGGTTGCTCGAGTCCTACCTCGGGCGCGCGCGCGCGTATGTGTGTTCTCCTTAGTATAAGTTAAAGTACTTTGTAAGCCTAGGGACGAATAACCGCAGCAGTTAAGTCCCTTAGATTTACAAACATTCGAAGATTCTGTTCCATTAACATTTTAACTAATACAAACAGCACCACCACTCACGCCTAAGATTGGTCAAGGGTATCATTTATTTACCACCTGTCCCCACCGCCGTACTCAGAAATGATGAAAAACATAGAATGAAACAATTTTATTACACTGCCTTTTTATGGTAATTATTAATATAGAAACTCGTTTTCCGTGTAATATCCTTACTGGCAATTACCGACAACGCATCTGGCAGCAGGATGTCTTACTAGCCCTAGTAGTTTAGTCCCTGCCGAGTGTATGTACAAAAAATAAAATAATAACGTCTTCTCCTTTCAGGTGTGGTGATATTAATGTTTCAACACTGGTTACCCTGAAATAGCGCGAAAAAAAAGTTTGTAAACCTATTGGGTTAAACTGATAAGGTCATCAATCTCTAGATTTAAACTACATAAAATAACTTACGCTAACGACAAACACACACCGAAGCCTGATGGAGGACTCGAACCTCTGAGACAATGGCCGCCAAGTCTGCAGCATGATGCATTAGACAATCCGGCCCTTCCGCGAGACAGTGTAGCTTCCCTCGGCCAAACAACGAAAGTTTCACTGTGCAGTGGAGAACGCACGAATCTGAAACTTCCTGGTACACTAAAACTGTGTGCCGTACCGAGATTAGAACCTGGCTGCCTCGTGCAAGCGCACCAGCGACTGAGCATCCAAGCACTTCCGCCAGTGGCTCAGATCCTACTTTCGGCATACCTTGCTCAAAGGGGAGAAAGGATTATATTCCTTAAAAAACTTGTTATAAATTTAAAGAAGGTACGAACATTTAAAAGGTGCCGTTTTTGATTACCAAACCATCAGAATATTATCCTCATTGTGTGTCAATCTAGTCGAGTGGAGACTTTAACTTCAGTGGCACTCCTAGCTCGACCCTAAGGTGGTAAGCTCTGTGCCAAATTTCCACCCTCTGCCTTTCATTTCATCCATTAAACAACCTATACACGACAATGCCTCGCAAGAATTTAACCAATCCAGAAGATTATAAGGTCAGGAGAGCGGCACTATTTGGTTATTGGAAAACGACTTCCTCCATCTTCTTATAAAACATAAGCAACAGTCACTTGCGCCTGAGCTCCAGCTACATATTTTAGTTTTTTTCTGTGTATATACATGTGGCGTCTGTTCCGAGAGAACAGACGTCACTTCTGATCCTGCAGTTGTTATTATTTAATATTCATAGAATATATGACATCAACTGCGATTGGGCAAAGCTGAAAATGTGTACCCAGCCGGTGTCTGTGTGTCGCGACATGTACGTTGTCACCCACGCCGCGCTTCTGCCTCGGCATTTGGTGAGAGGGAAAGCGCGAGAAAACAAACACAGCTGAGAAATTAAGGCAAAGAAACAGCCTGACAAGAGGAAGTTAATTTGAAAAGGCGCCCGCCGGGCGAGCTTCGTTAAATATTAAAACGCCCCGGGGAGAGCAGTCCCCGAATAGAATTAAATAGGGAGAGCGTGGTTTTATCAATTTAACTTTGTTTTCAATTCATTTCTGAATAATCCATAATGATACTGCAAAGAGACGGGCCGAATCAGAGACGGCGTCCGCAAAAGGGAATATCATTTAGCGCGCATCAATAATTACATAAATAATTATGCCGTGCCGACGCTAATGAAGAGCCGAACAGAGCGCAAATAGCAAAATCATTAACATCGCCATTCGTAAACAGAATATCTGCTTTTGCCGCACGCGCGGCTAATAAGTAAGCGGAATTAATTAAAATCCCTTCAAATGCGCGGAGCACCGCCCGGTGCTCACAGTTTACACACGGCCGTGTCCGCAGCGCATGTGAAAACACCGATCCCCATTAATTAGCAACTGCTGCATCACCCTGTTTTGCGGCGCTTGAAAAACTGCACTGTCGATGGAGTAGGGCTCTAACGCACTAGGTCTTCTTTCTTTCACTTTCACCAGAACTCTGCGCTCCACAATGAAATCCTGTTTTAACTAGTTTCGTAAGAAATAAGTTTCTTTACTTGATTTCCCTACCGATGTGCCGCGCGTGAAGAGCCGTGTGCTCTAAGGCGCCTTGTTGCGGAATGCGCTGCCGTTCCCCGTCGGAGGTTCGAGTCCTCCTCGGGCATATATATATATATATATATATATATATATATATATATATATATATATATATATATATAATCTGTGTGTTGTCCTTAGCGTAAGTTAGTTACAGTTGTCTGTAAGTTTAGAGATCGACGACCACTGAAATTAAGTCCCATATCTTCACAAACACTTTTCCTAACGATGTACAGAGGTGAAAAGTTGTTTCAAAAGACTTATTCAAAAACGAAAAAGGAGTGAAACGAAAATATAGCTGCCCGTTAATGACAGTTGTAGAAATAAAGTGCTCTTGTAATTAATTAGCAAATGTTGTCAGGCAAAAAAGATATTTTGTGGTAAACCACCATGTACCGTCGTCTAAAATACGAACTTTGGTGCAAGGTCTCTACCCAGCATACAATGAGCGTTCGTAGAAACGAAAACGAAATTTCTTTCCTGTCAAATTTGTAAATCACATCATATGAGCTGTTTAATTACTGAAACATTTAACACATTTTTTATTCATGCAACAGGTAACACGGCTACAACTTGTAAAGAAAATCCTAGTTGAATGAACATGGCCGTAGTCGTTGCGTACTCGCATGATACGTGGGGGTCTGGACCATCGACGCTACATCATTATATTCCAAAATAATTTTATAGGAACAAAGGCAGGTCAGCCCTCGGTATAATCTTTGCAGTGATGAGCCACCTTGCAAAATGAAGGAGCTTTGTAAAGGCGGCGGCATGAAAAGGCTCCACTGCTAGTTCAAATGTTTGTATAGCTTATGGGACTTAACTACGGGGTCATCAGTCCCTAAACTTAAAAACTAGCTAAACCTAAGGACGGCACAAATATCCATGCCCGAGGGGGGATTCTAAACCCCGACCGTAGTGGCCGTGCAGACCGTGACTAGAGCGCCTCAGTCCCTTCGGCTACCGCGGCCAGCCCACTGCTAGTCACACCTAAAGATCACACAACCATCAATGCCACGCAAACTGACAATACGCTCGTTGACATGTATTTCATCCGATTTACGTTTGAAGCACTGTCAAATAATTTCAATAAATGACTATGCCTATAGGCTTAGCCTATGATATACCTCTCCAAACATTCCTTTTTATTTTTTTATCAATGGCGTCAAAAAGCAATCGAAAGAACACGCGTAATTCATAACTTTAAGCCAGCTTCGGAAGCCGTTACGGAACAGTTGAGGTAGCTACAGTTCCACCAGGATTTTACAGACGAAAGTTAACTATTGTGATTGCCTCGTGGGTAACGCGTACAGAAATAGTTTTGGTAGTAAAGATTTTAAACTTTTATCCTGGGGACGCCCTGCGCGTCACTAGATTGTTAAACATGGTGCGACAGCTGGTCGTACTTACCGCGCTCCGCGCACGTACATCAGAATTATGGCGCTGGCGTAATTTTTGCGTCAGAGCAGCACCGTTTTGGGTGGACACGCGCGCCGCGGGATAAGCTGTGATGAGCCTTTGAGCCGGCTTCCGGCGCAATCCCCCCGTGTTCGATAGCCGTGTAAAATACACAAATAATGGAGGCTTTTACTCGGCTAAATCTCGCTTCAGCCCCCCCCCCCCGGCTCGGCCGGTAATAATAGACGCGGAATTTAAATCTTCTTTCCGGACGCGCTTAACCCCCGGTAGGCCGTAAGGAATTAGAGACGCGATAAATCCAGTTGACGTCACGCGCTACAGCTAATGAGGCACGCTTTAAAGCTGACACACATTTATTTGTACGAGCTCTTCCTTTTTTCCTTTCTTTATTATGCTATCGCGTAGCTATTCAATTAGCTCAAACGTTGCTACAAGTTGTGTCTTATTTCACCCGGCAACGCCTGTGGAACTTTAAGCCTTGCAGCAAATAAAAAGCGGCTTATGCGACGGGAGAAGAAGCGTAATCAATTTCTGCACCTCCTACCCGCTGCCACATGTCAATTTCGTTTCATTAATACACTTTCCCCGCCTTCTTTTCTATACTGGTAGGTTTAATAATGGAGTCATCAAAAAACTTTGCACATAAATTCACATCACGACTCTCTAACAGTACAAGGCAGGGATGTTTGATGTAATTTAGCTATGACTAACCATGGTGTTTAACCTATCATCCGTTAGTTCATTCCCTGCCCCCTCTCCCTCCTTCCCCATTTATTTTCATCTTCTCCAACTCTTCTCTCAGTCCATGTCGTCCTCAATTGTATAAAATTTGGTAGTGGTCGGTAAAAAGTGTTGACGTTCACTGAAAGGTCCCTCCGCCATGCACCATACGGTGGCTTGCGAAGTATAAAAACGTCCCCCCACGGAAACATGCAGAGGGTACATGTGTCTGTCAAATGGTTTACAAGTCTTTTGAAATGTAGCCTTTTCTGACCGGACGAAGTGAGAGTGAACAATTTCTCTTTTATTAGAAAGTGGCAATTTACAAGCACACGTTGTGCAGGTGTACACACTGAATTTGTTGTTTTCAAGTAAGTTAAAATATAACGACGTTTAAAGAGCAAAATGTCTACGGAGAAGTAGGTCTAAGTAAAGAACAAACTTCGTGATATTCAAATATCTCGACTGTTACAGCGCACTGAAATAAATGGCGCTGTTTAAGATTTGTGCTGGACTTGGATTCGAACCCGGATTTCTCGATACGCGTCAGCTGTCAGCTTAACCAAATAGGCTATCAAACCACGCATGCCGTCCTGCCGAAAGTCTCTACTTGTCGCACACTACGACTGTAGTGCCCTTTAATTCCTCTTGCTCGCACCACTAACTGTATTTGTAGATCCGCAAAGAAAATTGTCATTTACCCGTTGGAGTACCCGTTGTAATTACAGAAATATCACAGAAAGAAGAGACGCCGTAACCAAAAGAAAAAAATCACTGACGTGTTTTACGGCCCACTTTAGATTTGTAGTTTTATAAGTTTTTTGCAAACATTTTGGACAAAAATAATAATCTAAATAACAAAAAATTTATTAATAAGAGTGTCTGAAACCCTATTAGGAAAAAAAAAAAAATTAGGGAGCAGCTGGTTTCGAACCACTGTCCTCCAGCGTCACAGTCCAACGCGTTGCCCACTACGCTATTTTTTGATCTACGTGTTCTTTGGCTCAGCTTCTTTATTACAGAGGACGTTCAGCCCTCTGACCGGGCGCGCTGAGCCATGGCGCCCGGCGACTACAGCTGACAGTTACGGATTGTGTTCTCTAATCTTATACTATTGATAGTGATTAACCGACGCTAATATGGCATTTGTAGACACTAGATTATCATTTATCGTACGAAGGACGACGTGTTTTTCTTTTTTGTTAATTCTTCAGTGCGCCATTGCTTTGAAATGACAACGTGTAAGTTACAATAAGAAAATCATCAAAAACGCAACGCAAGATGGCGTATGCCACAAGAGAGTTCTAATAAATATTCCTTCAAACCGTCTTGATTGCAAATTTTTTATTAGTTAATGACGCGTTTCGCCCTTTAGCAGGGCATCTTCAGATTATAATGCGCTCTCCGTGGTATGACACCGTAAGTTGTTATTGCGGTGTTTCTATTTTCCTGGAATGTTTTTTGGTTTTCCTTGTGGCCCTTAATGGAAGCATTCCAGGAAAATAGAAACACCGCAATAACAACTTACGGTGACATACCACGGCGAGCGCATTATAATCTGAAGATGCCCTGCTAAAGGGCAAAACGCGTCATTAACTAATAAAAAATTTGCAATCAAGACGGTTTGAAGAAATATTTATTCTAACTGATTGCTGTTGTACACCATGGATTGGAAATCATTTCAAGAGAGTTCTGGGCGAAGAATATCACGTGACATCTGCGAACTGCTGGTTTTCGTTAATTCAATGAAAGGTGTCAAAACTCCGTTATTTTCGCAAATATCTCTCAAACGATACGAGATATGAAAAAAAAACTATGGGAACGAAGTTGTAGAGAATTTTCTCCTCTATAAATTCGGTTATTCAATTTTCGTGTCACATGCATGGTTAAGCCGTTATTTTCATTTACATTTCGAGTTGCCAAAAGACGATCGAGTGTTACTACCGTAACCTAAAGTGGGCCAAAATGTGCTTTTTGATTTTGCTGTGGAGATTTGCAGACCAAGCCCATTACTGGTGTTTCGTCGTTGTGGTTAAGTTATCTTTACCCAGGCAGGCAGGCAGGAACCGTCGATTGTGCAGGGTGGAGAGAGGAGCTAGCTAAATAGCAGATCTGCGGCCGCGCTTCTGCAGCTGAATAACGGAGCGCGCTACCGGCAGTTGTGGCCGCTGTTTGGCGAGCAGCAGCCCAGGGCATAAATCGCGGCGTTAGCCGAGCCTTTCATTCCGCTCTATTAGCGCAACTAATTGACATTCCGCCACGTGAGTTACGGCCCTTCTTTGTCAGCCGCATTGTGAGGCCGCTGTCGCGTACCTTTTGTGCACGACTGTCAGCGCACACTGGATGCTGCAGTTCGGGTGCTGCTCCACTAGAGGGCCACAGGACCAGCGGCGCGTCACGCGCTACTGCACAATTACTCACGTGATCCTCCAGCAGACTTGAAAAAAAAGTCATCGCGTTCTGCAAAAAGAACTGGGGAATTATAAATCTGTAGGATTCAAACGCCATGTTTGGAAAGAACTCTTAGATAATGTCGTGGGAAAGGCGAAGCAGAGACTGCGTTTTATTGGCAGAACCCTTAATACATGCAACAGGACTACAAAAGAAACTGCATACACTACGCTTGTCCGTCCATTTTTGGAGTATTGCAGCCCAGTGTGGGATCCTTATCAGGTGGGGTTGACGGAGGACAACGAAAGAGTCCAAAGAAGGGCAGCTCGTTTCGTATTGTCACGATACAGGGGAGACAGCGTTACGGAAATGATATAGGATCTGGGATGGGAATCATTACAACAACGTCGCTTATCGCTGCGGCGTGGGCTACTAGCGAATTTCCAATCGCCAACATTCTCCTCCGAATGCGAAAATATATTGTTGACTCCCACTTACATAGGTAGAAATGATCATCAGAATAAAATATGAGAAATCAGAGCTCGAACAGAGAGATTCAGGTATTCTTTCTTCCCGCGCGCTATTCGAGAATGGAATGGGAGATAAATAGTATAATTGTGGTTCGATGAACCCTCTGCCAGGCACTTAAATGTGATTTGCAGAGTATCCCATGTAGATGTAGAATGAAACATGTCAAACTCTGGTCGCGTCATGAAAAAACTAAAGATAGGATGACGGACGACATCGTACGTGTTCACACGAGGATAGTTCGTTTTGTATTACGAATATCACGGATATGATATGCGAACTGGTGTCGGTATCATTAAAACGAAGTTTTTTTTGTTGCGGCTAGCTCTTTCGATAACTTTGAAACACAAACTATCTCTTCCGAATACGAAAATATGTCATACACGCCCACGTATATAGAGAGCTACGGAGATGTTACTTTCTTCGAACATACTACAGTGGAGTGGCTGAAAAATAGTTGGAAGGTGTTTGGATGAATCTTCTGTCAAGTACGTAACCCCGCGTTCCAGCGTTGTCGCACAGGTGCGGATGAAGCGACTAAACCACTGCCGTCTGCGGCGATCCTCTGAAGGGCGCCACTTCTGGATTTTCGTGATCGTCTCGCAGGGTTACCGACACCACTGGGCAACAATGCGAAGTGAAGATGGCTAAAGGCAGATTACTATCCGTGGCAGGTAACAAGCGACAAATTGGTTCGCCGAGTATCCAACGATGCAGAGCATTTTTTACTTCGAATCGTGCATTAACATTCCACAATGTGACGTAATTAGCTACGCGACACCGAAATGCGGAAGTACAGAGGGGAAAACCACTACGTGAATCGTGCAGTTGTTTTTTCCCGAAGAGGACCGCTGCAATAACTGCCGATAACCCGGTATTGGGTGTTTCATAACAATGTGAACTAATACTAAGATGATTTTATTCAATGGAGTTCAAAATTTTATATAGACTTCACATACAAAAAATGCCTAGATCGTATATTTTATTTCATACTTTATTAAGTGACTAGTTTCGACAAGTTGTCATTTTCAAACGTAAAATTAAAATTATAAATCTGTATAAAACCTTTCGAAGGCACATGCATCAGAACAGAAACCAGATGCATGTGCCTTCCAAAGCTTTTATACAGTTTTATAATTTTAATTTTACGTATGAAAATAACTTGTCGAAACTAATTTCGTAATGAAGTATGAAGTAAAATATGCGATCTAGGTGTTCTTCTATGTGAAGTCTATATAACATTTACAGATCGCGCCCCCTATTCGATTATGTCGAATGTTGGGGATTCAAAATGTTCAAATGTTTGTAAATCTATCGGACTCAACAGCTGGGCTATTAGTCCGTAGCTTACAAACTAATTAAACTAAGGTAAACTAACCTAAGGACTACACACACACACACACACACACACACACACACACACACACACACACACACACGCCCGACGGCGCCACAGTACACGGCTACTTCGCTGCGGCATTCAATGGAATGTTGGTTATCACTGTCCATGAAGATGTGTGTATAGTTCAGTTTTCGGCTGAAGGGTGTAAATCCCAGTACTGTAGATAATTTACAGGGAACGCTATCAATTTTATTTGAGCACAAGAATACACACACACACACACACACACACACACACACACACACACACATTTTCGGTACTTTATCTGCGATCTTGTTTATTTCATGTGGCGGTAACCATTTCGCTCCTTGGAACATAGTATACTCTTTGAGACGTTAATTAAGCTACCTTTTTGTTATTGTATGATTTCTTTTTTCAACATGCTGCAAGCTGAAGGAATGATGTATCATATGCGCGCGTTTCATCTAAGGGACCAAACTACTTTGGTCATCAGTCCCTAGACTTACAAACTACTTTAACTTAACGCTAACGGCAACACACAAACCCATTCCCGGGGGAGGACTCGAATCTCCGACGCCAACGGCCGCGCAATCCGTAACGTGGCGCTACAGACCTCAGTGCCAAATGCGAGTTCAACAGTGTAACACTCGCTGTCTGCTGTTATCAGCAACCTACAGTTTTATATTATATTTAACAGCTGTTAATAATCACCTGTCCATAGACATTTTTTATATACTGCATGTTCTTAGGAAACACCCTGTAGAAAACAATTCAGAATGTGCGAAAGCGGAACGAGTAAGCTCGCACTGAACCAAAATAACCAGGAAAAACTTACTACAACGACTAGGAAAAATAACGAACAAGCGTGGGTAAATTATCTGTACTTGCCAGTATTTAAAGGTACTGAGGGCTTTGCTAGGAATAAAACAGTATGATTAAATATTCCACATGATTTTCAAATAATACTAGAAGGTAATCTCGTCAACAATAAAGTGAGAATTCACTACTTAACAAAGCAGTATGATCACTGTATCTGCACAGAGATACATACACGCCCTGGTATTAAACATACGTACTCATGAATTTATATTCCCTATAAAAGTATTAGGTTAAGTCCGTGATCGATTAAAAACATAAGGAAAATATTGCCGAATTAAACATGTGTTAATGGCCGCGTGGAATGGGCGAGCGCTCTACGCCCCCCCCCCCCCCCCTGCTGCTGGGCGCGCCGTTGCTCCCCGTCGGAGGTTCGAGTCCTCCCCGGGTATGGGTGTGTGTGTGTGTGTATTGTTCCTAGGTTAGTTGAAGTATTTGTACGCCTAGGGACTTATTGTCACAGTGTGTAAGTCGCATACATTTGAACGGGTTAACGATTGTGCTGTATGCTGGAGCGCAATAAACCGCTCTACAAGTGACTCGCTAACATAAAGAAAACTACGGTGGAAACGTAAACAAGTACATGAACATATTTGCGGTTAGCTTCACGGTAAGCTGACGCAGTCATAACTGGTAGGAAGTTATCCATAACACAACTCTGCCGAGCGACTGACTGTGAGCGGCTTTCCTGCCATCTGTCGGCAGCCCGCCGCAGCAGAGCGCCCGCGACAGCTGCTACCATCTGGCGGCACTGACACGCACCGTGTTGAGGTAGCGTTTGTTTCCACACCAACCAACACGTGCGCTCGCCGCCGTCTCTTGCCTTCTCCCCATTTTGCACACCATGGTTATGATACATGGTACTGTACTGTAGCGGCTAGAGGAAACGAGCGTTATCTTGTGAAGACAAATTAAAACAAATACAGTGTCCCTTCAGCACCCTATGAGCACAGCCTTTTAATTTTTTCATCCATTCTTCAATATATTTTACGGAAATACGAAGTAACTGAGGAAATGTTTATACAATCAAAACCGCAAAAGTGTTCCATCTAAATACAGATATCTGTCGTTAAACACTAATTTTCACGCGTAGATACTGATTTCCAACCTTAAATTCAGAATGCGAGTTTGTGGCGTAATTAAGCATTGCATTACTGAATACATGAAGTTCACTCACTCACTCACTCACTCACTCAGTCACACACACACACACACACACACTGACTGACTTCTATTATGCTTTCTCACATTAATTTTGCCTGAAATGTAGTTACGAAAGCGAATAAGTTAGACATTAAAATTATTTAGCTTATAATAAATTATATATACTGCTTATAAAGTTACTAATTTTATTGACATCTAACGGTTGTCCATATATTTCAAATCTATGGGACTTACCAGCTGTGGTTATCAGTCCCTAGGCTTACAGACTACTTTAACTTATACTAAGGGTAACAAATACACCCAAGCCCGAGGGAGGACTCGCACCTCCAACGGCGAGCAGCCACTCCACCGCGGCCAATCAGCCGCAAAGAATCTTCGTTAGCAAACGAACAAAACCATCACCCAAACTTAGTTTTAGTTAGTCTAACAGCTTCCAGCTGTTTTCTGTATATAGAGGGATAACGTTACAGTAAAGGTTTAACTCGTGGAAGGTTTTAAGGTTAGAAACTACGTACATGTCTTTATCAGCTTAATTCACACCGTGCAAATTATCTATCCTTACTCATACATATAAAATGTGGACTGGGTATGGGAAAAAAAGCTTTCCTGGAGAAAACAGGAAGCCTTTACTGAAGGTATTTGACTGAAGTGTAGCCTTACACGGTAGTGAAATGCATACAATAATCACTTCAGACAAGAAGAGAAGAACACGTTGTGAAAGATTGGGCTATAGAAGAATGCTGCGTATTATATGGCTGTATTTTATTACGAGGAAATACTGATTTCAATATGGGGAAAATAATGTATGCCACGACGCAACGAAAAGAAGCACGGCTGACAGGACAGGACACGCATCCACTTAGTTGACTGTTTAGTAACGAGAACAGAGTAGAGACTCGAAACTAAGTAGGGAGGCCACAAGACTAAAACAAGAAGCAGGATGGTAAGTGGAAAGTTGCATAAAACCATCTTCAGAGTTATTGGCCTCAATATCGTACTTGAAGAATGAGAGTACCTGGCGACTTTAAAAGAAACATTTATAATTTGAGGGTATTAAACATAAGGCAAGGCACTGAATTGAAATTTGTACTGTGACCGGGATTCGAGCCCGGGACCTCCTACGTACTAAGTAGGCGCTTTAGACCGCTCAGCAAACACAGCGTTGGGGACAAAGCGACTACACGGCCTGTCTTCAAAACACGTCTCCTTCCACACCACAAACTTTAATTCTGCCTCAATGTATAACGAGAGAATGTTGTCTCAAGGTAATGTTCTTAACCCAGATGATCCTGACGTCCTTCCAGAAGGATGTTGTCTTTTTTTTTTTTTTTTTTTTTTTTTTTTTTAAAAAAAACAGTTAAAGTAAAATTTCCTTTTGGCACAAAACACTCCCACCAACATCGGACCGTCATTAGAATGTCGATCATTGACATGCAAATACTAACAAACATTTTTATCACGTTATTCTACGTTAGTCACCTTTCAAGATAGGGATTCAGAAGCAACGTATGAGTTAGCTCATGATTTTTGGGTGTGTAAGTACTTACACATCATTTTTATTTTTATTATTCAGAAACATAAGAATGGCTTTACAGTTAAAATGACATATCTAACATGTAATATTAGTATTTTCATTTGTACTTCGTTTCAGAAGGACGGCCTATTATGCCGAAACTAAGGCTGCAATTAGTGTAAAAGCAATGTTGCAACATTTAAAGGATCTATTACAGATGTAATAAACCATCTTTTAAAGTAGAAGTAACCCAAAAAATAATTCAGGAACATCTGGGTTAATTTTGGTTACGTATCGCCAAACAAAAGATTGTGTAACTGTGAAAAATTCCAGGAAGTGGGCGTTTCGCCTGGGCATTAAAATTTATTGTGGACTATTCCTTGGCGTAACCGTCGCTGCTCGGAGTGCGAAAAACCACTCCGAAAAACCTCACACGTCATTCACCCTGTTTACATGGGCTCCCAAAACCGGATTTCGTAAACCGATTTCCCAATTCCGCTTTTGGTTGGTCATGTAAACACTCCAAAATCGATTCTGGAAATCCGCTTCTCCAAAGCGGTTTTCCAGTTCCACAATCGATTTTCGTGTCCATGTAAACGCAACCGTTTTTGAAGCGTTCTTGGCTTGTCAGATTGTGTTTTCTTCTTGAGAATTTTCGGCACCTTTGGAATGAGTGATGTTTTCTAATGTGAAATAAAAGTATAAATATTAGAGTGAACATAAATCTGTGTATTTAAATAGAGAAAAATAGTGATTGTGCTGACTAAATAAGGCATTGAATCAGCTGTTTTTCAGCCGCCATGTTAAGTGATCTAGGAAATCCGATTCAGGCTGTGCCATGTAAACACGACACGCAAAAACGGTTTACGAAAATCGGTTTTCGTCTTCCGGAAGATGTGTTGCACGTAAACGTAGTGCGTGAGCGGCCACGCGTGCTCTGCGCATTATTGCGTACTTAAGACCTTTGCGCCCGTACAAACGCGGAAGTTCACACTGCTGTAGCAAGATACTTCCTTGACATGCCTATCTGCACCTCTGCCGCCTAGTGTCGCAATTTGTCGTTTGGCAGCAGAAAAACATTTTATCGTTACTCGAATGGACCAATAATGTATTGGCTCGTGCGCTGGCCAGAAGAGCAAGGCGGTGGAGTTGGCGGCTAGTACTGCAGCGGTGCGCGGTGAAACGCCGGGCCGGCCTTCTCGCCCTCATAAGCGCGCTGGTGTCGCAGCCGCCAGAGTTGAGCAATTTTCCGCGCTCTTTGCTGGAGGAGCCACTCCACGGGCTCATTTGGCGCTGAATATGGCGGCCCCAGAAACCAATAACCGCCCCCGCCACCAGCACCAGCACTGCGGGCAGCCGACGCCAGGCCAGCCAAGGCATGTAGTCACCTCGTCCTGCACAATTCTCGCTGTCGACAGTGTTTCTGGGGGCGTGGAGAGGGTGCCGGATTGATATCGTAGCAGGGACGCAGGTCAAGCACCGCACACAGTTCGCACTGCCAAGACGCATGTCTTAGGATCGCCATTGTCTTCTGGGAGCCAGCATTCAGGTACTTTACAATGCTGCTCATGATCACTAGTTGCGGATAATAACCGGATGTTCTAGTAATGCCTCTTACTTGTACAAACATGACATGGAGACTGGAATCAGAGACTTAAATGTCTATTGAGACACGTGAATACAAAGCGGTTCTGCCAAATCTACCACAGGGAGTTTATTCAAATGGGGAAGGTGGGCATGGAAGTTGGTTGTCGTGGCAATTTTTTTTCGTACAACTTTAATGTTCAAATGTTTGTAGATCCATCGGATCAAACTGCGTGGTCATCAATCCGTAGCTTACAAACTACTTAAACCTAGGTAAACTAACACACACCCATGCCCCAGAGAGGACTCGAACCTCCACGGCGATCAACCGCGCGCTCCGCAGCGAGGTGCTTTAGACCGCTCGGCTACTCCACCGCGGCTTACAACTGTAAGGCATCCTTATGAAAACATACTATGACCAGAAAAGTTTCTCAATGTGGCCTCTCCCAAACAACATTCTAGACTCGTTGATACCTCGCAAAATCGGCAAATTTGCTCAACGTATATTACTTTCTCAGCAGGGTTCTTTCCAAACTCTGGAAGTGTTTGCAACGCGCCGTACTAATTCCGAAATGCTACTGGTAGGTGCATCCTATATCAACCAGTTCTTGCAGCTCAATCTTGCGTGTTCGTAAGTTTTATCTGTATTCAAGAAGCTGAAGCCTCTGTGTCACTGAATGTGTTTAATCTACCCCTACTTAAGTTGTAAAATTGCCTTCGGAAGCTTAAGCAGACAGTACCACGAAACAGAGGTGTCTAATCATTCAGCTTATGTAGGCCACAGCCGGCCGCGGGGACTGAGGCACTCCAGTCACGGTCTGCACGGCCACTACGGTCGGGGGTTCGAATCCCCCCTAAAGGCATGGATATTTGTGCCGTCCTTAGTGTTAGCTACTTCATAAATAGTTTGTAAATTTACGGACTGATGACCCCGTAGTTAAGTCCCATAAGCTATACAAACATTTGAACATTTGATGTAGGCCACAATATAAGAAGAGGATGAGGATTTGTGGACGATCCTATACTTAGCAAATAAATAAATAAAAATTAAACCAACTGAGACTAACCCTTACATGTTTCATTTTTCCGCGAGATATTTTGCTATCCCTCACTTCTAGCTCGCGTTTTAAATAGTTTCCATCTTACTCGTCTCCAGCCGAATCTGCATTTATATTGCTAATTATTGTAAAGCTCATAAACACACCCAGAAACATCAGGAAAACCCAAATAACGGCAGCAAAAATGTTTAGAAATAGCCGCTACGTGTCATATGAAAATGCTCTAAGAGTATGAATCCATGGGTAGCCATTTCCCAACAGTCGCTGTCGCTACGACACATATCGATCAAGAACGCCTGCAGTTTGGATGTAATATGGACACAACCATTTGCCCATACATGTAATTTACAAATTTTGGGGAGGTTGTTATATGTTACGAATCTTTTTACATTATCGATATTTTATGGATCCTTCTTTTATTATTTTCAGATATCCGACGAAAGAAGACTGTACGCCCTTCTTTATTTTATAAGCGAATTCTATGTACACTTGCACAACTTACTTTACTTTCCTGTTATACGAAATTCAACAACGACATTGTCCAGTACAGGCTTTTCATTACTTCCGTGTTATCTCCCTCCCCTTCAACCCAATGAATAAATTTAAAGATGCAGAAATATCATCTGTCGTAGCACCGATAGAATCAGGTCTGTATCATCAAGTAGATACCTTTACGAGTAGATACGGGCACCGTACAATACTGATGTCAGACTGTTGCGGCGCCGGCACCTGTTCGTAATTCACCGTCACAACAAAGGAAGCGTTTATTCATTAGATCGCGTAGCGGCAGCTCGCGATAACTGTTTAATGCATACGAAATGCGAAGCGGCTGCGATTATCTCGTCGGATTAGGCGGCCGGTAGCAGCGGTGGCCGCTCAATCTGTAACGATTAGCTGTCCAGGCGGCGCGCTGACGGATGCCTCTCGCGACGCAACTCGCCGACCATATAATAACCGGCCAGCAGTCGTTTTTCCTGCCACGCGCTTTATAGGCGGAGTCCTCGCAGGGTGCGGGTGGCCACTTTGCCTCTCCTGCCAGACTTTTTTTGTACACACATTTTTCGTGTGTCGCCGGTTTTATTTGATACGGACCGCGGCCGCCGATGGGAAGAGATCCGCAGCAGCTGCAGTCGCCGTGATGTATGTCACGGGCGGCGTAAAAAAGTGTATGGGGAATATGGAGGGCGCGGTGCGCGGGTTTTATATGGGCGGTCGCCTGCTGCATTATACATGGCCGCGGAAACGCGCCTGCCCACTGCAGACCTCGGCCGAGATCACTAACTGCCGAGCGAGCACCCAGCACCACGCGGGAGAATCAAAAGAATGAATCCTCTATTCTGCGTGGCGACACCCACGTTTATTCTGGCGACTATACTCTGCTTGCTGCCTTACAGTGTGTGCCCGGAAAATTTTTCGTCACCGTCCTATTTTGTGTTACTGTCATGACTTGTTCGCGGTGAGATCGATGATTGCTGTTAAGTCTCCTTGTGAGTTCTAATCTCTTCAGTATTATCTTCACGACTTTTTCGCAACGAAAACTAGATGGGATCATCATACTATTTGATTCTTCCACGAATTAATTGTAATAAGAAATTACTTCGCAATACAAAACGTCTGTTGCAGCGTAGGCCACTTACATCGATTGAGCATCTTTGTGACGACTTACCTTTAAAAGGAAGTTCTGTCCTGTGCTGCTCAAATCAAATGTTTATATGTAGCGGTGGAGTAGCCGAGCGGTCTAAAGCGTCTTGCTGCGGAGCGCGCGGTTGCTAGCCGTGGAGGTTAGAGTCCTTCCTGGTGTGTGTGTGTGTGTGTGTGTGTGTGTGTGTGTTTTTGTTCTTAGGTTAGTTTTCCTAGGTTTAAGTAGTTTGTAAGCTACGGACCGATGACCACGCAGTTTGGTCCGATAGATGTACAGACTTTTGAACATTTGAAATGTTTGTAAACCTATGGAAACAAACTCCTACTGTCATGTGTCCTTGAAGTTACAAACTAACTTACGCTACGTGTAAAACACACACACACACACACACACACACACACACACACACACACACACACAGATACTCATGCTCGAGGGAGGACTCGAAAGTTCGGCGGAAGCGGTCGCGCAATCAGTAGTATGGAGCCTTAAACCGCGCGGCGGATCTTGTGCACTTCCTCAATCAACCCTACACCTGCAAGACTGACGAGTAATGGCGAAGAATTGATCGTATGAGAGTTTTGAAATCTACCTTGTTTGTGGGAGGACTGAACTTGATGTTGCTTCTTCCAGTCACTCGCAGTCTGGAATCGGTCTTATAACCGATTACTTTTATATGGTAGTTGCACTTTAAATTATCCCCATACGAAAAGTCCTCGGTATTTATTGGATTGCAATTATTGTTCTACGTTGTTATAAGCCGCGACGTACATCGATAAAAGCTTTATGTTTCTGGGATGTTTATCAATCTCGTCGTCAGAAACTAAGTCCGTGTGTGGGGGAGGGGGTGTCAATGTCGTTCTATAACGTACTTCTATTAATTTTTGCTAGTGAAGTGACGGTGACCTAGGTCGACATTTGCATCCTGAACTGCGAGTTATGCACAATGAAGATAGTCAAGTTGTTGTTCTCTTCTCTTCCTGCGCTAAAAATTCACCGGGCTACAATTACGCAGCGGAAAGGAAAACGAAAACCGAAATCACAACCAGTGTTCCCTTAGGTATTGACTTTTATCTTCCGTGTAACTACTCCGTTCCCCGTGCCCAAACCCCAGAAACCACCACACATTATAGATCATGTCATTGTTGAATTTTACGATGTACATCAGACTTTCTACAGTTCTAGTAAGACAAAGAAAGACTTAATAATTGGTAGCGTTCGACCGTGTTATGTCCCATACACGTTCAAGCTCATGGCCGAAATTTGACAACCTGATAAATGAACGTTGTCACTAGAAACGCGTTGCTGATTTGCGTGTAGGACATAAAACAGTTGATTCTATCTATTTTTGCGGTTAAAAAGCAATAACCGCCACTATGCATCTTTAAAATGGATAATACTGATAATATAGAAAAATACTGGAGTCAGGACACTGTGGTAGCTAACTATCGCAACTGTTAAGGACAATTCGCGTTATTTAGAAGCAGGTAATTCCGAACGGTGATGACCATCTTCAGTAATTGGAAACACAATTCGCGTCATTTTGAATGTGGCTGCGTCAATCAAGATACGTAATTACGTAGCTTGTACGGCGAACTACATACAAAATGACTGAAGTATACCACAAATCTTAAGATGGTTATCACGGAACGAAATTAACTCTTTGTGTTGAAGTAACTGTAGCCTTAAGATCTTCGTATCACCGGTAGAGATCATACACAAGGACAATTATTCTAATAGCACCACAACCCACAACGCGCCTAGAAATATATTCTTAAACTGCTCCTAGTGTCCTATATTAATTGTCCATCGAGCAATTCACAGCGTCTGCAGATTTTGCGTTTTTGACATAGAGGTCCTCAACAGTTTCTAGTTATACAGAAATGGATACAATCATTTTGAGATAAAAAATTTACTTTCGACCGACAATAAAAATGATTGCTGACCTGAGTGTCCAGGTTAACCCTTCTGTCAGCAATATCGGACACTTCAGTAGCTATACTGGCCACACTTTGGGTGTCGGTGACGATCTGTTCTGATGCCGAGAACTGGCAGGTTGATTAGCAAGACAATAGCTCATGATCAATTACCGGCCCCGTCTGGCCGAGCTGCTGGCGACAGGCGCGCAAATGTAATTTTAGTCGCACAGCGCACGCTTCTGTCCGCCAGCCAGTGGGCGGGGAACAATGACTCGTTTACCCGTCATTCATCATCGGGGATTCCTCCCCGTGACGTCCCTAGAAGCAACACGAAAATTGGCTTGTATTGTGACCTGATAGCTTATTCATGCGAGCCTTTCAGGCCGCTGGATTATAAGGGGGTTCGCCCTCGGCGCTTCCTTAGCCCACGCCCCCCAACCAGAGATCCAGTATGTTGATCGCTCGCGAGGCTTGTCATTTGGGTGTGGCTTCTATGCGGGGGCCGGCAGGGAGAGAAAGGGGTGCTACTTCCGTAATAACTATTCCCGCCTTTGACTTCTGTGGCTTCAATGGTATTAGGTGTCTCAATAGTATATACATTAAACACATCAAGCCTGTTATTAAAACAGGACAGCTCATTTCATGCAACTGCCTCTGAATACACACAATGAGAGTCACAGTTGACACACGCACTTCACATACGCAGAACAGGGTAAATGAGGTGCAGTTTTCATATTTTGCGTGTAACTGAAGTGAAGCGCAACAAGCATAGGACAAGGAAGAAAGAACGTATCTTCAAAGAACTTTTAAGATATTTTAACATACGTTTCATATATTTCACAGCGCATATAATCATACGTAGATAATGCAAATAATTTAATAAACACACTAAAAGCTGTGTTATCAATCAGCGTTCTGAAATTTACAGTGTGCTGATTCCAGAAAATTAGCCGCGGTGGAGTGGCCGAGCGTTCCAAAAAATGTTCAAGTGTTTGTCAAGCTTAAGGGACTTAACTGCGGGGTCATCAGTCCCTAAACTTACAAACTACTACTAAAGACGTCACAACCATCCATGCCCGAGGGAGGATTCCAACGAAGTCCTCCCTCGGGCATGGGTGTATTTTATGTCCATACCATGAGTTAGTGTAAGTACTTTGTAAGTCAAGGCACCGATGACCGCAGCAGTATGGTCCACATTTTTCACTTTCAGAATACCCTCCCACGTCACACACACATTCGCTTTGCCATGACAACATTTGTTTACTGGGTTTCATAAGATTGCTCGAGGCAAAGCTACGAATATTTAGCACGTGACATTTCGTAGTTTCAAGACAGCTGATCAGAAAATATCGAGTACAAACGTATGGCATAATTGCGTGGGAGTAGCCGAAGAGGACAAGTTACTACCATTCGACGTAAATTCGTTGACTTGAGTGCCTGTATCTAACACCAAAAAGAATTGCGGCATAAGTGGACCTACAGTTTAGTGGGGAATTAGGACACGTCTCATTCTTCACACATCACAATACTGACACGTGAGACCTGATGCAAAACAGAACAAAAGAATTCAGTATCACGTTAGGATTCCACCAGTGTTTTTCAACCTTTTCGAATATGCGACCCCTTCCAAATAAAAATATTCTAGCCACCCCTCCCCCAACCTCTTCAAGAACCATAAGGCAACAAATTTTATCTTTTTCCTTATGCTATAGCTTTCTTTTACATTCCTGGATGATTTTTTTCGGTGTCTTTTTCTAAATGGAACACATCTTCGTTTTACATAATTTTCGTCAGAAAATATCTATATTTGGTTAACCAATTGACGATTAATGTTACACAGGAAACTCCGTAATTTTAACAGAAAATAAATTTCACTGACGCACACGTTTTTGTATTACTGATGCCCTATTTGTTTTATGGTGCAAGTACTTCCTCCTGTGATGGCAAGACTCTGCGACCCACAGGTTGAAAAACACTGGATTAGACTACGACATCTCCAGTCTTAAATTCCACCACTAGACCACCACCACCAACACTGACTACATACAGAAAGTATAAACAAAACAACTGAAGATAAAAAAAAGAACTAGAATAAGTAGCATATTAGAGAGAAAAGTTGTAAATTAATGCGAGGAGTATTCGTACAAAATAAAAAGAGTGTGACGGAAGGGGAAAAATCGATTCAATACAGATATGTTGCATCGCGTTCGTCATTCAATTTAATCAGATCTGTTCAACGTCTAATTAAAACGACACAGTCTGAAAAACCGACCACTATGTACAAGTTTTCAGGAGTGTTACTCAAATGTAAATCTTTTATTCATTGTACTTTTCCGCATTTGAAATCCGTTTCTCCTGAACGAGTGAACAGTGTCTGTATGAAATTTGAAGAAGGAATGTATGAAGTGATGTTGCAGAGTTAGTACTACACCTGTTATCAAAGCAAAGTACGATGACGTAGGGGCAGAACGATCCTCGGAATAAACTGACTACTTCTGCCAACCATGCAACGTTACGCATGCCAGCACAGATGTTACAAGTACGTTGCGTGTCATTTCTCCGTCTCCTCAATTGTGTGAGCGCCAGACGGCAGTAATGAGACGTTGAGACAAATACGGGGACATTCGGCGGAGAGAGCGGCGGTGCATTTCACGGCTCATCTGGGCGGTGCGCGCGCATCGCACGAGACGTCGCAATCTTGGCGGCAGGCGAAGGCGTGTCGCCAAGCCGAAATCGATACAAAGCCAATTACGCCGCGCGCGCCATCAAAAAGGCACAGGGGGCGCCCGAATTCCTGCCAGCGGAAATCAAATTAGGAAGCCGGGGGCGAGAAATCAAACGAGCGCACCAAACACATCCCTCTGCACACCAACCACACGCTACAAGAGAAAGGAATGTGCTTTATAGCCGAAGTCTGTAGAAAAGGTAACAAGTAAGCAAACCAACACTGTGCGAACATTTTTCTCCTATATACGCGGGACGATCGGTAGATAACGCATTGTAACTCCCCCCTTGCTATATATATTATGCTTTCATGTACAGCTTCACTCAGAGGAACCCGAACCAAGAAACAAGTTACTATCCTCAACTTGGTAAGTGTAACGTCGTGTAATTCGATAGTTGTGGGCGAAAAGAAACCAAGCGTAATTCGGAGAAAAAGTGTGGCGTGTCTAGGGACGATACGCTGGTCGTTCGTAACTGCTCCCTGAAGAATATCTCCGGCATTCTGTGGAATTGCAGCAGTTAACCTACAGACATTATAAAGTTCTGCAACACGCCACGATTGCCCCCTCTTAATTTTAATCGGTTTAGAGTTAGGCCCTTTGCTCCATAAATAACGAACGACACTTCTTCTTTTTCACAAGTTGACGATAGTAACATACGCGCAGTTTTTGTTTTAGTACTTCAGGCTGTTTCTATAGAGGTGCACATGACACAAAATACCGTCTGTAGCGAAAACATCGAACTATGCCGTAGTGAAATTTCAACATTCTACCTTTAGTAGCTGAGTGAAAAGTTTATTGTGCGTTTCTTTCAGGTCCTCCCTCGAAATATATTATACTCTATGTTGTTTCCATTATTAGCACACTTTCCTACTGTTTTACCCAGCGTATTTACGCATTATAATAACTTCCGCATACCTAGTTTGATACGTAGAAGTTTTCTTAGCGTAACGCGAAAGAAAATTTTTTTCTACTACAGTTTTACTTTAATCTGAATACCTGGAGATGAAAAGACCTATCATGATTTTTGTTAGCAACACAGACGACGATTGTGGAACAACAGATCTGGAAAATACGGAAGCAGTCATCTCTAAAACGTGACTGGAATCAGATCATTGTTGAGGGGAAGTTTAGTTTTAAAATGTTGTTAAGCGTTGACGAACAAAGATTGGACCGAAGAAGAACCGTTGTGTATTCAAATATGTTTTGCAAATTTCCGTCTAGTTCACATCTAAATTTATTCGCATTCCATATTTTGGCACTGCAAAACCAAGACGCACGAAGATTCGCTGTTCACACAACAGAACTGCCACATGAAATTTGAAGTTTTAATTTATTGCAACTTCACTATAGATTCTATTCAGCACATTTTGCAGACGGTATGCAAATATACCGATGAATTTACTGCTAAATTATACCACTGTACAAGACATAGTTTACGACATTTGACACGTCATAAATATTGAGATAAACGAAAACTAGTTTTAGCTTCAAACGGAGCACAAATTACTCAGAAATTCTTATTATGTTCCGTAATGAGAGCACTCGTCAACTCGCACAAACTTAAAATTTTTAAATTTCAGATCTTTTTAAGCCACTTCCCGGTTACTTACTTAACGAGAAACGATTAATGCACTTACTCATTTGAAAAGTAACCGCAATGTTTGAAATGGTTTTACTGGTGGCAATGAGAAATTTGATGTTTATTACTTACGTTCTGAAGTGATTTTAAAATCTTTCGCTATCTCAAAACAGTACAGCTAAGGAACTGAAGATTCAGAACCATTCATAATTTATCCGTATCTCTTTTACTTGTAATCTTATATTCTGTAGCGCAACTTCGAAGCAATAGTCATGGCTCACAAAGTTACCGAATGAATAATGTGATTTCTGCATGAAAATTGAAGAAAATACTAACACCAACTCTTCGATGTATGAAACCTCGATAATATGCGATGTAATTACTAATTTTCTTTAAAACATTCTGAGAACACAGTTGTACTAATGTTAACAACTTTATCTACGAGCAATATTGAGTTTTTCTGAGAATGAAATAACTTTGTACGTAATTACGCCTATACTGAGCGAAAAGGGTCGAGTAATTTCCTTTTTTATCTCACGACACAAGAAACGCGAAATCATTTTAGATTTTATGAACGTAAGAGCCTGTGATTTAGACGATAATTGCCCCTACATAATGGAATAACGATGTCTAGATTACAGGTTTGTTAGCCTGATTAAGTTTCTTAACAGAAAGGCGGGTCGCAGAGGAGACGTAGCTTTTTCCAAGTGTTTTAAGTTCCCGGAAGGGGAAGGGCTTTGTTTCTTATTCCTAGGTACGAGGCCGTAGCGTGAAGATAGCCTCGCACGCGATCACGGAAGCCGTACCCCCCAGATTTCCATAATTTTATTCGGGTCGCCGCCGCCGGTTTATATCCTCCACTTGTCCCGCACACCAGTTATTCCATCACGGCTTTTACATAATGTATGTCAGCGCGCCCCCACAGGGATTATACTCCTCCATTGTTGCCACGAAACTTGGCACATCTTGGCGATGACTACCCACGCCGTCGGCGGTTAAACGGGGAAGGGGATTTGATGTCTCTCTGGCCGCGGAGAGGGGGAGGGATTGTCTTTGTGGAGGGACGGAAGTCTGTCGCGCAAGGGTCAACAAACACGCCTTCCCTAGCTCTCAAAACAATGCAGGAGTTAGTAGGCCGACGGCGCTGCCTGCTGGCCACTACAGGAAATACGTTCTCGGTCATTTGAACGTACTTTCTTATTCGGCTTCGTAGTCCTACGCGGGAATAATTTTCGTACCAATTTCACAATAAATTCCAGACGTGTATACTTTTCCGACGATCAGTTATCAGTGAAATAAGAGCTCCGATCTGCTTCTTAAGCTTTAAAAATTTTCATACTCCAAATTAAGAAAGGTGGCTGCAATCATTATCTGGAAACAGTAATTTTAGGGTAATTAATGTGTCTATCAACATACTCGAGTCCCTAAAAATATTTCAATCTTACTTCTATTATTAAGTTACTTACAAACGGAACGATAGCGTATATTATTTGATACTAAAACAAAAACGAAATCTTGTACAGGCAGCGAGAAGAAGAAATCAGACTGGAAATTCCTCACGTCGAAACACACACTACTCTCTAGAAAATGTAAAATATTATCATTTAAAAAAAAAATCGCTATGTACGAGACCTTGAGGTAAAACTAGACATGGCACTTCCTACCGAGCACAAAACGCATAGATCGAACACTGGTTATTGGAGGAAGAAATCTGTGCTCATCACCTAGATCTACGTTATATTAAACTTTTCCACAGATACTCGTGCAATGCTGTGACTTTCCACAACAGACTACAGATTGAAATAGTACGTATCATGCTCGACTCAAAATATTGCTAGTTTAAAACATTTTTTTACCTGCTTATCCAAAACTCTTACTACATATGGGACTGATGATACAACTGGCAGCTGAGGTGGATAATAATACAGGGTTTTCCCGGATCTCCCGGTGCTTATACACCCTGTATATATCCACACCCCTACTCCTGAAGCCCCTGCACGGTGTGTGGCAGAGGGTACATTGCGGCCAATGTCACTCCCTCCTACTCCAGCAGCGAATGGTTTGCGGGAAAAGTGATTTCCTACATGCGCCCTTGTGGGCTCCAAATCTCTCTAATTTTATCCTTGTGGTCGCTTCGCGAAAAACAACTGTCTTGAGACGTTATCTTGGCCCACGCCAGAAATAATTTTCACGTCTGAACACTACTACTATATTGAGAACTAGCTGAAAACCCGGCGTTGCCCGGGTATTTATTTATTTATTTATCGAACCTTGAGTTAGTACTTTTCCTATCCACTGTCTCTATCCACTTCCTTTTTTCTACAAACATGTTACATTTATCAGAGAATATATAAGAAATAAGAAATCACACGTAAAAATGCACGCGTTTCGAAGAATCCAATCACGAAATTAAACAATAATGGTTGTAATAATATCACAGATCGATAACGTGATGTAATGCGCGAAGCGTCAAATCGATTTTTTTTAAAGAGATGTATTAAAAGAAATTTATTTTTTACTACTTTATTTATTCTTATATTTCCTTATTCGTATGCGTATCCCTACAGAGAAAGAGTTGAAGACATTGCAGCACGCATAGACCAAAGATAATAGTCTGTGGTATCACATTTCGCTGTATATAACCTCCTGGCTATAGAGTCTCAAACGTCATCGCTGGCCGTCAGTCCATTTTATTATTATTATTTTTATTTATATTATAACGACTTTCAACCACCATATCTCCCACCCACTTATAGCTATCGGCATGTAACTGCTATGGTGTACAACGGGAGACGTTGGACAACAATTACACACAGACCATTCGTTTGCGTTCTGTAGTTTTCTCTGCAGAGCGAAATATTCTCACACACACACACACACACACACACACACACACACACACACACACGTAGAATTTTATATACACCGATAACTTTCCATCCCAACCTACTCCAACCTTTTATCATTATCAACCCTCAAGCAACAATGCAACCAATAAAACCATTTTCAAAGAGGAAATATAATTTTCAACGAGTAATTATTGTACCGCATTTCGCGTTATTTTCTTCAGATTACTTGATATCTACCAGACCGCTTTAAAACAGTGCCTAAAATCTCCCTCACGTATAAATTAGTAACTGTACAAATATTTAACACACTGCGTCTTGTGGTTCGAACGTCATAAGCGTACACCGAAGACATTCACATATATGCCTAAAGCCTTCCCTGGGTAGACATTAGTAACTGTACAAATTTTTAACTCATTATGTTTTGTGGTTCAGACGTGATAAACGTACACCGAACAGACATTCACATTTATAGATATAGATGAGATGCTATGCTCTGCCAGCCAAAAACTCCTCAATACGATCACAATATCAAATGGAAAGTTTTGTGCCCATTTTTGAGGAAGTACGTTTAGTTTCACTGGGCTCCTGGTACATTAATTTCGATGTTGACCACCAAATGTAAAGACGGTAAGGTGCGGTCGTGCTGCTCAGGCCAAGTGGCTGGTTCGGCAGTCAGCCCCCGCCGCGTGGCCTGGTCGATGCCCTCGTGTGCGTGCCCCCCCCCCCCCCCACCACGCAGCCGCCGACCGCACGCACTCCCTGGGCACGCAACCGCACAATGGCCTGCGCGAGATCCCGGATATTTACGACCCGACAGCCGGGCCATCTGCCGCCGCCGGCTGCCTCGCATACCTAACGCCCAAATCGCGCACCAACTTGTCACTTGCCCATTACCGACGCCCTTGCAATAATGGCCGAGCAAAAAGTTTCCATTCATTGTGCAGTGCACATTCGGTATGCCAACCGGGCAAACTCGTCGTAAACACTGAGGTAATCATTCGACCAATGAACCAGGTTGCAAATACCCGATTGGTCACCCATCGTATCCTGCTACGGGAGGCAGTCCGTTACGGCCTGCGGCACGACCTCGCACGACAGAAATGCTCGACCACGACCAACGCCACCTAGACACAAGGCCTTTGCGCTGTCTGCCAAGAGTACTCATAACAAAAGAAAACTATTTGTTTTATATATTCCTTCAAACCGTCATGATTGCAAATTTTTTATTAGTTAATAACGCGTTTCGCCCTTTAGCAGGGTATCTTCAGATTATCTGAATTTACACAAAATTACAAGGCGGAAGTACAAACGGTTATAATGGTACCTGGGCTTATTTTGTTAAGGAGACAGTATAAATGGTAAACAAAGCTTACAATGCGCTCTCCGTGGTGTGACACCGTAAGTTGTTATTGCGGTGTTTCTATTTTCCTGGAATGTTTGTTGGATTTCCTTGTGGCCCTACAAATGTTCGGGTAAGAAGGGCCACAAGGAAATCCAAAAAAACATTCCAGGAAAATAGAAACCCCGCAATAACAACTTACGGTGTCACACCACGGAGAGCGCATTGTAAGCTTTGTTTACCATTTATACTGTCTTCTTAACACAAAATAAGCCCATGTACCATTATAACCGTTTGTTATCCGCCTTGTAATTTTGTGAAAATTCTGTCACGCAGATAATCTGAAGATGCCCTGCTAAAGGGCGAAACGCGTAATTAACTAATAAAAAATTTGCAATGAAGACGGTTTGAAGGAATATTTATTCTAACTGATTGCTGTTGTACACCATGGATTGGAAATCATTTTCTATTTGTTTTACGTAGTTTTGTAATGAGTTTGGGAATACATGCACGTTGCACACTGTGTTTCAGAATGTTATTTATGTATCTGATTCACAGACAAATTTGTGTTGGTATTAAATATTTATGAACTATTGGTAAGTTGTGACTTTTCAAGCTTTCACGGCGGATCTGTTGTAAATACACTTCGCGGGTTTGCCGCCGGATGACATTGTTAATCTCCCACAACATTTCGTCGACCCAACTGTTCGACATCTTCAGGTGGTGGTAGTTGTCAGTACTTCAAGGCGCAACTGATGGTAATTGCGCGGCAGCGGCGGTATTTATCAGGGCGTGAGCAGAGATTACGCATGCGCGAGAGACCGTCCAGTGTTGGTCGGCGGCGGCGCTTCTGGTGCCCCCTGCTGGGAGCCGAGGAGGCGTCTTCCGCGCGTGCGCCGTGGGCAATGAATGTGCTGCCGGACGCTCCTGTGGTGGAAATTGAAACCAAGTATCTGCGTTGCGCTGCGTTCCTTCGTGTATCCGATTTTCTCTTTTCTCCTGTTCTGTTTTGATTGCAGCCAATACTGGATTCCAGGCTGCGCTCATTTGCAAACCTGCATCCCTGTTGATAAGATTGTCCGCCGTACGGATGTGTATGGCCTCCTTAAAAATGCTGTCCCAAAATGATGACAATGACGATAGAACTTCCGTTTTCTCATAGCACATCCGATGACCTGTGTTCAGGCAGTGCTCTGCTACCGCTGACTTACTAGGTTGTCCTAGGCGTGTGTGGCGATGGTGTTCAGTACAGCGTTCTTGCACAGTTCGACATGTCTGCCTATATAAGATTTTCCGCACTGACATGGTATTTTGTATACGCCGCGTTTTCGAAGGCCAAGCTCGTCTTTGACCGAACACTATAGATTTCTGAGGAATGAACTGGCGATTATTAATTATCACTAATTAGTAATAAATGTATCACTTTAATCTTACAAAATACTAGTAACTGTTACAATGATACAAATCGACCTTGTGCGCCGCATGGGAACGCTTCAGAACTTATACCTGGATTGCCTAACGGTACCAACCACTCCAGACTCTTCGTTGCCACACAAGTAGCTAACGAATTCCAATGGCACACACAAGCGTTCACTGTCATTGAAACGGAGGAACGTTCTAAGGATTACGGTAGCATTAATCCTTTGAGAATTCGTAACAGGTTGCTGGATACACTCTCCCTCCTACATGCCCCAAAGAACAACATCTTCCGGCACACAACTTTCGTTAAATAAATCAGAGAGAAGAGCGGCCAGTCTGTATGTACCTTCCGCGGGCCGCGATGCGGTCGGCAAAACAAGCGGTGCGCCTCGCTTAAACAGGAAACAAACTTTGTTGCAAAGTCAACATTTAGACTCCATCCCGCATTTATAACACGATTATTATTAATAATAGCCCGGAGGTTGGAAAAAGCGCGGGGCAAACACCGAGGTTTGCGGAGATTTCCTCAAATAGCGTGCGCCAGGGGTCTCGAGTAGCTTCGCTGCAGACAAAAAAAGGAAAATCAAATTTTCTGCTCGGGGCAGGAAGGCGAAGCTTGCGCGAGCGGCTTTTAAGGTAAACCGCTCACAGAATGGACAGCCTGCGAATAGGATCAAATTGCGGCTACTGTGAAAAGTCTTGTTATCACACTGATGTGAATCGTTAACGTGTCTCATGTTTCGTAAATAGGCAATTGTGTAAAGCGAATGTTGGACGTGCCGAGAAATGTTTGCTAAACTGAACGACCCTTCATTGTTTGTTGTTATTTACTGCAGCTCTCCAAGCTGCGCTATGCTGTGCAACCCGCCTCCATTTCAATTTGAATGCAATATTCATACCTGCATCAGTCTCCCACTCGCATACTTACCGCTGTTAGAAAGTTTACTATTAAAGCTGACCATTCCTTGATGCGGTCCTATCAACCGATCCCTTCTTTTCGTCGAGTAGAGCTATGGATTTCTTTCCTACCTAGTTCTACAGAGTACCTGTTCATACATTATGCGATCTACCCACCGCATCTTAATCATTATTCTATACGAACATATTTCAAAAGCAGTACTTTATCTTTTTTTTGAAACTGCTCCTCGTTGACATTCCGTTGCTCCACAAAGCTACAAAAGTATAAAATGTATGCTATTTCACAAAAATGTAGAAGAAACTCTAGGGAAGAGCGAGGCATGCTACGTTTAAAATGTTTACGGAACATTAAGATTGAGCTCTCTGATCACCTTTCAGGCAAGTAAAGGCCACATTTTTTACTGAGTTATTTCTTTTTTATATGCTGCTCGACTAGAATTGTTTCCCGAAAACTGCTGATTAGGCGTTATGCCGTTGTCAAGTGACCCGCGTAATTAAATTTGGCATACGTAAGAAGTAACTCAGTAAGAATGTACTATGATGATACTGCGTACCCTACAATGAAAAAAGGTAGTAATATTACAGGCAAGTTAAGGAAATCCTTACCATTTGTAACTGCGTTAGCACATGACAGATTATTACTCATTGAATCACTTTTGGTATACATTTTTTTATATTGCGCACCGTCGAAAATCAATGAAAGAATTAAGCACATTTCGTCACCGAATCGTGAAAAAATTGAATTTATAAGTTCTGTTGATATTTGAGAAATCGCGCCCTGCCTCTATAGTACATGATGTTAAATAAAAATTATGGGACAACAAACAAGTTTTCAAGCATCATACCAAATTTCCCTACAAGAACGTCACACATACTACAGAAAATATAGTTGGTAGGAAGAGTCCGGGAAATATGGAGTGAATACTCGAATACTGAACCTATTAAGGCATTCGTCTGTTAGTATAGTCTTAAATAACCCCTTAACAAAATATTTTTGAACATCGTGTGAGAGAAATAAGCGGCATGATGTCTGGCGACATTGGCAGAGGTCGGCTATCATACTGGCGTGTTTCGGCTGTCAGCAGGCGCAGAATAATAGTAGAAAAGCTGGCACTTACCTGCGCTGGGGTCGTCGGGGTAGGAGGGTGCGGAGGCGGCGGCTGGTGGTTGTGGTTGTGGTTGAGGGTGGGGGTGGGGCCGTTGCTGGTGGTGTTGTTGTTGTTGTTGTGGTTGGTGGTAGTGGTGTTGTTGTTGTTGTTGGGGGTGGTGACGGTGCGCTGCCCCGTGTCCAGCAGCTTGGGCGGCTTCTCGTCGCCGAGCGTCACCGCGCTGAACATCTTCATGTTGTTCTTGCCCGCGTGCTTCATCGCATTCTGCAACAGCCAAACAACGCGTCTCAATACAAACACTTGAGCACGGTACAGAAACAATCTCTCATGTCATTACAAGTTTCCTCGAGTATATACACCAGTAACTTATCGTTATACAGTGAAGTGATTTAAAAAGTTTGACAACTCAAGAACTTTTATGAAGATTAATCGCGTGCAGAGGGATAGGTTTCTAAATTGCGACGTCAACCTTGTACACGATAAGTGTTAATTTCAAGAAGTAGAAAACTATTTGCAAAGTTGAGGGAAGACCGTAAAAATGACTGTAAGGAAAATGACAAGGGAGTGGATGTGTACTAGACGAATGAATAGTAGACAGCGCAACAAATTTTTGCTAGATCGAAGGCAGAATGCAAGATCCACACATCAATCGTATGGAAAATGCGTATGATTCAGGGTGAAAAACAGAGAAATTTTTAGAAGAGGCATTTATCCGGCTATAGGTTTCATTCAATATGCTGAAGGTTTGATGTAAACACACAAAGCACATTTTCACCGAACAAAGCACAGTAAAAATACGTGAATTATGACACTCTATATGAGTCGTAAAAAAAAAAAAAAAAAAAAACACTGGAAAGAAAAATTACTCCTCTATGACTATACCTTCTAATATGGACTACTGCTTTAGTGTCCTCATCCACTTAACAAATAATGGGATACTGTTACGCTAGTAGCGATGTCGTACATATTCTTAAATACGCTAACTCGAGGAATTTGGTTCTACTGGGTGATTGTAACGTTTCACTAAAAGCCTCAACTGGGAGCAAAATAATTAGAATTAATGCATTGGAAGTAGGAAGACAACCCGGTAATTTTCATCTACTTTAAGACACTTGCTCTGTACTGCAGCCTAAAATTTTAGACTTTGGCAAAATTACTTGTAAACTACAGGCATTAATTAATACTCGCTAAACCCGACCCATCTACGCTTTAGCTACGTCTGATGTGGATCGAATGGGAAAACGCAAAAAATAAATGCAAACACACTCGCGAAGGAAACGCACCAATGAAGTCAAAACAGTGATTTGTATTTCTGCGTTTACGTGGAATGAAGGGGAAGTAAGAAAAAATATTTCCTCAAAAATCATTATTTATTGTAAAACCAACAAACTGACGGAATCCTTGTCACACACACAAATGAACGATGAGTGAGAATGGGACGTATAATTGGCTATTCATCTACTTCCCATTTCCAGTTTCTGCCGTCCACCCTCCCCCGTCCTCCTCTTCTCAAAAGATGTGATTGGCGCTTCATTGTTTACGTGTTGTTAAGGCGGTGGGATATTTTAATTCGAGGTAGAGAAGACGTCTAGCTGGGCTGTCACCGCAGGCAGTAACGACGTTGGTCTGCACAGAGCAGCCGTTGGCGCCGACGGGGCAGGCGGCTTAATGCGGTGTGTCCTCAGCCACGAAGGCAGCCGGAGCGGAAAGCAGCTTCCCAGACATCAAAGGCGCCGCCGCCCCTGCCACATCTCCCGCTCCTGGCCGCACCTCAACGCCTCTAGTGTTGCCTAGTTTGATGTCGATGGTGCACGAACACACTTTTTATCACACCCCACTCCTCCGCTACGCATGTCCGTGGAAATTTTCAACGACGATGCCGCTGTCGTGACATACTCATCTCATACAGTACGCAGCTCAGAAGCATGTCTGAGATGAATAAGGCGAGAAGCGCGAAGCGGATACTATCCCTCGCTGTCTTTCGCTACGTTGACTATCCGTTTTTAGCGTTATCCGTCGTTTGAGAAATATTGCCTTCATTTCGTTCATTCGGAGCAATGTTTATGGAGGCTACAATTAAATAAAGGGAACCATGACACGATTCGAGAATTTATTTAAAAATAAAATAAAATAAAATAAAGATAAAAAGAGAAAAAAAAAATGTTCAAATGTCTGTAAATCTATCGGACTAAACTGTGTGGTCATCAGTCCGTAGCTTACAAAGTATTTAAACCTAGGTAAACTAACCTAAGGACAAACACACACACCCATGCCCTAGGGAGGACTCGAACCTCCACGGCGAGCAACCGCGCACGCCGCAGCGAGACGCTTTGGACCGCTCGACTACTCCAGACGTGAATCTGAACCGCGGTCGTCATGAATGAACCACCACGCTATCTTGCTCGTTTAATTATTAATACATCAGTCCTATTTTCACTTCACAGCAGCATAAAGCGACGATTCGTTGTGTGGTACAACTTCAGCGGACCGAAAATAGAGGACTGTGAAGAATGTTTTGCAGAATGAAAGTATTACATATGAAACAATAACCCACAACTTTTATCGAATTGTCAAACTTTCTACGCTCAGAAATGTGTAAGCCATGCTTTTCCAGTCCACTCATCACAGCTTCAACTTTACTTGTAGTGCACTGACAGGTCAAACAACAAATTGTGAAGCAAGACTAACTGGAACACGGAACCAGGAACTCTTTATAGTGGTTACGATGGAGAAATATTGCTCACTAAAGCTAATACTGGAGCCCTAATTTCCGTTTGTCGGCTTCTGTTTGTCAATGCAGTTACGCCTTTAATCTTCTCATCAGCGACACATAAAGGCTGATTGTTATTGACAGTCCGTGATAAATGTTGCTGAAATCCAGTCAGTAAAAAAAGAACGACCAGACTCGCTACACAATTAAACACAAATGCTCCCAGTAATTTGTTCAGCAGCACTACTAAATGACATTTCACAAGTTTTACAACGGGCAAAGGTTTTTACGGCCTCATTCATTTCAATCTAATGGCGTGTTTAAAGGAGATAACAGACTGCTTCAGAATGAGCCAGGCGATGCCGGCAGCGAGATTTAGGACTGTCGCCTGCGCGCCGGATTTTTAAATAACGCAGGGTGAGAGCGCTTCCTGCACAAGTTTCACATAATTAACGGAATTATTAAAACACGTCACGGCCCGAGGCTTGCGCAGTGCCGGAGCCGAGACTAACTTTTTCCACTTTTTTTATCATCATTCCCTGGCTCGTTCCACGCAACAGTTGCTTTTAACAGACCATCTTCTCTGAATTAGAGTAATTAATCTCCAAACTTCGTGGTGAGTATAAAGCCCGTGGCAGGTGTAGCGAGATGGTTTTCAGGTAGAATATTCTTTACAGGCTTTTATTTCTGTTTGTTTAAATAATAAATCACCACTGCAATGAAAGGAATACAAGGAAGTAGTTCATAAAGGGCATTTCACACCGGCGAAGCGATTCTCTGGCTACGTCTTCGGAAGATACCACAGCACGTTATTATTATTCGAGATACGTACCCTTCAAAATGAAAGCTACATATTATTACCGACCTTTTCTATCTTCGTATATGCTCAATTGTTTTGAGTCGAGATTCACGGCGACGCTAGTTCTGCAGGCCGGCCGCGGTGGCCGAGGGGACTGAGGCGCTCCAGTCACGGTCTGCACCGCCACTACGGTCGGGGGTTCGAATTCCCCTCGGGCATGGATATTTGTGCCGTCCTTAGTCTTAGCTAGTACATAAGTAGTTTGTAAGCTTGGGGACTGATGACCCCGTAGTTAAGTCCCATAAGTTCTACAAACATTTGAACATTTTGAACTAGTTCTGCAGGCGTAACCGGAGATAACGCTTGTAATGCTCGCGGCTGGAATGTCTTATTAAATTACGAGATACGTATGTGGCGTGGCGTCTTCTGAACACGTAGAATCCTTAAGGACTCTTATACGTACTTCCTATGTCATTATCGTCTTACCGGTATGAAGTTGCCCAGGGAAAGTAAAGTAATGAAAACTCACTATAACAGACCTAATGAAGCTCCGTTGCTGGATGTCAGCACAGTTTATTAGGTTTGAGTACGAATGTGCCTTTACGAAGGGATATATTCTCCTGCTCTCTCTCTCTCTCTCTCTTTCATTCTTTCTTTGTCTTCGCGCGCTCGTGTGTGTGTGTGTGTGTGTGTGTGTGTGTGTGTGTGTCGCGCTCTTTGTTGCACCTGCTCTGGTAAACTTTTTCACGAACTGTGAAAGAACAATCTGGGTTGTTTTAGCTTTGACTTACTGTCTACACGCTGGGCTGCCATCAGGCGTCCAGTGGACATTTGGAAAACGTATTTGTCGATTCTACTACTGGAGTCACCGGCGCAACATTCGGTTCTCTCTCTGGACAGTGAAGCGAATATTTACCGGAAGGCAGTTGGCGCATTATGAAGCCATGCATTTTTCATCAGATGGAGTAGGGAACGACGGAATAATGGGTGGCAGATCGGTTGGCGCGGCAGCCCCAGGGGGACAGACAGAAAACAGCGGCCCGACGCCGGCTGCAGGCGTGTGTAATAACCGCGCCCAGCACAAAGCCGTCACACGTAAATCACGACAACGCCGGAAGCGGCAATGTGTTCGGCAGAGCGCCGGAAATGGCGGCGGAATCGGGAAGCCGGCCGGGCAATGCGAAAAATTCAAAATGTTACGCGGCGCCAAATTAAAAAGGCAACGGCGGCCAGCCAGTATTGTGCGGAAACCGCCTGCCGCTGGAAGCAGCCATTAACTTGTGACCGCCATCCAACCAACGGAGTTTTTTTATGGCCAGCAATACGGCCACTTTATCGCAATTGCTCGATAACGCTGCGAGGGAATCCAACATAGGATGATTCTTTACTGAACAGAATTTACCTTTTGAAGGCTACAGCAAAACAGAATATCTAATAATTAAAAATTTGTGGAATGTTCACCGGTAAACGCCTGTATTGGTTTGGAAACACTCTAAAAAGCTTTATTCTTTTGGTTCAATCTAAAGAGTATAACATAAATCCGATTTTTATTTTCAATACCCAATGATTACAAAAAAGACGCTTTGGCCAACGTAACGAGACATCGAGTTATTTGGCAAATTACTTTCAATTTTTAATCAATTTACCGAAAGATTTACTTACGTTGCACGCCTGTTCTTCGGTTATGATTCCCAATACGGATTTTTTATGTTCCCAATGTTTGGCATGTACATTAAAACGAGTTGACACATTCTTATCCGAACGGTGAATGTTTGACACACACAGCAGACGTGACTTCTGCACTGAACATCAACCACGTATTTAAAAAGACAGATTTGTACCTCAGACCTCCCATATGACAGTTCAATGTACCGAGTCATTAACTTCGATGGTCCTCTCACAGAGGAAGGTTATAAGTAACTTGTACAGCAAACAGAGCTGCGAAACTGAAGTACATGAAAGGATGCTGTGAGTGAGAGGCACATTTGTCACCTGCAACAGTTGTTACTGGTAAAATACAAATTTCTGGAGAGTATTAACTTCCCGATTATTCCAAGATAACTATGGCTCAGAAATTTTTCGGGACTCTGAAGGAGTATCCCGATTAAAATCATTGTAGTTGCTGCTCTAAGAGATTTATTTTACTTATTATTATTACAATTATTATTTTGAGAAAAAAAGGAGAAATGTTTGTAAGGCTTATGGGACTTAACTGCGGGGTCATCAGTCCCTATACTTACAAACTACTTATGAACTACCTTATACTAAAAACGACACAAACATCGATTCCCCAGGGGGGGGGGGGGGGGGGGGAGAACGAAACCCCGACGGGGAACGGCCTCGCACATCGAAGCATAGGGCTCAGTGCGCTCCGCCGCGGCTATTATTATTTTGAGATTCGCGTATTCTTTGTCTGCTTAATGAAGCAATACTGTGTCGTTCAGTATCATTTTCGATTTGTTGCAGCATTTCATCCATTTGAACTTATTCGAAACGAGTAGTGATTATACCAGTGAGTACTATACGTATAATGTGCTTTGACAAATATTTGCATAGATTTTTGCTGTACCCGAGATAACTTGGGATACCACCTTTTACCAACTTCAACCTTGAATATCTCCTTCGATTTTCACAGTAAAAGTAAAAATGTATTTCCGAAGTAATAAATATTTTAAAAATCGTAAAAATAGTTAAATCTTTTGAAGTTTGTTCTACAAAACAAGTAAGTTACGCAGTTCAATCACATGGAGAAGAAATAAGAGCGTCAATGTTTACTGACGGCTCTGAAAAAAAAATAACAACAACAAAAATAAATAATATTGGACCAGCAAATTACTTTAAAAAGTCGCAAAATGTGATGGTTTACTGAAAAGTTAAATAAATAAATCTGCTAAATGCACTCTGCTTTGGTTGCACAGTGGTAGAGTGTCAGATTATAAATCTAAAGGTCGCGGGTTCGATCCCCGCTAGGTCCTAGGATTTTTGCCAGTCACTTTTCAATTGCTCATGTGAAAAATACCGAGTAGCACCGTGGTTCGGAATCCAGTTAAACTGTTGGTCCCCCTATAACTGGCTGGGTAAGTCAGTTCGAAGGTCGGAGTAAGGCAACGGCTTACCACCTACAAACAGGACCATGCCTAGTAAAGCACTGTGGTGTTCAAACCAATCTTCGGATTTGTTGACTGCTTTATCTTATCTTGCTTAAATGCACTCTACGAAAATAAGCCGATGATGGGGGAATTATAAAGTGAGACATTAAATGTTATTGGACAGCAAAGTTGGTTATGAGTGTAAAAAAAAATGTAACATTTGTCACTTTCCACGAAATGCGTTTTACTTGTGTTGTCGGTGCTCTGTTGTGTGCATTAAATCTGGAGTAAAGGTTTGACAACTTAATATTCACAGAATATATGACATCAACTGCGATTGGGCAAAGCTGAAAATGTGTACCCAGGCGGGATTCGAACCCGGGTCTCCTGTTTTCTAGGCGGTTGCGCTGACCCCTACACCACTGGGGACACAGTGATCACCGCACCTGCAAGGACTACCTAAGCACGCCTCCCGTCAGATACAAATTCCCAGCTTCGCCCTGCCCACAGTACTCAAACTCGTAGTTATGCAACTAATTCCCGTAAGAGTAAGGGCTTCAAACTTGCCCAACCCTCCGCACTAACGATAGGATAATTGCCCGTCACCGGCATATTATATATATATATATATATACACTTGAAGCCCTTACTCTTACGGGAATTAGTTGCATAACTACGAGTTTGAGTACTGTGGGCAGGGCGAAGCTGGGAATTTGTATCTGACGGGAGGCGTGCTTAGGTAGTCCTTGCAGGTGCGGTGATCACTGTGTCCCCAGTGGTGTAGGGGTCAGCGCAACTGCCTAGAAAGCAGGAGACCCGGGTTCGAATCCCGGCTGGGTACACATTTTCAGCTTTGCCCAATCGCAGTTGGTGTCATATATTCTGTGAATATTAAATAATAACAACTGCAGGATCAGAAGTGAAGTCTGTTCTTTCGGAACAGACGCCACATGTATATGTTTGACAACTTGATTAGAAACTGGCGCCAGTTATTTGTGGCACGCAGTCATCAAAACAACATTTAGACGAAGATCTGGCGCAAGTGCAGGTGGAGGTGGAGGTGGAGCTGGCTGGCCGCGCAGTATTCGCGACAGACACGGCCGCTAATAATTCACGCCTCTGCCGTCGCGCCTCTGCCTGTCCGCGCTGGCGGTGAATCCACGGCCGGCGCGCCGACATGCCCGGCACGTTGCCTTTTTCATAGCCCGCCGTGTCCGCCTGTCAACAGGCGCCGAGACTTACATCGCCCCCCGAGAGCCGGCGCGTGTGAGGAAGTCGACGTACACGGCTGCCACGCCCTCACCATTAAAGCGACACGCTCACTTCCTGCTTCCGCCTCCCTTGATATCATCCGCGCTTATTTCAAATTTACAGTTTCGTCCTGTCACGGTCTTCCGGCAGGTTCAATACATATCAACTCCACCGTCAGCTGTTTAATACGAACCTTGCCAATACGTTTCACAAGGATCAAAGTGTTTATTCTTTAAACGAAGGGGACTTTTGTTACTTCTGCATTGAAATTCTCTGAGGTAGCTTCTGTTACTGTATAACTGTGTATCTCCTATAGAAATAAATCGACGATAATTGTACGTTCATTCAATGTAGCTGCTTGCTTTAGCTCTGCAACGAACTTGCGTGTCTTTACCACGAATCTCTCTTTTACTGAATTACTACTCCTACCGCAGGATGAAGGACGGGCGATTGTGGTTTGAAAGTCTCGCCGAATCGAAGTAATGAATAACAACAAACTACCACAAAACTATTATGCAGGTATAGATAAATCCTCACCGTTTCATCTCTACTCACTTTTATGTAATGCATTTTCTTCTATAGCTGGAATGTACGTGATGATTACTGCACTATCAGGACGGAACGCAGGATAGTCCAGATGCAAAAGCATTTACGTGAAGTCGGCAACACGTCTACAATACAATTTTGTGCGATGAACTACTCCTATTCCCTGCTTATTTGTTGTTGAAAATCTGCGGAATGCTGGTCGTACTTACTTTCGAAAAGAAAAAAAAATTGAAGAAAAATTAACACAACTATAGAACGCGCTCCAAAAGCACTTAAACACATATTGCACTGAGTCTCTTGAAAAGGACACTGGCGATTTCATTTCATCATGCCCCAGACGATCTTGGGCTCCTCTACCAATGATTTAGACGCCCTTTAGGACATACTGATTTCATTACTTGTTTCCTTAGAAATGACATTTTCCGAAGTATACTTCGAACACCAAATGTTCAAAAAATGTGCAAATATTTGTTAAGCTTAAGGGACTTAACTGCGGGGTCATCACTATCTAGTTATGAACTACCTTACGCTAACGACGGCACACACATCCATGCCCGAGGGTGGATTCGAACCCCCGACGGGGAGTGGTCTCGCGCATCATAGCATGGAGCCTAAATGCGGTTGGCCACTCCGCCGCGGCTTTCGAACACCAGAGTACTTAATTTTCAGCTGCAGTAATATAGAGAAGGGATGTTATCCAGTTAAGGAATCCAGCCATCGAATGTGTATTGTTACGCTCCTTCATGCCGCTAAATGCAAATTCGCTCTTCGAACGTGCGCTCCTTTCGACATCTGCGGAGCGACTGCCTCTCCCCTTCTTATTCTTCAATATTCGCAAAAACACAATCTTGCAAGAAATCATTATACAGTCAAATCCCTCAATTTGCACCTGAACATTTTTTTTGTACTTTTCAAACATCTTTCTCTTCTGGTAAAAATTCAGCCACAGAGTGACTAAGCTCTCGGCATCAGAAATTTGCGACGGTGCCTGGGGAAATCGACGCTTACGAGTAAATGGATTTCCCAATAAGGCAGGGAGCAGAAGTGCCTCAGCCGCCGTCGCCAATTTGTCTGTCGCGCGGAACAAATCCTATCAAGCAGCGCAGCATTACCAGCCGAGTCGATGAGTACTATCCAGAAAAACCCTGTGCCTCTCTGCAGAAGATCGTCAATCGAGACTGGAAACATACTGCGCTAAGCTCCATTACAGAAGTGGCTCGATTCTATAGTTCAAGAGGAAGTTACCTAAAGTGAATGGCTCAAGGTTTAACTCGCTTAGCAATGTACCCGAAACGTCGTTTGGTGGCGCTTGTGAAACGGGGTCTTATTGTTCCGTTGTGTGAATAAACAATTTCAAACTTTTGCCTGGTTGTGTATTAAGTTACAACATTTACAAATCACCGTGATAACATGTCTGAGCAGAGTATAAGCGCACAATCTTTTTACTTCTGCGCACACGGAACATGGTATACTTGGTATGTGGAACTGGTCTGTAACCGTCTCGCATCATCTTTAAGCGGCTTACTCGCCGAGCAGTGTTTCACAGCTTACTTCTCACATGTAATTGAATCATGACTAGAAACATATTTGTCTGACACAGTTCTATGACATTCGGTCATATATATATATAAGCATTCTTGTAGCAGAGGGCAAAGAGTCTGTTGATGACCGAATGAAGTAAAAACATGTCGATCTAGGAAACCGGAAATTCCGTAAATGCAGAACACCTGACAGTAAATCATATCGCCAACGGCCTAGGTTTCTGAAACTACACAGTCTGTGAAGATTTCATCAGATGCTGCGCTATACTGACAAACATATTGAAAGAAGACTTCCTATATACGACTAATATTATCTACATTCAAATTGATACTCCGCACTACTACATGTACCCTTTCACTTCTGAGTGAGACGCTAGCTATCTGCTTTTATAAATCTAAGACCAATATTTCTAATTTTCATGAACGATAAGTACTCTTTCCTCTAAAAAACGACGCTACATTATTCGAGCATGTCTTTAACATTGGCGCTATTTGACCATTTAACATCGATTGATTTCTTCAACCTGACTAAATACTAGAGTCGCTGCAGTGTTTGTATGCGAGAGAGAGAGAGAGAGAGAGAGAGAGAGAGAGAGAGAGAGAGAGAGAGAGAGAGAGAGAGAGAGAGAGGCGGAGCTTACGCTCGGAAGGTTTAGGTAAGGATGTGGAAGGAAATATGCCCTGTCCTTTCAAAGGAACCATCCCAGCATTTGCCTGGAGTGATTTAGGAAAATCACGGGAAACCTAAATATGGATGAGCGGTGGTGGATTTGAACCACTATCCTTCCGAATGCTCAGAGAGAGCCGGGTGGAGGGGGGGCGGAGCATGTGATTAACATTGATGCTGCTTTGAGATAATACATATTATCACCTTGATTAAGCGCATTTCCTTTTGTACATATTCACGGTTACGTAGTGACAACATCAATGGCCATTATCTGATTGTATGTGTTTTCTTCTATGTGTAGATGGAGAGAGAAACTTTAAACCCTCCCTAGAAAATTGCTTCCACTTAGCGACGGATTTTACGATCCTCTGCGGCACGAGTGCTTCCGAGAACCCTACTTGTAGCACAGAACTCGTTCTTTCGTCTCTATCGCGGGCCGCGCTGTTAGCGTTAATGAGCACAAGCTACGGTTTTTCCTCGCTCCTGTCCACCCAGGCAGTGCTTGTCCAGGGACAATGCGTGCTATTTCAAACAGGCATTTCGGCGAAGACAAACAGGCAGCCTCTTCATTTAACTTCAGTCCCCCAGAGTCTATCACAATGCTGGCAGCCAAATAGCCCATAGAGAAAACTTCCGAATCTTTGGTTCTTTGTTTAAGATGTTACAAATAACAGCCTGATTCTATCGGAACCCTCACGCTGCGAGTATGTTATACAGTCGCAGTCACGGCATGTGTATAAGCGAGTCGAGCTATAGCTGCATATTTGTAGGAGAATAAATGACTTACTTCTTCCAAATGGTTAGTCGTGTTCTCTCTCTCTCTCTCTCTCTCTCTCTCTCTCTCTCTCTCTCTCTCTCTTTCACACACACACACACACACACACACACACACATACTACCGCGCGCGCGCGGAAACATGTGACTAAGAAGGGTCAGTTGTCTTATTTAGATTACGTTTACAAGCATAACGAATTTTTCTATCGACAACTGTGACGAAATTCAATTCACTGCATGATCAATTTCTGTATACATCATTATTTCGGTTACACGGTGAATTTTTTAAGGTATAGCTTTTGTTATTACCCATGAAATAAAACACAGACTTACAAACTACTTTAACTTATACTAAGGACAACACACACCAATGCCAGAGGAAGGACTCGACGGGAACATCCACGCAAACTGTGACTTGGCGCCTTAGACCACGACGTCATTCCCGCCGGTTTGATTTCTTCTCCCAACGAATTATTTTGTCGGCATCTTCTGTGTAACGTGTGCGAGCTATCTCATTTCACAACACAGTTTGCAGGCATAGCTAATCGCAATAAAACTACGGCAACGTCGTGGTTGACGTTATTAACATAACAAACGCTCCTACGATTGTAGTTCATCCAAAATGAGGCTTCTGTGAGTCATTTCTATTCCCGACAAGAAGCAACGATATCGATAAGGAAGTGGCGTTCTTAAAAGAAAAAAAGTACGAAACTACACGGGCAATCAGTAAGTCAAACCGATTGAGCGATGGAAGTTCTCGGGAACTCTATCTGAGGTAAATCCGATTTTAATTATAATTGCGACCGCTGCTCTACTTTTACACAGTAAGTTATCGCCCTTTTTGAAGGAAACCCGGGTAAAAGGCGGCAGAAGGCAGCTCGCGAGAGCAGAGCGATGCCAGGAATTAAATCGGAAGAGAGCACAAAGGAGAATATTATTTAACGATCTCGCTCATCAAAGAGCATAAAAAAAGCTAACTCGGGCGCGGAGGGTTTAATGTATTTGGCTTCACGGTCGCCGGGCAGCCGAGCACCGCTCCTACTGGTCTTTTTATCCACCTCTCCTGCCTCTCCACTTTTCTTCTTCTTCTTCCTCCTCCTCCTCCTCTTCCAGTCCTTAGCGAGCTCTCTTGTCCCCCTCCCCATTTCTCAGATTCTTTTTTCTGCCGCACCGAGCGCCGAAAGGCAAGTCCATGGCAAACAGGTTCAATCGGTGACTCGCAATCTCTCAAATCGGTTTCGATTAATTTCGTCGGGAGAAGAGGCAGGCAGGCTGGCAGCGGAGCGAGCAGTACGTGACTTCTTGAATGGGAGGCGGCGATCCATATTTATGAGGCGGCGGGCATCCATCAGAAGCCGCACTCTGGAATTCTCTGCCCGCCGCCGCCGCCGACCGAGCCCCAGCGAGCAGCCTGCCGATTCTGCGCTGGCGACACAATTAACACCGCAGCCGCTAAGAGTGGCGGGGCGGTGAAAAAAGGCCGAGGGAAAAATGAATCAATCAGCGACCGCCGCAAAGCGCGGGGGAACGGAAGGACGCCAGCGCAGCCTTCCCAGCCACCTCTTCACTTGTATCTGACCTACCGGATGCCTAATGAGTCTACGATTTAATTGTAGTAACTGATCGCTCTTTTCCGTTACAGAGAAGCCCATTGAGAGCTGCAATAATAGACTATTACATAGGAAGGTGTTGTATAAAGATAATTCCGTTCCAGCAATGTATGTTCATCAACAGCTACTGAAAGAACAGCCAGCATACATATGTAATTCAATGTGTGTCCGAAACAAGCAGAAATGTCAATTTCCGCCGGCCGCGGTGGCCGAGAAGACTGAGGCGCGCCAGTGACGGTCTGCAGGGCAACTACGGTCGGGGGTTCGAATCCCCCCTCGGGCATGGATATTTGTGCCGTCCTTAGTCTTAGTTAGTTCATAAGTAGTTTGTAAGTTTAGGGACTGATGACCCCGTAGTCGAGTTCCATAAGCTATACAAACATTTGAACCTTTTTTGTCAATTTCCGTGTCGATGCACAATTTATTAGGCATGAACACTTGTAGGAATCCAGTAAAAGTTGCAAGTAACTGGAGTAATGGACAGGGCTATGTGGGATAAATTACGAATCGTGTCCAGACGACTTCACCCTTAAGTCAACCGCTGACCCAATATGTAAAATCCGGGTTAGAGTTCTGGGCCGGCCAATTATTTCAACTTCGCAGCTGAATTTAATTCGACACCCTCACTCAGACACGATGTTTCCATATTTCTAATTCATAAATGGATATTTTTCTTGTGGCCTTTGTGTCTGATTGTTTATTTTACGGTTGTCGACTCAAACGTTTATTGCTGCCTGACAGTAGGGCACCTCCAATAACCTGCAATTGGACCGTGTATTAATTCGAGAAAGACCAACTGACCGATTGCTGCTTTAGTGACCCGCGTTGTCTCCGTTACGTACATCTATGTATAAATGTGAAAGCGTAAGAACGATCAATGTAAGATGTAGCACTGTGTTCAAGATTGACCGGTCTCTTCACTGGAAAGTGCGCTATCGGAATTTCAATGGTAAGCCTCTCCGCGATGCATAGCAGAAATCTTTTGTCTCTCAGTACAGTTTGAAGAATACAAACGTTCCCCCACTGATACAAGATATCGTTTGGCTCATCTTCCTCCATCTAGATAAGGTGTCAATTTCTTAGTACAAGTAGAGTTTGTATAGAAGAAGTTTGAAAAACTTACTGCTAATGCTCCTCCTGCGGATATGAAGGTAACTTCCAACTCGTAAAATAAACATTTCGAAGAGGTTTTTCATGACTAATAGGTTGAGGAAAAAAAAAAAGTTCAAATGTTTGTTACGTTTATGAGACTTAACTGCGGGGTCATCAGTGCCTAAACTTACAAACTACTTATAAACTAAGTAATACTAAGGACGGCACAAATATCCATGCCCGAGGGGAGATTCGAATCCCCGACCGTAGTGGCCGTGCAGACCGTGACTGGAGCCTCGGCCACCGCGGCCGGCCAAATATAATGGTATTTCGTATTGCAATATATATACGGAATAACTGTAAACAATTTTAAACATAAAGCAACAAGAACTTAAAAACTGGTTAATTTACGTTACGACATACACAACTTTGTCTCTTATAAACCGCCCAAATAAGCACAGCGCCACGGTATTTGTCGTCGTACCATTATGTTTCTATTTAAAACGTTTACACGGCTAAGTCATTTCTGTAGTTGAGAGATGCTGTTCACAGTACAGGAACATTTTCTGCATGTGTGACCGAGAAACAGACATCCGTATAAAGAAAAAAAATTGTTAAATACAGAGTGGATCAGTTTGAGTTGGCAGTACAAGCTAAGGAGGTGGCGAATTAAGGGAGCGAGCGCGGAGTGAGCATCGTGGCATACTTCACGTAAACAAAGCGAGCGGAGCACAGGGCTGGTCTGGCCAGCCGCCACGCGCCACCGCCCCCGCAGGCGCTGGCGCTATTTCACGCCGATTGCTACGCTCTCCTTATCGCTTCTCTCTCTCTCTCTCTCTCTCTCTCTCTCTCTCTCTCTCTCTCTCTCTCTCTCCACACACCTACCAACCAACGAAGGTTACAACTTTGCTCCGCAGTCACACCTTCCTACCAACAACCGTTATCATCCACAGATAGTACCTACTACGTGTTGTTTCTCACATTTTATCTACATCGTGCACGGCGATGTTTCAAACAGCACGGTACCGACACAAGCGAAAAAAAAAAAAAAACAACCAGAGTTTAGGAGTTAGGCTTAATTGTGGTGAAATAGTAATAACACGATCTACATTTTCAATGTAGCAAATGATTTAAAAAAGGCATTAAGAGAGGAAACAATGTTTGTCAAGCTTAAGGGACTTAACTGCGGGGTCATTAGTCCCTAATCATACAAACTACTTATGAACTACCAGATACTAATGACGGCACGAACATTCATGCCCGAGGGGGGATTCGAACCCCCGACGGGGAACGGCCTCGCGCATCGTAGCATAGCGCCTCAATGCGCTCGGCCGCTCCGCCGCGGCATTAAGAGAGATTTGGTGACCGAAACTATCAATGCAATGTTTAGAAGAAACCAGAATGGTACAGAATATTCCTGAAGTTTGGTCTAATAGGTCCTAGTGTGGATTTAATGACAAAATTCCGAAATTACTGTCTTCATTTATTAATACTTCTCCTTTTGAGAGAGATCAGTGTATGACAGTCTTGAAATACAATACATCCTTCAATTCTAGTCTTCTAAATTTTGTGTAAATATGTACAGGAAGTCAAAGTTTATTATCTGGTACGACATACCTTCTGTACTTTTATTACTTCTACAACTATTCCTGATGGTTTTCCATTAAATAAAAATTTGCACTTCCCTCTGACTATAGGCGAGTCCACGAAGACCTAGCAAGCTCTTAAAGCGTTACTTCTGTTTCACGTTTTCGTATGCTGAAGGAACCTATGACGAACGTTGACAATGACATATTTTATAATGGCATACTATTTTACCAAGACGTAGAACTCTTTTTTCACTTTGAGTAGCTGCACTTAAAAAGTTGTTCGCTGAATGTGTTTCATACAATGGCAAGTTAATGACTGATGTAGTTTTTATTGATGCAACCGGATTATCCTAGCTGTGTTTCGTTAAGCGTTCGGTTCGCAACCTAGCTCAGTCATATTGTTCTTATCGAAATTGTGTCATCCATGATGCTTTTCCCACGAATAAATGTATTTCTATTGGTTTATCTGGAGCATCTTCAATCTGTATTCAACACGTGCTTGATTTGCAGGACGGTTGTTAACTCCAATACGTCATCCTGATTAATGCGTATTATGCCTGGACACAAAAAGGATTTGGTATTTAAGTAAATATGAAAACAGTGATTGGACGCCTTCGTTTTAAGCGCCAGTCTAGCCGGTGTTTTTTAAACTACGATACGAACTTCAACTCTTAGAATACCGCTCAAACCTACAAGCGATTGCACGCGCCAGCCACCACCGTACGCCAACTCCATCTCGACGACACGCGACCACAAAAAGTGGGCCGGCGTGTAATTTAGAGCAAACGGATTTTTGATAACAGTTATTTCAATTCCGGTTTCGGAAGGCTGCGGTCGAGGACGACAAAACGAACGTCCACAAACGTATTTGGGGCCCGTACGGGCTGATTAAGAACGCGTTTTAAATTAGTTTCGCGAGGCGCAGCTAGGCGTGGCCCACAAACTCGTTCCGGCCGATCACAATCGACTGGCGCAATTAATGGGCCCGAATTACTCGTAAAGACTATGTTTTCCGGCCGGGGCCGTAATTGAAACCGGGGCTGCTTTTTTGGTGGGCAGAACGCGCTTCCTCGCAGGACGGCGCGGTGGTTCCGCGAGAAGTTATTAAGGCATCAGAGCGACACGACCCGTTCTCTCGCCGCCAGCCTCGTTTCGCCGCTAAACGCGTGTCATTAAATTGTTTCGCCGCTTGGCGATCGCCGCAGAGGTGTTTACACGGCGTAATAACAAGCTGCCAGGTGCGTTAGTCGAGGGAGATTAAGACCGCTTTATACGTGTCTCCCGGCAAGAGGGCGACCTGCCGAGTGTTAAGCATGTGCCGCTTACGGCGCGGGTTCTGTGAGTAACAGTACTTTACTATCGTTTTACAAGATGGAATGCTGGCCTTCGTGACGGAACATGCTAGCAGCAGTCATGAACGAATGCTTTGCCAGGCTACCTACTCTTTACACTTTACAGATGATCGCTGAGGCGCAAATAGGTACGTAAAACAGAAAATCACATTCACACAACTTTAAACTTTCGGCAGTGGCCATCAACAGAACAAGAGAGACATCCACTGACACTGTCACTCACTCACTCACTGGAACGGCCAGAAATTGTGGTCATGAGTCAGAGTTATGTCTGTGAGAATAGAAGTGTTTCAAAAAATGTTCAAATGTTTGTCAAGCTTATGGGACTTAACTACGGGGTCATCAGTGCCTAAACTTACAAACTACTTACGTACTAGCTAACACTAAGGACGGCACAAATATCCATGCCCGAGGGGGGGGATTCGAACCCCGACCGTAGTGGCCGTGCAGACCGTGACTGGCGCGCCCTCGGCCACCGCTGCCGGCCCATATCAATTCCATTCCATGAAACACAGTTAATGTTTAAGGAACTCCTTTGTCTTGCTTATGATGACATGCAAGAAAATTTCTGCTGTCTATTCTAGGCGCCGAACCCTCCAGGAATGGAAAACAGGGGGCAGGGGGGAGAGGTATCAGGAAAGGTAATATAACGCCGTAAAAGAAGGCAGTGCCGCAGTAGCTCGAGACCTCGTGCTTGCCGCATGATTCTTTTAAGCAAAACATCAACAGATTGACCGTGGAACTGTGGCAGAATACGGTACAAAACAATTTGGCAGGTGCCTATCGAGAAGACGGCGAGCACAGACTAAAGGCAAGGTAATCGAGCAAGCGATTTGCAGTAATCTCTCAGTGAGGAAGGAGTGAATTTGTATTGTCGTGGTACTGATGCTTGGACGATGACTGAACATTCCGTGAAACGCGCCATTGAATCAATTGTTACTTGGCCTGCTACAGTATTTAAAGACACGTGGTATATGTATTGTTGAACACCACTCCACTAGAAAGATGAGAGTAGTGCTATGAAGTGTTGTAGAGCAGCTGCAGCAGACCGTCTCTCCCGTTTCCTTTCGCGGAGTTTACACATCAACTACACCTGCGGCGGTGGCACATTCGGACGGACAGAAAGAAGGTGTGGTGTAGGCTGTCTGCGGTGGGGCTGGCGGGCGTGTTCTCATTAAGGGCTGTTCTGCTCAGCGAGTCGCTAAGCCGCCAGCTCAGCGCGGATTACGGCGCGCCCTAAGCCGCCAAATCGAGCCACACCTTCTGCCGCCGCCGGCTCTCCGCCTCGGGCAGTCTGCGCATGTCCTCCACACCAGGCATCCCAAGCCATGCACAAAAAATAGTTTTTTCATAATGTGCATCCACGAAATTAATTTGATATAAAGTACGTTCAAGGGGTAGGTTAAGCTAGGGCGAAGACCCAATCTATTGTTTTCTCCTACTGCTTCTCCACTTAGAATTGTACAGGATACTCCCAGAAACATACTTTACATGATTGTAAATGCGACATAAGGTCATCGAGGAGACAGGCGACCATGATGAAATGATTGGGTAGTACTGCTGTGAAGCTGGTTAGGTCGCAAATTCTTTATTACAGGTCACACTTCATGCATAGCGTGCCCTCAAAAATGACGCGTTTCGGCTTTACCATCATCAGATTAGCATCTCTTTCGTGCGTTGTTGTAGGTTGTTGTTTGATATACATACAAAAGCAGACTACATGTATGTATATCAAACAACATCCTACATCTGTTCACGTGTGCACATGGCACGGAAGAGATGCTAATCTGATGATGGTTAAAGCCGAAACACGTCATTTTTGAGGGCACGCTATGCATGAAGTGTGACCTATAATAAGGAATTTGAGACCTAACCAGCTTCACAGCAGTACTACCCAATCATAGTTTACACGATTCCTTAAGTTCAAGACTGACTGTATGAGGTATTAAAGATTTAACGAAGTGTTGCGAATGATTTCGGTTAAACACTACTGCTATGAGCAAAATTCCACACAAAAGGAAATTAATATTATTGTGAAACACTAAAGAAGAATTGATTTATAATGTAACAAAAAGAAAATCTTACATATCGAAGTACAAAACCTGTCCAATTGCATTAGCAGGTTGCATTACTATTTTCTTCCATAAAATTTTTATTCATTTATCAGAGGTACTGTAAACCTGTTTAAGGATAGCGTATAAGTATGTAGAACTAATTGGAACCTTCTTTTGTTCGAACGTCAAGTGCTTCATTCTTTGTTGAGCCGTCTTGGTTACACGAAATTGTGCCTTGTAATAGCTCTGATTTTACGCAATTATTTCAATTCAGTGTGCTTTTGGTCCTCCTTTTTCTGCATTCAAATAATGTGTGCAGATTTATTTCTCAGCAGTTTCTCCCTCGTTGGAATTGCGAAAGCGGAGACGGATTGTTGGAGTGCGCAATGGCCAAACATTTAATACTTGTTTGTATTGCCACAATAAGCAAACTCTAGCGCCCTGACTTCGTGGCCGTAATAATACGAAATGATTAAGCGCTGTAATGAATACACGGAAGGAACACTTATTCGATACTTTAGCGTCAGGCGAACACTGGGCTGAAACGTAGTTTCATAGGTCCAGGCCTAGACGAAACGTTACCTCCATATTTTTTCCGAATTATGGTATAACATACACAGACGGCTGAAATACTGCGATAGACCTAGCAAATCGCTGTGTGGTGATAGTGTCTTTAAAGAAACTCACGTTCTGATGGGGAGAGTTCCCGGAAGATCTATCACTGATGTTGAGAATGGTATTTTGACGGGCACCACAAGAATCACTGATTAATTTCACACGGCCTTCGGATTACCTGAGGCTATACTATACTATTAGTGTGTCTTATTTATTTGTAACCGCTTGCCCCCTCTCAAACACACACACACGCCGCCTGCGACCCCTCGATCAGTAGCAGCGACGCGCGCTCGTGGCGTTAGGCACACCGCAGTGGCGCCCAGCAGCCGTGATCCGGCCAGGAATTAGTCGCTATTTGCGCCCGTGCAATTACACAGCCGAGGGTAACAATTCCGCCGCAGGCCACCGCCGCACCGCCGGGGTGCGGAATTTAATCGCAACCATTAATACGCCCGTTAAATTAACCCAATTACGTAAATGAGGGCGGGCTACGACTGAATAAAATCACCGACCGTAAATGCTTGCCCTAGCCGGAGATTTCATTTAGCAATTTTCCCTTCAGTCGCTCACTTGTCTCGTCCGCACTCACAATCAAATAATTACAAAGCGCTATCGAATGCCTTCCTGCGTGAGCCACTACATTGCAACTGTAATGGGTAACGTGCAGTTCCAGCAACGAAATTTTCGTTAGAGGTTTCTGTTAAAAATGTACAAATGTTTGTAGAGCGTATAGGACTTAACTACGGCGTCATCAGTCCCTAAACTTACAAACTACTTATGAACTAGCTAAGACTAAGGACGGCACAAATATCCATGCCCGATGGGGAATTCGAAGCCCCGACCCTAGTGGCCAGAATGTGAGTTGATGCGCCGCAGACCGCTTGGCCACCGCGGCCGGCCCCTTTCTGTTACTTCGCCACACATGCGCTAATAAGTCCGAAGTCGAGCGGGAATCCGGAATGGCGAGCATAAAAAGAGCACTGACGATAGGGGCGCTTCAATCATGATGTGCGACATCTGAGAATTTAAGACGGACGGATGGCGAGCGCGGGTAGCCAAGTGGTTAAGGTGAGCGCTGGCCTAAAGCGGCAGACCCGGGTTCGAATTCCAGTCACACATTTTCCCTTGTCGCCATTGTGTGAATGTCCAAATACAGCTAAAGTCATTACTTCCTTCTCTCTCATTAAATTGTGTAATAGTCAACAGAGTCACAGTTCAGAGACAAATTGAATGAGTTCCAAAGTGAGAAGCAATTTAGAATAATTCTCATTGACAGCTGCCGGCCGCAGTGGCCGAGGGGACAGCGTCGCGCCAGTTACGGTCTGCACGGCCTCTACGGTCGGGGGTTCGAATCCCCTCTCGGGCATGGATATTTGTGCTGTCTTTAGTATTAGCTAGTTCATAAATAGTTTGTAGGTTTAGGGATTGATGACCCCGTAGTAAAGTCCCTTAAGCTCTACAAACATTTGAACATTTTTTTTTTTTCTCTCCATGGTATACTTCTGTTACATGGAGTATTAGATGCGAGTCAACGTCCACCGGGTAGTAGAAAATTTTCAGTAGAAAATTAAAATTTGGTAATCTTCGGGCTAATACTGTTGCTCAAAGCTACACACATATCAGTGATACCATTTACTTGCAATCGATTTCTGGATTTGTTTTCAAGCACGAAACCCTTATGCACCTAAATAAGTCTTGAATATAAGATAGCGGAATGTGATTTACGGACCGTTGTTGTATAAATTTTGCGTTTACAACGAAACTTCTCTAGGCGATGAATTCAGAAATGTTCTTACTGTTCCTACCACTTTGGAACTCGATGAGCGTTCAAAACACTAGAATATATTTCAAATGGTACCGATGTTATCCATTTTTCTCATCACACACACACACACACACACACACACAGAGAGAGAGAGAGAGAGAGAGAGAGAGAGAGAGAGAGAGAGAGAGAGAGAGAGATCAAGGAAGCCACTGGTGTTGAAATATTTGTAAATCTGTGGTACTTAACTACAGAGGTTACCAGTCCCTAGGCTATCAAACTATTTAAACAAACTGAAGGACAACACAAACACCCAGGCACGAGGGTGGACTCTAACCTCCGACGGGAAGCAACCACTCGCTCTGAGCACGGCGCCTTAGGGCGCTCGGCCATTCCACCGCGGCGTCACTTATGTAGAGTCTCCGCAATGTTGCTGACTACAACCCCGCGCGTAGTTCGTCCTACACTAGTCGATCGCCGCTAGACAGCCATAACTAACTTAGCACGCCGTTCGTCAAGCATGTACGAGGGGCTAAAACTTCTGAGCCTGGGTGTGGGTGTGGATTATTCGTTTCCAAATTATATCTGAGGTGTAAATAAATCGGATCCGCCAATTTGATGGTAATTTGCGGACGTGTCGGAGCGGAAGCGGCGCTGGTGAGTGGCGGCGGTGAATCAGCGCTAAGCTAGGGCTAGGGAGGGCCCTCGGGCGCCGTGCCCGCTCGGTCCGCCTCGCTCCCGCCCGCCCTTCGGGAAGGGAAGGGCCCTCTTGGCGCGCCGCCCTAATTGCATCGGCGGCCGAGGGCGCGCCCTCAGCCCAGAGGGCACTCTGCTGTTGCCCTTTGTGGTACAACCATTTCTTTCCCTCCGCTCTGCTTCCTCCCACCACGACACACATCAACATCCCAATTACATATTACACTACACCTCAACCGAAGCAACAGAAACCCTACTAAATTTTCTAGAGTTTCTAGCCGTGACAAATGGTTTAAAATACGTATATTAGGTTTTTAGCAGAATTCTCTTCGCCCACTGTCAAGTGATGACTGACGTGTGCTTGCCGCTGCCGTCTTTATACAGTCGGGTTGCCTTCTATGACGTCACTGCATGGAGCTCGAGGCCTACGAGAAAGACAGGCCCCGGCGCGCACGTCATGCGACGTAAGCATAGCAGTTCTGAGCCAGCCGGCCGGCATCCAACAGGATAATTAACGTTGCTGTAGTGTTACTTCTATGGAGCATAGAGTAAACTTTCTGACAAAATGCTACGGGAAGACATAGTACATGAAACAAACTACTTTAAAAATACTCTTTCACATATTGCTAGCTTTCTTCCCCTAGAAATCTAAACGTCAAATGAGAGAAACAAAAGCAGCAATAACAACATAAGAAGTTCCAAATCTTCACATTATTAATGCTTTCATAAAGAAAAATTCACGTGTTGCGGAGGAACTAACAATTATGTAAGCCACTAAAATGTTAATTACAAGGTCTCCACAGAGTAAGTTCTTAACATGACTCAACAGTAAATACAACACTGAAACCAAACCTGGTAATCATTCTAGCCTTCCAATATAATACTTGACAACAATACAGGCTCAAGTACGTAGTTACAAGCAGACCATTCTTGTCAAAGCGGACAGTTAAAATACGGTAAGAGAAAAAATATTCAAATGTTTGTAAATATATCGGACCAAACTGCGTGGTCATCAGTACGTAGCCTACATACTATTTAAACCTAGGTAAACTAACCTAAGGACAAAACACACACACACACACACACACACACACACACACACACACACACACACACACACACACACACGCGTGTGTGTTTTGTCCCCAGGGAGGACTCGAACCTCCGACGGCGAGAGACCGCGCGCTCCGCAGCGAGGAGCTTTAGACCGCTCGGCACGCCACCGCGGCACGGTAGAGACAGCCCACAATTTACCTAATTTACGGACAGAGTGACTACACGACATTCCCTCCACTTAATTGTTTGTCCGCCAGAAGTTTTCGATCCGTGCCTCTGGACGCCTCCCCATCACGTAACGCGCGGCAATCAATTTTATCCCATTATGCCGTCGTAATCATTTCGCGCACCGTTTTTGGGAGGAAGCACAAGAAACCTTATCCCATCGCGAAGTTGAAACAACTTTCCCAAGTCATGAAAACAGCATGTAGGGTTGCCACTGATTAGATGCTGCAACGGTCTCCGTTTAACGCGCCATGTTGGTAACAACAAATCTCATATATCTTTGGACAGTGTTGGCTTCATATCGTTGGTGCTGCCGGTTGTGCGCGGAGGGCAGTATGTGTGATCGTCTAATGTTGGCAGTGTGTGAAGTGGTATCGCTCGCTGTGGAGCATGGTTGTAACGAAAATTGAGCTAAAAGGTGGATAAATGACTTGACAAAATCATAATGCACCAGTCTTCAAGTTATCAGATATAAATATGGAAGGAAATTTATAAGTTGTCTTGCCTACACTGGAAAAAGGTATGTTTTCCACTAATTATCGCACTTTGCGTTGTTAAATGTTTAGTACTTGGCAGTGTCAACCAAGTTATTTCTTTTAATTGAGTGATAGCAATAATACAAAAGGAGTTCCTTGTTTTAGTTAAATACTTAATCTTATCACTATTACTATTATTGTTATTGACTATGTGCTAAACTAGACCACGAGAGGTACAATTAATGTCACTTTTGATGGTTTGCGTTATTTTTTGCGCCGTTTATCCATTCTCAACGAAGTATCTTTCATAAATGTTTGTGATATTTGGCGGGCGATCATTTCAATGAATCTATTAAGGACAACAGTGAAGATCGCTTTTAACTCTTATTAAGATTACCGGTTTCGGCAATTTAACTGCATCTTCGGATCTTTTATTTCATTCCTCATATCGTAAATGAAAAGTTTTAAAAATACAGTTATTGGCTAGCATTGTTGACTTGTCATACAAATAAAATATCAAAAGCCTCATGCTGCAATGTGATGTGGTCACTAAGTTCAAGTTAAACTAAAGTTTACATTAAAACAAAAATTGTTTAACTTAGTGAGGTCGTATCACGTCATGAGTCTTGATATTTTATTTCTATGATACGGCAACAATAATGTAGGCGAACAACTGTATTTTTAAGTTTTTGTGTTGTGAGGAATGAAATGAAAATTTGGAAGATGGCAGTAAACTGCTGCAACCGATAACGTAAATACAAATTAATAAATCTTTCTTTCATTTCCCCCTGACCAACTTTCCAATTACGTGTCTTTTGTATGAATGTTTATAAGTAACGTTTGCCTGAATTACATCTGCTAGTTGAAGGTCCTCCTCAATCGCATCGATCGACTTAATTGGCTCAGTTTTGGCCTTACTTCTATTTCCGTAGAATTCTAGTCTTTTGTCAATCAAGTGGCGACCCGTTCTTTTAATGTGCCCAGAAAGTCTTTTTGTCCTGTCGCCGTGCATGTTTATGCATCCTGCTATCTCATTATTTCTCGGCCTACAAATTTAGCAGACAGTAATTTTAGTGCCTTTGGAGAATTTTTAGATATTTCAAATATGTTGCATACGTGAAAATTAATAATACGTTTTCTGCATCATAATGAACTTTGTGTTAGATTCTTTAAATTCGTCCTCACTAAATTAGTCTCTCATACATCCGTATATATTAAATCACTCTGATAATTATTTATACTTATTTTGGCACACCCAACCCGCTCGGTTAGCCGCGCGATCTAACGCACAGCTTTCTGAGACGGAGAGGCGTATATGTCCCGGTTCGACTCCGCCCGCCGGATTAACGAAGGGGGTCGGAGTGGCGGCCAGCAAGGATGGTTTTAGGCAGTTTTCCATTTCCCCTTATTTGAATACTGAACTGGTCCCCCAAGTCCCGCCTCAGTTACACGATTCACAAACATTTCGTACTCTTTAAACTTTAACACCGATAACGTCATACACACTCATTTCCTCCCGGGGAGGGGAGGGCATGGGGTGGCGGCAGGAATGGCATCCGGCCAACCCGTGAATATTAACACACGCCAAATCCGAATTTAACAACGCCGACCCTGCACGTACGGGAACATGGCCAAGGAGAAAGAAAGAAAGATTTATTTTATAACACCCGTTTGAAATGGGTCACCTACGACAGGATTTCTTGTGAAAGCACTTCATTTCGATGCGCTTTTTTTGTCGGCTATTATCACGTAATTGTGGCTTTTACTTGGTAGGCGCGTCATCTGAATTCTCGGCGATCGCTTCCCGGCTTGTTAACAGGGGACGCGCGCGGCTAAATCACGGAAGGCGCGTGTTCCGAGTGCGCGGCGCGCGGGGATGAGTCGGCCCTCCATAATGCATGTGATTCACGCGGGCACGTGCGCGGCTCATGCGCGCCACTTCACCGTTTACATAATGGCGCGGCGCAGCCGGGAACACGTGTAGCCGCCTAATATGCTAATCCGGGAGGGAGGGGGAGGGGGGAGGCAGCAGGCAGTCGGCGGATCGCCTTCGGGCTATTTACATGCAGGGGCCGGGCGCGTGCCGCATCCGGCACTAAACATCGCCGTCAAATGCGGTTGCCGGCCACTACACGTTTACACTCGGCCCGCTCACCTCCCCCCTCTGGACGGTCTGGTGCCCTACACAATGAAGCGGACAACAAACGATCACAGTAAAACCACAGTCCAACATATACAGTCACGACACTCTTACACATTTTTTTTATCCACTGCAACAGCAGCGCTCCAAGAGGTCGAAAAGCTACATTTTCGAATACGATATTGTGTGCTTACGAATAGCATCGTTTATTTTAACTTACTTTTTACGTTAGGGAACCTGTGTAGTGCCATAAAAATAGGTAATAACGTAATAATAGCTCCACATTTGCCTTTCTTAGGTTTCCTATACTCCCTAACAAGGTACGAAACGGTACATTAAGGGCAGTTTATATACAATTATCTTGCGTTTGTAGAACTTATGGGACGCAACTACGGGATCATCAGTCCCTAAGCTTACGAACTACTTATGAACTAGCTAAGACTAAGGACGGCACAAATATCCATGCCCGAGGGGGGATTCGAACCCCCGACCGTAGTGGCCGTGCAGACCGTGACTGGAGCGCCTCAGTCTCCTCGTACAATTATCTTTTAACCTATTGGCTTTAACTTAATAATTTCATTTTCTATTAAAAATTAAAAATGGTTGGGAAATACCAGACGACCTGCCCCTTGGCAAAAAGACGCCGCTCTTTTACCGAAGAACGTTAACGTTTACTCGTTACAGTTCCAGTAAAATCAGTGAGCGTGGAACGTAGGAAACATATACAGAATGCGGTAACTACAGTATTTAACGTACCAAATCAGCCACTACAGCTGTAGCTGAAGGAAAAACGTAACAGACATGGCAATAAAACGGAAAAAGCAATCAAACTGTTTTCCAACAAAGGAGATCCCCAGTTTCACAATTGTTTCTACAGATGAACCACGAATGGCAAGAACAGTAAAAAAATGGCTTTTTAGGCTAATGTAATTACACCCAAAAGAATATGCACGTATAAGACGAGTGACGTGTAAGAATGTGCGAATTATTAGACTCCACATGGAATTGATACGCGTCAAAGAAACGGCTACTTATTGTCAGAACAGACCGTAATAGAAATAAATGTTTATCCTATATTTATGTTTTGCTTACTTTCTGCAGAATAAGCTGCAAATATAAACATATTCGTAAGTATTTGTTCATATCGAAGATGTTCTTTCTACCACTGAATCAGTTAAATTCCGCTATTTTTACATTAATTTCCATATTATGTATGTTTCGTTAATTAAGTACAAAAATAATTATAAACAAACTTAACTTCCTCGGCGGCTTGCCCACTGCTAGAAGCGCTAGTGTCGTTGCCACTGTCAGTTATTACCAACTTTCAAAGCAGTGCGTGTCGCGACTATATATGTCAGACTGTGGTAAAACTGCCGTCGTGCGAAGTAGGGAATTTACCTAATCCGTAATTTTATTTGAGAAGGTGCGTGAGAAATTATTCCAGAGCAGATGTGCCAAATAGGGAATTTACCTAATCCGTAATTTTATTTGAGAAGGTGACAGCATCTGGCTACGACGAACTTCGACGGGAAAAATTCTCCCTTAGTAGTGTTGCAGCGAGAGACAGGTCTTGAATGGCAGGTAACTAATGGGGCCCCTCAGGAACACTAACCTATTAGCAAATCTGTAGTTCAAATATCTGAGGGACCTCATCGCCTATTTCCTTTGCAGGCAGTATCGTCCCCATAGCAATCGACAAGGGCTACCTGATAAAGCCTCATACTTTGAACACTCTTAAAACCACATCGCACAATGTTTGTATTAAAAGATACGCCGCAGATCTAAACGATCTGTGGCTTCCAAAAATATATTCCAACTACGTTGGCCATCAGTCTCTAGGCTTACAAAATACATGAACTAACTTAAAGACAACACAAACATCCATGCCCGAAGGAGGACTCGAATCCCCATCGGCGAGCAACAGCGCGCTTTGTAGCAAGGCGCCTTAGAACGCTCGGCCACTCCAGTGCGGCCAAGGATTACACACACAACATATTCACACATTCAAACTTGAACAAAAAGAATTAAATTTAACACCCAAAAGTACACACCCAAAGCACAGAAATCACTACCCACCGGTTAGTTGTTACTTATAAATTTAAGTTTTTTTCCCCGTAATTATAGTTCCCGAGCTCGCTTAGAGATGGTCGCCGTGCTGTTTGAAAATTGAACTTTGTAATTTAATCTTTTCTAAATTTTCAACGCAGATCACAAAAAATGTTCAGTTTGTAAAATTGTAAACAAGTACGACGACGGATGACATGCAACTGGAAAAACATGAGCGGCAGTGTCAACAACTGGCTGTAGGCGACATTGCGGCAAACACAACTTTGGAGAGCGTGTAGCATGACATGGCCTCTTGATTGCTGAGTCAACCGTCAGCAGCGGCAGGTGACGCCGTGGCTGTCGCTTTTGCTCGCGGATTAGCATTCAGCAGGCAGATAAGGGCTCTTCACACGTTCCGACCGGCCGAACACGCTCCCCTCTGCGACACACGATCCTTGCCGCAGATGCTATCACGTCCAGGCGAACGCCGTCTCAGACCAGTTTTTCTGCTCACGATTGTCCTGTAATTATAGAACACGCCGCCGTCGAAGCCTCTTATCTCACATCGACAAAGCTCGACTCTGCAGTCATTTGTTTTCTCTTTTACTAGAATCCTCACTTTTATATCACTGTAGAAGGCGAAACATCCGTCCTTCCATCCATCACACAGTCCGGCGCATCCTACAGCCCTTCGTCGCAGTGATTCTCACCGTATGTCATACCTTGCTGCGTCACATGCATTGATCCCATAACCCTGTAATGTCTCCACATTGTCGATCGTTCGCACGTACATTATGCCCATACCAAACCCTTTTAAATGTTAAAATCGGCGACGGGGAAGGTATGCTATCGGCCGTTGCAGTGGTGCGTTGCACGATTGTTAGTAAAATGATGTGGGGTCTCATCGTGCAAAAAACCAAGTCAGCGTCTTTCTGCAATGCTTATGTTCATCGCGTAGAAATCATACACAAGACATGTTAACTGCGTTAAATGTAGAGACATGATTGTCACCGACAATTCTTGCCTTTACATTGATACCGAAACAATCTTAATGCTCTATTCTTCATGGGTGCCAGAGGATCTGAGACTACCCACATGTTTGAATTTTACTAATTTTTGGTGCCATTTCTAGTGAATCCTTCCTCTAAAACAATTCAGGATGTTAACTACATATCTCCAACGGTCCATATAGCAACAGATTTAGGCTTTAGAACATTTCGTTATTAGAACTTCTAGATTTGACCATGGTACCTCCTGTGGGAATAGGTGCTACTACGCCCAACGAATTAAAGGACAGCTGAAATAGTCTTGTCAATGTCCGAGAAGACAAACCGAAGTGTCCTCAGTTTCGTAAAACGTAGCTGACGTGAATTAAGAAAGACTGTCTACCTTAGAACAGTAACTGTGAAAAAGTGTATCACGTAACGGAACAAGAGCAGTAGCACCAGCTGCAGCTCATAACTGAACAGTTTTATCTTCGTTTAGTCATTTTATCTTTTCGGCGTAAATCTCAATGGAGTAACTTCTAGCTAAATCTAGACAAAAGTAACGATATTGATGACAATTTTGAGAACGATGCAATAAACGCGGTTACGAAGGGCGGGAGATATGTTGTTGGCCGTGGGCAGAATTTTCCAGAAGGGACGCGGCGTGACGTGGACAAAGACAGACGACGGCGGCTGGTCACTTAGGGAGGCGACGGGCGTCGGCGGCACGACATCATGATGGACGTGACATCCGCCCGTGCCGTGCTGTTCAATAATTCAGACTCGCGAACTGGCCGAGAGTAGGCGCGCCTTCCTAGTTGTAGTGCAGCCTCAAATTTGTAGCTTTGCCCGCATTTTGCAAGAAATCAGTCCATCTGCTGCGCCTTTCTTTCCCTGTTCAACTACGCCCCCTCTCTGCTTATGTCTCACTCCGTCTAACTTCCCCCCCCCCCCCCCCGGAAGAGTCTGAACATGATGAAGTTAGGTGGATATAACAAAGCTTTCGAAAAATACTCGAAATAGTAGTACGATTCGCGTTTCGGAACAGAATGACTTGCGAACTTTAATGTCTTTAGGGAGACAAAAAGAGAGGTTGTGCATCTTCATGTTTTCGCGGCGCAATGACTGTTCAAAGAAGTTTCGGGCGTGCAGCCGCATAAAGTTTACTTCTAATATTTCGGCTGAGAAACGTTCAGCCATCTTCAGAGAGAGTCGAAGACCTACGATCCAGCACGCGCTTCGTGCTTATAAACGCGCGGGCCGCGCTACTGCGCATGCGGCCACAGATACAACAAGGCGCCAAAGACGTTACTCGGCGGCAAGGAAGTACACGTATGTGTAAATTATGTCTGTGGGTGAATGGTCGATTACTGCGGAGAAATAGATGTACTATGATCTGTGCTGTGGCGGTGTCTTTAATAAATTTACAAAAAAAGTTCCGGATTCCATTATTTATCTAAACTGAAGCCACTATCTCTTAATTAAATTTGTCCCCAAGCGAATTTCTATTGCTTCTTTCACTACTGAGTCCCAGAAAGATGAAGTGGAAGCTAAAATTTTGACGTTTTCGTACGTAATTTAATTAACAGAGACAGTGGCTTCAGTTTAGATAAATCAAGGAATCCGGCACTTTCTTTAATAAATTTACAAAGACGCCGCCACAGCACAGATCATAATACATCGATTTCTCCGCAGTAATCGACCATGCAGCCACAGACATAATTTACACATACGTGTACTTCCTTGCCGCCGAGTAACGTCTTTGGCGCCTTGTTGTATCTGTGGCCGCATGCGCAGTAGCGCGGCCCGCGCGTTTATAAGCACGAAGCGCGTGCTGGATCGTAGGTCTTCGACTCTCTCTGAAGATGGCTGAACGTTTCTCAGCCGAAATATTAGAAGTAAACTTTATGCGGCTGCACGCCCGAAACTTTGAACAAAAAGAGGTTATTTGTGCGTCGTCATAGCCAGAAAATATTTTAATATTTAGAACAAAGAAATCTGTTGTCTTGCACTCTGCGAGATCAAAAATTGAAAACGTGAAGCAACGTTTGACTTAAAAATACGTATTTTCCTCGGTGCCACGTTTAATCCCATACGCACGCTGTCGGCTCTCTGGAAGGCGCTACTGGTGGCAGACAGTTTGTGTGTCGGCGTTTCCTGTGATCAGGAGCGCGGCCTTTGGAGCGGCGGCGCGAGTTTAGTTACAGTAAGCGCTCTGGCAGGGTCAGGTGGCTGGCGGCCTGGCCCGCTAATTCCGAAATCCACGCAGGCCACGCCGGCCTGCTAATATGCTTGTGTGCGGCCGAAATTAAAGCGCCGTGATGAGGGATTCCCTTTGTATCGACTAATAATCTCGTTAGCGCCACCGATGCCGGCCAATTCGGATTACCTCATTAGGTCGCCTGCTCGCTAACGTGTCGCGATTGTGAGCGAGTAACGAGGTATCCGCTGGCCGGAAAGAAAGGGGGGGGGGGAGAGGGGAAAAAAAAAAAGGACGGAGTATGTCGTCCTCGGGGCTCGGCACAAAAAGAGCGCCGGGGAAACAGGACGGCAAATTTGTTTACCCTTGTGTGTTATACTGCCCCCGCCGTCTGAGCAACCCAATACATCAACGTCAGAGCGCCGACCGGCTGCCCACGCGTGTTCACCTGTTGTAGCGGGCGCATGCAAAAAAAAAGGCCCTCGGCTGCCGAGTGGCGGAACTAATTCATCGTAGAGACGAATGCTGCTGTCGATTCCGAGCGGCAGCAGCTGCTGCTCCCAGGCGACGTAATTTCCTAACGATAGCTGTCGACGTATCATGGCGGTAATCTGCAAGAACGCGAGACACGGAGACGCTTAATCTTACAAAACTAGGGGCCATACGATCGGTAATATTTCCTGCAGCAGGACTTCATTAGTGCACGATTAACCGAGAATTTCATTTCGAACTTCACATCGACATCGCCGGCATTAAAATGTGTTCCCAAAATTGCAAGTGCATCGGGTTTTCGTCAAGGCGTAACGTCGACGTCTCATACAAGGTAAATTCATTTATGCTTACCCTTAAGATACGAAACGTGCGTTTTAAGTGTCGTCTGTGTGTGCCTGAGTGTACGAAACAGAATCGGAAATTGACTGTACACAGCTAGAGATACGCTTACATATGTCAGCTTTCCAGACTTTCGTGACCACAGGTTAACAAATCCTGTTTGCTCTGTCTTGGGTTCTTCAGTCTACACGGAGGCTTACCTACAGTGTTTTTTTCCTTGAAAAGGGGAAGAAGGAAATCACAATGGTACACAAAGTACTCTCCGCCATATATAATTATTTTACGAAGTTATCTGACACTGTCGCCTTTTCTCTCATTAGCGCACGTCATCAACATTAGATCAACTACTTCCATGCTTCCTCGGTTACGTCCCAATCGCAATGATGTGTGAGCCATATGAACTTTATATAAGGTGCCGGCACATTTGCCGGAAACTTCTAACTCCCGCCAGTTACCGGAATTTGTGTGGTAACTCTGGAAGACTGCGTTTTTCCCCACATTCAGGCTTCTGGGGAGTGCACGAGAGAGTAAGTATACTTGCAAACAGACACGACATTGTAGGACCGCGGAGTTCTACAGCAAAACTTGACCAGACCCTCAACGCGAAGTTAGCAACACGTGGCAGTATGAAGGAAGCGGGGTGCTGCGGAAAAGTTGGTAGCACTATCAAAAGCTGATTGGAACCTTTCCTCATTTTGAAGAAGATCATTGATCCAATGTACAAAATTCGCGTAGGATAAACTTTTACATTATTTTAGCATTGGCGTTCATTAAACGAATTACTAGTAGCGCAACCAAAGAATGACAGCGTAAAAACTAGTTCATGGTCGCGGGGTCTCCAATGCCTTGTTTGCTAACACGCCCGAATGCCGGAAGTGAAATCTGTTCTGGCCCTGTCATGAACAGTAAAACTAAGAGAGATGTGACACTGACTGTAAAGAGAGAGTTACAGATGTGTTAATGAGTTGATACCTTGTATATGTAAATCTCTATCTCAATGTGTAATCTCAACATGCCAAGCCCTAGTTTATCATATTCAACTGTGTATACCTGAACTACAACATGTTACACAAGCAGTTATGACCGTATGTGCTTGTACACATTTATCACGCAATCGTGATCGTTATCATTCAGTTTACCTGCTCGCAGAAGTTAATTATCTTTGAGCTCAAGCACCGTAGGATTTAAACTGTTCTGTCGAAGAAAAAGCCGTTAAACGAGTTAATCTATTTACTGCAGAATACAGCTCTTGCTGACACTGTTCGAAAAGCAAGAGCGTAGTGCGTGAAGACAAAGAGCAAAAAGCCAATTCCACAGCAATCTAGCCAATATTTGATTCTGATATTCGCTTACTCGCAACAACAACTTTACATGAAGATTAATGTAAAATATGCTTGTGGAGATATACGTCTGCTAACCTAACCGTTATTTGTGGCCAATAAATATTTACATTGCTTTTTTCATTTCGTAAATTTCTGGGAATTTTGTCAAACTGACGCTCCCAAATACTGAAATAAACCTGTTAACAATTCTTTGCCTGCTTCCAAAACATGATTTCAAGCTATTTATGTCGGTAATTACACTTTACGCCCAGATCAACTTATGACTTCTGGCTTCGAGATACGGGAAGAATTTACAACTTGTAAACAGAAGAGAGCAAAGAGTCTGTCGACTGCGTTAGGGGAGTCTATAAACGTCAGCAGCAATTACTGGAGACAAAAGAGCATGCGTGGAAGTATGGAAATACATGCCTGCGGTGATTTGCCCAATTTAATGGCCTCATGACAGGGACTTAACATGTGCACGCTGTAACTGATATTGAATGTGCTATGAAAGCAGCCCAGAATATCATAACAAAGCTACGGCGAACGTCTCATTGTTTGGTGCCCTCAGACCTGAAATTGTTTAACAACGCTCCGTCGTTATCTGCACTACCATTCGTTGTGATAAGTTCTCTTTTATCCCACATGCAAGTGACATAGAAAGCCGTTCACAAAGAGTTAAAGGAATAGGGAATGCTCTAAAACCAAACTATGACGTTTGCCACTATTTATAAATTTCTGCAAGTCTTGCTTAATCCGAAGCTAAATTTGCAATTTCCTCTCCTATGCTCACGTACATTGTACGAGGAAATTTCATCCTTCAGAACAGTATCTACTTTTTATTCACGCGCAATATGATGTATGATGCAATTTCCTTTTCATATTTGTAATTACCTTTTAAGAAATGGTCTCATGTTTCTTTCCCCTAGCGGGGAGGCGTTGCATAGAACACTACATTTTTACTGACAACGAAATAAAAAGTACTCCGCTTTTTCTAGTTGTTACTAGCTCACTTAAATTCGAAGCACAATCCGCATTCCAGGCCCTCATAAAAAAGTAGAAAAAAGGCTTTCGCAATGAGAAAAAAAAGCAAAATGTCAGTACATTTTTTTCTTTCGCCGTTTTCAATGTTCCTAGAACACACTTCACGGGAATGCTAGACCACGTTTCCAGTGACTATGTCCGTCGTTTGGTGAACGGAAAGGTCTTAAGAGCATTATGTATCTTATCACCTACGTGATTTAAATTAACGTATTGGAGTACAGTAAATCTCAGAAATGGTAACAAACCAAATTATTTGTTCCATCATGGGTGGCATACTAAAGTCATCAACAGTACGTCCAACATTCCGTTTCAAGGCTGACGTTATCGGAATGGTACCTGCGTCCGAGGCATCCATAAGAACACCAAAGAGACTGTTACCAGTTTGTCACTCAACCATCACTTCATCGACTCTTAGGAAGAAAACAATGATTGTAATACAGAAATGATTTTCAGGTAAACAGTGTATTACTTTGTACACCCAGGTTGCTTCTTCAGTCATCAGCAAGCCACGAAGAAGGGCCTCTCACTGGCACCCCTTGCACCACCACAGTTTTATTTGCACGTGCGTTTGAGAGCCAAATTCAGGCATTACGTTGTATCAGCGACAATTGTTACCAACATTACGAAAACCTGGAGCTCACTTAGAAGGGTACGGTTCGTTTTAACACAGGCCTGTGCTTTGACATGACACTGAATACTTGTAAATGCTTGTAATGCATTGCAGTGAGAAAACCGTAGCGACTTGAGAGGAGATGGCCAGTGACGCAGAGACGTAAATTCCTGTCAGACGCACAAATTACGATTAGAGTTATGAGGGCGGTGTGGGCAGAGGCGGACTGGTGAGCATGTTAAACGGCGGCGCCTGATGAATAGTGCAGGAGCCGCGGACAAAAGAAGCGCGCAATGCGCCACGCCGTAACTCTGCGCGCCTCCCGATTCGACCGTTTTATATCCGTGCGCAGCGAGACCAACCGCTCTGACGCTTCAAAGCCCTATATAATAGCGCATCCAACCTGTGTTCCGGACTGGGACTCTATCCCAGAGCCTTGCATTAAGCGGGCCATGCTCTTGCAGGACAAGCACCTCACAGCTACGGTTTCAAAGGATCTTTACCTTCCAAAAAAAATCCCAAATATTATGCCGTATACAATGTCAAAGTAATGTACATGATTTTTCACTTTGCGCTTTTGATATTAATCGTGCTGTCCGTCGGAAGAGGGAGGGGGTGGCGGGGCGCTTCGGTCCAAAATATTGCCAGAGTTGGCGGAAGCAATTCGACGCAACTCTCAAAAATTCTCCAGAAAATCGACTTTTGGTACACATAAGTACCAATAACTAAAGCAGTTATAGCATCTTTCTGAGTAGCTCACTTGATAGCGATGGTTAGAATCCTACCGTGACATTTTTTTGTTGTGTTCAAATACTTACACAATTTTAATATCTGATGGTAATTTTTACGAAATATCCACGTTTTTGTGTTTATTAGTAATTTTCTATTTTCTATAAAAGGTCGTTAATAATGATGGTTTCAATAAAAAAAACAACAGAAGTGACATGTTTTTAAAGTTTTGGCTTCAGTATCAGTTGACGACGGTAGTCTTTGTGCAGTTTGTGAAGACCTACGACGATGTTTTTGGAAAGTCATCTCCATCGCTACTATTGGCTTTCCAACCTACTCGACCATCGTTTTAGGTGAAAAGGTGTTCAGCTCGTCTGCATATACATAAACAAAAACTGACTCAATACGTGGAATTAGACATCCCAAAATGTTTTATACAACTGAATTTGAAAAGGAAAAATATTTCTCTCGCAGCGGGATTCGAACCACCGACAATCGTTGAGACGCCAGAACGCTACCATCCGAGCTACACTGACAGATGGCGTAATTGATTTAGTTATTGGCATTTTTGTGTAGCCGGCCGCGGTGGCCGAGGAGACTAAGGCGCTCCAGTCACGGTCAGCACGGCCACTATGGTCGGGGATTCGAATCCCCCCTCGGGCATGGATATTTGTGCCGTCCTAGTTCGTAAGTAGTTGATAAGTAGTTTGTAAGTTTAGGGACTGATGACCCCGTAGTTAAGTCCCATAGACTATATAAACATTTGAAACATTTTTGTGTACTTACAAAACTTCGAAGTCTATTTTCTCGAGAATTTTTGAGAGTTGTGTCGAATGGCTTTGGCTGATTGTTATTTGAGTTCTGACCTTCACGTACCATAAATATATAAAAAAAATTCTAAAACTCGATACCAATGTGGTCCCCTTGTTAGACAGGCCGAAAGTTAAAGGCGCTGCCCACGAATAACGAAGTTGTCGGTTCAGATCTCTGGTAGATACGGTTTTAATCTGATACGAAGTCCAAAACAGGATACAATCAGCTGGTGAATAAATGTTTCATTTCGTATAGGTCCAAGTTTTATACATTTAACTCTGAATCGCAAATATTACCGCTGGATGTCCTACATGTCAGGAAACGGACCATTTGAATGTTTATACCCATGCAATGGAAAAAAGAAAAAAAATGTAAACCATGATTCTTAGAACTGCCAAAATCGAACAAAATTATTACAATACTGGAGTATGTCTTACCATGCATCAAACCAAGCAGCCCTACGACAGTCTCGATAGCATTTTTTTTAATTTTTGGTTTTATTAACGACTCGTTTCGCCGTCGTCCGTCATAATACGATTACATCGGTTTTCGTTTAATCTGCGTTCGTCCATAGGGCGAAACTGTAATAAAGAATGCAACGGAGAGTCCCTCATTTCAATAGAGGAAAAAAAAGTAGTAGACAATATTCACAAATTTGGAGAAATATATCACGCAATGTCTAATCATTCCCTTTTGGTGTTCAAGGTATTTAAAATAATTTCATACTGCACAGAACAACTCAACTGCTTGTAATCACAAGGAACGAAACCACTGAGGTGATCGGTCCCTACACTCAAAATCTACTTTAACCTACGCTAAGGGCAAAACACACGCCTAAGCCCGAGGGAGGACTCGAACCTCCGACGGCAGCGGCTGTGCGATCCGCTACACTGAGACTCACACCGCGACATCATTAATGCGCAGAATGAATGACAGTTGACAGTTGATATGACTTTTTAGGTCTTCACGATTTCTGGGAAATGGCGTCTATTTTACGAACAAGTAGACGTGGAGTGTCAACCGCAGCGGAGAGAGAGAGAGAGAGAGAGAGAGAGAGAGAGAGAGAGAGAGAGAGAGAGAGAGAGAGAGAGAGAGATTGTGCCAGTAATATCGAGCGCCGGTCGCGGCGGGCTAGCCGTGTTTGCAGTTATTACGGGGCGGCAAAGAGCGGATGGCCAGGTTTCCGAAGCGAGAGAGCGACGTTTAGTGTAATTACAGGCGCCATAACAGAATTTAATTACAGTTAACGCGCCGTGTTCTTTGCTGCCGCCCGACGATTACCGTGGCGCGCAGCCACACACGCTGCCCGCGCGTTAAACCTGTCCCATGCCCGTGCATTCCATTACAAAGTAAGGGACACTGCCCGGTATTGCGTGCCGCACAAACTCGTGGTTGCCCTCAGCCCGTTTGCTGAGACCGGGCCTCGATGAAACCAGAACGTGCTTCGTTGCGCCTTACCTGATACGAAATGAACGGCAAGTACATTAAAGTATTCTTGCTAACGTGACTCACAGAGACAAAAACACCCTCTCTTACTATTCTGTGGCCATGTGGAATGGAAGTGAGGGAAAAATAATTTCAGAAACAGAAATAAAATTTATTTATAATAAAGTCTGTGGATTGATAACATTTTGTGTTTGTCCTTTTTGTTGTCTACAGTTATCAACTCTGGAGCAAGGGAAAAGTAATGGCCCATGAGGGGCAGCTCGTCAAACCATACCTAGCCCCTTTCCCCCCTCCATCTATTCTATAACTGTTTATTTCCTGTTTCTCCTTTCATCTTCTCTACCTGTCCATCTCCTGCGCCGTTTTTCTTCCCTCCCCCCCCCCCCCTCTTCTGTCTCTTCCTGCCAATTTCCTCACGCATGCGGACTATTACAACATGTTCCTGAACTCGTAACGCGGAGACAGTCTCCGGAACAATGTTTTCATTAATTCCAAATTCCGGCGCCGCCTACTCGCTTTTACTATAGGTTTTATCTAAGATGACCTCTGTAATTTTTAAACTTTTAGTTATAGTCTACTGACTCCTGTTTGTCTCAGTTGGATGTATTTTAATTGATGCATTTCACCATTCTGTTTTAACACCTTTTTATCCACGAAGATGGTCTATGACCGAAACTGGTAGATGTACAAGGTTTTGAATAAACAGCTGATGGTTTTTAAAAATGCATTTTATGAAATATATTACGGCTGTTGACACTCGCCTCACGAAAGCTTTCAGTTTGTATGAACAGCGAGTAGTAAGCGAAAAATTATATTACTTTCATTTATTTTCTGTTGCCTGGCGGAGAGGGGATGTAAAAGACACATAATTCAAAAAATTCTTTGTAGTGGAGTTAGATGGAAGTCGCTAAGTACTCTCATTCTCAAATAGTGCCTGAATACCAATCGCGTAATAACTCGTCTTTGCGCCCCTATATATGCGATACGTTTCATTCACTTTTATGTTCGCTCCACCAATCTTCGGTGCTCTGCAGACCTTCGGACAGTATTTATTATTTTTTTAAAATAAATTTTCTATTTAGTAACACAGGTATTCTTATACCAAGAATTTGTAGGTCAAAATGGCAGTAAAAAAAACTAGACCGAAGAAATGGCATCCTTAGGCACTGTCTTGGACCTACAACTACCATACACACACTTCTTATCTGCGGTCAAGGAATACGCCAAACCACAGTGGCAAAAGATGTGAAACGTTTCCCAATAAACGAAAGACGATTCCTACGCTGTGCTGCAACCTCGGATTTCTACGCAGCCATGGTTTATGAGGACTCATCTGGACCGATCCGCGATTGCTACCATTATTCGTCTTCGCTTCAATCACGCCTCTTATCCAAAAAAACGTCTAAGATTCGGCGGCATGTGAGTGTGATCATGAAACGGAAGCTGATGTCAACCACATCCTGTTCAGGTGCCGCAAATTTTACCGAGAACGTTTGAACTTCCTAGAGACATTGGTGAAGATGGGATATCCCCTTCCCCAGTCAGATACTTCCCTTTTGTTTACAAAAGACATTGAAAATGTTCAAATGTTTGTTAAGCTTATGGGACTTAACTACAGGGTCATCAGTCCCTAAACTTACAAACTACTTATGAACTACCTTATACTAAAGACGGCACAAATATCCATGCCCGAGGGGGGATTCGAACCCCCGACCGTAGTGGCCGTGCAGACCGTGACTGAAGCGCCTCAGTCTCCTCGGCCACCGCGGCCGGCCAAAAGACATTCGTGTATATAAAATCACAATTAAGTTTATTAAGATCGCTGTACACAATCTATAAGCATCAAGCATCAAGTGTTTTGCTTGTGAATATGTGAAAATGTTCCAACAGTATTTAAATTGTAATGTAATGCAGTTTTCGCTTTGTTTCCACTTTCCATTTTGACAAAATGTACTTCTGTTTTGTCTGTTTATTTAAATATATATGTACATTTCCACTCTTGTGTTGTAGATGGCCACATTGAGTTAACACTCAGAAGGCCAAATATATATAAAAAATTAATAATAAAATTTAAAAAAAAATGGTATATTGTGCTTCTCATGAATCAGAATGGCCATTCTGATGGCGTATTACTTACACAGAAATTTACGACCGCAACAAATTAAGGAAACAAAAAGCGCAGAACAGGCCAGCGGCTTGTTAGCAAGGCCGGCCTGACGAGATAACGACAGGGCTGGCGGTTGGCGGCCGCAAGTGCACACGCGCGGCGCGGCCTCGCGGCTTTTTACTCGGGCGACGTCCGCCACCGAGAAAGCTGCAAGCGGCATGCCTGCTCGTTACGGCCTCCCATCTGTCGAGCCAGCTGGTATGCTCTCCGCAATACGCGTTCCTTTTTCCCCGAGCCGGGCGCAGAGAGGGACAAACAATAAATAGCTCTTAAAAAGCGACGCGCGTTTTAAGCCACCGCTCGAAAGTAGCGCAAGCCGGGCAGCCGGCTAACCTGTGCGCAATCCGCAGGTAAGTGGCATTAAATAACAGTGCGGGCGCTTATCCGGCATCGCGTATGCAATTAGGCCGAGCCGCAACAAAAGCGGCCGCGGCTACAATGGAGGGGCACGGCAATTAGGAAGAGCGCCAGCCACCGAGAGCTCAGCTCCGTTACGTTACGGCCCTGTCAGCCGGCAAAACACGCGACCATCTCTCAGGGCACGCACTTCTCGCCGCAGCAACATCTCTCCGCTAATACCCGCCAAGATTATTACGGAGGGGAACAAGAAAGATACCTCACACTTTTTCTGAAGTCAATCATTTGACTACCTTGCATAAAAAAATGTTCAAATGTTTGTATAGCTTATGGGACTTAAATTACAAACTACTTATGAACTAGCTAAGACTAAGGACGGCACAAATATCCATGCCAAGGGGGAATTCGAAGCCCCGACCGTACTGGCCGTGCAGACCATGACTGGAGCGCCTTAGTCCCCTCGGCCACCACGGCCGGCAGGTTCGTAATGACAGGCACAAAAAAACCGAGACACCTAAGTGTAAAAAGAAATTTGTATCAGCTTGTGACAAGGTAATTCCGTGTAATCATAATACTTCGGACAAATTAGTCACACTGAGACACTGTTTCGAGGGAAGTCAAGCGGAATGACTAATCGACAAGCCATTACGTAAACCGTGTGCCAACAGGACGTGCCTCCCGTTGGCTGACACGGGCGATTAACAGCCTCCACTGTTAATGGCTCGTGCTGTCGCTACTAATTGCTGCAGAAACGTCTCACGAGATGACGAAGAGTTTCAGCACAGTGATGCTCGGTGGTCTAGCGGTAAAGCGCGCGACCGGAAACCGACAGGTCGCGCGTTAGGAAACTCGTCGGATCAGGCACTTTTCACTCTCTTTTAACCGAGCCTTCACTTCTCAATTATGTGAGATACAACTGCTTTGGATGCCACGTTAAAGTTTTTTTTTAGTCCCGTTTCTCCGGATGGATGACTGGCGTAGTTTAGGCAAAAGCACGTCACTCAAGTAGTGGCCAGTTGAAAGACTTGCACAAGGCCATTACGCCACACGAAATTATTACAGCACTACAAAAAGGGATCTTTTTGTAATCGTCGATACTGCCATTCTAGTTAGGTTACACCATTATTCAGGAGTGGCTCTTTCTAAAAGACCACAGGGGCCCGGCCCCACCAGAAAATACGATATTATATCAAACAGTTGTTGTGTAACATCCTAACTCAATTTACAATGACGCGATCAAATGGCTTCGCTCGCCTCTCTCCGCTAGCATGTGCCCACGCAGCCTTGCCCACACCCGAGGAGGCAGCAGCGGCTGGTCCTTACTCTCCCCGCACCCCGCGTTCCTACAGCTGGTATTACACGACACCTAGCGTACAGACGTCCGCACCAGCGCCTCAAGCGTTTAAGTCTGGAACCGCCAAGATTTCCGTCCGTCCTATTACATGGCACACCTAACGTGCACAAGTCCGGACGAGCGCCTCAAAGGTACAAGTAGCCTACAGTAGTTCAAAAAATTTTCAAATGTTTGTAAACTAGCTAATACTAAGGACCTTGGCCGTAAAGCAAAAGGCGGGGCGGGGGGGGGGGGTGTATTGGTCGTGTTTCTGGTACATACCCAATGGGGAAGAAGTCACATGCATCCTCCCACAGTTCATTTTGACATCATAATCAGTAATCAGAAGCACAACTACAATAAATACGAACTTAAGCGTGGAAAGAGCTGGGCCGCGCGGCGGAGTGGCCGAGCGCATTGAGGCGCTATGCTACGATGCGCGAGGCCGTTTCTCGTCGGGGGTTCGAATCCCCTCTCGTGCATGGATGTTTGTGCCGTCTTTAGTATAAGCTAGTTCATAAATAGTTTGTAAGTTTAGGGACTGATGACCCCCGCATTTTAGTCCCATAAGCTTTACAAACATCTGAACATTTTTGAGCAAACGTATCCGAGTAAGCCTTTACCTTGGAAGCTACTTTTCCGTGTGTGACAGTATATTTCTTATTTTATTTCTTTCTCTATTCGCAAGTAACTCACGGAAAGCTTAGTGACCAATGTTTGTGGTTGCTGGTTGTATGCGTGGAGGGCATGTGTGCACGTATAACTAGTCTGCTATTTTCAAAAGGCAGCAAACCGTCAATTGTATGAAATTGTGTCTGCCAAATGTGAGTCCAATATGTTACGGCTAAGTCATATCGCTAGATGATCACCGTAAGACTCCTATGAAATGTTTTCGGTGTACAAGCCAGATAACGTCCAATAAAATCATCGAGTTTTCGATGGCAAGCTCCGCCATCGTCATCAGAAGTAAAACTCACTCCTAATGATTGTCAGAGATTGCCATCGAAATCTCACGGATTTTATTGGCCATGACGCGGCTTCACACCGAGAACATTTCAGAGAAGAATGTCACCACGAAAGACTCCCGAGTACGCATGTCCTTTTTTAACGGTCCCCTGGGCTGGAAATTTTCCAAGTAGAAGACGAAAGGATGCATTTGTTATTTCGTGGATGAAGTCTCAACAGGAAGCTCGCCTTGACGCTGTGGCTCCGTTAACGACGGAACACGAGGCGAGGCGCGGAGACTCGGTAGTGTAGTGGGTGCAGGTGGCGTGAGAACGGAAACGGGCGGCGTTTCGGGCGTCTATCTGATTACACGGGGCGGGTAAATAAGTGGTTCATTTAGCGCGCCCTAATTACCCCAGATACACATCGGCTGTCGACACGTGACGCGGGCACGCGCGGGCCGCACGCCACGCCGCCTGCCCAAGACGCTGACCAACGCCTCACCTCACCTCACCTCACCTCAAAAACCTCCACTCATGTGTACAGCGCACGCTGACAAAACCTCATATACTTTGTACGGCTTCTAGGATACAAGGACACCGCAGCCGAGGGAGTAGAGTCTTCGTTGATGAATATGGTAACTCTGCATCGAGGCTCGCTGTCGGTTCTCCCCCCCCCCCTCCACCATTCACGCGTAAAACAACAAATCATTTTACATAACATTTGTGCCTATTGAATTAATTTGTTTTTGCAGCTTTATCCTGGAAAAAGGGGGGGGGGGAATCACGTGACAGTACATTTTACACTTACTAAATATTCTGACGTTGTTACATCACTGTCATTAAATTGATTACGAGAATACAATGAATCGGAAGCCATAAATAACTCTACGATGTTCAGTAAGAGAGCAAACTGTGCCGACTGTCATCGGTATCCACGTGCTCCCAATACACTGCTCGGAAGTCCGTCCGTCTAGTTGCGGCAACAACTTTGTGTTCTGCCTGCCCGGTTTACCGCGCGAAATCCAATCATTCAGGTGGATCGACGATATGAATAATGTGCCGGCCAACCTGACTGATTTCTAGGTTTCCCATGTTCCTCGGCGAATGCGGGCTGGTTCCCCTGCTCCGCCTCAGTCACTCTATGTCGGCAATTTCTGTTCAAATGTTTGTATAGCTTATGGGACTTAACTACGGGGGTCATGAGTCCCTAAACTTACGAACTAGCCAATACTAAGGACGGCACAAATATCCATGCCCGAGGGGGGATTAGAACTCCCGACCGTAGTGGCCGTGCAGACCGTGACTGGAGCGTCTCAGTCCCCTCGGCCACCGTGGCCGGCGGCAATTGCTTTCGGAACTATTTCTCCATGTTCGCCCACTCCACGATTTAACAACAAACTCTACTCTTTGTGCGGCAGATCCGCTAGGGACTGCAGTGATGTCTGGAACCATGACGTCTCGTTTCTATTTTAGGCTCCCTGGTCAAATTCTATGTAATTTAAACGTGAATACAAGTTAGAGATTCATGTGCTATCACTGCACCATTATTTTCTTTAACTAGGGTTTCTGCTGATTTAAATAATCTGACGCGCATTTCACTGTAGCACACAGCTCAGATAATTTATTAATTACACAAATGATAAGTCCTGAACTCAATAATAATACCTCATTCCGAAATTTACAATCGTGCTTGTTAGGATGACACCTATTTTTTCCGTTTCTCTTTTATGTCATCCCTATACATATCTGAACATGATCCACGATGATAGAAGTATAGATTCCATCAAAGACTATTTTTAATCTAAATATTCAGTGAATGTAAAAAAGAAATAGTTTAGTATTGCGCTTGTTCGGAGTCCTCGTTAAATTGTAGATCCCGCTGTAGCTTATTAATTCAGTTCATAGGTGTCGCGGAGGCTACGGTTCGCCACCGCCAACAGGACTCACGTCTACTAAAGAATTCTCCTGATCAACTTTCTGGTCCATGTCAGCTTCACCTACTTTTATTAGCATAAAAAAATGAGAAATATTAACATGTATTTTCCTTTCTCTTTTGAAATTCTATTCAGTAGCCCTCACAGAACGGAGAATGGAGTACCACAAAGCTTTTTGCCATCCTTGCAATGAGACACACATTACGACTTTCAAACGGCAGCACGTAGAGTGTATGATTCAACACCTCTCATTTAGCGTGACAGCCAGTGTGTTGTGCACTTATGACAGTCCTATTTCGTCGCCTCACTTTCCGTGTTTCCCATTCTTTGTCTTTTCCTGGGCAGGATTTGCAGCGTCCGTATCGGAACATATTATCGCATTTGTATGGAAACCGGCGGAGTAACAGTTCATTGTGTAACAGGAAACCGCGCAATCGGCGATACAATCTGGTACATAAAGAAGCGGCGCGCCGAACAATGGGCCGTTTGTGGACTCGACCAATGCCGCTTTTGTCACGAGCGGCCGTTCCTCAGCCAGACTCCATGTATTAAGCCCGTCTAAAAACAAGCCATCTCTCAAAATTCTGCGTCATCAACAAGACGGCCACTGTGAGAAATGGACAGCAGTAACTTATTACCAAAAGTGCACAACTACTGCAAGTTGTTCAAGTGTTCTGGACGACTACCTAAGTCAGGTCGCAGTAAGACACATTTTTATTCCTTTCTTCTCCTCCTTCCCATTAAAGAGTTCGAGCGACTAATGGTTTCTTAGCCGTATGTTATGGGATTAGATTGGTGTAAATGAAATACAGTCATCTGAAGAACCTAGACCCAAATCGATTACAGAATTTTAGTATTTTTGTCTAACAATGTTATATAAAGAGTATTTTCCCCTTTTGCTGTTTTATGAGGTTTATTACGTTCACTATGAGCTGATTTTGGCCTTAGGCTATCCTCATGTCACCTTTAAATACAACCCTTTAATTCTAAATTATATAAATTAGTTGTTATTGTTTAGAGGGGACTAGACTGCACGGTCATCAGTCTATAAATTAGTAAGACATTTGCAAGGTATACTGTTCAAAATTGTACTTACTGGCAATATCGTTATCTGCTGCCCAATTGTTTTGTCTTATTTACTGTCATCTGTATGTATGATTGTATGCTGAATCATTCAATCTTGGTAATTCTTATCTGGTTCAGTGGTATTACAGATTCAAATACAGTAACTAGGTAATTTACATTCTGTGTGTCATTTACTGTATCTGCTCACGAAAGATTAATTTTGGGTAAGGGTATTGTATTATCTTTGGTGTGTTTGTCCGTTTTCTTGTGCATAATCTGAATATAATTTACGACGTTGAAATTTTACACGTGGCTGCTTTTTTCAACGACGGTTTACGATTTCAATTGGTAGGGAAAACAGGACTTGGTCGCAAAGATAAAGTCTATTTGACCTAGGTTTCGGCGAATACTGTGAGTGTCTTCATCAGAAAATTTTTGAATTGCCTATCACGTAAGTTATGAAAATTACAAAAGATAAAATTGTGAAACTGTTTATAAGAGCTGCTACAATGGCACTTTCATCAACGTCTGAGCATCCCTTTTCTGGAGCTCATTTCCTATCAGAGTCAACTGCAATGTTGTTTTGTACCAATAATAGCTTGAAAGAAAAAGTTTTCAGAATTTAAAATCAACCTGTTACCCTGTGAATAACTCTGCCATCTATACGATTATTTGTGATACTTGCTCTTCTTACTATATAGGACAAATAGGACGTACCGGAGTTTGTCTGATACTTTATCATTGAGCCGTAAAAAAAGCATTTCATTTTTACAGACGAAGAAAGACAAAGCTGTCCTCTAATTTATTTGGATTGTAAATTTCGGTCAAATTCAGAATACATCGAAACGTGTAGCCCAAATGAAGTAATCAACAGCACTGTTTCTCAATCCCTATCCCAACGCAAGGAATTTAATTTTACTTCTTTCGAAAACTACTGTAATAAAAGACGTACAATACATTAAAAAAAAAAAAAAAAAAGGTAAAGCAGTCAACAAGCCGAAGATTGGTTTGAACACCACAGTGCTTTAATAGGCATGGTCCTGTTTGGAGGTGGTATGTCGTTGCCTTCCTCTGACCTTCGAACTGACTTACCCAGGGGGACCTACAGTTTAACGGGGGTTCCGAACCACGGTACAATACATTATAGGATGAAATTAGTATATTTTTTTGGAATAGAACATGTTAGCCAATTTTACACGATTTTCGGCAGAAAAATGTAGTTTGCCTAACGAGTCTAGCATTTCATGTGAGACTTAAAAGTGATCTTGTTCTTTAGGATTTGTAAGGAGGTAGATATTTCCATATGATTTCTCAAAAATACATATTGCATCATGTTCATTTAGCTATCTGTTGGTTCCTGAAATCAGTTTTCAGGCTATGCCTTCATTCATCGTTAACAAGAAATTATAAAACAATTCAGGTTATATAAAAACAGTTTTATTAGACCTATATTTTTCGTATTACTAGCTTCCTAGTGTTCATACACTGGGCAGACCCAGAGCATGCGTAAGATTGCTAGTGCTGTGCAGCGATTCGGCTGCACTGATGTGTCCCCTTTCACGCTCGAGAAGTTCCGTACTGCGGGAAAAGCTTGCGTTTCTTGGGGCTGCCGGCAGATGACAGGAAGTGGGCGGCGGCGCGCGACTAACGCCTGAATAGCGCGCGGCGCGGCGCGGCGGCACAAAAAGCCGCGCGGACAATGGCCGGCCGCAGACTGCCGCCCGCCGTCACGTGGCGCCCTAGTCGCGCCACCGGCCGCCAGAGCGCAGCACGCACCGCTACCGGCACCGCCACCGCCAGCCTAGGGGTGCACATGCGCAGACACTCGGCGCGCGCACACGTCACCACAGATCCCAGTTCACACAAAAAGCCGAGGGCCCTCAGCCTCGAGAGCGGTTTGACGAACACACTGCTGCACCAGCCACGCCAAGAAGGGAGCGAGGCTTATGGGAGCATTACTGCCTGTCATCCGCACGTAGCTTATGCTGCAATGTCATTCTATGGCTTTAACGCTGTTTTTACGTAATTGCATTCTTTTAGCGATCTAACTGGTAAGCAAACAACGGAAGTATGCTGCAACAGACGATAGGACATAGTTTTAGACATTCTAAAATTGTGAATTCGGAAATTTTGACCGTTTTAGGGAATTGAAATAAATCCAATGGCAAAGGTGGAAAATTGACAGGTATTCGAACCCGGATTTTCCGCTTTGGGCCAGTGGTCGCCCTGGCCAATTAGGTTATCCAGGCACGCTCCCCTTCCACCCCAAATTCTCACCTTGTAGCACACTACGATTGTAGTGCCCCCTGCCTATCTGATTCTACTTGCTCGTCAACTTATACTGGATTCCTGCAAGGGATCGAGCGTATAGATGTGTCCGCATTGCCGCGGCGGAGTGGCCAAGCGCATATTCACTACGTTTACATGCAACACATCTTCCGGAAGACGAAACCGGATTTTCGTAAACAGTTTTTCGCTGGCGTGTTTACACGTTATAGCCTGAATCGGATTTCCTACCCCAATTTTTCTTTACTTAAATACACATATTCATGATAGCTCTAATATTTATACTTTTATTTCAAGGTAGAAAATGTCACTGTCTATATGTGCCGACAATTCTTAACAAGAAAACACAATCTGACAAGCCAAGATAGCTTCAAAATCGGTTGCGTTTACATAGGCACGAAAATCGATTATGGAACAGGAAAACCGCTTTACAGAAGTGGATTTCCAGAATCGATTTTGGAGTGTTTACATGACCAACCAAAAGCGGAATTGGGAAATCGGTTTACAAAATCCGGTTTTGGGAGCCCATGTAAACGGGGTGATAGAGGCTCTATGCTCCGAAGCGCGAGGCTGTTCCCCGTCGGGGGTTGAAATCCGCCCTCGAGCATGGATGTATGTTTGTTTTGTCTTTCGTATACCGTAGTTTATAAGTAGTTTGTAAGTTTAGGGACTGATGACCCCGCAGTTAAGTCCCATAAACTTAACAAACACTTCGTCATTTTGGTGTCCGCATTGAAATTGTCGACTGCCTGTTCGGTCAGATATACAATTATTCATATGGTGCCTGTTCTTTTCCAGGATGTCCGAAAGGAACAGACACCTTATGAAAAATTCTTATATGGGCTCATTACTTTACTTTCCTGAAATGCTTGCTTTTTTCCCCGATTTTCTAGTTCCAATAACTGAACTAAGCATGTAATTTCCCTCTATAGCTGCTATGTTGTAACAATATGAATGAATCATACGTTTCCATCGCCGGAGATAACCAGTAAAACTTGGATAACCTATTATATCGGCCCAGCATAGTGAATTCAAATATTCCTCCCAGGATAAGGATAATAAATGAAGTTGGTAAACAACTCATTACATACAACTTGTTTGCTGATATGTATTAATTATCAGAAATAATGGATTACTTAAATTTCAATTATTTTATAGCTTGCATGTTAAACTGTATCTTCTTCTGTAAATGTACTGCTGAAATAGTGCACAAGTGTAAAAAATACGGTAGAGACTTTAGACCAATAGCAGTGCGCACTACGAACTACTCGTGTGGATAGCATGGCATGGCAATTAAATTTTCAGCATATATTCCATTTACACACCTACTATATGGATTAAATAAGTAGCCTAATGAAGAGTTGTGAAACGAATCGCAGAGAAGAATTTTATGGCACACTGTGATTAAAAGAAGTTAATGTTTGAACAGGCACATTCTGAGATACAAAGGAATATAAAACTAATTAAAGCAGGCACGTGTACCGAGTAAAGAATGTATGAGTTTATCAATCAGACTTGTGCAAGGACGACTCAGTATTTACGCAGATATTATACATTCAATACTAAGGGGATGATTTTCTAAACACATTATTCTTAGAGGTACACAACGGTTAGGAAGAGTATGACGAATGGGCAATGGTATTAATTATTGTAAATACATGACGTCTACACTTGCTTGGTAATTAGCGAAATTATTAAGTACTGTTATAATCAGATGTGCAAAAGTAAGACATTTTCTTCATCTCCATTCGATACGTTAAAATAATTTGGCATCCACGAGGTCTTTTCATTCAGAATAAAATGTGGTCTGAGAGCTCCTAATCAGTCTTTACGCAATTTACTATTGTAAATCAGCTATTGCAGCCACAGACCTTGGTGACAAATAAGTCAGTTCCGTGAAATAGTCGGCTTTTTGTCGGGCTCGCAGTGCAGCTACAGCAGAATTACGATAAAAGCAGGTATCGGAGAAAAGAGGCTGCCGTTTATCCCGCTTTCCGGAAGAGTAGTGATGGGGGATTCATTCGGTGTCGTACCACTAATTAACAGCTCTCCCACCGCCGCTCCTTAATTACAGAGACACAGAATCAATCCTCCTCCCCACTGCTCTATCGAGCAGCTGCATCGCCAGTAAGAGTAGCCGAGAGGCGGAGCTAAGGCGCCTCAGTGCTACTCTAAATACACAATTCACTCAGTACACAGTGTACCCTCCCCGTTGTCACCTAACCCTGCGTTCTTGACCAATTTAAACTCTCACGCGTTTCGAATATACAACGAGGGAACTTTATAGCCGTACTGTAACCACTCCCAAAACATAGCACTGCCTGAATTCTAGACGCCTGTCCTATTACTTTCCATCGGGTAGAGAACAGGAAAAATCTTGGGCTGTTACATAACGGGTAAAAAGGCGCTCTATACAGTTTTTTGTGTGAGTGTCATTGAAAACTTTTAATACCTGAACACGCATACAAACCCCCTCTCCCAGTTATCAGTACCGTTTATAACTAGCGTGTTGGCTGACTGTAGGTAATCCTCATATTTTTCTTGTTTCCTTGATTTTTCAGTCATCGGCGTGTATTATGTCGGAAGAAAAATGTATTACCTGTGAATTTTTTAAACTTACGAGACGTATTTAATTTCCCGTAATATTTCGAACTAACTGCCTGGTGCTTGTAGCTTACTGCGAGGATATGTAAGGGAGCTTACTGTATTTTCACCACTATTCAACTGAATATGGCGGCCATAAACATCTGGCAGTTGGCAAGAATTTTCTTACTCCATGAATTTTAATAGGTATCTTCACCATGACGTACTGCGCCTCTTGCTGCTCCTGCCACTGGAATACGACGAGCAACTCCATAATGCTTTCGTTAATCAAGATCCTGACCAAATTGCGAAACACTTCTTCGGATCTTTCATAGTTATTCCTACCGGCAAAGATTCCACAACGCCGGGCAGCGCACGAAAACAGGCAGAGGCGAGTATTTTGTACGCAACTTTTTTCATGGATGATCTACAATTTCCTTACGATCTTTTTAGTGCATCAAAGCCTTGCATCTTTACACAGTCGTTCCACTTCCGGTATCACCAGCCCCTAATGAAAACTTAAAGATTACCATTGTTACTAGTGATTTAAACGTAACTAGACATTATAACGGACCGATTAACGGGATACCAACGCAGAATATAGACACAGTCAGAGAACTGGACTGGTGAGACTACGTAACACGTTAAGTGTTCACTTCCTGCATGGTAAAATTTATCAACTGCGGCAACAAGGATGTCGGACTGCACTTTACTAGAGAAAGCGACGCGTATGGAACTAACGTCAACAAGTATAATAAAATCAAAAATTAAGCAAGGCAAAAGGATCTAAAATTAGGAAAAATCTGGAAACTGCATATTAAAGGTGTGTGTGTTTTCTGCAGACTTCCCTTGATCAGGCTGGTCCGCATTTCGATCTGTGAGACCGGTAATAAAACAGTCACTTTATGAAGGGTGTGTGCCTCTGTGTGTTTTTGGGACTCGCGTTCTGACTCTTCGCTGCTTATTTCTTGTGAAGGCGGTGAATTTGCTGATAATCAGCGGACAGGAACTATTATGCGATTGATTTCATTGGCGGTCATGAAGTCTGTGGAACTGTGTCCGTCTGCTGCTTCACAGTGGGCCACAGAATTTACTGTAAGACCTAACTGCTGTCGCTTAGAATAGCGCATATTTGGTAACTGTCCATCGTTTATTTGCTGCCAGGATCCCATAGTATGAGTGTAATTCAATGACTGGTAAACTGTTATCCAATCAGTTCAATGGGTACGTAACTAAAAGCTCGAGTGCTCGTATCTTAAACTGTAGATGCACTGTCTGGAGTCTCGTTTTAAAGTTGTATTTCATTAAATGTGCTTGTTAAACCTGTTGTTTGAGAGATCATGGTGGTATATGAATTGCAGGTGCTGAATTCCTACTGCTTTAAATTTGCATCTGATGGAATTTTATTATAACCGGAAATTGCTTTGAACTTTTACTTTTTCTTTAATACCCGTTGGCAAACGCAAATGGCTTTTGAACAGCTATTTCTCTAGATCTGTTCGTAAATTAGTCTTAAATGTCAGAAGTGGAATTTGGTTACCGATTTTAAATTAGGTAGGGATGTCAGGAAAGGGTCTCCGCGGCTTCTTTGTGGCCAAATGAGAAGCTCCTCGAGTAAATAAACAGCGTTGACTTGTCTCAGTGCCACCCACTGCTTACAGCTGATCGGCAGCGGTAACCGGCAATCCGTGAATGGTTGCGCGTTTCTGTTACTACCCAGATGATCAACTGGAAATCGGTCACAAGGTGTGCTGCCGAAACTCACGTACGAAGTTTTAGCCTATAAAGACGCAAAAACTGGCGGCAAGCAGAAGACGGAAAGTGGAGCGCATCGACAGTAAAGGCTGGGAGTAAAACCGCCGGAGTGTCAATCACAGGCGACAGTGTACTAAACTCCCGGATTAAAAAATTTTTCGCTCCGAAATCCGACTGGTATCTCAGTCGTAAAGCGGCCTCACCGCTACGCTAGTTCGGTGGCCAAGTACTGAAAAAATATATTTATAAAAAAAGGAGGCGGCAAAAAGAAGTGTAGTGGAGCGTGCTCGTGGCTAACACGTGTCGTGTCGACGGACAGCCAAATGTGCGGCTAATAAATGTTGATATAGCGAAATTTTATTACGTCCCGGGAGAGAACGCGCCCGTAAAACAACTTTTACGACTGCTTTAACTTACGGCCTTGTAAAAATGGACAGCCCGGGATCATAAAAAAAGCAGGAGGGCGGGCGCACGGGCGACGCCGTATTGGCGAGTGCTGCTCAGCTAATCCCGAGCGGAGGGCGCACGCGACCACCGCGAAGCGCTGCTGCCGACGTCTCAGGCACACTCGGAAATACCCGCCAGTAGTACAGTTTGATAAAAACAAACATGTATCCTTTCTAAAGACACCTATTTACTATTATATTCGAAGCAATACGAATGTAGGGATACTTCTATGCTTTACGTTCAAACTGTCACCTTTCTTGCGTTTCTGCACTGAGAATATGTTCTAATAAGGTAGACAAATAAGATACTTTTTCCGTTCTAATAATTATCAGGTCAGGTGGACGTGAACACTTTGTGTCTGTTTATGTGTGTGTTTTTACTCCTCTGCCTCTCTTCGGGCTAGGACCATGTGTCCTTGTATTAAAAGCCCACACTTTTGATCGGGAAAAATCGATTAAAAAAATAAAAAATAAAAAAAAATAAAAAAAAGGAGAAAATAAGATCTTAACCGAACCAATTCGATTTAACGCTGACACCCTCTTGCTCACACACACACACACACACACACACACACACACACACACACACTCATGGAATGTACCACAATGCCTTAAAATGTCACAAGTTAAATATAGTGCACGCTACGAATTATCTGTCAGAATAAAGTACCTACTATTGAGTATTCACCAAGGCAACACGTAACGAGCTATACGATCCGCCACATACCCATTACACTCTTAGTACTTGACCTCATGCACCGAATATCAGCTGACAATATTAACTGACATGGTAGCAGAAACTCAAGCTAACTGTACAACTCATTTGTTTTCAGTTGGTACTAGAGGACGCGGGCGAACACTTCGCACCTTAAATATAATGACAAAGTTGAGAAATAATGGAATGTTCAAAATGTTCAAATGTTTGTTAAGCTTAAGGGACTTAACTGCGGGGTCATCAGTCCCTAAACTTACAAACTACTTATGAACTACTTAAGAAATAGGACGGCACAAATATCCATGCCCGAGGGGGGATTCGAACCCCTGACCGTAGTGGCCGTGCAGACCGTGACTGGAGCGCCTTAGTCTCCTCGGCCACCGCGGCCGGCGAACATCCATGCCCGAGGGTCAAGAAGGTTTATATGACGGCGGTATTCAGCGATTCATATTCATTCCGATGCTGGCAACAGCAGAAACGCCTGAAATTGTGTAAGGTGATAAATAAATGTACCGGTATTAATGATAACAGCCTAAATTGGGGTTTAATGTGCCGTCATCGATGTGCTCATTCATTGACAGTGCCGAAATTCTGATACACGGAGTTAAACGAAAAAATTCGGCGTTTGCGCTACTCAATTTTAGGACAACTTTGGATAGCCTAAATATAGAATGCATATTATGTATTGATATCATCACTTATCTTTACCTACAGTTTTTGTCCTACATTGTGCCAAGAACAGTGACTGAAAACAGTAACAGTTCATTCAGTTACCGTAAAACTTGAAGAGGAACTGCACAAGATTGATTTTAGTGGTATGAACTATTAAAAACAACTGCCACATTCATATTCAGTGTCTAATTTTAGTGCTACTAACAAACAGCAACAAAATAAACGTTTATCAGTTGTTGTGACATTTTTTCTTGCATTAAAAAAATTAAGGTTTGTAACACCTTTAATTTTGCTTTTCTGTCAATCCCTAGTTTCTAGTAACATATTAATTATTACGTTTGTACTACCTGTGTGTAACTGATGAAAAATGCTATTTTCTCCTTCCCAAAATAGTTTCCTCTTTGACACATTGTGTCTTTATTTCTCGACCTTTAAGATGATCCAGTAAAATGGCCCGAAACGCGTCTGACAGGTAGTACGTTCCACAAATACTTAATGTTTCAATAACTGACCAAGCTATCTAAGACTACGCAATGAGATCAATTAGCAAGTCACAACAGTACTGTTCAAGCTAAGGGACGAGGGGTGGAGATGGGATGGACCGGTGGGCTGTGGCGCCGTGTACAGCCCTGGCGCGGCGGCGCGCTGGACAGCCCTGGGGCGGCGGAAACCACCACGGTCTGCTGGCCGGCAGCCACTGCCGTGTAAACGGCCTGTCCGCTCCGCCAGCACGCGCCAGATAACGCCGCGAGCCGAGCAATCATACGCTGTAGCAAGTCACTAACACCTGCCATCACGTACACCACTGTGTGGGAGGCGCCTTAAGTATGCACCTCTTACCAATGTATGCAGCATGGATGCTTGTTCCATAAAAACTTAAATACTTTAATGTCCGTCTTAAGTATTCAGTAATTCCATTAGGAAAAAAAGCTGTCAGAACTGCATAACAACGTTGCAGTTATATTCGTAATAAAATATTACTATGTATTTTTTAAACTGCCACAGCTGGTCACTTCTTAATAATAGTATCTATTATCAGATTTAACACTAAGATGATGCACCACCAAAAAAGTTTAATGAGATATAACGTAATGCAGTGTTTCAGAAAATGTAGAATGTTAAGTACTACTCGTATGTGACGTTTATGCTGCCAACTGGAATTTAAAAATATATGTACCATTTCCACCGTAACAGTTCCGTCCATTCACATGTTTTGAAACTGTATATTTGAACTGCTGAAGTCACTGTTGTAATTTCGCCCCCGTATCAGCGAATTTCATCATTTCCGCTTCTGTACTTGACAAACACGACGCAACACGTTTCTCTCTCTCCCCCCCCCCCCCCCCCCGAAGACGCCAGCAATGATCGTACTCGAATGCCCAACACAGTTCACAACGTCGTTTATCACTGAAGAAAGAAATGGCAATAAAAAGCATAAGGTATCGTATGTTAATAGACCTGGGTGAGGGTATACACTAACAGAAACTACAGGGAACAGCTCGTAACAGGACATGGCGGAGCATGCCGTCTTACAAATCGTGGCACTTGTAGTTGTCAGTGAGACAGTAATTTTTTGTTGTGTTGGCGGCGGAGCTCGGTTTGTGAGCGCTTAATCGCGGCGCGACCTCTGGGGGCAGAGTGGCCGCTAATTCTGATTTATAGGGAGGGCCTAAGTCAGGCGGCTATCAGATGGGCCGCTTGTATCGCCGATAAAATCGCATTAATTTTCGCGGCTGCGCCCGCCCGGAATGGGATTATCGGCTGGCGGCTGCCCAGGGGCGAACACGTGTTGTGGCTCCCACCACCAGCACCTACTGAGCCTGACCCAAAGCCTGACACCGCGCGTTTGAAGGGCAGCTGAAAATTTAGTGTATTATTCTGAAATTCGCAGAGGAGTTAGGGTTGGATACGGTGATGGTAGAAAAAGATAAAGCAGTCAACAATCCGAAGATTGAACACCACAATGCTTTACTAGACATGGTCCTGTTTGGAGGTGGTATGCCGTTGCCTTCCTCCGACCTTCGAACTGACTTACCCAGCCAGTTATAGGGGGACCTACAGTTTAACGTCGGTTCCGAACCACGGTGCTACTCGGTATATTTCACATTAGCAACACTGCCAGAGGTGAAAGAAGTGGAAGGTGACAGATAAAAATCCTAGGACCTGGCGGGGATCTAACCCGCGACCTTTGGATTTGTAGTCTGGCACTCTACCACTGCGCTACAGAATATCGACTCATTAATGTGCGACGTTGAGTTGTTCGTACTCTCGAGAACGAATATGAACGCGTGAAACGTAGCTAGGAGTGAACAAATGCGAACTAAACTATTGACAGCATTCTATATCCATCATGTGTAGTACAGAAGTTCTGTAATGACTGCATGTACACACTGACGTAACCGCTGTCTGCGTTATCCGACGATTTCCTCCGAAGCGTTCATCAACCAAATTCCTAGGAGTCTTATCGGTTCCCGTGCGCTACGCTTTCCTCCCAACTCCTGTCACACACGTTGAGAGGTCAGCATCACAGTTTCCATCATTACGACCACTAACAACCCAACGTCACTCCTTAACGATGTCAATATGATTTACAGCTGTCAGTCCTCAGTGGATTACAAGAGTTGGCATGTTTTTGAGTCTACGAACTCTAATGCAGCATCGGCATGGTCATGTCATAGACCGCCATTCCACAAGCTACAATGCCGACCCTCTAGCGGCACAGGGTTGTAATGTGCAATACGCGGGAAAGTTATCTCACATAGCATCTTAACCGATATAGATAACAAAAGATAAAAATCCGCAGCATTACTGTTCAGCGTGCCTTCTCATCTTTAACGAGGTTGTAATACCACAGTGATAACACGGTGTAATCTTTGACAATGCATACAGTTATCGTACGACTGACTCTGCAGGAAAAATTCTGATTTTAATTTCTTTACTTATTTCTTCACTTCGCCTTTAATTTGCACTTGTAATATATTAATTGTGAAACTGAAATTAGTATTTGTGATAAGCAATGAACTGCTCTAGTGTATTAGACAGGACGAGGGACATGGTGACATTATTCCACTCATCTCCTTTTAGAGTTCTGCTACACAAATCACGTTAGACAAAGCTTCAATTACAGCCTTTGGATTATTTGATATTTATGTAAAGGATGGCACGTGTATTAATCGTGCTTCATTAAAATTGTCGGCCCAAACGCTAATTGTGTGATTCATTCCTTCATTTTCATTTATGGGGTCATGACAAGGTTCCTCAGTGAAGTAACTATCAAACAGAAAATTTAGAAAAAAATGAAAAGAATTGAAAATAAGAAACACAAATTTGAAAAATGCACACTTTTGCTACACAATAAACAATACGTTACACTGCTGGGTTCAGAATTAGTTCCCTTTTAGAATAAAACGGTATCGGTTTTCTATATCATCACAGAAAACAATTTCTATTTTTGTTTTGGGACAGTTGCAATTATAGGAACGTATATATCAATATTACTTCTTTCTTTACTAAGTATTCCCATTGTTCCTCGAAAACATTAAATGAAGACTGAATCATTATTGATAGCCAGTATTACATCGAGTTAAGCGCAAGGTGTAGCACATAATCCTGAAGTTCTATCCAAATACAGTACATATTTCAAAATGCGATAAGCACCTACGTACGTATGGAACTGATTCCGTGAAAAAGTTCCCATATTGATGTTGTCAGAAAGACGTATCAGCCTCTCTAAGTCTTATCACACAAATGCTAAGTAATTATTGCAAGGAGAGTAACTAAGATGTCTCCTCCTTCAACAGAATGAGAGCATTTCCACTGCTGTTCTTTTAATGTTTTGGTGACTTAATCACAAAAGTTAGACGAAGATTCAATTATAGTTTGGCTTGTGATTGTTAAATGTGCGTGTAATGGACGGAATGGATACTAAGTGCATTGAATACCACAAACCATTTGCGCTTCCTAATTACTGCTGACGCAGGCAAGATAACTTTTAGCTCCAATGCAGTGGCTTAAACATCAGTCGCTAGTCATACCGAATCGCGCGTTGTCAGTTGGTATCTTGGAGTTATCTAGCGTGTTTGTGGAAGCGGCAAGCGAGATGTAATTTAGATAACGAGCAGAGTCGTCGGCGCTTCCTGGTAGATAGCAGCCGGTGACGCTGGAGGTGGGACTAAATTTGTGGGCCCTCCGCAGTCTGTAGGCACCTGCTGGCGGCCGCGACAAAACGGACAGCCCCAACAATCCATTTGTTTCTACTCTAACTGTTAATTACTGCACTGCTTCTTGACTACAGGATCGCCGCTCGCGTAGGAGGTCCGAGTACTCACTGGAGCACGCTGTGTGTTCTCCTGAGCATAAGGAATTTAGAAGTCAGCAGTTTGGTCCCGCAGGTTTACAAATGTTTCCGACACGAGCCATCAGTGGTCGTGAGAGAGAATTTCAAGCTGCACGACCAATGTAGTGCGTCACGTGCATGTTGCACCACACAAGTGACTGACCCATCTACGTTGTTGACCAGTATACCTATCTTGCCTTTCTTCAGGGCTGTTGGGAGCTAAACGGGGTACATACCGAAGGTTATAACTTTCATCCTGAATTAGACCGAGACCAGAGTTTAAAACAAAATTTTAAAAATTGAAATTTTACGTTCCGGTAGCTTTTTACAACTGTCAGATTGCTGTGACAATCAGTGTTTCAAGAAAATTGGTTATTATTTTAGTTAGGGCTAGTACAGACAAATTGCAATAAAATGCTGTATAACCTATGTTTAATCTTTATTGAGTACAGAAATACACATGTTAGAATGTAAGGCAAACAAATTCAAAGCAAAGACAAATGTGGATATTTTCCACTGATCCTACCGTCGGGTGTGCGTTATTAAATACACTAGTATTCTACCGAGAAACGACAGAAGAATGAGTGACAAAGTTCTCATTTGGCTTTGCCTTGAGTTTGTTTGGTTTACTACTAACAGCTGTACCTCTGTGTGTTCAATAAAATTGGACATATGTTACATGGCATTTTACTGCAAATTTCGTACACTTTTACCTCCTAAAATATTTACCATTCCTCGTGGAACACCCTGCATGTATATGCATGGAATCTCATACTAACTAAGCAGATGTGCAAACCACAGGGCGGATTACCGTAATTCACCTCTTGCAAGGCGGTTCAGTAGTCAGCGCACCTGTCTAGTGGGCAGGATATATCGGTTCCGATCTCGGCCTCGATACAAATTTTAATTCAATGATTCAGTATTTATTACCCCTGTAATAAATCAATTATTTACAAAAAAATGAGGAAAAATTTCTGCAAATACTCGCCATTGAGTTAATCATCGTAGACACTAAATTGTGCGTCTGGATGTAGTTATTTTCTTTATTGATAATAACACACAGTATAACCCATCACCTCTGATAAAATGGGTTATCTATACAATGTTTGTTTACGGCTAGTAACTTAAAACTACTTCCATTTAGTTGTAGCTAAGCACTGGATGCCTCCATCGTAGTTAGTTGATCTGTTATATTATTATTATTCCCCAATACGCTACTGCTGTGGTGTTACAGGTGTGCCAATTATTTATGTAGAGAAAACGGTTTAAGAATAAAAGCATAAAAAGGTGTTGCTGAGTCCCATCACAGCAGTGTGTTGATGGCGGCGCGCCGTCGGCAGCCAGGCTACGGCGTCGTGAGAAAGTGCGGGCTCCCACACGGCCGCAACAGGTTTGGACACGGCCAGCCGCCCCCACCTACTCATTTCCCTCACATGACAACCGCCCGCTTCCGTCCTTTGTTGCCGTCACTTACTTACCACATCGACACCACACATCACTTTCTCAGCTAGATATCAAGCCGTGTGCAAGTGGCATTATGTATTCATTAAATCCTTTGAAAATTATTTATCGAGCATTGCCAACGAAATTTCGATACACAGTAAAAGGGTTTGAAGATAAATAGGTGTTTTCAATGTGGATCTCTATCTCTAGGTAGATTCGGTATGGCACTTCGGTGTGAACAGACCTCGGGATATTTATGGAAGACTACGGTATAACGTTACACCACAGCTTGTTCATTAGAGACACACTACAAGCTCGGATTGTTCTGTATAGGAAGGCAAGAAAATCGGCCGCTTTTACCCGAAGCGATTTAAGGAAATCGCGGAAAACCTAGCTCTGGAAGCCAGGAGAGGGGTTTGAACAGCCTCTCTCTCATTGAGAGTGCATTGTACTGGTGATACATTCAGTAGCTGCACACTAGGCCATACTAGCGTTTAAAGTTGATCAGTTTCATACGCAGAGGAGAGTTTTATAATAACTGTACCGTTATGGCAGCTGTTCGTCAAAATAACTTTCGGTACGTCTATTAAAACGGCGCTGCTTAGAGCGCACAATTAACTCAATTGAGTTGTCACTGACACGAGATTTGCACACCATTCACTGCCGATTTGGTGAAACAACATTCCATGGTGTAGAAAGGAAACTAATTCAGGAGATAAACCTCCCGTATAATGTAATTTACTGCCACCTTTAGAATATCAAATGTTCTAATGTCTGTAAATATATTGGACCAAAGTGCGTAGTCATCAGTCCGTAGCTTACAAACTACTTAAACCTAGGTAAACTAACCTAAGGACAACACACACACCCATGCCCCAGGGAGGACTCGAACCTCCACGGCGAGCAACAGCGCGCTCCGCAGCGAGACGCTTTAGACCGCTCGGCTATTCCACCGCGGCCCTTTAGAATAAATTGGAAATTTTCCCCTCGGGATGAAAGTCTGAACTGGAATAATACTACCTATTTCCTGTAGTGATCTGTTGGCAATGGCTTTCTTCTATTCAGACAATGTGAGATATAAATGGTTTGCCGTGTAACTGTTACCGCAGCATATCACGACGACGGTCACGATACATGCGTACTCCTCGCCGCTGTTTGTACCTGTATGTTTGGGCTTCGATACGGTTCTCGCTGTATTCGAGACGAGTGGTCCGGCTGTAGATACATGGAAACTGGTGTGGGGTGGGAGGTAGCGTCGGTGTTGCCGCACAGGGTGTGCAGAAAGCTTCGCGCGGCCACCCACGGCGCAGCCCCGGTGGTCCCGGCACGCGTGGGCGACACACACACACACACACACACACACACACACACACACACACACACACTCGCGCCTGCCGACAACTCTACTAAACTTTACATACATTGCACCGTCACACTCATCACACATTGGAAGATTCTATGGCCAGTGTTAACGTCACGTGAAATTTCCGGGCTGACAGGCTGCGGCCGAACGATGAGGATGCGGCTACTTCCGACGATTTCTTACGCAACCGAACAAGAACCGTTACGGGAAAGTTTTATATTTGGTCACGACCTATCAGCCAGGAAATTTTAAGTGCATATAACGATGAAGATATTGCATTTAAATTGCTGAGGTGTGAAGCTGAAATTCACTTCCAGCCAATCTGAGTCTGTGGCTTCGTGTTAGATTAATGCTGGGGTCGTTTCGTCCAGTAGGGCTTAGGACCACTTTCATTTCAGGAAGGAAGGAAGGAAGGAAGGAAGGAAGCAAGCAAGCAAGCTTAGGGTTTAACGTCCGTCGACAGCTTGGTCATTAGAGATCTAACGCTCTTTGAGGAAAAATAAAATCTCATGTTTATAGCATCGCTAGTGAAGTGAATTCTCGGCTAAGGATAGTGCGTCTAAAGCTCGAAGTCCATCTCTGCAGGGATTACCACCCTACCTCATAATACTGTTGAGTTCCAACCTAGGCTTTCCATTGTTAAAAAATATATGTGATAGATGCCGCACGTTATACTGAGTATGAAGTATGCTCTTTATCAACTCAAAACTTTATATCACATGCTTTCTTCGTATGTATTTACTGTTAGTACATAAGGCTTTTTATTCAAATTCATCTTACAGAAGGATACGTTAATGCAGTGGCAAAATAAATACTATCAAATTTGATAATAGTAGACTACAATCCACCTTTTGTAAAATATTTAACACAATACATGTAGTTTGAACTATAACAAAATGCGTAATTACCGTTACACATAGTCTAACAATAAATATGGACTAAAAAGTTACTTTCTATGCTGTGACATCGTGTGGTGTAATCTTCCTGTTTTATGAGACTGGACGACTGTTCTGTGTTTTACTGGTATTTAAAGATGTGAATTAGACTTATTACTTTAAGTATGAGAAGTGTGCTTTGCGACAAGCAAAACTCTGGAAGCAGTTTTGGTGCTCAGGACAAATGAATACCCCTTAATTATTTGTAATCACTTTATCTCAAAATATTCCCGTTAAATAGCGAGCTCATTTCGCAGTAAAGGACTCTCCGCCGGATACGTATTTAAAGCGCATATCGGAAATCAACAGAATATTAACATCGAAATGAACGGGCGGGCCACGTAACAACTGCTCTCTCTCTCTCTCTCTCTCTCTCTCTCTCTCTCTCTCTCTCTCTCTCTCTTTCTCTCACTCACTGATATATCGCAGAGGGCAATTTCTCGTGAGTTTTTATTTATTTTGGGTGGCAACAACATGGAAATAACGGCTCCCATAACGCAATCGAAACGCTAATTTTCTTGCCAACAGTCAGTTTTTAATCCGTTTCATCGCATGACTCCGTTCATTTCATGTTTATTTCTGAATGAGTATTTGCAGTTTAATTACGACAATTTTGATGCCTTCAGTTTCTTCTGAAAAATGTATACAGACTTTTTTCGATCACGTTAACGGTGTGTCAGTAATCTGTTTTGGACTTAATGCTTCACTCAAACTGCTAGTTGTGAATGAATTCTTTGTCCCGTCGAATGCATTGCGCTTGTATTTTCATAACTTTCGTCAAGGATTAAGAGGACACAATAAAGAGAAACCGATGAATATTAAATTCGATTTTTTTAAAGGAAATTATATATGGTCTTGAGTCCGGAGACGGTTTGATGCAGCTCTCCACCCTACTCCCCAGCTTCATAACTAGTTGTACCTTACCATATAGCTTAATAATCATCTCCATGAATTACGGTATGGTCCCATCAAGGTGTTCCAGTTATTCAAGAATTACTTATTTCACTATAAATTCAGTCATGAGAAACGAATGTTTAACAGTCAGGCTATTAACTATATCATGTTATATATCTCCGAGGTCTGAAGACAGCCATCAACCGAAATTAATAGCTTGTCCGATAAACTTTCCACGACTTACGCTGGTTAACCGCATGTTAGGAAATTCTCATTGTGCATCTCTATGACTTTTAGAGGTGAATCACCCCGTTTACATGCGCTCACAAAACTGGATTAAGTAAACCGATTTCCAAAACTACGCTTTTGGTTGGACTTATAGACAATCCAAATAGATTCCAGAAATCCTCTTCTGTAAAGCGGTTTTCCAGTTCCACGATCGATTTTCATGCCCACGTAAAGGTTCTTGGCTTGTCAGATTGTGTTTTCTTGATATAATTTCGGCACATATGGACAGTGATATTTTTTACATTGAAATGAAAGTAGTTATTAGAGTGAGCATGAATCAGTGTATTTAAGAAAGAAAGCGATTTGTGTTGACAATCAGGAACTGAATCAGCTGTTTTTCAGACACCATATTGAGTGAGCTAAGAAATCCGCTTCAAGCTGTGACATGTAAACACGACAGCGAAAAACTGTTTAGGAAATTCTGTTTTCGTCTTCCGGAAGATGTGTTGCATGTAATCGTAGTGAATGAGTATATATTTTCATGAGGAACCCATGAACGGAAGCTATATCTTTGGCACGGCAAAACAAATCTCTATTACTGTAAGCTCTTTGCTTTCCATTTTCGAAGGAACTGTCGTGTTTTACAGCCCACTTTACGTTTTTCTGTAGTTTTTAGATTTTTGCTTACATTTCGGACAAAAATAATGAAAAAGAAAGTAATAAAAATTCATGGACAATACGATTACGACTCTACTATTGTATTAATATCTCAGCATTTAATACTTCATATTCTCTCTGGTCGTGTTTTAACAAACAGCCAACATTATTTCATATTTGAATTTAGCTTTGACAAATACACACTTATTTTTAACTTTTTTCCCGTTAAAATATCACTGTCTTGCCGTGGTGGTTTGGCCTCCCTTACAAGTTTTTCTTTGCCTGCACTAGTTTACGTAAAATGAAGTGATAGTGTCAAATCGTCGTTATTTTTGCAAATATCTCTGAAATGGTTCGAGTTATGGAAATAACATAAGAGAGCAAGCAGCGTTGTATAAAACTTTCTCCTCAACGAATACGTTTATTCGCTTTTCGTAACAGATGTACGGCTAAGCCGCTATTTCCATTTAAATGCCGAGCTGTCACATGGCGATCGCAACAAAGGCCCACTTTTAGTGTTACTATCGTAACCTAAAGTGGGCCGAAAGTTGAAAGCCCAGTTAAGATCCGTACCGTAGAAGCTCTGAGCACATGACTAATGGAACACGAATGTTCACAGCATCACAGAAGAAGAAGAAGAATTTAAGTAGAAGAGATTCCTTCCGAAGTGCTCATAGCGTAGCTGTTTGCAGACAGCGTGTATTGACTCCCCTCTGAACTTGGCAACGGAAACTTTGGTGAAGTTATAGGAGAACTTGAGTAGCCAGATCTGCCAGCTGTTGGGACGGGAGGTGAATGGCAGTGCTGGAGCACTTGCCGCACGCACTCGGGCCGTTGACCCGGCGCGCATCTCAAGGCTGCCGGCTACTCGCCACTCACCTTGCACCTCACACAAAGGGGCACTACTGAACGTGTCACCATGAAGTAGCCAACTTCTCTCATGCGCCCGCTGAACTGTTTTTCAAAAATTACAATATAGAAATAGTAGGTTTATCCATGACGTGGATATTAGTTTATAATACACTAATTTCAGCGACAGGTCAATATTATCATTGGGTCCTTTTATGACAAATGTTTGTTAAACCTATTGGACCGAAATGCTATGGCCCACTACACTATTAAACTATAATTTGCACACGCACGCACACACACACACACACACACACACACACACACACACACACACACACACTCGGGTGTGTGATCCTTCGTAAGTTCTTCTCAGGGTTGTAGGGGGAGGGCAGCAGGGGGTCCTCCACCCCCTCCCGATCCACATCCTGACTTTGAACGTTAGAAGAGCTTGTCAATTCAGCCTCAACTATTTTGGATGTCTGATCCAAACGAATTTCTTGTACTTTAGAACTGAACGCCTCCCACCAAGAATCAATATATTCTTATAATCCTGGAACACTATTTTCATAACAATTTATTAGGCGAATAGTTCGAAAATGTTCGCCTTTTACCCATAAAGTTCAGACTAACATTCCTAATTAATAGCGTTAGTCAACACTGGAAACCTACGAAGTATGGTGGTTAACGTTCTGCTCATATTAATGGCAATGATAAATACTAACATCACCTAAAAGTAACGTTGTGAGCGCATATAAAACATTTATCATAATTGTGTCCGGCTGCGGTCAATTTCTATCTTCAGACCAATAACATAAGAGGTACTGTAACAGAAGACTGTGCATCAGGGCATACCCACGAATTCCATACTGTCGTCCTGCAGGCATGGATCTGTTGCCTTAGTGTAAAAGCTGGTATGGACAATCCTAACCGATTTATAGTTGCTGTATCGTATAATGAAAATTAACTTATTTTTTACGACATTTATGTTTATGGCCTGTATGTAAAACAGAACTAAGCATTAAACTATTATGTGCTTGTGATAAACTACTGAAAAGTTATTTATGGGAGATCTTTTATATGATTCATGATGCAAGTTACTTAATCGGTTAGTCTCGACTTGAAAGAATTTGATATTAACTTTTCTGGTTTCATCTCGCGCCTTTGTCTGCTGCAGTCATTGTAGTAGTAAACTGTTATTTGCTTTCCAAAGGAGCAAATGTAAGAATAAGCGATGTGGCAGTTTGTGAAGATAACACAGAACACAATACTAGTACAATAAATTACCTCGTACAGCAGCGCACTAATCTAAAACAATCCAGTGAATAAAAAAGTCAAGTTGTTCAACCGGGGAGTTCTTTACTTAGTGAAGATCGCTTTTAATTTTTATTTAGAGTACTGTTTAACTCAGATTAAACTGCCTTCTTCCTCACATCACAAATAATAGCTTTCCAAAACACACTTATTCGCTAACAATAAAGTTGCCCAATAAATGTGTTATGACAAGTTATTATTTGCGATATGTGCCGTTTAATCTGATGAAACCGGTAGTCTAAATACAAATTAAAAGCAATCTTCGCTGTTGTCCTTTATAAACAGATAAAGGATGTCTCTCCACCCAAAAAAATATAAGTTTTTATGTATTCCTTACCCGTGATGGTATATGAATCAATGTAACAAAACCGCTCATATTTTCTGTACTTTATTACATATTGACAATACTTTCTGTGGAGCTTAGGCGTTAATATAAGAAACGATACTAAGACATCCTGTTTCAACTACTGTACTTTTAACCTCACCTGGAGACGTCACAATGCAGTAAATAGGGATTCATTGATAGCCAGCGCAGCTTAACTCCAGCATTACACGGCGAATTAAGCACACAAAGTGTGTACCTTGAAAAATGCGAAGGTACTAACTGCTTGTGAAATAATAAAAAAAAGGAGGTCGACACATTTTTCCAGCCAAATAAAATAGAAATTTAGCGGATAGTGTTATTGACACAATAAAATACGGTTTATGGTCAACGACTAAACAAATAATGAAATTAGTTCAAAACGTTTGGTAGTAAGTTTCCCACTATAAGAGGCACATACTGATGTAACAAAATGGAAGCGTCACAAATCATGAAGCGCACATCAACAAAGGTACCTGCACAACACGTGGTCATGATAGCGAAAATACTGCTGCCGTCATGAATACTAGAAAATACCGAACGTTCCGCTGCAATGGTACCGAAAGATCATGAAATTCAAGAATAAATTAGACAGTTCCTTCCAACTCAGAGCCACAAAAAGCACTTTTAAATAAATATTTTTATCTCCCTCTTAAAAGAAAAACATTAGTTTTTAAGGCATTACTCTTACGTAAGCATGCAATCTTATGACGCATTACATTGTCTTTATTCCACGTCAACGGAAGATGTAGTAAAACTTCATTTTAGATCTCAGTACTACAAGTAATTGGTGGGAACTATTCCGCGTACACTCTCCCCTGTATGCTATGAAGTTTAAACTACATCCAGTGATGGAGTAATCTATTTCCATATCCTAATAATTTTCAAAATTTCTTCATTGATATCTGCTGACACATCAAAACATGTTAAATTTAAGGAACACTTAGTCCTAATATGACACAATGTATGCGGAATCTGTCAACATCTTTTATCCACCACTAACATTCCAACACTGATAATTTTCGCATCGGCGAGAACGCCATTGGTCTCAAGAATGTCGCGTGTCGTAATAAATTGCAACAAATATGTAGCCAGAAATTTAGTAATAAATATTTAAATGATACCGCACCGTGACATCAGAAAGTAGTGATTGTCATGCTCTGAAAATACAGACTCACACCAGAAACAGTTACAACCGAGTTTTCACTACTGAAATACAAACACTGGAGATATCCCTCTAATTCCCTAGCGTTAAATGCGCATGTGCCGTAAATGTGGGGTGTAAACTGTAAAGTGTATGGTAGTGTACACCTCTGACACAGGGATCCGCATGCTGGCACAATGACGGCAGAAAGGCGTAGTTCACATTATGATTACGCGAAGACAGCTGTACAGGTCTTTTCTCTTGCGCTAGTAAGTAGTAAACGGCAGAGGCGCAGATGTAGGCACAGAAGTGATTACCACAAAAAAGTAACCGAAAGAATACAGTCCATAGACAATCACAGCAGGCGTTCCACTTCTTCCTGTATGTCAACAGCTTTAAATTTTGAGGTTTTCTTTTTCTAGCATCATGCTCTGCATTTGTTTGTCAAGAAAGCCTTCACAACAGGGGGCGAGGAAACAGCTGTTTCAAAGCCTCATAGTAAAACGATGTCACACGAATCGTGTTTGTTTCACAGTGTTTGCTTCCACTGTTTTATTGTAACCAACAATACTAACAATTTCTACATAAATAACGAAATAAAATAATAAAAACCGCACATTCCATAACGCGTTAATTATTCAGCTTTGGAGCCACCCATACAACCTAAGTACAAACACTACTTTGCGTATCTTCATTGGAAACAGAGCAGATGAAAGCTGTAGAGAGAAAAAAAGCAATTCATGGAATAAAAAAATAAACAATTTTATCAACTTTACTGCACTCGCCACTTCAAAAATACCATTATATTATGCATACAAAGAACACCAATATATTTTAATATATTTCAGTCACTATTCTTCACTTTTTTTCGCATAATCTAATGAGAAGTCGACGGTCTGTTGTGAAATTGGCTGTAGCGATAGGTTCACGGCATCGGAAATCGCGGAATAGCAAATGAAAAATGGGTTTATTATGAACAACACTTCATGTCGTAATTATCTCCGTCATGGAAACCAATTCCAACGAACTTTACTCTTAACGAAGGTAATTCGTGAAGCCACTTCGAAGGGTAAATTACACTGGAGACACTTCTTCCTTCACTAATACCAAGCAATTTTATAGCAGAACGTATAACGATTTATCTACATAAATTATTAGTAACTCAGCTTTACAAAAAATACGCTGACACACGTTTAACATGTTCGTTGAAGTAGTACATTAGGGACAACTGAGTGACAGTATTTCGTGAAACAATAATTCCGTATCGTCGGGCACCACGTGTTCACCAAACGTCATTTCCTTCACAGCTTCCCAAGCACATCCGCTCGGCTCAGCAGCCGCACGGCTACTGCTCTCACTCCAACATCGACCACGTAGCGGCGACCGCAGAGCCCCCGACAGATACCGAAGGCTCACGAGCACGGCCGAGATGTACCGAAGCCCGAGGCAGCCCGAAGCTCACACAAAAAAACTCTAGCAATGTGTGTGTGTGGAGCAGGGGGGGAGGGAAGAGGGATGGGTAGGGCTCGAGGGGAGACGAGGGAACACTGCAACGGGAGAGATGAACAAGCCTGATAGAAAATACGAGGACAAAAAACCAGAAGCACAACGAAAACAGATTTCCTATTGACTAAGCGGCCACCGGTGGCGTGTACTGCTGCCAATAAATAAATAACATGAGCTATTACGCGATCGATGACATTACGAGGGGAAAATTGTTTTCGTGAAACGCTCATGGTGTTCTTAATCGGGCGCGAAACAATATTATTTGTACGCTCCACCTAGCTGAAGATTTTAACGCTGCGCTCTATGATTGCCATGCGATACCTAATGAAATGAAATACTATTCACCAATCCATATTACAATTATTTAAACATAACGAGAAGGGTTTGAAGTTTCGGAAATGCTCTCTCGAGGTGTTAAGAGTTAACTGGTAGCTGGAATGCCGTTCAATTACTAGATAATGTGTGAATTTTGTAATATTATGTAAACAATACTTACAGACCAACAGGAATATGGACGCCAAAAATTTACCTGAAACACAAAGATTATTATTAGATATGCTATACTTGAACCTGAAGAAAAATTTAAGACAACAAAATAAAATATTAAATAAAAACTAAGGTATAACGACACAGCGTGCGTGACTGAAACAAAGAGAAAAAATAACTTTCAAAATTAATTTCTCGACTGAAATTATTATGTCCACTAGATAAAACTGTACTTAACAAATTCTTCAATACTTGAGTCACTAGTTCAGCTATAAATAAAACAAATGGAACTAGAAGTTACATAATATAAAGCACCATAAGCGTTCGAATTGCGGTCGACGAAACCGTATTACTAATGAAGACAGAAACATATTATGCGAATCTAAGATGAGTACGACACTTTGGTATGCAGAATTAAGTTTATGAGTGTGTTTACTTTGCTTCATCAGTGTATTTGGCCAATAACGAACGCTTAGAAGTTATGACTACTTGCCTTTCTTTTCATCTGTTCCCAGAACATTATTCCTCCTGGGGGATGTCATATATGGACCACGTATTATTTGCTTCCCTTGAAATAATATATTGACTTGCTTCTCAGTTATTCTGTTTTCAATCATCTTTAGTGGAATTCCACTGTTTAGAGCATCTTAACTTCCACTTAGCAATGGAATTTGATGATATCGTGTAATGTGTGTGTACATCTTGTTGATCAGTCAATTTTAATCAATTCTTGCTCGTTATTCATCACAAATTAGCACCCTCGTTTCCACAAACTGTGCGACTCCTTTTCGGGGTACTTTTACACCTCCTCGGGTTACCCTTTCCTTTTAGCGTTCAGTAGGCCTGAGGCCCTCCAGAAGTTTCCTGTATCTTTCTTTGTTTTGAATTTCTTCCAACTGTTTTTAACAGAAAGACAGGTTTTGTAACCAAATAGGGGACTAGTACGAGAATCCACATTTGTTGTACTTGTTCTGGATCATCTGTAAATAAGGTATAATTTTCTGACTTTTCTTGACTGCCTCTACCTAATCAACTGGGTTCGATCAATTCCATATCTGGCTTTAAGATAACGTCATCGACAAAAACTAAACACGTAATTTCCAAATTGTTTCCTTTCTTCCCAAGATTTATTTCACTTAACCACTTTAATTTCAGAATTTCTTCCAGGTTTTCATCATTATTTACTGAAGCGAAGGGGCAATCAGTCTCCTTGTCTGACATGTGCCGTGATTTCAACGGAACGATGATTTGTCAACAACAAGATTTATCAAGTTTTTCGATAAATTCCTAATCCACTTTAAATGCTCGAAAATTTTGTCAATTTGTTTGGAAGCTTTTTCGAAGTACACCAAAATTACTAGCGTTTGGCCATCAGAAAGGTGTCGAGGTTGACTGACTGTTCCACACATGGCCTCCAGCTTGCAGTTATCCGATTAAGTGATCTGTTTTTCAACTATTCTCTGTAGATCACTGTACAGTTTTCGGATCCTTTTGATTGTTTAATAAACCACAGATTATAATTATCATCTAGCACGGACAGATTACATATAGGTATGCTTATGATTTAAGTATACTGTTTTGACACTGGCTAATACGTTTTATTTTATTACCTGAAGTCTGCTCTTAAGTTTCCCCGACTGTCAATGTTTCTTAACTAGGCTACAGAGTAGTGTTCGTTTTTAGTGTTTGGCCACTTAAGACTCTCCCTGTAGTTCCGGACATTGACTACAATGGGAATAGTCAACCTACACCCCCCAGGGGGCTCACGAATCTTTCGTGAGTACGTGCATGGCGATTACGGGGCCCCTAGCTAATGCAGTCTTCCTTCCTTCCTTCTTTCTTTCTTTCTTTCGTTCTTTCTTTCTTTCTTTCTTTCTTTTCCCGGACTGCATTTCCTTTCCCCTCCCCTCATTTCCTACCCTAACTCCTTCCTTTCCCCACCGGGGAACTGATAACCTCAGTAGTTTAGTCCCCCAGTCCCAACCAAACAAGCCAACCCATAGTCAACCCAAGTAGTAAATTAACGATGGCCTAAAGAGAGAAGACATAAAATGCAGAATAGCTATGGAAAGTACAGCGTTCCCAAAGGAATTAGTTAAAACTCAATATTAATTTCAGAGTTAGGAAGTAACCCTGTACGAGAGCGAAACGTGGACGAGAAGAAGAAGACTGAATTTTTCAAATGTGGCGCAACAGAAGAATGCTGGCGATTAGTTGCCTAGATTGCAGGACTAACGAAGAGAGAATGAACAGAATTGAGGAGAAAAGTAATTTGTGGTATATGTTACGTACGACACATTATGATATTTCATGGAACAGTTTCTTATTGGGGGCAACCTTAGGGGGGACAAGATATGCGTACAGTAAGCAGGGTGCGATGTACGTGGGTTGCCTTTTTAAATTAGAGATAAAAAGACTTGCGCAGGATAGAGTAGCGTGGAGAGCTGCATCGAACCAGTCTTGGAAGACGTGAAGGAATACGGAGAAAGTTTGTTGAGTGTAGAGTAGAGCAGAGGCAGAAAGTGAGTCCGTGGCGACCGGCTGTTAGCCTTGACCGCGGGCAGGGCACTTTCCCACGCCGCCCGCTGGGAACCGCCCAAACAATGCAACCTAGCTGACAAGCCACAGAGTAAGGCCGGTATTACACTATCAAATTATTGGACAAAGTATTGGACGATAAAAAATGGATGAAATATTGGCCAAATTTTTTGACAAAGAAATTGGATGAAACGCAAAAGGGGGTATTACACTATCATCCAATATTTCGTCAAATTTGCTTCAAAATGGCGGTGTAGTGCTTAGCTGTTGTTTATACTACAGTTGCGTTGTCTGCATTTAGAAGAGAAGGAGGGGAAAAAAGAAAACGCACTTGGATGATACCGTGGGTGTCAGAGCGAGACAAATAAAATGTTACGGGACAGGGAGGATTCTTTTTATTTTTTATGCCGTCAGCAGAACAGCCAGGCCGTTCACTGCTAATTATTTGGTCACTCTTCATCCTTCACAGTTTGCAATATAGTAACAAAAAGGCTGACTCAAACAGTGTATACGAATAAGATTGTTAAGTTGACAAAGCAAGCTTCATTAAATAATGTTTTAAATGGAAAATGTGAACACTGACAAAGAGGATAATCTAAATTGTTTATGACGTTATTAACAATGTAAGGGGGGAAACACTGCTGATAAAGTAAATAGGCTCTATTTATTTCCTTACAAAAATTGGCTGACGTATTTATATGTACATAGATTCGCTTGCAAACAGACGTCGATGTTTTGAAAGTTGTTTCACTTCCCAGCACTTAGCACACCAACTTACCAAAATCATATATTCTGAAATCTGCTTCAGCCGTAGATATGATTTAGGGGTATTACTTCATTTCCGATAGTATATAATTACTTTTTTACATCACGAATTGTAACTCAACCTCAATTTCGCCGCAGGGTATTGGGCTACGCGAATTGACGTGACGGACAGCGTGAATTGGCCTGTCGCCTGTTATACAACGTCCATCTGATTTTTTTAAATTTTTTTGTTGCTAGAAAACACTACACAAACATTCCACTACTAGTCATGTGACTCTTACTTCAAATCACCAAAATTGCCGACAGTAAATGGTTTGTTATTTTTTATTATTTTGTCCCGTCTTCCACAACTGCAACAGAAGGGCAAATGTAATAATTATTATAACTGTTTCTTGTTAATTATGAAAGGTTGATTAACGACAGTGAATTATCAGCTTCTGTCCCTCCCACAAGTTTAACAAAATTCTCAACAGTAATTTTCTTTAACCCTTTGAGCACTCGCCCTACGAGCATTTTGCTCGCAGTAATTTTAAAACGATCGGAATTTTGTCTTTTTAATTAGTCAAATATAACTTTTTATATAAAAATCCTGATTTACACATATTAAGTAGTCTGAAACCGTTCCTTGACTGTGAGCTAAATACAGGACCGATCCTGTAACTATTAAAGGCGCGAGTTCTCGCGGGTTAATGTCGGTACTGACTGATACTTTGTGCTATTTTCCCCAGCTATTTCACTGTGCATCAGGATAGACAGACTTTCAGTTTTTATACTGAACCTATTTGTTGGAATACTACTTCCTGTAAGAGGAATCAGTTCAGTTCACAAGCCTCCGAAATTACTTTGACTATACATTGATGTTACCGGTTCCAACAAGGAAAATAGGAATATGGAGTACAAGTAGGCCGTTACTTTGCTGAATATACTAGGGTTTTAGTACATCTCTCACCACAGTAAGAAAATATACCTTTTAACCCACTAGTGCTCAAAGTTTTCTAATTGCGATCGAGTCGACGGGTGACAATAAATAGGCCTTTAATTTATACGGGTACAGAGCACGCTAATTGTTCACGAACACGAGAAAATACGGTGCGAAAATCTGTATTTTTAATTACACTTAATGTTTGGAATTATAGCATTAGTGTGTACCTCGAAAGATATGTTTTTCAGAACTTGAAAGGTAATATACTCGAAAAATCTCGATTAAGATCTTGAAATTAATTTCCCATAGCTGGGGGTTCGCAGTCAGATTGTTATTTTCATTTAGTTGTACGGTGGTCGCTTTTTGACTGTAAAGTGAATATTGGAAATTCGACATTATGGTACTGGACGTTTTCAAGAAGAAATAACTGCGCCCTAGCGCATGTCGAAATCTACAAAACATATGATGTGACACAAGAGTTGGTTACATCGTTGAGTGTTCCTGAAAAGGCGTTTGTTTGTATTGCAGTATTTGAACTACTTTGTGAACATGTTGTTCCACTTCTGTTTTAGCACAAATATGTAATATTGAATGGCTCAAATGCTTCCTATTTTATTGTTAACATAAAAAGAAGCAGGTTGCTGCACATAGTATTTTGTTGGCTAATGTACATTAGTTCCTGATTACGCAGCTCCATCCTAAGTGCTGAATTTACGTTGCTTCTTATCACTGAGCACTTGATATGTTTTGTAATCTTTCTTACGCAAAGGAGGTCAGACATCATTAGTAAATACTAAGAAAAGACAGTACATTTTAATAGAATTCTGTGCCCCTCCCACAACTTAAATTTAGTAACAAGTAACACACTCATGTTCAAATATTTGTGAAATTTTTTTATGCTTACTACAGTTCTTATGAGGAGATGAAAAGACTTGCTTAGGATAGAGTAGGGTGGAGACCTGCATCAAACCAGTCTCCGGACTGAAGACTATAACAACAACATACTACAGTGCATACTGGTGGCAAGAATCAACAGCAATTAAAACATAAAAATACACGCATTTTGTGGCAATATGTAATTAAATTGAGTAACAGTTTTCTTAACAGCTGATAAAAAGTAGAAGAAATTAAAAAGGCGGACGCGAACTAAAATGAAGTAGAGTGATACAGTTACATCGCGTTTACATCGATCGGATCACACATGGGTTCCGATCTACGGATGTCCATGGAACAGTACACAACGTAACATGTTTTATACGGAATATTAAGTATATTAACAACTGCGAGGAAAAAAGAGAGAGAGAGAGAGAGAGAGAGAGAGAAGCCGAAAACGAGTGACACATCACAATGTATTTCAGACAGTACATTACACCCCTTCTCCCCCACACACAAAACCTAATTACTTACACTGTCTTAAGGAACCGTCTGTTTTGAACTAAACCGAGATGTCAGGCTAATAAAACTGCAGCACTGCAAGAGGTCAAGCCCCTAAACAAGGCCGTTTTAAATGAATATCCCAATCACTAATTTTACATTCATCTTCCGGAAGACGGAAACGGATTTTCGTTAAGTGTTTTGCTATCACGGCCTGAAGCACATTTGATAACCCACTCAAGCTTCTAGCAAACAGCTCCGTTACTGAAATAGTCAGCCACGCTGCCCATATCATTAGCCGAAAATAAAATACACAAATGTATAGACCAAGCGCGCTCCAAAAAACTAACTTATTGCGCCAAGATAATCGATGGCTGAAGTGGAAAACCGAATTAAGGAAGCTAATTTCTAGAACGGATTTTGGAGTATACGTAAAGTGGGTGTGCACGCGTTTCAGCCCGTGCTCGCTCCGCCGTCGTCAGAGCAGGCATGTGGCGGCGGTGATCGCGGCGGGCTCTGGAGGCAGGAAGGCGAACCACGGCGTGGCGCGGCTCATCTGGCGTGGGGAGAGGGGTGTCCAGCGGATCAATACGTGTCACTAGGTGCGCTCTCACGCACGCACTCGCCCACTAGATGTCCTCATTGTTCCGGCAGCTTTCTCCCCGGAGAATGGAGCCCGACGTAATCTACGGCCTCCGCGCGCTGACGCAACTACGCCCCCGCGGTAGAAAGCGCTCAGCTGCAGGCGCTGACCGCTTCTCACGACTCAAAACACTCAGCAGTTCTCTCTCTCTCTCTCTCTCTCTCTCTCTCTCTCTCTCTCTCTCTCTCTCTCTCTCTCTGCAAAGTATTTATCATTTCTGGCGAGTATCTGGCCTACCCACTGAAGGCTTTTTTCCAACAAAGCCGTCCATATTTTCTAAAAGTTGGAAAATTTATTGGATATATTTGATCAATGGGTGAACGATAATTATGCCCAAGACGTCCGCAGAGTGGGGAAAGCGCCCGTAAGATATTTAACAAGCGCCTCCCTCCCGCCACCTCCCCATAATAATTTACTGGCAAAACGAGTACCAGAAACGCCACAACTATTATATTACTTCCACAGAATCTAACGTGGGTTGCTCTTCTCTGCCCTCCATAGCACACATTTTTAGTAGTTCGTCGGGCCCGGTGGTATCGGGATAAAGCGCTGGACTGGAAACCAAAGGCTCGTAGGTTCAAAACCTGGCCGGACCTATAATTTTTTTTCAGTCTGCGTTTCAACTCATCCTTCACATCTCCACGATGTGAGGAGTCGCCGGAAACGACACGTGGTTCGGATTGCACTTTCTCCGGACGGATAACTGGGGTAGGCTAGCTACACTCAAGACGCCCAAGTTGCGACCAATTGAAATACTTGCACCAGGCGAGCCACGAAATAATATTATTATTTAGTAGTTCAACAACCATCATTACCATGAAAATAGGTCGATGTAATTATTCCGAAGACAGCACAAACAATGTTTACAAGTAAAAAAAACAAAAAACTACTATAAATAAAAATCTAAATGTACCGTACATTCATACCCCCTGAGAATTTGATTCTTCACTTGCAATCTAAGAGGGAGATGCATTACTAACTTAGTTTCCTTAAATGACACAGGTAGCAAAGAACTACAACAATTCTTCGAGAAAGTGTGTATTACTTTACAAATTACTGCATATTCTAAAACTTCAAGTTATGCACTTTCGACTATGATGCATGCACGGGTACCTTATGAGAGACAAACTGATTTATCAATTACCATGAAAGTTAGCTGAAGATGGTGTATTTTGTTGGAGAGTGATTTTATATTCCGGAAGCCAGCGTATTTAGCTTGGCAAGAAGTTCACGTAAGTGAGAGTTTTTCTAGATTTGGAGGGGGGGGGGGGGGCAGAAGACGAACCGAGGAGGCGGGAGGATGGGGAGAGGAGGAAATGGGTCCGGTGAGGGAGGTGGAAAAGGAGAGGAACAGACGCGCGTAGCGGCGGAGCCGAGCGGGAAGGGCCCCTACACTCGTACGCTGGTGAAACTTCCCATGGCCTTATATCGCCAAGTACACCGGGGCTACGTGACGAAAATCGCAGTACTATAATACAGTAGAAAAATGAGAGACAAGGGTGGAAAATCCAAATCCCTACGTACCTAAAAAAGATAAATACGGTAGCTTCCGCAGGCCGGTAGGGCAAGAAAAGGCGGCGGCAAGTGAATCGGCGAGACGGGCGGACAATGGCGGGAGAGTGGGCGGCCGCGGTTCTTGCCGGCGAGGCGGCTGCCTTTGAGCGCGCGTCCAATCCGCCCACGCCTCGCCTCACCAGGCATCACCGCCAGCGGGGCAGCTTCACTTGCGTGCCATACCTGTTCTATCTCCGTGCATCAACCTTATTCTTGCCACCTATTCTCATCTACATCTACATGGGATACTCTGCAAATCACATTTAAGTGCCTGGCAGAGGGTTCATCGAACCACCGTTATACTATTTTATCTCCCATACCATTCTCGAATAGCGCGCGGGAAGAATGAACACCTGAATCTCTCCGTTCGGGCTCTGATTTCTCGTATTTTATTCTGATGATCATTTCTACCTATGTAAGTGGGAGTCAACAATATATTTTCGCATTCGGAGAAGAATGTTGGCGATTGGAGTTTCGCTAGTAGCCCACGCCGCAGCGATAAGCGTCGTTGTTGTAATGATTCCCAACCCAGATCCTGTATTATTTCCGTAACGCTGTCTCCCGTGTATCGTGATAATACGAAACGAGCTGCCCTTCTTTGTACTCTTTCGATGTCTTCCGTCAAATCCACCTTATAAGCATCCCACACTGGGCAGCAATATTCCATAAAAGGACTGACAAGCGTAGTGTACGCAGTTTCTTTAGTAGTTCTGTTGCATCTTTTAAGGGTTACGCCAATAAAACGCAGTCTCTGGTTCGCCTTTCCCACGACACTATGATTTATCATGTAAACAAAGTTTAACGGATTTCTTTTCGTACTCATGTGGACCATTGCACACTTCTCATTATTTAGAGTCAACTGCCAATTCTTACACCATACAGATATCTTATTCAAATCGTTCTGCAGTTGGTTTTGATCTTCAGATGACTTTACTAGACGGTAAATGACGGCGTCATCTGCAAACAACCTAAGAGAGCTACTTAGATTTTCCCCTAAATCGTTTATGTAACGAGGTTCTAATCCTCCGACAATTTTTTTCCGTCTTGAACCCTTCAATGCATGACTTTTTATTTGAAGCTATAAAAACTACCACAGTGCGTATATACTGAGAAAAATATTGGAAAAAATTACTTAACATTATTATGCACAACTAGCAAGGAAAACTTCGTAGCTGGTCAGCTACATAGTGCTTCCGTTACTATGTAGTTCTTCCCGATGCAGTAAATGTCATTATTATGCCTCTAATCTTTCCAGAATATAACTCATGATGCAACAGTAGTATGTGATTGACTACTTTTACATGGTAAACGAGGAATACCAAAGAAAAGAAACGTACGTGTTAGGAGTAACACAATGCAGCTTACAGTAGAACAGATTCAGTAGCATTCTGTGATTTATAATTTCTGAGCTACCTGCATATGTAACACTATGTACACAATCAGCTACAAATGAATTTGTGGTAAAATGTTGATCAGTTGAGAGATAATGGGAAAAATAAGGTATGTAAGTGATCAGCTACACTATGCATCAAAGGGTTAATGGCTTGTAGTGCTAACCTAATTTCCTTTTGTTTCTTCGTTAACTACACTGAAGTACTATTTCATTACGTCACCCACGTTACACTTACACAAAAAAACGTATTTGCCTAGAATCAAGTTCCTTATTTATTCAAATACTAGCGTTCACAAGTACGTATCTCCTGCTTTCTCCGGAACAGCAAATGACTTGAAACTTCGGCACTTTTTTGGGCATTTAAAATTGTTCCTTGGACTCAACATGGCAAGGTGATTCAATCAGTGGCAACGTTTGCACGGGAGACTGCTAGTATCCTCCCGCGGCGGCGCTGAGGAGAGGAGGGGATGGTGCGTGTACGCGGCGCGTCGCGTGATGGCGGCCAGATGCCCGCTCCCACAGCACAAAGGCTCAACACAGCAGCACGCCAGCGCGCCGCCTGTAATAGCAGGGAAAACCTCTCAAAATAAGCCCACGCCTAATTTACCTGCCGACCACCAGTAAAAGTCACCATCGCTACTGGCCAACATCCAACGTCGCTTTCAGGGGGATGCAACGATTAACACTTTTTCCTCTCAGCATTACAGCGATAAAAATGAACTGCAATAGTCTTCTTCAGCCAAGACATATTCAAATAAGGAAATGGGGTGACGCTCCTGATCTTGCGACACACTACAGGAAAGTAGTAGAATCAACGAACAATTAACACCGTACATTAGTAAATAATCGTTTACGCTGACATAGAAAACAAACTATTTTTATTTTTTTAATCACTTGTTTTGTAAACCTAGTGGACCAAACTGCTATGATCATTAGTCTCCAGATTTACAATCTACTTAACCTAACTTACACCTGAAGACAGACACCGATGCCCGAAGGACGACTCCAACCTACGGCTGGAGCGGCCGTTAATTTCTTTGCAAGCATTTATCTCAGGAAGGGATTCTCGTCAGAAGTAGTATCATGACATATTAGAAATGCAGTGTAATATACAGGTTGCGGAAAAAGTCTATCAAAGATGTGGTGTTTATGAAGATATGAGGTGTATTTCACAGTTTCTAACATGAACAAGTGCTAAAAGCTTTCTAAAGTTATGCTTTTTACAGACCACGTTTACTGTACATTTTGGGCGTAAGGAACCTTCTTAAAGTTTGTCGATGTGTATTTTTCTCTATGGGAGGGGGCACGGGGAGAAGGAATCACCCTCTACAGCATGTCTCCAACTGCACCAGTGCCCGCATTATTAAGGAATTACTGTGTAAGGTACGATACGAAACGTCCCCTCTCCCTATCCTCGCCTTCTCTTACCTAATGTCTGTTCAGTTGTACCTGAGTCCACAGTTTCCGCTATTTCAACTTTGTTAACGTATGCCCTTCTACCATAACCAGTGTCAGTTAATCTAATGGGGGTCAGCAGTGTACACTATCTGTGAAACGCGTCAACTTCCATGCCTTCATTATCGTATTCGTTATTTGTGTATTATCGTTACATGGTGGTGATGGAGTTTCCGAATTCCAGCATTCATTCATTCAGAATTAGTGAATTACCTGTGGTCATCTTGAATACGTGACATTTGACCACACACGTCTACAACCACTTCTTTCACTCACTCTAGTCTTGCTTCTGCGGCAAACTCAGCTCAATCACCACCGACACCGTGGTGATATTAACACAGCGAATGACTGAGTTGAAGTTTGCACAAACTCGTTACGACAAATAGCCCGTAATTAATTTAAAATTCCGATTTTGTCACCTACGAAAACTTGGAAAAATACAACAGTAGCAGCAGCACCAAGGAACTCAATTATACTGTGGAGCAGTGGCGTAACTAGGACTTGGCTTGGGGGGGGGGGAGAGATAGATCTGCTTGATGAGCAACATTTTAGTCAGTTTCCGGACAGACTACCATCGTTTCTATCCCCCTCATCCCCCCATAGTTACGCCACTGCTACGGAGTGTAAGAATACTCCCTATAACAGACTTTAGCACGTCTGAACAAAGCAGGTTCTTAAATGGTAATGGATTTAGCATCTGTAGCGAGGGGGTGAAGCATAATTCGTAGACAAGCAACTAACGGAAAAGGAACCTTAATACAAAAAGCATGTTTCGCTGGTTTTTACCCATGCTGACCACGTCTTCAATTTCGGGCAGAACGTGACGTGTGAGCGAAAGCGGTGTGAAGGGGAATGGGGGTTAAAGTCGCAAGAGGAGAGAAGGGTAAGCGGGCGGCGGCGGCGGCAATGAATTTATCGTTATTGGATTTGCAGCGCTGGCGGGCTTCCTCGATTCGCGCCCGCCCCGCACCGCCACGCTGCTCCTGCGGCCGGCGCGCCAATAACCCACAAAGCCGACATCATTGCGGCTTTACACACGCCCCACATATGCGCACGCAATCTGCACGCCGTTCCCACTTCGGCGCGTGCATACTCGGCACGTTCTTTGAAACGCGGCTGCTATTTTCCTGTAGTATTAGGCACTGCCTGTGCTGTCCAGACGTGCCGGCGCATGCACCAACTGTCAGTATGTCCACAATTGCTGGGGTATTTATTCCCTTTGTTGCGGGCACGCGAGGTCGATACAATGCAAGGAGCGTCATTATAGACTATAGAAGAAAATCCATCCACTTTTCTGACGGTTTCCTGAGCACCTGTATCACTCTTTAGTTCGGGGGATTACAGACGTTCTACTCAATTACGATCCGTTTTTCCAAGTGCATTGTGTGTTTACTGCGTTTCGTAACAGTGGTTGTTTAAATACGACAAGAAATGCCAACTTAAGGGCGCGACAATTCTTCACCAATCCTTTAACCCTTTAATGCATAGTGTAGTAGATCACTTACATGTTTTTTCCATTATCTCTGATCAACATTTTACCACAAATTCATTTATAACTGCTTCTATACATAGTGTTACATATGCAAGTAGCTCGTCCCAGAAATGATAAATTCCAGAGTGCTACTGTGTCAGTTCGACACTTAGCTGCATTGATTTACTCCTAATATGTGCGTTTGTTTAATATTCCTACTTTGCCACGTAAAAGTAGTCAATCACATACAACTGTTGCATTATGAGTTACTTTCTGGAAAGATTAGAGGAATAATACTGACATTTAATACATTGGGTACATCATCGAAGCACCTTGTTATTAGTAGTGCATAATAATTTTAAGGATTTTTTCCCCAATATTCTTTTCAGTATATACACACTGTACATTAATCGTGGTATCTTCAAATAAAACGTCCATGCATCAAAGAGTTAAAGATCCCGGTATCACGTCTCTGGATATTTGTTCAGATGTTTGTAAATCTATGGGCCTTAACTACTCAGGTTATCAGTCCCTAGGATTACGAACTACTGAAACTAACTTATCCTAAGGACAATACACACACACACACACACACACACACACACACACACACACACACACACACACACACACACACCGATACCCGAGGGAGAACTCGAATCTCCGACGGAGAGCAACGGCGCTATCGGCAGCAAGGCACCTTAAGAGAGTTCAGCCATCCCATTGAGGCTGGCTGTTTGTAATAGCCTCTGACAGTAGAATCAGTCGCACGATTGGCTGAAAAAATCATGTACTTTTTGCGGTCCGACACGTCTCTTCCTACACAAGAATAAAATTTAGACAGGAATGCAGGAAAAAATGTTCGAAGGGTATTTTTTGTTGCTTAACGATTTCCACAATATTATCCTTGAGACATTTTACAATACATTATTATTAACTTCATTTTATAAAATCAGTTTTCGTTGATTTCTACGGCTGCTGCGCTGCCTGTGTGTCCAACCACTTCCAGAAGAAAACGTTATCGCACTAAGAAAATCCTCTTTACAATGCAGTACTCAAAAAAGCTACCTAAGGGATGTCCCGTTTTCTTTAACACGAAAAGCAGAAACTAAAGCAAAAAGTTTCCATGAACGTAGCAAGTAAATGCAGAGAGCAACGAGAGGCCTGGAATTTTGTCGCAGGTGCAGGCTGACAGGAGTATTAGGTCTCATGCTAGCCAGGTCCGCTCACTCAAGCGCGAGACGTGACGTCGATCCCAATTGGTGGCAACAACGGGCTAATTGTAATTCAACCCGGCTCCGGCGAGCGCTACCAGCAGGGCCAAGTCGATCGGTCGGCACCTTTGAAAACTCAGCAGTCAAGGCGGACACAGCCCGAGTTGTTCAGTTAACACGTGTAAAACTAATAGTGCCCTCGCCTTACGGAGCTCACGTTGCGGAAGGAAATCGGCCGTGCTCTTTCAAAGGAACCATCGCGGCATTTGCCTGGAGTGATTTTAGGGAAATCACGGAATTCCTAAATCTGTATGGCCGGAGGCGTGTTTGAACCACTGTCTCCGGAATGCAAGTCCAATGTGTTACCATATCGCTACCTCGTTCGGTAATAAAATGAGAGTAAATAGAGTTTTAGGCGTTGTTCTTACCGCGCGATATTCCAGAATTATCATCATCATCATCATTAGAGACTGATTATGCCTTTCAGCGTTCAGTCTGGAGCATAGTATCTCTAATAAAATTCCTCCATGATCCTCTATTCAATGCTAACATTGATGCCTCGTCTGATGTTATGCCGTTTACTTCAAAATCATTCTGCACCGAATCTAAGTACTTTCTTCTTGGTCTGCCTCGACTCCTCTTACCCTCCGCTGCCGAGCTCATGAGTCTCTCAGGCAACCTTGCTTCTCCCATGCGTGTAACGTGACCCCACCATCTCTGTCTGTCCGTTCTCACTGCTTCATGTATGGTGTTCATACCCAGTTTTTCCTTGATTTCCTCATTATGGACACCCTCCTGCCATTGTTCCCATCTATTAGTGCCTGCCATCATTCTTGCTACTTTCATATCTGAAACCTCTAACTTATGAATAAGGTAACCTGTATCCACCTAACTTTCACTCCCATACAACAAAGTTGGTCGAAAGATAGAGCGGTGCACTGCTAGCTTAGTCTTGGTACTTACTTCCTTCTTGCTGAAGAGAGTAGATCTTAACTGAGCACTCACTGCATTAGCTGTGAGTGGTAGATGACTAGTGTGAAAGCAATTCGATACCCTTGTAAATGTATACTACATCCAGTATATTACCACACTCTTAACATCTTAGAAATCTTAACTAGACGTAAAGTCACAACGAATGCTCGATGTTCACCGCCGAGAAAAAATATCAACCTACAGTCATTTCCGAACTAGAAGTAGTCGAAAGTGGTACGTCTTTGAGATGACATTTGGACCCATGGCAGGCCACGCACCCCTAACGCGACGGTTGTGATACCTTCGCTTGACTTTGCTAACTGACAGATCTGCTGTTAACAGGCAGTTGTAAAATGCAGTAAGACGATTCTGATCAGCAAATGTTTCGTCGACAAGCAAAGCGAGCTAAGCAACAGGCGCTTAGCGGCAAATGCGTCGGCAAATAGCGCCGCCGGGTTTACAATGGGCACTCGCTTTACGGCGGGCCGAACACTTTGAAATATGACTTGCTCAGCGGCTCTGTTTACTAAACACACCGGCGCGCCGGCCGAGAATAAAAAAGCAGGCGTGTTTATTCAGACGGCTCGCCGCCAGCTGCCGCCGCACTGTTACCCGGCCGCATTACCATCTCATTACCCGCGGCCGCGTCATAATCGGGATTATTACCTGCGTCCACTCACAAAAACTGACCGACGGATGCAATGCGCTCTGAAAACTTACTCGCGCGCTCGAGGAATCTCTGTTGCTCCACTAGATCCGGCTAACAATTTCTTACGAAGGACTTAAGTATCCGCTCCAGTTGGTAAAAAGCACACATTGAAGATTTTTCTCCCCTTTCCGTAAGTGATGTTCAGCACCTCAACGAATACATGAAGTTGGGGTGTAACCAACGCCATGATGGAGCATCTGAACGGCCATGCGATATTCCTTAATGTTCCACCCTGTTCGCCAATTTCCTAAATGTGGGAAAAGGTAATTGGGTGGGTGGTGTACCACATCTGAAAAAACGGAATTTGTACATGTTCCCTTTAGTTTAAGCTGTGTGTTTCCAAAACTTTTAGCTGGTAATTACTACCCTGGTCTAATGTTAAGCCGTTGCTCGCCGTCGAAGGTTCCGAGTCCTGCATGGGGCATATTGTGTGTGTGTGTGTGTGTGTGTGTGTGTGTGTGTGTGTGTGTGTGTGTGTGTGTGTGTCCTTTGATTAGTTTAACTTAGTTTAAGTAGTAAGTCTAGAGACTGACGACATAGAAGTTTGGTGCAACAGGTATAAAACGATTTGACCATTTTTCGCCTACTATTGTACGACGAATCAATTACCCTGCGATCTATAAAACCATCCCAGCATCAGCATCATTCTGTTAAATGATACCACGAATTACGAGGACTGAGCCACATTCCTTCCGGAAATGATTTTATGGAGTAACACTTTTTCCACTTGCTGCATGTTCTCGTTGTAGAGGACGGATGAGGGACTTGTAAGAGGAAATGATGCTAGAAGTAAGACGAGTAACACAAAGATCAGCAGGATGAAGAAGAGGCAGAATGTGAATGTAACGGGGTAGGGGGTAGCAATTAAGACCCCGCGGTAGAGAGAAAAAGATTGAAGGACAACATTGCATAGCAGGAGGATGGTGGACAACGAGGGGGTAAGATTTTAAGGCAGCGATGGGTAAGGGAGGGAGGGGGTGAGGAAAAGAGATGGATCTGTTTTGTTATGGGACTTAACTACGGGGTCATCACTCCCTAAACTTACAAACTACCTATGAACTAGCTTACACTAAGGACAGCACAAATATCCATGCCCGAGGGGGATTCGAACCCCCGACCGCAGTGGCCGTGCAGATCGTGAATGAATCGCCTAAGTCCCCTCAGCCACCGCGGCCGGCGATAGATCTGTGACTGAAGACGCAGCGATAGAGAGGAGAGGGCAAAGAACGAAGACGTAGCAGAAAGTGAGACAGAACACACAGACGAAGCAAAGAGAACGCGAGAGAGAGAGAGAGAGAGAGAGAGAGAGAGAGAGAGAGAGAGAGAGAGAGGTGGGGGGAGAGTAGAAAGAATGACAAGCCATAACAATGCGTGTGACTGTGATAAAACCCAGTAGATATGTAAGGGCATGGTGACATATTTAAAAGAACAATGTTCGAAGAGGCGCGCAAGAATATAACCTAAGAGAAGACATCAAAGGTCGTTAAAGAGTTTTAAAAGGTGGGATTACTTAGCAATAAATATCGACTTGGCGGAACATGTCACACTTTGATTAACGTCAGCGAGACACACACACACGCTAACCGCGGATGTAATAAAGGAGAACAATGGCAGCAATGAAAACCGCCGCCTGGCAGCTGGTGACAAAGCCATTAGCGGCGGCCCCAGGTGGCAGCACTCGACTCCGCCGCTCTCAGGGCGCCCTGCCCGCCCTGGGAACGCTCAGCCTCGAGGGCCGCGCTGCCAGCCAACCCTCCCTCACCTCTGCACGGGGGAGAAGGGCCAGGCTGCCAGTAAACATTGCAACCTTCACCCACTTGTCTTAGCGAATACACACGAAACACTAGTCGCCAAATCTTTAACGCACCGCAGTGAAGTGGACACAGTGATGTTTCAAGGTTAGTAATCTCAAATAATATCCCAAATTAGTTATCGACTGAGTCATTAGGTATAATTCAACCAAGTCTGCTGCACGATGCTGTGTGCCAACAATCGATTCAAACTGTACTGCTGTTCCGAATAAGCCACACATTGCTCTTGCACATGGTCAACGAGAAAGGCAGACCGCGGAGCGTATTTCACGTATCGCCGGCTGACTGGCTGCTCGCTGTTAGTGGGCTGTACCACCACCACCTAGAGAGAAGGCGCGACGCTCTCGTGTGACGTCAGGCAGAGTAGGCTGCGCGCGCATAGCTGACTGGCTCGCTGCTTCTTTGAGTGGGCCGTGCCCCCAATGTTACTCTGTGCCCCAGGCTACCCATTGAGCTAAGCGCGCGCAACCTACTCTGCCTGACGTCACACGAGAGCGCTACGGCCGCCTCTTTAGATGGTTTGGCTGTGCCCCAGCGGCCTCGTCGCTAGCCCATGGCGGCTAGTTCCTAACTAGCTGACATGTTTTATATGTACAACATGAACACGTGTAACTGTATGTGTAAACGTCTCGCGTTCTAGTTTTATTTCTGATGAAGATACCCTTACTGGAAGTCCAAATCTAGATAAAGTTCAATTATTTTTATTTTTGAAGCATTGTGAGGGGCTGCATTTTGCTTACACAGTCCATGCAGTTGCTGCTGCAGACAGGCCTTGTCCAAAAATGTACACTGACTTAAGTAATATAGCCTAGGGTGGCTAACGGCAGTACCCATGAACAGATGTTTCAGTCGGACTTCAGTACTGCATAGATCGTAGTCTGACTCAAATTGGCGAATGTCATTGCGATGCCGCATGTCTTCGACAGGATCTCTCTCTTCAACAGTCCAGTCAAACAAAAATCTTTGGTACGAACTTACATTAGACTACTACTTCTGCTGGTGACTACTGAAGTTAGCAGCTAAGACAACCACACTGTCGAAAGAAACAAGTTGTAAGCGTATTTCATAGTGTCTGTACACAGGAGAACTACGCGTATCATCATGTCTTCTGCAAAACGTCGTTTGAACGAAAAGGTCTACATCACTGTTTTTTTTTTTTTTCCAACCTTTCGAATATGCAATCACCTTCCACGTAAAAATGCTGTGGCGACCCCCTCCTCTCATCATGGACCGTAATACAACTATGTTATTTCAAAGGCAAGGAATTTAATTTTTGTATGATCTCAGGCAGGAAAGTGTATTTTGTCTAACACAGAAAAGTGACATTGTACAGGCAATAGGTAAAGGTGATCTTTTTCGAATTTCGCAGAATTACTTATTGCATCTTATTCACTTAACTATCGATTGATTCTTGAAAACAGTTTTCAGGCTTTGCACCGATTTATAAAACAATCAACGTTTTCAATTCCGAATTGAAACAAGGAATTATGTTAACATAGGTTAAATTTCATGTAGACCTATGTTTTTGCATTACGGACTGCACTGGCCTGGGTATTGTACGGTGATATTACTTGCTCCTGTGACGGCGACCTTTCCCCTCCCCCCTCCTCGTCGAAGACTCTACCCCATATATCGAAAAACACTGGTCTAAATCGTCGGAGAACCAACGTGGAGGTGAGAAAAGGTAGAGAAAGGATAGCAGCTGACGACAAAGTGTGCGGTCTATGATCCTAACACCGGTAGCAAATTAAGGAGCCGCGGTGGTGTAGCCGAGCGGTCTAAAGCGTCTCGCTGCGGAGCGCGCGGTTGCTCGCCGTGGAGGTTCGAGTCCTCCCTGGGGCATGGGTGCGTGTGTTTGTCCTTAGGTTAGTTTACCTAGGTTTAAGTAGTTTGTAAGCTACGGACTGATGACCACGCAGTTTGGTCCGATAGAATTACAAACATTTGAACAAATTAAGGAAACTACTGGAATTGAAAGCAGAAGACCAGGCCATTTTCGAAAAATTCAACGCCGTGGTGAGGTGGCCGAGCGCATTGAGGCGCTATGCTACGATGCGCGAGGACATTCCCCGTCGGGGGTTCGAATCCCCCTCGGGCATGGATGTTTGTGCTGTCTTTAGTATAAGGTAGTTCATAAGTAGTTTGTAAGTTTAGGGTCTGATGACCCCGCAGTTAAGTCCCATAAGCTTAATAAACATTTGAACATTCGATAAATTCGCCGTGAACTCAGGCTCATTGGATAGTGCATAGTGCCAACATCACAGGAAGCAGAGCAAAGCGTTCGCCGGTAGCGCATGCTGAGTTTCCTCTGCTCGGCGGGGTCAATTCGGCGAGTGTCAGGAAGCGTGCGGGCGCCCACTTTGCATATCTTGCCGCCGTGTCATAGTTTCCGCAGCATTAAAATTCATGAGCGAGTGAACTTTGTTTAAATTAAAACGGCGCGCGGCGGCATACTGCTCGCTCTATTTAAAGGCAGGCGGTTATGAGTTGTAGATTGCGCCCTGTCGCCCCGGGCCGCTCCCCGCTTTAATTAAACCACTCGTGTAGAAATATTTCCCGGCGCACTAATTATGCGCTACTCCGCCGAGGTAAGTGCTTACACTCGGCCGCAGAGCCAAATGCCCGATATCCAAATTAAGGCTAGTTACTGTAAAATTATTAAGGCCACACGTTTGTACTTAATTACTCGCCCGTATTGCAGAGTTTCCGGGGCAGTGGCGCGAGCAGCAAAGCAGCCGGCCATTACCGACGAGATCACATCTGCGCCGCCCGAGTAGTTCTGCTGACTACCAAAAGCGGCCGCGGCACAGGTCGATCGTGCCATTGTACCGCGCCGCCGTGCTGCCTAATATATACCGAGGGCACATTCGTCTTTTTGATTGTCATCTTCGTAACACTTTAGTACGGACACCAACAGCCGTTTACTATCTTAATAGCTTAGTGACCGAATTAGAACCGCCTCTCTGTAAAACGCGTATGCTTCCATATAGTGCAGCAGTGCTAAATGGAAGGTCACTTACGTGCTGTTATATAAAGTCTCCTGTGCACCAACTCCAGGCAGACTTGCTACGTTGTGCCTTCTATCATTAACTCTTGAGGTTGATTTCGTGGAGTTACACACTCCTCTTTCCACCACGAACGTAATTATTTCACCTTTACCGCATTTTACATGACACTTGCTACGAGGCTAATATGAACCATTAAGTCGACATAAAATGTTCAAATGTTTGTAGAGCTTATGGGACTTAAATACGGGGTCATCAGTGCCTAAACTTACAAACTACTTAGGAACTAGCTAATACTAAGGACGGCACAAATATCCATGCCCGAGGGGGGATTCGAACCCCCGACCGTATGGGCCGTGCAGACTGTGATGGAGCGCCTCAGTTCCCTCGGCCACCGCAGCCGGCGAGTCGACACATTCGTTCTCCGAAAGAAAGGGATTTCGAACAAAACACGGCGAAAACCTAACTAATGATGATATGGGAGATGATTACTGAAATAATCCCTTATAAAAATAGCTACCTTATCGTTTAGAAGACAACTTTCGCAACCGCAAATTAGATTCCTTCCAAACCTATTTTGACCGCTTGCCTTAGGTTCAGCTTTAGTTAGATCTACAGTGAAGAATAAGTAGTTTGAAGTACGTACGAGCGGGCATCGAAAAGTAAGTTCCACACAGTTAGAAAATTAGCTACAACGTCAAACAGATACATGACACTATTTTCAAACAGTCTGCAAGTGTGTATAAACAACGGTCTGAACGTTCTATCTATGTTTCAAATGCTTGACAACAGAAATCCTTTCGTTGGTTATGGAACCATTAGACACCTATTTTTTTTTTTTTTGTTTTTTTTTTTTTTTTTTTTTTTTTTTTTTTTTTTTTTTTTTTTTTTTTTTGTTGAAGAATATCTCGGATCCCTCCCCCTAAAATTATGGTGTACAGTTCCAGCTGCTGCTTCATTTCAGTAGCACACAGCGAAAGTGTGTCCCCTGGAGACCCAAATTGTGTCCTCTGTTCTGACAACGCGTCATTATTTGCTGGGCAGTGGTGTATGCGTAGGACGATAGGTACACCTTCCTTTCTTAAGATAGTAAGTATTTAAGTCATACTACCGCTGTAAAGTTCACCACAAACCAGTAGACCGATCCACTTGACGACGATTTCTATAGTTTTATGATTATTGCTCCTTTATGGCTCCTTTCGGCTAGACCAGGGGCTAACCTCTCTAAGAAAACTACGTTCTGCTTGATATTCCACACGAGCGTTAACTGAAAAGTCTAGTAGGATCTCACTTACTACCAAGTACAAGAGGCCCATAGTGTTCAAGTAACGGAAAAATTTGGTAGCAGTAAAGACCAAATATATCGTAAGCTTAATACCGTACAGTAGAAACGTCAGTAAACGGCTACGGCCGCATTCTAGGAAACTCCAATAGAATAGAAGATGGGTGGATGGACATTTGTAGACAATTCATCCGTATAGAGTATTTACTCTGTGATTACGCAACGGAACTGTTGTGGCTGTATGCAGAAGCTGAGCAGTTGTCCATTCCCGTCACGTCTGTTCTCCCGTGAACGCAGTATCTAATGTGATCCCAATTGGAGCACGTAGCACAGAAACGGGGGAGCGGCGGTTTGTTTCTCTGCGAGGTACGGCGGCGCTGGCAGCTGTCCCAGTGACCTACTTCGGCACAGCTCGCCCGCGCATATTGCACATGCAAGCGGCGCACCTAAGCGCCTGCTCCACCTTACCCACAGTCGTTTCAGCAAGTTTCAGTTTCGTGACACACAGGTCCCAGAAATCATACTCATGTTATTTTCAACAAGCATATGACATATAGGGTTTAGGTACAAACGGGACAGTAAAATGCAGCTTTCAACGTACTGTGTGTCAGACTTTAGATGTGGAACCAAGGATTAATAGGAGAAACATGATTCATCACATGGTACACGAAGGGACATTTACAAAAATTTGTACATTTGAACTTGTAGATATGGATAAGGAATTATTATGTCTGCAATACTGCAAGAGAAGTTGAGAAATAAAGATGGGAGCAAGTGTAGAAAATTTTATACGGAGGATGAAGACGAGGTATCACGAAAAAAAAGGGATAAATTAAATGTATCTTTAAGGTATACAACAGAGGCATATCAAATGCATGAAACTATCATTTGGTAAATTGTCAAATAACCAGGAAACAATTCTCCAATTCACGAAGACGGCAATGAGATGTAGCTACTATAAAAGCTGTAACAAGCTAAGCAACGAAAAGGATAAAAGCATCGCTATCAGACACGAAGGCGCGATGGGCGTTGTGGTTCTGGGACGGCAAATATAACGAAGTTGTGCCATCGGTTCCAGAGGAGGTAAGCAACAATTTGGCGCGGCCGTTGGGGAGAAGTGGGCGCCTTTAATACGGAACCTGTGTAAGTCGGCGATTTGTATTCAGCGGCAAGGAGAGGCGCCGTTTTTACGGTCGCCATGAGCGGCCCAGAAACTGCCCGCTGATACGCGCGGCCTTGGGCCCGCGTTTGCTCGATAACTGGAGGCCCAACTTTCCCCCATGTCGACAAATGCCCCAGTCCGGCAGCGCGCCAATGGCGCCCTTATTAACTGCTGCGATTATTACGCGCCACACACCACCGTTCATCTCGACACATTAAGGTGGTTGGCGCAGACACAGATTAACTGCACTCGTTTAATCTAGACGGACCAGCGGCGACATCCGCGCCCGTTTCAAACGGTCCGTTTCCAAGTGGCGACAGAATTATTTGTAAAGCGCCGTGTTCGTTATCGTGCGGAAAGAGGGGCAGCAATCACATACCACAGCCGAGATCGTGTCTGGAGCGTTCTTCTGCGACACGTGGAATACGAGAATAAACTGGCCGGGACAAAACTACAGTCACGATAATCCACAGTAGTACTTTGAACCGCAGAACTGTAACTGAACCCTAAAAAGCCGCCGTATTTCAGAAATGAAATTCGCGGACACGGATGTATCAAATGAAAATATTACTTTAAGAAACGGCAATGTTTATATAAAGCACTACAAATCAATTTAGGTAGTGCAGAACTCCAAGCGCTTCATGAGCCACACAACAAAAAGAAAATTAAAGTTGTTTATTTTTTATTTTTATTTATTTATTTATTTTGTTTTGTTTACTTCAATCAGGTAATATGAATACTGAACCGCTAAGACCAACAAAATTTTACTTCCGTTTACTTGGAACTCGATAATGTTACACACTGCTACTGTGGGCTGAAAGTGTCAGCTGAAGCTGTATAAGTATGAACTGTTTTCGGTAAATTGTGTAGAAATACTATTGTTTGTTAACGAATTACTGCACCTTTCTTAGGTCACTGACGCCACGACACACAGAATAAAGAGGAAAATTGTAACAGTACGTGTATGGCACTTCAAATTACTCCCACACACGTGAAAATCCGTACGCAGCATTATAGGCTTCACTTGAAATTTCCGGGCTGATAGGCAGTGGTCGATAGGTAAAACTTTCTCCCAACGTTTCGTCTTTGGCTGTGGAAGACATGAACGGAGGCTTGTTTAAAATTGTATTCATTTAACATGAAAAAATTCAATATTTCGGGAAGATAATATAGTCGAGTGTTTATGGAAAAGCTGCCCAAAAAGAAAAAAGAAAGAAAAAAAAAGAAGTCGTATAAAATGGGGAAATTGCAGTACAGTACAAAAATGATGTCCAAATGCTACAAGTGAACGTCTAGCATTAAATAATTCAGGTGAAAGGTAAATACTAGAATGATGTTTCATAAGAAACTATTGGGACTGAGGAAAATGCACTGTAATGGTGAAATCTATGGAACCCTAGAAATATATCAGAAATAATGGACAGAAGAGACTTATTTTACAGACGAGTATATCGAATGTAAGACATCAGAGTAATCAATAATACATGTTCGGTTCAGCAGGTAAAATGGGATTCAGAAGAAAATTTTAAAAACGTCGAAATAACTTACTTATAGGGGATTTTAATTAGTCATAAGCAACAAAGAAAATAAAAATATGAAAGAGTACAGGAAGAAACAAAAAAACGGAAACCGAAAATGGCACGTGGTTTTCAGTTGGGCCACACGAGAAATATTAATAATAATAATAATAATAATAATAATAATAATAATAATGAACGATTCATTCACATATTATTGTTGCAGTGTGTTAGAAACAGCGAGAATCATGCTGACGGTGCGAGGCAGGTGGGACGTGCGTTTTGGCGAAACAATTGATGGAGAAGGGAATAAAGCAGCTCCTGTGTGGCGCGCATGAAAAACAGTTGGCGAGCGGCGGGAAATGCGGCGCGACGCGGCGGCGCGGCGTGCGGTAATCGCGGCGGATCTCCTTCATGATTATTCATACGCGCCGACAGCTCCATCCCGGCCGCGGCCGCGCTCAATATTAGGACGACGCCAGTTTTAACAGCCGGCCGCGCGCGGAGACATAACGAGGGGGCCGCCAATGAGAATAAATGATTGATACGCTGCGCCGGCTCTCGCCTCGAAATACAAATACGTGTCGCTGGCAGCAGCGGGGTAGGCTCCCCGGGCGATGATCCATATGTTATGAAATTTTAAAACCGCAACCGGCAATCGTAAATCCGCGCGCCCTGCGCAGCCGGCACGGCAGAGGAGTGTGAGCAGCGGGGAAGGGGGCGGTCGAAAGCAGGAGGGGGGAGGGATAAAAAGCTGGCGGCGCCGGGTCAGCCGGCCAGCGGGGAAGGGTTGGCACCACTGAATGTGGGGTAATGATTCAATCCGCGGCGCTGCTGCCGCTATTGTAATTTACTGCTCGAGCAGGCGGGGGGCCCGGGGTACAGTCGAGGGACAGGCTGGCACACTCCCACACGCTCGTGTCAACACGAGCCTAACCAGCTGACGCGTGGGCAGCTCGAGAAAAGAAATGTTAACGTGTAGCAAGACGGATACCGTTTATTACGTCCCATCAATGGTAACCAACGAGGGTCACTCCAAAAGAAATGCACACTAGTTTCTTAAAAATACAGTTTTAATTCTGCACGTTTGAAACTTTTACAGTGTGTAGATAAATCCTTCCCGCTTGTTTTCCAATTTAGTTCAACCCGTTCCCATGAGTGGCGCCGTCACAGCAGGTCTTCCAGGTGGCTGCTACACTTTACGTTCGTCAGAAGTATCGTGCTGTCATTTAATTCCTGTTCTGTGAAAACGAGACAGTGGAAAACGTGTGTATGAAGATGTTGCTGTCGATCGCAGTACAGTTAGTCAAATGTTCAAATGTTTGTATAGCTTATGGGACTTAACTACGGGGTCATCAGTCCCTAAACTTACAAACTACTTATGAAATAGCTAATACTAAGGACGGCACAAATATCCATACCCGAGGGGGGATTCGAACCCCCGACCGTAGTGGTCGTGCAGACCTTGACTGGCGCGCCGCAGTACGCTCGGCCACCGCGGCCGGCTACAGTTAGTCGGTGGGCTAGCAGGTTACGTGATGAAAACGGGCACGGCGATATTGAGGATTGTCCTCGCAGCGGCAGGCCTCGTGCTGAACACATTCCAGACAATGTGGCGTTAAACCAGAAACGATAAAAGCAACGCAGCTTTTGATGCAATGGCAATAAACGGTACCAGCGGAATCTTTTAATAAATACTCTAAAATGGTAACTGTTGTAGCATTTAGGTAATGCTGAGCATTTATGGATATTTATTCTGAAGACAATGAGTTATAATGTCTTGCAATTAAAATAATTGTTTAGCAGGTTAATAACACCATTATCGGGCAGGAGTGGTTACATATTTTCAGTAGTGATGGACATTAAACCCAACTTGTGAGAGTTTCTTGTTTAGCGAATAATGAAAGCAATATTTTGAGGCAAAAGAAGTCACAGCATTAAACTGATTCTTTTTTGCCAACTGCTGAAATCATCAGTCTCTACACTTACAAACTGATTTATACCAAGGACAGCACACAACCTCCGACGTGAGCGGACGCGCTATCCTGGACATGGCTTCAGACCACGCGGCTACAGTTACAGTATTTCTGCCAAGTATTAGGGCTGCCGTGACTCAACAAAATAACCAACAGTTCAAGTATTTGTAGAGCTTATGGGACTTAACTACGGGGGTCATCAGTCCCTAAACGGCACAAATATCTCTGCCCGAGGGAGGATTCGACCGTAGTGGCCGTGCAGAACGTGACTGGCGCGCCGCAGACCTTTCGGCCACTGCGGCCGGCTAACCAACAGTCTGTGGACTGTAAGTAACATATACCTGAGGGAGGAGAATGCTGCAGTTGGTTTGGACATTGCAGGCCTCCTAGTTTCCCAGCACAGAATGTACAGTTTGCAAGAGGCGAGACGTGTCAGTGAACTGCAAGCAGCGGCGACTGTACAGAGGAGAGGGCCAATATGTAAATAGGAGTGGGCCACGTGCGCGCTGAGTCAGGCCCTGCCGCTCGCCGTTCCACGGCTTCATCCGGTTTACCGCAATGCTGCCGCCCAGCCTGATGCCGCCGCGTCTATCGCCCGTCACTGCCTTCCCATAGGCCGGTATTACACTATCAAATTTTCTTTGACAAGGAATCTTTGTCCAATATTCTTTGACAAAGAATCTTTGACGTAGTGAAATGGTGACATTACACTATCAAATTTTCTTTGACAAAGAATCTGTCACAGTGCATTGAAAATGGCGGATGAATGTTATTAACCTTAGTTGTTGATTACATAGACTACAAATATCTACTTATACACTTAGATTGCATGTACGCGTACAACAATTGCAACGACTAGACATCTGGAAGCGTGCCTTTATTCACAGAACCCGTTTTTATTTGTACCGCGGCTCTCGCCTCAGGTGTATCGTATAATAAGGCCTAACATCTGATGTTTGTAGAAAAGAGCGAAGTACTTTTTCTAGCTAGACTGTAGATATCATCGCTCCTTGTTCACTCACAACAATTTAAGCTGTACTCTTAAGACATATTTGAAAAAAAAAAATGTGAAGTTCTTTTCTTAATCATAATAGACATCTACAGTGTAGCTTGTCAAAGTACTTCGTCGTTTCCTACAAATATGTAATATTAGGCTGCATTACCCGATACACCTGAGGCGAGAGCCGCTGTACCACTCGAAAACGGTTCTTCTCGTCGTTTGGAAGACTGACAATGGTGACGCTTGACTTGCTTCTGCAGTGGTGTTCTGCTCTAAATATTGCAGTAAACAAAACTTTTGAAACATTTATATTTTGCGTATTATGTATCGTGTAAATAGCATTTGTCTGGCTAAATATATGTAGGGAATTAAAGTGTCATTATGTACTTTTGCTTTCTCCGCTGCAAAACTGGTGCAGAGACAATTAATTTTCATTTTTACGTCGTCTGCCGTGCAAACAGTACTCACTTGATCGCTAATGAATACCGCAATTATCTAGCTTTCGGCTCGATGCAGCCGGTTTTTATAATCAACCTTATACAACTGCATAAATTTAGTTGTTGCGACGACTCTCAATACGAATTACGCGGTTATGTTTTCAAACAGTACGTCAAAAACTGCTACAGCGATGCTAGCGCTTAAAGCGGTCATATTTCTCACCACAGTTAACATAAGATGAACGCTTTCTTTGATCAAATCTACGGTGAGCTGCTAGATTTGATCAAAGAATTTTTGACGAAAGGCAACTTTGACCAAAGTTCCATATCACACTATCCAATTTTCTTTGACAAAAAATCTTTGTCAAAGAAAATTTGATAGTGTAATACCGGCCTTACCTCTGCTCTGTCCTCTTGTTATCACACACGCGGAATATGTAACGAAGCACGGAGTGCATGCTGACTATCGTCAACATAAACCTACAGAATTACCAGGAGCCTACGCAGAAGAGAATTAGAGATTGGGCACAAGTTGGCATTTTATGAGTTCTGGAGACGAAAATTTAAGAAATTTTATGGAAGTAATCATCTAACTCTTCTTGTGAAGAAACCAGATAAACTCAAGTTCGAAGTCACCCGACTCAGTTGGAATAAGAACGACTTCTGATAACTCCAACCAGTGTATGGATGTTAAGGGATTATACAGGCCTACGCAAAAATATAAGACGCTCGGTTTTTTTTTATTACAAACCCATGAATATCCAAGCAAGACTATTTGATGCCTTGCAATGGATGTAAGTACGAAGGAGATCCTCAATTTCATTATCATCAGTGTATGTACGAAGTTTCGTCTACATCGAATTTATCAACAATTCTTATAAACCTACATGCCTAACATGTATTAATGTATGTTCTCAATATTTGTTCTTCTGATAGCAGTCGGAATTGCTTGGATCCACGTTCAATTCTTTCTTCTTGTTAGTTCCCAGTCGGATATTTTTCTTTGGTAATCTCTCCTGCCACACGCTTTTTGTGTGTGCACACCTTAATGGTTTTATTTTCTATAAAATCTGTGATGCTATCTGTGACGTCCATTTTCTTATTGATAACTTCTTTTCCGAGGTTTTCTCGCCTAAATATATCGGCGGACGCCTCCAGAAGTCCATCTCACAATCAGTTGCCATCGATATTTTTAGTACTTGTGATTTTACAATGTACGTACTTCTGATGCGTACGTCACGATGCTTTTAATGAATGTGTTGATGGTTTGTGTTTCTTTCGTGATCTGTCGGTCCCATAAAACACAATTTACTGTTACAATATATCTACGCGGCACCGATTCTTGTATAAATTCCTTATTTTGTCTGCCATTATGTGTGATATTGACTCTTAGATATTTTTACTAGTCACTGTGTTTAATACTTCCCATTGTTTCTTCCAATGTCAAATCTTGAGTAGTGACTCCAATTAACATACATTTAGTTTTATTCTTTTTGATCTGAAGCCCTCATTTTATACTCGTCTACAAACATCAGGGAAAACAGGGCACGTTCAAAATATTACCATCTGGAGGGCGGAAAGGAAGAACCTACGTAAATGGAAGACTTAGGGCGTACAAATAACTTAAGACAATGTGAAGAGTCCAATTTGTTATTTAAGTTTGCCGAGTTGAAATTGATGTTAAGGCAAATAAATTTCTCTCTAAAAAGGGTGTAAAACAATACCTGAAGTCACTACACAAGCTTTATTCTGTAAAATAGTGAAGAAGCTATGCATGTGCTGAAAACAGCACTAGGTGGTAATTTTGTAACCAGCTGGTATTAGAAGACTCCTAGAATAAGTAATAATAAATAGGTCCACATAATTGTTCACTACTTCGTGAATTGGTAGTTTCATTTACGGATGCCATAGCTGGAGGAAATATACAATGGAGCATGTCATTTACTATTCTAAACTTACACTTCTAGAAAGGTAATTCTGTTTGAATACTTTCACCTTTCGCTTGTGACAATGAGATAGAAGGAAAGTTGCAGACCTGCTTTACGCGTAATTACCATAGCTTCGTATCTGTGGTCTTATGTAACGTTTCCCCACTATCCTCGTTTTTGCGTCAGCTTTTGGTACAGGACGAGTCTAAAACACAGTCAGCTGACTCATACACCCCCGGCACTTGTGCTAATTAGCTTGCCCAGTTTATTGTCTTACGCTCCTTATTAATGTTGCGGGGCCTTCCGCAGCTCCTTTGTGACTAGGACAAATAAGAGACATGACGTGCACTTCGTCTACGTAATTTGCGCTGCAGTCGTGGAACGAAGCTGTTAAATTTAGCATTGGAACTGGTCGGGAAGGATTTTTATCGCTGCTGTATCTAATTACCGGAACGGCAATTTTTCTCTCTAATTAGCGAGGAACATAGCGTTGATCGTAAAACAGTGGGTGGGCAGAAGTGAAAGGCGAGAGACTGCTTCAGAGTCGCGCAAGAAATGTTAGTTTTTTGAAGCAGACTCGTGGCAATAATAAAGACAAACAACTCTTGTTACCACAGCAACACGACGATGAAACGAAAACTTCGCCTGACAGAAAGCTTAGTCAAGCAGTACTCAAACTAGAAGATTTCTCTGGCATTAGTAAATTCTTGCTTGATTCACGTACCAGCCTGAACACTGTCCTACGTTATTGTTTCACCATACAGGCCTATACTTCGTAAAGTTATATTTTAATTCGAAGAATTTCCCGTTATTACCATGAGCTGCTATTACTAAATAGTGACTTAAGTTTAGTTCAGATAGGAAATACCATTTTCAATGTAGCAATTTTGAAATCACTATCTTCCACATTAGAAAGACTACTGGTTTCCTTACGCGCAGTCTCTCATTTTTTACGTCATCCTGATGGCTGGATAATTACTTTATATTGTATTTACAAATCTCATATCTACAATATTATTCTTTTAATTGGCACTCTCTTCGGAGGTTGGCAATTTCGACGTCGTAACTGAACTGGATAGGTCACCTGGACGATGTGCGCTCGCAGTGAGTGTGCTCCAATACACGCAGAGGCGGACGCTGTGTTCTTCCTGACCTGCCGTGTGTTTCATACACAGCCGTGTGACAGACGCAGAATCTACCATGAAAGGGACACCTTTGCAACATCTTCACCGAGCTCCATCAAGTCTCATTGCACAGATTCCGCATGTGAAATGTCAATGCACTCCAATGACAGAACTGTGCAAGCGCGAATACGCAGAGAAAATCGCTGCAAATGGTAACAAGGCTACGCGGACTGTCGGTTCGTTTTCATGGGGCATAGGGCATACATCGAGTGAATTCGGTGATGTTCCATCATCAATGAACGTCCATACCCTATCGTGGTTTTACTATTTCTGAAAATAAATCTTTATTATTTTGGTGTGGCGTCTGTTCTTTCGGACATGTCCGAAAGAACAGACACCACACCAAAATAATAAGTATTTAGACGCGACGACGGCGTCAACTTCAATTACTTCACCGCAGATGCGGTCATACGTTCGACCTCGCACGGGAATCCGAAATTGCGAGTGTAAGAGGGCATGAACGATAGGGGCGCTACAGCCATAGCGTGCAACATGTGGGAATTTGAGGCGGCCAGGAGGCGAGTACGGGTGGCCAAGTGGTTAAGGTGACCGCTGGCCCAAAGCGGGAGACCCGGGTTCGATTCCCGGTCCGGCTCACATTTTCACTTGTCGCCATTGTGTCATTTCAATGCCCTACAGCAGCCACTGTCAATCCTTTCCTTCCTAATCCTTCTTCCTTCCTCTCCTTTATTATCAGTTTGAAAATAAATCATCCCAGTCATACGTAACTGAAGTATAAACGGGGGGAGGGGGGGGGAGGAGGAGATTCTAGCTAACGAGACGGAGCTGAAGGAAGGAAGGAAGGAAAGAAAGAAAGATGAGTGCTTACTTTCCCGTCGGCATCGCGGGTATTATAAAAGCACTAGCTCGCACTATCAAAGGACGGGGAAGGAAATCTCCTTACCATTTGCCTGGAGTAAATAGAGAAATGACGCAAAACTTAAATCTGCGTGACCAGACAGGGATATGAACAGTCGCCTTCCAGAACACGAGACGAGGGTGTAACCACCTCGCTCCGTCAGTCTCAGAGAAGCAAAGAAAAAAATAAACATTTCCGAAGGATCCATCCCTGCATTTGCTGAAAATCAGCCGGCGGTGACTTTGGCATTAGAACGGCAGTGGGCACTCACTCGGGGGCCCCCGCCAGCCCGCAGGCCTTCGGACCACCGCAGTGACTAAGCCTTCTTTTTTACCAGCGGTCAGTCATTAATTTCCGGGCGCCGCATAAACCGACTTAAAGACCCCTCGCGCCGCGTGTACGAACCGGTTGTATACATTCCGTTAATTGGAACATTCGTCATGCTGTGCGGGCCCATTGTAAATTAGAGTATCACTGTCACACGCCGGCACACGTTAAGCGCCCGGCGATTTAAACCCGATGCGTGGGAGTCGCATCTCGGCAGTCGACTCTTCCTCTTGATTATTCAGTCTCCTATTATCTTGGCACGGAGACATTACGCATGCGATACTTCACACGCGAACTAAGTCAACTGTGCTCTGGTGAAAACTGTATGTAGGGTGCTGAAATAATGGACGGGAAAAGTGCTGTCAAGATAAACAACGTTAATTGTCTCCAGCCGTTTTTCCCCTCTTTTTTTCGCCACGTGTGGCACCTGGCCTTAGACCGGGTATCTTACAGCCCGACCGAGGACTGTCCTGACGAAGACATTTAAAGAGGAAATGACATTACATGAGTACTGGTAAATACAACACGGTCTACTATTAAACATTTTGAATTTAGTAGTTATTCTACTCTTTCGCTATGAAATACAGTAGAAAAAGGAACGGAAATGTTCTTCGTGCGTAGTAAGGATACAAGTACTTCCAGAATTGACCATCATTCTCTCCGAGCACATACGCACACTAAAAGAATTCAGCGTGGTAATTGGAGACAAGAGGTCACGCTCGGATTTGTGTATAAGAATGCGGAAGGAAATCGCCGTGCCCTTCTAAAAACACCACCCTAGCATTTGCTTGGAGCGATTTAGGAAAATCATGGACAACCAGAATATAAACGAGCGGTGGGTTTGAATCGCTGTGCTCCCCAATGTGAATCCAGTGTGCTAATCAGTGACTCGACAGCCGTGGTGCGCTTTCGTTAAAAGGTCCATCATACACGGTGAGTTTTCTACAAACACAACAGATATTCTGTAACAATTGTAAGACGGTTTAAAGAACATTTTCATGATCATCATAACATGTAGGTTTTGACGGTCGGGCTTTTCAACAGTTAAAACTTCCTGGCTAAATTGCCGTGGTCGATCGGTAGAACTTCTTCCCAGTGACGTTTCGTTGTAAACTTGCGGACACCGTATTCTGAGGTGAGTCGACCGACTTGGATGCTAGACGCTGGAGCTGCCGCTTATATAGACCACGTAGAGGGCGCCACCACGAGTCACTTGCTGCGGACTATGTAACTATCTGTGACTATCGTCACTTCTCTCGATTGCAGTTAATCGACTGTCACGTGGTTGGTACAAATTTGGTGAAAAATTTCTTCAGACGAACCTTCAACTGATTATAATAATAATAATTTCGTGTGGCTCATTGGCCTGGTGCACGTCTTTCAATTGGACGCCATTTCGGCGACTTAGTGTCCCTAGCCTACCCTAGTTATCCAACCGGGGAAAGGGGACCTACAGGTTAACGTGGAATCCAAACCACGTGTCGTTTCTGGCGACTCCTCACATCGTTGAGAGGTGAAGGATGGGTTAAAACCCAGACTGCAAAAATCCGAGGTCCGACCGGGATTTGAACCCGCGACAGTCGATCGCTTTACCCCAAGACCACCGGGCCCGACAAGTGCGACATGTAGTACACAGGTACAGTACGTTAGTTTAGAAGCATTGTTTGTTTAATGGGTAACATAATCTTGATCCGGAGACGAGCGTATACAAGGAAAGTAACTTTGCACACGTTGGGAGTAGTGACAACAGTCGTCTGGGATGTAGATTAGTGAGATACATGTTGAGCTGTTGGAAGTTGTGTCGTTTAAACGGCCGGTTAGCGCAAATTTGGCGGCGTGCGAGGCGGCGCGCTGAAATGTTATGGAGCGTGTCAGCGGTGAATGGCAGGGAGCGGCGCGGCGCATTAAATTAAAATGGGCGCCGTGTTTGACGTGGCGCGTATGACGGCTCTGATTTACAGGCCCGCTGACTGCCTTTGCGGTCGCTGCCGCCGGCCAACAAGCCTCGCCTCTACCTGGCAACGCCGTCGACTCACCAGCTACCAACACTGCAGTTCTCACGGTAGCAGCTTTTAGTCTTAGTCTGAAGATTGTCTTGTGCATAGGACTACTTCAAGTTTTTCTATTACCATTTTTGTGTTAAACTTCATGTATTGACTTGTTCCACGACCATGGAGTCTTACTCCTCAATTAGGTCTTGCGGAACAGAAAACCATAGTATTAACCATGATTTTTCCAGTTTCCTTTCACTATACTGGTGCTATGTTAAGAAACCCAATTGTATATTGCATACCAGTGGCGTAACTAGCACTTGGCTTTGGGGGGGGGGGGGGAGATAGACTGCTTGACGAGCAAAATTTTAGTCAGTTTTCAGACAGACTACAATCTACCACTCCCGTTGAAGAAACTTATTCACTCCGATCCAGTGAAAGCTTATGGTAAAACACCCCAAGTTTCCAATCTTTACCTTTACCAGATTGATCTAATACGATTTCTTTCTTTCTTTTTTTCCCTTTTCGGGTTCCGGGGGGGGGGGGGGTTCTAACCCCCGCATCCCCCCCCCCATAGTTACGCCACTGTTGCATACGTTTTGAAGGCGATTGCTGTCTGCTAGGCCCTTTAAAACTGATGTCGATAAAGTAAGATTGTTGTCCGAGTGCGGAAACCGCCGGTAGCCTTACCGACCTAAGAGTTCTCTAATTTTGCTGTAACGATTTACGTACTGACTGGAACATCCAAACCGAACGACGTGGTACAGTTGTTAGCACACTGGACTCAGATTCGGGTGGTTCAAATCCGACTCCGGCCATACACAGATTATCCATAAATCACTCAAGGCAATTGATGGACAGCCTTGACAAAAGAATTGAGTGGATGGAAGGTTAAATATTATTCCCCTGGAGGCTGAAAGTGTCCAGAAAGAGGTGCAGTGCTTTGAATGCGCTGAGCGGCAGCTGGGTCGTGTCTCGGCTTCGGCTACCTGTTTCACGCGGCTGCGCGCCGCCAGGATGCACGGCTCGACAGCGCCACGCGGCCGTCGACCCTACGATAAAGGGAAAGCGTGGCCACCGCTACACACCACTCTCTATTTACTTGCATTACACATTTTCATACCATTTTCTCACTTCAGTTTTGACGAACTTTAACTCGTCACTTGGAGTAAGGATATCTTAGCCTAGTTAACACACTCGTCGAGTTCAAACGTTCGTTTTTATTACTGTCAGGTTCAATACGTAAAAGGGGAGGAAATACAAATTGCGAAACGTGTTCCAGAAAGACTCGCACTAAAAAAGTCTTCACGTCCCAAAGCGAAAGAGATGTCCTGACATTGGCAAAAGCTGGGTTGGCTGAACATTTGACAAAGAGTCGGAGGGAAGGACGTGGCTTGAAAAGTACTTTTAAGTCTTTATTTGTACGTTGTGGAATGCATGACATACTGCCGTCAAACGTTCTTATCAATATAAGTTCTTGTTAACGATCACGACACTATGTAAGTTCATACGAGGTGCACTGGAAAGCTCGGTGAATGTTCTCAGAAAATGAGAGAACAGTTATAAACGAAATACCTTCACTGACCTACAAAGTAATCACCACAAATATCCATCTGGCATCACTTTGAAGGCTCCACTAGCTCGATGTTATCCGAATTTTTAATTTTTTTTTCCTACGCGAATGGGTACAACGGGAGTGTTCTATGTTCGCTGAGGCTGCTACTAAATATTTGCCGTGCTACTTTTGTCGATGCAGACGCTCGGAACCGTGGCTGTCCTCTTCTGAAGTACCCGTTCTTCTAATGCGTCACACCTTGCAGCATGTACAGACTGTACTCTGCTACAGAGCGCGTGGGTTCCCGCACTCCTCCCCCCTCCGCCTCCCAGGACACACACACACACACACAGCTCACGCTCTAGCCACTGTGGCGCCCGTCAGAAGATTAGCAGGACGAGTTGTATAAAAGCGAACGTCTCACATCCCGCTACCAAAACAAAATACCGTTTCGTATGAAGAGGTTGGCAGACAATTAGGCTGGAAGAGAATGGCGGCGGGAGGCGTAAACTAATTAGGGCAGCGGGTAATTACCGGCGCCGTGCCTTATTGAGGCGGCAGCGCAGCGCGACGTCGCCAGGCGGCCAGTCGCCTATTTATACGGCCGTAGGCCACTGCCCCCTGGAAGGCAGCGCGGAGGCGGCGCGCTGCATCCAACGCTCCAGCTCCCAGCGCCGCACGAGTGCTACCATACCCACTGACTGGATGACAGAGAAGCCGTGCCCCAGAAAAGTTTGTCCTTAATATTGCCTGAGGTGGCTACGTAGCCGCGGTGGAGTAGCCGAGCGGTCTAAAGCGCTTCGCTGCACAACGCGCGGTTGCTTGCCGTGGAGGTTCGAGTCCTCCATGGTGTGTGTGTGTGTGTGTGTGTTCTTAGGTTAGTTTACCTAGGTTTAAGTAGTTTGTAAGCTACGGACTGATGACCACGTAGTTTGGTCCGATAGATTTACAGACATTTGAAAATTTGTGACTACTTAGGCTTTCCCGGCATAACATCATCCGATATTCCTGCCGAGTTTTCTGTCGGATCAGGACGTCATCCGAATACCATGTTTCGGCAGTCCAACTGGCCGCCATCCTCAGGTGTGTGTGCTGTTTCACCAACCAGTCGGAACTAAGATATGATACAGTCTGAGATATTACGTACCCTGCACGTTAGCCGATCGACCCAAGTTGCAACCCTCTGCTGCTCGGGGGCTCCGAATTTTAGAGTGTTAATTGGGTGGGTGGGGAGCGGGGGGGTGTAACGTACCTATGCCGGAGAGGGAAAAACAAACAGCGAGGAGTATTGTAAACAGCAGAAAAGGAGTCTACTGAAATCTATTGAACCATCCGTCTTCCCAATGCAGCAACGATTTAATTTTATAGTACCAGCTGCATCCTACATCTCTATTTGCTGTAGTTTCATCTAGTATCGTACATGTCACTCCCTAATGCCTTAACATGTCCTATTGTCCTGTTCTCACTTGTCAAATGTTTTCGCCAGGCTCCTTTCTTCTGCGATTGTACTTCAAAAATGTTCAAATGTTTGTTAAGCTTATTGGACTTAACTACGGGGTCATCAGTCCCTAAACTTACAAACTCCTTATCAACTACCTTATACTAAGGACGGCACAAATATCCATACCCGAGAGGGAATTCGAACCCCCGACCGTAGTGGCTGTGCAGACCGTGACTGGAGGGCCTCAGTCCCCTCGGCCACCGCGGCCGGCGATTGTACTTCGACCATCCTTATTTCTCATCAGAAAACCAAAAATATTCAACATTCTTTAATAACATCTTAAGTTCTTGAGTCTCTCCTGTTCTGATTTCCCAAGACTCCATGTGTTAAGTTCCCTATATAGCTCAAAACGAACATTTTCAGGTATTTCTTCCTCAAAGTAAGGCTTATGATTCATGCAAATAGAACGCTGTAAGCCGTGAATGCCTTTTTTGATTTTGCTACTCTACTTTTTATGTCCTTCCTTCGCCCATCGCGGTTTACTTTGCTGTAAGTTATCAGAATTTCGTAATTTAATCTACGTCGTGAAATCAATTCTACTGATGCGTTTCTCCCCGTTTTCATTTGTGCTACTTTACAACTATCCAGAAACATTCAATTGCATTACTTAACAGCAACAGTGTAAGTACAGCTATCTGTAGGTATGCTGATTTCTAGAAGCAATTCAATATAAATGACCGATGTCTGCTGCCTCCCATGTCTATACCAGTCCTAAATCCGCGTGAAGTGTAAGAACGTACACTGTACGTCCAGACATGCTTAGTCCCAACTATATGGACAGACGTATTACTGTGATTCGTCAGATTACGACAGTTCGAGAATGGTAGGTCCTATGTTAATGTTTGTTTCTCTCACTAACCATAATAAACACGGTAATCTATTAATTGTGATTGTACGATTGCAGCAAGGAGCTGAAGAAATGCACACGAGAATATCTCTGGAAGCACTACAAAGTTTTCTCCATTTTTATCAAATATATGATGGGCAGAAAACAACCTTTTATATAAACCCTGCTCATATATGAGAACGTGGCTTGAACATTTGTAAGAAGCACGGGGGTCAGGCTTCTTTTTGGCGTAATATGACGGTAAGAAGGAAGGAAGCTTGGAGTTTTACGTCCCGTTGATAGCTTGGTCATTAGAGACGTAGCTTACGCTCCGATTTTTGGCTAAGGATGTGGAAGGAAATCACCCATGCACTTTCAGAGGAACCATCCCAGCATTTACCTGGAATTATTTAGGGAAATCACGGAAAACCTAAATCTGGATGGCCGGAGATGGATTTTAACCACAATCCTTCTGAATGCGAGTCCAGTATGACGGTAAGAAGTTTTCTTACGTCTCGCGTCAGCCTACATAAATGCGCGCATATGTAGTTCTACCGAAGCTCTGCGGACAAGTTTCGGAACTGGCCGGACATTTTTAAAGCGTCGTTATAAACGTCATTATTTTGTCGGTATTCTTGCAGTATCAGCGCATTTTAATCTACCGGCATGATCTTTGCCTAAAGCATGCACCGACGCTTTCCTCGGCAGACAGATTTCCCCTCACAAATGTAGGGTAAATGCTTTCGTAGGCACGCAATCGAAAGGGAAATCAAATGTTTATCATGGACAATAAATACAAGTCGTAAATGAATTGCAGCTTAGTATAGCAGGCGGCAAGGCTACTGCGGGCCGCTTTTCCTGCGGGGCACTGCAACGCTGCACGCCACGCTGACAGGAGTGTCGAGAGATAGGTGTCACGCCTGCATTTCAAATGTTCACTTTGCCTTATCACCCACCACCGCACGACTACCGCGGAGCACGCGAGTTGACACACAGTCCACTGAAGGCCAACTCGTATGTCAGTGTTCAAGACAGAAAGGGTCATTCGCCCAGGTGACAGCTTCCAGAAATTCAGTTCAATGTGGTCTCTTCTAGAGGAAATTATATGAAAGGGGAACATTCTTTCATCTAATGGTACGTACTTCTCACCCACCTTATCGGCCGTAATCGTTTTACAATTAATTATATACACCTTATTAATTCCTGTAGAAGTACGTGATAACGTGTAACAATGGATGCCGAGAAACGACAAAACATAGGTTTTCATGCTTCACTCTGAGTCCCCAAACCAGTTTCCTACGCGATGAGTACAGAGAGAGAGCCATCTCGCAGTTCAGAATCCACGTGACCTGGCACGTTTGGAAAATTCATGAATTCTTTCTTTAACGATTATAGTTCGTATGCACTACTCCATAATGCACGTCCAATTCAGTAATTGCTCGTAGTGTTTAACAGAACGCGACGCCTGATCCTCCTAGTACCACGCGCAGTGAAGCATGGCGCCACGCGATACCGCTTCAGCGCATTCGCGGAATACAGAAAAGGCATTTTCTATCAGCTCCAGCTGTCATGGAGGATGGATTTGTTACTGAAAGAACCTAAGTGAAGGGGAACTGCATTAGGGAAGCCAAAACAGCCTTGGCCCAACCCGCCACTGCCTGCACCGAAACTAAGTTTATTGTGCGGTATCGCTCCCTGTATATATAGTAAAGCCAACCAATGCCCTTGAACAGTGCAAGGAGTCCCTTTACCAGTTCCTTATTAAACACAATTTCTTCGAGTCTGGTTGTCCCAAATGTTCTGTGCCTTTTACTCTCCAATGCAATGCATTTAAATTGGATGCAGTTTCATTACCGTCATCACAGATCCTACATTTAGGGTCCTCTTCTGTTATTCCCATTGTATGTAGGTGTTTTTTGAAATTCCCATGGCCTGTCAGCAATCCAACCATGAGTCTAATCTCTCTCCTGTCCAGGCCCAGGATTGCATAGCTTCTTTTAAAACATTGCTTTGGCATCATTACCTTGCCATGTTTTTGTTGACAGATAATCGACGTTACTGAAGGAGATGCATTATTTCAATTTCTGTGTATTACAATCCCTGGCGTAGAGACTTCAAAACCAAATATGCCATTGCATGACAAGCCGTTATGAGACATCACCAATATGTAAATAAATTATAAAGGTCACCAAATTGAGGCTTATACAGCAAACTACAAAGCGAAAATTACGATATCTAAGTTCTGCTTCTGAAATTTACCGGTTAGGGAATGGAATAAGATAGGAGGAGCAGATAATACAAATAACCTTCGCCACACACCGCAAGGCGTCTTGTGGAGCTCAATGAAGTTTTTAGAAGAAACAACATATCTTCATTACGCTCGCCTGCCGTTTGTTAGACTACTGTTGTGCAGAATGGAATTCTTAACGGAGGAGATTGACGGAATACATCAAATAAGTCAAAATAAGGGCATCTTGTATAATCGCCCAACAGTTGAGAACGAATGACGGATATAAGATGTGGATTAAGGTGGCAAAAAATAAAACCAATCTGTTTTTCGTTGCGACGAGATCTTTTCACAGAATTGCAATCACCTATTGTCTCCTGTAAATGAGTAATATTTTAATGACTTCATCTACATGATGATACCGTGATAAAAGAGGTGAGAGCTTGTGCGGGAAGATTTGAGTGTTGTCTCCCCTGCGCGCTGTTGGAGCGTGCAGTAGCGTGCAGCGAGGCCAGGTGGCGCCACGCTCGCTTTCGCGCCGTCAGCTGTTGGGGTCGCAGGGCGGGGCGGCGCGCGGCCGGGTCGTGAACCGGGGCCCGCGACCTTGTACTTCCATTCACCTCTGCTGCTGCCGCTATAATAACAGGTTTGCCACGCGGCGTGCCGTCTTTGTCCCGCAGCCGGCCGCTGCAGCACCGGTACCAGGCGCGCTGCCAACTTTCTCACCGCCGATCGCCACGCTATCCAGCTTCCAACGCTGTTCATACTTCCAGCCCGTATTCTACATCTACATCTACATACTCCGCGGAGGGTACACTGTACCACTACTAGGCATTTCCTTCCCTATTCCACCCCCAAATAGAACGAGGAAAAAAAAAAGAATGCCTATATGCCTCCGTACGAGCCCTAATTTCTCTTATCTTGTCTTTGTGATCTTTACGCGAAATGTAAGCAGGCGGCAGCAAGATCTTACTACATTCCGCTTCAAATTCCGGCCCTCTAAATTTACCCCACTGAAATTCACGGAAAGAACGTCGCCTTTCCTCCAGCGATCCCAATTGAGTTGCCGGAGCATTTCCGTGACACTCGCGTATTGGTCAAACTTACAGTAACAAACCTAGTTGCTCGCCTCTGAACTGCCTCAATGTCTTCCTTTAAACTGATCTGCTGCGGCTCCCAAACACTTGAGCAACACTCAAGACGTGGTGGTACAAGCGTTTTTTACAAGGTCTCCTTTACAGGTGAACCGCATCTTCCCAAAATTCTCCCAATAAACCGAAGTCGGCCGTCCGCCTTACTCACAACTGTCCTTACATGCTCGTTCCATTTCATATCGCTCTGCAATGTTACGCCTAGATTTTTGAACGACGCGACAGCATCAAGAAGCTCACTTCTAATGCTGTATTCGAACATTATGGGATTGCTTTTTCTACTCATGCGCATCACCTTACATTTTTCTACATTGAGAGCTAGCTGCCATTCTTCGAACCAACTAGAAATTTTGTCTAAGTCATCATGTATGCTATTACAGTCAGTTACAGACGACACCCACCCATACACCACAGTATTCGTACGTTACACCAACGGATTCAGGGTTTACTTAACTACAAAAGTTTCCACACCGCCGAAGCCCACTTTACTGAAGCTGTCTACTTTCCTTCGCTGGTGGAATTATTTACCCCTCACTATGCATTCCTAGTCTGATAGTAAGAACAACCATTCGTAAGGTCAATAGGCCCAGAAAAACGACGTCTCCTAGCTCACGACGCATTCCTTCTCAAGCTGACACACTAATAAGAACTTGCAGTGTCTACTGCTTACTAGAGTCAAAACCGTTTTACTGATAGCTACTAACTATGTAAATGTTTTACGACCGTGTTTCTCTTTTTATTCGATTAGATGTGAGCGAAAAATGTCTATCAGCGTCACAACTGTGGGTATCTTACGCTCATCAAAACTTCTTTCTACTTCATAGTGACTACAAAACAAAAACATTGTGACCTGTTCGGAAACGATTCGCACGTTTTTCTGATCAGTAAAGTTATGTCTCTTAAATTACATGGTTAATTGTGCCTCCTCGTTGGAATGTCAGGTATATCACAGCCATATTTACCCGTAATTCTGAACTACTTAGTTAGAAATAAATGCCATTTGGAAGTATGCACACTCAGACTTACCAGCGAATTCCGACGTATCGCACGGCATCTAAAGCCAAGTAATGTTAGGCGGCATTGTGAAGAATACTTACACCACAAACGTAGAACACTAAATACTGAAGGAAAGGTATCGCGTACGTATTGCTTGACAATTATATGAAATACAGAAATCTCACGGAATCCATGGAAAGCAGTGAAGAGAGACCTTGCGCAACAACGTGTACAGAGTAGAATTATGTGAGATAGTGAGCCGATTATCGTACTAACGTAACGATGTTCTTGGCCTTATGCGGAAAAAAAGGATCGCTGCAATCCCGCATAAATATGTTGTGAACATGTGGCTGGTGTGTGACCACGTGTCTGACCTTTTTTACTATCCTGATGTGTAGAAACGCACACCTGGGAAGTGGAGAGATCGGAAAATGGAATCTCGGTAAGGGCAACGGAAATTTTCTAGCCAGTGTAAATGATTCAAAGATTCATCAGGACCACCGACACGTGAATCAGGTTTGACGGTTAACACTAGGTTCCCTTTCCCCGGAGGGATTACTTGGATAAATTAGGGGAACGTAATCGCGGCAAAAACAAGTCTTAATGCCAGGCTGTTAAGCCACTAACCTACGTGACTTTTAGATGTTTTTGTGGATTTTATAAGGACATGCATTACATATTAAACTAATATTTGCTGTTCTATCTTGTGTTATTTTCATATCAGTGCTGTTATTCGCGCAATACATTCACTGCGTCTGACATTTCCAGGACGCGCATGCTGCACGTAGAAAACGTTTTTCTTTTTTGATGGCCAGTGTAAGGTTGGACCTGTCAGTTACCACTGTATTAAGTTATTACATGACAGCCAGTACAGTTATGCTGAAAAATATACATTTTTTACTGGGCTATGAAAATGGCGGGAGGTTACAAATCCGTGTGGTAATGCAAAACGTAAATACATTAAAATATTTATTCTAACCGGAGAACTTTAATGTGAAAGTAGTGTTTTCTTTTTCGGAATAATAATTGAGCGTGTTCATTTACCAGCACTTACAATATTGCACGGTTATAGAAAAAGGTGTTTGTCAGAGCGCGCAGAATGTGGCGGTATTGTGTGTGCTACGCGCAGTAACACAGAGCGACGACAGAAGAACAGGAGGCAGCTCGAAATAACCGCTGGTCGCATGCGGAGTACGCGTCCGACAGCATTCCTCTTGGAGGCGGTTTTAATGACACGTAGCCCTTGAACGACTAGCATTACCTTTGAAAGTACTGCCTCATTGCGAATAGGGGGCTGGCGCGCCATAAAAGACTGCAGACCGCAGGTGAGGCGGCAAAGGACAGGCGGCATTCAATAAGAGGCAAACAAAGCATCTGGAGCAGCCGGATGTGCTGTCGGCCGCTTCATTGATCCGCCCTCCCTCGACCACCGCACGCTAGCCACAGAGGTGGGACTGCAGCGACTACACAGTGACAGCTACTATCTCAACAACAAACAATCACTGACGAGTTGTTTTCATATCGCTTAGCTACTGCCAAGTTTTCGTTACCACACTTAATTACACACGGTGCTGTATCAAGGTGGTTGCCAAACTTTTTCTAGACAGTGACCACATTTCCTTGTTGTGAACAGGGACTGCAAGCTTAAATAAAAACCAAACTGTCAAAAATAAACTTTAATAAAAACTTTTAACTTATTTGTTTTATTCTAAAGGAATATGTATTGACACTACTATTGCAACAGAACCTGATAACCAAGCGAAAGGACGCAGTGGTCACACACTGGACACGGAATAGAAAGGAAGGTGGTTCAAATCCACCTCCGGCCATCCATATTTAGGTTTCCGCGATTTGATAATGTTTGTATAGCGTATGGGACTTAACTACGGGGTCATCAGTCCCTAAACTTACAAACTACTTATGAACTAACTAAGACTAAGGACGGCACAAATATCCATGCCCGAGGGGGGATTCGAACCCCCGACCGCAGTGGCCGTGCAGACCGTGACTGAAGCGCCTCAGTCCCCTCGGCCACCGCGGCCGGCTTTCCGCGATTTCCCTAAATTACTCCAGGCAAATGCCGGAATGGTTCCTTTCGAAGAGAACGGCCGATTTCCTTCTACATACATTCTTACCTAAAACTCCGTGCGATAGTGAAATCTCTAATGACCGAGCTGTCGACAGCACCTTACTTTCTCACTTTCAGAAACTTTTAGTAGATAATTAAATTCAGTTTTCGTTCTTTTTCTCAAATTCGGTAACTCTAGGGCTAATCTGTTCATCTAAGCTACAGGCATATCACTTACTTTCAATCGATTCCTGGATTTGTTTGTAAGCAGATAACCTTAGTTTTTCTAAATAATAATAATAATAATAATAAAAATATGATAACGGAAGGCGATTTACCGAATGTTACTGCAAGCTTTTAGAAGATAAACGAATACACTTCAGATGGTACTTCATCACAAGTGATGATGTCAAGTTATCGTGAACACACAGTACGTTTGACGGACTTCGTAACAAGTAATTATAAATGACAGTTTGAAATGTTATTCACAGACGACATTTAGCTCCTGCGGACCACAGGTTGAGCACCACTGCTTTAGATCAATGTACTAACACCACCATTTTTCATATAAGTTACTCCAAAGTTCGTTGGCCTGGGGTAGCAACAGTGAATCCCTATTTGAATTGAAAAGTAGTCTCTATTGCAAATGCAATTTGCAACAGAAACTACTTTTCAATTCAAACCATTTTTCATGGTTAGTATTGTTTATGTTGCGTGTTATCTCACGAGACATTGTTTAAAAACTCATACGAAATTGCGTAGCAAATTGATACCATAGCCTATTACCATTGCCGTAAATAAAACCGGGAGGATGCGAATGTACGTTTACACACGTGATGGGTTCAGAGGTTGCTGTTGCCTCCGTCGAGAAGTAGGCGGTGCCCAAGGTGAACTGTCATTGCCTTCTTCCATGCTCTTTTTAATCTCTTTGTTCTGTAGTTCAGACAATACGAACAAATGAAAACAACTGCCGAAGAACGGCAAACTGGTAATGTTAGCTACAGGAGGTATATGTAATATTTCAACAATAGATTAACTTCACGTGGTTGAGGAATAGAACAGTAACACAATAATTTCAATTATATTGGCTTTTACTGCAACAACAAGAGAGCACTAGTTCTGATTGGGGGAAAGCTGATGCACGAAACAACCCACTTGTCTTAAGCTATTTTGGGGAACGACAGAAAATCTGCACCGACGGGCTGAGAGAAAGAGTCACGTCGCCGAACGCGAAACAAGTGTACAAATCTTTCGATGATATGATTCAATTTATGAACCTCAAATATTCAAATGTTTGTAAATCCAAGGGACGCAGTCCCTAGGCTCACGAACTACTTTAACTTATGTTTACGACAATACATACATGCCCGAGGGAGAATTAATACCTCCGACGGCGAGCAACAGCGCGGTACGCAGCTGCGGGCCTTACAGCGCTCGGCCTGTCCACAGTGGTCCTATGAACCCCCTTCCGAACACTAAGATGGAGGACGAGCAGAAAACCGTCGTCATGGGCTGTACATTAATTAGAAACATAACTTGTATTGCGCCGACGGTGAAGACAAATCTCTGCAACCATCACCACGGCAGTAACGCATTGTAAGCAATTTACACAAACATGAACTACGATGTGACAACATGTCTCGAGGCACAACACGAATGCTGCACTCACAAACCTACACAAGCAAAGATCATGTTATAAAACAAAACCGCTGCAGCGGCTCCGGAGCTAGTAGCGGACAATTACGGGTTTAAATGCAAACTGCACGGCAAGAGCCGTCAGCTTCTAAATTTACAGCGCAGCCCCAGCTTTCACAGTACCGGTAACGGTTCCTGAAACTCTTGCGACACATATGAGCGTGTACCCGGCGAATGAACTTTCTACTTCTAATGCGAGAATGTCGTGTTTCTATGCTGCATTCCGCAACTGTCTCAATATAGTATGAAGATACGATACGGTAACAAGAATCTTTAAATTACATACTGAAATTATCAGTTCGAGTGTGTAATTTGTCGGCTGTTTCGCACAGGATCTTTTAACTAAAGTTTTCGAAAATAATCAAGGCTGCGCCGTCGACGTCGTAATTATGTACGTTTTCCCGGTGCAATGAGTGTCATACGATACTTGTAAAGAGGTGAACCACAACGAATAAGTTAATTTCGACACAGGAGAGCGAAGAAGCAATTTCCGGATTGTATAACCAATTTACTGACGCGCTTTGTACACAAAACAAGTTAGAATACTGTTGCATAAACAAAGAAAAACATATGCAAAATTTAAAAAGTCACAGAATCCCCAAGATTTGCAATCTTTTACAGAAACTCGCAACATAGCGCGGACTTCAATACGAGAAGCTTACAGTTATTTTTCCACAACGAAATCCTGTCTCGTAATCTTGCAGAAACTCCAAAGAAATTCTGGTCGTATGTGAAGTACACTAGCGGTAGAAAACAAACAATACCTTCATTACGCGACAGCAATGGTAATACTACCGATGACAGTACTGTTAAAGCAGAATTGCTAAACACAGCTTTCCGAAATTTGTTCACCATAGAAGACGAAGTGAATACTCTTAGAATTCAATCCAAGAACAACTGCCAGCATGCGAAACTTAGAAGTAGATGTTCCTGGAGTAGTAAAACAACTTAAAGTCAGGGCTAGGTTGTATACCAACTAGATTCCCCTCAGAGTATGCTGATGCAATAGCTCCATACTTAGCTATCATATACAACCGACCACTCAGTGAAACTTCCATACCCAAAGACTGGAAAGTTGTCGAAGTCACTCCAATATTCAAGAAAGGCAATAGGAGTGATCCCCAAAATTACAGGCCCGTCGCATTGACGTCGATTTGTAGTAGGATTTTGGAACATATACTTTGTTCGAACCTCTAAGAGAACGACCTATTAACCAATAGTCAACACGGATTCAGAACGTATCGATCTTGCGAAACACAGCTTGTCCTTTATTCACATTAAGTGATGAGTGCCATCGACAAGGGATCTCAAATCGATTCCACATTTCTGTTAGTAGTAACTGACACAATTCTTAGTAATTGGCGGCAAATCATCGAGTAATACAGAACTGATATCTGGCGTTCCTCGGGGAAGTTTTAGGCAAATGTTCAAATGTTTGTTAAGCTTAAGGGACTTAATTACGGGGCTCACCAGTCCCTAAACTTACAAACTACTTAAGAACTAGCTAACAGCACACATATCCATGCCCGAGGGGGGATTCGAGCCCCCGACCATAGTGGCCGTGCAGACCGTGACTGACACGCCTCAGCCCCCTCGGCCACCGCGACCGGCGAAGTTATAGGCACCCTATTCTTCCTTGTGTTTATAAAAGATTTAGGAAACAATCTGAATAGCTCCCTTAGACCTTAATATAACGGACACTGTCGTTCAGTACAATGGCAAACATATTTACTCGCTGTTCAGTTCTTTCGCCACAAAGCATATTTCTCTATTTGGTTGCGATAACAAATAAATATAAAACAAAAAAAGACGGAAGTTGTTTGGTACCTCTATCCTTTTATCGATATCTTTCACCTCACCAATAATACTTCATCAGTAAGCAGGAAGATGCACGTAAAGAGGCTGCGAGCAGTCAAATCGCGCTGTCAACTTGCACCAATACGTTTAGTGTGCCTATTCACAGTCTTAATTCCTCTTCTCCTAACTCTGCATCGTATTTCACAATCATTATGTTATATCCCTTTCTTTATCCCAATTTCTTCGACCGGATTTGCTGTTTTCATATTCGTTGGCATTTTACCTTACCTTGACCAGCTAATACAAAACCAGCGATAATTTTTCACTCTCATTTACTCACTTCTCTCATTCACGCTGCCGACCGCGGTGGCCGAGGGGACTAAGGCGCTCCAGTCACGGTCTGCACGGCCACTGCGGTCGGGGGTTCGAATCCCCCCTCGGGCATGGATATTTGTGCCGTCACAGTTCGTAAGTAGTTCATAAGTAGTTCGTAAGTTTAGGGACTAATAACTCCGTAGTTAAGTCCCATAGACTATACAAACAATTGAAAAATCATTCACGCTGCACCTGACGCTACGCTGTGTCTGACAAGCGTAAAATGAAAAGTGTTACCTTTCCAATGCCGAGTCTTTTAAATTTATTGGACGTTACATTAACACTCGGCCAGAAAATGAATGTGAAGAACATTATTTTGTTAGAAAAAGAATTAGGCCCCTCTTGCGGGGGGGGGGGGTTATAGAAGTGACTGTAAAGGTTATCTACCTTTCAGGAAATAAATGGGTTCAGGATAATTTCCGATATATTTGTTGAAGTCAATGAGTTACATTACAGTAGATGAATGAATGATAGGATTATTTTAACACGAAATCTGTGCCTTCTCCTTTTCATTCAAGACCGTACCTAATTGTGTCAATAATGTGATAATAAGCGTAACTCATTTCATACATTAAAGACGAGGGAGAAACATTGTGTGGTTATAATTTCGTCATAAAAATCTTAAGCAATCTGGCTACAGCTAGCAAACGTTTTGCAACAATAATTTCTACTTGTGAATGTCCACTACTGAAAATATGCTCACCCTGGTAGAAAATTCGCATTGAAAATGGTAAAGTAAATCTTGGGATTGTTTTTCACTGCTGTAAGTGTACAATAGTTATTAGCACGCCTTATGCTCGAACAGACCAGTAATAAGGCGCCCGTGTTAACAAATTAGCGCTCGTCAGCCTTTAAATGCAGATAAACTACGACCTTCTGCTGCATCCATTTATTATTACGTTTTTTAATTCAACTCCTCCACGTGGAGAACGGCTAACAAGATCATTTCTCCGATACACTTACCCGCATTATCCCGGAGCATGGCCAATTAGCATAAATGAGAGCCACGTAAAATGACGTGCTGGAGGGAAGGCGTGATCGAGTGAGGCTTCATACGGTGCCTTCGATTAGCGGCAGCAACAGATGTGCGCCGAAAGCTGTTCCGTGCATTACCCGCCATGTAGATAGTTATGCGTCGCCGTCCACCACCGCGTGTTACAAGGTGTATGCGCCATAACACACAAGAGATCGTACATCTGCGGTTAACCGCAAATATTTCACGGACGATACTATCATCACGTTCTCTGCGCCGACTAACTGAAAGCAAGTGGTTTGCGGTACCGCACTGCCATTCCATCCACATGTATTCTCTCTCTCTCTCTCTCTCTCTCTCTCTCTCTCTCTCTCTCTCTCTCTCTCTCTCTCTCTCTCTCTCTCTCTCCAGATCTTGTCAAGACACGTTTCCACTCCACGCACTTTTTTTTTTTCGTTCCCTTTCAGAACTCAACTCGTCGGAGGCATTCAATTCCGACGTCGTACGGCGTATTGCATTGACCGTTCTACCAGCAAGAAAGATTGTGCTTGATAACTTCGTCTAACAAGAGATAATTGATGCCAATACTCACCGAGAGAGAAAATAATGTATCTATTTATCGTGTCATTAACTAGCTGAATGATAGAACTCACAAAAGTGCCTGTCATGGAGATGGCGGCACATAGTGTATATAGGGATTCTTCTTGTCAGTTGCTGCTGGTGGCGACGTCTTTAATTAGCTACAGAGTTTCTTTCTGAATAGTAAATGCTGACAACATATCGTCTGTTCCAACAAATTACTCGTCCTGTTGCCAGTGTAACAGCAATGACCGCCTACACATTCAACCATTTTCTGGCGAACGAAACAAAAACGCAGTCTCTTAATATTCCAGCACTTTATGTCATGGTTTGGAGAGTAAGCACCACTCGCGATCCCTCCTGATACGCAAGAATAGCTCGCTCGCGTTCTCTCTCTCTCTCTCTCTCTCTCTCTCTCTCTCTCTCTCTCTCTCTCTCATATATATATATAAAAGAAAGAGAGAGAGAGGGGGGGGGGCAGGCCTACGCGTGTTACGCAACATACGAAACAAGATGTAGAGCAAAACATGAGCACTGTATTTCTATTCTCCTTGCGTATATTGTTTGTGAGAATTCCAATTTTTGTTACTGGTAATGGTGATCCCATTGAATATTTCCAATTGTAACAGGGATTTACGTCAGTCCAACATGATGCATCTGCACAATGTGATCAATTTTACCTTCTACTGGTACTGTCCTAAGTAATGAACCTCTTCCACGCTGTCATTCGTCTTAGTGCCAATTAATTTGACAGATCATTATGGCTGATCGTGCCACCTGGTAATGAAGTATGCCTCGATTTAAGTACAAATACGGAAGCATTGATTTCCTCAGAAGACAGGATGTCCAGTAAAAAAGCGTTGTGATATCATGACTGCAGAGGATGCCTTACGAGGCATGGGCAACATGTATCAAGGGAATCCTGTAACATATTTCGTAGCGCAGGTGTAGCCAAGTTGGGAAACCGCGGGACAATAGAGGTGCGAGAGAGGACGTTGCCCGCTCCACGAAGGCTCTACACACACACACACACACACACACACACACACACACACACACACACAAACTGACTGTGGTAGGTACAGGACAAGGAATGACTGCTTGAGCCGTCCCGAATGCGAGTTCTATGTCTTACCTCTGTTTTCCCTCACCTGGTGAATACTCACTTAGGCCGTTGTGAAATCGTACTATATTAGGACAGTGTATCATTCTTTCACAACAGAACAATAATTACTTTCACTGAGAAGTTTACGCTGGGAGTCTAGCAGCACTGAGAACTGATGGTTGAATAAATGTTGAGACAAGTCTGACGGGAGATGTTTCTGCGTCCAATTTGGCTAATGCTGCGCCGTTTGAAGTAAAATTAGTATTTGTCGCGGGAACGAAGCTGTCTTCTGGGCCCCAGGCGCGCGCGCACAGACGTGTGCCTGACAGCGTGGGAGGGAAGCACGCACTTTCGTCTACTTTGGCTCGCGTCTATCGACCACGGGCTACTTGAAGAACTGCCGTCCGCACGGCCGTGCATCTGCCAACTCCACCCCCCCCCCCCTGCTTAGGTGACGATTAGCGAAGTACACATTCTGCTCGACTAGTTTCATATGCTGCTTTCATTCTGTATGCACAACCGATATAGCATTATGCCAAGCAATGACATCCTAGCAAACAGCGCGTGTGTCTATTAAAAAACTTGTGTCCCATATTGAGACAGCGGCACATTACACAATTGTGTACAGTGAACTGTTACAGTTAGTTAAGCCGTTTTTTTTTTTTTTTATGGCAGAGAAAATGTGTTTTTTTTTTTTTTTTTTTCCGTTAGGCTTGCCATTCACCTTTAACGAATGGCGATAGTTTAAGGCTACTTACGTTGGCACTACTTTGTCTGCAGTACACCTAGCTTCTTTTGCAAGCTGCGTCAGCAGACATGAGCAATATACAGCGTAAAGGATTCACTCAATGGTCTTTTATTTTTTGATGTCTAGGGGAAGATATACTAACCGCTGCGTTATCATCATTATAGTTCGCCCCATATTTTACGTGGGTAACCAAAAACTGCATCTGATCCGGAATACGATATTGCCCTGCAGGATCGTTACGAAAACATGTTACATGATAGCAGTAATGAAGACTTTACGCCTTCCTCGGAGGAAATTTACTGCTCATTTCCAAAATTACACGAGTCCCGTATCAGTTGCATTCATTCCACTTTCGGTAAATAATCGTCCAGAACCATTATGATTCTCTTCTTCCTGATGACGGTTTCTTGTTTTCTGAAGAATAGGAACATTCAGTTTAGTCAGACTAGTTTTATCCTGTTTTATCCCGCATATCATAACATATCGACCTATTTCAGTGCCTCGGTGACTATTCTCTTCGTCTTCATACTACTACTACTGTAGCTGTTTCACTTACAACTGTTTCATGCATCAGTTTTGAATGTATTTGACATCATCTTCATGGCCAGACATTTGTATTTCGAACTAAAATATTTTTTTGTAATTAATACGAGAACCCTTCAGTCGTAATTTTTCTTAGTCAAAACTGGCGAACTGAATGTTTACCCGTTCCTGGGAGGTGGTGGTTTTTGTTAAAATCACCTGTTTACCTTGATCGTCATGCACACACTCGGCTCGGCTGAGATGTACCTCCCAGCACGCATTTCACACATTAGAAAACAGACGAGTGCGTGCTACTGTTTCCCCAGACAACAAAGGCGGCCTTGGCGGGTTCTCGGGCGATTAGCTGCGAAGCCGGCCGCGCTGGACAAAAAAGGGCCGGAGTGCGTGTCTCCCGGCTAATAGCGCGCGGCGGCAATTTCAATTTGTTAAAAGGGGAATCGATGCCTCCATGCATAAACAACGCACGCGGCGGCGCATGCGCGCATCTCCCCCCGGCGACTGAGCGGGCGTTTTCTCCGCCGCTGGAGCAATAAATCGCGAGCGGCGGCGTTGCGGCGGAACTGTTACTTACGGAAATCGCGCGTGATTTGTGGCGCGCCGGAAGATGCCTCGCGCTCCCGACTCCGATAAAACTTCCGCACAGCCACTGGCTACGGCGTCAAACTGTTAGGCGCCAAGTTGGGGATCCGGTTCCTCTCGCGACGGAGCCGACTTTTCCCACGGACTAAAGGATGGAAACCCGAAGAGCCTTCGTGCCAAAAAGAAAGAAAATGCTGTGTTGAGCGTATCTTAAACGCTGTCTGAGCTCGATCTCTGTAATTCTAAGTCACGAAGGAGCAACTTTTAAGTGGCTGATAATGTTTGCTGGGCAATAAACTGGTAACGTATTTTCAGACAAAAAATTAAGACACTCATAATATTTGTACGTGTTTGCTTTCATTCTAAATGTCACTCAGTGTCCGTATTTTCTAATCGACAGCATTCCGAAGGAATAAGGTTGAAATTCCTGTCGGACTAATTATAGGAACCAATGCTAAGCGCTTAATTGAACAACTTCATTGCCTTGTTTCCTGTCTCAAAGTAAGGAGGCTTTGAGGGGAAAATTAGACTCCTGAAACACAGGACTGGAAGTGATTTTCTCGCTTTTCCTTTTTGAAATATATCTCCCCATCCTTTTCTTCAAGTCTGTCTTTTCTAGGTCCATTCCATTGTCCAGTGACAGAATTTCAACAGCTCTTGCCTTATTCGGGAAAATTAGTATTGGCGAGTTTGGCACAGAGAATGAGATTTTCCTGTTTTGTAGTCTGGTAAGTTCTTCAACCTACTGGGAGTAATACTTTATTATGGAATTGCAAGTACGAGTATTGAAGACGAATAGCAATATAAATACCAAGTAATATCTGTTCAATTTTATTGAGTCCAATCACACAGCTATTAGTATGTAATTCAAACAAGGCAAGTGATATTTTCACTGATTCTACCGTCGGTTCTGGTTAGATCATCATGATATCTGTTTAAAAGCACAGTTTTGTGCATGTTCTACATGTTTATTTTTATTCAGAATTTTTAGTCCGAAGGTGACCTTTTTAACTCTAAAACCGGTTACCTAAATAAACTTTTAGAACACACACAAAATAGTGTTCAAACAACTTAGGTGTATGCTGCCGGGTGAAGTCGACCACCGTCGATATTTCGACAGGAGCACAACCTGCACTCAAGCAATGAGCAAACTAATTTAATACCTCGGTTTGCAAAGGGTAAACAAGGAAGATAACACAGTACAAGTCACTACAGAGTAAACACCAGGAAACATGGCCAAACATAAAAATATCGGTAGTTACTATTAATCAACAGGTGATGTAGCATTAATTTGCCCCCCCCCCCGTCTCTCTTTTATTTATTTATTTATTTATTTTTTACGAGAGAGAGCCGTATTCCAAGCAGAATGTAAACAAAAACCGCCATCTCTCTTTCTAAGGTCGATTGCTAGTTTAATTTCAACAGATTCCCGCAGAATACCAATTACAATCATATTAAGTCAGTATCGGATAGAAGAAAACTGGCATTGGCTAGTAGGTACTGTTAACGCTTCAGTCGTCCAATCGAGGAATGTTATCTCTCTGCGTGACAGTGGTTTCACTGCGAAAGTACTTCTTGCTGTGCCGAATCCCCTTATAGCATAGGCCACTCACTGTGAAACCACCGTCTCACCCTAAAGACCTAAAAGACTTTTAGAATGAAAGTCTTTGTGGACAAAAGACAATTCAATTAACCGCATTTGCGGTCCAGACCAAGGAAATGATCTGCAAATTGTAGTTAAAAAAGGACCACACAGGACGAGATGGTCATGCAAAGTGTCTGATGTATTGTGTCCAAATGATGAAAAACCGCTTTTTGGATGTTATAACTGAAAAAAAGTTATTAGTTTGAAAGGGGAAAAAAAAATAAATATGAAAGAAAATGTTCTATTACTGTAATAATGTTAAAAATTCAAAATTAATGGACTCTTTGAAAGGTATTGAACAAATCGCTTGTCACAGTGGTTTCACACCACCTATGTATTTTTTAAAATTAAAATGGAAAATTATTATTATATTCAAGTTGTAATGTGCAATAAAGAATGATAAAACCAAATTTCAATGCCTATCATATCCAAAAGTATATGTTCGACTCAAAGGGTCAAGGGACAGTTAAATTTACTATATTTAGGCTCAATAACGAAAGAGGATTTAGGGTCTAAAAGCCGCACTTCTTCCAACGACATCCTATTTTTCTGAGCAACTCCTCATTCTAAGTGCCACAAATATATGTAACTTTACACTGAATACCGCAAACAATATAATGAAGCTCTTATTCTTCGACAAAGTAGAAATCAACTGTACAACCTTTTGCGGAAGTAACGCGTGTGCTACGCTCTACCGCCTGTTGATAAGTGTAACCGCGGGAGAGCAATATCTGCGCAGCGAACCCCTCGTTGTGTCGCGTTCGGCAGCGGGCCAAGTTCTCGCAGGAGTGGTGCTGGCGACTGCAAGAATATCCGCAGGATGTTTCCAGAGTTCACAAAGCGGAGAGGCGAGCGCAAATATTTACATTTGTTGCGGTCAGAGCTCGCCCAGCCGCCTGGCCCACTGGCTGCTAATCGCGCCGTCTTATCGAAAGCCGTCTCTAGGGCACCGAGCCAGTGATACGCTCATTATACAACCACTCTGCCTCTTATCTGCATTTGCAAGCTATTTTTTTTGGTATGAAAAGCTTTGGTCGTTCAGGTAGCATGAATACGCTGGTGGAAGCACCAGCGCCGTAAAGGCACGAATTGAACAGTTTTTACAGAGTGCAAGTCGTTTTTTAATAAAGGCTGTTTCAAAACATCAGTTCGGTTTTTGGTGTTATAAAAATTATTGCAACAGAAAAGGCATTACTAACATAACTTGGGTGCTGTGGCAGTCTTAAATGGGACTTTGGGCGGTCTGTCTTCGGATCGTTGGAGCAAGTCTACCAGAATGAAATGACACTAGACGTGTTACACGAAGAGACAGCAGGTATTTCCAAAAGACGAGTATGTGGTGTGCTCATTCTTAGAGGCTTTGGCAGGAAAAAGGGGCGATTGCTCCGTGACGCGAAGCATACAGCGAGATCGTGGCACGTAAGCCAGTGAAATGGGAAAGGCTATCATTCAAGAGTTGATGGATTCCGGTTGAAAGAGAAGGCAGACACGTGAAGGCAATTACGGCACAATAAAAGCAGCGTTTGCTCGTGAAGTGACGTGAAGGACATTAGGTGCAGGCAGGCCGCGCCGCGTGTGAGGCGGCGGAGCTGACGAGCCAGACTGCCCTAATGGACTCGCGCCCTCCAGGGGGCACACCATTGTATGGTAAGTTCTATCAGGCCCACACGAGCTGCCAACTTCTCTACTCACCCCACATCACACATCCTCCGTATCCAAAAATTAGGACACTACTTAACGATCGGGATGTTCGTACAGGGCTGATGAACGACAAACAAACTTACAGGGAGATCACAACTGTGAGCTCGACCGGGACTCATTGGTCGAGTGTTCCGCCCACTGGGGGATCAGATAGCGACAAACAATGCGCCGTTAAAATTCAAATGTTTGTAGATCTAAAGGACTTAACTACGTTGTCATTAGTCCCTAGGCCAGGGGTGGGGAACCTTTGCTGACATGGCGGCCGGATTCACATACATGCCAAAGTACGCGGGCCGGATCGTCAAGTGAGGTGACAGCAGCGCTCCTATTGCATAGTGTCGAAACTAATATGTACACTACGTTAGGTCTAATGTTCATAGGGTAACGCAACCACAAGGCGATAAGAGACAATAACAGCTTAGTCGCGAAAGAGGCACCTGAGTATATTTAATTTACAATCCTAAATAATCCACTGAAGAGTACTGTTTTCATTTTACCTGTAATGTACTGAGAAGAAATGAGTCATTCTTACACGGGAAGGTTTTCAGACCGAACTTGTTAGTTTTATTTTTTGAAAAGTCACTCATTATTAACAAGAATGATGGGCTATGGTGTACTGTGGCCCACTACCTCCCAGATTTTCAGATAACCACCCGAAACATTCATGATGTTAAATCGACTCAAATATAAGTGGATCGACGGATAATAGTGAACGGGACATTTTTCCTAATGGAAAACATTTCCCGAGAAATCATGAAAAGAAACTTTTACGTCTGTTGCTTAAACTACCAGTAAGGTAATTTTGCTTCATCGAAAAGTGAGTCTAGCCGGTGTGATAGGTCAGCGCGCAGAGGGCTGGTGGCCCTTTGTAATAGCGGAAATGAGCTAGGACCTCATCGATAAACAATGAACAAACATGATAGCACGAAAAATGCTCTACCGATACTGTTTATTAATAGAGTCGATTGAGTGGCAGGAGCTTTGAGGCCGATTTTCTTTACATTCGAAAGGTGGTGGTGTACAACAGCTTAGCGTTCTTCATTCTTGTTCATACACAATAAGAACGGAATTGGTTAGCCCCGTTAAGCTGCCTCTGGGATACTGGCAGATATGGTTACACTGCCAGTACGCGGGAAGCGTACCTTCCTTGACAGGTGTGGAGAGCAACAGCGCAGGCGCATAAACAAACGGCGTAATGGCTGCGCCGTGGCCACATAAAACGTCCCCTGCGCAAGAAAAATCCCCGCCATCTGTTTTGCTTTGTCTGGGCGCTATAAATTAGGGAGGGCTGGGATGGCGCCTCCGTCGCCACGGCAGCCCCTGCGCCTGGCGAGCTGGCGCGCCATTTATATGGCCGCTGCACCGGCTGGCGACAATTATCGCCTCATTACATTCGTCCTGCCGCCACTCAGACGCGCCGCCTCAATCGACAGCCACCTCCTGACCGATTCATAATGAATTACACGTGATTTCACTGCACGGCCGGTGAAAGCAAACTCTCAAGTCCGACACGTAATCGAGTCATTCTTCTAAAAATGCCGTCAGACGTATTTTCGACACAATATGAAAATATGATTAAAATCATGATTTGGATCAGATACCTCTATGGTGTGGAAAGTCGTTAACTGACCGTGAACAATGAGGAAGTCTGAAGCGCTCTAAGTTTCCAAAACATAATCCGTAAAATTTCAATTTCACGAGGAGTGGTAGATATTTAATGAGTGCCCATTCAATTAACTACCACGGGATTACAAGCACGAACAATTTAAATTTAAACTGCTACACAAAACAACTCATACGAAAACTAAGTTTTACTGTCGCAAAAAAGTGCATCTACTAAAGGAACTGCTACAGTGGAATGGCAGGGCGTTCCAAGGCGCCTCGCTGCGGAGCACGCGGTTGCTCGTCGTCGGTGTTCATGTCCCCTCTCGTGTGCTCGTGTGTGTGTGTGTGTGTGTGTGTGTGTGTGTGTGTGTGTGTGTGTGTGGTGTTGTCCTTAGCATAAGATACTTTAAGTTAGTTTAAATAATTTGTGAGCTTAGGGACTGATGACCAACGTAGTTAAGTCCCTTAGATTTACAAAGATTTGAATGCTTGTCCGGGCTCTGACGTGATAGTTCGGCATGGCCCAGGATCCTTACTGACAGCACTGGTAGACGACATCGAAAAACCACATATTTTCTATTATATCTAAAAAGTGCAGTGTGTGTCATGGACGAAAGGGTGCAATAATTAACAGAAGGCCTTTTTCATGTTCTTTTCACAAATTTCTATCGACAGTGCCTCTGAATGCGAAGTATTTTGTTGATTCCCACCTAGGTAAGGAGAAATCATAGATTGCAAGGATAGTTTTAGGTGTTCATTTGTCACGCGTCCTATTCACGAATGTAACATACAGACGGCGCCTGAAAGTCGTTACATGCGCCCGATGCCAAATGCTTAACTGAATTGAATAAAGAAACTGAAAAGTAAGAAAAAATTGAGTTTAGCTTTCCGTCGAGGACGTGGTCATTGGAAACCGAGCATACGCTCGGATTGTTTTATTAAGGATGAGGGGGAAAATCGGTCGTACTCGTTCAAAAGAACAAAGTCAGAATTTATCTGTAGTGATGTAGGGGATTTACGGAAAATCTAAATCAGGATGGCTGGAGGTGTATTTGAACCGCTCCAAAGTGCGAGTACAGTGAGACGATCGCTACGCCATCTCACCCGGTTGTGAAATTGGACTGTAGTATTGCCATGACCGACACCGTACGTCAGCGAGTACAATATAGGGCTTCGGTACACCGAAGGATAACGAGTCAACAAGACGTTATCTACCGCGATAATCCAATAGTTTTAGTCCAACGAGTCGGATGTTCAAGACACGTGTACTGTTGACTAAGTACTGTGATGTACGCAAATCTCCCGTTTACTGACTGTACAGCCAGACGTTTTTCATGGATGTAAACAACAAGAGAGTCTGTATGTTGTTAGTCGTGTCACGCAGCAGTTTCTATCCGGAGCGCTGGATCTGACTATGGCACAGTCCTACGCGAACGTTTTAACCTCAAATATGGAATGGAATTTTGAATGTATATGTTAACGAAGAGTTTTATATATTGTCATCTATTAGGATTTTCTTGGTGTGTTGTGTGTTTGCAGGTGGTAGACAAACGTATTTAGGGCGAAATTGCCATAGCAATATGAAAAGTTATAGTAAAAGAGGAAAACAACGTTGTTTGAAGATTAAAATGATAAAATTGCGTTCAGGTTTCCGTTATGTCCCGGTGTTGATAAATATAGTAACCACGGAGCTATGTCGTGGTGGTGCACACGTCAGGTAGATGTGATGGAGGCTGCTATGAAGTGTGGGGCGGCGCAGCCCTCGCCTCCTGCAGCGTGGCCTTTACTGCAGATGAAGCCGGGCTTAAGCAAACACGCCGCCTCCCGGGACGTGAATATTTGACGCGCTGCGGAAGGCGACCGTCACTTGCCGGCGACACGACCGCACCACCAATTTCCGCACTACTACATCCTGGAATCGCCAACTTACACGCCAGGTTCATCTTCTCACGCAAGTTTTCTGCCGCTGACAAAGCACTTGCCGTCATTCACCGAAGCAGCTACTCCTGTAACTTTCGTGATTGGAAATTACGCTGACCTTTGGAGTTCATTTACATCACTGTAGCGTGCAATGTTCGCGAATGTATTCCTGGAAATCCTGCTTTCTTTCTTGATGCGACCGCCAGGATTCCATTTTTACATATTTATATCTTAAGATCAGTCGCGGTGAAGTTGCCGAGCTTACTAAGGCGCCTATCTGCGGAGCTCGCCGTTGCTCGCCGTCAGAGGCTCGGTCCTCCCTTGGGCATGGGGGTATTTGTTGTCCATAGCTTAAGTTGTCTGTAAGCCTATAGACTGATCACCAGAGTATAAGTTCCATAGATTCACAAACATATGATCGTAAGATTAACACATTTTTCCCCTGAAACAGTCACAGTAAAACAGTCATAGGGAATATAAACATAGGAAAACAAGAGAACAGTTTGACATATATATGACAGTTATGGATAAGGAAACAGTCATAGGAAAAGCAAATTAGAGCGGTTCGCAATTTTGGTCAAAGGTTGCTACTTATTATCGTAACTACTGAGATGCTGGGAAAATAATAGTTTCATTTCTTAAATGGATCGATATACGTCATTGAAAATGTCTTGATAACATTACTACAGTCACGCGATACTATATGGCTGGTTGATATTGGCATTGGAAGTTTTCCCAAAACTATCATAGAGATATTTTAAAATTGAGAGGCATAGCGGCCGGAGACAGCTACTGTTTTGAAAGATCAACAAGTGTCACTCTACGTAACAGCTTCAAATAGTACAACTAAAGTATTTCCCCCGTACCGTAACACTAGTCGTATCGTTCTGATAGTGGCTGCGGAGTGGCCAAGCTCATTGAGCGCTATGCTCCGACGCGCGAGGCCGCTTCCCGTCGGGCGTATGAATCCCCCCCCCCCCTCGGGTATGGATGTTTGTGTCATTAGTATATGGTAGTTCATAAGTAGTTTGTAAGTTTAGTGACTGATGGTCCCGCAGTTAAGTCCCTTAAGCTTCACAAACATTTGAAGATTCATTCCGATACATTTTCTAGTACTTGGTTTCCTCAATGATTCTACGAAAAACCACTACGTTTATTAAGGCAACTCCTTGCGAACTACAACTCAAAAGCTATTCAACAAAAAGTTACGTTTACCTTTTTAACGTAGCATGCTTTATGCTACGACTTAGTGATTCACTGACTACCTAAGCAGATATTGGCGCGCGCGCGCCAGTGTGTGTGTGTGTGTGTGTGTGTGTGAGAGAGAGAGAGAGAGAGAGAGAGAGAGAGAGAGAGAGAGAGAGAGAGAGAGAGAGAGAGAGAGAATATATTTGTGCGAATGACCGGGCGTATCAAAAAGAGCCGGGTTAATTTTGCCCTTAATCTCGCGTGATATTTTAGGGCGTTTCTTGTATGGTAGGGACGTCATAAGCATGTACTTCGTATTCACGTTTACCATCGATGTATCTAATCAAGTCTCCTACTCTAATCTGTTGCAATGGATTTAGTTGAGTGCGAAAAATTTGCCAATCAATGTCGAAAGCAAAAACAAATAAGTATTATCTGATGGTTTCAGTAAAGGTTAGTACGGCATAACTTGAAGTAGATTAATAAGAGTTCGAGAAATAAAGCTACCTTCAATAGTGTTAATTTTATCATTTCACTACTTGCCTCCAAGACTAACAATTGGCAATGAAACAGAGTATGCTAGCGTAGTGGCATATTATGCCAATGTTTCCAGGCACGCTTTTCTTGTACTACCGGTCTGTTGCGAGAAGACGTCAAGTGGATGTAAAGCTCCAGAATTCACGGCTTTACTGCCCATAGTGGCAGCAGAACGCGGGCGGGACAGGCCTTCCGTTTCTGCACTGTCACATTAGCACCGGAGGCTGTTAACTGCCCCTTTCCTCCTGTACGTAATGAAATCCCGGCTTACCAAATTCTTAACGGCTATTTCCTCCACAGAGAAGGTTTCGCGGCAAGTGTTTCGACGCGCCACCGCAGCGGCAGTTAATTTAGTTATCTTCGGCCGGCCTGACGCGCTTGTTGTACGGCACCGCGTTAGATATTATACGCCCATTTAGAAGCCTTATTAAAATTTATCCGACGGGGCCCTCGGGGAAATTAAATCTGCGGAATAAAATACTGTTAAACTTTCTGCAAATTCGTTACCCGCCGCCTTTTAGGGGCGTTCCCCGCAGGCTTTAACCTCTCCTCTTTGTGCATTAAAGCAGTATTTCCTTTTATTCCGGGCACATATTTGAGGTGGAGCGCGCCGTAATCAGATCCATTACTCATGCTGAATGCCGGCCAATTTATCACGCGACCCGCGGCAGACCGCGCGCGCCGACTGCCGCGGAGAGACAGACAGGGTTCTTTGTAGCGCGCGCAGCTCTCGAATCAATTTGGCTGCCACTTTGGCGGAGGAGCGCCCGAGGGGCTGCGGGAGTGGGGGGGGGGGGGCTAGAGGGGGGGGGGCGGCAGCTGTGACCGCAGTGTAACGAGAGGCGGCGGCTCGCGTTACGGTAGCGCTGGCTTGCGGTCTGCCCGCCACTGCCACACCGGCTCCCGGCGTCCTTGTGCGTGAGAGTGTGAGTGCACGTGGCTCACCGAGCCCGCTGCGCCTACACCGTTCTCGCTCCCTGCCTCCTAAGTGGGCGGGCTCCCAACAAGCGAAATATTTCTGCCCCGTATCCACGACCAACACTAACTTTATTTTACTCGTATTTTCATTCTCTATTCCTTCTTAAATCTAGCCCGAACGCTGTGTTCTACGGGTGTCATTTCCATGTTTCGTTGCTTCTGAAATGCAGGACGAAATTGTTCAAATGTTTGTAAATCTAAGGGACTTAACTACGTTGCTCATTAGTCTCTAGGCTTACAAACTACTTGCACTAGCTTAATTTAACTTCTACTGAGGAGAACACAAACACCCATGCCCGAGGGAGGACTCGAGCCCCCGACGGAAATGCAGGACGTACGCCTAAAGTCACAAATCAAGTTCTGCGTCTTGCTGATTGCGAAATTTGCTTCCGTTCTTATGGGAAGCTTCGTTTCGCAAAATACGTTTGAGTCACCATTTACAGCCGGCCGCGGTGGCCGCGGGGACTGAGGCGCTCCAGTCACGGTCTGCACGCCCACTACGGTCGGGGGTTCGCATCCCCCCTCGGGCATGGATATTTGTGACGTCCTTCGTCTTAGTTGGTAAGTTTAGGGACTGATGACCCCGTAGTGAAGTCCCTCAAGCTATACAAACATTTGAAACATTTGATTTTTTGCTTCTGTCGTCTTCTCACTAGTGACGATGTACTACCCGATGCAGAATCGTCCGCTTCTCTTGGCTCACAATGCATAATTCTCAGATATAGAAAATTATATTACAATGCAGTTAAGCTTGGATGAATGCTAGTTTAATGATTATATATACTGTAAAATACGCATAACCCATAACATATTAAGAACTTTTAAAATTAACAAGGTCATAGAATCTTATGATGAATTTTAGTGAGGAGGGGCGTTGCATTTAACAACGAAAATTGTTATAAAATAAAGTTAGCCTTGAACGCTTTATATATAATACAAACTGATTCCAGATCACATCTTCCGATGTACCTAGAAAGGAAGCAATACCATCAGTATAATTTCGGGACACTGAATGGTAATACGAAAACAGTTTAAAAACTGAGGGTTAAGCAGCGGGTGAGAAAAAAAATCATTAGCAGACACAAATATACATTGCCTAGCTCAAATTTGGGACGAAAGACGTAGTTTGTATAAGAAACAAAATGGACATGGTTGTGACGTTTACTCAAATGTGCAAAGAAAGTTCTCCGTTGGATCCCAGGCAACAAGAAGTGATTAATACGTCGTAAAAGGAGGCTAAGAGAACGTTTCAGAATGATTGCGTGCATCTCGTTGGGGGCCTACACAACTGTATGGTTTCGAGATATGTACAACACAATATAGGAAAGTGCTCTGTTCATTTCAACATCGACCTCGTGCAGAGAATCAAATGCTGTGTCGTACAGAGAAGTCTTCCCACTCTGCTTTGAATATTATGAGTTTCTGTTAAGAATTTTCATTTTTGTCTGTTGAAAAACAATGCGAAGAATAACAAACACTTGTGGTCAACACACGTTATCCTAGTGTAAACAGTAATTCGTTCCAGGACTCTGGCAAAACCATTCGCGAATCTTACGGGTAACAAGAACATCGATAATGCTACGCGAGATACGTAATACGTACACAAAGTGGCTTATGTAGTAAAAAAAATACAGGAGTGCGTGATTTCGGACGAGTACTTGGTGTCTCGACGTATTTCGCTCTGGCCCCCTCTCACCGCCAGCTACTGAGCAACACGCACCTGGGAGCAGCGACCCTTGGCAGCGTTTGCGCAGCCCATCTTCGCACTTGCTGACCTTGACGCGCGCACACACACAACCTCCCTACACACGGGACGCACATTGCTGAGCCAGAAAACAACGCCGCCTTGGCAATACGAGTCGCTTTGTCTGCGCTTCCCCCTGCCATTCCCACCGCTGCGCTTGTCGCCACGGCTGGAAGTAATTCGCTCGCTTTTGATATATTGGCCCATAAAGTCCCCGCCAGCTGAAGACTGCGATTGAAAATCTTAACCACCCCTTCTCTCTTTTTACTGTCTCACGCTAAGGGCCGACTTATCGTTCTCTCCGTTCGCTCACCTTTGAGATAAAAAAATTCCTGGCCAACTGCCGCCATGAAAAGCGCGTCACGAAAAATGAACTAAGGAAAAGAATACTGACTGCAACTGGCGCGCATCGCTATAGGGCTACACAGAGAAAGGACACAGCTACGACGTATACTTGTGAATTCAAGTCGTTAACGCTTCTTTCACTTCATTCTTTTACTTTTTTCCTCCAGCCACCGACCTGCCTTCAAACAACGCAGCACCATGGCTTATCTCTGGCAGTGTTAAATTTACCTATAGCTTTACCGCATTCACAGAGCCAGCCATTTAACGTAACTTCTACTTGGATTCATTTTCATATACCATCAAAAGCTTCCAGATTTCACTCCCTTTTCATACTACCCTTCCCGCAAAAAATCTGTTTAAGATAAATCTGGATGGCTTTATCACATTTTAAGTATTCATGTTTAGAAAATTCTGGAAAACGCTACCCTATCAAAAATAAACAAATTTTAATATTCAGAACGTACAAGTGTGAATAAAAGGAGTTGGAGCAGGGTGAAACAAAACCTAACCGCTGGTGTAGACGTGTGTGATGACCGCTATCATCACACCCTTGGCTGAAATTAGAGAAGCGCCGTCTATTTTGGCTTATCGCCGCAACTCAAGAGAATCGACAAGCTGCGAGTCAGGGCCTGCCTACCCGATAATTGTGTCACAGTGCCATCTCTATTTTACTACTCGCAACGGCGAAAAAAGCAGACATTACACTACGCCTGTCCTCCTTGGATGCAAGTTGTAACGTAACCCCGTCCCTCATTGTTTCGTCTTAAACGAGCACTTCGTACAAGTTTGTATGGAATAAAACTAAGTGAGTAAGCAATAATATAAACACAAATTCCGAATGTGTGGATACATGCTATCATTGAATGAAACAAACACAGTAAAGATGGACGCTTTCACAAAGAGCATTAAAGCCATATTAAATACGTCTTGGCTAGTAAGTTTTTTACAGGTTGCTAAAGTAGGTAGAAAAGTTGGCCGATAATGTTTCAATGCAACCAGGCGAGTGTATTCCTTCATGGCAATGATTCTTTCGCAGATTAAGAACTTCCAATCTTACGCCATCTGAAATATGGTTACACTGCATTATTCGAATATAAAGAGACGGATTTTTTTTTTTTAATTACACTTATAAGCGATTCTTCAGAAGATCTTTTTATGAAAGAATAAGAAACAGGTAAGAAATTGCACACTGAAAATACACTGCTGAGTCTATTACTTTACCTCCACACAACCTATCCCAAAAGGCACTCATTTCAGGAGTTGCAAATTAAAGTCATACTACATAAGCTGTTCCGTGTCAGCTGTTGATAATACATAATACAATAATTATAGTCTTATGACTTCGGATAAATCGGTGTAACTCAGATGTTGAAACCCACATCGTTCAGTATTGTCAGTGCATTGTGACGACTACAGATTGCCACTAATAATAATAATTTCGGTAGCTTATTGGACTGGTGCAAGTCTTTCAATTGGACGGCACTTGGACGACTTGCGTTTCCCTAGCCTACCCCAGTTTTCCAACCGGGGAAAGGGGACCTACTGCTTAACGTGGAATCCGATCCACGTGTCGTTTCTGGCGACTCCTCACATCGTTGAGAGGTGAAGGATGGATTAAAACGCAGACTGAAAATATCCGACGTCCGACCCGCGACCTTTCGGTTTCCAGTCGAGCGCTTTACCCCAAGACCACCGGGCCCGACTAGTCTGCCACTTTAATATCCATCATATCAGTCTAGCAAAAATGTTGCCCCCACTGGGATGACATTCGCCAATTGATGCTATCAGTGTTACAGTATTTCCCCGTTAAGGCGGGAATGTATACAATGTACGTATTGGGAATTAGTGCCAGCTGCTGTTAAACTGTTAAACAATGCGCCGTAAAGGAAGGCAGTAACACGTCGACGTGTTGTAACAGCTAATTGCGTCGCGCTCCGCACCTTATGATGAATGGCATACGTTGTATTGTCCCGAGAACTCCCGTAACTTTTCCTTTTGTCTTCCTCCTCTGCCACGCTAATGAATTGGCACTTAAGATGCGCTTTTATGCGCCAAGATGAGACTAGGCCAAGGAAGTCATCCTTCTGCATCTTAAGCGACAACCTGTCCCTTTGAATACCGCAGTGCGCATACTACTGACACATTATCTCCAAAGACAATGTCGATTTATCTTTGAAGGCTTTGAAGAGGGTTAGCTTTACAACACACACACACACACACACACGTTTGTTTATTTAAAAAATATACATGATCATTGTTTGGAAGATAATTTTGGAACACCCTATACAATATGTTGAGATTTCCGTCATCCGCAACTGTTTGAGGCGGAAAAATAGGGAAATCTAAAAGTAAAATGACGAATCAACCTGTCAGATTAGAAATTCAACTTCAGCCGCACGAATCGCTAACACTTCGAAAACGCCCTCACAGATTTACATTAGACGCAAACAGATGGAATGCTAAACTTGCATCCGCGAGTGTAGACGAAGAAAAGAGTAATCAGCGACAGGGCTGAGTGTCTGACATTAACAGTGCAAAATGAAACTGGCGGGTAGACCCGTGAAGATACGGAATAAGACGAGAAAAACCTGAGGTTCGAATCCACCATCGGGCATGGATGGGTGTGTCGTCTTTAGTATAAGGTAGTTCATTAGTAGTATGTAAGTTTAGGGACTGATGACCCCGAAGTTAAGTCCCTTAAGCTTTACAAACATTTGAACCTCTGGAACAACAATAGGTATTAAAAAAAAAAAATACTTTCACTGGCATGGATGTACGCCAGGGGCTTATGAAAGTTAAGTTCTTGTCACATTCTAAAACGTAAATAATTATTATTTTCAACACCCTATATTTTAATGCAATCAATAGCGTGAAAAGGCCATTTTTTGTTGTTTTTGATGCTACTAATTGTGTAAAAAATATGGAGTGTCCATTAGAGAAAGTGTGTTAAAAATAACAGTCGTACTTCATATCCGTTAAAATCTTTTTCCAATATCTGTTTTTCTACCTTTGTTTCTGAAACATTTGGGGTGGAAACTTTAAGTGGGACAACCAGTAAGCCTTGACCACTGAAAGTGCACTTTAAAGCAATGAGAAAAGCGTTTAGTGAAGATACTCTAAAACTGTTGTAAAGTCATGACCTTACGATGAAATTAATAGTAATAATAATAATAATAATAATAATAATAATAATAATAATAAACACTATTAGTACAGTTTTTCTCAACATAGAGTAGCAGAAATAAAACAGAATAATCCCAGAAAGTACTGTTCGATCAAGTTTCCGTTCGAGGGTTTACAGTCCACAATCAGACGAAACGAGCAATGAGGCAAATCATCCCTTCGACATGTAAGTTTCAAGATATCCCGTGCGGTAAATGAGCTAGCCGTTGTGTGCAGGGAAGCCCTAACTGCACGTGGACGTGCTCGACTGGGAACGGCGTCAAATCGACTGGTGTCTTGCGTCGAATCGCGACCGGCGTGAATATTTGCTCACAATTCCATGGCGGGAACTTTCACACACTCTGCGTTCCCCGATGGATGTATGCCTGTCTTTCGGCGACTAAGGAATGATTCACAGCAAGTTGGTTCTGTTTGGACGAATTTGATATCAACGAGGCCACGGTTCAAATTACCGCTTTTATGGGACGTAGGACTAAAATAACCATGTACTAAGTGTGTGTCGATGCATCGCAGTCGCAGCGCCATCGTCTTCAAACGGAAACTTTTGCATTTTCCTTGGTGTTTTCACAGCAAGTGATCTCACTTTCTGTTGTTTTCTGAGCCGACAGTGGACTATTTCCGAGTGCTTCGAAAGAAAGGTTCTGGGTACCGTAGCAGACGTGACCAGCACAGGAGCAGCGTTACGGTTTGTAACGTGCTCAGCCGGTAATTAGCCGAGAGCGAGGGAAGAAGGGCAGGCGGCGGAGACCTCGCCATGTAAGGCGCGCAGCGGTGACGGCGACACATTTGGAGCGCCGTGGGGCGCGCGAACCATCAATATGGAAGACGCGACCACCAGCACAAAACCTCCCTCCCCACCAGACATCTGTCATTGGTCAAACCTCGCCTCTTTTCGCTTTTACCAGCATTATATGTGAGCCGCTCTAGTACGAGTAACCGTGTTTACTGCTCAGTTCTAGCTCTGATATAGGCATACCTTCTTCCATTTTATCAGCAGCACCACTAACTGTTCAAAGATGGGGGTAAAGATGAGGTGTTATGAAATTCAGGAAATGTTATCCTCTAGACTACAAAGAAACGATGCTATCGGCTAGCGTGTAGGTGTCATGAAAGTCAGACGTCTTCTCACTTATAATGATTTAGTGTGGCACAGTGGCCAAGTGTGTCCCTAGCCTACCCAACACCGTCTAGATACAAGGCCTCACAAGTCCGTGTCAAGTCACGGCGATACGCTGCCAGCGCTAGCTGAGTGGCTGGCCGCTGGGGCACAGCGAATTGTCTCGTAGTCCCTCCAATGAGCTTGCGATGGCGGCCTATTGACGTTACGTGACACGGACTTGGTGTGAGGCCCTGTATCTAGACGGTGTTGGCCTACCCCAGTTGTCCAACCGTGGAATTCCAACCACGTGTCTTTTGTGGCGATTCCTCACATCGCTGAGAGGTGACGACTGCGTTACAATGCAGACTGAAAAAATCCGAGATCCGGCCGGGTTTCGATACCGCGACCCTTTGGTTTTCTGTCGAGGGCTTTACCCCCGAGACCACCAGGTCCGGCGTCTTCTCACTGGTTAGGTGTCTGCCGCCAGGTGCGTTACACTCATACAGGAATACAATGGAATTAATTACTCAATGTGAGCCTTACAGTTTGTTTTTATTACTCTGTCGACACTATGTAACATTAAATAGATGCGCAAGTTGCTAACAATTATTTTACTAGAGAAAGGCCAGATATTTTGAGAAAATGGATTAATACAGCAGGACAGATACCTCCTTGTCTATTTCCTTTTGAAGCTGCGCTTAAATTCTACCATAGTTGCAAAAGAAAAAAAAAAAAAAAAAAGAAAGAAAAAAAAAAAAAGCGATATGTACATGTTCGAATTATTCTCTACAAAGAAAAACGGTTACATACATCTAAAACACTGCAATACAGAAAGACTAGAAAACTGAAGATGAAGAGCTGATTAATGAAAAGCTATGTTTAGAGACCACTCTTATATATATATCAATCCGAAACCTTTAGAATGTTACGTTCCGGAAGGTCGTAGAACACGAGGCAAGCTGTGTGTGCTAACTATGAAGTGAAAATGTACACGAAGTCCATGAAAAAAACGCATTGAAGGGAACAAAATGTATCTAAGAATTGGAATGGTTGGACACGTATTCCTGGAGTCTTTGCTGAAAACTCTAGTTGGAATTAAGGGACAGACCTGTATTACTCCGTATACGACAGATCGTGTATAACGCAGCGGTTGTGCATAGTAAGGACGACGACCAGCCGTCATACCGTCAAGAACAGTAGCTCACAGCGAAGGTGGGCTATGGAAAGTGAGCACACAGATACACAGAAATCCAACTCATATTTTTATAATTGTCGCACATCTACATAGCACACATAAATAGCTCTATTTATGGGAAGTTACATCAACCTAATAAGCTCACAGAAAGACTATTCTTATTCATGAAGCTGACAAATTTCGCGCAGCACAGATCGCTCCTAGTTGGTACGGAGTGGCGAGTAGGTGCAATTAATGTCCAACCGAGCGGACAGCGGCAGTACTCGCGACTGGATGCGCGCGGCGAGCAAGCGGCCTGTGTTATTAATTGGCGAGGGCGCCGACACGGGGGTCGCGCAAATTATTTATTAGCCGCCGGCAGCGCGGAGACAAACTTGGCCAAGTCACTAACAAGGTGGCCAAGTCTCTCAACTTGCGGCCTGCTCTAACTCAATCTGAGGCTCTAATTAATATTCCACGCCGGCACCTGCCGCGCGCCGGAACACCTTCCGCATTTCTTCTCGTCTCGTCTCGCCGCAAGGCACGCGCCGCCAAAACGAATCACGACCACTTACTCCGTCACACTTGCGCTGTAATATTTTCTTCACTGTCTTAAATCTAGCTTACGACTTCGCTTTTAAAATCTAGCTGCTATTCTGAGCGCTGCTCTGAAGAATTCATACTGGAGGATCACCATTAGTACGTTTTCATTTCGGCCACAATTAATTTGACTCAAAACATCTACCGCGCACTTGACCCACCTAAGCAACCTGTGTCGCTATCTCTTTTCAATTCCAAAATTTCGCCTCATTCCATATACTGGTACCAAAGGAGTGATCAACCCCGTTTCCTGAAATATTTGCCATGATCAAGTCTGGTATGTCCATTCGCCCACAGTAACTTAACCATTTAGAACAGTCTAGGAACAAGTTACCGCGCATTACCAATAGGCCTGCATCCATCGAAACCATTACGCCAACATTGTTTCTACAGTTACGAATATGATTTTCTGTTTCACATTTATTTGTGTGTCCACCCCAAATTATATAAGAAAACTATTTCTGTCTTTTAAGTTCATTACTAATACCCAGTCCGTCAGAGAATTATTTCACATTTTATGTCATTCATCTTACTCATATTGAGCTGATTGAACACGTAGCTTTCTGCTTCTAGGACTACCAATACTAAAATAATACTAAAGCTAGGTGGCTCTGTGGTACAATGCCAGACTAAAGATCGCCGGTGGCTCACCTTTAAATATAAGCGTTTTATCTGTTACTTATCAATTCTCTCATCTCTGGCAATGTTGGTTGATGCGAAAAATGCCGAGTTGCGCCATGGTTCGGAACCCACGTTGAACTGGAAATGTCCGTATTTGCCTGGGTAAGTCAGTTCAAAGGTCGGAGAAAGGAAATGGCATACGACGTCCATCAGGATTGTGGCAGTTTTCAAATCTATTTTCGGATTTACCACCGCTTTACAACAACAACAACGACCACCACCACCACCACCACCACCACCACCACCACCACCAACAACAACAACAACAACAACAACGGTTTTCATTTAGCCGTAATTCCGAGCAGCACATCGTCGAATCACTGAAATTGACAAAAAATATTTTTTTCACGGTAGCTGAATTCTTTACACATGAAATTGAAATCTCAATTCACTAGTAACGCGTATGTGTACAATTTAGTACACAAACGTAAATGCTTGGTCATCAATGATTACTGGTCCCTTTGACTAATTGTAGTATGAAAGAGAACAAATTCCCTTGTTATCAAAGCAGAAAATTCAATGCACATGAAGAGTTATTCAAGGTCGCGAAAAGATCCACACCAGTTATTCAGTTTATGTTAGAAGAACACAATATCTTAGCTGAAAGGCCTCGGAAATGTTTACGGTAATCGTTTCCACAACAGCTGCATACACGAAGAAATTCTTTTATTTCTTGTAACATCGAATTTCATTTCTCTTTGTTCTGAAGAACAGCCTATATAAATAAAAAATGAACCAGAATTTGTCAGAGAGCTCCTGAATCAATTTTGAATAATTCCTTTTATTCTTTCAGGAGTGATGCTTTCAAAAGTCAAGGAGCTACAAGGCGTGGCTCAGGTACAGAAAAGTGCTCCATTCAGTCTGTTCAAAGTTACGCGTGAAAACCGACGTTCGCACAGACCAGTGAGTTTTGGATGTTGCTACTCGCTAAGCTAACCACGGCCACGGGATGAAAGAAAAACCGTCGCCCTCATTACGGCGAACCTAACGAGTAATTAAGACCTAGCGGACAAGCGACCGCTCTACACTCTAAACTAACGACCGCTAATACGATCGAAATCACCACATACGATCCGGCAGGCCGAGTCCCTTTCATTCGGTGCCACAACGAGGAGTTAATATTCATCGCCGGCCATCTCATCACACATTCATTGCCCCCAAGTACGGGGCTAAACACGCGATAATTTATAGGCAGTGACAGCAAAACAGATTACATAATTACGCAAAACACACAGGCCGGGCGCTCTTAATTAATGAATACGGTAATTATTTATCATTGGGGTACTTTTGTGAAGTGACGCACTCGGCAAACGAACGCGGACGCCTGGCGATAAATCGCGCCACGGCTCTGGGCGACGCCGTCGTGTATAGTGGAGTGAGACCGCGGGCGCCCGACGCCTCGGCCTCGCGTCAAATTGGGCGGCAGCGCCGGCGCATGTAAGAAACGCTTAGCAATGCAGAGCAGCCGAGCGGCCTATTCAAATTTGTCATCCCATGTTTATTCATTAAATTAAGTCTTCGGGCGCGCGAGGACAGCCGAGAATGGTTTCGAAGGTGACGTGGGAGGACGGAGCGGATGAAGAGGGCGACGGGTGCGGCTATCGACCGGTGGACAAAGAGATGTCGGCAGTTTGCGCAGCATCGACCGCATCGCAGCAATTACCGGCAGAGGGCGCACCTGCTCATTACGGCGGGCCGTCATTACAACGGCACGTGCGCCGCCGGCCGCCATTAACGCCACTGCCACCTGGCACCCCGCACACTCATTGACAAAACCCGAGACTCGATCCTTTGGAAGGCGACAGCAGATTTCATTCATAATTTAAACTGCTCCAGCTAAGTAATCAGTGCTATCGGTATCAGACAAATCAAATGTTGATTCCCTACTTCTACCATTTCATAAGACTTTTGATGCCGTTCTCAAAAGCGACTTAAAACGAAATTCTATTTTAAAAGCACAGTCTCGATCGCAAGAGATCCGCCTCCTTCCCCGCCGTTTTTCCTCTCCCCCGCGCTCCCCCCCCCCCCCCTTCTCGGGGTCCTGGACCGACAGTTTTAACAGTGCTACGTCAAGTGTTGTGTGCTGTGCTCTAGTGAAGTGTATGTCTTTTAACTGCGTCCACCGCAATCAGACAAGCGTCGCACCGTGTGTTTTAATTAGTGTCTCCGTGTACTCGCCGTCCTGTGTTATTGTCGTCCTACATTGTTTTTTAGGTCACCGTGGGTCATCATTTTTAACTAACTAAATGTAGTTTTAATCATCCGTCTATTGCAATGTACTCCAAACTGTCGCCTTGTCTATGTTATTGTATCTCTGTTGTTTTATCTCCTGTTATGTATTTTAATTCTCAACTCATATGTCTTAATTATTCTCGGCTGAAGAGCAGCCTATAGTGCTGCTGCCAGCCTGCCAGTGTACTGCTGGTATAAAACACAATAAAGGAAAAAAAAAAATCGCAAGAGATTTTTTATTTGACAACCGGCTTGTCTGCTTGTGAGACCATTTTCAGGCCAAGTGCAATGGTATAATATTAAAAAAATAAAGAGGGATACACGGAAGAAATATTACTCTAACAGTAGAATAATGACAAAGTGAAATGTTATACTCGTGGCAGCCGACTGTGAGGGGGTCAAGAACCGTTGGCCGTGGTAATCGACTGCTGAATACAAAATCAACGCTTGAGCTTATATACGGTAAGATCCACCCCCCACATGCGGCATAACAACATTGGGAGCCAATTATGTATTTGTTAATAGATGCTTGTTACCTAATAGGCTGCAGTTACGATGTAAAAATGATTCAATATTCAGAAATAACGTTCGTAAAAATTGGTAACAACGAATAAAGCAACCTACCCCCGTTAATGTCACATTTTGCCGAAAGTATCGTAACTCGTGCTTATTTCTAGCGGCACAACACTGCTATAAAAACGAAAACAGGCGAAAAAAGAAAAATAAAGAAAAAAAAAAACGTAGAAACTTTTCTCTTCGGAAACGAATTGTCCAACTTCTGATGCCTGATAAAACACGTGGACTGTTTAGCTGAGACGGAAGACCTAGTACTAGTTGTGAACTAAGGAATTTACGTAGCTCTCTCCGGGTGGGCGTTCATTTGGTAGCTATGGAGGAGAAGTACGGGCGAGGCTTTTTGTAGTGAAATGCTATCGTGAACTTTTCCTACATGTTTGCCACGTACTCAGGAAGAAAATCATTGCGATCAATAAAACTTTACCTAGCATTTTGATTAACTAAATATAAACAGTACCTATTCAGATTTTCTTAAAACATATTTAAAATGTCTTAATTCCGTATTTTTTTACGAACTTCCCGTAACTCCGTAACAATTACGGACAATCGGTACTAGTTGGCAGCTATGCAGAATTTCTGTGCCGGCCCTGGGTTATGTGCTCCTCAGGGTCTCTGTTGTCGGCGAAAAATCATATTTAAGAGTATGAAGTACTAGAAAAAAAGTAACGGAAAAATAAGTGAAATATTTGCAATGTCACTGTCATTCCATCCAAAATTCAAAAAGAAGAAGTTTGAAACCGGCAGAGTAGTTGCAATAGACTGGTTACACAACTGTGTAGGCCTCTCATTCCAACGCACGCCTTCAGGCAAAAAATAATCATAAATTTCACAATCGCTGGATGTATTGGGGAGAGGCTGGTAAAAGAGGTAATGTTCAATGTCCGAATGTTTTGTAAGCTCAAGGGTCATCAGTCCCTAAACTTACAAACTACTTATGAACTAACTTATACTAAACACAGCACAAACATCTATGCCCGAGGAGGGATTCGAACCCCCCACGGGGAACGGCCTCGCTCATCGTAGCATAGCACCTCGATGCGCTCGGCCGTGAACAGCAAAGGACCCAAGACACTCCCCTGTGGCACACCTGACAACTCTACGTCGGAAGACTTCTCTCCATTGAGAATGACCTGCTGCTTTATGTTATCAAGGAATTCCTCAATCCAAACACACAATTGGTCTGATAGACCATATGCTCTTACTTTGTTCATTAAACGTTTGTGGGTATTGGTGTAATTTCGGACGTTCGCTTTCGTGTAACGGTGTAGGCGCTCCCTCGCGGAAAGCGTCTGACAGAACAAGTAGTCCCCGGCGTTTTATCTGGCAGACTTTTTCGCCGCCGCTGACGAGGCGTATCAAAGGCGCAGCCTCCCAGCGCGCCGCGACAGGCGGCTGTTTTTTGTCCCACCGCAGACGGGGTTTCCTTTTCCTCTCATCCCCGCCACCTAGCGCATCGCCCCTGCACTCCGAGATGACTTTTCCGTCCCCAGCCGGCGAGGGAATATATAAAGAGTGACATCTGTTACGGCGCCCAAATGCCCCGCAATTTATTTGTTTTTGTAGCCGGCGGGGTGTGCGCCCTTGCAGTGGCCGCCACTGTCCGTGTCGCCGCTTTATTGCGGTGCATAAAAGATGCACCGAAAATCCCGTAAGCGGTGCATGACACGCGCTATCGATTTACTCCCCTTTTTTTCGGGCTGTCGCGGCTTACGACGATTAACACACATTGTCGCTATCGCCGGCTCTTTTTCCGTAGTTTTTCGACAAGAGTAATTCCACGCGTTGCTCCTGTTCGTGGGAAAGAGGAGAGTTTTCGAATAAATTCCTGTGAAAAGTGGCCCTTGTTTCATGGTACTGCTATTCGGAGTAGGCTACATGTTCTTATGAACTCATATTGATAAACCGTACATTGAGAAGCTTTTGAAATACGCGCAAACGAAAGAATAATTAAGATTATATCAGTAATTGGGGTAACTAATGAAGAGCTACTGTATGTAAGAGGGGAGAAAAAAATTAATGGTAAAAAATTAATGCAATCCTAAGACAATTTGGGAAGAGAGAGAAGTGGTACAACTTGGGGAGGAGAGAGAGAGAGAGAGAGAGAGAGAGATCTACATCTACATGGGATACTCTGCAAATCACATTTAAGTGCCTGGCAGAGAGAGAGAGAGAGAGAGAGAGAGAGAGAGAGAGAGAGAGAGAGAGAGAGAGAGAGAGAGCGAGAGAGAGAGAGAGAGAGACTGCATCAAACCACCATTAGGGCTGAATACAACAGGATAATTTTTGTTGTAATGTCCTAGATTAATCGTAACGAGAATCTACCTAACAAATTGTGTCATGTAAACATGAAATCGAAAAAGGCTACTGGTAAGATGGCTGATGGTAGCTGGTTCGCTAGAAAACAATGACACTAACTTTCAATCATCTGTGGTCGCTAACAACTTAAGCTAGCACAAAAACACTATTTTGTACATCTCCAGTAATAAATGCGCAAGCTACACAGTTAGCGATAGTTAAGACTTCTGCTTGTTATGGATATAGTGTCGGTTAACCGCAGATACAATTTTGGGCTCCGCTTCACCGTTACTACCTCTTAAGTATTACCAGAACGCACGACGCGAATCTTACCGTTAAGAATTATAATAACAGGAGATAATACTGAATTGTTTTTACATCAGAAACAATGGGTTGGAATTAACATTTCAAGCGGTGTGCGCTGTTTCAGTAATGTGTGTACAGGGCATGTTTGTAAATTACTTGTGTTTCGTAAAAAAGGTCCTACCACGTCGCTGTTAGTTGCTACTTAGAACAACAGCAAACAATATTAAAATGTTTATAATAAAAAACAGCAACCAACCACAAGTATGGATATACCAAACTTGTGGTTGGTAGCTTTTATATTATAAAAATTTTAATACCACAACCACGTTTCTCAGAATGTCAACATTTGACAAAATAGCGCAAACAGTATTATATCCATATTACAACAAAGTATGTCTAACACGAAGTGTATTTTTTTACTTTTAAGTGTATCATTAATTTGCATGACATTCACTTTTATAGTACACACATGCGGGAATTATCACCACTACACGGCCTTACTGATGGGGGATATAGTCACTCATGACCGATTAGCGACCAGACCGTAAATTGTGTCCAGTAATAAATTTTATTTGATAGCAGATTACTGTAATCTGTTTACTCCAGCAAACGATAATATTTGTAAAAAGTGTTACTAGCGGCGATCCATCGCCCTTGTATACATGCTGCACAGTGTCGGCAAAGATATGGCTTTCTTATCAGCGTTTCCTGTTTCCTCGTTTTACTAAACGCAGCCGACTCAAGAGGCCTGAGTTTGTAAAGCATTCCCAGATAAAGTTTTCCGTTGCAGTAATTTAGATTACAAAAGACACGACAGCGCGCTATTAAGCGCCGTAATTGGTGAGTAACGGTTTACACGCTTTTAGTATGCGAACGGCTATATGAATGACGCCAATCATTATATAACCAAACGAGTGTAATAGTTTTATTTAAAATTGTAATATAAAAAACGCAGTGATTAAGTCTGTGCCGAGGGTTTTCAGTAAGTGGCAGTCGATATTTCTGTACGTTATTAATGTCAATTCCTGTCTAATTCTCTTGCATGGTTCTCATCTATGTACGATGGTGGCAGCAGAATATAGCGCATTCCCTTTCCAAAACCGTTTCCATTATCGTAACTCAGCGTTCGTGAGGAAATTCCATAAACCACGTTCAAGAGAGGATGGACTCAATTTTCTGGTAAATTGACCAACATCGATGACAATGTTGTTGGTTTTTAGGGGACTATACAGCTAGGTCATCAGTCCCCTGTTCCTAGCCAAGAGACCACTGTTAAGAGCGAAAAAGCACCGAAAATAAAAACTCACAAAAGTGGCAGGCGGGCAATGAACAAGTCGCTGACAACACAAAACAGGCACACAATACGTAAAACAAAAAGTCAGGAACTCAACTAAAGTGAAGACGCAGAAGATGGCAAGGAGCAGTAGCAATGCAACTGTATTTTTTTTTTCCAGAGACTAATGGTATGTCCAATTGATCTCTAGGAATGAAAAACCACTTACGTGAATTTTTCATTACACTTCCAGTTAGCAGATTAAAAAACGCAAAGAGGGAGCTCTAAGTTCAGCACTATGATGAAATCGAGCTCAGAATAAAAACAGGAAATTGAAATTTTAGTAGCTATACTACAACAATTCAGAGGATTATAACAATACAAACCCTAAAGATTAGAAAGACTGCTGTATCACTTAAAATTCTTGACTTGGCCACGAGTGCTAGCTAACCATAGGGTTATCTCGTTTCTGAGACTTACAGCTATGGCAATAACAATACTTCTGTTCCACATTTATAACTAAATACAGTCAAACTTAGTGACACATACATGAGCAGATACGGATATCCCAACAAGACTAAGAATAATCCCTTAAAAACTGCGGAAGTCTGAAGAATTATTTCTTCCCAATATCATTCTGAAATTAACAGTATAGTGGGTAAAAAGCATTTCTGGAAAATTACTCTATCTTAACAAATTTAAGGCATCATGGTTTATGTCAGAATTACAATACCCTACATTTCCGGACAGAATATTCAGGCAATTTGCAAGTACATTGCAACTAATCCGATGTTGTTTGGGCGGAGAACTTTATTACATATACAGAAACGATCTTTAAACTTTTAAAAGTTTTGAACTTGCGCCTTCCGAAACGGATCTTTAATTCAAAAGTTTAAGCTTAAGGGACTTAACTGCGGGGTCATCAGTCGCTAAATTTACAAACTACTTATGAACTACCTTATACTAAAGACGACACGAACATCAATGCCCGAGGGTGGATTCGAACCCCCGACGGGGAACGGGCTCGCACATCGCAGCATAGCGCCGCGGCGATCTTTGATTCCCCGTCTCTTTTCTACCCCGCAAGCATATGTTGTTTTCCACTCTAACATAAATACTTAAACAGCAATCGACATGACCGTAACGGCATACAGCATGGAGAAAAACCGAAAGCGTTGTCAGATTTACAACACTGTCAGATGAGGCTGTTCATCAACCATGTCAACCTGTCGTATAAAATGCAGTAGTTAAAACGAAATGCGCAAGCGGCAGGAAATACAATAGCTCGAATGTGTTAATCCTGCGCGCCTGACAGTATTGCCTCCCCCCTTCAACTCATATGAGCGACGCGCTGAACTGAAGAATTAAAATATTAGCGGGCCAGATTGTTTTACATATTGAACGCATTAAGGGGCGCAGACTCGGGGAAGTAGCGAGAGGAAGTCCGCGCGCATAAGCCAGGGGCGGGGGGGGGGGGGGATGAATTGTATTTTAGCACAATGCTAGGGGAGCCAAGGGCCGCGGGGGGAACCCCAGGCTCTGCAATGGCGTCTTATTTATGGCACCGTGCCTCCAGCACTCCGCTGCTCAAGCCTCACGCCTCTTCCCACTTCCTCTACACATTTACCATTTCTTCTCTAATTACAATAACCGTAAGAGCTACTGACAGGTATGCACAGTCCTGTGGTTTTGGAAGGTCTGAGCCCAGATCTTACATATAATTCGGAAGAGAGCAGGACCATTTCACAACCGTCGAATGGTTCTCCGCTCTTCTGTTGCTTTTGTAATATTCAATATTTTATTGCAGGTATCTACTGAAACTTACAATCGGGATATCGCTTCCATTAATGACACTGTACGGGCCATCCCGTATCTTTGGAATCATAAAAACTTTTCTTCAGAAGCTTCTAAACTACGATTTATATGCAATATGTAGGCCTATACTGTAAGGGGTATCGATACAGCAGATGCTAGCAACGTGGTTTCAGATCCCTTTGAAACTGCTTAACCAAGATAAAACTGACGTCCTAAATGTAGAACACTATACATAATTTTGCTTTTGATCCTACTGTACGATATGATTATGTGATCAGCAGTTGGTACCTATTGTAAGCCATTGTTAGAAGTTTGAATTGAAGTCAACAATCAAAACCTTGCAGTTCTGGTTTGTATTTGTGACTGGAAAGCTGTGTTACGGTACCAGTACTTAGGAAAATGGCAGAACGCTATCGCATTGCCTACGAAAGGTTTGTGTAATACGTATTATATTTATCTGTAAGTACTAGTGTTGTATCCACGACTGAAAAACAAGAAAATTTATTATATCATGCTATAAAAAACATGTAATATCAACAATGGTCCACAGTATTGATATATTTTGCCGTACTACATATAGAACGTCAGCCATAACGGGGGTTCATTTAGAAAATGGCAGTTTACTGTTATTTCATTTATATAGCGGTTTCAGTCTCGATGAAGCTCTGAGAATACTTGAAAATGATGAAGATAATGATGACATTGTGGATGCCAACAGTCAGATTTCATTGACAGCATTTCCCCCCAAAAATGCTTGTTATGATGTGACTGATGAGGATTCGGGCAGTGAAAATATTGCAGATTTAGATAACTTACCGGGAATTCAATTGAGAACTGAAACCGAAGTAGAACTAGTTATTGAAAGTGAACTTACTGGACGGGAGAGAGCAGGACGAGAAACATTGGGGGCAGGATGAAAATGGCGATACAAAAAGAAAAAAGACGCATGATTGGGAGCACTGTAATCTAAAAGAGTACATGAATAAATGGTCTCAACAACACTACGTTCCAAACAAAGCAAGTCTGTCGCAAATATTCTGGTCATTCTTCGATGATGTTAGTGACACAATTGTCACATTCACAAACCAAATACAATGGACTGGGTGATGTTAGTTCAACTGAAACTAGGTCATTTATCGCAATACTTTTACTTAGCGGTTATACTGAAGTACCGAGGCGGACGTCCCACATATGACACCCTGTTAATCCCATAACAATTTTTAAGTATGAAAATAGTTCTGATAGATTACATCATTCCCATGTAACATATTTCTGTGAGAAATAAAACATTTAAAAAATCTGTCTGATCTGGGTTAATAGTTACAATAATGTTATCATCAGACAGTACAACAATCAAGTAATAAATCTTAGAACGGCCTAAAGACACTGATATAGAACTGAGAAATTACTGTTAATACTTATGCACACAGTCTACGACACATAATAGCGAGAGAACCTGAAGTACCACTAACCGTAAGTAAACGACACTCAATTGGTTTTTAAATAGCGGCCTAATAGCTTAATTGGGTTAGTTTATTCCCCACTAAGTGTTGGGGGAGCTAACGACTGTCCAAACAAGATTTTTTTCCCACCCTCCTTCGCCTCCATTCGCATGTCCACGGGCCGTGCTAAGACGCGGCGACGTCCGAAGTTCGTAATTAAGTCAAATTTTTGAAGGCCCTTTTTCAGAAAGTGGTCGCATCAATTAGCATAACCACCTGTGGCTCGTGCACACTGAACATTGGCGAGTTCCTTGCGTGCGCTTTTATAGACGGTGGCCGCTGGAATTTTTCCTTCGCATCTGATCGCCAAACCAGTCTGGAAATTTGCTCGATTATACTCCACCGGCTACCATCCCAAAGGGGGAAAAATGCACCGCCACCCCAGGAAACAACCAACTCCAAAGCTGTATAAAGAGAAGCAACTGATGACATTTCTCAAACCATCTACATACGACTGCTTGACCGTGGGTAACAGAAAGAAAGACAAAACAATAAGAAAATTATTCAGTGACAACGATGAAATACGGAGTAACCTGAACTCTTGACAACCACTCGCAGATTTTTCAGATGTATTACCTCGGTAGTTTTATACAAGGGACACGTAGTTTTCGGCAGAAAACGCATGAATTATATTTGTACAAATTGCGGGTGCTGTTATAAAAATCTGTGAGGTGCACTGAAGATCTTAAAGTGCAGATATAGCAGTGAAAGAACTTGGCTGAAGATGAAACCGCGGCGGGAAAACATCCGCGCCCGCCTCTATATCAGACTGCTTACCGACGTTTTATCGGCAGACGGAACAGAGTCAGCAAAGGCGCAAACTTGTTGTCGTTCCGTGTCAGCTGCGAGCCCTAGAGCGGTCACTGGAGTGTTCGGCCAATCGGTGTGGCGTGCTCTCTGTCGACATCGACAGTGTATCGACAATCTGAGCTGTCGCGACCTGTCACGTTAGCCGAAGACCGTTCCGTGGCACGATCGATTCTCTCTCCGATCATGTTCTAACCTTGCGTGCGCGTTGTGTACATTTCATTCTCCTATTCCCCACAGCCATTATTTTCGAATGCCTTTGCTTTATCGTTAGCACAGCTTGGTCCTTTGTTGAGCCTCTGTAAACAGACTTACAGGAGTACGTACTCCTACACTTGGCGCAGAAAACACAACATAGGTTCTGACAAGCGTAGCCACAGTACAGAATCAGTCTTCAATCATTGTATTCACAGTGTAATGAATTATATAATTTGTTCAAAATGTTCAAATGTTTGTATAGCTTATGGGACTTAACTACGGGGTCATCAGTCCCTAAGCTTACAAACTACTTATGAACTAACTAAGACTAAGGACGGCACAAATATCCATGCCAGAGGAGGAATTCGAACCCCCGACCGTAGAGGTCGTGCAGACCGTGACTGAAGCGCCTCAGTCCCCTCGGCCACCGCGGCCGGTTATATAATTTGGACGATGGTAATCATTACTTCTGTTGGTGCAAAACAATTCAGTCAGAACAGTAAAAGGTAGAAATGTATATTCTGCAGTGGCTCATCTAAGGATGCTAGTGAGACATTCGTCAGAATTAGGCGACACATGAACGCGTACCAGAGAAGCTGGTAGGAGATTTGAATCCAAAAAATGTAATGATGTTTTAGGCACCTAAGTTCCGTTGCTCTACAGGACTGAGGTTGTATAATGCTTGAAGCCACCGAGTCATTGTGAAAAAATTTCTCTCAGGCGATCCATATTATCTTGGTAACAATGTACGTCTAGGGTGGTAGGGGCAGACACCCAAAGCTGCTGGTGTACATCATTACTTCAGTGTCAGCCAGACGACGTAATGAATGCCCACTACTAGCAATTGTACACACGGGTTGTGAACTAGTGATTCATAGTGAAGTTAATACGTTTCCCCACCCCAAACAGGAGGAGCAGGCAGCTCGGCCGTCAGCGGCTCGCTTCGCCTCGGCTCGTCATCGGGGCGTATCGCCTGTCCAAACGTTTGGCCGCGCGGCGCCGTGAAATGTTTGTATTGGGCGCGGTGTAATTGGCGCGTCTGCCCAGGCGAAGACAGACAGGCGGCACAAAGGCCGCCATTGTGCGCCTCTTTGTGGCACATTAGGGCCTCTCTCCTCTCACAACACTCATTACCGCCGCCCACACAAATAGCCCGAGAGGAGGAGACCGGCGCCTACAATTATTTCAGAAAGAGCAGGCGTCCGGGGATTTATTTCCTGCCACGGCAGAATTATAGTGGAAAAAGCATTCTGAGACCTGTCGTCACAGGGAAGTAAGCTAGTACTGCCCGTGTTCTGATGTGTCTGTTCCAGTTCGTATATTTTTTTCTCATATTTCAACCAGAAAATGCACAAAAGCTCGTGACTTCAGCCGAGGACTGACAGATGATCGCAGAACTGGAAGTTGAAGCAGGATAAACATAAATGTATCGTATTTCGAATAAATATATGAAAAAAAGTATTACTATATGCCTATTTCATTTTGCGTAAAGATACTACTGAGAACAGTGAGTTAGGTAAAATACCTAGAATCAAACACCTGATGAGACCTAAGCCAAAAACAAACCATATGAAAAATGCTCCGGTCGAAGCACTAAAAGGGTAAATACGTTTCTTCATAAAATACTGACGCCGGCCGCGGTGGCCGACGGGACTGAGGCGCTCCAGTCACGGTCTGCAAGGCCACTACGGTCGAGGGTTCGAATCTCCCCTCGGGCATGGATATTTGTACCGTCCTTAGGATTAGCTAGTTCATAAGTAGTTTGTAAGTTTAGGGACTGATGACCCCGTAGTTAAGTCCCATAGACTTTACAAACATTTGAACATTTTTGAAAATACCGACAAAAAAAGGGAACCGCTACCTCGCTCATTGTTCCGTCTTTCTCACAAGTATTGACATAAGAAAACATTCACGCTCTCGCAACAAGGAGAATGCTAAATCCTTTTACCATGTTTGTCGTTGTTTCTATACACAGCCACCGCCAAGGTCTACAAATCTCCCCGTGTCCTTTTTCTCCCACTGTAATTTTTTCCTGAGCGTGTCTCCCAATGTTAGTATTTTCATCTCCTTATCTTTATCTTCTTTACCACTATCTTTTGTGCCAGTTTCACTGTATCTCTACCACTCTCTTTTTACAATTCTTTTTCCCCTCAGAGTCAATGGTGACTGAAGTTAAAAATAGCAGACAATGTCTCCTCTCAACACATCCTCTATGATAGTTTGGTCCGGTTTGTAAACCCTATAAACTAACACGTGGGTGCAGGTGGACCAACAAACCTTTAAAATGGATGATTAGTTCTTAAATTTATATTCCAAGGGATGCGCTGAAATAGCTTCGCTTGCCATTTTGCAACTATTTAATGCTAGGTGCTGTAAAAGTAGTGAGAACCACTGCCAACATCCGAAAACTGGATAACAAGAAACGTGTGCAATTTTATAATTAACAGAAAAACTGCAGCAAACTATTACTTAACACATTTCAGTGAGTGTGGTGCCGTAGGAGTGAATAAAAAGAGTAAGAAGTTGTCTGTATTTACTCACAGAATGAAACAATTCAATTTGACACAGTGGGGTTACGCTACTCCGTAGAACCCACAGCCGTTTCCCCTTCAGTTTGGCGCGGGGTAAGTGAAACGCCCGCTAAGAACCGGTATAGCGTGACGCCAGGGGGCAGGTGCGAGGGGGAACCGGTATCAGTGCGTGCGTGCGTGGCGTGCCCCTCCCCTGCGCGGCTAGCGGCCGGTTGGTGACCGATGACACGCCGGAACCGGGATCGCCACCGGAAGAGCGTCGGCAGGCATCCCGATAAACCGGGGCCCGGGGCCCGGCCCTGCTCAACAACTGCGCCGTCACGTCTTTCAAATCGCCAAGTAGATTGCCCAGGTGGAATTAAACTGACAAAGAAGAACATTATTTACACTATTTTGCCGTCCACACGATGATACTGACCGGGAAATCAGTGCTAAGGCGAGAGACCTAATTATGAACAGCTATCGGAATGAAAATATTTAAGGAAAATCTCCAAAGCACGAATTTCGAAGGAAGGAGAAAATGGTTAGGCGGATAACTACTATTCGCGCAAATTGACAATCCTGGTCTTGGCTGGATGGAGCGAACCGAGATGTATTTTCCCATCATACATGTTAGCTAACTACATCCTTTTCCCAGCTCTGATTTTTATTTCAAAGAAGAAACAGCCACCAGTTGAAGAGTTGCGGACTTACTAACAACCGGTTTAAGGCAATTATTGGTTTGCTTCAAGTGTGCTCTATATGTTCACTCATCGCATCGAGTGCAGAGATAATGCTATATGCAGAGTTCTAGTATAATTTCTGGACTGGATGTTCAGTGTTATCAAAAAATATAGGGCACAATTAATACACCTGAAGAATAGCAATATCTGCCTAAAACAGGTAGTTAATACATCTGCAACCCTGCAACTGGTAACTTTTTCAAAAAATCTATAAACCACAGTTGCTGCCATAGATAAAATATCATTTTTAGTTTGTTGGAAATTTTTGCTGTTCGTCGCTTTGATTAGTCACTGCCTGAAATGTAAAAAATATGAGAGAAGTAATCTACAAAACTGAAATATTTTGGAAATACGAAGCAATAATAGGATATAGAGTAGCTACATTCAAGTGTGTGTTCAACTGCCGCGCGGGAGTAGCCGAGCGCTCTGGAGCGCCACGTTACGGATCGCACTGTCTCTCGCGTCGGGGGTTCGAATCCCCCTTCGGGCATTGATGTTGTCCTTAGGTTAGTTTAACGTAGTTTAACCAGTTCGTAAGTCTAGGGACTGATGACCAACGTATTTTGGTCCCATAAAATTTACACACATTTGAACATTTTTGTGTCTTCAACAAAGAGATTACAAGAAAGATAACTGAATGGAAATCTGAAGTTACGTTGTGTTCAAATGTTTGTTAAGCTTATGGGACTTAACAACGGGGTCATCAGTCCCTAAACTTATAAACTACTTATGAACTAACTTATACTAAAGACTGCACAAACATCCCTGCCCGACGGGGGATTGGAACCACCGACGGGTAACGGCCTCGCGCATCGCAGCATAGCGCCTCAATGCGCTCGGCCACTTCGCCGCGGCTCACGTTGTGTCTTATGGAGAAAATTGTGTGATATCACGAAAATTCGAGAAAAAATGTGGAGGTAATGGAAATTTATTCCCACATGACTGCTGTGCCGTTGGTACTAAAAGTGCCCGACGGAGAGTTGAACGAACCTACTGACACACGGGCGCGCAGTTGCTCCCTGTCTGAGTTTCGAGAGTCCTCCCTTGAGCGTGGTGTGTGTGTGTGTGTGTGTGTGTGTGTGTGTGTGTGTGTGTGTGTGTGTGTGTCTCCATAGGTTAAGTGAAAGTCGTTTGTAAGACTAAAAACTGATAACCTCAGTAGTTAAGTCCCGTAGATTTAGAAATATTTTAATATAAATTTTCTACAATTTACGTTTGCGGTATATCCCATTGTGCCGCGCGCGAATGCCCGCGTGGTCTAAGGCGCCATGCCACGGAATGCGTGGCCGCTCTCGTTCGGAGGCACGGATGTGTGGGGTGTACTTAGCGGAAGTTAGAGTTGTTTGGAAGTGTAGAAACCGAAGACCTCAGCAAATTTCATCCCTTATGTTCAAAAAAATTAACTCGCATCGTGGCCCTCCGCAAACTAGTTACACGTACTAATAACTACTTTGTCACAGGGGGAAGTACTACTATTTTTAAGATTTCAAAATGTAGTAACGTTCTGTACTGTAATTGTGGGTTTTTACCCAGTTTATTAATGTAGCTCTTGCAACGCGTGCAGGAAAGACGTAAGCGAAATAAACTGGAGAGCGGGTACCGCGGCTTACGTTGTGAGGTATTACACGGTTGTGGAGACTTGCCGGCCACGGCTGGTGAGCGCGGCTGCGGCGTGTGATTAGATTCCCGGCGCGCGCGTATAAATACCTCCGGCGCTATTCCTAGACGATATTTCTGTGCCCGCGGCCTCGCCCAGCCTCTCCAGCAAAATGGGCCAGCCGCACACCACAGCCGCACACTTCCTCACAAAAAGGCCATACTGTTCGTGTCGCTTATTGCCATTCTCGGATGCTTGACAAGCATCGTAGATTCGGAAAACGATTGATTTGATGGCCTGTAGCGGCTTAAACGGAATGCGGTACCGTAATCGAACTATGGGCGTTCTCAGATGGATTGAAACAGAATTTCGTTTAGTTCCCCATTTTCAATCTTTTCATCAGTTTTGCATCTAAAAATCGACTTCGGCATTTACTTATTAGTAATTCGTAGCTTACACAGCATTAGCGAACGTTTGTTTTTAGACCCTTGACCGTGCTCTACGACTTGCTATGGGGCCCGAAGTCCCCAGCATTTGGGAGGCTGTAAAAATGTATTTAGAATATTAAATCAGGCACAACGGTCCACTAAACACTCCCACATGGAACGTAGTTAACAATAATTAATGAGACGAAAAATATATTGATAGCAACACATGTATCAACCAGCAATTGAAAATGCTCACACATTGGTGCTGCCAAAATCGTCTACTTACAATCGCAGCACTCACTCAATCTCAGAAATGCACGCCGACATGTGTTACGCTGCGTTGGGAGATATGCCGTGAGGCGCAGGATAACTACACGATCAAGGGGTTAACCACTTATCGGGAATAGGTTCTGTATCCGTTCTCATTCGACATTGCAAATCTATCAATTTAAAGATACGTGTTCTGCAATGAATCAGTGCCTTTTCACTTTCCAGAATACAATCTTCACAGTTATTACAATTCATGACTTCTCCATCAACAGAGTAAGAGGCGGATGGATTTAACAGTTTTTCAAGAAATTCTGATATCTCAGTGGTGTTTGTATATAGCCTGGAAATTTCTTTTAGCACGCTCACAGCAATATCAACACACTTAATGACAAGTAGTATTACTGTAGGCAGTACCTCAGGACGTTAACAAAAATACGATTTTAATGAAATGATGTTGACTTTCACTCATAATATACTATCTAAAAAGGTACTGATCAGTAAATGACAGTACAGAGCCTGAAAATCTTTAAGGTTACATTTCCTATGAAGATTTAAATTTTTGGGTGTAGAGAAGGCTTCATTTACAACTGTATCTTTTTCAGTTTAAATAATTAATTTACTCGACAAAATTACAATACATTCAGAAGGTAAGGATGAAGTACCCCCCCCCCCCTCCCGGTATTTCGAGGGTTAAGTTAGTTGGTTGAAAGTGGTGATATTTTAAGCAATTAACGAATTAAATCCAATACTCTACACAGAAAGTAGGTTTTAATGAATTTTGATATTTGAGAACGGCGCGGAAGTAACGCAACATTGTTTGTTCAAATGTTCAAATATTTGTAAATCTTATCGGACCAAACTGCGTGGTCATCAGTCCGTAGCTTAAACCTAGGTAAACTAACCTAAGGACAACACACACACACCTTTGCCCCATGGAGGACTCGAACCTCCACGGCGAGGAACCGCGCGCTCCGAAGCGAGACGCCTTAGACCGCTCGGATACTCCACCGCGGCAACATTTTGTGCTCCGTAGGAATGGGCAGGACGTGAAGACAGTAAATTACAACCGCCTTTTATCATCTGAAGTAGATCAAGGAGCGCCGATACAGTATCTTGAATTTAGAAGACAAAAATCCGTTTCGCTCAGCGATGAAGTAACGGTAATTGGAGATCTGTTACACTAATCTCTGTCCCTCCTTCGCTCTTCCTCCGCCCTACTACTAAAAGCATGCAGATCACTAGAGTTAAGCGTGTCAGTGCTATCAGCTTAGATTGAATAGCGAGAACGCCAACCTACGTGAAACTGCGGCAGCAGCCACAGTGGCGCGTGTAATGTGACAGAGAGGCTAACTCGCGGAGTGCAGGCACTACACAGCCGCCAACAGACGAGCACTAAGTTCATTAGCGCCTGACGTCACGTCGCGCCGCTCCGTCCCATCTTGCCTTGTCACATAAATCCGAGAGAGTGATAATTATTAAATTTCCATCAGTAGCTGAGAGTATTTAGTGAGGGGAGGGACAGGTATCGATCAACGCGGAGGCGCCGGCGGCAGCAGCGACGGAAGTGGCGGTGGTGGGGGGAGAGTCTGTAGTGGGGCGTCAAGGCGGGAGGGAGGGAGGGGAGGGGAGGCTGAGAGCTCGAGGGGAGCGCCCGGGGGACTTTATTTCCTTGTCCAAACTTCATCGTCTGCTTCCAATTTGTTCTCATTTTTATTCCTTCCTGCGCTCCGCCGAACCGCGAGAGGGGAAACCTTAGCTTACCTTCGCCTCTAAGAAAACTCGACGCCGGCGCTCTTCTTCCGAGCGTAACAAAAGGAAGCACGCCTGCTTATCGCCGGGAACTGGCTGAGCCAGCGCACCACGCCGTTTCGCAACTTGCCGCCGGCTGCGCCGCCACTCGCGGCCGTCCCGCGTCTGCTAGGGGAAGGTCGCGGCTCTTTCATCACTCAGACAGGCGGGGTGGGGGTGGCGCGCACATTCATTTCCAGAACAGTACTCCTCTGACCCACTTCACTGACTTCGTCTATACCTGCAGCCCCCACACGTGCAGCGCATTCTTACCAACACGTCGTAAATCTTGAGTTTACTGGAGTCGCGTACGACACAGCACGAAAGCTGATACTGCGGTAGAAGTTACATAGTGGATCCCTTGTTGGTTATTTCATAGTTTACGGTCCGTATAGTATACAAAACGTATTGGTATTATCGTTGAATGCTCTAAATTTAACTTGAATGTTAACAAAAGCGAAATGAGCGTAATGGAATGTACTGGAATTACATCAGGTAATGTTGTGATTAGATTAGAAAATGAGACGAAAGTGGTAGACGAATTTTGTTACACGGGCAACAGAATTACGATGGGCGAAGTAGAGAGGGTATTAAATCTGTGGGTCCTCGGAGACTTCGCGGTGACTTTCTTAAACAGTGTCTTGTCGGTATACAAGCGCCACGTCGAATAAAATTGAGATACATTCGATGGAAATGTCCGACATCGACGCACCATGTATATTGCTCATATTAAATCTAGACTGGCTATGGAAACAAACGCACTTCTCAAGAACAGAAATTCGTTCGAATATAACATTACGTATCGGCAGGTCTTCTCTGGAATTCATGGTTAATTGAATAACACAGCAGACGGTTGTTACCTGTTAATTTACTTAGATTTTCGTACTAGCAACACTGGGGGTGACGACGTCATCCCCCTGCACATTTCATTTTTATAATAAATATGTAGGACTAAGTTTGTTCAATAATACGTGAACGCTGCCGGCCGCGGTCGCCGAGGGGACCGAGGCGCTCCAGTCACGGTCTGCACGGCCACTACGGTCGGGGGGTTCGACTCCCCCCTTGGGCATGGATATTTGTGCCGTCCTTAGTGTTATCTAGTTCATAAGTAGTTTGTAAGTTTAGGGACTGATGACCCCGTAGTTAAGTCCCATAAGATCTACAAACATTTGAACATTTTTGAACGTGAACGCTGACAAGAATAAGATACGAACCGATCTGTCATCCGCAAATACATTCGTTGACTTCGTCAACTCTAAACCAAATTTGCCACCTTCCAACCTAATCCAGAATTCAAAGGCAGAACCAATATCACATTTTAGGCAATACTGTAGTAACTCACATTCAGGGCTGATTCTGTGATGCATTTTTTCCATCTGCATGCTCAAGTTCCAGGTTTTTATTGCTCACTGCTAAGTGGCTTAGATTCTTAAGTTCGTATCGTATCGTCCAGTTGGAATTAAAAAAAACTGACTTCCGTGAAGTACAGATAAAACCGAGGAAAAACTGCATAAAAATCCTCACTGAAGCGTTTTATTAACTTTTGACTTTTGACTGGGTGATTGGAGAGCATTTTCCTGATTTTATATTCGTTTATTGTGAATACCATAAGTTATGTATACCCCGTATCTGGAACGTGTAATTAAAATAGTCACACTGTATGTCATAACCTCATGTTTCGGTACGTGAGTCTTACTATGTCATACGTATTTGAATAGGTGTTGAGGAGATGAAATACTAGGTGGAATAAAAAATACGTCAATATTTTACCGTCCTATACAATTTTTTTTTCTTTTGCTACAGTGATTACTGCTGGGAGGAGAGGGATATCTGAATCGGCTAATATAGCAAAGTATGTAGCAGCTGTTCAGGGCTAAGAGCCATCCTTGTAGTTTCATAAATATTTTACATCGAAAGAACAACCCGAAATTTAGGTAGGGTTTATAGAAACGCTAGTGGTAAGCTGTAAAAAATAAATCAAAGAAAAAACGAAGACATTGTAATGTGTTTTGTCTATAAAACTAACAAAAATCTTTGAATGCAACTGAATAAGAGGAAGGATGTTATTTTGTGAATAGTAGCATGTAAAATATGGAGATAGAAGTTTCAAAAAGTGCTTTTTGGGGCACATGGCCGCAGTGGTACTAGGAAGGTCAATATGGACGGAACTTACTTCGGCAATATTACTGGTTAGTGGCTCCCGCGGTGGCGAAACACTTCCTTGATACAATTTCTGTTTCGCTTTAGGGCAGAAAGTTTCTGGGGGTGGTCAAGATAAATGGACAGCCTTTAGTACTGGCCAATGAGTTTCCAGGTCTTCCAGAGAGGCGGCAAGTTTGCGGAAAGCGGCGCGAGAAGTTTTTGCGGCCGGGACGAATTGGGCCGGGGCGCTAAGTGGGAGCCGCGGCTGGATCGATGCCACGCGCACGTGCCAATCCGCGCCCGCCTGTTAACACGCCGACGCAATTATTTTAATAGCGCGCTGCCTTCTGTCATTCCTCCCTCAAGTGCCGATACGCAAAGTAATATTAACACACATCCTCAACACCTTTTTTAATGGGAATGGCTTTCGCTTTCATTGAATAAATCATTCTGGGACATTACTCGTTTGGAAGAGGGATCTGATGCGGCGGAATAACCGAGCGCACTAAGGCGCCTTGCAGTCGTGCGCGCGGGTGTTCGCCGTCGGATGTTCGAGTCCTCCCTCGGGCATGGGCATAGGCATGGGTTGTGTGTGTGTGTGTGTGTGTGTGTGTGTGTGTGTGTGTGTGTGTGTGTGTGTGTTTTTATCTTAAGGTAGTTTGTAAGTTTAGCGACCGACAACCACTGGAACAGCAGTATGTTACTGAACATTAAAACAAATCACCATAAAATTTGGGTTTCGTAGCAAAGCAGTAACTTAATGTCAGTGCAACTGCCATAGCATACGAGTTGACCACAACGAGAACATCGGCGTATTTGCAACTTCTCTTCCACGAGTATCACTCATTGGAAACTAACGATCTAAACTACTTTTAGGTATAGAGGATACAGTATTACGGCAGTGCAATCCTAGGGCGAAACCATCTCTTGAATACCGTAATATGTAAAATTTTTAACCATTGGCGGTGTGTAGACTACTTTAACGGTTTAGTAACTGAAAACTACTCCAGCTACTGTGTAGAGGTTTTATATCGTAACTGCCACACACGCATTACAGATATATACTGGTTGTATAAACACGTCCTAAGATAGTTAAGCATGTAGCTTATTTCATGACTAACTTATGTAGTAAATTAAAGAAACTGTTTTTGCCTGATGTGAAATGTGTATCAGAACCGGAGAATATATTGTGTAAATTTCCACTCTTGATACACTAGTACATCCCATTGTATCTTTGGGCATGTGGAATTCTAAGTCTACAATGTGCTTTTAACGTTTTACGTTGTCTCTGTTGTTTCATAGTAATGTGTAGGTATCACATGACAGTTTTCGGAAGCACTTGACTTTAGATCAAAATGAAGACCAAAACGAGTTGTACGCATCAACTGCAGAGGCTTTCAAATGTTGGTTGATCTGTGGAACTTACCAACAGTGCTTATCAGTCCCTAGACTTAGAAACTACTTGACCTAACATGAGGACACACACACACACACACACACACACACACACACACACACACACACAAAGCGCGTGCGTCCAAGGATGAACTCGAACCTCCGGCGGGAAGCAGCCGCGCTCTCTGCACCAACGCAGCTTTAGAGCGCTCGGCCATTCCACCGCGGTGAAGAGGCTTTCCAGTAAGGAACCAAACGGTTGCGGAATCGGCACTCTGAGAAACTAATAATGTGTGGATAGCGCTGAAGAGTCGATCAGCCATTCAGCGAGTGACCGCCGATTGCGCCCCCACCCTGGGGGATGGATCAACAAGCAGGCGGTGTTATTAATCATTATTTGAGGCAACAGCTGAGGCCAGATGCGGCCCGCGCCCCAGTGATTCACGCAATGACGCACGTGCGCGCTCCCCCACCTAATTGACAGGCGCAGCCAACCCTCCGCCTGCGGCCCACATCCGCCTGTTACATCACGCCACGCTGCCGACACCTCGGAATGTAAATACCACACTAACACAATTGGACATTGCCAGAAAATTTATACTGGAAAATGAATTTTGGCCTGTCTCCAACTTTTAACGGGTTGTGTGTGTGTGTGTGTGTGTGTGTGTGTGTGTGTGTGTGTGTCCTTAGCGTAAGTTAGTGTAAGTAGTTAGTTAGTGTAAATCTAGGGACTGATGACCACTGCAACTTACAAACTGCTTATGAACTAACTAATACTAAGGACGGAACAAATATCCATGCCCGAGGGGGCCCCGAGTACTACCTTGTGCATCTGAACAGAATGACATCAGACTGGCACACTGAAGACGGTATCTAGAGGAACTGACGAGGTAGCCACTGCTTCCAAGTATCAGCTGTAGGAGTTGTTGGCCTTTTGGAACGAAGAGAGAGAGAGAGAGAGAGAGAGAGAGAGAGAGAGAGACAGCAGAAATGACAAAGCGCTGCGTGCAATGAGAAGAGCAATCCCATTTCCTTCCGCACAGCTCGGAGAAAATGAGCGGTAGAAATTACCTGGATAATTATTTCTCGCAAACAGAAAAGTACGATTATAGTGGTCGCAAGAAAAGCGGCGTGCAACGGCAGAGGGGTCAATATTTCAGCGCAGCGCGGAGGCCGGAGGTGGCGCGAGCTGCCGCGCGCTGCCATACATCACGGCTGACGTCTTTAATTTAAAATACAAAGGCCAATATCGTTACGCTCTCACAGCTGGGGCGCTGCCGCGACCTGGCAACACCACTGCTCCACTGTTTAATTGCGCGGTAACACACCAGCCACTCATGTCCACAACAAGAAAATCGCTCAACACCGAGCTTTGTAATTCCTCAACACGAATACACAACTGTCAGTAAGGCTTGACAATAGAAAACGTAGCTATCATGCAGACGTGTCGCTGAAATACAGCGGCTATGCAAAGCCGTACAGAAACAATTCAATTCGTTATATTTCACTCCGCACTGCGGCTGGCCACATGAAACGTGTTTCCCTGATCACAAAATATTTCCCATATATTTTATTAAAAAGAAACTAGATTGACATAAAACAATATTAATTGTCTCTTTATGAGCTTCAATTTTCATTATCATCTCTCTGTTTTTAATGTAGTATTAAGTCCACACGAACGCTCATATTAGAAGAGTAAATCGCCACCCTACAGCGGAGTTAGTGTTAACATCACACTTTCTTTCAGATTATAGCTGTGTGTCAGACCGAGACCTAAACGCGGAACCGTTGCCTTTCGTGGGCAAATACTTCACCTAGTGAGCTGCCTACACACGACTGACGAGAGATTAAAGCGGACGTAAAGCTCTACCGGATGCCTCAGGGCGGAGAGCAAAATGTTCAAATGTTTGTATAGCTTATGGGACTTCACTACGGGGTCATCAGTCCATAAACTTACCAACTACTTATGAACTAGTTAAGACTAAGAACGGGATTCGAACCCCCGACTGTAGTGGCCGTGCAGATCGTAACTGGAGCGCCTCAGTCCCCTCGGCCACCGCGGCCGGCCCTTTTCCTTCTTTTTGACTTTTTAGACAGTAGAGAAGCAGCAAAATCTGACTTGCCAATACGCCAGCTGTCAAGCTGTCTTAGAATAATTACAGTATTCTCTCCGGGTGATATGCCTAACTGTTCTAAAACTTTTAGTCTGGAAATGTTTCCATTGTTGCACGTTATCACATCATCTGACACTCCTAGTTGTAAAGTTCTGTAACCAACAAACACATTTTTAGGTATGAGGGTCCACACGATGTTGCTGAAGGCCTCATTTACCCTGATTATGGTGCAGGCTCCTTCTAATCACTTCTTGTGGACAGATCTGTAAGTTTTCCCTGGAATAAACGTTTTGTAAAACTTTACGCCTCATTTTCTCCAAACTATAAATTCTGAAACATTTGCCCCGTTTTCTCAGAAACTATCACAGAAACGTTAATGAATGAAAACACTGCATTACAACTTTGGATTGTTGATTGTACCTATAACTCTGCAGCAATAAAACTAATTATTGGTGTTTTCCAAGAAAAGAAATTAATGCACGGCAATTAAATAAATTAGTATATTATAAATTACAGTACCGTGACGATTTCGGTTCAGTGAGCTGCATAGAGGTCATTTAATTTTCAGAGAAAATTTCAGACACATCTGTCCAATAGTTTCTACGAAAATGGGACATGAATTAGCTTAACACACTGACTGCCAATCACGTCAATTGACGGGATGTCGAAACTTCTGTAGAATGACAATTACGTCATTTGACGTGATCTTCGTTTTCGTAATTTTAAACACAAAATTATGTTTATTGACGGGCTAGACCCACCTTAAATGCCTTACTTGATAAATCTAGTGTCTAAAGCAGCCTATAGATCTCGTAAATTTAGCTTCTAAATCGGCCGACTGGTCGCATCCAAGTATGAAACGGGGCAGGTACGAAGTGGTGCCCGCTCTCTCAGTAGGTAAATGAACGCTCTCTTACGCTGGACGAAATTTTACATGAATTTATTGGTAATGACAGTGAGGACGACAAAATCGACAATTTAGATGATGATCCAGTCTTTGTGCAACAAGAACTAAGTGAAATTATTTCGAGCTTGATGGTTCTTCAACCGATTGTTTTATAAGGGCAGGGAACCTTATTGCTCATTTTAAAGAGCAAACAATTTTTTTTAAATGCCAAAAGGAAGATAAGGAAACCAAGTGCAGCTCGGCTTACTTCTGCAAGCAGAATGCCTGGCATTCAAAGGTATGGAATGGGTTGCATGGCCGGCAGTCAGTGTTAATTTAACATTGTCGGTATAGGGCCTACCGTCTCACCTTAAGACAATCAGCAGGTGAAGAGAGAACGTAGTAACCTTGACACGCCAGTCGCACAACGGCTGTTAGCGCACTGCACGATGATTCAGTGGCTGGCCTGATGAATGGGCGCGCGCGCCTTGCAGATGGTGACGGCCATCGATCCGGGCTGGATCGCGACCTCTGTCCGGCAGCAGCCGCAACCGGTCTCTTACCGCCCCGCCCCCCCCCCCCCCCCTACGCGGGCGATAAGCGCGCCGCGCCCACAGATGAATAAAACATCGCCCCCCAGATTGAACAAGCCCAATTCCGCGTCACGGACACGCCACCTGCCTACCCGTGTTCACGCTGTTTGCGCACTGCTTGCCAAAATACCTGCTTCGGGTTAACGCCATTTCAGCTGTCACTCTCGTTACGGAGAGCCCGCGGTACTGCGTCAGAACACCGTGAAAAAACTAGTCTGGAAGGTGATTCTAAATTGCTAGCACGTGTGGAGGACACTTCATTTGCAAAAGGCAGCTCATAAGTCGAAATGTAACGTGCCACATACTATACATAATTTACTTCATATAGGGTACATCTGATTTCACTACTGGCAAATAGTGAAGAAACAATTTTCTTCAGGTGGATGATCCTTGTGTACATCACTCGTATTACGCCTGCGCTAGGTAGGGCCTGCCTTCTGTAGACGAAAAATAAAAGGAAAATTACACATATTCTGATACGAATTTTTAGCGAGTTTACGCAGCTCATGTAAATTATCCAACTATTCACAAATGTATTTTTGAGTATTGTCTACCCCACTCCCCAGACACATATACACAATTCCATGTCCATTTCAATAGCTATAGGTTCTTCAGAATGTGCTACATTAACGTTTCGAACTGGCAGGTCATATTTAAACATTTCATAGCACTTCACGCTCAGGCGGCATCGTCGCTAACTACTACGCAGGGATCCGGGTTCGATCCCGGCAGCGGATTGGGTGTTGTGTTCCTAGTCATCGTTTTCATCATTATCAACATGGAAGTCGCCGAAGTGGCGTCAAGTAGAAAGACTTGCACTAGGCGGCCGATCACTACCACGCGAGATCTGCCGGCTAAAAATGCCATACGATAATTTAGAAATATTGTCCCGTGGTGTTCTGCACCTGATTTTGATCACATTTCGGGGAAATTTCCATGTAGTACATACCAGATCACTTTGATACATGATTCAGCTGCCGGGAATCATTGTAAGTTTCCTACCAAAATATGTATAGCAAAATAAGTTTCTTTCATTATACACCTCTGGAGGTGTCTTTTCACGAATACGCGAAATACTAATTTAAGAAATTATTTACCTTACCTAACGATAGGATATAACAAATAGGGCTTGAGGACGAATAACTGCATACGTTAATAATGAGGAAATAAAATGCTGAGTCACTCCTACGCCAACGTATGAACAGGTGGTCGCAATTCATTTTAACTTTTAGTAATTACTGCGTTTGCTACCATTAAACAACGGGAAACCAACTACAGGTACAGCAACAGAATGTCTCTCTCTCTCTCTCTCTCTCTCTCTCTCTCTGTCTGTCTGTCTGTCTGTGTGTGTGTGTCACTCAAAACACATACACATACAACACACGTGCTTTTTCGCGAACATGTAATACCTGAAGCTATCCGCACGGCAACGTTAGATGAGTACTGGAAACTTTTCCCTCGCACGTGCGGCACTGTACTTTAAAATGTTACTGCCACTGACTTACTGGAATACCACAAAGCAGCAACAGTGCTGTCTCTTCAATGTATTTGTATGGTACTAGAGAGGAAATAGCGGGTTGTTCCGGCAGCTACGGGAAACACTCAGCTTGTTTTCCAGACAGGTTCGAGTATGTAACACCCTTAGTGCTAAGTTGGCGCAATGTTAAAGAACACCGAATACTATTTTAAAAATTCATTGGGTCGGCAGAGGAAGACAACGTACCGTATCGCTGCGTTTAAAAAATGTGCAAACGAGCGAGAAGGTAGTTACGAGGCGAGAGAAAAGAAAACTAACGAACTCTGAAGAGAATGCCATATTTCTCCTCGCAGCAGCCTCGGCAACACAACGCGACAAGAAGTCGGAGCCGGTGAGTGGTGACTTGTAACGACCGGCGGAAGGGGGGGGGGGGGGGGCAAAGGTGTCCAGAGGCGATCAGATAAATTAGAGGCGATCGCACAATGCGCGCAGCCAGGCCCAATCTGCATCTTTATGAGCGCAATCTGCAGCCCGCATCTTGATAAAGGAACTTGTAGCTGCCGCCTGCGCCTGGATAGCTTTCGCCGCCCCCGTTCCCACGCGCTTCCTGCTGCCGACTTTTCTTCCTTCCGTGCCGCGTGCCGCCTCCAAGCTCCAGTTGGATAGCCTGCGCCTTATCGCTAACCGTCTGTCGCGAGGCTCCATCACTTATACAGGTATCTAAAAAGTCAATGTTTACGTAGCCACTGTGGTTGTGCGTAGGCAACGTCCGTAACACAGGAGTACTAAACGGTGAGGCGCGCGCAGCGTGTTCTACGAAGCTTGTTTTTCGGAATGTTATATGTGGGCAGGAGGTCTAAGTAGGATGGAGGAGGAAAGACTGCCACGAATAGCATTCTCAGGAACCGTAAGAGGCACAAGAAGGCAAGTTACGTCACGAGTAACACGGAAGAATGATACCAACAGGGATGTGATGAGCCTCAGAAAGATTCGACCATCAAAGCAATGCAGAGCATGCTTATGGTTTTCCAGTACAAAATTATAACTAGGAAGAAGTGTAGTGTACAGTTTATGTGTCAATGAAAAAAAAAAAAAAAAAAAAAAAAAAAAAAAAAAAAAAAAAAAAAAAAAAAAAAAAAAAAAGAGAGAGAAAAGAAAATTGCCGAGTGTGTTTCTCTAAAGAAATGTAACATAATTAATGAACTAATTCGATCCATTCTTGAGTGGTCGTCGTCGTCGTCTTTTTGGAGCCGTTACCATATGGGTTTAATATAAAAGATTCACCGAAGTGGCTCACGTTTCGCCACGTTTTTTTTTTTTTTTTTTCAGCAAGCATGGGAGCGTAGTCGTCAACAGAGTGTGTTCCCTTTGCATCTATGAACACGTAGATATTTACAATTCAAATTATGAGAGCGTGTGGTAACGTATTAGTTCCTACCGCATACATTAAAGAAATAAGCAAATAGGGGTACTATAGTTTACGGACAGCCTCACTGACTGTGTTTACTTCCTACAAATGATGGGCGCGAATGTAAAGGACCAAGGAGAAAATCTTGGTGATACAGAAGCAGATAACTGTGGTTGATAAGATTCATTTTTGAATAACATTGACTTCAATGAACTCACCTCATGGCACAGACGTAATAATCAGAAACAAATTATGAAATAAACTGCCCGGCTTGAATTGTTTGTAAGTTTCAATCGGCGCTGATATTTGTTTGGAAATGAAAGATTTTTCCGGACACCTTTAAAAACTATCTGGTTGTGTGAAACTTGTAGGAGCTATCGTTTACATCAAGGCACATAAAAATGTTCAGCGCAGACAGATTCCGCAACCCCAAACACAGTATCTGGAAGTTTTAGTAACAACTGACATTTCTGAAATCTGAAACTCTGTTCCAGTATTACTACTAGTTTTGGAACATCGTTATATGGCAGCAACCTGTTAGCGTTTAACACCACACGTATTTGAAGCTATGGCCATGATTTTTTTTTTAAATCTCGTTTGGCCGAAGTTCTTTGACCGTCCCCGTGTTCGCCACTTTTCCAACCTATTGAATACACTATCGTCTGAACGCCCAAAACGAAGGTTTAGATCACTAACTTTTCTTTACTAATCATATGTGGACAAAGTGACTAAGTATTTTTTTGAGTGGTGTAGCTTACTTGACGAAACAAGTTAGCAGGTTTGTTCTTCCTTTCACATAACAACGCAGGTAAGCATCGATTATGAACTCGATGTATCACTGGAAAGTAAGTTATCGGATAATAATGATTTTTTTTGCTATCTTATCCCTCAGTAAGAAGAATGGCTATCGCTCAGCCGCAGACAGGCAAGCAGGAAAAAGAATCACATCGCACTTCACAGTTTCGGTCTCACCATTCGTCAGGAAGAGCGCGCGCGGACACATTCACAGACGACGACCGCCTCTGATCGCTTCATTTCCAGGAGGGTCGAAGATAAGGTCTTCCCGTTGAGTCGCTTCGTTTCTAGTGGGCTGGAAGACGTGGTGATGTGCGTGTCAGTCGTGCGTCTGTGGTTGTGTGAACGAGTGTGTGCTCTCCCCTCCTGACGAGTGCGGCAGGAAATTTCAAGTTACGCTACTGTCTAACGTCCCTGTCTGCGGCTCAGCGAACGTTTGGAGGCTGAGTAGCAACCTATCATCATTAGGTTTACAACCTGCACTTACCACTGTGATAACAGGTACGTCTCTTATTTCGTCTGTAACGGCTACCATTAGACCAGACGCAGGTGAAGGGTTACACGTGAGAATGGCAGAGAGAAAGGAGAATTAGTGTGCTAGTTCGCTTCATTCGAGGAAACAGCAACAGAGTGGAGTGTGAAGAGAACATCTCAATATCTTATCCTAGGAGTAATTCCCAGTTTAACTTAACCTACGGGCAACACACACACACACACACACACACACACACACACACACACACACACACAGCCTGCTACGGAGGACTAACCTCAGGCGGGAGAGGCCTCGCAGTTAACGTATATATGTATTTATATAACCGTAAATATCATTCAAGCATTGCAAAGCACATGGACCTCTCCTCCGTTCCACGTTGCCTAAAGTTATATAACGTATTATTGTAGACAACAGTTTATTTACTGTGCAGGTCGTGCCTGCAAACAGAAAAATGAAGAGTACCAAGCCAACACACGCTGAAGGGGCCAATGTCACTGATGGAGCCATAGTAAAATCCTACGTTAAGCCCAATTCCCTCCGAGCCATCTTCGCTAGAATATAAGTGACAGGAAAGTCGTAGGCTGACAAAGCAAAACCTCCTTTACCTCGATGAATGTTATCTTCAGCACACTTTTCAAGAAGAAGGCTAAGGTGACGGTTTTAGAGCGCTGCTCGCTATTTCCTTTTGAAGGTGAAGCAGTAGGTGTAGTCCTTGAGGGCACGGAGGCGCGGCGTCGCCTGGCTCGGCTATCGACGCGCCGTGGCGAGTGAGGCAGCGTGCCGAGAAATTGCCGCCCGAGCGCTAATTACAGGGGCAAGGTGTGGGCTGCTGCCCCGTAATCAAAACTCAGCTGAGAGCCACTACGCCTTTAAATAATGTCTACACTAATGTGGTGAACACAGTTCAAATCAATCATAAGCTTTCTCTTTGCTCAGAAGTTTCGAAAATTGGGGAGAATCTATAATTGGCTATACGCCCGTCTTCGTTACGAATCCTATGTTGTAACCAATGCACCACATACCAGTGATTCTACAGCAAATCGACTGGTGCCGTCGTTACATTTATTTATGGGAGGAATTGTGCGTCTACTTTTTTCTGCTCATTTTCGGGAACAACTAAAAACGAGCGGAATTAATGCACCAGCAAATAATTTTCAGAGCTGCACAACTTATTGCCCCCCTCCCCCTCCAATTTTCTTTTCCACACTGCCAAATTAGTGGCAGATTTACAATTATAAAGTCATTGTAATTTCTCAGTCTTGTGAGTTGGTGTCTGTTCCTCTGTTGTTAGTATTCAAAACTGATTTAAAATATAGTCTATTACATAGTCCCGTCTTTTCTGTTTTTATTTATTTTGCATCGGAAAAGGAACCTATGGTACAGGTTTATACCACTAATAAGACAGTATTACTTCTTTGTAATGATAATTAATGACTCCCCCGAAAATCACTCCAGGCCTGTGCCGGAATGGATCTCTAATTACCCCGCTGTCAACGGAACGTTACCCTGATCGTTTCTTCCTCCCCTTACTCCTCTTTCTATTCCCGAATTGCAATTGCTCTACTACGCAATTACGAGGTCAACGGCATAGGATACAGGAGGCAAGGGGGAAACCACCTCGTTAAAGGTGCTGTTATGTAGTGCCGCGGTGGAGTGGCCGAGCGTTCCAAGGCGCCAAGCTACGGAGAGCGTCACTGTTCGACGTCGAGATTCCAGTTCTCCCTCGAGCATGGGTGTATTTGTTGTCCTTAGCGTAAGTTATTTAAGTGGTTTGTAAGCCTAGGGACTGCGGAGCAGAGTAGTTAAGTACCATAGATTTTCAAACATCTGAACATTTGGTTCTCTTAGTCCATCTGAACAAAATCCTTCATAACCGTTCAACAAGCAAGTCAAGTAGGACAGAGATATGGATGATGGCTAGTTAATACTTATCTAAGGGAAGATTTACTGAATTCAGAAAATGAAGATTAAACGTTATAACTATGTGCCGGACAAGGATTCGAAGCTGGAACTTTCGTTGGCAAGCACTGTAACAACAACGCTATCCTGGCCAGCCCTTACAGCTTTACTTCCGCCATTACTTCGTGCCAGGATAGCTCAGTCGGTAGAGCGCTTACCTGCAAAAGGCAAAGATCCGGTTCGATCTCACACAGTTTTAATCTGCCAGGAAGTTTCTTGGTAAGATGCAGAGATAATGTAAGACGTTTGGGTTTAACGTGTCCGCCACAAGTTGCTGACACAGCAAGGTGCGCGCACGTCAGTGAGCTGGAAGTGTGGGTGCGGCTGTGTCCGGAGACGGCCGGCGGCCGTTTGGCATTCAGCAGCGCGGCGCCGAGATAAGCCGCCGACGCGTGCTGAGCCCACCAACTCCGACACTCGTTAACACAGAGCACACAGCCACCCGCAAGTCGTTACGTCAAAAGGCGATACGTAAAGCCCCTCCATCTGCAATACCCCCTCCCCCCCCAAAACCTGCACCTGACAGGCCGACTCAATATTGCACCGCAATAAAAGAACAACAAGATTCGGAAAATAATTCCACACAAAAATTAAGTAAACGATTTTCTCCAGTCGTCTTCTTGTTAACGTGTCCTCATTTGCACACAGCTCTCCGCGCTACTCTATACTAACTGATACGCTACTGAAGTAAATTTAGTTTCTCCCCATTTCCGTTCAGTACCTCATCACTAGTTCCGCTATTTATTTATCTTCATCATTATTCTGTAGTACCGCATTCTGAACACTTTTCCTCTTCTTTGATCATGCACGTTTGAAGTTTCGTAATACCGAGTATTGAGAAATCTCTGTTCTTCGTGTCATTCCCCGAATAAGCTACATTTTATAAGCTCCCTATGTCGGCAATCTGCTATATACTATCTAAACAGAAAACCTCGTCTACTGTACTTCACGGTCCAGATTTGATCTTTTTCTCGTATCATCTCTGATTTAATCCGACGACGATTTATTACTTATAGGGCACAGTTGATGTAAGTAAATAATACAGTTCTTTCTAAGTTCTCAGCTCTCTGACAGACTAGTAGACTTCAATGTTCTAATTTATTGCCGCGGTGGAGTAGCCGAGCGGTCTAAAGCACCTCGCTGCGGAGCGCGCGGTTGCTCGCCGTGGAGGTTCGATTCCTCCCTGGGGCATGGGTGTGTGTGTTTGTCCGTAGGTTAGTTTACCTAGGTTTAAGTAGTTTGTAAGTTACGGACTGATGTCCACGCAGTCTGGTCCGATAGATTTACAGACATTTGAACATTTTTTCTCATTTATTCTCTAGATTTTTCTTTCGCTTTCTATTAGTACTGGTTCATTGTACAAACTGAATAACATCGCAGATAAGCTACCACGCCTATGTTGTTGGAATCACTATTTAACCTATCGTGGAGGTTTTCCATAAATATGTCTTTCCAACCTAAAATTTGTATTCTCTGTAATACTATTACGTAGTAGTAATTATCGAGAACGCCTATGGTTTTAATTTTTATAAATAATTGGCGGACTACGTAAACAGATGACGCGCACCCCGACAGTCCGAAGTATTATTCAACAATCAATTTGCTCACACAGCAAACAAAAAATTGTAAGAAACTCGTCCATGCGCGTACAAAAGCAGGACAATGCACATATTTAACATTCAGTATTTCCTGATCGTTTTGCGATGTCTTTCTCTGTGAGGGAGGGGGCGTAAATAATAGATCTAGTAATTATGAAAGATCATCTTTTCCGTCACTGTTTTATGTTTCTTTTCGAAACAATACTGTCTTCCCGTCGATACTGAAAAGATAGTATTTGCCTTACGCCATTTTACAAAAAGCCTGGAATACAGAAAGTTAATAATGTTTGAAACAATCCTTGCAGATTACCGAGCTAACTATCAAACGTAGAACTATGGAGTGATTGCGAAGTCTAAACGCTGTGCCTACCTGGAACAAAAATGTAGACGCCCATGTCGCGTTCCTCTGTTTACAATTTTCCGACACGAGTTGTTGTTACGTGGCAGGGAACTCTTTAGCATGCAAACAAAGATATCCACTTACTGTAGAAGCGGTATCTCGCAGTCCACGATATATGGCTGACACTGCGATGCGAAGATTATGCACCTGTTGACGTAGCAAACAGCTCGTTCTGTCTCACAACGTACAAGGAAACAATGAGAAAAAAGTCTAATACTTTAAATCAGGCACACTGCCGAACATGTGTAAATTGCTGAAGAAACTGTTGCAATGATTGTGTAGATTTTACGTCCTGACAATTATATTTGTATGATTTTGTAAAATGCTTGTTGAGTGAAAACGGGCCAATAAAATTAATAAAACAACGTCCGTGGTAAACTTGTTATGGTCATCTGCCAAGCTTTTCAGTTCCGTTGTAAGATGGAGCAAAAAATTTCTCAGCGGACTGTCTGTCGGTTCAACAGAGATTTTATTCTGAATTTTGTGATCTTCTGGATGGTAGGCGCAGCTGTCTCAGTCCGTTGTGGCTTTAAATGCTGAACGTAAAATCCAAAGTTGGGCGCCTGGCAGCGCTCTGACAGCAGTGACTAGCGTGCGTGCTACGGCTGCAAAATGTGAAACATCTCTTTCCCTACGGCACTTTTCTGTGTCTGAGAAACACAACATTCACACACTCCCACATGTTGCAGCAGGCCTTTTCCATACGGCGATAATATTTACTCGGTTTGACTGGGCACTGTTTTTATTACAAAAGTTGTGCCAAATGAGCACAATTTCTACCGAATAAGCAAACAGGGTAACAGATTAATGAATAGCAATTCTGCAAAATTTACGCTTAAGCTATCACATACACTAGTCGTTCACATTCTAGACAACGATGTATAAATTTTTCCTCTGTGCACTTCATTTGAGCCGGTTTATTTGATTCACAAAAATGTGACATACTCAAAGACTGGCTAAAGGGAGATTAAAACGGTATCCCAACATAGCGTTGCTCGCAAAATGCGTAGTTTTAAAGGTAGTTTCGAGTAGCAGTTGTATGTTCAAATGTTTGTATAGTCTATTGGAGTTAACTACGGGGTCATCAGTCCCTAAACTTACGAAGTACTTATGAACTAACTAAGACTAACGACGGCACAAATATCCATGTCCGAAGGGGGGATTCGAACCCCCGACTGTAGTGGCCGTGCAGACCGTGACAGGAGCGCCTAAGTCCTCTCGGCCACCGCGGCCGGCTAGCAGTTGTATATAAGATATATTAATAGAAAAAAATAGTATACTCGCAAATTAAGATGGGAGATCTTTTGTAAATCTAACAACTTGTTTCCACTGATTTTTCTACCACATACATATACTCTCTCTGGCCGTTAGAGAGAAGCAAAGTGGTTACGGTAATAAAAATAAAAAAATAAATAAATAAATAAAAAAATAAATAAAAAACATAAAAAATAAAACAACGAAGATTGGATAGCTGACTCAGGAAGGTAACAAAAGAAAAAGAACAGTATTATCACGCTGTACCATTTGTGAGAAGCCGTGGCAAAACGTAGCAGATTCAGTATAGGAATTCGGCTAGCCTGAAACAGCTCGAGTTGACATTAACACCCGCAGCACATGTCAACTTTGCATTAATCAGCGAGACAATTAAAACTGCGGGGTGGTTAACGTCGCGTAACAACATAAGCTGTCGCCGAAGAGACAGCTGGGCAATGAGCTGCGGAGGAAGTAATTTGGCGGACAGAGGGAGGTTTAATCTCGTCTGTCTGGCTATCATGGCCGCGGGCGCCGCAGCGGCGAGGGGCGAAGCCACACGCGAGGGGACGGGACGAGTCTAAACATTTGGGAAGGGCGGCAAAATATTTGTCGCCTCCACACGCCTGGGGCGTGGTCCGGCGCCACGCTGCACCAGGAAGTAGCAACCAAGTTGAAAAACCGCACGTAAGTGAAAACTGTACAGCAATTACACAGGGCATGTGTAACTTTCCACTCCCTTACATGTTTACTTTCGGAGCTGTACTCGTCATACTCTCCCGCCCTAGTCTCTCGTATATCCACAAAAATAACAAATCAATAATTAGCATTAACAAGTGCGCTAACCAACCACAGTGTTCGGCTTGTAGTACAGAATACCACAGACAAGGATCACAAAACATCTTGTTCAGCAGAATACGACTAAGATTCATTTCACAATTTCAAACATCGCAAATTCTCCATCACCTATCACGGGTTATCTTAAATCCTTATTCGATGACGTAATAAGAAGCTGTAACTCTGCTTCCGTCAAGCTATGCCACGACAGCTATACATTCGATAGTTCACCGACCGAAAATTGCCGCGAACAACTGTGAAATGATACACGTACAATATAGAAGACGTAGACACAATGAACACCGTTTTTAGCCTGGAACAGCCGCGGAGGATTACCCGTGCGCACTGGGGCGCCGTGCTGCGGAGCGCGCGGCTGTTAGCCGTCGGGGGTTCCAGTCCGCCCTCCCCCCCTCCCCCCGGACACGGGTGTTTGTGTTGTCCTTAGATTAGTTTACCTTCGTATACGTAGTTTGTAAGCTAAGAACTGATAACCCAGCAGTCGAGTCCGATAGAGTTACAAACATTTGTAGTTTGGAACGTAAACACGTTACGCAATTGCGAAAAGATTAAAATGTTGCTTTCAACCGCTGTTCCTTACGTCCTAACAGATGTTAGCAGCAAGTTTCATTGTCCTATAATCATTCGCTTTGCCAGAGAACCCACTCGAGTGGCGGATATTTTAACGAAGATACAGATGCCTAAATTGTTCCAGCGTCACACAGGACAAATGGATGGTACAAAAGGGGTACTTAGCAAACAATGATTTCATAAGGCAAAAGAATCCGCGGAAGAATTTTCTTCGGGGATGTATAAAGACGCTACAAAGTAATTTGCCCACAGACGAATAATACTGACTGTGGTAAGCTGCGCGGGAATAGCCGAGCGGTCTAGAGCGCCACGTTACGGATCGCGCGGCCTCCCGCATCGGAGGTTCGAATCCTCCCTCAGGCATTGATGTGTGTGTTGTCCTTAGGTTAGTATAGCTTAGTTTTACAAACTACGTAGACTAGGGACTTCTGACGAACGTAGTTTGGTCCCATAGGATTACAAACGTTTTTTGACTGTGGTAAACAAAAGAAGGATATCCAAGTGTGTATAGGCACACAACACAACTGGCGTGACATATGTGCACATTCCGTACATCTGCTACTTAACCAATGCAACGTCCTTCCGACAAATACGCATTCCTAAAGGGCGCTTCATTGGGTGAATTGTGGAGCAACGGACACTGCAGATTGTGTTTCAAATAAAAATGTTCAAATGTTTGTATAGCTTATGGGACTTAACTACGGGGCCATCAGTCCCTAAACTTACAAACTACTTATGAACTAGCTAATACTAAGGAAGGCACAAATACCCATGCCCGAGGGGGATTCGAACCCCCGACCGTAGTGACCGTGCAGACCGTGACTGGAGCACCTCAGTCCCCGGCTGTTTCAAATCAATGTAACCTCGCCCTGCGCGAGAATCAGATGCTGTACGAGCACTATAGAGCAAACTAAGTGTGGCATCTGGTCACTAGGACCAGTCCGGGATAGCCTCAAGTTAAGACGATAGCTCGCTAAAAGCGGTAATTCGGGTTCGAATTCCAGACCAGCACAAATTTTCATATTCCACCAACAACGTGTACAACTGACGTTAAATCATATGCGAAATTTCGAATACGTTTCTTATACACTATACCAACAATTGAAAGTATTAAAATGCCAAGATAGCAATTCATTTTTCGACGACCGGTTTCGATACACGTAGGGTACCATCACCTGGTCACTGAAGAAAGGGAGGTACATTCAATTACAATTATGTGAAATACATTAATATCAAATACAGCAGTAATGTAACATATTTACATACAAAACTCATACCTTGTGTCTTACGCTTTCCATTTCGTGAAGGCGCACGACATTATAATGGTACGTCAATCATAAATCCCGTCCTACCATGGAAAAATACTAAGTCACAGCGGTAGGCTTCCTAACGTCCGGCTGGGAAAGTGCTCTGCGCTCTTGCGCAACGCGAATACGCAAGCAGTACCGACAACCAGGGAGTAAATATTGACAATGCCAGATGTAGCATTGCACCGGCTGAACTGCCTAAACTTACCCTGACGCGAGGGTAGTACTTCACTTAGTCGGACTGTGTTAAGTCTTGCCTCGTAGCAGAGCCTTAAGTGGTAGAACCAAAGAGATAATTTCCGAGATTGACGCACCTTTCCAAAAGGCCAGCAGAGTCGGCCAAGCCATTCCGAAACGCTAACGTTAAGCACTGCATTTTCCGAGAAACTCGCCAGCCGCGACAGATCATGGGCTAGGCGAAGGAACTGCAGCTGCCACTCTGCTTTTGGTAGCGCCGAGTTAATTGGCTCGTGACAAATATTTTAATGACTATTACGGCCTGCCGTGTCCGTGACTGGCATATCGATTCCCACCACGCATAATTACGCCAGCGCACTCAAAAGCCGGCAGCCGCTACTGTATCGCACGCTATAATAACTCCGAGAGGGCACGATGTAATCAATGACTTTTAACACCCGCATTTAATCAAACACGTTCCGCGCCCACAAAACACATCAAGTACGTCGTGTCCAACACACTTCGCTGAAACGCTGCAACGAAACAGGAGAATCAGAAACTCATTACAAAGTCGAATAACACTTTCTTTTTCTATTATGGCTATCCTAGACGTTCAGCTTTCGTGGTGAGACGACAGCAGCAGTCAGATTTCTGCTTCATAAACAGAGTCGCTATAATTATCCTCTGATCAGTCAAAAACCTGTTAAGGTAAATAACTGGAAACAGGTTTGCACACTAACGCTGAATAAATAGCGTGTAAGCCGGCTCGGGAAGTGGAGACAACTTGCAACGCAGAAGCTGTGGAGTGAACACTAAACAGCTTGTGCCAATTAATTAAACTCATCTCTGCCGTCAAAAGCTCTATTTCAGAATAATCCTGCGTTCTTTGCACAGGACGCGACAAAGAAAAAGCAGTTCTCGGCGGTACAGAGGGGGGAGAGAGAGAGAGAGAGAGAGAGAGAGAGAGAGAGAGAGAGAGAGAGAGAGAGAGAGCAGCATAAAACTAAAGAAACCAAAAAAGGCATCAAAGAGAAAATTTTTCCAGGCTGTATTCATATCACACACAAAATTTTCATGCAGAAATTGTCTCACAGAAACGAGAAAAAAATTACCTTGATGAGCAATAGCATTGTCACGCGAGTGAGCAAGTTAATGTGTTACATTTCACACACTTTAACGTGTATGCAAAACAATAGAAAAACAGATTAATGGATACATGGCACATGGTGGTATTATCTAAAGGCTATGCGGAAACAGAAAAACCATGTACCGGGCTCTGTTACATCTGGTTCCTCACTAGTTTTTACCTCGACATCCTGTGTTCGCCTGCTTGTCGCTGCCAACGGTGTCCGCGAAACAGACACACCGCACCTGTTTTTCTGTTGTGAAAGTCCCGCCCGTCGCAAATTTTAACAACTTGTCCACGTCAATTGCCCTTGGTTACGAGATATTTCATACGCTATATACCACCGAGTATCACCACAGCTGAGTGCTGTTAAACAAGCCATATCCGACAGGTAACCGCGAAGTTTAATGCTCAACTGTTTACTGAATTACTGGCTGACGCGGCTACAATTAACTGGATTACACCGATTCGCGGGAGGAAATCCAAATAGATAACCGCGACATTCAAAATAATGAATACTGAGGAACCAGAAAAACTATTTATATCGACTGCTGTGGATTGCATATAAAACTTTTTATGCGGGTTTGGCTTCACTTCTATTCTCTGTGACAGTTTTCTAATACCATTCCCTGGAATGTGTAAGCAACATTGGGAGTCCGATATGAAGTGCCCTCTGATAATTTTCCGACGGATATAAAAATTTTACGGAAGTAAAAAGAATAACAGCTTGCACTTTTCGCAAACGAGTCCCTCAAGTGTGTGGTTGAAGCACAAGAACCTATAGAAATACGCCGTGAGCCTCAACGTTCACCTCCGACAAATTTGTAAGTACTTATCACAGGATACCTTCGTGTGATGAAGAAAAGAGAAAACTTCATCGGAACACACTACAAATGAACGAAGAAATAACAACCTAAAGAATGTCGCTTCTACATAAAATATTCCCAGGCACGAGACTGTTCTACGTTATATTTCCTGTCGAGCTTTGACGTATACTTTCCTTCGCAAGCAGCACATAATATATCAAAGTGCGAAGTCAAAATTATTCGATGGTGGGTCTCTCGCTGCATGGCACAAGTAGTTCAAATGTTTGTAAAGCTTATGCGACTTTACTAAGGGGTCATCAGTCCCTAAATTTACCAACTACTTATACACTAGCTTATCCTAAGGACGGCACAGATATCCATGCCCGAAGTGGCACACGTAGTCAACACTCTGCCACAGCGTAGAAGATTGTGAACCCCCATAAAACGCACTTCCACTATCCACATTTGGACCTTCGGTGTTTTCTCAAAACAAATAAATAATCATAGCTGAAACATTTTGTTTGTAACAGCCCAAATACTAAAATGACTAGTGACAGACGTATAATGACAAGTTGGTAACAAAAAGGTATTAATGGTTTAATTCTCGTGTAGGTGTGGTTCACGAATGATCTGCTGTCGTCTGGAATACAAATGCCAGCTGGTTTACTAGAGGAAAGTAGCAGAACACACAACAGATCAGGTCGATCAAGCAATCACAGGCACATTAGCTACGGGACGAGGGAAAATTGAAGGGTGCTAGTGCATGTCGCGATCAGAGACAACGCATGTTTAATTCCAGAAGCAAACAGACGCCAGCCAGCCGCGTCACGCAAGCCAGGCCGGCACGCGCCCTGCGACAGGAGGCAGCGCCGCCCCGCTCCCAGGCATCTCCACTAACGTAGCCAAATTAACACCACAGCGGCTCCGGTCGATTCCTTGCAAGTAGTCCGCACGCGAGCCCGACAGCGATCTCTAGCGGCGACCTGCGTGCAACCACGGAACCGTCTCTGTATACAGGCACAGTTGCTCGCCACCGTATCTATACAGCTTCATATTTACTCATATATTCCCTGAGAACACACTGATTTACGACGCTACCAACCATCAACTGTACAAGGAAGTAAAAAAGGAAAATTAGGATTTAACGGTAGCTGACAAAGCGATCAGTTGAGATTGACCACGAACTTCCCCTGACATTAGTGCCATTGAGTCCACTGTCCGCTTGGTATTAGCAAACGTGTGCGCACCTATAGAATGTAGTTGTCTCACTTTGGTTATGCCGCTTCTCTTATGCTACAAGTAATTACCGCAACAACATGACACAACAACAAAGAAACAGTACTATCACGGCGTCTACGGGGTCTTGAGGCAGGTACAAATGGTATTCGGCGGTAACAGAACACACGCAGACAATGCAGACACGATTCTGAAATACATACTCGCAATGATGCTTATAATGTGACAACGACTTACAGCACGGCATGTACACATTTTCGAGAGATTTTAAAAATACATGTCTATGTAACTTAAGTCGTAACTGCATAAATCCCGACGGATTTAGTGTAAATAAAGTAATTTGTAAATCTAGGGACTGATGACATTAGCAGTTTGGTCCAATAGGTTTACAAACATTTGAATCGTATGAACGGGAATAGTCTCGGAACAACTATCAGCAACGTAAAAATATATTCATAAAAAAGGTTTTTAATTGTTGACTTAGCGAAAGCCTTTTGTCTAATATTTTAGTTTAAATCATGCGACACCGAAGCAATTTCGAAGGTAATGTCTTTACACTATCTTAGCTAAACATTATTAATAATATAAATTGTTTTTATAAGAAGATTTTAAGCCGTATTATTATTCGAACAATTCAGTGTAATGAATGTTATTACTAACAACAATATCAGATTGCAGCTACTACAAATATATTCCACCGTTTTTGAAATCTTTGCATAGTCGTATTTTCAAAACAGTTTCAGCTGAAATTTTGAAATTCAGTATTTTTCTAGTTTCAATCCCTACACTGAGTGTACCAAACTTTATTAATATCTTAAAGGGTGTGATGAATTTGACATGGAATTGCTCATTAACAAGAATACTGCATTGCTCGTAATATGAATATATTACTCATATACGTTCGTTATCGCAAATATTTTGAACCATTCAACTCGAAAAAGTAACATACTGTGTATATAACATAGGTTAAAAAATCAGTAAAATAAACGTGAATTTTCAATTTCAGCATGGCTACATGACCGAAGCTATGAAAGTTATTTCCTAATTTTGTTAATAGCAGTAATAGTGTAAGAAACTAAGCGAACTACAAAGGTTGCAAAAGGTATAACACAATGTATTTTTTTACACCTTTGAGACAATGCTGCACTTTTTTGCGAATAACATGACAAGGTTTGACCTTGTCTATCGTGGTTTCCAAACATTACATTGCGATATGTTCTCGAAGTGCGTGAGCATCGGATGTCCCGGAAACCTCACTATTTGATAACAGGTTTTTGTGAAGCCATTAATAACATCATATCATCGATTTGTATGAAAAGATGCACTGTTTGTCGCGGGCTCCACGGCTATAATCATTCCGTTAATAGTCATTAGCGTCTAAAACATCCTTTTCATATAAAAGGATACATTCACGTGTCGGCAACATCCATTGTAATAAAGGCGACATGGGCCTCCTCCACTTTCGGTGTGTTGCGCATGCTCCGAACAGGCCCATTCACACAACACACACACACACACACACACACACACACACACACAAAGACGAAACCAACGTCAGACTTGTTTCACGCAAGTGATTGCAACGCATTTCGCCCGTGTTCTCAAGTGCTATCATCGCGGCTGGGAGAGAACCACCCACTAAACGTTCCTCGCTATTTGTACAGAATTACACAGAAAACAGCGGTCGGTGGAAGCTGCAAAGTGAAACCGCTGAGAAACGGAGTCCTTTTGTTGCCCCCGAGCTTGGGACTTTAATGTTTGAAACGTCTCTCTAAATCTTGCACGGCGGCGGTAGAGAAATAAATTAGCTTAATTCGAAAATGACAGAAGAATTTAAAAAAGGGAACCGAGGAGAAAGCGGCAGGTTCCAGCGGCGACGGGCAGTTACTGTAGAAGAGCGGCAGCGAGTGTACTCATTGTGGCAACTAGTATGCATGAGGCGCGCCGACGGCTTGCCGCGCTAGCTGCGACTGCTGCGGGGAAGGGAAGGGTCTGCGTGGCGGAGGGGGGGGGAGCGGCATCTGCGCCCTCGGGCTCTCCGCTACTACCCGCGCCGCCGACATCCGCCTGCAGACATTCGCTGCTTCCGGAAGTTGCCTCGCCCCTTGCACAATAAAATTCTGCTCTGCACAGTGCTTACACGTGCGGCAGTATGCAAAACGCAATGCAACCGGTCATAATAGCAATTCCAAGCTGTCAACTTTTCTTTGTTTAAAGAAACACCGATATTTTATTATCCTTTGCGAATGAACTCTCGGCAAATTCGTACCTCGCCTTCGTTATTTCTTTCTAAACGAGGAGTACAGATAGGAATATACTAGGAAAGACGGTAATTTTATTACGGGTTTTTGGCGTCCAGGAGTAAATATTTGCTACTTGTAGGTTGCGTCGATCCACACGGTGCAAAAATACCTACTGTAACTAATTTCCGGGGTTCTGTATCAATGGTGGAGACGCAGAAATGGATTTGGTGCAAAGAATGAACAAGAAATGAGTGAAAGGAACACAGAACTATGATGCGTATCGCATACCAGAGCATTGTCTTTCGCATTACTACTTTTCCTCAGGCGTACACAGTGCTTTTTCTTACTCCTTGAGGACGAAAAATGAAAGTCACACATTTTTGCTTCGACGGTCTGTTTAAACGTTATCTGACTACGAGTAAATCCGTGCGTCAATGGAAAGTTTCAGTTAATAGCGCCTTTTTCATTCGACAAAGTTATAATAATTATTTCGTACATTACGTCTGCATGCTACTTAAATATCTAACCAGGTAATACGGCATTGCTACGTTCAATGTGTAAAATCCGAACTCCAGAAATTAATCGGCCAGTCCAAATCACTGACATGTCCGGCACATTATTTAGAAACGTTGTCGGTGTACTCATACGCTCACGAAATACCATTTAGATCAATAACGACAGTATGACTAGTTTTAAATAATGAAATAGACAACTATTTTCCTTTCGATTCGAGTCCTTTTCTTTGCACAGGCTTGCTGGTTGTACTAATTACTCTTTCAGATACTATGCGAATAAAAAGAAGAAACGGAGGCAGGAAGGAAGAGTAGGGTTCAACACCACGTCGACATCGTGGTCATTAGAGACCAAGCACACGCTAGGATGGTTTATACTAGGGACGGGGAAGGAAAGCGGCTGCGCTCTTTCAAAGGGAAGCATTCCAGCATTTGCTGGAGCGATTTACGGAAATCACGGAAAACCTAAATCAGGATGGCCAGAGCGCCGTCCTCCCGAATACGAGTCCAGTGTTACACAAACCACTGGGGCCACCTCACTCGGTATAACGGAATAAAAACTGAGGTGATCGTGGGCATACGCCTCTCCCCTTCTATCTGTAAATCTTCGGCAATTTCACATCGACATTAGAGATGAACTCTGTATTCAGAACCGGGACATATGTTTACTCTGAAGTTTATCAGAAAACAATTCTTTAATGCTAAAAAATTCTCTGGTAACTTCTTTCCTATCGCGGTTTATGATACAGTCTTGGCGGCCGTTCCCGCCGGAGGTTCGGCTTGTGTTGTGCTTAATTTAAGTCAGTTTAAGTAGTTTGTAAGTCTAGGGACTGATGACCATAGCCGTTTGGTCCAATGGATTTACAAACGTTCCAACATTTCGATTTAGTACCTTCCTAATTAGCGTTCTGTTTAGCATTTTAATTGGCAAGCTGAATTACTGTCCTTTTAGAAAGTTACCTCACATACTACAGAAACGTTGACGACTAGTTACATGCAGTTTGAATACTAACATTGAAACACTGGATGCTATGGTAGTTGACAATTTATAGCATTCTAACCATTAACTAACGGCAATGAAATCTGTATGACAATGACGTCCTGGAGGATTGAAAGGCTGACGTGTTAATTTGTTCCTACATTGTTTCACTGGAACGATACCGCAAGGCTTCAAGCTGTCATGCGTTTCTTTCCTTCGGAGTCAGCTGTGTATTACAAAATGGGCTTTAAATCCGAAACCCAGGCCGTACAAAAATAAAGCAAACAACTCTTTTGTTTAATACAACAGTTCTGTTTCGTTAATACAATACACAATATTCACGAAGAACCCGAAGTTTGAACAAAACAAGTCATTAACAAAAATGTATTCATCAAGCATCCTGAGAATCACATATCGTAAATGCCGCAATAGGAAGTGTTTTTCACTACTGTAAGACCGAACAGTACTACAATCACCCACAACTTTGTTGCCTCGGTGTTTAATGTATACAGAGGAAGATTGATATTAGCTGCTGATACAAGACTTCATAACAAAGGTGTTTAATGACTGACAGTGGCCAAGATGACACAGCAGAATAGCTGTAGAAACGTACAACTGCTGGACACTGATTTCTTCTTTAATGGCGATCTTAATTACAACACAAGCAGCTGTTCCTCACAGCAACAAGTTGCAAAAAACCACGCGAGTGTGTGCGAAGTTCAAACGTGGACGGCTGTGACAGACGAAGAATGCTTTCTTCAACTGCACGTGCCCTTCAACTATAATAGCTATGACGTTGAGGTGTCATTTGTCAGCCGAACGCGACTGCGACACGGAAAGGAACGGGTGGACGCGATTTGCAACAGTCGCTAAGTGGCAGTGCCACTCCATCTGGGTGTCAACGCTTCCGCCGTGTCGGCGCGTTTACACGCCAGCGTGAAACAAAACGAAATTAGGAGTGAGTGGCAAGTGTTTATCGATGGGCAGGGGTGCGTGCGGCGTGCAAGTGGGTCAGGCGCAGGAGAGCTCCCCTGTTTTTGCGGCTGACGAGGGTCCCGCCCGTAAAAACAGTCCGCCTGTGCGCCGCGCCACGCGTGCCGCACTTGACAACTGACCGGCCGCGCCAATTAACTAGTGTTACCAGATACCAACTGTGCACCACTGTCATTTCCCATGTTCAGCATTCTGTAGGTAGTGGATACGTCTCGTCAGCAGATGGTAACTAACCGGCAAGTAAAACTGCAAACTATGACTCGTCTGTTTCCTTAGTGTACAGTCGAAATGTTTATGTTGTGTCGTTACTGTCCCCATGAAAACGGAAGTGTTTTCTATAGCGTCAAAATTTATCATTAGTATTTAATTTATTAATGCTGGATAGTAAGGGCTTTTGAGCTCTCTCATTCGTATATGCCGGTCTACTAGAAGAACTCTACCAATCTCACAACAATTACCCATATTTTATTCAAAGTGAAAGGGTGTGCTCTCTGTCAACTAAAGAGAAACCAACCAGTAGTACGCCTGCTGCAGTTTTCCTGATTGTCAATCCTGTCTTTCTAAAGAATATGGGAGGAGAAATTACTTCAAAACTGAACATTTGTAAGAAATCGTACACCAAGCCGTAGGAGAATTTCATTAAATGCTACTAGTTTTTCACACTATGTGTGTACACTCTGCAGCAATCTGTTACAGATTGGTGTTATTTATAATACAATAAACTTTTCTGATATTTGATGTTTCCTTTCACTTCACTGTTATGCAGTGTTACAGACACTAATTTTTCCGGTTGTTATTTATTCGAGTTTATGTTGCACAACTTACCTTACGTACTTGCGGCCGCTTCAGGATATTTGGACGATAGTGGTTTAATGGTTATCTGGCTTGAACTAGCAAGTAGTGTACTTGCGGAAGCCTCAAACGGAGTATACATTTTAACTCGCTCCAACAAACGACTATTGCCGACAATGGCAGACCTATCAAAGCAACTGAATGGCACAAAGGCAACACAGGGTGTATCGTATGCGGGGAAAATTTTTTTTTTAAATTGTCAATAATTAACTCTTGTAAAAATTTGGAAAATCTACTGTATGTTCTTACAAGCATGTATAGTTTAGCGCAAGTATCAGCAAATTTCTTTACTGTGATCAAAACAATACGAGCCAAACGGGGTTGGAACACTTGCGCGGAGTGACAGTTGCGCGGAGTGACACTTGCGCGGAACCCGGGACCCTTGGGGCGGCTAATGGCTTTTCCTGGGTACAGGCACACCAAGAAGTCTAGCACTGCTGTTGTCAAGTTTCCACACTGTCAACGTAAAACGAAACTCAGTGAAATTGCACAACTCTTTCAAAGCTGAAGAGCAATATAGTAACTTGTTCTAACTACATATGAATTCGTTGAGTGTTCCTCCTGAAAACAAAAAGGTATTTTAACAGTGATAATGTTTGGAGAGTTTTTAAGACATTCTTTGCTACTACAAGACGATGACTTTCCACAGTCATACCTTCTAAAACATATTATTCAGAACACTAAGCATATCAAGACACCTGCGCAAACAATAAATATATTAGGCATCCTGCACAGATACGCTGATGTAATTGACCGCTATGTAGTTAACCCCACTATCACGCAACTTCCATCTCTTTAAAAATAGCTACTATGCTTTTTAATAGGAGATGCAACCTTAAACCTTCAATTAAAAACGTTAATATTAAGTCAATGAGTATTTTACATACTTGAAGTGTTTATTCGTAGACCCCAAAACGATTTGGCTGTATTCGAATTAGAAATACATCTAAGAAATGTCTGAAATACGGAATGTGTAAGGGAATGTCACACGCCGAGAAATGCTAAAGATAAATTCTATTTTCCATCACCGTCATATAGAACCGTTTTTACTCCGAACTTGGCATAAACCAACAGGGAGAAACAAGTTGCAAGACTTCCAGGAAAAATGAAGCTAAATTGACAGTCAATAGTTGTTTATAAATTACATTGCCTGTTAACTGTATAAATATAAATTACGGAATACGCGGGACTCCTGTTCAGTACAGTCAAAAAGGTCTAGGGTAATAGACAGTGGTTTACAATCAGATATCCGTATCACTCTCCCCTCAAGAAGTCTGTGTGAAGATTTATATTCAGAACATTCAAGAAAAAGGTGTTGAAACTACAAGAAGCAGCTCAGGAAGGGAATACGTTATGGTGCCCGTAAATTTGAATGGCTGTATCTCTTGAAGTAACATTCATTTTTTGATAAAATGTTAAAATCCAATATACCAGAATTTTGTTTTTCTAAACTCAGTGCCAACTTTTTTTGTCGACATTTTTGCAGGAAGTAGTCTTGATGTGATTTCATACTTCTATGCATTAATATTATCAAACATGTAATTTGTGTCACAAATTGCGCGGCCGGTCCGGTCGGATGTTGGAGTCCTTCCTCGGACATGGGTATGTTTGTTTGTACTTTGCCTATGTTATTTTAAGTAAGATTAAGTAGTGTAAGTCTGCGACCGATGACCTAAGTAGTTTGGCCGCATAAGACTACACATATACACGTAATTTATTTATTTCATCACCACATTTAAGTACTAATAATTAAAGAAACTTAAATGTAGAAATTTGAAATAAACACTGAAAACAAATGATTGGTATTTCTCATAAAATGAATGCACACAACGGTTGAATTATGTCTTGTGAATGTACCTACAAAATCTGCCATATGAAAATTGTAGTGTGAGTCCTAAATTTGTTTTTTATGTAATAACATTAAAAACATATTAAAAATTGAGAACTCTAAAACCAGTGAGGTTATGGACTTGAAGCGTTTTGTGTTGCTAAATCTTTACATAGTAGACACGATTTTAAAATTTGGTTGCTATCGCCGAAGTAGACGAAACGTTAAATTTTTTGGTGTAATCTTCGCCGTGTAGACTGTATGTTGTAGAAGTCTACGTCGAACCTAATTAGAATCATACCTCTGAGGAGAGAACGTTGTTTGCACTTCTCCTGCGTTTCCAGTCGCCGTGCTGTGCTACGTAACGACATCGTACCGTTCCACTTTACCGAGAGCTATATATGTATTGGTGTGATGTTTGTTCTTTCGAAATAAGACATCAGACCAATATATGTATCATTTACACGCAAAGATTCTGGGTTCTGTTTTCATCGCTAACGCGACTAACAACGTTAGATCTCGTGTGTAAACAGTTAAAGGTTATGAGTGCCACTGGAAAAATGCATAAGTAACACCTGTTTGAGACTTGAAGATGACCTGTCGGCCGCGGTGACCGAGGTGACTGAGGCGCTCCAGTCACGGTCAGCGCGGCCACTACGGTCGGGGGGTTCGAATCCCCCCTCGGGCATGGATATTTGTGCCGTCCTAGTTCGTAAGTAGTTTGTAAGTTTAGGGACTGATGACCCCGTAGTTAAGTCCCATAAGCTTAACAAACATTTGAACATCTTTGAAGATGACCTGAAATTAGCCGAAATCGATATCTCAGAATAAACATAAGGTGTAGCTGTCTATATTTCATAATGCTATTCCTAACATATTTAAAAGCTGCTCAAAACCACCTACAAAAAACCTTTATAATGAGATTGTATATAATTCCACGATCAAATTGTGTTTTAGTTATTTGTAGTAATACACCCAAAGAATCTGCCCTTGCTTTTAATGCCTTGATCAGCTGTCTATTTTTAGAGGTATTACTAGAGACAGGAAAAATTCGCATTTGCGATAAATGCAAATATAGATGCGAATTCTGACTCAAAATGCAGTAAATTCGAAATTGTAGTTAGCAACGGTTGCGCTCAATTCCGATTTCATCACATTCCTCTTCACATGGTGCTGTATTGTAAATCGAGTGATATTTGTATGACGTGTTATCTCCCTGTTGAATGAGGCTGTGATATCTCCGGGCCGTTACTACAGCTCCACCTAGCTCGGTGGGCCTTTCCCTGAATACGGCACAGGTAGCGGCTGGAGGGCGAGGAGTAGGGGTGGTGTATCCCTACTTCTGGAACACCCTGTTCACTACCTGCAGCGTCCGGGTCTCCGCGCAAGTGTCTACAAATTCCCTTTCCGCGCAAGTGTCACTCCCCGCAAGTGTCACAAACTCAGCCAAACTGCCCATCATCTGTTAAACGTCCTTCCTACCGCAAAAGAACACGATCAATATTACTTCGTCCTACAATAATGATCACCAAGGATTTCCCCCAACTGAACGGAACTTAAAACTCCAGTTTTTATTACTACTTTGAATGTATAACTAAACTCAGCAACACTTGACAAGTACAAGATGAATAAAGCATAAACGATTCTCCGCTACATCCAATGTAAGAAATTTTCAATCTTGTGTGTGTCAAGCAGTATGGATTTTTTCTTTGTTTTGTTTCGAAATGGACGTAAGTAAGGCAATTAAGAACAGAAAGAGAGTCATTTAATTAAACTTTGTGCCTTCGCGGGATCCCAATCCGGGACATTGTACTTAGCAGGCAATCGCTCTATCCATTCAGGAGAGTGGCATAAATTTTAATTCAATGTCTCTCTGTTTAGTCAACATCTTTCATATATTAGACTGTGTGTGTGTGTGTGTGTGTGTGTGTGTGTGTGTGTGTGTGTGTGTGTGTGTGTGTGTGCGTGCGTGCGTGTGCGTGTGTCTTAATTATTGCTTGAAATTAAAGCACAATTTAACAGTGGAATATTTAAAAAGAAGATATAAACTGTAAGTCTTTGATGCTAAACAATTTTAAAATAAGAAATTATATTTGAACCAGAATATTCCAATTACTGTTTAGCAGTGTAATTTTTGAACTATCGATTGTTGTATGTGTAGGGCTAAGTGAACTATTTTCAAATGTTTGTAAAGCTATGGGTCCAAACTACGTTGGTCATCATTCTCTACTCTTACAAACTACTTAAACTAAGTTAAACTAACCTAAGGAAAACACACATCCATGCCCGAGGGAGGATCCGAGCATCTGACGCGGGACGTGTAAGAATAATTTGTAAAATAAAGTAATTATACTGGTTGTACGCCAAGCTAAGCTGCTTCTGTTATTTTAATTCGAACTACGGATTTTCAAATGTTCAAATGTTTGTTAAGCTTATGGGACTTAACTACGGGGTCATCAGTCCCTAAACTTACAAACTACTTATGAACTACTTACAAACTACGACGGCACAAATATCCATGCCCGAGGGGGGATTCGAACCCCCGACCGTAGTGACCGTGCTGACCGTGACTGGAGCGCCTCAGTCACCTCGGCCACCGCGGCCGGCCTACGGATTTTAATTATGTACTGTTATAAGTATAGTTGCAAGTGTCACACGTTCCTGAAACTAAATGTAAAACTTCAATGGAAACAATGTACGATGTAAAAGATTCGTTTTCCTTTGTTCTGTTTTCACTCTTTATAACACATCTCTTTCCGAAATGGGTGCTGGGAAGAAGGTCGGAAGCACGTATCTGCTTTCTCTTTCTGAAGGCAATATCGACCGCAAAGCCAGCGAACAGTTTCGAAGCCGACCTTAAACCACAAGATGGCGGAGTAAGCTTTGTTGTTAGCAGTTACACTAAGAAGTTATATTCGTGCTAGTCTTTTCTGACAATGTCTCTATATATAAAAGGAAGTGTCCCGATTGACTGACTGACTGTCTGACTCATCATCGCCCAGCCGAAACCACTGAAGATAGAAACTTGAAATTTGTGGAGGGTGTTGATATTACTCTGTAGGCGTCATTTAAGAAGCGATTTTTCGATATTCCGTCCGTAAGGGGGTGAAATAGGGGATGAAAAGTTTTTTAAAAATACGTAGCTATATAGGCAATTTTGAAGCTAGAACTACAAAATTTCGGATTTTAATTCAGGGTTCGAATTTAAAAGACACGTGTTTCGGCATTTTTTGAAATTCGGAAAATAAGGGGGTAAAATAGATGACGCAATAAATTGATTTTCAAAAATATGTTGCTGTTAACTCAAATTTCAAGCTATAACTACGAAACTTAAGATATGGATTCTTCGTCAGGATTAAAAAGAAACAAATGGTGCAGACCAAACAGCCTACGCATGCGAAGCAGCGGAGTTCAGCTAGTTTTGATATATAGAGTATCTGAAGTTAGTTCGAGTCTGTCTACACACAAAACGGTTTGCAATTTAAAATTTATGCGAATGGATACAGCTTCACAATATTCGAGATAAGTGTACAATTTAAGCCCGGTGAAAAGCACGCAGCATTGATTGCGGAAGAATGTAAGCCTCAGTGTTTGCCCTTCGCGGCGCTACGCCTGCAGACGGTGCCAAGTCCAGAGAGCGTGATGCGAAGAGGCGTGTAATGAATCGCTGTACGACCGGCCCGGGGTCACAACAGCCAGATAAAGCTGTCGCCGGGCCGCACACGCGCACTAAATTAGATGCTATCTCAAGGCTATATTAAAAACCTCCCCCGCCATCCCATTCCATTACTTCACTAATTTGTCCCGAATAGACACTGCGAGAGCAGAAAAGCTGGCACACAACCGATGAATTAAAAACCTGTTTAATGAATGGCGAGCCCGCTTCCTATTACGGCACTCTGCTTTTGGAATAGAAATGGCGATTAGCCACGTGAGGGTGGGCCAAAAATATACTGCCCCCTCTCCCTCTACACACACACACACACACACACGCACACGCACACGCACACGCACACGCACACGCACACGCACACACAACTTAGCAGAGAGGCAAATTATTAAAGAAGCGGATTATTGCAGTTTATACAGAGCATCCAAATATCTGCCGAACTAAACGAAACCGTAACACACCAGCTATCCATGATTAATTAGAACGTTACATTTTTTCTCTATTCTTGGATTTTTAACTGTTTGAAAACAAAAAGTAATAAGCACATTTGTGAACATACTGCTACTTCTTACTATGCAATCCAGTGAAATAACACATCTACACAACTACGCTACGTTGTTTTCTCCGTGTAATATTTCGTACAGATTAGGTCGAAAGATACTGAAGCTGCTATTAAATGTTTGAATTCGGGACACTATACGTTGTGGCTTATTAAAAATAACGTTAAATTGAAGTTGTCTACTGTGTGTTAAAAAACATTTGCACTTTGATATAATTCTGTATGTTTGCGCCATTATCCTAGGACAAACATTGAGTTGATTTACGGGCGCTGACGACCTAGCTGTCGAACGACCTAAACCACCAATACCATCTTCATCATTGATTTGATTTGGAAATACGCCGGCCGCGCTGGCCGAGGGGACAGGCGCTTCAGTCACGGTCTGCACGGCCACCATGGTCTGGGGTTCGAATCTCCCCTCTGGCATGGATATTTGTGCCGTCCTAGTTCTTAAGTAGTCCCATAAGCTATACAAACATTTGAACATTTTTTGATTTGGAAATAGAAATTCAATATTTATTTTCAATTGCTTTAAACATCTAAGAATTTTTAATTTACCGCGACTTATTCGATGTTGAACATTTTAACATCGGGAGATAAAAGATTTCGACTGCATTCGGAATGTTTTGCAGCAGTTTCAGACAAGAGTTAACGCTGTCATTGCACATCATGTCATCATTCTGTTTAGGTTGTCCCTTGCGAATGAAATGTAACAACTATCCAACAAACAATTTGCCACCTATTCATTACTAGTAACATTAGATGAACATTCCTCGGGGCAAATTTCCCATATTGGAATCCTTGGAAAGTGCGTTTCATCCTCAGAGACCACGTAAAAATGAATAAAAAAATTACGGCAGTACTGGAGTAAATACCGTTTATGCATATAATCGTGCGGGCGGTGTCTTAAAAGCGTGTTCCACACAGGACAGTTCCCGACCGTGAAGTAATGCTGTTGCGGTACCGTCGTGAACAATAATGGAAGCTCCGAGACGGCATCGGCAGATTATGAACGGCGGCGTAATGAGCCCGGTAAACAAGGGCAGGCGGAGGAGGGGCGTGGGGCGACGTTTTCTGAATGGGCCGTAGCGCCGGCTGCTGATCGATAGCTTAGCTAACCTGGCAGCGGCGGCCGCGGGATATTGGCTGCCGATGCCGCCCAGCAATTCCATCTCCGCCGATTAACTTAACTAACGCACTCAGCGACACGCCACGCCCCGCTGACTCCTCGCGGCCGGGACGTTTTTATTTCAGGTATTTGAGGCGCGAGCAGTGGCCGCCCGTCTGTGCAAAGGGGCGACCAGCGCGGCTTCCAGTCCACCGGGCCCAAGCACTCGCAAACAACAGTGCTGAATGCCGCTTGTTGCAACACGTCTGGTACAGAACTAATAATATAAATACGCGAACTGAAAACTTAAGTAACAATTTTAATATTAACTAGCTTAATTCCCGCTGTTTCGCACGCGCAGACTGACTAGTCTGCATTGTTTCTAGAATTCTACACACCCATTGCACCATTGATGACAATTCAAAACATTCCGAAACATTTTCAAAAATTCTAACCTTGTTTTCAAATTCAAATTTTCGCATTTCTAGCAACAAAATAGTCTTAGTAGCACCATTAAAAATATTTTCCCTTATTTCACCCGCTTTCTCAAAAATATCGAAACAAAAATCTAAATCCGAAGTTCTGTATTTCTTGTTTTAAGACTGCCTTAAATAGCAACGTATTAAAAAAAAGTTCATCCCCTATTTCACCCGCTTAGGGATGGAAACATCGAAAAATCTCTTATGCCTACACAGTGTAAGATAAACAACGTCTACAAATTTCAAGCTTCTATCGTCTGTAGATTCACTTTTCAGCGCAGTTTTCTGTCTTTTAAAAACGGATCGAGAACGCGAAATTTCTTTCTTACGCTTTGGCATCTTTCTTGGTAGTTTTACTTTTCAAAATGCTATATGCATTTATTTTTCTTTTCGTACGCTTGTTGCAGAATATACATCACGTTTGTATATAACCTCTTTGCTATTACAGTGTCAAAAGTCATCATTTGTCTTCAGTCCGAATTTTATATAATCTGACAACTTTTAACCACTATATAGCCGACCCTGTTATAGCTATCAGCACAGAACTGCTATGGTGTGCAACGGTAGACTTTGTACTACAACAACACAGGAATCGTTCGCCTCGTAAGTGGAGTTTTTACTGAAGAGCAAACTATTCACACCCATACGCAGAATTTTATATTAGTCGGTAACTTACAACTCCTCTATCTCTACACCCTTATCGTTATTAACCCTCTAGCGCCATAGTGCACAATGGGAGACATACCTACCACCATATACAAACACTATTCGTGTGCGATGTGTAGTTTTGGCTGCAGAGTGAAAGATAGGCACAAACACCTCAATTTATATATATATATATATATGATATTATACAAGGACGCCGCGCCGAATGGCCGCGTGGTCTAAGGCGTCATGCTACGCAATGGGGCAGCCGTTCCCGGCTGAGGTTCGATCCTTCCGCGGGCATGGATGTGTGTGTTGTTGTTAGTGTAGTTGTTTCCTAGTCCACGACTAATGACCACAGTTTTCGTCCGTATGCGTATGGAGTCGTCAAGAGTGATTAAAGGAAGTTTATGTTTTCAAGGAGGTATTAAATCACAGCATGCCGTGAAAGGTACAGGAGTTGTGAAATTACTTTCTCATTTATCTTAGCAAGCACAGAAATAAAAAGAACTGCAACATCCTCAATATCAAGTCAATAATGTGTATTGGTGCTACTATTTGTATCATTATTGCTCTTGCCTAATATCCGGTACTGAATACTAATACATTTTTCCGTGTCTTTCGAAGTGATGAAAATCTGGAGTGACCTGGAGAAGGAAAATGCATCTCGTCGTGATAACATTGTGACACGTGGTCGTTCCCAGACGCGGACGTCGGTGCTTGTGGAACGCACTGTATTTAGCGGGGGAGCAAGACGGCGCGCCGCCTCTCGTGTCCTCAAGGCTGAAAGCAGCGGCTTTGATGTGCGGCCGCCGGCGGAATTTAAAAGGAACGCACAAATGCGGGGCCACAACAGCTCCAATCTGCTGGAAGCGCGCTCCTACACACACACAGACACACACACACACACACACACACACACACACACACACACACACACACACACACGCTCGTTTCATTTACGTAGCTGCAAATCTTTGTTTTTAGCTGAAATTCATTCGCTATACATGGATTCCACAGGATCCTTCTCTTCACAGTATTATAAAGCTGCCTCTCGCTTTTTAACAATGAGACATCCAGTTGGATAATCAACAGTATTGTGTTAGGCCAGTTTCACAGTGGCAGTATTTGAGATGCACACCTCTTAACTAGTTACGTTTGATGGGCATTTAGTGATAGAGGCAGAGAAGCGAATTAAGAATCATCTGCTGTGATTTTACAGGTTGTTTTGACGACTTTATGATTTCATAGAACAGTAATATACGGTACGTTAATGGTGTTTTTCTAGGACGGAAAGCAATCGCTAAGACAACGCGCCTTTTGGGGAAGGTGCGTGAACAGTAAAAAAAATTGCGATCGGTATTACAATGTGACCCGTTTCTGGACAGTATTCAGGTTTATCACTGAAGCTAGCAAAGAAAAACATTGGCAACACATTACCTAGGTGAAAATCAAGGCAGGTTGGGACTACTAAAAGAAGATTTCAGTAACATAAACGTACTATTTATACAATTCAAAATGCTAGTACGAGAGAGAAACGATCGGAAAGAGGAACGTGGATATCAACTTCTCAAGTCAAAGGGCACGCGATCCAATTGCATGGTTCTTGATTCAAGACATCATCTTTATTGTACGACCATTCTCATTTTCACATTCAGTTCGTGGAAAGCAATAACTTTTCTTTCGGCTGCATTTTCGAAGTAAGAAACAATTCCGAACGTAAAATTTTTAATCATCACATAACTTTCCTGGATTAAATCGGACCTATTGTTGAAAACTCAAGGACACTTACTTCAATCCCATTTACACACTCAGGTAAATGGAACGTATCGTGACGTAATATTCAATGCCATATAGAATTCCCATCACCGCATTTCTGCAGAATATTACGGTGTCCTAGTGAGGGATCTACGGGATACAACATTCATCGTCACTCGAGTTTTTTAAAAGTGGAGTTCTCACAGATCGACAGGCGGGAAAAAATATTCTGAAAGCTTTCAATGAAAGTAAATAGTTTGATGTAAACTGTCACATGTTTGTAGTACGCGGCTTCTATTGCACTCACCATACTTGGTGTGCCTGCGGCATAAATACAGAAGAAATTTGAGAAAACTAATACAAATAATAGATTCCCCAAGGCCACAGGAAGAGCGGTAGGTAAAGCATCCGATTGAGGCCAATGAAACACTTACGACTAGAGAAATAAAAATATTGTTCCACCAGAAGCATGGCAAATCGATATTTTTCAGCTTATATAGATATGTGAAGGCTAGCAAATTAAATCTAAAAACCAGTAAAGAAATATAGGCAAAAAACATTCGGACAATTCTGTGCGTTAGTGTTGACATAGGAACAAGAAGAAAATACCTAACAAACTAAGAGCGTAAAGAGGAAACAACTCCCCCCCTCTCCCCCCCCCCCCTCTCTCTCTCTCTCTCTCTCTCTCTCTCTCTCTCTCTCTCTCTCTCTCTCTCTCTCTCTCGTGTGTGTGTGTGTGTGTGTGTGTGTGTGTGTGTGTGTGTGTGTGTGTGTGTGTGTGTGTGTGTGTAGAATGAGAGAAAATAAAGGGGAAGATAACATGAGAGAGCAGGAGAGGATGGGAAGGCCACAGATCGTAGTCAATTGTCTAGAGTCAAGAGCCAAGAGCTAAGTGCCCAAGTCAATGAGTACGTTCAAAGTTCGTATCCCCCAAATTACGAAGACATGGCTTCGGGAACAAGCTATTTAAGTAATGTCCAATCCTCAGAGACGGAAAAAAATACTTCACAAGAAGCATATGTATATCTTGCCTGCCTGCCTGCTTTTTTAATCTGCTTAACACCATCTTGGAAGCAAAGCTTTGTTCGACAGATAAGAAATGCATGCTGATAATGCTCGCAAGAAGACAAGAATTAAATTAACCGATCAAGATTTAGACAGAAATAAAAATAAAACGCAGTTGTTACGCACAAAGAAACCACCTTTAATATTACGTTTCCGGCAACAGTTCTGAACATAATATCAAGTTGATGAATAAAGGAAGAAGTAAATCAAATTTAAGCATGATTAAAAATATCTGTTTGTCGTCTATAAGGATAAGCCGTTTACGGTTACACGTATCAGAGTGCTTCGTCTATTGCTTGTTTGGCCTTTGATAATCTCATCTAACGGATTTTTTATTTGGAACTAAACATCTGGTTAACAAACCAGTAGAAGACACGCACCTATTAACCGCGCCTTCAAAAAGAAAGGGAAATTTAACGTGAAGCACAAGAAGAAACTTGGACGGTAGGCTATTCCCTCTATCCCATAACAGTTTTATACTCCATCACGTGCCCTATGGTGTAAGCACGATGTCGCCTCATTCCGCCAAGTTTGAGGAGTGAGGGAACGGGGCGTGTTGTACTGCTACTAGTCAAACAGAAACCTAACTTGGCAAACTTTTTCCAGATAGCTTATCTCTGTCACTCGAGATAAGGCACAAAATAACGCGTTCCTAGCAGCGCGATGACTTCGCACCGCGTTTTTGAGGACATTGTGCACTTTCGTTTGCAGTCGAACGATATAAAAGCAAATTCTTGACGGCACTTCCGGAGGGGGAGGGGGAGAAGACTGCCTTCACTGTTGCTTAGAAAGAGAGGAACATTTAAATGGATTGTTTAATGTGCTACTGTAAACAATAAAGTGTGACTAATTGGACATTTAATTTTATGCGCCACCTATTTGTCAGCCGAGTAACCGCGAAGATCGTCCAACATTCATCCGTTGTGTAAACACTTGAGATTAGTGGGCGGTACATAAACGTACACTAGATTTTCTTTCATCATTACAAAACATTAGTGAGTCAGGATAATTTAAGTAATGCCTCTGCAATTGCCCAAGCAAGCGCATGGATCAAAGAAACGAGATCGGCGGGACTATTAATCGCAAGTGAGGCAGACTGCAGCTTTTGGCACTCACCTGCGAAAAAGTGAAACGCAAGTGAGGAGCGCACCTGTGAGCTGGCCAAGCAGGTGCTCTGGCGGCGAGCCATTCCCACGGCCGAGGCGATGACACGCCGCTAACTCAATTCTGCTTCGCAAACGGACACTTCTGCACGCCCATCAACGACGTGCGCACCGATTCTACGCTTGCTAACGCGCCTCACTGCTCGCAAGAAGTCTGATCGAAACATGTCACTCGCCTGTTACATCTAAAACAACATAGAATGAATACCTCTATTTCTCACTCTTCTTCTTGTTGGGTTTGTGGACTTTGTGCCCTCAAAACGAGGCTATTACGTTGCAGTTGTACTTCTGGTCACCTCTCATCTCATTCCAGACAGGTAGCACAGAAAACATATCACATGAGAGATTTTGAAACGGCCCATTCTGACGGGACAGCACCATTTTAATAGTTACTCAACCATTTATTAAGGGTTGTAATAGAGTAGGCAACGTAAAATTAAAACAGCGTTAGGACTGATTTGCTGTCATTTTTATTTTACAAGTCATGTGTTGAAATGTATCTATTCGAAGCATTTTTAACTATGGCAATATTTATTAATAGGAAAGTTGCATGGTTGCACCTTGTTGAAAAGTAGGTTCCGGTATCTGTTAAGTCAGAGGACGGTAACTGTATATCAGCTCAACAGAACACCTATCGAAACCAGCTATGTTTGAACCAACGTTCTCGATAATGGCAGCGTTACCTTTCTTGTAATTTCACCTCATTTCAAGCACTTTTAAAGCTTCTTCTGAATGTTACAAACACTGATTAGCTGCCTAATAGTAGAATGTCACGAATTAAGAAGCGGTGACGCGCGTTGTTATGGAAATGACGAAATGGCAGGTCGATACAGGGAGTTGGCACTACGTCTGCACGGAAGAGTAACCTGATTCTCCTCAAAGCCGGGGAGTGGGGGAACGCTCTAGCGCTACGTCAACCACAATCTAGGTATCTTCGGCCGACTTCAGATCGTACAGACCAGCACAGCACGTAACGGTATCTTGTTGAAAATTGCCACTGTCGTTGGCAAACATGATCGTAATGAAGAGGAATATGTGGTCTGCAACAAGTGTACGATACTAATTGGCCGCCGTCGTAGCTTCCACGAACTTTTCAGTGGCCCCATGCACTCACATGTTAATGCTTCCCAAAGCATCAGATGCCGCCAGCTTGTCTCCGTCTCGCAGTACAGGTGTCAAGGGGTTGTTCCCATCCCATCGGCAAACGGACCATCAGCGCTCCGCCACTGCTCCAACGGTCTCGTAGTGGCCAATGTCGTGATGTTAACCCTGACACATGCATGGGTCATCGGCTTCAGAGGCCCATAGTTATGAGTGTTGCGTGTGCATTTTGCCCAGCATTAGTCTGATATTAGATTCCGCCACAGCCAAAGATTTACAGTGCCCAGCCTACGACGTCCGGGGGGCTGCCCACGCAATCCCCGACCTTTGGAAGTGGTTTAGCGCTGATTCCGCCACTTGTTGAAGACACCACAGCTCTCCTCGACAGATGTTGCGCACTTTCCGATATGCATGAGCTGCCCCTCTGCCCTCTGAATACATCTTCCGCCTTCCTCATTGTACACACGGCCAGCAGACGCACTGATAACTACACACACTGTGCGTGTGCCTGATTACCAGTGCAATCCTGATCGGGTCAGTATGCTCTGGGTGATAAGTGTAAACTTGAAACGAAAAACGCTGAAGCAGTTACATCCTTCGTATATAGACGCGTCAATCGCATCGGAAGATTTCCACATACCATAGCCGACACAAAGATTACATTTAATAACATTTTAAATATAATGCAATGACTTTTTTCTATAAAAGATATTTCGTATGCGCTCTTCAAAGTTTTTCTTTTTTACACATTACACGTGATAAAAATAACAATTTCTTCATTATCCAGGCCATCTAGATGCTGAAAGAGAGAAAATCAGAAAGACAAAAAAGGCAAGTCAATCAGTGGCTTCTTGGTAGTGTTTTTATTTGCATATTTGTGTGTAATCCTGCTTGTACAAAAACCAACGCAGCTTATATTCATACGTTCAGAATGAATGCACGCAATAAAACTTCCTCTTCCTCATTCATGATACACTGGTCGTATACAATGAAAGTACATTTTCCTTTATTTGACAACGCAACATTATTAATTGCACAATCACTGCCAAATGACATGACTTATTCTAGTTAAGAGAATTAAAGGTCAAACAGCATTACAAGTGCGCCGTGAAGTACACAATCAGTCCTCTAATTTTAAATTTACTCGCTATTCTTCGCAACACAACACGGTTCAAAACATAACAGCATTACGACATTCTGTTACTGATGCTTGCAATATATGTAGGCTGGTGGTTTCACCGCCGACATGTGTATGAATACCGAGAGCTTTAATTTTCTGCACAGAGGAACAAATAAAGCGTCAACTGCTATCCAGTATTCATTACAATACCTACGTCGGTTTTACCGTGCTTGCCCATTTTTTCCCTTCTTTTACTGAGAATTGGTGTCGCTACCGATTTTGCACTCGCTTGTACTATACCCCAGCACCTGTTAACAGTACGATTCACCGGTCAGATGCAACTGTATTCGCGCAAAGTCGGTTGTAGCGTCTGTAATTTACAGCTTCGCTTATTTAATGTGCCTGTAAGTAACCAGTGATTCTTTGTGGTATGTCTGTTGTTAGAATTGGTTTTGTCATTATCGCCTAGGACGCTATAGCTTTGCGTCATGATGTTGATGCGACAGTCACGTCACGGGATGAGGCGGCCCGCTTTACTAAGTTCATTAATCAGGCAGGCGGGTCACTGACGGTCTGTTCCACGCGAGCTGGTTCAAATCCAGTAACATACAACTCTCTAAAGATATATTTAAGAGTTCCTGCTTCCCACGCGCTGTTCGATAATGGAGCGACAAAGCGGGTGGTAGCATTATCCTCTACCAATCACGTGTATAATGTGCATTATAGTCATATAGAAGAGAGAGAAAAAAATGGCTACGGCTAGTGGTGATTGATTCCAGTCTGACGGTAATAAAAATTGTTTACACCGGAGCTACATCACGGAAACTAGTCACCAAAAATATACATACATAATACATTGCACCTGTTGAATGTTTATTTTCGAAGCAAGTACATCAGTAACGCACCTAGATGAAAAACGGGGAAAAATATAATTTACTAATTAATATATATATATATATATAATTTAATAATATAATTTAATGAGATTAGGAAATTGAATGTACTGGATACAGGTACGAAGAAAATATATGTCCCAGAATTGTGGAAATAAATGGATGGTGTGGGAATGCGTAAGGGAAATGAATGGGCAAAGTGGAGAGTTGGATGAAAGGATGGGGGTAGGAAATGGGGGTAATGAAGTAGATTAGGGAAGGAGTGTATAGGAGGCATTGTGCAGAAGAGGATTAACGGGATGGAAATGTGGATGGGAATTATTGGGATGCGGAAGGAACTGAATAGGAATGTACAAACGAAAGATGATGCGAGGTAGGGACCACAAGGCGAAGGACGTTCAAAAATCTATAACGCTTACTGTTTTTGACATTTTCTGCATAAAAGAGGCTCTCTTCAATATGGATAAATTGGAATTAAATGTACGTTTAATGTAATCTGATCTAATAGAAAATTAGTGCTGTTACATCTCACAGTAGACAGTGTTGAAATTGAGCCGAAATCAAATGGCGAGAAAGACGTCTAGTATGAATATAATGTGAAATGAATGGATGAAAGGATCGTTTTATATGTGAAAGTTTGGAGTGTACATTACGATACTGACTAACAACTGAAGTTGAAAAGTTATTTTTGAATAATGTAGACGATACATACAATTTAATAAATAAACACAATATGCAATAGAGTTGATTATTTTATTAGATTAAATGAATTAGAAGCGAATCATTGAAAATATCATCGTTTTCGTAGAGGATACAGACCTGGATAAATTATTACTGTGGAGATGAATAACATTTCAGTATTTTTATAAATATGGAATTGTTCTACCAATGGAAGTAGCAATTAACCAAAATGTCGTGTGTGCCTTCAATTAATCATTGTTAATTAACACAATTACGAAAGGAAGTATTGCACTGAAACTTTGTTGCCTATACAATTTCATAATGTTACTTGTCGCTACCTGTGGGAAACTAACAGCTTAGGCTTCAAGAATCTTTAATTCTTACAAAAGGAACACAACACAAGAATCTCCCGGTAGTTAACAACAGAGGAAGCCACTGGAAGCTCTTCTACTTTGTTGAAGGTAAAGTTGTACCTACTTCTACATCCAATGAAAAAAATCATGTGGATGGCAGCGGGGTACTTCATGTTCAAATAGATATTACGGCTCCTTCCTGTTCTATTCACAGGTTGAGCGGGGGAAGAATGATTCTCTATGTCCTCGCCGTCGTGATCCCTAGGTGAGTTATATGTAGGCGGCTCGCAGATTCATTGCTTAAAGCTCGTTTTGAGAGGGCAACTTGTGCCTATTCTACATCTATCGACGATTGGCCCTCTGATGCGCCAATACCCGCAGGCTGTAGCTTTTGATACGCGAGGGTGAGGTAGTTGGCCGGTGGGAGTGACAGTGCGGCAGATGTGGTGTTTATTTGCAGGGCGGTGTTGGAGCGGTCCCAAGCAGTGGCGCGACAGAAATATTTAAAGCGTTCTGGGAGAGGGCGGCCCGCGCGCCGTTTAGACACGCAACCTTCTGTGACACACAATTGTGGCTTTTACGTTAGCTTCTCAAACTCATCAGGATCTATGTATTCCGTACTTTACGCTCTACCAAAAATAAAGGTTCTCTATTACCGAACCAGATTTCTTCTATTTTATCGTCGGGGGAAGATACGTAACACTATACTGGAAAATGTAAGGAAGGAAGCTTAGGGTTTTACGTCCCGTCGACAGCGTGGTCATTAGAGACGGAGCTTACGCTCGAATATTTGGGGGAGGATGGGGGAGGAAATCGGCCGTGCCCTTTGAAAGGAACCATCCCGGCATTTGCCTGGAGTGATTTAGGGAAATCACGGAAAACCTAAATCTGGATGGTCGGAGGTGGATTTGAACCACCATCCTTCCGAATGTGAGTCCAATGTGTTACCACTGCGCCACCTCGCTCGGTCCGGAAAATGTAAGCATTGGGAAATTGATGGGAGAGTGGGCGTACGCAGAGAGAGACTCCATCCTCAACGAGAAACCGAGTCCTGCCTTCTCAGACGAAAGTATCAACTGAATATCAGCTTGAGGAAAGCCAGGAGAGACACGAGATTATGACTGCTGTAGTAGAGTCAGAAAGATCTCAGCAAAGATAAAGATCTCAGCTGCAGTGGATTTGGGGCGGCTGCCGCCATAATCAAGGAACTATACTCTTTATACAGAAAGGATAGGGAGATGAAGTATTTGAGTGCAGATGTACACTTCGAGTCCGAAGCCCTTGTGGAAATCGAGCTAAATACGCCAAGCCTGAGTGACATGGACAAACAGGAAACAACATATTATGGGGATTTGGATTTGACATGAATTAGACAGGAGTTCGAAGTCCGGGTTCGAGTCACGTCCGTCACTAAGACAGGCCTGCTACTTGTCTGAACCTTACTTTCTTTTTCGTGTCAGGAAAATTTGTTTTCAAAATTACGATATTCTCGACACCCCAAATATTTGGGTGTGACTCGTGACAGTTCCCTGACATTTAGGAAACACTTAGAACTAACAGAGCAGAAACTAAAGTCAAGAAACAACGCTTGTTTGTGGCAAAACAAGAACAAACGACGTTCTTTATATGTGTAGGCAATAAGTCGATGCCAAAAGAAACGACAGTTTTTATGGAGATTTCTACAAGACCTCTACCGTAAATTTAATAAAGTTAACGCCACGAAACTGTAAAGTAACCGAAATATAAGAAAGAAGTCTACCGTAAGTATGGGTTTAACAGAACAATATTTTAAAGATAACCTAATATCAATGTTGCTTCACGAAAGACACTGTATCAAGCGATAACACGAACGTCCCTTTTGTGCCGTATACAATGGGAACAGAAGGTCGTAAGTAAAGTGAGCAATATTTCCAGCGGTAAAGTTTGATCTTATGACTTGTTCTGCACTCCGCAAATAGCAATAAATATCGACTGCACGGACGTACCATTGTTCCTCCTGCAGCTCGATAGAGAATACAGGTCGACATAAATAGCTTCGAGTTTGTGCCGTCGACAAATGCTGCCAACATATTTTCCGTTGCCGTGGAGTATGCCGTACACGATTCAGAGATAGCAACCGGTTCCAGGCACGAAAACTAGAGCGCGTGGAATTTATCTGAGCTATCCACAAGATTTTATGCACTCTCTTTAATGGTGTTTGTAGTCTATATAATTCGCCACCGAAGCGCGAAGATTTTATGATGAATATTCAAGTCGGATGAGTAAACGGGAAAACTGTTTTTGGCAGTATACTGATCTAGAGGAAATGCGGTGAAGCTAATTAGTCCACGGATGAGTATGTCTTCCGTGGTGTGACTTTGTTGTGGATTAACAAATGGCATCTCTTCGATGCCTACACTGGATCGTTGAAAGAGAGCTTATTTAGTGCTGTGCACGACAGTAAATTTTTATTACTGTGTCCTGACCCTCGGTGGAAGACTTAATGCTGTGATACTCGCATTAGCGTAAAGAGGATTTCCAGAGGAAGTAAGCAGCGGCAGTAAATTGTTGAATCGGCCCCGGTAAACGAGAGAGAGCACGGGCGATTAGGTTATTTATCTTGCAGCGCGTTCCCGCAGCCAATCGCAGCTCGACAAACACTTCTATTTAAACGAAGTCGGGCGTCAATTCAAGGCGTAAAGCCGGGAGTTCAAATAACTCCCCCAGGCGCGCAAAATTAGCGGGCCCGTTAATTACACTGTCCGCTGGCAGGCGGCAGTTAGCTGATAGCCGAGTCGATAGCGCCACGCCGCGCCGCAGACGCACAACAGCGAGTTCTTACTGGTGGCGCGAGGCACCAGATCACGTGACAAAAGCTTCTTGAAGGCAGTATCTCTTAACGATTTAACACACAAAATACGTATCCGCAATATCTGAAGCTACTCGCTAACGCAAAGGTGAGGTGAAAATCGTAAATAACGTCTAAAGATAAAGCAGTCAACAATCCGAAGATTGGTTTGAACACCACAGTGCTTTACTAGGCATGGTCCTGTTTGGAGGTGGTATGCCGTACCCAGCCAGTTATAGGGGGACCTACAGTTTAACGTGGGTTCCGAACCACGGTGCTACTCGGTATTTTTCACATGAGCGATACTGCCAGAGGTGAAAGAAATGGAAAGTGACAGATAAAAATCCTAGGACCTGGCGGGGATCGAACCCGCGACCTTTGGATTTGTAGTCTGGCATTCTACCAAGTGCTGTGCAACCGAGGCGCACTAAAAAGAAATTTCGAAAGCCTTCAACAAATGCCACGTCATAACGTATTACTTCGAACTCTCAATACCTCAGAGCCCGAGACTCCTTTTAACTACCTAGAAAGGAAAAACCGCGGGTCGACTGCAGTCACCGAATCTGCAATACTAGGACAGCAGCTCTGAGATACAACCATGATAATAAGATTGGAAACGGTTGCAGTTTCGCGGAATGTGCGCTCTATTTACTTAAATTTAATGTCGGTACAAGCAGGTGACGCCCATAGCAACTAACACACAATAGAATTCGTGTGAATGTTCGTAATACGTCATTAAGTAAGTACGTAATGCAATGCATGGTTCTGTTGAAGTGGTATGCCCGATGCCGTAGCCAGGAGTGCCCTTAAACTCTCACGGCGATTGTCTAGTGAAATTAGTACTAACTCGCACTTAATGATAAACACAACTCTTACAACAGTTATTAAACTCAAGAAGCCTAATTTGGTTGAGACTGGCAAGCATTATAATGGGGTTATAATGTGTCCTCTGGCGGTAGAGGATGCTACACAGTCCAGGGTCACAGTCCAGGGTCCGGAATGAATCCTTGTTGTTTGCCGATTTAAAGAACACACGAAAAGAAAAAGTCTCCGGGCAGACGCGACAAACTAGACCCGACGGGCATGTCAGTAGAAAAAGCAACTGTGCAGGCCGGATCCATGAAGACTTCATCGGAAGTGGCCAGCGGTTCTCGACAGTCATGGAAATGCGCACGTGTATGGCGAGCTAATGAGTGGGGATGGGGAGGCGAGATGGACACGTAGAATGGAATGCAAGGAGCGAAAAAATAACAGAAGTGGGCAATGTGTGGACACATGAAGAAGAAAAAGAAAGTAGAAGAAGGCGCCTCGAGTACACCGGCTCCCGTTACATGATCGAGTTCTACCTCTACGACTATACTACACAAATCCACTCACGCTGAGTAGCGGGTGGTAGTTAATGCTGCACTGTCACCTCATTTTCCTGTACCGTTCGCAAGGATACGCAAAAAAGAAAACTGCGTTCCGTCTACGGGAGAGTTCTAATATCTCGTCATGACCTTTTTGGGAGATATGCATAGGAGGAAGCAAAATACAGTGTTCAAATGTTTATGAATCTAAGGGACTTCAACTACGTTGGTCATCAGTTCCTAGGCTTACATACTACTTACACAAATTCAAAGTAAGTTATGCTAAGGACAACACTAATACCCTGCCCGAGCGAGGCGAACGGTCGCGCGCACCACAGCACGGGGCACGGCTAATCTGCCGCAACAAATTTTCAAATGTTTGTAAATCTATAGGCCCAAATTGCGTGGTCATCAGTTCGTAGCTTACAAACTACTTAAACCTAGGTAAACTAACCTAAGGACAACACACACACCCATGCCACTGCCGCAACAAGTTAGTTTTAACCGTACACTACATGATGTTGCTGTTTGGCAACGCAAATTTTTGTTACTTTTTCAGACATAATTCTTGTTGACAGATGGGAATACCATGCATATTGTATACATGAGAATCTGTTCTAAGCATTTCGTTCATCGTTTCCTCCATAGAAGGCAGCGCAGTCATGACTTGAGGAGAAATGCAATAAAGAGTGCTCCAGCGGATTTTATTCTCTGTTGAGCATTAATGTAATTACAAACTGATACGACTTCTGCCAAGTAATATTTTTCAACTGCATAGGTGAACATTTTCTACTAATATATATATATTTGCACCAAAATAAAAATTCATGCAGTGTAGGGTTAAATATTTTTTAAGTCTGGTGATATGACCATAGTAGTTCGATGCAATATGTTTACCAAGATTAGATTCTTTCGAAGTATCTGAGTCTGGCATCTGCCTTCTCCACGATTATTCTATGGGGTCGGTTTACTTCAAATCGCTCCGTATGTGCATCCACACGCCTACATATTTTATGGCAGTTAAGGCTTCAAGTGATTGTTATACAGCCGCATACTCGTAGATGCAGGTCAGCTCTGGACGCCACGTCATCTGTCAATGAGAACGGCAACCCACGTCCATTTGAACCAGCTGACTGTGTTCGTCTGTTGGACTTCCTTTGCGACACTTCCCTGCAAGACTAAATTGACGGTTCCTCGATGGCTCCGGATGCGCCCCTGCTTTCCGTGAAGTGCGGGTAATTGAGTGTGTGTGTGGCTACCTGCGCATGCGCGGCGCGGCTGCTTGTTCTCGGCTAAGCCTCTCAGCGGGCACAAAAAGGCGGGCCCTGGGCAGGCAGGAATTACATTCATTAGGGCGCGTGCGCACGCCGCGCACCGACGCCTCCACGCGGTGGCGGTCGCTCTCCTTCGGCTATTTCGAGCGGCAAGCAACAAAGGCGTGGCGAGGCGGCCCAGCCCGCGTTACGCCACTGCGCTGCGCGTGTAAACTGCGTGTCCACCTACCTCCTTAGGCAATCCTCTTCGTCGCACTACATGTTTCACCTTTCCCATACCTCCGTCACGCCTTTCCCCTCCAAAATGCCTTAGGATCCCTTTGTTAGTCAAATTATATCACAAATGTCTTTTCAATTCTACTCACTACCTTCTCATAACCGCGCGTCGACTGATCATCACGGTCCTGTGGTTCCACATATTGACTTTCCAAAATTTAAACTGATATTCCCCCTTAATAAATTTCTACTCCACTTCGTGCATTGTCACATTTTTTAATCCAATTCTTTTGACATCGCCTTATTTAATTCTACATTCACTGTGACTTCATCTACAGATGGTTCTCTCGTGTATCTTTAATGGTTACACGTAAGTATTATATAATTCGTTGCATTTATACTGATACACTTGTTAGCAGTGCCTGCTTATGGTGGTCTGCACAGCCGTAACCCATTGCCTACAATAAATGCGCTGCGTATAAAGCGACAACTTTATATCTTTTAAAAATAAAATTAGAGGGTGGGTTTAATGAAATTGGCCCGAGCAATTAAAAGCATTTGTGGCAGCATTAAAGGAGGAGGAAATAACCTACAGTTACTTCCCACAGGATGGGGCAACTGCCCATATGGCTGGTCGCACCTGACAGTAGGTAGCAGAGGTCAGTCTAGTCACGGCTAGGCCACGCACGTCACCTCCACGGTCAGAGTGCGATTAAGATGTATTCCAACGACCTTCGTCGTCTTCACGAACTGCAGTACATTTCCGTTGACACAGGAGCAATTCCAGCAGACCTGCTTCCATTAGCCTTCAGCAACTTGGCGACCACGGTGTAAGAGATTAACGGTGGCGACATCTGCTATTATTACTGTATTTCCTGTCCACTGCTGTGTTTCTTTGTATAGTGTAACTGTTTTACAGTCCTACTTGCCCAAGTACGAATACTATATATCGGCTGTGGTGCATCGAAATCAATATCAATGCACCTAGGCCTGATAATTCTAGAGGACCGCACATCGAGGAGCAGTATTCAAGTATTGATGGAACGAGTGTTTTGTGAGCTACTGCCTTTATTTACCGATTGCAATCCCTGAGCCCACAGCGTCCAATATAACTTTTCTGGTTTTGAATTTTGACGAAGAACAAGCTGCCATTTCTCGGCAGACATGCAACACCTTATTGCAAGTGCGACGGGGTTCAAACAAATTTAATTCACTCGTGAGAGTTTCCGTCTACAAATCAGGATGGTTTTAAAAGAGCATGATAAAGAGCAATAGCTAATGCCTAGATTACCTAAAAATTGAAACAACTCCCTCTACAACCGAAACAACAAACATTGCACTATCGAATACTACCTACTTTCGTTTCAAAATTTGCAAATTTTGTAAACATATTGGATCAAACTGCTATAAGGTCATCAGTCCCTTGAAATACGAACAACTTAAAAACTAACACTAAGAACATCACACACACACACACACACACACACACACACACACACACACACACACACACACACACACACATCCCATGCCCGAGGGATGACTCGAACCTCCGACGGGAACAGCCACCCAGTTCGAAGCATGACGCCTTAGATCATACGGCCATTCCGCACGGATTTCTTCGTTTTTGTACTAGAACAACGAAGTTGAAATTAAGTATTGTATTTTCTCGAATGTTTTTACTGCTCCGCAAGGAAAACAGAGATTATTTCCCACTTCTACCTCCACGTGAAGGTTTCTGAAGAACGAACTTTTATCTGCGGAGTGTTTATACATGGTTACTTTACTGAAAAACATGATGCAGCAGGGATGAGCACAAATGGCTTACAATTTTCTATAGCTAGTACATCGGCACACATGCTAAATTGTTTACACTAAGCCTTTTTTTAGTTCAGTTATGGATAACGATACTTCAGTATATTTACAGTTGCTTCTATATTCTACAGTTTTCCTGCGGTACGGGAATACATGGATTGCCAACGCTGATAATATCAACAAGCAAACAATGGCCACACGCTGTTAACATCCTGCTGAACTTTACATAAACCGGGCCATAAATAGAAGTAACGGGCAAAAACTAGACTTCCCTGTGTGTGTGTACACGTTTACAGATAAACGCAGGACGAAAAAACACACATCTGTTGATATTGATGCGTAGATAGATTTCAGAATTAGGTAACATCACAAAAAGTAAACTTACTATTTATTCCTGGGTCCACTCTGTTAATTCACAAAGTTTCTGATTAAAATGCTATAGCCACATATACACTCTTTATTATGGTACCCGTTAATTAATACAGAACTGGAAAATCTCAGAGCAACTTACCTTACTAATTAATCATCTCAACTAACATTTTAACTGTCCACATTGTAAAGTAAAACACATTATTAGTAATCATTCAATGAATTTACGTTACTTAGTAATGGTGTAATAGCCCCCAAGCAAATAATCTGCTCAGCTCCTGAGACGTGGGCAACAAGTTAACATTTCCCTATACGGTATTTTTGATCACATTATATCTAAAATTCAAACTTGATATCTTTGAACAATTCCCCTACCGAATTACTTTATGTTTACGGCAATAGTTCTCGATGATCTTATGAAAATTACTTTGAAAACTATCTGTTTCTTGGTTTGGCCAGGTGTGTTCCACCAGTCGGAAAAAGGTTTTCCATGCCACGAATATGCGTTTACTCAATTGACATGACGTGCCCAAGAAGCCGTGTGCTTCTCAATCGAGCAACAATTTTGACTTGTTTCTACACATATCGAAGTTGCAAATGATTGCACCGTGTCCAGGAGCGGCGAAAGGATGAGACAAAGAACATCTTAGTCGGGTCAGATTGCAGCACAAATGTTCTCTCGTCAGAATGCAGTAAAATGATTACTGGTACGCAGACGGCCTTGAAGTCAGGATTTCACTACCTCGATCCTTCTAACGTATTACTCACAAAAGACCCCATTCCTATGGCCTGTCCTTCAAGGCGGCGATTTCATGAATAGGTACATCTTCGACGAATACTATGCTTCGGCTTTAATTTTGTAGAACAAAGGAAATCCAGTAGAACAAACTGGTCCAATAGCAATAGAAAACAATTTAAAATATTAAAAGAAGCGCATCTACATCTACATGGGATACTCTGCAAATCACATTTAAGTGCCTGGCAGAGGGTTCCACCATTCTAGTATTTATCTCCCATTCCTTTCTCGTATAGCGCGCGGGAAGAAAGAACACCTGAATCTCTCTGTTCGAGCTCTGATTTCTCGTATTTTATTCTGATGATCATTTCTACCTATGTAAGTGGGAGTCAACAACATATGCAGTAATACAGAGCTGTGTGCTTTCATTCGCCTTGGACCACGACCACGACCACGACCTGGAATTGAGTTGTGGTGACATCAGATTGTGAAGTTTACGCGCATAAACAATGTTGGCAAACTTGTTAAGCGGTATTGTTTTGTTTTCAGGGACACAAAGTTACGGCGCATTGCCAGCGCTGCCGAGAGGCAATCAGCGATGCTGAGGAGGAGAAAAACGTCTAGGTAAACCGGGAGAATGGCCATCCCCCGCAGAGAGGTGAATTAGCACCTGTGTAACGACAAGAGGCCACTTAATCCGGCGACGACAAGAAGTTCCACGCGGCCGCCCGGCGAGGCAACGGAGTGGCAGGAGGAGGGGAGGGCAACTTTCGCCGCCTGCGCGCAGTTATCTGAGATAGCGCTATCTCAAGGACCTGCTACGTCACGCACGCGTCCGATCACACTGCCGTATTCTGGCCGCTCTGCCATTCTCCTCGGCCGTTGTCTACACCTGTCCGACACGCTCCTAACCCAATTTTCTTCCTTCAGGGCTGCAGAGGCAGGAACAACAAAGTTACATTTTGAACCAGTAATTGGCAGAACATATATTATAAAACAATATAAAAATTACAAATCTACAAAATTATCACGGCATGTAATTTGAAAAAGATATAAACGCGACTGATTTTGTTTTTGTTGTCGGTTCATGAACGTCACAGTAGAACCTCACCCGACGCAAGTTATTTTCCACTTTATCATTTTTCAAAGCCGTGAACGAATCTGATTAAGCCGGCCGCGGTGGCCGAGGAGACTGAGGCGCTCCAGTCATGGTCTGCACGGTCACTAGGGTCGGGGGTTCGAATCCCCCCTCGGGCATGGATATTTGTGCTGTCTTTAGTATAAGGTAGTTGATAAGTAGTTTGTAAGTTTAGGGACTGATGACCTCGTAGTTAAGTCCCATAAGCTTAACAAACATTTAAACATTTGAATCTGATTAAAGTAAAATATGGCCGTCAAAGGACGACACATGTATTTACTATGTGCCAGGATAACAAAAATGCATAAACTAAAAAAATGTATCCGAACAAAAATAGAACGAGCATTGTTTCCTATGATGAAGTGCTTCACACTATATCCATATTGCCGCAAGGCGTAGCGCAAGCGATAGCGTCACCGATTGCGGTGCTGAAGGTCGCTGGTTCAATACCGTCCACCGGCAAAAAATTCTTTGTAATTATCATTTCCTGAATGTTCTAAATGTTTCTTATGTTAACTATTCTAATTTCTGGTACATTCTGTCTGTGTATAAATAGTAAAGCACTCTGCACTTATATGTTTCAGTGTAAGTGCTGTGTTCAGCTGACAACCCTTGCCTTCGAAGTCAAGCCTGTTTCCATTTCAACGCGACAATATTAAGGTGTACCACTGACACTTCCCCTTTAATTCCAATGACGGGTGCGTTTAGTAATACGGAATAAAGACTGCAGCCTAAGTGTGGTCTCCAATGTGTAATTTTACGTCAAGGGTATATATCTTTTCGTGGATTTCTTGCACGTTTTTACCTACCACAAGAAAGGAATTGGTTAACATAATCGATTCAAATTCTATCCATTTTCCACTGTGACCCGCAAAGGTTTGTGCTCAAGTCGTCGTCCAAAACAGAGAAAGTGGAATACTGCCTTGTAACAATGTAATTTTACTCTACACCGCTGCCCGCGGTGGCCGAGGGGACTGAGGCGCTCCAGTCACGGTCTGCACGGCCACTACGGTCGGGGGTTCGAAACCCCCCTCGGGCACGGATATTTGTGCCGTCCTAGTTCGTAAGTAGTTCATAAGTAGTTTGTAAGTTTAGGGACTGATGACCCCGTAGTTAAGTCCCATAATCTGTACACACATTTGAACATTTACTCTACACCGTTGAAGCTTTGAATTCATTTAGGCATATGTTACTGACATATCTCAGTAAGGGAGAGATGTCAGTATGAGGCGAAGGACACGGCGGATAAGTGAGAGCAACCAAGCATACACTTAACACTACTGGAAGCCAAACATGTGCCCTGCATTGCTTCTGCTAGGTGTCAATGTTACCGTCATCGGGTGAAAGCTAAAATTAAATGGGCACATTGTAAAGGAGGTGGAACAGTATGTTAAGAGCAGTTCAGCATGTAAGTGCCGCCAAGCAGACACTGCAGCAACTAGTGTAGCAGTCCTGCCAAAAGCCACTGGCCAAATTCCAACACTTCATCTTCAACGGAGGTTCTCGAAAGATGCTGTCTCCTCGTCCGCACTGGTTGTCCAAGCAAAGATCGCAGTAAAAGAAACAGAAGCACTCTATCTGCCTTCCCCACCCACGCTACTAGCAACCTGAAATCAAAGTATTCTCCGTTAGCAGTTGATTTCCTCCTCGTACGTATGGCTGAAAATCGCCGCGCATGGACACTGCTTTGCGAAAATTGAAAAAAGCGGTCGCTGGATTTGCAAGTCGCATTGTAATTAACTTTCGACTCGCAGAAAGATGGTGGTATTTGCCAGAGGTCTCATTCCCGGCTGATTACTTTCACGACTCCAGCCAGCACCAATCAGTTCCGCTGCAAATACGGCGCGGCCCACTAACCTCTGGTGCGGCCTTGACCTAAAAAACTACCAGATAGACACCGTAATCTGGTGAAACGTGTCTGCGCGATCTTGCTTCTTGGCTTCGCGAACGTCATTTTGCGAAGTTCCGCTAACAATCCGCAATAAACAAGCAATACCATGCCAAGTGCACGTGACTGCTTGTTCAGTTTCATTTCTCGGCTGCAAACTCAACAAATTTCCTGCGTAACACGTTTCCTGCAAATGTGTTAACTGGCTATAAGCTGTCATAATAAGCACTAGTCGTCAGCTGCTACATTTGAACCTCATGGTTTTCTTTGATATTCATAATTAAACCGATTTCAGGAAAAACTACAACCCTGAAATTAAAGTCACACATATGAACCTTAGGTAAGCCGATGAGAATCTTGTAAACTGTTCCAGCAACATGATTATTCTTATATTTCTAGTGGAACGTGTAGTACAGCAGCAACCGGAAATTATCTCCTTCCGTTCCCTTTACCGAAGCTTTTTCGACTCTTACAAAGCGCTCAGGAAAGTATTACATACAACAGAGCAACGGGAGAGAGAGAGAGAGAGAGAATGTCTCACTAAATGCTGCGCTTAACTGCGTTCTAAGGGCTTTTCTGTTAGATGGTATATACGGAGTAGCGAGTAATTTATTCCACTACTCGTAAGTACTTTAATACTGACTGCGAGAGACTTCATGTAGTGGACAAACAATGCGTATTGTCCAGGTCTGTTCCTAAATCACCGTTCAGAAACAAGAGGACATGTGGAAGACAATACATCTTACATACCAGGTGAACAATTTCTTCATGACTGGCTCTTCTAGTGGTATCAGTAGTTCAGACGGAATATCATCTACTCCTAGCCCCTGATTCGACTCCTTCAGCTTCGTCTTCCATTTCTAGAATACTGCCTTCAAGTTCATTTCCTTTGTATAGGGCCTCTATATATTCCTTCCACAGTTCAGCTTTCCCCTCTTTGCTTAGTACTGGTTTACAGTCTGATTTCTAACATACAAATTACTACTACGAGAACTATCTTTGGTGGTGGTTCTTCAGTTTTCTGTTCGACTTATCTTCTCGATCGTTGCAGGTCCGCTACCGGCTGTCCTCCACAGTGCTGCTAATAATATGAAGTACTTATTGCGCTCACGGATCGTCTCTGCCATTTTACTAGCTCGGTCATCTGAGGTGTTGCCAACATTACAGCAATAAACTGCCTGTAACTCGTCGCCTGTAGCTCTGACATGTGCCGCCGCAATACGCTCGCCGCCGAGTCGTAAATTAAGCGTTCGCTATTTTATTGGCAAAACAACTTCCGTCAGTGATTTACACCAGCCTCTACAAATACACCAGTTATTCTACTATGTATAAATCCGGTTAGATTCTTTCTTCGCATATTCATTACGGTGCTGCGCAGAATGTAGCAGCAGTTGACACGAGGTTAACGCTCCGCGAACAATGACGCAGCTTCTGTGGGCGTCAACTACGAATTAACTGCGATCAAAACTGAAACGCCCTCTTTTCTGTAAGAGATGGAGATAATGGCTTTTATTGAACAGAATAGCGGATCGCCCCACTGAATTACCTTTACCACGATTCCTTAATGGGAGAAAGGCCGTAACCGGAGATTCACACAGGTGCTCGTTGGAACAGAAGAGCCCACCCCAACCCCCCCCCCCTCCCATTCCTTAGCGGGCCACCTGATTCCAGTGTCACTGAAAGCGGCGATCATAAACGCTCTTTATACGGCTAAGCTACTGTTTAACACTCTCCTTCCACGACGTGCAACTACAAATAGACGAGAGTACAGAAAAAGAAGTAAGAGTGAATTCTGAGCTTGCGTGCTGGGACGGCGAGCTGGTCTGGTAGGTCTGGAAAGAGCCAGCCGTCGGGGGAGGGGGGGGGGGGCTGGAGGAAGGGGGAGGGGGCAGAAGCAGTTGGTCATGAATAGGCCGCTCAGGTAGCCGAGAGCTGCTCGGAATCACTGAACGGTTGCGCCAGGGGTGTACACGGCGCCTGGAAACTTACGTTGTCCCCTCCGCTTTCTATGCTCTACACGTAGGCATAGAACGAATGACATTCCATAATTTCTCCTGCATTACAATGGGGGAGCAACCACTTTACAGACGAATATTAATTTCTTTCAACCTTCTGTCAGCTCATAGTTCATAAGTGTGGTCGAGGGTAAATAATACGCTCTAGTAACCGCAAAGTAGTCTCAAAGGTTCGCCAAATAGCTCCTGTGACTTACAGCAAATAATTTACTCTTCTGTTGTATTACTCGCAAATTGATACTTTTGAGAAATTAAGCACGATGGATCACTTTTTATTTAATCGATAGGACCACTACTAAGATCACAATATGCCATAAAATTACAATGTAACATTTTATTGATTGTAAATTTTACACACTACTATGTTCAGTAATTGAAGGAGAATTTATTTACTAAGAATTATAACGCAACAGGACAGACAAGTATTTTAGGAGTAAACAAGCCATGCATATTATGTCTAGATAATTTATGCGCTATTTTTACCGTATATCAGTTCGCATTTACATATTCATGTGTCCCATTTTTACTATGCGAAGTTTACATAAGTCAGATAATCCCAATGACATCTATCTACAGCTAGCTATTACGTTCCATTAATCTCAGAATAAATTACTCTGTCAATTACTGTGCAACTGCTTTAAAATCATCGGACATGCCAGATCGTAACCAGTGATCTGTTTGAAGGCTAAGTGGCGATAGTGTAAATGAAGTAGTGGGACTTACAAAACAGCGAAAAAGTCTGATGGATATATCTTTTGTGTATTGAGTTTTTCTCGAATATCACCGTGCTGTCAATCTTACAACATCTCTCATGACGTAGCCGAAAGAACAACGGTCATATATGCAATACTCTCATCAAAGAAGAACACCGTACTCAATGTTTTCATGTGTCACGGTACATGCCATAACAGAAGCTGTATAAACAGGTGGGCCACTACATTATCACCAACCGATTAATAGCGCATTGGTTCATACCTGGAACAATTCAGCTTAGAAACTACCGAACATGGATACGAAATGCTCTTGATTGGTTTCGACGTGGTCTACCAACGAACAAGATTTGATGGAATGTGATTTCTGCTGTGCTCCATGGCTTCTGATTAGGTGGACATGGCGTCAACGTGAATTCTCTATCGTCTCCCTCAAACCAAAATTGATGTAGAAAAATACTAGTCTTATGACGTCGACAGATCCTGTGCTTTTACTGCCACTTTTCCCTTGGAAGCCTACAGTTTACTATTGCCCCCAGAGCCTACTTCGAACAGCCATTCTCTTGACTGAAGGCGTATCCTGACTAGCCATCGAGTTGGTACTTAGAAAAGTTAGTCGTCGGAGTGACACGTTTTCACCGAGTCGTGATCCATTCTACATGAACCCATACCCACGGCAATCTTAACTGACGATGTGGTTGCGTCAATGTGACAGCTCGTTGGGATGATTGCTTCATATCACTTACGCCTGCCCCGTGACTGCTTTTGTCGTCACAGCTGCCACAGATCTTACTGAACGGGAAACCCGCTGACCTACAAGTTCTGTGACGAGGCGCGGACGTCTAACACGTCGCCTTCTCGAGGCCTCACCGTCCTTCAACTTCTTTCCACAGACGGTCACTGCAGTAGCATTCCACTAGCTTCGTTTCAGAGTCGTTCGTTCCGGGGCGCTAGAATTATGCGTGTCTTCTCCACTTCTATTATTTTCCTTGCCCCGGCGATGTTTTCGTTGTTAGTGTACACTGGACGATTCGTACTTAGATTTGCCACAGTAACTCTTGCGCCTACACAGAGTGACCCAACAGTCCGTTGACATTTGAAAATCACGGAATAATGTAGCTAAAACTGTAAAAACTGACACAAACTCATCAGACAATTATGACCACCAAACTGTCACCTGACGACGAATGACTGATAAATACATGGTTCGCCGGCCGCGGTGGCCGAGGGGATTGAGGCGCTCCAGTCACGGTCTGCACGGCCACTACGGTCGGGGGTTCGAATCCCCTCTTGGGCATGGATATTTGTGCCGTCCTTAGTATTAGCTAGTTCATAAGTAGTTTGTAAGTTTAGGGACTGATGACCCCGTAGTTAAGTCCCATAGACTCTACAAACATTTGAACACATGGTTCATGTAGTATCAGTGAGGGTGTAGGGTGGGGAAGCCACGCTAGCGGAGTTTCAGAGGACAGACAAAGAGCACGGAGGCTCAGCATCAGACTTCGGAGACTGCATAACTTGTCGGGTGTTTAAGGAGTTCGGTGGCGATTGTTTTAAAATGGCGCCGTCATTAAAGAAATCCGTCTTCGTAGACTGGTGAAGCAGGTAGGGGGTGGCGCGAAGTGTGACGGAACTTCACACTTTAATGCTGGTCTGAGTACAAGTGTGTCTGGGCATACAGAGAACAGAACACTCCCAACGACCAGTGCATGTGCCAACGTTGACACCACATCGGCAACTACACTGAAATGGGCAGGTGACCGATCTCAGGGAGGGTGCGAACCCATTGCCTTCCAGGTCAGCTCCCCGACACCTGTTCTGCGGGACGGACGGAAGCTGATGGCGGAACATTCACAGGGCATACATGGGGCCAGCGAAACTCGTGCAACATGCCATGACGGCTGACAAGTATCGTAAACTTGTGTACGAAATCAATGCTATAGCTATATGCTATATTAATGCAACCTCTTTATTACCCGTCTCTGGCGTGGCCCATCTGCAGATAATAATAGTGCATATTTCATAAAATATGCAATAACAACCCTAGAATGGATATGACTGATTTCTTTGGATGTGTATGCCATATGTCAATGCTTTTCATTTGATCAACTATGTACGCCCGAAACCGGTAATAAAGATGTTTTATTGGTTAAATATATAGCGACCAATCAGCATTGATAACGTATACTGTGTTAACCAGAATGATCGCATGCATCATGCACGGTAAATCGTTTTTGGAATGGTTGGAGACCACGTACACCATGTCACACACACCGTGCTAATTCTCTCAAACGGCATTTCTGGTGAGAATGTACCTAACCTTAACAGACAGCAAAAATGTGGCCAGGGCAGTGGCGGACGGAAATACCCTACAGTGCAGTGCGGCGTGCGGGGATTTGCGTACAGTCTTTTACTTGGATACTCAGTTCTCCGGTCCGGGTAGTGTCAACGCATTTTGCGCTAAATAAACACGGCCACGCTGTGACCGCGCGAAGACTTGTTCCTGATCTGAAAGGCGCGCTGCGTAAGGGGGTCGGTAAAAGCACGTGTAACAGCTGTACTTGTCCTCTGGCCGGAGAGAGTAGAGAACACGCGAGATTCAATTTACAGCCACGTGCAAAATTAATCTAGAGCAAACGTCATAACTCCTAAATTGTTTCGGGGCTATCACCTCAGTTGCCACATCCAATTGTTCTTGTGAAGCAACAGTCCAGTTCATCATAATGCCCTACACAGACATTACATTGGGGAAAAAAATGTTCATCACTCCGGATCAACGCTAGCGTTACAAGTGTATCCCAGACTGCAATAACTGGAGTTTCTCACTCAATAAGCCAATGGGCAAAATTGGATCAGGACCAGTGACTACTGTCTTTCACGTTTAGTAAGCTCTCAAATGTTCAAATTTCTGTAAATCTATGGGACTTAACTACTGAGGTTATTAGTCCATAGGCTTACAAACTACTTTAAGTGACTGTAACCTAAGGACAAGACACACTCCCATGCCCAAATGAGGACTAATTTCCGACGGGGATGGTATGCTCTACGCGGAACACGTCCACCCTTATGACCATGTTTACCAAAGGAAATGGGAGTTTTTAACAAGATAATGGCCGGCCGCGGTGGCCGAGGAGACTAAGGCGCTCCAGTCACGGTCTGCACGGTCACTACGGTCGGGGGTTCGAATCCCCCCTCGGGCATGGATATTTGTGCCGTCCTAGTTCGTAAGTAGTTCATAAGTAGTTTGTAAGTTTAGGGACTGATGACCCCGTAGTTAAGTCCCATAGACTTTACAAACATTTGAACAAGATAATGCGGCATGTGACAAGGCCATGAGTGTGATGGGGTGGTTCGAGGAACACAGGGGAGGCTACATTTGATGTGCTGGCCCCTCCTCCCCCATCCCACAACTCTCCAGATCTGAAACTGACAGAACACATCTGGGATATGATTGAAGCATCAGCGGCCATCGCCGCACAGATGTCGTGCCAGCTTCCTCCAGGCCAAGACACGTCGCCGTGTTATCCGTAGCAGAGGGCATATCGTCTATTAGATGGGTGGTCTTCATGTGCTGGCAGTCCGGCGTGGCTAACCAGTAACCACCACGGCTGTCGTCTTGACTCGCTGCGGCTCCTTGTCGGCCACCATTTCTCGCCTGCGCGGCAAAATGACTCGGCTGGCAACTGCCGGCGAGCACGCGGCTCAGTAGGGAGGTTATCAATATTCTCGCAATACGCGTGTGCGTGGGATGCCACGCACAGTTTGCAGAACCTGTTCTACAGGTGACATTCCGTTTACACTGGAGCAGAGAAAAATGGCAGCCCTGCTGTGGGCTGCAGTGTGACATAAGAAACATGCACGAAACAGAATTATTAAAATTGAAGCTATTGTCAACCAGCCTGACAAATATAAGGAGCGTTCCGCACCATTACAAAATATGGCATTTGTCGCATAAATAGGACGCGAAATAGTGACACGAATGGGATCATATGACAAACTCGTGACTGAAGCGCATACCTGCGTCCTTAAATTATTCAAGTGGCTGTAGGACCACTGTAGAAAACTAATATGATCATATCTGCCACATGAAGGGCAGACAAAAAATGTATCTCTAAAAAATAATAGGAAACACTTTCTCTTCCTTGTGGGAACAGTGGCAACTTAATTCTCTTCTTCATAGCTAATAAATCGTAAGTTCCGTTCTTTCATTTATGTCAAGCCAACCAATCTGTCAAATTATTACTACGCGGCATTTAATTAGGAAACTTTTCAGAACTGCCACAACAGCTATGCCAAGTGAGGAAATGATCATAGATTAATGAAATGAATACAAATTTAATTATTAAAAACGCAATAAGATGTTGATTCGTTGTTTAAACACGACAGCTTGAGCTGCCTAAAGCGGCAAAATCAGATCGTAGCCTAGCTAAATTATCAAGTTAACGCATGGATGCACCCCCAATTTTCGTAGTCCACAAACCCGATTCCATGAAGAAGGGTGTCAACAGTTAAAAAAACCGAAACTTGACGGAGTTATAGTTGCATGTGAATACTGCCTTGTCTCGTTCGTAGCAGACATTCTTGAAAATTTCGGCTATGGCGTATATCTAGAGAATTCAAACAAATCCCACAATTATTCTTCCAATAAACAAGTCTACAATTATTTACGGAAAAGCGCTAAGCGCTTCTGATTCTAGAAAGTTTATTGTGCAAAATACATTGCGTCAGTGTTACAGAATATAAACTGTTGATACACGAAAAAGGTTGAAACTGGTTCACGAGGTAAGAACACCCAGAATAATAGGCAAACCACAACTATGTACGTTTACAGCCTCATGTAGCCTCCCCCTAAGTATATCTTCTTTCAGTGAGACTGTATCACCGAGTAAAGTGGTCTTATCTTTTGCAATTTACATTAATTCGTTATCATAATTGTCCGATGACAAAACTGTCATGAGAGTCAAGATTAGATGCGGTGTGAAAATATAGCGTAGGTGAGGTGCTGCGTTGATTCACTGAAGCCGATTTTCGTTTGTAATTGCTACACTGGACCAGAAGTATACTCTGAGTATGAAGCCGCCTGACACTCCAGGAATACAGTCTCACTATCAGACATTATGATACCATTACTAACGTCCAAACATACTGCAGCAGAGACCTCCGTCTTCTACGGAGTTGTTTCTTCCCTACCTGCAAACGATAACATTTTCGAAAGACATGACTCCGCACTGTGTGTGGAAGCAGAAAATTGTATTGACACTATGTACTTGTTATCCAGAAAATAAAGCTACGGCAGGCGACGGCCACAAGGAAGCGTATGTTTTTTCTTTCGTTTCGCCTTCCCTCCGTCGGGGGCGCCCCTACCAACGCCCCTGTTATCCAGCCCCATCCACTTCGTTCTCTTTTTTTACCTCCTTGCTCCGCAGAGGTTTCAAATTCCATACCCTGAGCTGTAATCTGAAGCGTCCATAATTAATCAGTTCTTTATATTCGATGACATCCTCTTTTCAATCTCGTGCTGACATTATGCCTCTGTCGAATTGCAGCTAAACCAGAGGAAAAAATTTCTATACGTCAAGGAATGTACTCCGACACTGCTATCTTATCGAATCTCGCTTACTATCTAGTTCACAACGGAGGAAGTGAATACACCAAATTCTTGAATTAATACTGAACGAAAGAAGCATATCACATGATTATAGTGGCCACATAATTTCAAGTTGATAACCCCAACCGTCGCTTACTGAATTTGTTCGGCAGTTTATTTTATTATTTTTGCTACACTTCGCGTTTCGAGGGCAAGTCCAATACAGCAATTTACAACAGTTAACCTTATAGTTACCGTCACGTATACTAATGTCTATTTCCGTGTAGGTACTAAATGTCCCATGGGCAGCAAACACTAAATTAAAAAATTATTACCGTACCAGACGAATAACTGACGAACTAAGAGCAGTTAGCAGTGAAAATGAGCGGCAAAATTGGAGAATACGAAACTACCAACGTAACGCTTGTTACGGCCAAACTAACCAGTCTTTTACAGACGGTGACACTCGTCACGGTAAAGGTACTGACCCGACCTTTTTTGTATTTAATTTCCACGCTCATTCCTGCCGAATTTGACAATGGCGTCACAGATACGGAACAACGAAAAAGCAATAAAACTGAAATAGTGAAGAGGGAAAAGGATTTTAATTCTTTACATAAGTAGTCAGAAGCGAAATTACATCATAAAACGCAGGAAGCTGTAGGATATAAACAACCGGCAAGAAGTGACTGAACGCCATGTGATACCCCCAATAATAAACAATACCCACTGAAGATAGGTGTAAGTGCTGATACATATTTGGTTGAAACAAAAACAGCGTTGCGGAAAACATAAAAACGCATTTATCTTATTCTAATAAAATGTCTGCTTGTATCTAGTCTTTTGGCGCTCTTAGATGGCACCTTTATTTATTTATTTATTCTTTTTAAATATTTATTTTTTGAGATTCAGACGAATTAATACTTTTATGCTTCTCGGTTGGCAATGTTTGTTACCTGCAGTTGGATAATAATGTTTTGTTCTTTCAGCGGTTTTTACAAATAAGTGGTGGGACACCGGCAGGAGGAAAGTAAATATAATGTAAGAATCTAAGAATGTACAGAAAAATGCAGAGGAGACATTTTTACTCCTCCTCTCAACTCGAGAAAATCTGTTTCATCGGACTGAAATTTGATAAAGGTGATTGCCACCGCTCCGTCTAATAAATGCCGCAACAGGCTTTATGAACAATATTTCAGCAAAACTGACAGAGGGCGTAATCTCCGGAAGAAACAACGAATATAGTGCCTACGTACTTTTGCCGGCCGTTTTTAAATTAGAGTGCTCTATACTGCCCCTCAAATACAATTAATCCTCGGTACCGTATGCACAAAAAACTGATGTAGAAACCGGAGAATGTAAGCAGCAAACATTTTGGTAACTTAATAGTATAAACAAAATATTTTCGTAGATTGATGAAGGCCACTAAATTTAACTTTACATGTGAACAAGGGAAAGGATTAATTTTCTTTCAACACAGGTATACCATTTCGTAATTTGCCGTAGCACTGACACAAACAGGGGAGGAAAACGGAACAAAGTATTTAGTAGTACAGAAGCTCCTTCGCTAGCGGCGAAAGCGCTGACACTACAAGATTAACGTGATCTTAGCGATAACGTACCGCAGTGCAGACTGCTCAACAAATGTGTAGAAAACAGAACAGCGCCGCACAAGCTTTTCGTAAAATAAGGAAACTCGTCGTTCCAAATGGGGTGACTAGCTCGTTCTATCACGATGAGGTAGCTCCCGTTTTAGATCGTAATACTGCATATGGCGACAATCGCTTTACTGCGAATTTTCTGAGCAATCAGTTCTACATACATCTAACCAGCGAAAAGTAATTTAAATGTATTGCAACAGAGCTCACTGCTCTCCACTACAAGAAAAACAAAACATGAAATGTACCGCAATAAACAATGGCTTGACAGGAACATACAACAGCGGCAACTAACAGCGGAGCAAAAAATGTGTAAAAATATGCTCACTGATATGTCATAAATTTGCTGGGTTTTCCAAAGACGAAACCTAAAAAAAATCAGCTTCAGCAACATCAGCAACCTAGGTAGGAAACTTATTCATAATGTAAAATCTTCAAAGGTAGATTTTGCCAAGCTGGTATTTACATTATTAGCTACCTACAATTAATGTTACTATTATACGCGCAAGACTGCCGGTAATTTAATAACTCAATTTTACGAGGGCACGGAAGAATGAAGAGCAGAGAAATGTAACAAATCAGCAGTAGCAACATACATCAAGGACGCAGATAACTTTCTAACACAGAAACAACCTTTAAATATTGCACAAAATGGAAGGTAAAGGAATATTCAATAAATAAAATAATAATAATAACAGCAAAAAGTCAAGTTTTTGAGTAGCCTTATGCATTAGATCACGCAGTGTATTTAAAACGTGAAAGTGTCAAATCACACAGCTGTCAATATTGAGACTGTTGCTGTAAAGAAACGATAATCGATTTTCATCCAAACACTGCAAGGCCGCCATGCCATGTAAGTGTATACTGTTTACATCCATGTAGGAACCTAGTGTGCAACTGTCAGACTAAGCAGGACAATATTGTGATGTTACACAGCGGTTCCACTGGTGTACAAGCGTTGGAAATGAAGCTTTGGGACGCCAAAACCGTAAGTCAAAAATTGGAGTATTGCACCATATGAAACCTATATGCATCCCACATAAAAAGTGGTGTCCACTACAAGAAACTACGAAGCTGAGCAGAAGACACCACTGAACACAGATTTGTAGCCTGAACTGCGCGCTTGCCCATACGCCTCCCAGATATCAAAAGCGACGCCAACAACACAACAGTGCCTAAATCACTACTGTGTCTTACTGCAATTTAGAGCGCGAAATTTCACCTGTAAGTAAAACATATGTATGCTTAAAAGCTTTGTGGTGTGCAAAATATGTCTGCTCAGCATAAAATAAATAAATGTTACCTACAGCATAAAAATAATTAGTCCACACAGTCACAGTTAGTAAGTTTCGACAGGGCATGCACAATCAACAAACTGTGAAGTTCTGAAATACCACAAATACGCCTAGATCAGCTGATTATATCCTGGCAGTATTTAAGGGTTACAATTGGTTGACAATATTTACATTCTGATTGATTGGGGATAAAAGATTAGAAATAGTGTATATCAATTATAATAACTGTGACCACCAAAAGACGAATTTAAGATTCCCCCCTCAACCCTATACACAGACACGAAACGAAAAATAATGACTCCAGTTTTTGCTAAGGGTGTATATTGCTGAAGTTCAATAGACTTTTTTTTTTTTTTTTTTTTTTTTTTTTTAACAAATAGTTCAGACTGTCCAACAGATAACGAATAGAAACTTCACAAAATACTGATGTATTAAGATTTTATTCAGGTTACAAAGCCGAGTTTCTAAAAAGGGACTCCAATTTTTCCACTATCAACATGAATTAACCCTCTTTCTATCACAGTTTACAAAGACAGCAGCAGCCACAAATCGCAGATATATAAAAAGAGATACCGCTAAGCAGGAAAAGGATACATGCACCTGTCACCTTAAATAACCAACAAATTACGCAAACGGTAGTTGTTTTTAAGTGCAGAGCGTAATACTGAATCTTAAAAGAAAAGCATTGTGCTAAACAGAATGGAAAAATAAGTCGTCTCAAAAATATCTTAAGTACGTAAACTAAATGTATCACCGCTTTCGACCTCCTGATAAGTCTAAAAAAAATAATAGGTCTCAATTTCACGAAGTTCACTAGACAACAGGGACTGCAATAATCAAGAGATATAACAAAAGTAACTAACAAACAACGACATTTAGAATGGTAATAGTAATTGAAGCAGCAGCAGCCATAATAGGAAATTCTGGTCGAGTTAAAATAGGCGCAAAATGTCAGTTGTACGGAAAATATATATTTACTATGTTCTGCAAAACTAGGCGCTGACAATGCTACCACCACGTGGGAAGGCACTCAAGTAAGAATAATTGCCTGCACAAACTCAAAAAAATTAACAAATGTCTACTCCAAACACATTAATATTGTGTGACAAAGCTTTCTTGCTTAGGCGGAAAATATTTACTGTTGCTGGCAGAAAAGGACCACACAAGTACTGTTTGGAAGAAATTGGGCAAAATCCTTAAAAGTGAAGCACTTGACAGTAGAGATTATTATTACACATAATTAAGCCGCTCAGTTTCCAAAATATGTATCATAGATAATTACGCGTACATCAGTTAGATGGGTCTTGAGAACAGAAGTAGTTCTCAAATGCCTACAACAATCTTTATGTACGATAATTAACTATTGCGATTAGGAGAAAAATTACCAACGTATTCCACAAGAGACCACCTAGGTGGCAGAACCGCAGACTTACAACCAACGAGGCCCGGTCACTGCATAATTTCATTGTTAGGCGGCCGCACAGCGTGAGTGAGGTTGGCGTTAGGCCTAAAAACGCTACGGCAACACGCGCGATGGCGCTGGGCGCAGCACAGCTATTACAAGTGCACAAAGGCAGCTGGCTAGACGACTCATTGATCGCCGGCTCACTGTTTCACGACCACGTCCGGCGATCAGACACGCTTTCACGCTCGCTGGAATTCTGTGAACGCTCCGCAGTCAACTACTCTCACGCTCTGCCTATTGATCGCCACCCAGCTGGAATTAAATAAACCAGACGACCCCACATGCAAAAAGAAATCCAAACTACTCCTTTTATGAGACTGCGAATTTCCAATCCTCTCGCGAGTGACGCACGGCGCACTGAAATATGCGCGATATTTATCTACGCTCCCCTTTTTTTTCTTCCTTCGGTGATAATCAACCGGGGAGGAGGTTAAACAAATGAACGGCGGTGTCACAAGAAATATTACGGCTCCAATAACACTTCATTCCAGCGTGATTTGCGAGTAGAAACAGTTATGACTCACTTCCGCGCACGCTGCCGAGATAACTTCGGCTGACAGTTGTAAAATCCCTTTGCATCTCCGCCAGCGGTTTTTTTGTAGCTGTATTTCTGTTCTTTGCCAAGTTTCCAAATACCAGGAGCTACTTCTGTGCCCTTGTCGTTAAATCTAAAACATGTACGTAACAACCCGCGTCTACGAAACAATTTAACAAACTCAACAGTTTTAAGGTATACGGATTCTATCTCAAGAAAGATTAAAATGTCTCTTGGAGGAACACGCTAACGTTATCATGCTTTCAATCATACAGTATTTCACAAATATTTCCCCCGCCAAGAGTTTTCCTTGCACGCTTATGCCCAAACCAAGGTCTTTAGAATTATACAATATTTCCATATACTTCACAACGTACGGGATGTTTTTTAAAAACATTTTTTCCGATTACCTTCTTTTTACTGACTTGTTATAAATTAAGCGATGATGGCGAGCGATAACTGTCGCTTAGTTTTGGGGAAAAAAGTGAGACCTATTGTTTTAATCCGTAGTGAAAAAGACGGCAAGTTCAGCTAAATTAACAACAAAAAGGTGGCAATTTTTCGTGAAGACAGACAGTCCAGTCAAAAATAGTTTCGGTTGACATTTCCTATGTCTGACAACGTTCACGTACCTATTTATTCAAATTATATGCAACAAATAATTAGTTAACTGCATTCCCACAAATCACTATGGACCTTCGCAGCTGTAAACATAATTTCCTACGCTCTTTCATAGATACACATGTAAACAAAGAGGAAAAACATATGAAAATGGAAATATTAGGAATACAAAGATTTAAATTTTTTTGTATACTTCAAACGTTTAAATATATGAAATGTAAACAAGGCGCACTCCAGAGCTTTACGCTAGTGATAAGTGTGCAGATATTTTACAATGACGTCCGATTAAAATCGATCCCTATTTGTAAACATACGGCCTGTTTTCAGCTATTGTTTTACAATATTTTATTACAGTATTTTTTCTTACTTACATAATTATCGTGTCGCACAAGTTCGTTTGCTTCGGGCATGTATTTAACTGACATCTAGTCCAGTAAGGCCTTACAGTCATCCTACACATGCACTGGTATTAGCGCGCTCTTACATTTGAAACATTTCAACACAAAAGTAAGACTAAGCTAACAAACGGTAATTTAGTTAAATAACGCATTTAAACCTTTCATGGGCGAAGTCTCCCACGAAATTAAAAAATACCTCTTATTAATAGAGCAAAATAATATCTCGATATAAATACGCCTACTACAAGAATTTCTGCCCGTTCTACTGAAGATTAGATCCGAAATTTTGTTGAAAAGAAGTATCAGATCCACCATGGAATTAAGTTGTTAATTCACAATTTCGTTTTATTAATTTCTTGAACTGGGTTTATTATTTTCTCTATACGGTGATATGTTTCTTTACGACGCCGTGGTCCGTACGATTTTATTACTTGTGTCCTCGCGCTTAATCATCTTCTGAACATGTCTATTTCCGTATTTTTTTTTCTTTTGTCTCCTGCCACCTTTTTGTATTAGTGATTGTGTCTCAGAGATAAGCCTACCTTAAGTCTCAATAGTGCATTAAAATGTTCCATTCTGGTTTTCCATGATATAGCCTTCCTTTTATGTTTCAGGAATGCAGTGTTTGTATTTGCTCTTGCCAGTAAACTGTCCGCAATGCCATTTATGCTTACCAACGGACCTAAATATTTGGATGGAATAAGCGAATGACGTGGAAAATTTTAACGCGTGTCTTCGGCAAATTCATGGTTACTGGACTTTATTTTTATTCTTTTTCCCTCTATTATTATTGTGGATCACAATCTTAAGAACATTTAGCCTCTAACATCCAAGATCTATTATAGTTATCTTTTACAAAATTTTAAACATGGCTGCAATTCAGCAACGGTGGAACACGATCCAAAAGTCAACACAGTTTCAGCCGACCAGTTGCATAAAATGGTTTACATCTATAAACCTCTACACAGGTTTCGGCAAAATTAATTTTGCCTTCTTCAGAAGGATACAATAAAGCTCACATTAAAAAAAAGTTGTTAAAATGTGGCTGACTCCATGCCAATAGATTAAAAATTAAAATTCATAAACAACGTCCACACACAGGTCGAGTGAGCACACCGATCGAGTGAGCACTGCTCCAAAATTTTATAATGTGACATTGTTTTTAAATTTTAATTTTTAATCTATTGACATGGAGTCAGCCACATTTTAACAACTTTTTTTTAATGTGAGCTTTATTGTATCCTTCTGAAGAAGGCAAAATTAATTTTGCCGAAACCTGGATAAAGGTTTATAGATGTAAACCATTTTATGCAACTGGTCGGCTGAAACTGTGTTGACTTTTGGATCTTTATTTACGTTACTGCGTGTTTTATCCTGTGTGTCTGAAGTGAATTTCGACAGTAAAACTACCAATAACAGTTTTAAAACTACGCCTCTATAAGCTTGCGTGTCTTTTTAACACTCAGAGTAAGTGATAATTGTGAATTATATAGCAAAGTGGTTATGTGAAAGGCCTGTCCCCCCACTGGTAAATAAGAGAGAAAGTAAGCACGTTAAGAGTGAGCACGACGTGGTGAATATGACGGGACCGGTTCCGCCGGAAGAGCAGGAAGTGAGGCTGTCAGCTGACTCGTCATCCCTGGAGGACCATTCACAGCGCCCCCTGCAACCCTTCCTTATTCTCTCCCCCTCCCGGAGGAACGGCCGGCCCACCAGATGGTATCGCTCGGCCGCTTACAGGTCCAGATTTAAACCGAGGATTCAGCGGCCACATAAATGAATCACCACGGTTGTTGACTTCCCGGACGCCCGTGGCTCAACTCCAAAACGCCCGCCGCGCGATTCTTTCCACGCTCGCGTTCGTATCCAAACACATTCTCGCGTCCGCGCAGGCGCTCTACAGAAACGCTCCTCAAGAGCACTCGAGTGTTTGCAGAATGAGAACCTCTGTACTCTGGCTGTCATTAAGACAGTTCTCACAGCGGAGGCGAACATCCTAATACACTCAGGCGCTACTTCAGTGTGGGAGGAGGCGTAACAGCCTAGTAACGTTCTCGTGCAACAACGTTCGCTCAAGTCGATTAGATTTCAGATAGAATAAATTATCAACCGTGGAGTCATAAAAGGCTCCTGTAAATATAACAATCCATAAGACGATGTCTCATAAATCAAAGGAAACTTAAGCCACGTAACTGGCAAATGCTGTCATCTCATTTTTGTGGAGCAAGAAGATGAGAATGACAAATGAATAGATCCAACGCCTTACAAGACAACCCTACGGGCACCAAGCACTGGCAACAATTGCCCGTACATTTTTATTTTACTAATAATCATAATAAAAATCCTCCTTTACTTATGGGCCTTTTTCTATTTGTCTCTCACCTTATAAAGTAGGCCTAGTACACCTACATTTCAATGGTTACAATTTTAAAAACTGCAAATAACATACAGAAATGAGTTGGTACTTCATGTGACCATAATTCTTAATTTCTTGCCTACAATCACCAAGCATAGAGAAAAAAATGTTATTTTAAAATCAGTGTCCATCACATCTAATTTTAGTGTATCCCAGCTATTTACAAGCCTAACAACTGCTGAAAGTATTGTAAATAATAGTCTATAAACACAATTTCACAAGACTGGGAAAGTAACTCTTTCGTCCCTATATCTGCAGGTAATCCAAGACGGCAATACTGCAATACGGGTAACGCAATGTACATATTTTTGACAGGTAACAGCTGATGGCAGAGACAAATAAATAAATGCATTTTACAGGATTCACAGCTTATTGTAATACGGCGAAAATTTCCCCCTGCTTAGTGCTCTGTGTAACCTAAAATACCTTGGTGCTGTTAGGGTTAATAACACTATACAAGAGTTACGATGATTTCGTTGTTTATGCACGATATATTAAAGCAAAATACTCATTTCACATTATCTAGTATAACTTTGGACTTAAGTCAGATTTACTTTTCTATGGTGAATAGTGCATAAAACAAAAGTGTGTTTAAATATGGCACAAAGGTAAACATGGTACACGCTACATAAATGGATTGGTCTGGGTGGAGATAGGAAAGCAATAAGGAACTGGTGGGAAGTGGTTTCTTACTCAATACAATTTAGCCAATAACATTACCTTGCTATGTCGATGTCAATAAAAAAACCTGTACGTGAATATGCGCTCTTTAACTACCATGAGAAAAACGTTGTACATTGCCCAGAGTATCCATTGCCTAGTAACTACCAAATTAACTAATATACGCAGGCAACAACATCAAACTTCCAAACTGTCTGAAAACAGTCCTTTACTACATTTTATCACTTCAATCCATTATTTATCTATAACAACAGTGGCCCAGTATAAGGATCTCCTAGAAGTTGTTGGCGAACTTAACACTATATATATTGTTCACAAATAATATTAATTTCCTATTTAATCTGTTGTGTGGTTTAGGTTAAAGCTAGGGATTTCATTTGATTCTTCAGAACATATGTATAAAAAATGATGACATGCCGCGAGTTATCTGGGAGCGACTAAACAAAAAAAGAAGACACCACGGAAATGATCACAATCTTATTTAGGCCTATATATGGAACTGAAAGTGTTACGTAGGCCTGTATGCACTATATTGTACCACAAAACAGCGCCGCACAGCCGTAGCAGCCAATATTTTCAAACTGCAATGTGCGGCTCACATTACATCACAACTAACTTCAGCCAACTGAAGACGACCGGTTTATATCCGTCGAAACTTTGATGAAAGTTTATTAAACCACAATTGTCACAACTGGTTGGCGGATTATTTATTTGCTATCCTGTAATCGTTGCGCTGAAGGACGCAGTCAAGTTAATGAGAAAAAAACAAAACACTAACACAAACGAGACCAGAGCTGACAATATTGTACAGCATTGTCAGCGGTCGGATTACTAAGACATATGTGACTTGAATTCCAATAACGATTATTGATAATAAAAAGAAAGTTTCTGAAATGATGGGCGGGGAGCTTGTAGCAGCAATATCTTGAATTACTACCGCTGTGTTCATTTACTATATAGGAAATAAACAGTTCCTCCACTTCTTTCTTTTATTGCTACGATTACTGCTGCTCTCACAACGGCTTGAATTAAAATGTAATCATCGGTTTGCCCTTAATGATATGTACTGTGGTGACGCCACATTACTCGAAATAGAAGGAAAACGAGGGAATTACTGTGCTCAAAAGGCCTACTCCTACCACTTAAAAGTGTACATGACACGGCTATTAACAAAGCCGACGGCAATTTAACGTTAGAATTATTATAATAATCAGATAATCCGAAAACACTGGCTGGCGTAGGATCGTAATTTATAAAGGTGATTACAGTCCTGATGCCATATGAACACAACTATGCAATTAAATAACTATTATGCCCCATTTCCGGCTTACGGATTACTTTAGTGCTGTATCCGCCACGGACAACGAAAATATTTTTACTGTGCTTTTAACATTATAACAATAGCACATGTTATATTTGTAGCGTTATGACACACACCTCTAAACAGAAAAGCTAGATATCACTGTTTACAATAGTTACATAAGCCGTAATACCTCAACTGCAACATTCTGGCTGTCGATTAATTTTGACACGAACCGAGGATAAAACAATATCCAATAGTCTGTCTGATGTACTGCGACAGCAGATAATTTCGCAGTTTTGTTTCTTTCGGTAGCGTATTTTCGAAGACCCCCACTAACTGAAATAAATTATCAAACAGTGTCAAGGTGTAAATACATTCGCAGTCTCCTTCGATTTATTTGCAGCTGCTCCAGTAAAATGCAAATAGACTTATCATGCGCTTGATTTGCATCTCATTTTCATTGTTCGTAAAGCCGACCCGTCAAGTTATTTGCCGATTTCACATAGCAGTCATCGCTTACAGGTATTTGTGTAAGTACGTTTCTTTGGCATATTGCCAAGCATCTGTACCACCAACTGGCTGCAATTCTGTATCAGAAATAGGCCTAATAGTACCGCGGGAATTTAACTATATGTTATCTTTGCACCGTTCGTTTCTTCGTGACATTTAACAATATTCAGAGCTCATTACATACCACTTGAGTAACTTCAGAAATACTATATTTTAATAGCGGTAAATCTCCTCGTACCGGTTCATATAGAAAATATTTTCTACTGAGTTTATTGCAGCCTGCTTATTCTGACCACCACAAAAAATTGTTAGGGCAGGGACTATTCCAGTTATAACTTTTATATCTTACAAGCACGTGCCAGAATGTATCATACTAACATGAGCACATGCATGTAAACTCAAACAATATTAAAACTATGTAAGGTGAATGTATAGATGAGCAAAAATTCGGTAATCAATTACAGATGACGTTACATCCGTGACTAAAATGTACATTATAAAAGAATGTGAGAAACTTAATCCAAAGACAGAACGCAGACATTTTTATATATATTTCAAATTCTAGGTTACAGATATCTACAATTAAAAACCTAATTTATGAATTCTAGGATAATGAAACTAATAAAAATAAATAAAATAAACAAAAATACGATCTCTCCTAATAATTCAGAAAATTGCTTGGAAGTGATATCTGATGTATCACGGGTCCTGAAGCAACAAAAAATAATTTCATATCGTGCTATGTATTTCTCTTCTCTTTTGGACGGTTCACTAAAGATTCGAAAACAATTGGTATCTGCGCCAAGCAATTATTCTATAAAAATTTAGGTAAACTCAAATGAAACAATTTTAATTAAAAGAAATCAGACTTTTCAAAGTCAGAAGTTATAGTCGTGGAATCAACTACTTCCACTTAATTTAGTCTCAATTAGCACAGACAGAAATCAAGTTTTGTTATTTTAATAATTATAATTTTCCCCACTAAAAAATCGTATGAAGAGGGCAACACTGCAGTACAGCTGTTCTAGTGACATTTTACAATATGCTTACACACAAGAATAATTCCATGCGCATGGAGCATGCGCACACCCTTATTTCAACCTTCCTTACAGTAAATTAAAAGTAATTAGTGCCTCCGAATATCTTTGATTTTTCATTAAAACTCCACAAGAAATAAAAAAAAAAAATTGAACTCTCATTTCCTGATAAGCACGGTACGATATCATTAATCATTTGCTATAAAACCGAGTAGACTCTACAAGAATCAAGAAAATAGGAACACGATTCAAAGTACACTATAGAACTACACAAACTTATGGGCGGGTAATATTAAAAACGATGAAGTGATATTAAAAATCACACAGACCTATTGCGACAAGATTTACTTGTCTGAAGTTATGGGCATTTGTTTCCATGTTCATCGAAGGAAAGAAATATTTACAAATTTACTCCGAACATAATACAGCAAAATCAAGACAAATCACCACGTTTCATATCAGTAATTCTGTATAAACAAATGGAATGTCTACTAAATGATGTAATCAATGACGGCTAAATATTTTGTTTAGCCTAATCTTTGAAAGACAAACGAAAGATAATAAACTATGGTAAACACACACCAATCGTTAAAAATATTATTTTCGGTTCGTCGTTAATTATTTTTGACTGTTTAATTTCTTCTTGCCGGATCAATAAAAATCGCAATATACCTACACATCCTAAAACCGGAAATAAAACTGAATTTGAGAATATTCGCAATTACATAGCAGATTAAGTAAGAACAATAATATGGACTGCTGAAACGTAGCGTCTCTTCACTACAGCTGACTGTCATTGTGAGCAATGAAACCGCTCAAAAAATTATTTCCTGCCCGTGTTACACTGTGTACGTTATTACGTTTAATCAGTAACGAAACCATGCTCCCAGATGGGCACTTGCCTAACACTACAGTGACTTAATGACACTCTGTATACATTTTTGAGCTGCATGTCATCTGACGATGCTAACATCACTGAACGCTGACACTGGGGGCTAAAAATTTATTTAGGCACTAAATTCCTACTGTCAGGCAGATGACAACAAAATACTGAATAGAATAATATTGACGCTTACCTCTAGTTCCTCGTATGTACGGAATGCTAGGATGGCAAATCCGTCAATGATATCCTCCTCGAACTGCGGCTCTTTCGATTTTTTCCTTCTGTTGGGAGGTCTCTGCGGCTTTTCTCTAGCCGGAGATTCGTCTTCTGCACTATCCCCATCTTTACCTTTGCTTTCTCTCTGGGCCTGCATGCGCTGCGCACGTTCACGACGACGATTCCTTTGATTCCGCTGCTTCACGTCGTTTTCCATAGCTCTACCTCATTCTGTGTACCACTTGCTAACTAAATAACCACTTCACAGCAATCTTCGAAACTTTGACATTAATTCGAATCTATCACATATCACTAATATATTATACACCACAGGGTATACACCAAAATTCCAGGAGTTGCACCTGGAGAAAAACACTTTGATTGTTTCGAATGGCGGAATATACACGGTTGCCGCATCGCCTACTAAAATGGCCGCGTATCCATCCGCCGGCCAGCACAAGTAAGTCTTTACATCGCAACGAGCCGTTTACGCGATAAAAGCACTGCACACACACACTTCACACGCATGTATAACGACACCAGAGATGAGATGCGACGTGTTTGAAGAGGTTATTGCTTGGTTTTCGCCACCAGTCAATACAGGCACTGCTCCGCGAGCGATGTAGCCGAGTGAGGACGAACAAGGCTGGGCCAGCAGTCGCGCACTGCAGCCAACCTAACAACGCCACAGCACACCGCTAGCCCACTCGCTCGCTCACACGGCAGACAGCGGTAGCTCTAACACCGCGCGTGCTGACAAGTCAGCGAGCTGACGCTCAAACAATTTTAGAGCGTTTCGCTTATTACCGCATTCCAGTGACTGCAGCGCGACTCCTATCTTTAGACAAACACTTATGCTTACTTTTAATTAGATAGGCTTTTGCGAATAACTGGTTATCTTAATGACCGAATGGCTATTGTTACAGCTTACTCTTTCTCTTCTGATGAAATAACTTCTCATTTTCTTAGCCGCACGTTGTTATTGAACCTTGAGCTGTAAAAAAAGGCAGTTTGCCATTATGGGACAACAACATTACGAGACCTTTGTTTACAAAACTGTCGTGTTTATTATGAACGGAAAATTAAACTTTAATTAAAGCCTTGCACTTCAGCTATTTTATAGCTTACCAGCAGCAGAAACTGTAAACAGAATGAGTTCGTCCGGGAAACGCTAACAAGAAATAATCAGTAATGAAAGCGATCGTAATTCTACACACTATAAAATAAACTTTTGTTCCATCTGTAACCTGTTAGGAATTTTTAACAATCATTGAAGTGTTTGAAGTTCCTTGTGAATCAACAGATCATCAATTAATTACAATCAATAAATGCAAGCAGTACTGTGAACTTCCTTTTGTCACTTCATGACTGTGCACATAGTTTAATAAAAATGAAGGAATTAGGTATATCAATGTCGTGAACATGTTTTGAAATAATTGTACTTTATATTACTATGAAAAAGATTCAAAGAAAGGAAAAAAGCTTCATATTTACTTATCAAAACCGAATATACACCAATATATTTTGTTAATTTATTGTGACGTAAAAACTTCCGAACAACTATGATTAAAGGAAAAATTTTGGGTGATGCGATCTGCGAAAAATGAAGCCAACGTTTAGAAGGCAACAAAAAATACAAACGGTGAAATTTGGATAGAGCAGCACGAATTGGAGAATAGTAGCAAAGATAATTCGCGGCATTTAGAATAGATTTATGAGGTTATAGGTCATAATAAAATTGTACTACTTTGCTTGCTTAATTGGCAGCAACATCAGCATTCCCTTCTCCACGGAACCTTGCCTTCATGTAATGAAATATGCCGTTTCATTGACACTGTAACATTTTGTGTGACATTTAATTAATGAGAAATTTCAAATGTTATTTCGGTTTGAAATCAATACTGCAACCTGTATGCGGAAATAAATATTATTACTATTAACATTTATTATTAACACTATCCCTAAACAATATCAGTGTCATCATAAGAGCAACAACAGATTAATGGTGCTATATTATTCCCAGCACTACAGCTGGTTAACATCTACGGTCACTGGAAGCCGTCAACGGATATCAAACATCTTTTTGTTTTGTCGTTGGGCGTGCTATACTGACCTCAATCCAAGGTTACTCTTTGCCAAGTACGGTATGGTTCTATTAGGAGTAGTACCCATGTACTCTCCTACGACGGCAACTGAACCGGCTTATCCATCCATTTATAAGGGGAAAATAAAGTTTACCGTGAACTCTTGACTCACTTTGCACCCCGATATTTTTAATGTGCTACATCAATCAACATTCACTGAACGAAATTAAGGGATTTTCTGATTCGACAATAATTTTCACACGCCGAGAAGCTTATGTTACATTCTGCCTCATAACAGACAAACTCTGCCATATAACTGTCTATATATATTAGTGTAGACTTTCATTGGCACTAATTTATGTGTAAACTCATACAACAAACGTACAATGAGAAGGGCATTATCAAGTTGTTTATATTTTGGGACTAATTAGGATAACTAATTTTTGTACGACGACAAAGAAACAAGTATCCTCTGCTAGCAAATTTCTTGGGTATATTTGCTCTCCGTGTGCTGTCCCAATAAAATAATTTAAAAAAATGGAGATTTAAGGAACTAATTGCACTTTTTATCTCCTACGATACTCGTTCGTGGCAACAAAACGAGATGTTACCGACATGCTGACACTGCGCGCCTCAGTTTCCCGTTTATTTCATGAGGATAACGTCAGGAAACGCGACATTTAATGGTACGCATTTGTCGGGTTTTGCTTTTTTTTTTTTATTCAATGCTGGCAAAGCACACTGCCTTTTCACCGTTTCTCTGATAAAAATCAGGGTACAACAACGTGTTCAGGAAGAACCTCATCTCCTTCCAAATAATAAGTACGATTAACTGCATGAGAAATTTTTTCCCAATTTGTTTAATTAGCAAGATTGAAAATTAAAATGGACGAATCTAGCTCAAAAACGCACATCAATTTCCCTGGGCACTATCGCCGGAATTATGTGTATTTTAATACATCGTGTACCAAGGAGATATCTAAATATGTCATGACGATACGAAAATGTCGTGTCAAGATTACAGTAATAAATTTCTTATACTTTTGCTTCTTATGTCGCGTAAGTTAGGAACTGAAATAATCTCTGCGGGATTTTTTCTGTTGTAAGCATACCTCTAAACAAATTTCATTTCAAATGATGTGATCCGCAACTCATCCGACTGCTATTGATGAATTATGGTGATCTTTTTGGCTATGGATGCTTCGGAAATTTTAGCACTCATAAACTTCGGCAAAGGGAAGAGAGGAGAACAGTATTATACGAAATAACCATTACCATTCAATTCGTTGTCATGTAGGAGCTAATCGTGATGTTTGCCGCCCTGCAGTTAACTTACTTGATTATGTTTTCTTTTTGCGTGTTGCGCCAACAGCCAATCAGAAACCAGCGAACAGTCACCGATCACAGCCTAACGCAATTACGTCAGATGTTCAATTAATACTATTATATGTTATGGTCGTTGAACGGTAACAGCGAACAACATTCTATTAGGTATGTTTTATCGCAAGATATACTAGTGACAGAAGGGAACTGTACATAAGGAACTAGACACAAAGGATTGTTTATTTTACTTGAAACTTTCAAGAATAAATAAGCAGATATTTTCCAGTTCCTAAAATTTTCGAACTCTTGTTTTCTAAAGACCTGGAGTGGTTAAGTGTAAACATTCGAAGTGCGTGGATTTATATACAGGTAAAATTATTTTAAATTGTTGCTAGAAGTTACATTGTGGCCCCCCTGAATTTTTCGTAGTTTATGTACATAATTTATATAAAGTATTCTCTGGAGACTTGTCCGTTATTTTATACAGGTTTTCTGAATGAATATTGAAATTCTAGTTTTTATGACGAAATGTGCGTCCAAAAATGGTAGAGTGATTTTAATTATGACACGTAGATAAAGCGTTAGGCTACTCTAAAACTCAAACTGCTACTACAAATTTTATTATGTATTCACACTCGTTGGTTTCGCTAACTCACAACCAGATTATTACTTTCCAGGCTAACATGGACCTGAAGTCATGCAGTAAAGCAGTTTATCACCGAGACAAAGTTTCAAAAAATTCAAATGTTCAAATGTTTATTAAGCATATGGGACTCAACTACGGGGTCATCAGTCCCTAAACTTACAAACTACTTACGAACTAGGACGGCACAAATATCCATGCCCGAGGGGGGATTCGAACCCCCGACCAAAGTTTCAGGTAGGGTCAATATCAGACTTTAGTCATACGTGATGTTACAAACTGATTGATAATTGAGCCGTATCAATAGACGTTTCAGAGATCGATGCCTTGTTGAAGATGTCTAAAGTGACACGCTCACTTCTGGCAGAGGATCACACATTTCGTGCAAGTATGCTTGATCGTCTGTAGGCTACTTTTGCGCAAGCCTTAATACTGTTCCAGCTGTTGACACTTGATGAATTTTTAACTATGCAAGTATTCCACAATGCATGTGTTTGATCGAGCGCACAGCTTCTTCATGCAGATATCAGTTGCGAGGTATCGTGTCGAGTGTCAATAATGAAACGGGTCGTAAATTTACTCGAGCATGCGCTATAGCCAGTCTTGTTTCAGTTGTCTGAAATTGATAACCCATCACGGAAAGGTAAAGAGGAACGCGGCATATCTTTAGAAAAACACAAATTAACTGTCGCTGTCGTAGACAAAATACTATTATTGAAAATGTAAATCCTCTCAGCACCAACCACAAGGTGAGAAAATTTAATCCGAGGCAGGAAGAAATTAAGTACAGTACCGACATCACTGTTCACAGATACGCGTAGAGGGGAATCAGAAGTCTTTTCTAAGTCCGTCTGCATTGGGGAGAAATCGTAACATTGTTGTCAGTCATGCATAGAGCTTTACTGCTTCCTTTATTGTTGTATACTACTTTTAATCCAGGAGTCTATATTTCTTAACTTACCTTTTAATAGATGTATCAATCACATAGAGATATTTTCAGTCCAGATTAATTTAATGTGAGAATACGTTTTAAGTTCTATTTATTAGCTTCGACCAAACACATCCGTTTTCTTTTCGTATTACGAAGGCAAACTCTAGGCGAAACGAATAAATTATCGAAGCATAAGCTTCAAATATTCTAACGAGAGACTGACATTTGTACAAAAATGATTTAACGGTGGTGGCAAAGAGTATCTGATGCCCATTCTTCCATCTCCAGTAAACTTCATTACGTTGGTAGACCGATCTGTAGCGTAGCTCGTGCCTCTAAACTAAATGTGAGGGGGCGGGGAAGATACGATTTGGTTATGAACTGGTGAAGCCACCGATGCAGTTGCGCGTTGAAGGTTGTGAAATAGATTGATTTATTGCATACCCGATATCTATGTAAAATGCATTTTGCATAATGAAAACTGAAATTGCAAAGTATGTTCCTATAAGAGGTGTATCTCAAACAATTACTCTGTGCATATTACGTACAGCAAATGTTGTTGTTGTGTGTTTTTTTTTAAGGCAGCTAAACGGCTAGGTTATCAGCCCCCTTACAGTATATGTATTGTATATAAAGTTCTCGCTACAAACATAAAGACGCACTGTGCAACTTTTAACATTTTGACGGTGTTTACTTAGCAGACGAAAATTAATTGTTGATTTTATCTACACATTACGGATTCTTTAAAAAGTCTCGAACAGTGTGTAACATGTAAAAATAGGCAGTGATTTATGTAATTTTTAAGTAACGATAACTTACATAATTAATTTATACGTGAAACCAGTAACTCGTTAACCACTAATAACATTTTTGTTAATTTGATACATACCTTCCAGTAAATGTGCTTTCCTAGCCAAAATGGAGCATTTCTTCAACAGCACCTGGTGAAAGGTAAATGAACGTGAACATATATCACCTGAGCGAAGGGATTCCGTTAAGTCATAACTGTACTTAAGACTGAGTTGTTTGACGCTAGGCATGGTCCTGTTAACTACAGAGGAGAAAAATTTTGTACTCGCTTATGCCATTACGAATGCTTTATTCGACATGTCATTAAATAAGTAGGCCTAGCTGGTTGATAGATTTATCAAAAATACTTGAAACAGTTTTTTTGTGAACGTATCTTCCTCACTGCGTAATTCAAGCGCGTTAGCCGAGGATTTTTAATCGAATATCGCATTGAGATTGAGCGGTGGATAAGAGAACACATTTTTCTCCAAGAGGCACAGAGTTTAGATTTCTGTTCAGCTATCGTTTTTATCCCGTGACCTTCCACAAATCACTTCACGCCGAATCGATTCTTTCCACAAGGTGTAAACGCAAAGTTACAGGATTTATTTGGATGTGTTATCTAGCACCATGCAGTTGATGTATGGCAATTTAGTGATAATATCGCTTACTACGTGATCAACTATTCTGTGAAATGAAATTTAGCTGGAACGATACTGCACATTACAGCGAAATAACGCAGTACTACGTAACAAAACGAAAACTGCACTCACGGTTGCGATTATTCAGATTATTAACGTTCATTTAGGTGTAATCCGCCTTCTGCAGCATCCCAGTTAATATCTAACAACCTATATTACGCAGAGGCTGGTTTGTGGGCTGATTACTGCATATTTTACCCGCACACGGTCACTTAACCCGTGAAGTTGGAACACGCCACCACCAACACTGCAGCTCATGAACTACTCTTCAAAGCCACTAGCTCGCCAACGTTGACTACATCTCGACGCGACATACCGATTGTCGACTTAGCATTGTCGACCCTCACATTTTAGCAGAACCGTTTCTTTTCTTTTCCTGTTCATGCAGTTATTTCTCAGTCTTTAATAATTATTATTTTTGACGTAGAAAAAAAATGCGATGCATTATTCAAAAATTTCTTAACCGTTTTAAACTTGATAAAGGAGCACTCCATGTTAGTAGGTAGTGATAGGTAAAATCTTTTGAAGTGGTATAAGAAATGATTTACAATTTATATTCCCTATCGCTACTCTATCACAGTGTCATTAACTATCTTCTGAAAATATTGCTACCTAGTCAGGTACATTACTTACTTACTGCGTTGGCCACACAAACCGCAGTCGGTCTCCTCCAGCGACCTCGGTCCATGTGATCTTCTTCAGACAATCCCAGCGTACTCGTATCCTCTCTGATCTGGTCAATCCGTCGCATTCGTGGTCCTCCCCTTCGTCAGGTACATTACACTACTTTAATCATGAGGAATGTATTTATTGTTTCTAAGGAAACCCTCTTTGGGATTGTTTTAAATTATTCTGTTAAACCTAACTCAAATATATATTCACGGTAAACGAGAACAGTTCATTAATTTTAGGCTCTGGACAATATTTACACTACAATATCTGTTACCTGTTTAAAAGGTATATTATAAGTACAATTCAACAACAATAAACAAAAATTGTGTTGTAACAAATTATTTTTACGGTTTTCTTAAGGTGTTCTCCCCTCTTGGTAGCAAGGCAATTAAAGTCTTTTCTCATCACTACGGATGCGCTAGAAATATCATTTTCTAGACCATAGGTACAAATCAGTAGTCTTTAAAAAGTATATTTTTATGATAAACTATCAACAATTAATAATTTATTAATTTTTTTGTCATCAGCTTAAAGTATATCACACCCCTTATCTTTGGCAATCCGCGTAACTAAACGTACGTTGGTAATGGAATAATGAAGCTGACTGAGAACGATCTTGATTAACTTTCAAGCGAATTGTGGAACTTTTTATTTACTAGAAGAAAGGAACCAGAAGTTCGAGGGAATTTCTGGCTGTATTTCTTCATAAGATTTTTCTTTTCAGAGATACTTTATTTTCATCTATATTTTGGCATACTGAGCATGTGACTGCGGCAGTGTGATATTCACGACATGTAGCGCAAAATATCGGAAAGTTTCGAAATTTTTAATGCTTAATTATATAGACTTATACTTTAACAGTGAAAATTTGCAGTTTGATATAGGAATATGTTGTAAACAGTTTTTTTGGCCATCTGTTATTTCCTTTCCCAATTTTTCAAAATGCTCAAATGTTTGTAAGTCTATGGGACCAAACTACGTTGATCATCAGTCCGTAGTCTTACAAACTTCTTAAACTAAGTTAAACTGACCTAAGGACAACACACACATCCATGCCCGAGGGAGGATTCGAAACTCCGACGCGGAAGGTGCGTGATCCCAAGGTATATAGAAAAGGCGCGATCCGTAACGTGGCGCTCCCAGTTTATTAATACCGCGATCTACGCCTCTCCGCTAGAAATTTGTGGTACGTTTTTGGTCACAGAAACGAAACGAACTGCTAATCATAGAAAAGGCATCAGGGGGAATATACATAGCGTGATGCAGCAACCGAAATCGTCAACATTCGCTCTCGAATATTCAACGGATGAGAATATTGGCCCTTCCTCTGTTGTTGTTGTTGTGGTCTTCAGTCCGGAGACTGGTTTGATGCAGCTCTCCACAATACCCTATCCTGAGCAAGCCTCTTCATCTCTACATAAGAACGGCAACCTACATCTGTCTGAATCTGCTTACTGTATCCATCTCTTGGTCTTCCTCTGCGATTTTTACCCCACACACTTCCCTCTAATGCTAAATTCACAATTCCTTGATGTCTAAGAATGTGTCCCAACAATCTATCCCTTCTTTTAGTCAAGGTATGCCAGAAATTTCTTTTCTCCCCAATTCTGTTCAGTACCTCCTCATTTGTTACGCGATCCACCCACCTAATCTTCAGCATTCTTCTGTAGCACCATATTTCAAAAGCCTCAATTCTCTTCCTGTCCGCACTGTTTATCGTCCATGTCTCACTCCCATACAAGGCAACACTCCATACAAATGCCCTCAGAAAGGACTTCCTTAGGCTCGATGTTAACAAATTTCTCTTTTTCAAAAACGCTTTTCTACCCATTGCCATTCTGCATTTTATACCCTCTGTACTGCGACCATCATTTGTTATTTTACTGCCCAAGTAACAAAACTCATCTACCTCCTTTATTGCTTCGTTTCCCAATCTAATACCTCCAGCATCACCTGATTTTCTTACACTGCACTCCATTACCCTAGTTTTGCTCTTGTTAATGTTCATCTTATATGCACCTTTCAGCATACTGTCCATTCCGTTGAATTGCTCTTCCAGGTCCTTTGCTGTATCTGACAGAATTACTATGTCGTCGGCAAAACGCAATGTTTTTAATTCTTCCCCCTGAACTTTTATTCCTTCACCAAATTTCTCCTTGCTTTCCTTTATAGCTTGTTCAATGTACAAATTGAATAACATTGGAGAAAGGCTACAACCCTGTCTCACTCCCTTCCCAACCACTGCATCCCTTTCATGCCCTTCAACTCTGACAACCGCTCTCTGGTTTTTGTACAAGTTGTAAATAACCTTACGCTCCCTATATTTTACTCCTGCTTGCTTCAGAACTTGAAAGAGTTTATTCCAATCAACATTGTCAAAAGCCTTCTCCAAATCTACAAAAGCTAGAAATGTAGGTTTGCCTTTTCTTAATCTATCTTCTAGGATAAGCCGTAAAGTAAGTATTGCCTCCCGAGTTCCTACATTTCTCCTGAACCCAAACTGATCTTCCCCGAGGTCGGCTTCTACCAGCTTTTCCATCCGCCTGTATATAATTCGTGTTAATATTTTGCAACCATGACTTATTAAACTGATGGTTCTGTAGTTTTCACACTTGTCTGCACCTGCTTTCTTTGGAATGGGGATTATAACATTTTTCTTGAAGTCTGAGGGTACTTCACCTGTTTCATATATCTTACACACCAGGTGAAACAGGTTTGTCATGGCTGGTTCTCCCAGAGACTTCAGTAGCTCTGAGGGAATATCATCTACTCCAGGGGCCTTGTTTCGACTTAGTTCTTTCAGGGCTCTGTCAAATTCTTCTCTCAGTACAGTATCTCCTATTTCATCTTCATCTACATCCTCCTCCCTTCCTACAATATTGTCTCTGAGTTCATTTCCTTTGTAGAGCCCCTCTATATACTCTTTCCACCTTTCAGCTTTCCCTTCTTTGCTGAGAACTGGTTTCCCATCTGAGTTCTTGATATTAGTAGTGTTGCTTTTCTTGTCCCCAAATGTTTCTTTTATTTTCCTGTAAGCAGTATCGATTTTTCCCCTATTTATACATTCTTCTACATCCTTGCATTTGCCTTCTAGCCACTCCTGCTTAGCCATTTTGCACTTCCTGTCAATCTCATTTCTTAGTCGTCTGTACTCCATTTTGCTTGTTTCATTTACTGCATTTTTATATTTTCTTCTTTCATCGATTAAATTTAGTATCTCCTGTGATATCCAAGAATTTTTTGTAGGTCTTGCCTTCCTACCTATTTTGTCCTCTGCTACTTTCACTATTTCATCTCTGAATTTTACCCATTCCTCCTCTACTGTTTTATTTTCCCTTGTTTCTGTCAATTGTTGCCTAAAGCTCCCTCTGAAATTCTTAAGAACCTCAGGTTCCTTCAATTTATCCAGGTCCCATCTCCTTATTTTCCTACCTTTTTGTAGTTTCTTTAGTTTCAGCCGACAGTTCATAACCAACAAGTTATGGTCAGAGTCTATATCTGCCCCTGGGTATGTCTTACACTGTAGAACCTGGTTCCGAAATCTATGTCTTACCATTATAAAATCTATCTGGTATCTCCCGGTGTCTCCTGGTCTCTTCCACGTATACAACCTTCTTTTGTGATTCTTGAACCAGGTGTTTGTTAAAACTAAATTATGTTCCGTGCAAAATTCTACCAGGCGGCTCCCTCTTTCATTCCTTTTGCCCAGACCATATTCTCCTACTATCTTCCCTTCGCTTCCTTGTCCTACTACCGAATTCCAGTCTCCCATAACAATTAAGTTTTCCTCTCCCTTAATTGTCTGAATAATTTCCTTTAGCTCCTCATATATTTCTTCGATTTCCTCATCATCGGCAGAGCTAGTTGGCATATAAACCTGTACTACTGTTGTCGGTGTTGGCTTCGTATCTATCTTGACAATGATAATGCGATCACTGTGCTGCTCATAGTAGTTTACCCGCATTCCTGTTTTCTTATTCATTATCAATCCTACTCCTGTGATACCCCCAACTGATTTTGTATTTATAATTCTGTACTCACCTGACCAGAAATCCTGTTCATCCTGCCACCGAACTTCACTAATCCCCACTATATCTAACTTCAACCTATCCATTTCCCTTTTTAAATTTTCTAATTTTCCTACTCTATTAAGGGATCTAACATTCCACGCTCCGACCCGTAGAATGCCAGTACTGTCTTTCCTGATGATCACATCCTCCTGAGTAGTCCCCGCCCGGAGATCCGAATGGGGGACTATTTTACCTCCGGAATATTTTACCCGAGAGGATGCCATCATCATATGTTCATACAGTAGAGCTGCATGTCCTCGGGAAAGGTAACGGCTGTAGTTTCCCCTTGCTTTCAGCCGTTCGCAGTACCTTCCTCTGTATCCTGGGGTAAATATCTCCAGGCAGGCGCTAGTTGGAAGTCTCGACACATAACTGGCCAACCCTCGACCGCTGAAAAAGTATGAAGGAAGCAAATTCGGAAAGTAAGTTTCCCTATTAAAAAAATAAAGACAGAATAGTTGAAAAACTTTACTGGCTACACTTACAGCAGTCTTTTGAGCTATTTTTCGACATAGTCACATTGAGATTCTTGTAATATCGTGTTGTCAAAACGCTGGATGGAGGACATGAATTTCGTGAGTGCAATGGAAATCGCTGGGAGCGAGATGAGGATTGTATGCTGGATGATGAAACAGCTTCCACAGAACTTCTGAAAATTAGCTGCAGTGCGCGGCGTCGTGTGGGGACGGGCACAGCCATGGAGCAGCACAAAGCGTTCCACGACTCTTGTTCTGAATGGCAACGACGCCTGTCACACGCTGCTTGTATTCACAGACACACTGTGGCAAGTGTCTCAGTTCTTTAGGTGACTCTCGAAAAATAGCTCAACATTGCTGCAGCCAATAAAATTTTGCATATAACGAAGCTTTTTTTTTAATTTTTTTTTTTTTTTCAAATGATTGTGACTTGAAACTTCCTGGCAGATTAAAATTGTGTGCCGGAACCGGGACTCGAACCTGGGACCTTTGCCTTTCGCGGGCAAGTTCCGGTTCCGGCACACAAGTTTAATCTGCTAGCAAGTTTCATATCAGCGCACACTCTGCTGCAGAGTGAAAGTTTCATTCTGGAAACATCCCTTGGGCTGTGGCTAAGCCATGTCTCCACCATATCCTTTCTTCCAGGATTGCTATTCTTGCAAGGTTCGCAGGAGAGCTTCTGTGAAGTTTGGAAAGTAGGAGGCAAGGTACTGGCGGAAGTAAAGTTGTGAGGCGGCATCGTGAGTCGTGTCGGGATAGCTCAGTCGGTAGACCGCTTGCCGGTTAAAGGCAAAGGTCCCAGGTTCGAGTCCCGGTTCCGGCACACAATTTTAATCTGCCAGGAAGTATCTTATCAGCGCATACTCCGCTGCAGAGTGAAAGTTTCATTCGGATTGTAAACTTAGTTTCTGGATGTCCCCCGTACATGGATGAACACAAAATAATAAAACACGGCCACAATAACCTCACCTGAATACGTTGTCCAAAAACAGTACCTGTGCCATCACATCTTGTGAAGATAGCTGGATGCGATGTATGTCTAGCACTGCTTAATAGTGGAAATGTAGGTAGGATTATGTGCCTGCAGAATCTGGCTTTCCGTCCGGCTGATGACATGTCAAACCCCAGTTTCCAGACAGAGGAATGGTAATGTTAAGTAGGTAAATTGACTCAGGAGACGATAATTACTCCTTGAAGACAAGGCAGCTAGCTCTAAATGTAGAAAAATGTAAGGTGGGTGTAAAAAAATCCCATAATGTTCTAATACAGCATTAGTAGTGAGCTTCTAGATACAGTTGCGTCGTTCAAATATCTAGGCGTAATATTGCAGGGCGATATGAAATGGATTAAACGAACATGTAAGGACAGTTGTGAGTAAGGCGGACAGCCGACTTCGGTTTATTGGGAGAATTTAGGGAAGATGAACCATATCTGTAAAGGAGACCGCGTGTAAAACGCTTGTACGACCACGTACCACGATCAAGTATTGCTCAAGTGCTTGGGGCCCGCAGGAGTTCAGTTTAAAGGAAGACAAAGAAGCAGTTCATTGGCGAGAAACAAGGTTCGTTACTGGTAGGTTCTACCAATGCGCCAGTGTCAGGGAAATGTACCGGGAACTCAAGTGGGTATCGCTGAAGGAAAGACGTGACGTTCTTGTCGAGAAATTCTCGAATGTTCAAATGTTTGTTAAGCTTATGGGACTTATCTACGGGGTCATCAGTCCCTAAACTTACAAACTACTTATGAACTAGCTAAAACTAAGGACGGCACAAATATCCATGCCCGAGGAGGGATTCGAACCCCCCCCCTCCCCGAGAAATTCTGTTGAGAAAGCTGACAGTAGAACGATATTCCTGCCACCTACTTACATTTCGTGTAATGATCACTAATACAAGCTAACAGAGAAATTAGGGCTCGTGCGGAACAGTGGCCAACCCAGGATCGTTGTCTGTGGTGTGAGGTCAACCACCGAACTGACGAGAATTTAAAAAGAGAAAAAGGGGGAGTCTCTGCGCCTTTACTCATATTGATCTCTTTCTTTTTTCTTTCCCATCATCTCTCTCTCTCTCTCTCTCTCTCTCTCTCTCTCTCTCTCTCTCTCTAGGGTAGGCTGCAACAAGGTATGGGGGGAGGGGGGCTTCAGGAGGGTCTGGGTAGGGGGAGGGGGGCTCCAGCATGACACCCCTCCCCCTGGATACGCCACTGGTACGGAGATATATAAACATTCTTTTTTCCCTCGTTCTCTTTGCGAAAGGAATAGGAAATGAAACGCCTAGTAGTGGTAAAGTGTACCCTCCGCCACGCACTTTACGACTGATTGCGGAGTTTATATATAGATGTAGAATAGAAAGAAGATTATGGATACGGGCAGCCATAGTGGGTAGAGATGTGATAAAAATTCTTAAAGACTGAGAAGAAAACCTGAAATGAGATTTGCTATGGAGTAATATACTTCACATGTGCTGTTCTTTTCTCTGGAACTATACAGGCTGGCATCTTGAAATGTGGCACAAATCATTGAAAAAAAAAAAAAAAAAAAAAAAAAAAAAAAAAAAAAAAAAAAAGTTTGTAAATTTTATGGGCTAAACTGGTGAGATCATCGGTTCGTACACTTACAAAGAACTTAAACTATGCTAAGGAAAACATACACTCCCATGCCCAAGCGAGGACTCGAATCTCCGACGGGAGCGGTCAAGTAATTAGTGACATGACGCTTCAGACCGCACGGCTCATTAAAGTTATTTACTGCACAATTCTAATTGGAACATTTCCTTTTCTGCATCCGACGAAAGTCCTCACTCAGTGTTTGATGAAAATAGTTACCACAAGACTGAAACATTAATCTGACGGTACGTCGGAACAAAAAATATTTTTTTACTAGCTGTAACCCGCATACTTTGCAATGCCATGGAAAGAAGAAAAGTGCTTCTTTCCGCTGGTATCATTTGAATTCAAAACATAACGACGTTCCTTCACGCCTATCGATGCTTTCATTTAATAAGAATTTTTTGCAAGGAAACACGAATTTATGTAGTTTCCTTTCTGGTTTCGGTGCGTAGTTATTACATCTTGAGTCCATTCTATTTAGGAATGTGTAGTACAGTACAGAACAAATAGAGACCCTGTTAGTTACATAGTGCATCAAAGAATTAATAGTTGGCGCTGCTGCATATTTTAATTATAATTTTATTTTTTATTTAATTTCGATGTTTGCGCCATAGAACAGCAACGAACCAATAAAGGTGCTGTTAGTTTTGTAGTGCTGCAAAGAAACAAAACACGATCGTGTTCTGCATATTCCCTCAGTAACATAAGTATTTTGAATTAAGAGCTGCAATCTTATCTCTGCAAATACAAACTAACATTCAACAGCGAGTTACTGATTACACTTTGTACATTCATAGCTTAATGGTATTTCTTTGCTTCTTTTGACAGGGAATACTTGAATTTAAAACACCACGACATTCCTTTGCGTCTATCAATGCTCTAATTTACATAAGAATTATTTGCAAGGAATATCGAATTTATGTAGTTGCCTTTCTGATTTCGGTGTATCGTCATGACATTTTGAGTGGGTTCTGCTTAGAAATGCCTCGAAAACGCTATAGTACAGGAAAAGACAAAGTGAGGGGATGTTAGCTACATAGTACACCAAATAACTAATAATGGCGTTGTTGCATTTATTTCATCCTCATAACTATGGTGTAATACACTAAAAGAAGGGGTACAATTTTACTTACGGCGGCGGCGTTGTGTGCTGATGTTATTGGCAACGGCCATTGAATGCTTTTTCAAAAATCAGTCATATAGAATGAGGGGAATAATTCTTTATGTTCACTACGAAATAAATAATTTATGCTGTTCTGGTCAGTAAATTGATCATCTTCCTATAGCGAATAGTTCGTTTCCAATGAAAGCAAACTAAATCGCTGCCACTGCAAGTAAATTTTAACCCAGGTAAGACACAAAAATGGCCGTAGTGACCGAGCGGTCTGCGGCGCGCCAGTCACAATTTGCACGGCCACTACGGTCGGGGCTTCAAATCCTCCCTCGGACATGGGTGTTTGTGTCGTCTTAAGTATAAGGTAGTTCATAAGTAGTTTGTGAGTTTAGGGACTGATGACCCCGCAGTAAAGTCTCTTAAGTTTCACAAACATTTGAACAAATACTAACGGAGGTTCGACTCCACCATGGAGCATGGGTGTGTGTGTTGTCCATAGCAGAATTTTCAGTAGTATTTTATAGTTTACGTGATAGTACGGGTCCGGACCCCCAAGACCTCCTCCTTTGGCTACGTCCTTGAGAGTAGAAATATCTATGGAGTGAGCATTGCGTTCTGTGCATTTTCTCAACATTAAGCTGGAATAACCACGTGATATTGAGACAAATCTACTCTTTCCACACATTTATTTGCTCTTACGATTGGTTTGTACCGCAATGGCTGCAAGGAAGCTCCACCTCCTTTTCGCAGAGCAAACACAGAATATGAAATAATATCTAAATAAATGTGTCACAGAAGCAACAAGAAAGTTGAGGAAGCGTCGCTAAAAGGGCCATTTACACATAGTCATCCTTCTTAACCAAACAAAAAAGGACCAAGATAAAGTTAGCGATTAGTAGATTTTTCCCAATATTACGTGACATTTCCACCTTAATGTTGAGGACAGAAAATTTGTTCTGCCCCTCTGATTGCTCACTCCAGAGATATTTCTGCTCTGTGCCTGCCACTAGAGATAATATACACTCGCGAGCGACCAAGCAGGTTAGAGTAGGGGGAGCTGTCCTTAACGCTACAGAAGAATAGTTATTGTCGCCATGTTGCGGAGCCAATAATTTTGCGTTGTTAATTACAGTTCTCCTATCCGGAAGATCTGTATTTGTTCACAGAAGTGTACTATATCAAACATGTACGAGAAATGTTCAAATGGTTGTAGAGTCTATGGGACTTAACTACGGGATCATCAGTCCCTAAACTTACAAACTACTTATGAACTACCTAAGACTAAGGAGGGCACAAATATCCATGTCCGAGGGGGGATTCGAACCCCCGACCGTAGTGGCCGTGCAGACCGTGACTGGAGCGCCTCAGTCCCCTCGGCCACCGCGGCCGGCTGTACCAGAAATGACAGTTATTTAAATGTATGAAAGTTAATAAGAAACACACAGTGCTTTAATCTGCATCATATTTCGTTCACTCTGCAAGATGGCTGACTGGCTTCAATCGACAGATAAGCTTTTCATAGTAGCTCCGGCTCCCTTTATGTTAACCTCCTTGCGAGCGACAAACTCACCAGATACCTCTCTGCTTTCATAATTTTTCGGTACAATATTGTGATTAAAATTTGCAATTATTTATTTTTGGTGCGGACTACATTAAGATAGAGAAAGACGTCTTCTTTTGCAGAGGCAATTGCCCTTAGTTATAATCCGGCTTCTGAATATATAGTTCTACTAAACAAGGTCGATTTCAACTTCGTGTTTACTAAGTAATCACTGCAGGACGCGGGGACATGTATTAGCTGAAACAGTGGCCGATGCTGTTAACATAGTCAAGACAATTCACTGGACATACTATATTTAATGGAAAGTTCTATACAGACGATCAGCTCAAATGTTCAAATGTTTGTATAGTCTATGGGACTTAACTACAGGGTTATCAGTCCCTAAACTTACAAACTACTTATGAACTTATGTTCATAAAGTTTTTAATACGAAAACTTAAATTAATTAAAGTTCGTACTCCGGAACGATTTAAATTCAATGTTTGGTTTTGTTCATGAAGTTAAGACTGCGGTCTGTGATTATCTGTTTGGCGTAAACTTCTGAAAACACTTCTATCGTTGAGATGAGAAATAGCAATAATAATAACAGCGCCATGTATAGGTTCTGTGGTGCAGTACTAAACTGTTTATATCTTACAGTGTGTGCTGAAGTAATAATATGTTGCAGTATAAAATGTTCAGATGTTTGTAGAGTCTATAGGACTTAACTTCTGGGTCATCAGTCCCTAAACTTACAAACTACTTATGAACTGATAACATAAAAGTTTTCTGGGTATGGTACCGCGTCATGATGTAAGGCTATTACTTAAATAACCAACGTTTCAGCCAACGTTACAGTGGCCTTCATCTGGGTAATTATACTTATGAACTACTTACAACTAAGGACGGCACAAATATCCATGTCCGAGGGGGGATTCGAACCCCCGACCGTAGTGGCCGTGCAGACCGTGACTGGAGAACCTTAGTCTCCTCGGCCACCGCGGCTTGTGGCTTTGAAAGATGCAACACAATTAATCTAAGGTCTCTCAGTTCAGCGGGACTTGGCTTATATTACAGCCAACTAAAAATTTATGGCAACAGTTCCATCTGAATTATAAGGCTCAGATAGACCTATCACGAAAATATTGCTTTTTCTGGAGGAAGTGAAAAAGAAAATTATTGAAGCGTCAGGTGAAGTGGGAGAAAAAAGGACGGGAAAAAATGCAACAGGTATACCAGAACTACACGTGCATGGGAGGCCTCTGACAAAAATTCCGTTCCACTGAATGCTGCATTTCTGTTGAAAATTTAGCGTAAGAGAAATACGCCCCGTCACATCCGTGGATATACAAGGCTCGTTCTCGGCATATCGTGGCTTTTCTCTGGAAAACGTACAAAAGGTTTTCACTGTGAAGCCAAAAGTTTGAAACCACTGGTTTATACATAGTTTATTAAGCTATGTAGACTTATTACACGTATTTCAACATATGGCTTCTAATTTACATCGTGTTTTTTACTTCAGAATAGTGTCATTTTGATCATTAATGTTGTGTGATATTTTTCTTATTGTTGAGTGAATAAAAATTTGCTTGTAAGTCAACAGTATTTTACTTTATGTTTGTCTCGTCTAATGAATTCTTTTCAAGAACGATTTTAAATTTAGTGTGGCCTAAACGAGGTAATGAAAGTGTCTCTCTTAGGCGCCTAAATGCTCCTTTTACGACTTAAAATTCGACGGTCTAGTGATGCCCATATGCAGCACTGCTTCTACCTAACATACAAATGCGAATGAGAGGACAAATTGGCCAATATCTCACTGAGTACTGATTTCCGGTCATAGATACTTTGTATCTGATTTTGTAGAAGGAAGGATGATTAGTGTTTAACGCCCCGTCGACGGCGTGGTCATTAGAGACGGACCTCACACTCGGATTGTTTGCGTAAGGATGGGGAGTGAAATCGGCCGTGCCCTTTGAAAGGAACCATCCCGGCATATGCCTGAAGTGATTTAGGGAAATCACGGAAAACCTAAATCTGGGTGGCCGAAGGTGGATTTGTACCACCGTCCTCCCGAATACGAATCCAGTGTGTTACCACTGCACCTGATTTTGAGCAGTACTAACTCCAAGTCGAGTATGTAAATATTTAAGGAACCCCGTATATTTGAAGTACAAGCGTTGGCACAATACTAAATAATAAAATTGTGTAGTATGTAACATAAAACTTTATAATTAGGCAACCACAATCGGAAGATTTCATATTTCAATGAACAGGTCCGCTACGACTGTTAAATCGCTTTATTGAGGGATACATTAACGGTTTTGTAATTTAAAATTACATCTTCAGGTGTTACGTCAAATCATTAAAAAGATCTGGTATGAAATATGATGTGGCTGATTTCCTTTCATTCAAGCATAGACTTGTAACGTTTGTATATATCTTTAAAAAACTGTCTATTTAATGGGGAGGTGTCCATAATAAAAAAATTAGTGCCATCCCCGTATCTCCTATGAAGATGGTGTGGGGAGGCAATTGACGGTCTCCGCCTGGCCACTTCCCCAGACCATCTTCGCAGAATACGTGGGGATGGCTTCAAATCTCGTCACTAAGGTTTGATTATCGACATCTGCCCTGTAAATAGACAGTTTTTAAAGACCTATATAAATGTTGGAATCCTGAGCTTAAATGAAAGGGAATGAGGTCCATCAGACTTCATATTACATCTTTTTAATGATCTGATATAACACCCGAGGATGTAATTTTAAACTGCGAAACAGGTCGTGTGTCCTCCAATAAAGGAATATAACTGTCGCGGCGGACATGTTCACTGAAATATGAAATGTGTAGTATTTTCCGTGACATGCCGCAAAAATGCAAGACAGTGTGTATCCCTGTAACTTATTTGTGGTGAAGAATCTTTAGAATTTAAGTGACAGTGTAAAGTGTTGTTGTTGTTTTTCGTCTTGTGCTGTGTACTGGTAATGATATATTCATCGTAATGTGAGTAAAAACATCACTGACATTATTTAAAGATGAGACATGCTTAATGGCGCACACTCATCAAATCAGTGACTCTGTAAAGGGACAAATTTCAGTACGTAATTTTACAGGCACGCCCCGTAGATAGACCTCAAAACATATATAAGGAATCTGAAATAAAAAATTAATGTATACGTAACTGCTGAAATGCATCGTGCTAGTAAGTATTTTTAAATGACTGAATCTCATAAATTATTTCGTAAAACTCCTGAAATTGCCAGCGACTCATAAAATATAAATTTCAGAGAATATTTGAAGTGAAAAATTAGAGATATTTTGACTGTAATAGATGCTTTAGAAAACATGAGGATTACGGGGAATTTTACGATTGCGAAAATATTCGATCTTTTCATCTTTTGCTCGATATCAGGAAATTACGCCCATTATTATGGATTCCATTATGTGCATGCAAATTTGTTTTAATATACTGATTTCGATAGAACGTATTCCGCAACCAACCAGTCAGGTAGTGTTCCCTTCTTGGATAGAACATACAGGAAGGTGGGTAGATCTTGATTTAGGAAAGGCAGTTAATCGTCAGTGTCAAGAATTGTAACGTATTTTTCATAAATAACCTGAAAATCCATAATAACTCTGTTACATTATTGGCGCAATTCTGTAAGCACCGTAAAATATCAGGCAGTGACCTCACAGATAGACCTAAACCAGAACTTCCACACAAAACTTTGCAGGAAAAGTAGAAACAGAAAAAAAAGTTTTAATACAGGTTCTTGAATAATGTTCCTCATTCTGGAACCCTTTTCAGGTAATCCATGTCACTAAAAGACTATCCCACGGCACGCTTCCTGCGTATCGCATGCCACCTATCTAACAGCTTCCAGAACGAACAAAAATTCTGTTTTCAGTAATTCGTGTAATTACTGACCGATATTAAAATTTTTAAGTGCTGCAATATTCTGCTCATTAAGAGGTATCATCATGAGATTAACACTAGAAAGAAAGTATTACAATTACAAAATATGTGTTTGTCTTGAAGCTGACATCTCTCGGATATGCCAACTTAGTTCAATTTGTTACTCAGTAATGATAATACTTTACTACTTTCCTGTGACTTCAAACATGCACGAAGATTTTTCAAGGTGCCCCCCCCCCCCCCCCGTCTCACACACAAAATGATAAAAGGAAAAAAGTTCCTCGCTCGTCTCATTTTCGCTGTTCATGCGGTCAAACTTTAGCATCCGCCATGACGTTTTTAATTATTACTATTAGACAACTATCTTTATTCGAAACACGCCCTGTAGACAATGTATATGTATATCACTCAATGCAAATACTAGTTGACCCCCTACTAGGTAGAGATTTTATTATTAGCGCTGAATTTTACTTTGCAAGTTCAGAGGTTTTTAGATTTGATGATGACAGATGTCGAAAGGTCGTAGTACATACATATAATTTTATCGATCTAGTTCTAGATGGATTTTTATTCTTATTGAAAAAAAAAAAAAAATTAAAGAAAAAGAAGATTGCAGACTCGTACAGGAAATTCATTTCTCTTATAGAAAAGCCTTATTATTCGGCCACTGTTAATGAAATTTTAAGATATGCTAATATATAACAGCTATCTATGTTTTCCTACTCATATTTTAGCTATTTAGTTTTCATTTTAATAATCGTGTACAGACACAGTGTTTGTGAATATTCGTTATACTCTGATTCTGACACAGCTGTAGCAGACGCAGCTTCTTGCATCGTAGTGAAATATGCGCGTAGAGAAAGTTCAAAAGTGATAACGACAGATTCTTCTAAAAGTTTTTAACACAGAGAGCAATTCCCAGCTATTTTAGTAAATAAAGTTAACACGTTGGTATAAGTGATGGATGCATGGATGCAGCGAAGGCAACAGCGTTAGAAATTGATAATCAGAATTTCCATAGATTGCAGGTTCAGATCACATTGTGGTACATTTTTGCATTCAGTTCGAACACCTACATCGATCAGTCGCTGGTTACGTGAAAATCCGAAGCAATATGATGGATTGTATGCGACTTATGCTTCCAATATGGTTTCCTTCTGGTTAGTAAAGAAGTGTGGTCTTATGGCTGCCACTCGCTTTTGTTAATAAGTGTGGTTGTGCAATTCTGTTTTGTTTATCGTTGTCGCCCTTGAGTGACAACTTTTCGTTACAATTTATAGTTATTCGGGTTTCACCAACTAGTGTGAGAAACGAACTGAAGGGTGGAGTGGCCGACAATACCTTCCAGTTTTGCAGCGTTTAGTATTTTGAAGCTTGTGCTGTAGGATTAATACTCAGCATACACTGGGCTCCATCTAATGATTTAACTATTGATGAAACAATTACACGCATTATTAAACGTACAAACATAGTTATCTACCACAGTATTAAGTGGAAATTTAAATTTAAATATTCAAGGCAAGTCCCTTGTTGTTTCACAAAACCTAACTCTCCCTCATACAACTTACAACAAGAACTGTCGTAGTCGGTAGTGCTGGTAGTGACAACAGCTCTACAGACACAGTGAGATCAGAAACTGTAAGACTAATGAATCAATGATCAATTGAGGACAAATAACAAAAAACGGGTATTTCAAAACGGAATGATGTACGTAACTCACTTTTCGTAGGTGGAAAAGAAAATAAATTTTGTATGCTACCCTATGTTCTCAAGTAAAAGTGATACAGAACTGATTTAATACATTAAAATTTTCAATATTTTTAAATACATTATTTGCGAGTAATCTTGGTATTACGGAGGTACCTGCGACTGCTGCTAAATAGCAGTGCATTTCACGCAGCAGAGGCGTTGAAATCAGTATATAAGTATACAATGTGCGTGCCGCATAAACTCAAAAAGAAATTTAGATACTATCAAGAGACTGACATGGGGTAATAGCCCTTTATCGCCTCTTGATCAAGATTATTTTCCTTTTTACCGAACGGGCGTACCTTCGGAAATATAATTTTATTGTCAACACCAGAACACGAGATCAATACGCGCTTAAAAAAATTACATCTCTGGCCATGCATATAACTTTGCCCACACATACAGATAATTCAAGTAACAAAGAATATGAGAGCTGACATTTCTCTGACACACTTGTAAGAGTTTATTACAGGAAAGGAAAAAGCATACGCAGTACTTATCCATAATATGCTATTCATCTCTATTGAACTGCCAAACCAATTTAAACGTTTGCAATCTAATATAATAAAGCAGAGTGTCCGGATGTTTGTATGTGTTGCATACAAATCTACGGTTTTGTTCCCATCTTAATAAAATTTTGTACACGTAAACTTAAATCCACGAGGACGATCGCCGTAAGTGTAAGAATCACATACGATATATAGTTCACGAGATATGACGTCATAAACAATGAGATTTGCGAAAAACTGCTGCATTTTGCGACAATGCTGCTCATTTTCTCCTAAACCATTGGACCGATTTCAACCAATTTGGTACACACATTCCGTACCATGAGGTAACAATTACTGCGTGGTTAAGAATCACATACGGCCCATGGTTCAAAAGATATTACGTCATAACCAATAGAAATCGCAAAAAATGCCATGTAATGCGGCGTGACTTTCAAAATACACTGTATGAGAATGACAGTACTTAGCGACTTGCAACAAACTTTAAACATAATTTCAAACCTTTATTAAACTTTTTCTCGCTGGTAACCACAGTAAACTGATTAAAGGAAAAAAGTTTCTCGCTTACTACTTTTCCGCTATTTATGGAGTAAAACTACGCCTCTAGTTGTGACGTTACAATTTATAATTTGAACACTACATATTGTAGCGACAGGAAATTTTACAGACAGTATACACATATATAGTTCAATGTGCCTACTAAATTGTATCACAGTACGGCAAGTAGTTTATGAGTTGTGAGCAAAGAAACAGTAACGTTCATGGAAAACCAATCCATCACGCACCAAGTTTTCATCTATTACTTCTTTACTGTGAATTGTATTTGCAAGAGATTTTGCAGACATACGGGCCTTATACAAATGGATATATACCTGAAAAATGGCAGGAATAAATAAATAAACACCCGGGCAACGCCGGGTTTTCAGCTAGTTTCCAATAAAATTAGGTTTTAGTTTTACTATCAATAAAGCACGAGGACATAAACAATTGCGGTATTAATCTTAACGACTGTTGCTTCCCTTACGCTCAACTGAATTTATACTCCTGATAAAATTAAAAACTTTGTTTATAGAGTAGTATTTCAATAAATAGTTAAAATATATTGTCAATATTTTTTTACCTCTAATAGTATTTTATTCCAACCAAAACAAATCATATCAAGTTCCGAAGCGAATACGTGTACTGTAGCTAGAACTAGATGAAATTGCTTGACAAATCGCTCTTTGTGGCGGGGTCAGCGCGCGCGATCGAGCGATAACGCTTGTAATGTCGCAAGAGGTCAGAGATAGGCAACAGCTGTGGACAAACCGAGCAGTTGGCGAGGTGCGGCTGGTTCTTTTGTTACTCCGGAGTTCCCCGCTGAGGCGGGTCGCTTTGCTTGGGGTGGTCTGCAACCGGTTTGCACCCAGTTGAACGGCGGAGGTGTTGGCGCAGGTTAGGAAGCTGGCACGCGCCGTCTTCAGCTGCTTCCCCTGCCTGCCAGCCAGGGAACTGCCTTCAACACCAAGTATGACTGACATCTTAACGCCAGCCTCACTTCCTTAGACAATTGAGGAGGATTAGTGGAGACGTTGAAACTTCCTGGCAGATTAAAATTGTGTGCCGAAACCGGGACTCAACCTGGGACCTTTGCCTTTCGCGGGCAAGCGCACTACCGACTGTGCTATCCCGACACGACTCACGATGCCGCCTCACAACTTTACTTCCGCCAGTACCTCGCCTCCTACTTTCCAAACTTAACAGAACCTCTCCTGCGAAACATGCAAGACTAGCACACAATTTTAATCTGCCAGGAAGTGTCATATGAGCGCACACTCCGCTGCAGAGTGAAAGTTTCATTCTGGAAAAATCCCTTAGGCTGTGGCTAAGCCATGTCTCCAACATATCCTTTCTTCCAGGAATGCTAGTCTTGCGTGTTTGCCGGAGAGCTTCTGTGAAGTTTGGAAAGTAGGAGGCGAGGTACTAGCGGAAGTAAAGTTGTGAGGCGGCATCGTAAGTCGTGTCGGGATAGCTCATTCGGTAGAGTGCTAGCCTGCGAAAGGCAAAGGTCCCAGGTTCGAGTCTCGGTTCCGGCAACAATTTTAATCTGCCAGGAAGTTTCATATCAGCGCACACTCCGCTGCAGAGTGAAAGTTTTATTCTTAGCGGAGACGTTGTTGTTGGGAGTTTCAGAAGACTAGATTATCGGAGAATTAGAGCAGGTGCTCGGTACAGCAGCAACAGAAAACAAGTGGAAGAAGAAAACTTGAGTCTAGTCATTTTGGTGACACAAACATATTTTGCAAAACGAAGCTTCTCATAAGAACGAAAGCAAATTTCGCAATCAGCAAGACGCAGAACTTGATTTGTGACTGTATGCGTCGTTACGCCATACCGGTACTTCTAAAAACGAAAAATAAAAAAAATAACAATAATAATAATAACTAGCTTAATTCCCGCTGCTTCGCACGCGTAGACTGGATGGTCTGCATTGCTTCTTTCTACTTCTAAATATAAATTTTCATAGATTTAGCTTTAAAAATGCTTTCCTAATCAAACGTTTTGACGCAATTTGCCACCCTCTATTGCACTACTGATGGCAGAATTCAAAACATCCCGAAACACATTTAAAAAATTCTAACCTTGGTTCCAAATGCAAATTTTTGCATTTCTAGCATCAAAATACTCTTAGTAGCACCCTTAAAAGATTTTCCCTTATTCACCCACTTAATGGTTGAATTTCCAAAAAATATCGAAACAAATGTTTTTAAAATTCCAATAGAAAATGTAAATCCGACGTTTTGTATTTCCTGCTTCAAAATTGCCTTAATAACAAGCTATTTACAAAAAAACGTCCAAGCCCCTATTTCACCACCTCAGCGATGGAAATATCGAAAAATCGCTGATGCCAACATTGTAAGATAAAGAAAGTCTACAAATTTCAAGTTTCTGTCGCGTGTAGATTTACTTTTTAGCGCCGTTTTCTTTTAGGAACGGATCGAGAACGCGAAATTTCTTTCTTACTCTTTGACTTCTTTCTTGATAGTTTTACTTTTCAAACTGCAATATGCACTTATTTTTCTTTATTCGTACGCTTATTGCAGAAAAATAACTGAAGAATGTGCATCGCTTTTCGCTGTACACAGCCTCTTTGCTATCATAGTGTACAAAGTCATCATTGGTCTTCGATCCGAATTTTATATAAGCTCACGACTTTCAACCGCTATATCTTCCACCCTCTTATAGCTATCGACACGGAACTTTTATGGTGTACAACGGGAGACATTGTACTCCATTGTGTAGTTTTTGCTGAAGAACAAAATATTGACATATACACGTAGAATTTTATATAAGTCGGTATCTTTCAACTCCCATATGTTCCACCCCCTCATCGTTATCAACCCTCTACCAAAACAGTGCACAATGGAAAACTGGTACCTACTACTACATACAGACACTGTTAGTTTTCGATGTGTAGTTTTGGCTACAAAGTGAAATATAGGCAGAAACACCTCAATTTTTATATTTATTAAGATAATAATAATAAATCGGAACCACAGATTTTGAGATGTGTTACGATCTCAAAAATATGCCCCCCCCCCCCTCCCAAGATCGGAGCTGAGGAAGAATTTTTTGACAACACCATCATCATCATTAGAGACTGATTGTGCCTAACAGCGTTCAGTCTGGAGCATAGTACATCTAAAAAAATTCCTCCATAATTCCCTATTCAATGCTAACATTGATGCTTCGTATGATGTTAAGCCTTTTACTTCAAAATCATTTTTCACCGAATCTAAGTACTTTCTTCTTGGTCTATTTCGGCTCATCTTACCCTCCGCTGCCGAGTCCATGAGTCCCTTAGGTAACCTTGCTTCTTCCATGCGCGTAACGTGAGCACACTATCTCGGCCTGTTCCCTCTAACTGCTACATCTGTGGTGTTCATTCCCAGTTTTTCTTCGATTTCATTATGGACACACTCCTGACATTGTTACCATCTATTAGTACCTGCAATAATTTTTGCTACTTTCATATCTGTAACCTCAACCTTATGAAAAGGTAACCTGTATACACCCAGCTATCAGTTCATACAAAAACGTTAGTCGAAAAATAGAGCGGTGCACTGCTAACTTATTCTTGGTACTTACTTCCTTGTTGCTGAAGAGAGTAGATCTTAGCTGAGCACTCACTGCATTAGCTTTGTTATACTATGTTGCGATCCAGTGAGAAAATACATCTCAGGTACTTGAAATTGTCTACCTGTTCTTTGTTGCTTCTATTTGGCACTCAGTCTGTTTAAATCTCTTTCCCACAGATATTACTTTGTTTTGGAGATGCTGACCTTCATATCATAACCCTTACAACTCTGATCGAGCTCTGTAATATTAGATTGCATCCTTTCAATAGAATCTGCTATCACAACTAAGTCATCTGCATATGCAAGACTGCTTATTTTGTTTTCACCTATTTTAATCCCGCCCTGCCAGTCTACTGTTTTCAACAAATGATCCATGAATAGTATGAACAACAGTGGTGACAGGTTACAGCGTTGTCTTACCACGTAAACTACACTGAACTATGAACTTAGTCTGCCGTCTCCTCTAACTACAGCCTGACAGTCTACGTAAAGACCTTTAATTGCATGCAGAAGTTTGCCTCCTATTCTATAATCTTGTAGAACTGACAATAGCTTCATCCTAGGAACACGGTCATAAGCCTTTTCTAGATCTATAAAACATAGATACAATTCCCTGTTGAACTCATAGCACTTTTCCATTACCTACCGCAAGCTAAAGATCTGGTCCTGACAGCCTCTAAGAGGCCTAAACCCACACTGATTTTCGTCAACTTGTCCTCAATTAATACTCGTCCTCTCCTTTCAACAATACATGAGAATATTTTGCCTACAACGCTAATTAAAGAGATGCCTCGATTGTTGTTACAATCTTTTCTGTCTCCATGTTTGAAAATTGGCGTGATTACCGCTTTCGTCCAGTCAGACGGAACCTGTCCCGATTCCCACAGCTTCTCAATTATCCTGTGTAACCATTTGAGACCTGATATTCCACTGTATTTGACGAGTTCCGGTTTAATTTCATCCACCCCAGCCGCTTTATTGCACTGAATTCTATTGACCATTTTCTCCACTTCCTCAAATGTGATCCTGTTTCCATCATCATTCCTATCCCATTCTACCTCAAAATCTGACACATCATTGATCGTTTCACCTACATTCAGCTAACTGGTACCTTTCCGAGATCATTGTTATGTATTTGTGCCTAAGTTTTTGACAAAGGAAATAAATTCCTGGTATTATTTGAGAGCGTTAAGAACTTAACGAAGGCTTAAATTTCAACTGTTCATATCGCCTCGCAAAATTTTTCATCTTTTGCCGTCAGCCGAACCAAACTAGCAACTGAGCTGCATCAGTTGTGTTACGAAAGCTTTAAATTGGAGAGTAGCATAAAAGATAAATGAAATAATGTAATATCCAGGCATTAAATAAATAGATAAAAATGAACTAAATGACATTATTCTTGAAAATATAGTTATTTGTTTAATTCATTTATTTAGTCCGATCAGATTAGAACCGTCAGCTTAGAGAGGACAGCGGTAAATCATGAATCAAATAATTGGCAGGATCTGTTTCAAGCTGAATTGACGACAGAAGGATCGAAGGGAATTTCTTTTTTGGGTTACGAAAGATAAGCAAGAACTGACACAATGAAGAAAGGACTGTCACTATGACCTAGTGGAAGGCGGGTATTTGATACTGAAAAGATGGAGGGCCGGCCGCAGTGGCCGAGGGGACTGAGGCGCTTCAGTCACGGTCTGCACGGCCACTACGGTCGGGGGTTCGAATCCCCCCTCGGGCATGGATATTTGTACTGTCCTTAGTCTTAGTTCATAAGTAGTTTGTAAGTTTAGGGACTGATGACCCCGTAGTTAAGTCCCATAGACACAAACATTTGAACATTTAAAAGATGGAGGTGTAACGTGATCGTGTACTGCTGACCTCTGCAGAAAGCGTCTACCCGCCAGTGCTTTGTTATTTACTGAAGAATGTGATTGCGGTCCTTACCATTAAAGTAATATGGCTGTGAACGAAGCTGTTACCGCAGTTCCGTTTATAGAAACACCTCTTTTCGCATGTCGGCAGCTATCCTCCCTAATCAAAGATGAGGATCACTTCTTCATTAGTCGTATTCAGTTATACTGTGAAATCTTCCGTTTGCTTGATGGCGTTCGTTTGTCGAGGCGTGACAGACACATAAAGAAGCGTGTCTCTCTCTCTCTCTCTCTCTCTCTCTCTCTCTCTCTCTCTCTCTCTCTCTCTCTCTCTCTCTCTCTCACACACACACACACACAGTTTACCTTGTGGCCACAGCCTTCGTCAGAAAAGAGACGTATCTCATTCTTAGAATCAATCAAAAAGACACAGAGGATCACAACACAGAACTGTAGAAACGCCTTAACAAATCAGCATTTGCAATTAGGGTGTTAGCATTCGTAGGCGTCATAAAAATTAAAACGCTTGTACACCTTGCTTACTTTCATTCCATAATGTCGTTTGGTATAATATTCTGTGGGTAACTCTTCTATTTAAACAAAAGTTTTCAGCGTCAAAAAGAGTGTAATCGTTTTATTTGCGGAGTAAATTCTCGGATATCCTGTAGAAGCATATTCAAAGAACTAGGTGTACTAACTAATGCCTCTCGTATATTTATTCCTTAATGAAATTTGTCATAAATATATCCTTTTCTCTAAAAAAAAAAAAAAAAAAAAAAAAAAAAAAAAAAAAAAAAAAAAAAAAAAAAAACAGCTCAGTTCATACATACAATTCTAGGAACAAAAACGATCTACGCAAGGGGTTAAAAGTACTTACTTTAGTTCAAAAAGGGGTCCACTACTCAGGAAAACACATTTTCAATAATTTACTAGCAACCACGAAAAATTTAGCTACAATTAAAGATCAGTTCAAGAGGAGCCTGAAAGACTTATTAATGGTCAACTCCTTCTACTCCATTAGGAATTTCTGAATGGAAGCAAATGATTTATTGTATTATTACAGCTTGTATTAAAGAAAGAGAAAAAAAATTAAATACATTGACATGTTCGACACCTACGAGGACCTCGAATTCGAATCTATGGAATGAAAATCTAATATAAGATGCTGCAGTATAGTAGAGAAAGTAACTGGCATATAGGTAGACGAAGTGATATATTTCTCGATAGAGAATAATTACACTAAAGTGACCGTGATTTATAAAGCTCTTCTGGTCATTACGAAAGATGGGACATTAATAGGATTACTGGTCATGTGCTCTGCAACATGTTACGATGATTGCGAGAAAGGTGGTAAAGGGTCCTTATCATAGGGGCACCCAGTCCTGCATCCGAACCAAGAGCTTCTCAATCTGCGCAGTTTTATGTGGTTGGGCATTATCGTCTAAAAAAAAAAAAAAAAAAAAAAAAAAAAAAAAAAAAAAAAAAAAAAAAAAAAAAAAAAAAAAATGAAGTTACGAATGAATGTAATGCTGAAAAGAAGCACAAGGGGAAAAAGTGTTACCATAACAATATCCCTTTATCTTGTCACGGTATTCGCAAAGTCAATGAAATGTATGTTTATTAATCTGTACGTTTCCATGAATATTCCTATAATGACTTTATGAGATCATATTATTTTATAGTGTCCTCGTTTCTTTTCCCGTTGGCAATGAAATGTTCAAATCTTTGTAAACCTATTGGACTAAACTATTTAAACCAACTTACACTAATGACAAAACACCCACCTATGCCCGTGGGAGGACTCGAAACTCCGACGGCTAGCAACTGTGCGGTCCGCACGTTAGCACTGAGTTCGCAATTGCCACCTTGTTCCGTTACAATATAGAAAAATATTGATAATCGAATGCATGTAGAATTCCAAACGGGCCTTCCTTGGAATACGCAAGTAGTAATTCATAATGCTTTTAAAACGTGTGTAGATGGTGTCATCCAAGCTTTGCCTTATTCTAGTTCGTTAAGTCTGTCGATGTACCCGCCTTTAATATGTAAATTTATCAATCAGCAATTATTCATCTACAAGCGCTGCCGCAGTGTAGTCACGCAAGCAATTCACAATTCAATACAGACAGTATAAGTAATATTTAAAAGAGCCACAACCAATAGATTCCGCTATTATGATTACACTGCCATATGCACGTATTATGAATTCCACTGGAGAGGTTTCGTGTCACGCAGCGTACAAAAACATTTGTTTTGATTAGAGAAGGTTCCCTGCAGCTGTATTGATACTTCATTAAAAAAGCACGACCGGTTTCGTGACATGTAATCACTTCATCAGGTTAAGTCTGTTAACACATTATTCTGGCGGTACAGTAAATGTTAAAAATTTCCCGATTCCTAGAATTTATGTCGTCCATAAAAATCGTGGTACAGACCACGATAGATTATAAACGGAGACCAACATCCAAACAAATGAAAGTGTCTGAGCTGCAGAAAGCGAACAGTGCCGTGGCTGCTTGCTTTACTTGTCAACAAGAAAATGTGTTTGCAATTATTGTTCTGCAAACTTCCACTCTCTTTAGATGAGTAACATTTTTAATTCTCTTCACTGAATGACAAGGTGTGTATCTTTCTTTTATTTTCGTTTGTTTTCTATCAGCTCTAGAAAGTGGACTAATTACGTTACTCCAATAACACGGGTAGGACAATAATGTGACAATACTGCAAGAAATGCGTGCTTGGACATGAATGGAGATGCCAGCCAAGTCTGCAGGAATATTATTGAATTTGGTCTCAGTCATGGTGAGAATGGTGTTCTGGAAAGTTGTAAGTGCTTTGACTAGATTAGAAGAAATTATATTCGATGTACGGTACTTTTCGTTCCAAAAGATCCATAGTGATGAGAACCTTTTGGGTGTAGAACATGTCAATAACTATATTACACAATAAATGCTTACAAAATAATAACGTATGTGCTACAGTACCTTCCACAAACCCTGATAAAATTGCTCTAGAACATGTTGGATGGGTCAAAAATTCTGAAGCACATTTGCATTTAAAAGTGCATAAAAACTTGTTACCAAAATGAAATATATGTATACATCTTAAGCATATTTACATTTTAAATAAGTAAATAATAAACGTTCAATATACGTAGGTGTATAAGATAATTCTTAGGCTATTGAAGCCACGCATTATCACATAAAAATATAACAAAAAGTCACTTTGCATCATTTATGTTCAATGATAAACTTACTGCACAAGATTTGCACAAAAGTCATATTGTACGCAATATTCACATTATGTTATATTAATATAAGATACACACATTAATTGGCTCTGATAAGAAATTCATCAACGGCGTAGGAGTCGGCCACCAAGCAATACTTTCTATTGTTCTCAAACTGAACTTTATTATTAGTTCAACTTTTTATGGCTGGTAGCATGTTATTGAAACTCGTTGTGCAAGTTATTCTTATTTCTATTATTACTGGATCCATGAATTGACGCATTTGGATGAAAAACATTTATTTTTGTCATCTTGGAGAATCGGGTTTCTGCCGGTAATCCGCGTCGTACTAGCACGATATATCGATCGCGTTACTCGCGATCTTCATCAGGGGCTTCCTGAAGCTCGTGCTAATACGACGCGGATTACCGGCAGAAACCCGATTCTCCAAGATGACAACACTCCGCCGGGAAAGCCTAAAGATATAGATATATTTTTAAGGACAAATTTTAGAAATGAATAAATATATTGGGTTGGAGCCCTCTGCAAGAACGTTCTTGAGTTCTCACAGCAAGTTTTTGTGATCGGAAAACTTTAGTTTGGCTTACCGAGCTACCCCATAAAATGTGGAGCTAAGTGGATTGAAACGTGAGCAAATTCTTGGTGCCGGTGTTGTAACTAGGGTAGCCGCAGTTTTTAAGTGTTTCAAGAGGCACCGCATCCAAGATTTATTGTACACTAGCTGTATCCGGCGTGCTATGCAACGCCAGCAGTTCAATAACTTACTGAGACTTCCAATTAAAAACAGATGGACGGAGAATGTAAATGTTCATAATCACAAATCTCCGAAAGTTCTTGACCAACTGCAAAGAAATCTTGATACAACTTTGAACTGGAATAGTTCCTTGGTTTTATATACTTTTATTTTCAATACTTTTGCGACATGGGTTGTGAACAACTATGGTAGTAAAGAAGAAATAAAACAAAACGTTATGCCTCGCGCTACTGTATGAACATGCGAGGGTTGTCGACAAAGTAAGTTCCATTTCTACTTCTATCCGCCGCAGCGCTACGATCGCAGTTCCGAACACGCGCGGCATTTACTCTGACTCAAGGAGAAGACAGGTACGCCATTATGCGCCATTATCGCTGCTGCCGACGTGTGCTTTGTAGTCCTTCTTTATGTCAGCCGTAATTGAATATGCCGCCGCGTGTGAAATCAGATCCGTGATTCGTTTCCTAAATGCAAAGAAAGTTAAAACTAAGGAAATTCATCGGCAAATCTGCGAGGTTTACGGACAAAATTCTATGAGTGATTCAATTGTTAGAACATGGGTCAGACTGTTCAATGAAGGACGTGATCAAGTGCACGATGAAGAACGAAGTGAACGTCCGTATGTGATTACTGATGAAATGGTTCATACAACTGAAGAGAAGATTAAGCACAACCATAAGTTTACACTTAGTGCCCTTGCCATGGAAGTTCCCCAAGTCTCACGATCACTAATTCAATCAACTGTTACTGAAAAACTGAAATTTCGAAAACTTTGCTCACGTTGGGTACCAAAATTCTTACTGAACAACACAAATAACAACGTATGGGTTGTGCACTTCAGGTTTTGACACGCTACAATGAAGAAGGCGATAGTTTTCTTTCTTGAATAGTCACGAGGGATGAAACTTGGGTATCGGACGACCTGAAACGAAATGGCAATCATTGAAATGGAGTCGCACTTCATCTTCAACGAAGCTTAAATCTAAGCAAATTTTGACACCTCGAAAAGTCATGTGCACTGTTTTTGGGACAGAAAAGTAATTTTGTTGATTGTTTCTTACCACGAGGCCAAACAATCACATGCACATGGTTACTGCGAGACTATTAAGAAATTGCACCGCGCAATATAGCACAAGCGCCGAGGGTTACTGTCAAGGGGTGGTTTAGTCACCAAACGACTCTTACGGGAATTTCACTGGGAAGTGTTTGGTCATCTTCCGTACAGCCCGGATCTCGGTCCTAGCAAATTTCATCTCTTCTTCCACCTAAAATCTGTCATTGGTGGTCAACACTTCAACGATGATGACGAGCTGATAGAACATGTTACCACGTGATTGACTGCACAGGCAGCAAACTTCTATGAAGAAGGCATACAAAAACTTGTGCCACACTATGACAAGTGCCTACAAAATTTCGGAAGCAAATGTAGAAAAGTGATTTAATAGTTGTAGATTTTTTATAATCAATATATTTTCTGTATTTGTATATGTTTGTTTTATGTAACCGAACTAACTGAACATATCTCGTATGTTGCGTAAGTATCATATTATGAAGCAATAAACGCCTCTTCACATGTGCATTAAAGTTCGTAACTCACATAATATATAGCTTTTAGTAAGAATATTTATCGCTCTATTTCGCGGATTTCTGCGCGCCAGTCTCCAGCACTGCTGCTCTCTTAACCTTCCTCATGAATTACACCGTCCATCGGTGAAAACAGCATGGAAATCCGTTCAGTAGTTCTTGAGCTTATCGAGGACAGACTCGGCGGAGGACTTCGATTTAAAATAGGTGTAGAGACAGGGAAAGCGGGAAAACTTTGTTCGCTAAGTGACAACGAGGCCGAAAATATGTGCTGACTGATCATAACAGACAGTCATTGAAGAGGTTTGTGGCGAAAAATAAGAGGGTCATTGCTGAGAAGTCGCTGCAGAACTGAATATCACACTAGCGAACAGTGATATCAACAAATAACACGCGGGGAATTTCATAAGGTTGGATTGCTTGGGGACTTCAAATAACAAAACTACACATCAGACTTGAAAGTGCCCGCAACAGGAAAATGTGCTGGGGAAGCCACAAAACCAGCACTTTCAGGTAAGGGAAGAAACTCATTTGGCTGGATCAGTTTTGCTTCACAAGGACCCTATTTAGTAGCAGGTCTGTTCCAAAATTTTCGGAACATTCCTAATTTCGCTCTAATTCATTGTTGGAGTTGCAACTGCCAAAAGTTTCATTATTGTATGTCTGTTAGTTGTTATTGAATCCTGCACTGAGTAGAGCGTTGTGTGGCACATGTGTGAATTTGACAGAGTTAAAGACGCTTCTGTATTCCATTTTCTGTGAAACCCTTAATGATAGTGAGATGTGTGTCTAATGATACTGAGACCAGGGGTCAATGTAGACCATGTGTCTGGAAAGGAACTCCAGAATAGCTCGTCAGGTTAGGTCGACTGCAGTGGCGGCTAGTGCTTCAGATGACTGGCGGTTCACTACCGGATTTTGATAGTGGAGCCACCTCCCCCCTCCCCCCCCCGCTCGGCGTCCAAACAAAGAGACAATGTGGCGCCGGGGGCAAAGAGCTCCGGTCCCCCCCCCCCCTCCATTATATATAATTTAGTTAAAAGATCTGCAGAATGTCTTACCGCGGCTTGCTTGCGCTTGCTTCAACTCGAGCTGAGGCGTCGGTCTACCAAGCGTCTTTCACACTTTTGTTCCGGGCTTACAGCTGAGTAATTTGTTTCTAAAAGGTACTGGACGTTGTTCATTTTTCTTTTATACACTACTGGCCATTAAAATTGCTACACCAAGAAGAAGTGCAGATGATAAACGGGTATTCATTGGACAAATATATTATACTAGAACTGCATGTGATTTTCACGCAATTAGGGGGCATAGACCCTGAGAAATCAGCACCCAGAACAACCACCTCTGGTCGTAATAACGTCCTTGATATGCCAGGGCATTGATTCAAACAGAGCTTGGATGGCGTGTACAGGTACAGATGCCCTTGCAGCTTCAATACGATACCACAATTCATCAAGAGTAGTGACTGGCGTATTGTGACGAGCCAGTTGCTCGGCCACCAATGACCAGACGTTTTCAATTTGTGAGAGATCTGGAGAATGTGCTGGCCAGTGCAGCAGTCGAACATTTTCGTATCCAGAAAGGCCCGTACAGGATCTGCAACATGCGGTCGTGCATTATCCTGCTGAAATGTAGGGTTTAGCGGGGATCGAATGAAGGGTAGAGCCACGGGTTGTAAAACATCTGAAATGTGATGGCCACTGTTCAAAGTGTCGTCGATGCGAACAAGAGCTGACCGATACATGTAACCAATGGCACCCCATACCACCACGCCGGATGATAGGCCGGTATGGCGATGACGAATACACGCTTCCAAAGTGCGTTCACTGCGATGTCGCCAAACATGGATGCGACCATCATGTTGCTGTGAATAGAACCAGGATTAATCCGAAAAATGACTTTTTGCCATTCGTGCACCCAAGTTTGTCGTTGCGTACACCATCGCAGGCACTCCTGTCTTGATGCAGCGTCAAGGGTAACCGCAGCCATGGTCTCCGAGCTGATAGTCCATGCTGCTGCAAACGTCGTCGATCTGTTCGTGCAGATGGTTGTTGTCTTGCAAACGTCCCCATCTGTTGACTCAGGGATCGTGACGTGGCTGCAAGATCCGTTACAGTCATGCGGATAAGATGCCTGTCATCTCGACTGCTAGTGATACGAGGCCGTTGGGATCCAGCACGGCGTTCCGTATTGCCCTCCTGAACCCACCGATTCCATATTATGCTAACAGTCATTGGATCGCGACGAACGCGAGCAGCAATGTCACGAAACGATAACCCGCAATCGAGATAGGCTTCAATCCGACCTTTATCAAAGTCGGAAACGTGATGTACGCATTTCTCCTCCTTACACGAGGCATCACAACAATGTTTCATAAGGCAACGCCGGTCAACTGCTGTTTGTGTATGAGAAATCGGTTGGAAACATTACCAATATCAGCACGTTCTAGGTGTCGCCACCGGCGCCAACCTTGTGTGAATGCTCTGAAAAGCTAATCATTAGCTGACTGTAACAAAATGAATCTGTTAAGAAGAAGATACACTTAAGCAGCACCACTCTTAATCTTACGCATCCGCAAGCAAAGGCTGTTCCCTCCCCCCACCCCCACCCCCTCCCCCCGCACACACACCTAATCAGACAGTTAAATATTTGTTAAAACGTAGAGTATAAATGTTTTATATCCTGAAAATCGCAACACATGTGCTAAAACGTCCAAAGATATGTGTCAAGAATACAAAAGTCATTGTGGTTCCCATATCTGCTAAAAAGAAGATTGGGTTTTAAAAAATTATTTGCAGTCGGTCTCGAACCCAGTACCTTCGACAGCGCAACGCAATGCCGCTAACCACATTGCTATTATTGCTAGGTGGAAAGTTGTGATTTCAAAAATCAAATGTTCAAATGTTTGTAGAACTTATGGGACTTAACTACAGGGTCATCAGTCCCTAAGCTTACAAACTATTTATGAACTAGCTAAGACTAAGGACGGCACAAATATCTATGCCAGAGGGGGGATTCGAACCCCCGACCGTAGTGGCCGTGCAGACCGTGACTGAAGCGCCTCAGTCCACTCGCCCACCGCGGCCGGCAGTTGTGATTTCATTAGTATTCATGATCGGATCATCTGAAGATTTTTACAGTTGATGCGTCTTTATTTTACAGTCATACGATATTTTACCAAATATGACGTGTTTTTGATTAGTCTTTAATGGGCCAAAAACAAATATGACGGGCGGATGTTCCTTTCAGGGAGGATTTGCTGCTGCGCGGGAGTAGCCGAGCGGCCTGGAGCGCCACGTTACTGATCGTCCGGCCTCCCGCGTCGGAGGTTCGAATCCTCCCTTGGGCATGGATGTGTGTGTTGTCCTTAGGTTAGTTTACCTTAGTTTAAGTAGTTTATTAGCTAGGGACTAATAACCAAGCAGTTAAGTCCCATAGAATTACAAACATTTGAACATTCTTTTTTTTTGAAAATTTGCTGATGCGCAAGGCGTGCGCAGTAGCTCTAATGCCTTTGCTTCGGGACCATTGGTGCAATAACCGCTAGAGCTGGAGTAGCCAGGAGCTGGCGTCTCTGCCAGCTCCAACGCCTATGTTAGAAGTGGCGTTTCCCCTCGCCCCTCCCTGCCACGAGATCGCTCATATGCTGCCTCCAGGGGGTTCAGAAAAGGATTTGAACCTCAGCCGCGCATGCGCCACTGCCGCCTATATTACGCAGCCGCGCAACGACTCGTTTAAGTGCTGTCTCCCCGATGTTAAACGTTTCTCATGCGATAAAAATACTATGAATGTGCGGAAGAACGAAACGAAGTATGATGGTTGAAAATTACTTTTTATTTTATTTATTTATTTACTTTTTTTTCATGACGAGCTTTTATCCGTGAGTTTACTAAATCAGTGAACACACAGGACGCGCCGCCTCTGTCATGCTGATCATTTTCTCTCAAGTAGTTCTTCATGAATTCGTGGCACAGAGATAAACGTCAATGGTACTTACTATCGGGATGTGTTACACCTGCGAGGAGCAAACGGCACGAAATGTGCATAGCTTCTCTGCAGGGACGATTTAGTACCGGGTTTCATCTTCATCTGACTATTTCGTCTGGGCTAACGCTATGATACAGTGAATTCGGAGTTGGAACACTTCTGAGAAGGCACATTTGTGAGGAGTCACACTTGTGAGGGGACCCAGGCGAGCAGGTAGCAGGCACACCAAGGTGTTACCCGGCCAGCAGTTGCTCCCGGTTGCCATACCTGCGAAGCCTTTCTGGGAAACCCCTCTCCTTCACTAATAGCTCTGCAAACACAGACTAGAGCACCGCATCCCTTTGAATGGAGTTCCACGTCTCCATTCGCATATATTTCTTAATGACCTACTAGCCTACAGAACGGCCTTGAAAGTGTTGAAGGCTACGGTTTCCAGGGGCACTCTCCAGAACAGAGGCTAACAATTATGAAATACTTCCGGGGAAATATTTGTTACACATGAACACATTCAACGAATTTGTTCCTTTCTTTCCAGAAAGAAACAAGGGCACAATCTTGAACACGTTCCCACAATGTGTGATTAACGTGTCAAATGAAACTTGTAACATCTGTTTCAGAAAACAAACTTGTAACTGCCTGGAACAGAGCAAATTAAAGGTACCTCCAGCTTTCCATCAAGGCAGGTAAGTTTCAGTAGGTTAAAAAACTTTCATGTTCCTCGTTTTCTGTACGCCACAAAGGTGTCAACAGCAGCATATCTGCATCTACATAAATACTCTGCAAGTCACATTGAAGTTCAATGCAGAGGGTTCATCGAATTGCTTTTTTGATGTTTCTCTGCAGTTACAATCTCTAATAGGTCGCGGGAAAAAGGAACACCTAAATCTTCCCGTTTCCGATCTGATTCCTCGTATTTTATTTTAGATGACCACGTCTCCCTATGTAGGTGGGTGTTAACAAAGTATGCTCGCATTCAGAAGAGAAAGTTGGTGAAAGAAATTTCGCAAATAGGCCTCGTCGCAACGAATAACGCCTTTCTTTTAATGATTTCCATCCCAACTCGTGCATCATTTCCGTGACACTTTGTCCCCTATAACACCATGATACAAAACGAGCTGCCCTTCTCTGAAATTTCTCTAAATCGTCTGTCGAGCAATACTCGAAAATAGGACGCACAAGTGTGGTGTAGGCAGTTTCTTTAGTGGAACGGTTGCATCTTCTATGTATTCTGCTAACGAAACGTAGTCTTTGATTCAATTCCTACAATATTTTCTGTGTGTTCTTTCCAATTCAAGTTATTCGTAATTGTTACTTCTAGGTATTTAGTTGAATTTATGGTCTGTAGGTTTGACTAATTTATGTAACTGAAGTTTAACGAATTTGTTTTAATGGTAATAAGGATTTCACACTTCTCATTATTAAGAGTCAATTGACATTTTTTGCACCATGCACATATCTTATTTAAATAATTTTGCAGTTGCTTTTGATCTTCAGGTATGTTTACTGACTGATAAATGACAGCATCATGCGCGAAAAGTGTAAGGCTGCTACTCAGATTCTCTCCTAAATCGTCTGTAAAAATAAGGAACATTAGGGGCCCTATAACACTTCCCTGGGGGAACGCCAATTATCACTTCAGTTCTACTCGATGACTTTCCTTCAGTTACAACATACTGTGTTATTTCTGGCAGGAAATCACGAATTCAAAGGCGATATTCCATAAGCATGCAATTTGATTAGAAGACGTTTCTGAGGTCAAAAGCCTTCCGGAAATCTAGAAATACGGAATCTATTTGGCATCCCTTGTCGAGAGCACAATGTATTTCTTGCCTTCCAAGAATTCGTGATGGAAGTGAAGAAAATAATACCTTCAAATCTCCTAGGGCAAAATTCGAAGTTGAAAGCCATGCTAGTCTGTAAACTGGTAGTCAGACGGAGTTAAAGAATGAGCACAAACTGCAGATATATTGAACGTGTATTGGAGAAGGATGGTGGCACACTTGTATGTTACATTTAGTTAATTTTATGGTTATTTATATACTGGAACATTTTTGGCAAGGCGAAGGTTTAGTTGCTTTCCGTTTCCTTTTTTTTTTTTTTTTCGAATTATTGGATATTCATTAAGCTGTACTTCTTTTCCTAAGCACTGTTAAATGTGTGTAGAAAACAAATGACCTTGCAATGAAAAAAGTTTAAGAACTTCTATATCACGATAGATGAAATCATTCCTCATATACATGGTACAGAAAATTATTAGTTGCATTTTATTATTTGACGGAAGCCAATTTTCCTCAATCTTAGCCGGAACCACGCAGAGCGGCCATTTAAACAAAGCGGTAGCAGGTACGGCGGAAGGGCCAGTGTAGCGACTTGCGAACCAACCTGTGCCTCTACCTGGGTGTCCCGGATTTCTCACACATTCCATCTTCTCACAAATGTGTCTTCGCACAAGTGTCATAAAATCGTTGGATTCAAGGGGACAGCTCGCATCGTTCAAAATTGGGAGCAGGATCCGTTCCTCCCACGGTCAGAAAAATGGGACTGAATCCTCCCGAGCCTGCAAGGGTGTGGAAAAGGGGGTTGGGACACTTGCGCGGGGTGACACTTGCGAGGAGTGACACTTGCGCGGAACCCGGGGCTCTTGGGGCGGCTGATGGCTTTCCCTGGGTACAGGCACATCAAGAAGTCTAGCACTGCTGTGGTCAAGTTTCCACACTGTCAACATAATACGAAAATCAGTGAAATTGCACAACCCTTTCAAAGCTGAAGAGCAATATAGTAACTTGTTCTAACTACATGTGAATTCGTTGAGTGTTCCTCCTGAAAACAAAAAGGTATTTTAATAGTGATAATATTTGGAGAGTTATTAAGAAAATCTCTGCTACTACAAGACGATGACTTTCCACAGTCATACCTCCTAAAAGCATATTATTCAGAACACTAAGCATATCAAGACACCTGCGCAAGCAATAAATATATTAGACATCTTGCACAGATATGTTGATGTAATTGACCGCTATGTAGTTAACCCCACTATCACGCAACTTCCATCTCTTTAAAAATAGCTACTATGCTTTTTAATAGGAGACGCAACCTTAAATCTTCAATTAAAAAACGTTAATAATAAGTCAATGAGTATTTTACATACTTGAAGCGTTTATTCGTAGACCCCAAAACGATTTGGCTGTATTCGTATTACAAATACATCTAATAAATATATGAAATACGGAATGTGTAAGGGAATGTCACACACCGAAAAATGCTGAAGATGAATTCTATTTTCCATCACCGTCATATAGAACCATTTTTAGTCCGAACTCGGCATAAACCAACAGGGAGAAACAAGTTGCAAGACTGCCAGGAAAAATGAAGCGAAATTGGCAGCCAATAGTTGGTTATAAATTACATTGCCTGTTAACTGTATAAATATAAATTACGGAATACGCGGAATTACTGTTCAGTACAGTCAAAAAGGTCTAAGGTAATAGGCAGTGGTTTACAATCAGATATCCGTATCACTCTCCTCCTCAAGAAGTCTATGTGAAGATTTATATTCAGAACAATCAAGAAAAAGGTGTTGAAACTACAAGAAGCAGCTCATTTACTCAGGAAGGGAAAACGTTTTGGTGGCCGTAAATTTGAATGGCTGTATATCTCGTAGTAAAAAAAAGTAACATTCATTTTTTGATAAAATGTTAAAATCCAATATACCAGAATTTTGTTTTTCTAAACTCAGTGCCAACTTTTTTTGTCAAAATTTTTGCAGGAAGTAGTCTTGACGTGATTTCATACTTCTATGCATTAATATTATCAAACATGTAATTTGTGTCACAAATTGCGCGGCCGGTCCGGTCGGAGGTTCGAGTCCTTCCTCGGACATGGGTATGTTTGTTTGTACTTTGCCTAAGTCATTTTAAGTAAGATTAAGTAGTGTGTAACTCTAGCGGCCAATGACCTAAGTAGTTTGGCCGCATACGACTACACATATACACGTAATTTATTTATTTCATAACCACGTTTAAGTACTAATAATTAAAGAAACTTAAATGTAGAAATTTGACATAAACACTGAAAACAAATGATTGATATTTCTCATAAGATGAATGCACACAACCGTTGAATTATGTCTTGTGAATGTACCTACAAAATCTGCCATATGAAAATTTTAGTGTGAGTCCCAAATTTGTTTTTTCTATAATAACATTAAAACATATTAAAAATTCAGAACTCGAAAACCAGTGAAGTTATGGACTTGAAGCGGTTTTTGTTGCTAAATCTTTACATAGTAGACACGATTCTAAAATATGGTTGCTATCGCCAAAGTAGACGAAAAGTTAAATTTTTTGGTGTAATCTTCGCCGTGTAGACTGTATGTTGTAGAAGTCTACGCCGAACCCAATTATAATCATATTTCTGAGGAGAGAACGTTGTTTGCACTTCTCCTGCGTTTCTAGTCGGCCGTGTTGTGGTACGTAACGACATCATACCGTTCCATTTCACCGAGAGCTATATATGTATTGGTGTGATGTCTGTTCTTTCGAAATAAGACATCACACCAATATATGTATCATTTAGACGCAAAGATTCTGGGATCTCTTTTCATCGCTAACGCGATTAACAACGTTAGACCTTGTGTGTAAACAGTTAAAGGCTATGAGTGCCACTGGAAAAATGCATAAGTAACACCTGTTGTTTGAGACTTGAAGATGACCTCAAATTAGCCGAAATCGATATCTCATAATAAACATAACTTGTAGATGTCTATATTTCATAATGCAATTTCTAACATATTTAAAAGCTGCTCAAAACCACCTACAAAAAACCTTTATAATGAGATTGTATATAATTGCACGATCAAATTGTGTTTTAGTTATTTGTAGAAATACACCTAAAGATCTGCCCTTGCTTTTAGTGCCTTGATCAGTTGTTTATTTTTAGAGGTAATTCTAGGGACAGGAAAAATTCGTATTTGCGATAAATTCGAATATAGATGCGAATTCTGACTCAAAATGCAGTAAATCCGAAATTGTCATAAATGGTATTTTGGTGTGAAACACTATTTAATCAGAAATAATGGGAGATAACTTTATTTTCTGCCCTTAAATATGTACGAAGTAAACAGTAGGTACCGGAAAAATTCGCATTTTTCAATGAATGCGAAATATAGGCCCATGCTAATTTTGGGCCAGAATGCGAGAGACGTGAATCTTGTAATATACCCTATTTTTAGCGAACGTCCCGTTACTACTGCTCCACCTCGCTCGGTGGGCCTTTCCCTGAATACGGGACAGGTAGTGGCTGGAGGGCGTGGAGTAGGGGTGGTGTATCGCTACTTCTGGAACACCCTGTTCACTACCTGCAGCGTCCGAGTCTCCGCGCAAGTGTCTACACATTCCCTTTCCGCGCAAGTGTCACTCCCCGCAAGTGTGACTCGTGGAAAAGGACGGGATTGAATCCTCCCATAATCTGTTTAAGCAGGTAGTTAGTGGCGGCCCGAGACCAGAGTGTGCGGCCAGACCTTTATGAATCCTTGGATCCTTATATCACTCCAGACTTCCCTTCCAGCCTTCAAATCAATGTTAAAACGTTTGTATAGCTTATGGGACTTACCTAAGGGGTCAACTGCCCCTAAACTTACAAACTACTTATGAACTAGCTAACACTAAGGACGGCACAAGTATCCATGCCCGAGGGGGGATTCGAACACCCGACCGTAGTGGCCGTGCAGACCGTGACTGGCGCGCCGCAGTCCCCTCGGCCACCGCGGCCGGCTTCTAGCCTTCATTATGCTGTCTTCAAAATATGAAAACATCGTTGATGGTGAAAATTTCAGTCCTAGATCAGCACATTTATTGATGACTGTATCAAAGACATACTGAAACCACGAAGTTTTCTTGTCGTTAAATAAGGGAAAAACCATTGGAATGTAATATCCATTAACTAGACCGAGTATAGTAAAAAGCTGACAAAAGAATTTTGTGCAACAATTGAATGTTCCGTCAACATATATTGTTGCACACTGAGTAAGCACGTTAAGGTTTTCAGAGTCACAAAATGTTGCAACTTTTTTCTCGGCATTGTTGTCCAGCAAGAAATTTTTCCCGTCTGTAATTACAACATGTAACGTATTGAGAACTTCATGAACATCTTCAACACTCGTCGGCAATTTCGTCAGAATTTTCCGCCTAGCATTGTAAATAAGTTTCCGAAAGCTGTCGACATCTCTAATTCTTACTTCTTGAGTATCTTCTCCTTCTAATGGCGGAAAATCAACTAAGATGGCCCCTCAAAATTGTCTTCTGTGACTTTTCGCTTCATATTAGGAATTAATTTTTGCCTCTGAATTTTCTTGGAAGGACTTCTACATGGTTGTGGTCTTCATGAATGTCCACAACATCGCCGGCCGCGGTGGTCGAGGGGACTGAGGCGCTCCAGTCACGATCTGCACGGCCACTACGGTCGGGGGTTCGAATCCCCCCTCGGGCATGGATATTTGTGTCGTCCTTAGTCTTAGTTCATAAGTAGTTTGTAAGTTTAGGGACTGATGACCCCGTAGTTAAGTCCCATAAGCTATACAAACATTTGAATTTGAAACATCCACAACATCCAGCTCCTCAATAGAAATTGTTTTAATAAAACTTTTGCAACTATTAATGTTGAACGTCCATCGCGCTATACCACTTTTCAACAATTTCTGAAATCCGAAAGTGTTACCTTTCAGAAGCAACATTTCCTCTTTCTACTCCCTGAAACTTCAAGGGCGTCGGAGGGCATCTTCACTGTTAAGCGATCTGCCGTGGACTGCAGTGACAAGTAAGGCCGGAAACGGCTTGGGGCGGGGGTGGGGGCTGTGGGCTGGTACCTGCAGGAGGCGCAACTCGGGAGGATTCAGTCCTGTCCCCTGTTGGCCTACCTGCCGTTGTGAGGATTCCGTCCTGCGCCCTCAAAATTGATTTAGTGGGCGGCAGGATAAATTTTCGCATATCCTTGGTCACGAAAGTTACAAAATCTCAGTATTACTGAGCGTTAGTAGTTTACTTTGGAGAGAAAGGTGCGTGATGACTACCCAACTGCATTATCGTAACGTGAACTTTCCACTAAGTTGCCAGAAGAACGGTATAAGATACCGTTGGAAACCATACCAAAGAACCCCGCTTCCCCGTGCCTGTAGTGTATGCTAGGACTGGCAAATCAGAGTCACTTCAGTTGTGTGCTACGTTTGTAATAACACCACATTAACACGAATAGTCCATGCTGATTCGATTTCCTCTAAGATAGGAAGTGGATAAAAAATGTAGGATGATATTTGAAAACGTTTGTGTACTTATATAATCGTAACAAACAAATATTGTGTCAGATTCAGGGGACGAGCTAACTTTAAAAGCTGTACGTGTGTTGTGGATGTTGAACCTATCGTTAGATCAGACAACAAATTGTTCCTTGACACAGCAATTTGGTTTAATTATGGCCCTGATACTGATGTATATGCTATTAAGTGAGAAACAGTGCATGAAACTGATTATGTGCGCAACGGATATTTTTAACAAAACAACTGTGACATGTAGCCTTTTGAAACAGACACTGACTATACTCAAAAATTTTGACTGCGAGAAAGATATTAAAAAAAACCACAAATCACTTTCTTAATGCTTGACTGTGAGAATTTTATGCAGATCAGTTTCTAATTATTGAAATTTAGTATCAATTTAGTATCATAGTCAATTAACTATCATTTACTATGCCACCAATAATGAAATCCGTTCAACAATATTATTCACATCAATACTGCACTTTAAATCCACTAATAATTAATTATCAAATGAAGGAAGTAGGTTAATTTTCTAACTACGTAAATGAAACATGAAAGAAAGTTTAAGCTACTTATTATTAATAATCAGCATTACATTACCTACATAATACAACTTCTGACTTGCTGGCAAAGCAGCCTCTGCTCTACATCGGAGCCATACACACAACCCAACCGCTCTCTAAGCGAGCTGAACCACTAGTCCAACTCTCTCTCAGTGCGAGCTACAATGCTATGCAATACATGATCTTTGACAAAGATGAAACTTCATAAAGGACACATATCGATACATACAGTAGAAGCGATATTATACATTTTCTTGCAAGCAAGTTACTCGATACAAAACAGGAGGCACAATATTGGACATTTTCTTACAAAATAATTTTTTTATGGACACGTTTCATCACCCCCCTCCTACCTATTAAAATTTTGTAGGGTGGGTGATGCCAATGGCATTGCCTAGCCAGCAAAATTACTGAATTTCAAGTCCAAAAACCCATTAATGACATCCAAAATATAACATGAAAAATATGAAAACCTGATAAACATTTTTATACAAGATATTCAAGATCAAAACAACAGATGAAGTTCATAGAAAATTTTAAAAAAATGTGACAGTCATAAATACATGCAATTTTACAGACGAGTACCAACAAGAGTAATGCTTGGAGTGGTACAGGATGTGACAGGCATAAGCAAATGTCAAAATGTACAGAACATCAGCAATAAATGGAATACATGACAAATGTACATAATGATAAACATAAGTATATATAGAATTTCAGAGAACATAGTTTGACAAATGATATAGTGGAGAAAATGAGATAGCTAGAAGTAATAGACAAGTGAAAAAAAAATACAATAATAAACATGAACATATACAAAGTTTTACAAAAGGTAGTTTAACTAATGTCATCATTCTTTAAAGAAAATGAGGTAATTACAAGTAATACACACAGTAGTGTAAGTTCCATGCGTCTAAATTTTGTAAAAGAGATCAGTATTTTTTTGGGAACATAAAATGAACATTTGTATCTTGTGCACAATGTAGTCTATGTAAATTTTTAGTGCACTTAGTATAAGATAAAGTGTCAATTTTGTATTCTGTGATGCATTTAAGATGCCATACTTTTATGGATGCTAGAACATACATGTAAAATTTTTGACTACATAGGTTTCTGATCATGTACAAAATAATGTCACTGCTTCGGCACAATAGGATTTCAATATTACGTTTGTCAATCGAATAGTTACAATGACAGTTCAGACTAAAGTGTATTGACTCATTATAGTTCTGAAAGCATATTTATCTATCAAGAGCACAATTTTATTTTGGTCACTCAATGTAAAAGAACCATGAAATATACCTAAACACTTGTAATGAACCTGTGGACAACGTTTGCAATGGGAGGCACTGAATAGTATAAGCACACGAATAGCACATTAGCTCCTAACATTCATTTTAGGTCTTCACACGAGTAGCCAATTATTCCCTAACATTCATTTTAGGTCTGCACACGATTAGCCAATTATCCCCTAACATTCATCTTAGGTCTGCACACGAACACAAAACACTGTAAGATTAAACCACACTGTAGGCGAGCTGGCTGGTTGCATTGAAGTTGAAGTCATGGGGAAAAGGTTCTGATGTATTCCTCCATGCAATTCGACAACCAAGTGTGCTCCAACCAACGGGGCTACTAGCAGACTGCATCAGCATAGCCAAAATTAGAGCAAAATTATGGTGGTTGGCCAAGGCTGCAATGGACAGTACTATGTGGCCAAACATCATCCAAAAAACATCTTCATTAAAAGGCCCAAAATCAGTGGTGTATAATAACACGTCCATTGTTCTGTGTGCATTATGGAATCTCGTGTGCGAAATCGCCAGTTCCCATGCGTGTCCAAAGTACATGAAATAAAGCATTTTACACACAAATTAGTAACATAGTCATGATATTTCAGTTTACACTGAAAGAAAAGTCGTTGATTATTAAACCATATTTTTACGTTACAAGTAGTGTCTTGAAGACGGATACATTTGAATAGTAATGAGTAATTTAATTCTTATACTAGAGTATCTACAAAATTAGTGTCATTTCATATAGGCATAAGGCTTTACATACTATGTACATATTACTTTACAAACACATAATCGTATGAAATACATTCAGGGTGCTTGTCATCAATTTGGCATTAGGTCATGTAAAGTAAATTTGTTGTCATAATTAGAGCAATTAACGTGAAGCCACTTCAAATAACTTGACATTCCAATTACCACTAGTCAATTAAATTGACATACATCACTATGGTGGGGATTGCATTACCACCAAATTATAACAATTAAATTACATATGTTGCCATGGCCAGGCTTTTGTCTGAACTGAGTTACATATTTCATTGCCTTGAGGTATAACACATCAGGGTAGTTTCGTGAGAATATCAAAAGAGGTTCAAGTCATCAGGTCATGTCTGTGTCTGTCTGAGTCAGCAGTAGGGTCAGACAAAACAATTAAGGCAAATTTTGGCACAGTAATAGATGTACATCACAGTAAATCATCCGATAACGTACACTACTTGTTAGGCATAGCTGCAGATTTTCATCAATAAGATCATCAATAAAATTTTGAAGATAGCAGTAAGCAAAAGCAAAGTATCTCTGTGCATTAACTAGACTTAACTAGGCGTAGTTTATGGCAAAACTGCAAGTTCGCAAGAGAGATGGCTGTGTGCAACGTATAAGCATAACCATACATTTTCATGAGCTTCATTATAAAATTAATTAGCATAGTGGTAGGGCTTAGGTATATAATTAGTGAGCATAGCGGTAAGCTTTGATTACAAGAGCAATAAGCATAGCTGCAAGCATAATTAGAGATATTCATTACACATAATTACAAATAATTACAGAGCATCAGAAGGATATGATTCTCACCAATCACACATGCCATTGAAGGCACAATGCATCAACATACAAAATGGTGCACATAAGCACAAAGAGAAAACACAAAAGCGCAGTGCGAGTAAGCACATAAGAAAAGAACAGAGCATAGCATCATTAGCAACAGAGCGATTCTCCTCATAATTGCTTCATAATCATTGTATACTCTCGTCCACATAATTACATTTATCAAACATCTTTGACTGTTACCAATACCTTCCTTACCATCATTTATCCATAAACAATAGTGCATTTTAAAGACCACCATGACATATTGTGTATTGCCTTACTCATCATCCTCCAGAATGTCCTTTTTCTTTTTTTACTGCTTAATTGGCTTACAAAATGCTTATGTCAACTCAAAATCTTCTTCACTCGCTCCGAAGTTCGTAAGTTATGCAATTAGTAATACAGAAGAGAAATCTGATATTTTCTGAAACATAATAACTTAATTAGATTACTCAATCAAAAATTTCCATTAATTTTATTTGTCTTGCACAGCCACAGAGTTCGTTATATGTAAATTGCAAGATAGTCATAGTTTCGTATGACAATATCCCAGCGTAGCACAGAGTATAAGTATTCAGAGTTAGGGAAAAGTAACAGTGAGAAAAAGATGTAGATAGAGCGCACTAAGGAAAAGGGGAAGAATAGTGACACTCAGCTCGAGAACGGGGCACCAATCGCCACTTGGTGTGTCCAAAACAGATTAATGGACTCTCTACCCCAATTTTATGCCTTGAAAATTTTAATATTGGAAATGTGGTGTATGCCTTTCGACTTGTGCGTCTTTAAAGTTTCTACCTCAACGACGTTGTCGTGGATGATACGTTTGATTCGATACGGACCATTGTACAGTAAGAAGAATTTGTGAATCATAGATCTTCCCTTGTGGGATAAGTGGTGGGATCTAATTAATACCTTTTGTCCTACATAGAGTTGTTTGGCGTAACAATTACGTTGAGAGCGTTTCCTTTTTTCAGCTGCTTTCTTAATGTTTTTAAGCGCCAATTCAATGATCTCATGATGACGTAGTCTTCTGTGTTTAGGAAAAGGTATCAATTCCTTGATACGGTCGGGAGGTTGCTTGTTTTTCAGAACCAGAATTGGTGAAAGACCTGTAGAATCATTAGGAAGTTCATTTATAATATTTTGAAATGACAGAAGATATCTATCCCATGTGTTATGTCGTCGGTAGCAATACAGCCTACAAAGTTTTCCAAGCTCTTTCATCACTCGTTCACAAGGGTTAGAGGCAGCATGATAAAGTGATATGAACACAGGTTTGATGTTTCTGCGCCGCAACATCCGTGCCCAATCATGAGAACGGAATTGAGGTCCGTTATCGGAGATGACTTTATCTATATGGCCAACATCTTTCAGGAAGTTTTTGACAAAGGCGTTAGTTACTGTCTTCGCCGTGGCACGGCGGAGCGGAGCAAAAGATACAAATTTTGATGTGAGCTCAATAGCAACGAAGACAAAAGAGAAACCATTGTTAGTTCTCGGAAGAGGTCCAAACAGGTCAACGGCTGCTAACTGCTTTAATTTTGAAGGTATAATCGGAAAAAGTGGAGCAGAATGCGATATGGTCGGCGGCTTTGCTTTCTGACATAATTTGCATCGAGATAACACATTGCGTATACGTTTCTCCATGTTGATGAAATAACAAGAGTCGCGTAATTTCGCGAAGCACTTCTTGGCACCATAGTGTCCGTAACTGAGATGAATATACCAAATCAATTTGTTCACGGATTCCTCCGGAACACACACTAACCAAAATTGACTGTCAGGGGCTTTACGTTTGAAGAGAATGTTGTTATGGATAATGTAAAATTGTCTGATGGAAACATTATATTTATCGTGCCATTTTATTTTAATATCTCGCCAGATTGGATCTTTATCTTGTTCTTTAGCAATGTCAGAAAATGTGGCAGATATGTAATTTTCGAAAGCAACTTGCTGCATATAGAGGATAGTAAAGTTATTTTCTAAGTATGCCTCTTCCGTCGCCTTGATGAGCCCAACAGGCGAACGAGATAGCGAGTCTGCAACGATGTTTTGTTTACCAGGAATGTAAATTACAGAGAAATCGAATTCTTGAAGGAACAAAGCCCATCGTCTAAGTCTATCATGGTTAAGTTTTGCCGACATGAGGAATTGAAGTGCACGGTGATCCGTGTAAACTTTAGTGTGTCTGCCAAACAAGAAATAACGGAATTTTTCGAATGCCCAAACTACTGCCAAAGCTTCAAGCTCAGTGACGGAATAGTTCCGCTCTGACTTGGATAATATGCGACTAGCAAATGCAATGGTTCTCTGTGTGGCAATGCCATTTTCTTCATCCTCTTGAAACACGTGAACGCCAAGTCCGAATTTTGAACTATCGGTAGAAATGCAAAAGATCTTAGACAAATCTGGGTGGTGCAGAAGAGGTGCGTGAAGGAGTGCATCTTTTAAGCAAAGAAATTCTCCTTGGGCAGCTTCATCCCAGAACCAAACAGTATTCTTTCCAGTTAATTCATATAATCTGGGAGTAGTTAGGTCTTTCAAATTTATAAAACGCCGATAGAAATTAATTAAACCCAAGAAAGCTCTTAATTGGCGTTTAGTGGTGGGAACAGGCATTTTCATTATCGCCTCTAACTTTTCGGGGTCGGGCTGGATCCCATCTTTAGAAATAATGTGCCCTAAAAATTTAATCTGAGAACGACCAAACTGTGACTTCTCTAAGTTGACAGTAATCCCGGATTGAGCAAACACTTCAAGTAAAGATTCCAAAGTACTGTTATGTTTTTCCCAGGAAGATTCTGCAATTAAAATATCATCAACGTAAATTGTGATTTGTTGTTTTAAGTGCTCAGGAAGTGTGGTATTCATCGCACGGATGAAAGCAGATGAGGAGATGTTCAGTCCGAAAGGCAATTTACGGAACTGATAACAGTTTCCGAAGCAGAGAAACGCGGTATACTTCCTACAGTTGGGGTGCAGTTTCACTTGCCAAAAACTAGACCTAAGATCTAATGAGGATAAAACTTTGACACCATAGAATTTTTGTAACAATTCTTCAAGGGTTTGTGGTCGGTCGGTTTCAGGTAAAATGATAGTGTTAATTTGTCTGGAATCAAGCACTAATCGAATTGACTTATCTCTTTTTTCAACAATATGTAGGGGACTGTTATATGAGCTAACTGCAGGTTCAATTACACCTTGATTGAGCATGGACTGAATTTCAGCCTTAACTCTTTCCCTGTATACTATGGGAATGGGATATGGGGGTACAAAAAATTTATTATGTTCTTTGATCTTAAATTCATAGAGAAAATTTTTTATGGTACCAGGACTGTTCGCGAATACACGGGAATAACGCCGCAAGATAAGGAACAATTCTTCCTTATCACGTTCTGAGGCACCTTCAACTTCTACTAATTTGTTCTTAATGATATCAGAAATCAAGTCAATTTGTTCAGTCTCGAAATGTTTATCTGTTATATCATCATCAGGTTTGACATCCTGCGTCACATTAGAAGTAGATAAAAATTTTAAACAACTGGCACCTTCTTCATATCTGGTAATCCAGTCTTCGAATTTAATTTGAATGGCATTTTCCTGAACAAAAGCAGTGGCACAAGCCGTATTGAAATCTAAAATAGCCTTGTACTTGGATAGGAAGTCCACACCTAATATTATCTGTGTAGTTAAACGGGGGACAATCAATAGGTTGGTGGAAAAGATATGACCTTGACATAAAAATTCTACGTATGTTTGCTGTCGAATTTCGACAGGTTTGCTAGAAATGACGCCACGAATTTTAGTGCAATGCGAAGGCAGAGTGGGACCATTAAGCAAGTTCTGATATTTCTTGAAAGTCACTTCACTAATTACTGACACAGGGCTACCAGAATCTAAGACAGCAGAAAGATTGATTTTACCAATTTTGACAGATACAATTGGGTGAATTGGAATATCGAGACATTCTACCTTCTCTTCTAATAGTGCCTCTTTTATGTCATCTAACTGTACAAATTTTACGTCTTGTTCGGTGGAAGGTTCATAAGAAATTTCTTTGTTGAGACAAGTGTTACCAAGATTAATGAGGCTTTCACAAGATAAATGCTTTTCAAATCTTGATTGTTCATCAACTTCGCATTCACTATCATCGTCATTAGAAGACATGTAATTATCTATCCAGTCAGCGAGAGAGGTGTGCTGCAAATCTAATTGTTCGAAATCAGTTTTTGCTGTTCCAAGGTTACTGTTAGTTGCATTATTGTGTGGCAGTACCGTATCCTGAATTTCAAAGTACAGGACCGGTCTGTCATATGCAATTGTTGGTTGATACTGTAAGAATTTTATTTCGTATATAGTGTCTTCCTCAGAGTCTGAAGACGAAGCTTCTGTCTCCCACTCTGAATTGTCGTCATTATATTGCTGATCGACAATTATCTCGTTTAACCGTTGGGCAGAATAATGTTTATTCGATGCCTTTTCATTTGTTTCGTTAAATCTGATAGTACAATTTTTGTTACTGTTATTACTTTCAGGAGTAACGGCTTTAGGTTTTGACACAAGTTGTGTCGGTTTTGCCTTATCACTTACTGAGGTGCTACCAGCATCAGTATTGTGCACTTCCGCACAAACTACTATTCTGTCTTGATCGGGAGGTTGTTCATTGTAACCTTCCTCTCTGTGAGGACGTTCACAATGAACAAGTTTCAGCGTATAGTTAGGATCACACAAATCCTGTACGGCCGAATTATTTGCCGTCGAGTCCGCTAGTCATACCTGACGCGGCCCTTTTTTTGACGAATTGTAGCGTGGATTGGCAGGTCTGATTTCAATGTTTTGCTCTTGTCTTTCTGGGGTACGCGATCTGCTTAGGCCCCGATTTGTGTTTTCGTGTCGCGGAAGGCGATCACGAGAATTATCGCGTGTGCCCTCCCGACTACGCTTCTCAGCGTTACTATTGTTATTTTCAGTCTCGCGATCACTATCAGTATTGCGTCTTTCACGCCAATTAGTATCATTTGAGGTATTGCTGTTATGATAGTAATTATTGTGGCGTCCTCCGCGACCAAAGCCACCACCTCGGTAACGGCCACGAAAACTTACACGGTTATTTTCACGATCTTCAAAATCACCGTTCTCATTGTCGCGACTTTGTTTGTAAGATTCATTAGTGAAATAATTATTTTTTGGTTTATCGTCGTGCTCTGAATAACGTTTAGTACGCGGCGGGCTTTGTTGCGACCGGCGATCATATCTGTTTCTATCAAAATATCGACTGCGCGAGGAATTTTCCTCGTCTTCTTCCTCTAAGTCTTGTAAGAGGTTTCTAAAGGCTTCGATATCATTCTTGCATCGTGCCGCAATGGCAATTTGACGCAAGTGTAGAGGCAATTTGTTCAAACAAATTCTAATTAATTCGGCAGGGCAGTAAGGTGCCGATAAAAATTGATTTTTGTATACCAAATGTTGGAAATATTCCACCGGGCTCGAGAAATTTGATCGCTCAAAAGTTTTGAACGTCGCAATACTGTTTTTAACGCGGTCTTGTGCCGCTTCCGACCAGTATGCGGATAGAAATGAGCGTCGGAACTGATTCTCGCTATAGCACTCTTGTGCAATAGCTCTCATTCTGGTGGCTGGCTCGCCTTCCAGATAACCACATATAAATTCCAATCTGTGCTCAAGTGGCCAATTCGGGGGAAGACGATAATCGAATTGCTGCAACCACTCTTTAGGGTGCAAGTCATTCGGAGAGTTTTTGAATGTCTTGAATTTACGTACAGTCAGGAAATGCTTGTAGTCAAACGCTTCACTTCGCCTGTGCGGTGTAAGTGAGCGTAAACTACGCACCGCGTCTTCATTGTTGTTGCTATGAGGTACACTTCGTTCACGTACCAAGCGACCTACTTGAGTCGAATCATCATTGTCATTTTCGTTCAAATTTTCTTCTACGTCTTCGTATGCATTTCCACAAGTATGGTCAAATTTCCTCTCTATTCGCGCCACGCGATAATCTAATTTTCTGACCTCAGCCTTGTATTGCTGATTAATGGTCATTTGACCTTGTTTGAAACGGTCAAGGGCGAGATATTCATTAGTTTCATTAAACGGGGTAGGATGCGTTACATCAGAACTTTTGTCACTGTTATCACTGATTTGGGTAATTTTAACAGTAATATCCTCAACCTGTTTATTAATTTTATTGATCTGTTCCGTCGTGACTGACTGGAAGTTCTGCAACTTTTCATCAAATAGATTACTCTGTTGCTTCAATTGAGCGAGTTCAGTAGTTTTCATATTTTCGACTCGTGACGCAAAGCTTTCCATATTTTCCACTCGTGACGCAAGGCTTTCCACTACCGGGTTAATCTCGTCGCGAATATCTTGTCTTATTTGCTGAGATTCACGTTTGAAAGTATTGAGCAGTTGTTCCCTGAACCGATTGTTGTCCTCGTTTATTTTATTAAAACTACTTTGAATACTCACAAACCTCGAATCGCACGTCTGTTCTATTTTCTCAAGTTTTTTACCTTGTTTCTCAAGTTTTTCATTTAATTTTTTACCTTGTTCCTCCAGTTTTTCATTTAATTTCTGAGATTGTTTCTCAAGTTTTTCACCTAATTTCTGAGATTCCTGAGATTGTAATTGACTATTCTCATTTAATTTAGAGAGCTGTGACAATAAAATTTGCATGAAATCATTTGGTAATACGTTTTCCATAGTCGTCGCACAAGTATTTTTTGTAGCAGAGCTAGGCGGAACCGATGCATTATTTTCCGCAACCACGTTACAAGAATTGGAATTCTGTATTGTTGAAACCTGTACTGTATCATTATCCATATTGTCTATCCCTGAACTAATCTGTTCCGCATTTTCGGACACGGTATTTACTGTCGTATTTGTCTCAGTGCAGTGAGAAGACTCTTGTAAAAATTCAGCTTCTCTCCTTGCATCATTCAAGGTCTCATTTTCGGAAGCAGATTTAGCATCAGCGCTGACTCTCCTATTCTTGGACATTGTTAACAGAATTTTGCAGTAAAGTGACTAATAATATTTATTTTCACCTACTGCATATTTTTTGAAAATTACACACGATAATTATGAGAGAACAATAGGCTGACTCGGGCTAGTGCAACATACAATCACAATCGAGATTACGCGAACCGTTAATTATCACACGAGTTCCGCGATACTAGAACTTTCATCACAACAAATGTCAGACAATATAAAAGAGAGACTTGTTCAGTAGTAATGCAATTATTGTATATTCAATTAATCTACTATAAACAATGCTACACACTATCAAGAATGGTAAGTAACAAACTACAGAAACAGTTACTATGCTACTGTTGCTATAACAAAGGATGGTGCTACAAAAATTAAATTAAGAGCCAAAAGATAAGTTGGTTAGTGGAAAAGACAAACTAACTTAAATAAGGCCAAGTATTTAACAACGTCACGATCCTGTTTGTGAACTATCCTGGCAGGGTCGCCAGATAAAAGCTGTACGTGTGTTGTGGATGTTGAACCTATCGTTAGATCAGACAACAAATTGTTCCTTGACACAGCAATTTGGTTTAATTATGGCCCTGATACTGATGTATATGCTATTAAGTGAGAAACAGTGCATGAAACTGATTATGTGCGCAACGGATATTTTTAACAAAACAACTGTGACATGTAGCCTTTTGAAACAGACACTGACTATACTCAAAAATTTTGACTGCGAGAAAGATATTAAAAAAAACCACAAATCACTTTCTTAATGCTTGACTGTGAGAATTTTATGCAGATCAGTTTCTAATTATTGAAATTTAGTATCAATTTAGTATCATAGTCAATTAACTATCATTTACTATGCCACCAATAATGAAATCCGTTCAACAATATTATTCACATCAATACTGCACTTTAAATCCACTAATAATTAATTATCAAATGAAGGAAGTAGGTTAATTTTCTAACTACGTAAATGAAACATGAAAGAAAGTTTAAGCTACTTATTATTAATAATCAGCATTACATTACCTACATAATACAACTTCTGACTTGCTGGCAAAGCAGCCTCTGCTCTACATCGGAGCCATACACACAACCCAACCGCTCTCTAAGCGAGCTGAACCACTAGTCCAACTCTCTCTCAGTGCGAGCTACAATGCTATGCAATACATGATCTTTGCCAAAGATGAAACTTCATAAAGGACACATATCGATACATACAGTAGAAGCGATATTATACATTTTCTTGCAAGCAAGTTACTCGATACAAAACAGGAGGCACAATATTGGACATTTTCTTACAAAATAATTTTTTTATGGACACGTTTCAACTTCTTTCAAGAGCTGGTAAAGAAGCCGAAAAAACAGGGTTGCCCAAAATCGCTGGAAAAATATTAATTTGTACGGTTGCCACAGATCTGGGGTTTTATAGTTAGATCCAGCATGTTACTAAAAGTTCATGAGTCATAGGTCAACAGTTGGTATATCAGTAGTTGACCTATGGATCACTGATATTATAAGAGTGTATTGGTTGATCTATAATTAATATTAGTAATATGAAAGATCAGATGATGGCAACCTCGATTTGCCAAACCGGTCAGAATAAAGATTTTTGGAGCGATCTTAGACAAGCCTTTCTTCTTTTTGCATTTTAGGCAACGGAGAAGTTGCAAAAAGGCAGTCATGGCTAAACAATTCATTTAAACAAAAACTTATTTGGGGCATCGCTATAAATAGTACACTCTTTGTGTCGTACTAGACAGTGGTTTGTATTTGGGTTAGTCACGGAAGTTATATGAAAATACAGATGTCTTTTTATAGGGTGCTGTATTGATTAAATAATTGCTTCTTGTTGTTGCTCGTGTGTTGTTGTTGTAGTCTTCAGTCCAAAATGTTCAAGTGTTTGTAGAGCTTATGGGACTTAACTACGGAATCATGAGTCCCTAAACTTACAAACTACTTATGAACTAGCCTATACTAAAGATGGCACAAACATCCACACCCGAGGGGGGATTCGACTCCCCGACCACAGCGGCTGTGCAGACCGTGACTGGCATGCCGCAGACCGCTCGGCCACCGCGGCCGACCAGTCTGTACTCCGGAGACTGATTTGATGCAGCTCTCCACCCTATTCTATCCTGAGCAAGCCTCTTCATTTCCTCATAAGATCGGCAACCCACATCCATTTGAATTTATTATATTCGTTTCTTAGTCTCACTCTGCTATTTTACCTCATTCTGTTTCTTCCAATGATAAACTCACGATTCACTAATGTCTAATAATGTGTTCTACCAATCGATCACTTTTTTTAGATCAGGTATGCCAGAAAATAATTTTCTCCCCAATTCCGTTCAGTACCTTCTCATTAGTTACGCGATCTACCCACCTAATCTTCAGCATTCTTTTGTAACACCACATTTCCAAAGCCCCAACTCTCTTCTTGTTCAAAAAAAAAAAAAAAAAAAAAAAAAAAAAAAAAAAAAAAAAAAGTTTGTAGAGTCTATGGGACTTAACTACGAGGTCATCAGTCCCTAAACTTACAAACTACTTATGAACTACTTACAACTAAGGACGGCACAAATATCCATGCCCGAGGGGGGATTCGAACCCCCAACCGTAGTGGCTGTGCAGACCGTGACTGGAGTGCTCTATTCTTGTCTGAACTATTTATCGTCCATGGTACAGTCGTGTACAAGACTACACTGCAGAAAAATGCCTTCAGAAACGCCTTCCTTACCCTTAAACTAGTATTCGACGTTGACAGATTTCTCTTTTTCATTGCCATTTCATTTTCTATTGCCAAAAATGTTTGTAGAGCTTATGGGACTTAACTAAGGGGTCATCAGTAGCTAAACTTACAAACTGCTTGCGAACTAGCTAATACCACAGAGTAACATATTTGTCTGTGCTAATACTAAGGACGGCACAAATATCCATGCCCGAGGGGGGATTCGAACCCCCGACTGTAGTGGCCGTGCAGATCGTGACTGGAGCGCCGCAGACCGCTTGGCCACAGCGGCCGGCTTCCCATTGCCAATCTGCGTTTTATACCCTCTTTACTGCGATCATCATTGTTATTTTACTACCTAAGTAAGAAGTAAGTAAGAAAACTCATCTTTTGTTTCGTTTCCTAAACTAATTTCTTCAGCCTAGACTGATATTTTTAGACTGCTTTGCATTACTCTTGTTTTTCTGTTGTTAAAGTTCATCTTGTAACTGATTATTTCTTATAAATGTTGAGTCTGTAACGAATCTTCAGTGACTAAAAGGAAGCTTAAAATTATTATCTGATCATGAGTTTAATGATGCAATATTTAGAAAAACGTTCGTACACTTTCAGACGAATGACACTACATGCGGACTTTTAGGACATAGGGATCTCCTCTCCGGGAGGAGAGAAAGGGGGTAACGGGGTGGATTGGCGACAGGAATGGCAACCGAACATCCGTTAATTAACCGTACCAAAATAATAGCTATCGATACGGTCGCGGAGGAGATGAGGAGGGTAATATATGTTCAAAAGTTGTAAATTCGTGTAAGTAAGGGACGAAACTGCTAGGGTCATTGTTCCTAGACTTACACACTACTTAAAGTAACTCCTATTAAAAACAAAACACACGCCCATACGCGAGGAAGGGCTCGAACATCCGGCGGGAACGGCCGCTCAATCCGTGTCTTCGCGCCTCAGGCAGCGCGGCGCTTAATGTGCGCAATTGCGTGTTTACACCAGTGTTACACTCTTAACACACGAGTGGAATGGTAATGGTAACAGAAGCGTCACAGCGTCTAAAACCTGCCAGAAGCAAATCCTTTTCTGAAATAACTGATATTAAACACTGTCGTATACACACGACTGAGACAAGTCTGTGTGACAGGTAACACCGTAATAACGTTCTTTCTCTTCATTGGGATCGTTAAACACTGACCCACTTAAAGCCCACAGGCCAGTGGCGAATATAGCAAATATTTTCGGAGGGGGGGGGGGGGACACGGTAAATGTAAAGTACTTTAAAGTAGACCCCCATGACACTTTTTTTTAAATTTTACTGCTCATATTCAGAGGATAATTTGTGTTGAAGCCTATTTTACTTTACTGAGATCAAGTTTTTTATTGCTGACATTAAATCATAAAAATATAGTATCATACATATCAGTGTTTTTTTTCGGGGTACGCCTTATCTGCCGTATTACGTATCCAAAATTAATGATTGAGGTATCATTTTCAAGGTTTCGTTCTTCACTAATGACAGATAGTTCAAAGTTAATGTTTCTACAAAAATAAATAAAAAGAAAAAAAACTTCATTTTGAAATAATTTGTACTGTTCGTAGAATTTGAGTTGATACCTGGGACATGTATTTACGGTTGCTCCCATAAAAATGGTATGAGTATGTTAATTAGAAATCTTAACGCTAATCAGGGATTAATTAATGGTGCAAGATTTGGACGAGTACATCATCACAGCTAAATTCATCGACTCCGATGAAACTGTGCTAATACCTCGCATTAACCTCACACCTTCTGATCTGACCATGTCTTTCCAAAGGGTAAGACAATTCCCGATAAAAGCATCCTTCGCTATAACCACAAATAAAGCATAGCGTCAGACGTTTCAAAGGGCAGGATTATATTTACCAGAACGTGTTTTATCCCCCATGGACAGTTATGCGTGACTTTTCACGAGTTCGCTCATTCAGTGATATTTATGTTTTTGCTCAAGACACATACAGCAAAAAAGTAAATGATGATCACATTATAACTACTAACATTGTTTTCAAAAAATAAACATGAAAAAGTCAATATCCAATTTTTTATATGTTTCACAATTAATCATGTTGTATTTAATTATATATATTTTCTTACAATGAGACTAATATTTGTTACTACTATTGTTTGTCTGTATGTCCTCTAAGTGTTCATAAACCATTCACTCGATTGCAATGAATCTTTGGTGAACTGCCCACCGTACGCCCACGAAGGTTTCTGACCCAAAAACAAAAGTGCACGACACATAGCTCAGAATATATGGCGTCATAAATAATGAGATTTGGATTACAAACATTTGAACTTTTTTTATTTATTTATTTTTTAACAATATGTCCGATGTTTTTGTACAGTCACCGTTAAGTCATATGGCTGATCATTTAATATGCACAAAACATTTTTCGACCATATTGTACAACTTTTTGAATTTTCAAGTGGTCAGTCTTATAGTCTAATTATTCCAAAGTGCTATTTATTTAGAGAAACCTACGCCAATTTCATTTGGCTTTCCTGTATAGGGATTTGTATATACCCATCTGGCGAAGCTCGGAAACAGGTACATATTAAATTCAGAGCCTGAATGCCCCGTATTCAGCTGTTGGCAAGTGTTTCATTCTTTATGATGATGAAGGATGAAACACGTGTCCATAGCTGAACATAGGGCATTCACTCTCTAAATTCTCCTTTTTTTAAATTTCGTGGTAAATTTAGAAATTTTACATTGTTTAATATGATTGAATCATTGTAATATTTTGTGATCATAGGCATTTGAAAATGATGCCATAATGTGCAGAAACTAATAGGGCATTGGTAGTTAGATGGAAGTTTATTATTATTATTATTATTTTAAAGAAGCGACCGTGGCTTTGGAACATGTTTTGGTGTTTCCTCAGCCTTAATTCTTTATCCGCCACTGCAAATGGTCATCTCATGCATACTTCATAAACAGCAGCTCTGAAAGAATATATTCATTACCAAAGACACTCATTTTTTGTGTGTGAGACCTATCATTCTCCAAAGTATATTGGTAAACTCAGAAGACCGTTGATTATGATATTATATTGAATTATCTGTTGTTACTATATGCCACTCCCATGAACCACAGACATTGCCGAGGTGGGGTGGCTTGCGTGCCTCAACGATACAGATAGCCGTACCGTAGGTGCAACCACAGCGGAGGGGTATCTGTGGAGAGGCCAGACAAACGTGTGGTTCCTGAAGAGGGGCAGCAGCCTCTTCAGTAGTTACAGGGGCAACAGTCTGGATGATTGACTGAGCTGGCCTTGTAACATCAGCTAATGTGGCTTTGCCACACAGCTACTGCGAACGGCTGAAAGCAAGGGGAAACTACAGCCGTTACCTTTCCCGAGGACATGCAGCTCTACTGTATGAACATATGATGATGGCATCCTCTCGGGTAAAATATTCCGGAGGTAAAATAGTCCCCCATTCGGATCTCCGGGCGGGGACTACTCGAGAGGATGTGATCATCAGGAAAGACAATACTGGCATTCTACGGGTCGGAGCGTGGAATGTTAGATCCCTTAATCGAGTAGGAAAATTAGAAAATTTAAAAAGGGAAATGGATAGGTTGAAGTTAGATATAGTGGGGATTAGTGAAGTTCGGTGGCAGGATGAACAGGATTTCTGGTCAGGTGAGTACAGAATTATAAATACAAAATCAGTTGGGGGTATCACAGGAGTAGGATTGATAATGAATAAGAAAATAGGAATGCGGGTAAACTACTATGACCAGCACAGTGATCGCATTATCATTGTCAAGATAGATATGAAGCCAACACCGACAACAGTAGTACAGGTTTATATGCCAACTAGCTCTGCCGATGATGAGGAAGTCGAAGAAATATATGAGGAGCTAAAGGAAATTATTCAGACAATTAAGGGAGAGGAAAATTTAATTGTTATGGGAGACTGGAATTCGGTAGTAGGACAAGGAAGTGAAGGGAAGATAGTAGGTGAATATGGTCTGGGCAAAAGGAATGAAAGAGGAAGCCGCCTGGTAGAATTTTGCACAGAACATAATTTAGTTATAACAAACACCTGGTTCAAGAATCACAAAAGAAGGTTGTATACGTGGAAGAGACCAGGAGACACCGGAAGATATCAGATAGATTTTATAATGGTAAGACATAGATTTCGGAATCAGGTTCTACAGTGTAAGACATACCCAGGGGCAGATATAGACTCTGACCATAACTTGTTGGTTATGAACTGTAGGCTGAAACTAAAGAAACTACAAAAAGGTAGGAAAATAAGGAGATGGGACCTGGATAAATTGAAGGAACCTGAGGTTCTTAAAAATTTCAGAGGGAGCTTTAGGCAACAATTGACAGAAACGGGGGGAAATAAAACAGTAGAGGAGGAATGGGTAAAATTGAGAGATGAAATAGTGAAGGTAGCAGAGGACAAAATAGGTAGGAAGGAAAGACCTACAAAAAATCCTTGGATATCACAGGAGATACTAAATTTAATCGATGAAAGGAGAAAATATAAAAATGCAGTAAATGAAACAGGCAAAATGGAGTACAGACTACTAAGAAATGAGATTGTCAGGAAGTGCAAAATGGCTAAGCAGGAGTGGCTAGAAGGCAAATGCAAGGATGTAGAAGAATGTATAAATAGGGGAAAAATAGATACAGCCTACAGGAAAATAAAAGAAACATTTGGAGATAAGAAAAACAGCTCTATGAATATCAAGGACACTGATGGAAAACCAGTTCTCAGCAAAGAAGGGAAAGCTGAAAGGTGGAAAGAATATATAGAGGGGCTCTACAAAGGAAACGAACTTCGAGTCAATATTGTAGGAAGGGAAGAGGATGTAGATGAAGATGAAATAGGAGATACTGTACTGAGAGAAGAATTTGACAGAGCCCTGAAAGACCTAAGTCGAAACAAGGCCCCTGGAATAGATGATATTCCCTCAGAGCTACTGAAGTCTCTGGGAGAACCTGCCATGACAAAATTGTTTCACCTGGTGTGTAAGATGTATGAGACAGGTGAAGTACCCTCAGACTTTAAGAAAAATGTTATAATCCCCATCCCTAAGAAAGCAGGTGCAGACAGGTGTGAAAACTACAGAACCATCAGTTTAATAAGTCATGGCTGCAAAATATTAACGCGAATTATATACAGAAGGATGGAAAAGCTGGTAGAAGCCGACCTCGGGGAAGATCAGTTTGGGTTCAGGAGAAATGTAGGAACACGGGAGGCAATACTCACTTTACGGCTTATCCTAGAAGATAGATTAAGAAAAGGCAAATCTACATTTCTAGCTTTTGTAGATTTGGAGAAGGCTTTTGACAATGTTGAGTGGAATAAACTCTTTAAAGTTCTGAAAAAAGCAGGAGTAAATTATAGGGAGCGTAAGGTTATTTACAACTTGTACAAAAACCAGACAGCGGTTGTCAGAGTTGAAGGGCATGAAAGGGATGCAGTGGTTGGGAAGGGAGTGAGACAGGGTTGTAGCCTTTCTCCAATGTTATTCAATTTGTACATTGAACAAGCTATAAAGGAAAGCAAGGAGAAATTTGGTGAAGGAATAAAAGTTCAGGGGGAAGAATTAAAAACATTGCGTTTTGCCGATGACATAGTAATTCTGTCAGATACAGCAAAGGACCTGGAAGAGCAATTGAATGGAATGGACAGTGTGCTGAAAGGTGCATATAAGATGAACATTAACAAGAGCAAAACTAGGGTAATGGAGTGCAGTGTAAGAAAATCAGGTGATGCTGAAGGAATTAGATTGGGAAACGAAGCAATAAAGGAGGTAGATGAGTTTTGTTACTTGGGCAGTAAAATAACAAATGATGGGCGCAGTACAGAGGATATAAAATGCAGAATGGCAATGGGTAGAAAAGCGTTTTTGAAAAAGAGAAATTTGTTAACATCGAATATTGATTTAGGCCTAAGGAAGTCCTTTCTGAGGGCATTTGTATGGAGTGTTGCCTTGTATGGGAGTGAGACATGGACGATAAACAGTGCGGACAGGAAGAGGATTGAGGCTTTTGAAATATGGTGCTACAGAAGAATGCTGAAGATTAGGTGGGTGGATCGCGTAACTAATGAGGAGGTACTGAACAGAATTGGGGAGAAAAGGAATTTCTGGCATACCTTGACTAAAAGAAGGGATAGATTGTTAGGACACATTCTTAGACATCAAGGAATTGTTAATTTAGCGTTGGAGGGAAGTGTGTGGGGAAAAAATCGCAGGGGAAGACCAAGAGATGGATACAGTAAGCAGATTCAGACAGATGTAGGCTGTCGTTCTTATGTGGAGATGAAGAGGCTTGCTCAGGATAGGGTATTGTGGAGAGCTGCATCAAACCAGTCTCCGGACTGAAGACCACAACAACAACAACAACAAATAATGAGAGGCCACCGCGTGATAATACCCAAATTTATGCGTCAATCGTAGGAAAATAGATGTAGTTAGGGACCTGCAAGAAAGTTTGCCTCTAATTTCGGACGTTTATGAAGCGTTTTGTAACTGCCCCTCCCCCCCAATAATGAAACGAAAAGAAGTCTACAAGTCTACCGCTCACAACACTTTCGTTGTAGATGTCATAAAATGTCGCATCAGGCATGACCTTGTATCAAATAAAGTTAGCATTACAGATTTGCATGTTACTATTTATTTTTGTCTGCAAGTCTCCCTTAATTCTCTTGCATCCAAAATTAAGTAATCTGTTTTCTTAATCTGGTTCTATATAAAAGCGAAAGGACACTCACTCACTCACTGACTAAACACGAAATCTCGAAAACTACTTCACCTATGAACTGAAATTTGGTAGAAATGTAGTTTACAGGTAGAAAACTTCAGCTAAGAAAGTATTTTGTGATAGGTGCATGGCGGAACATACTTCTCCTATAGACTCACGAAATCTACAGTTTCATTCCGATCTTCACGAAATTTCACACGCTTGACCTTCAAAAGAAGAGGAAGGTCACCGTGTAACTTAAGTTTCATACGGTGCATGGGGAAGGGTACTTTGAAACATAAAAATGGATCCACAAATACCTTGGTCATGCCATAAGTTCAGAACGAATCGACCGATTCACACATCCCTTTTTTTCCCGTTATTCTCAGAACAAGGATTGTATGAAATAAAACTGGAATATTTGAGAGGGAAAAAGCGCCTTTTTTCAATGTGACCGTGCATTTCTATTGCATAGAAATCTATAGTTTTGTTCCGATATTGGTGAAATTTTGCACACTGTACATTAAAATACAAGAGTAATGTCACTGTCTATATGAAATTTCGTTCGGTGCGGGGTGGGTGGTACTTACGAAATTTTACAGAATGCATAGTTTTTCTCCAATCTTTATGAATTTTTGCACACATGACCTTTAAACCGAGAGGAAGATCACTGGGTACAAAATGTTTGTATGGTTCATGACAGAGGGTACATCGCAGAAAACTTTGCCGAGAGAGGGAAAGGTGGAAACGAACAGAGAGATGGGAGAGAAAGAGGTGGATGCAGAGAGATGGGGGAAGGGGCTGTGGACTACGAGAGTGTAGGATAAATAAACACCCGGGCAAAACCGGGCTTACAGCTAGTCTTTTATACATATGTTCTTGCATCTAACTCTCCAATATTAAAAAGAAAAAAAAATATCGCACGAGCTTCACGCCACTGACTCCCCACTCCCGTCACCAGTACAGGGAAGAATGGCTGTCTACCCGGCGATGCCTTCACGCATCACGCATTAAAATACTTCGGATACCGCACTTTCATTAATTGGAGAGGGGCTGGAGGCCTGCCTTATACCCGCCACTGCAACAGGCTCTCACCTGTTGTGTCTGGCAGACGGCAGGGTTGGAGGGGACCGCGGTGTGATACTGTGGTGGGCAGCAGATGTCGGCCGCGGAGACAGGCCGGCTTCGGCTTTTTCTGAAAGCAGTGGAGCAGCGCGCGCCGCGCCGCCCAACCTGTCAGTCGGGTTCCGCTTCGCAGGGGTTACGCATTCCGCGCCAGACGCCGCCTTCCGCTGACCGCATGCCTGGCGGACCAGCGCGCCAATGCCAGGCCGCCCCTGGCTCTGTCACCAATACAATTTACTCGTCTACAACTGCTTCACTAAACTCATTTCGTAATACGTAAATTATTATTGAGGGCTTTGATTGGAGAGATACAACACTAATTTTGGGATTTGCATGAAAAGCAGGAAATAGAGATAGATTTGATTTGATTTGATTTGATTTTCTGAGTCTTGGTCCAACCCGCCACTGCCCGCACCGAAACTAAGTTTATTGTGCGGTATCGCTCCCTGTATATCTAGTAAAGCCAACCAATGCCTTTGAACAGTGCAAGGAGTCCCATTACCACTTCTTTATTAGACACAATTTCTTCTGGTCTGGTTGTCCCAAATGTTCTGTGCCTTTTACTCTCCAATGCAATGCATTCGAAGATTAGATGTGATGCAGTTAATCACCGTCATCACAGATTCTACATTTAGGGTCCTCTTCAGTTATTCACATTGTATGTAGATGTTTTTTTTTTTAAATTCCCATGGCCTGTCAGCAATCCAACCATGAGTCTAATCTCTCTCCTGTTCAGGCCCAGGCTTGCAGAGCTTCTTTTAAAGCATGGCTTTGGCATCATTACCGTGCCATGTTTTCGTTGATAGACTTTGCTCCTATATTCTACGTGCTGCCTTCTGAGCCAGTTACGTACCTGCAATTTGATCATTGCCTTGGTGATTGTCAGGACAGGTTCCGGTCCAATAAATGGAGTCTCTGGCCCCATTCTTGGGCATGTTCGTTGCCACTGATCCCCGAGTGGCCAGGGACCCACAATAGGTTTACCCTATGGCTTTCCCCTAGCTCCACCAGAACCCTGTGACATTCTGCAACAATTTTAGACCTTGTTGCAGGAGCTGCCAGTGATCTCAGGGCTGCCTGGCTGTCTGAATAGATGTATATGCTACGGTCTTTGTAGCACCTACGCAAATTCTCCTCCACCCACGCCCTGATGACAGTGATTTCGGCCTGGAATACTGAGGCCAGTTTCCCTAGAGAGATGACGCCCTCCAGTCTTGGCTGCACCCCGTATATCCCGGCCCCAACGCCTTGGTCTGATTTTAACCCGTCAGTGAACCAGACAATATCCCCCGTACGGTGTCGAACTATTTTCTCCCACTGCTCCCTACTTCCAATTGTTATATTGAAAGGCTTGTTGAAGCGGGGGGGGGGGGGTTTCGAATCCCCCCTCGGGCATGGATATTTGTGCCGTCCTAGTACGTAAGTAGTTCATAAGTAGTTTGTAAGTTTAGGGACTGATGACCCCGTAGTTAAGTCCGATAAACTATACAAACATTTGAAACATTTTTGTTGAAGCGGTATGGGGTTATAATATAGTCGGCTGGCATTTCCCCAACCTTTCCTATATTTACCTCACTCACTATTTTAGTGTGTAAAATAGAGATAGAAGTGAAGCAAAAAATCAGGAGGGCTGTAAGGCAAGGATGCCCATTATCCCCATATTTGCCGCGCGGGAATAGCCGAGCGGTCTGGAGCGCCCGCCACGTTACAAATCGCACAGCCTCCCGCGTCGGAGCTTCGAATCCTCACTCGGATGGATGTGTGTATTGTCCTTAGGTTAGTTTAACTTAGTTTAAGTAGTTTGTAAGACAAGGGACTGATGACAAACGTAGTTTGATCCCATACGATAACAAACATTTGAACTTTTTTTTTTATCCCCACACTTATTTATCTTACTAGCTGGTACACGGCAAGTTGTTGCCTTCAGATATATTTGACGGCACGTCATGCGCACCACCTACAGCAAGTTAAGTGTACTGTGTCCATAACCTTCGCGTAAGATTAAGAATTGAGTTGACGAAGTCTTATGGACGTTATGGCAGCACATAAAAAACGAACAAACGAACGAATATACAGGGTGTTACAAAAAGGTAAGGCCAAGCTTTCAGGAAACATTCCTCACACACAAAGAAAGAAAATATGTTATGTGGACATGTGTCCGGAAACGCTTAATTTCCATGTTAGAGCTCATTTTATTACTTCTCTTCAAATCACATTAATCATGGAATGGAAACACACAGCAACAGAATGCACCAGCGTGACTTCAAACACTTTGGTATAGGAAATGTTCAAAATGTCCTCTGTCAGCGAGGATACATGCATCCACCCTCCGTCGCATGGAATCCCTGATGCGCTGATGCAACCCTGGAGAACGGCGTATTGTATCACAGCCATCCACAATACGAGCACGAAGAGTCTCTACATTTGGTTGCGTAGACAAGAGCTCTCAAATGCCCCCATAAATGAAAGTCAAGAGGGTTGAGGTCAGGAGAGCGTGGAGGCCATGGAATTGGTCCGCCTCTACCAATCCATCGGTCACCGAATCTGTTGTTGAGAAGCGTACGAACACGTCGACTGAAATGTGCAGGAGCTCCATCGTGCATGAACCACATGTTGTGTTGTACTTGTAAAGGCACATGTTCTAGCAGTACAGGTAGAGTATCCCGTATGAAATCATGATAACGTGCTCCAGTGAGCAATGAGTCGCAAGTCAACACAAGTACGAAAGTCAACATTATCTTCCTTCAATTGGGCCAACTGGCGGTGAATCGAGGAAGTACAGTACGTACTAACAAAACAATGGGGTATTTTGACAATTGTCTGCACGAATTATTTCAATTTACATTTAAAGAGAAATACTAAAATGAGCTCTAACATGGAAATTAAGCGTTTCCGGACACATGTGCATATAACTTTTTTTTTTCTTTGTGTGTGAGGAATGTTTCCTGAAAGTTTGGCCGTACCTTTTTGTAATACCCTGTAGATAGGTTTCCAGCCTTCCATTAGTCCTTTTCCCCCTTTCCCTTCTCTCTGTTCACCTGCTCTTCCACCCGTCTCCTACTTTCACTATCCATTTTCTCCTCCCCCGCCCTCTGTTCATCTCCTTTCACCTGTTCATCATCATCTCCCCTCTGTCATTCTTCTCCTCTACCCTCTCTCTGTTCGTCTCCTTCCTCCCCTTTCTGTCCGCCTCCTCCTCCACCTACTCCTCTCCCTCCTAAATATGAAAACATACATATACGCGCCAAGTTTCAAAATCGCAAGGCACCCTCCACCAAGCTAAATTTACTGACTTGCAGATTACAAAAATCTCCTTCATGAAAACAGACATTTATGTGCTGACTTTCTTGGTGACCAGTCAGACAATTTGGATGTTTTTTATAACCTACCCTCCGTCGTGTACCCAAGCTAGCCCATGTATTAATTCGGGATATAAGTTATCTTCATTCCGCATTTCATTCAATTCCGTCCAGCTGTTTCAGCGTGAACGTGTTAACCCACTGTTAGATATCCTCGCCATGCACCGTAAGATGGGTTCGTAAATGTAGCTCATGCGTTAATTCAGGATATAAGCTATCTGTAAATTTTATTCAATATCGTCCAGCTGTTTCGGTGTGAAGAGAAACAAACTTATTAACCCATTGTAAAATACCCTCCGCCTCGGACCATACGGTGGCTTACGAAAAGTAACCCATGTATTAATGCAGGGTATAAGTTATCTCCATTCCAAATTTCATTCAAATCTGTCCATCCCTTTCAGCATGAAGGAGCAGCAAACACATTAAACCATTGTAACGTACCATTCGCCACGCACCATACGGTGTCTTACGAAAGGTAGCACAGAATATAAGCTACCTGTGCTCCAAATTTCATTCATATTTGTCCAGCTATTTCAGCGTGTAGGCGTAAGAAACGAATTAACTAATCGTAAAGCACCCTCCGCCATGCACCATACGAAGTTAATTTTAGTATGCTTATAACCTTCGCGCAAGTGCAAGCAATGATTTGACACAGTTTTATCGCAATTGGATGTACGGTATGACCGTGCATAAAATACGAAAAAAAGACACCATTAGTTTTAATATATTACATTCACTGAAAAATAGATTGAACATCTGAAAGATAACAAAAGGAATCAAAGTCAACGGGAAATACAACACTGTATCCATTTTGCAGATGATATAGTAGAAATTTTATACATGTGGCGTCTGTTCCGAAAGAACAGACGTCACTTCTGTTCCTGTTGTTGTTATTGTTTCACTATCACAGAATATATAATATCAACTGCGAATGGGCAAAGCTGAAAATGTGTACCCAGCCGGAATTCGAAGCCGGGTCTCCTGCTTTCTAGGGAGTTGCGCTGATCCCTACACTACTGGGGACACAGTGATCACCGCACCTGCAAGGACTACCTAAGTGCGTCTCCCGTCAAATACAAATTCCCAGCTTTACCTTTAAAACTGTCGTATACTTTTCTTAGCCACTTAGCACAATACTTAACAATTTCGCACATCTTCGTACACCTTCAAACAGTACGTTTATCTTTTGCCTATTTATGTAATTCTTTGATGCACATTTTCTAAAATCTTTGACGTTACATTTGTTTACGGTAATCTTTATACCCTATGATGGCGTAACAGCCGAAAACTAGTTTGTATAAATCAATAAATATTGAAGAACATTATATCAGTGTCGTGTTTGTTTTAGTGATCATGTATCAAATATTCTACCAAGCGCCATCGGAACATTCATTCAATGAAAATAACTTCTGATGGCCAAAGTAAAGAGGTACAAAATGCAGAAAGGCTGGGAAGAAAAGCATATCTGAAGAAGCGAAATTTGTTGACATCAAATATTAATTTGATATTGGGAAGTCCTTTCTGAAGTGGAGTGTAACATTGTATGGGAGTGAAATGTGGACGATAAGGAGATCAGACAGAAAGATGATTGAAGCTTTTGAAATGTGGCGCCACAGACGAATGATGTAGATTAGACGAGTAGATCGCGTAAGTAATGAGGATGGATAAAATAAGTTTTTGGCATATCTTATCTAGACACGGAATTGATTGGTGGGACACATTCTGAGACATCATGGAATCGTCAATTTAGAACTGGAGAGAAGTGTGTGGGGTGAAAATCGCAGAGAAAGATCAAGAATCCAATAAGCAGATACAAATGGGGGTTGCCGTTCTTGTTAGAGACGAAGAGGCTTGCACTGAATAGGGTAATGTGGAGAGTTGCAGTAAATCGGTCCTTGTACTGAAAACCACAACAACGACAAATTATTAAAATGCTATATATCTTACTTTAATCTTGTAATCAAGAAAAAGATTTAGAAAATGCTTTGAAAACGCGTTGAAAGATTGTTGGAGGTCACCAAGTGCACTTCTTATCAAACACCGGATGGCTTATCTTATTTATATTTACCATACTCCGCATGGCCAGATTGACGATAGTCTGCATGTCATGGAGAAGAGTAATAATGGATAAAATTAAACTTACAGCAGTCGTACGGACACAAGTAAATACAATTGACGTCGTAACAAAGAAAGTAGCTTTCTGGAGTTCCTCGACAGACTAGAGTGAGCCGTAGCGAAACTCTTGACAGTGCGTGAATTACTACTAAAATTCTTGAATACGCGCGACAGCTTATTGAAAATGCATGCAGCAAAATACTGCGCGCCTTTCTGCACAAGAGTCAAGAAGTGGTGATCCGAATGCAGATTCGATTTCTGTTTAGGGTCGAGTAAGTGGAAGCTGCTAAATCGTGGCAATAAGCTGATAGCATGTACAAAAAATGACGTTACAGAAAACATGTGTTAAGAGGCCATGTCAGAATTCGCAGGCTACTAAAGAGGCGCCGACAAGAGGTTCGCGATCTTACACTACATATTGCTCGAACTGCCCGTATCTGTAGCAGAAATAGCCTTTTGAGTCCGAAGAGCCATCCCAAAGATCTAAGAACCGCATTTACGAGGCGCGTCCAGAAAGTAAGTTCCGTTTGGTTATATAAAACGAACGGGTACAGATACAGCAAAAATATTGATTGTACAAAAATCTACAACTGTTAAACTACTTTTCTACATAGCTTCCGAAATTTTGTAGGCAATTGTCATAGCATGGCATAAGCTTTTGTGTGCCTTTTTCATAGAATGTTGCCGCCAGTGTATTCAACCATGTGGTAACATGTTCTTTCAGCTCGTCATCATCATTGAAGTGTTGTCCACCAAGGACAGATTTTAGGTGTTAGGGGATTACTGTAAAAAGACTTTTTTTCACGATAATGCCTGACATTACACACCGAATGTGACCAAACAATTCTTACGGAAATTTCAATGGGACCTTTTTGATCATCCTCCATACAGCTCGGACCTCTCTCCTAGCGACTTTCATCTCTTCTTACACCTAAAATCTGTCCTTGGTGGTCAACACTTCAACGATAATAAAGAGTTGTTACCACATGGTTGAATATACAGGCGGCAACCTTCTGTGAAGGATGCATGTAAAAACTTGTGTCACGCTATGACAAGTGCCTACAAAATTTCGGCAGTTATGTGGAAAAGTAGTTTAAGAGTTGTAGAATTTTGTGCAATAAAAATTTCTTCTGTATCTGTGCACAATTTCATTTTATTACCAAACGGAACTTACTTTCTGGACGCGCCTCGTATTTTCCGTAGATTCCTTTTGTTACCCGAAAAGTAGGTAAACATTGCAGCTTCCGAAGAGATCTGTTTTAGGTGATAATTTTTTGTCATTATATTGAATTCAACATGTGGTTGCTGGCCAACAAACAGAATGTTAATAATTAGGTTTGCAATAATGTTTTGTTGATAACGGTTTTTCTTCACACCCCTTGCATTATACATGTAGATCTAGTTCGTGAATTTTGCTGTTGGGTGGAACAATCTGATCTGAAGTTTGTTTACTAGAAAATAATTTGTAAGTATGGCATTAGCTTTAGAATTCAGGTTTTTACTTAATAGTCTTAAGTTTTATAGATTGTCTTTTTTGACTCGTTCTGAAGTTTAACGAGTCTTTTCAGAATCTAATAACAATCTGTTTGCCTTGCCGAATGGCGAATGGTTTGAAATTTTTTAAAATAAATACAGTTTTATTTCTGTAATAGACAGCCGTGTTGATATTGCGACTGTTTGCAGCCTGTTGGGGCACCTTCTCCGTCGCACGCAAATGTCGAACGATTATAATGTGGCCACAGACGAGCTCGTTAGCCGTTTACGGCCTGCTTTACGACCTCGCATTCTGGGTGATTTGCTGGCATTCAGACGGTGACTGACGTTAGATAGCAGTAAGTGTCGCCGGCGCTTGGCTGCGAGCAATTTCCACGCCGTAGCGGAAAATGTAGGTGGAACACGAATTTGTAAAAACGGTTAGGATACAAGAAATAGTACTACTTCAGAATTCCCGCGTATTCCATGTACTTCTTTTGTGTAAAATGTACACCTTTACGTTCTGTATCAGGAAATTATCGTGTACGAGATTACTTCTGTGCCATGTTATGCTGGAAATGTTTCACATTGGAAATGGTTACGGTTGTTGTCGTTGCGGTCTCATTGGACGACGAACTGAAGGGCATAGTAGAGGACTGGCTCTTGTCACAGCCACGAGACTTCTGGGAACAGGTACTCCTTCGGTTCGTTAAACAATATTCCACCCACCTCTCCTTCAGAAATTAGGAAAATAATAAACTCTCTCAAGAGCAAAAGGGATGCGTCTGATGTTAACAACTACCGCCCCATCTCACTGCTGACAGCTTTATCCAAAATTTTTGAAAAAGTTATGTATTCTCGAGTAGCTTCACATATTAGTAAAAATGAAGTTCTAATAAAATGTCAATCTGGTTTTCAAAAAAGCATTTTCAACAGAAAATGCTATATATACCTTCAGTGATGAATAACCGGACATCACCAATTGTGATTTTTTTGTGATCTCCCAAAGACTTTTGATTGTGTAAATCATGGGATTCCTCACAAATGGTTTAAATCATACTTAACTGGAAGATGCAAAACCTGAAATAAACAGATCAGATGATACAGAAGAAAAAATTAATTTCTCTAACTGGGGAGTTATCAAAAATGGGGTCCCACAAGGTTCATTATTGGATCCTTTGCTGTGTAAGGTAACCCTTACAGTTAAGATATATGAGCCTCATTTTGAGAGATTTTGTTTGTTTGAACCTGTAGGTAGTGTATTCATAGTAATTATGATCTTCTGATGACAATTAATGACTGTGATGCGTAATGTATGTATGCAATGTAATTGTAAACATTTCATGTCATTTGTTTATTGTCTGTGCTGTATTTGTTTATGTATATTGTATTTTATTTATTTTTTGTACTTTGAATGCTTTTCTATTCACTGTAATTACTTGTTTGGTTTAATTTGTGTATGTTAAATATTTCACTATGAACAAGATCAAGAATCGATATAAAAATGGTAGTCGTAATGGCTTCTCTGGTCAGAGACTTTATTGAACAGCAGCGATCGCCGGTGGGAGAGCAGGCAAGCAGCAGTATCTGCCGCCCCGTGACGTAGATCAAACGTTCGTACTCGGTCCGCGGAGTGCTCAAACAATATATGTAATGAAGTGCTATTATATGTGGAAGTTATAATACGTTTAAAGTGCTACGAAATGAAAAGTATAAAGTGAAGTGAAGTAAAAATAGACATTAATGAAATATTAATTCGTTCGTTCTGCCGAGGGAGAAATTCTTTACGTGTTCGGTATTCCAGACGTCCGAAACGCGGTAGCGTCATCGCGGACGCTAACGGTCGCGATTAATTACGCGATTCACGAATTATCTCGGCATACTGCCAGCAAGCAGCCAAAGTAGGAGCCACTACCATGACAATTTATGTATGAATTCTTGTAACAACTATATTGTAATGGAACCATTGTCGAACTACAGAGTAGCACAACGCTGGACTGATGACTAAGATAAGTTGCATGCAATTTGTGGTAATTTACTGTGAATGAATGGTTGAACTTTGTTTATATATTATAAAATTAGATTGTACTTTTACTTGCTTATTTGAAACAAATACTTAACCAATCTTGTCCAGTATGACAATTCTCAATAATGCATGAATAACATTTTAATTAGATTATCTTGACAAAGAGAGAGAGATCACCTAGAATAGAAACAGTGATAGTTATTAGAATGAGACTTGATCATAGACAGTTGCATGCCAGTGTTACGATACTGAATAAAAAGGAAAAAAAGGTATTTTGAAACTTAGAATAAAATTAAGAATAGCAATTAAACTTCATTATAGTAATTATTGCGGATTAATGAATAATTCTTCTATTTTTTTATAACTGAGTTCAACAATAATTACCAGCGCCACATCTATCCTATAAAGAACCAAACTTATCCAATTATCGATTGCATTTTATCAGCCAAGACTGATTTACGTAAATTTACTGTTTGCTTAAAAGCATTAGTTTTTATCAAATACTGACTTCAGTGGTTGGATTACACCCACCTGCCAACCACTTCGCACTGAATTTATTGCTATTACTATTTCAAAATTGTTACTACCACTGGCGTACTAATTAAGTTGTACGCATTGCACATACACGGTAGTTTATCTTCAGCTATCAGTGTGTGCACAGTCTCCGTTGGAGATTTTGTTAATATAGGCTCCATGGACATTTAAATATTTGTCAAGTTGTGGCACGCGATTTGGATCGCGGCATCAAGGACCCCTGCGACTTGACCGTCACTTTTTTTTTCCAGGGAAGTTTGTCTTTAAGAATGTGGTGAACTACTGAACTTGAGATGTGTAGGAATTTCTTTCGTAGCTCCTCAAGCACGAAGCTGCTGTTTCTGCGTGTTGCCTCATCAGCTTCATGTGTCAAGTCTTCACAGGTCAATTTTGTAGTCTTTGCCGTCTGAAGATAAAGGTGACCACGACTCAGAATATGTCAGAGATGCCCAAACTTATTCCAAAAAAACTGATATTCCCACTGTTAGGACCACTTACCTGGTCACTCGTACGTTGTCCATGGTCCATGAACTAGGACTGACTACAAAAACCCACACCGTTAATAAAATTATGCATTTATTAAATTCATTTATTTACCCGAAAATAACGTTTAAAGAACCCAAGCGACACCCTACGCCTTAGTACAGTGTCCACGGCTCCCTTTGGGCCGCGGCCACAGACAAAGTTACTTCGTGCCGCGACACCATCGGTTGAGAAATGCATGGGTGGCCAATTGGTTTGGTTGCAGTCCGGCCCACTGAAGATATTCGAGGGAGAGGGAAAGAGCTACTGAAAAACTCTGTAATAAAAACCTTGAGGAAGCATAAAAATACAAACATAGAAATGGAGTAGACATTAAATGAATGTACGCTCAAAAAGCTTGTTTGAGGCATAGTTTGTTGACGTGGCGTGTCGAGAAGATGGTGCTTTTCATATTGATCCGTTACCTTATAAGACGTGGTGGCCTGCGAAGTTAAGAAAGTACTGAGTCCGTTTACGAAAGGCTGCCCACTTCTGGTCTAGGAGATGTTTTCACAGCATGTCCTTGGTGATCTCGTCATTCTTGAATGCACAGTGTATTACCAAAAGTATGTCTCTCTGCTCGAGAACAATGTACAGCCTTATGTGTTTTTCATCGGCAGGATAGCATCCACCAGCAGGACACGTGAACGTGTGACGCGGCTAACAGAGTACATGCATGGTTCTATGAGTATCGAGATAAGTTTACCGCGCTTCCCCGGCCACCGAACTCCCCCGATTTAAACCAATTGTGAATCTGTAGTACCATCTCGATAGGGCAGTTGGCGCGACACTGAATTCGACGTGACTTCACACCCCTGTGCCTCCCAGGCTTTCACTGAGTGTTGTTTGTCGTCTGTGATGCAGAACGTGGTTATTTGGGTTTTTGAGAGATAGTCACGGTTTTGTGGCTGGTCACGTAAGTTGTAATGGGAAACCTTCCAGGCGAAGTTCTTCCACGTTGAAACGTCACAGTCTATTGTCAGACTGACGTGCCTCGTGTGCTAATGATATCGTCGACGTGCTGTATTCTGTATTTTTATAAAGTAATTAACTGTTGTACTGAATGGCGTCAGTGATGCCAGAAGAAGCCAACTGAGTTACTTCTTGTTGCTAGAGATCTTGCACGAATTTTTCTGCAGTTGAGCGAATCATGAGCTCAGCCAGATGGGCCTGGTCAGTGACGCTGTGTTGGAATGACCTACAAAGAGTTGTGTTATTCAGTCTCTGTCGAGATCCTAACCAATGTTAAAGGTCATTTTTCCCATCATTTTCTGTACTGCTGCTGATCGAAGTTACCCAATAATGACGTGTTATTCGTGCATGAAAGCACAAAAATTTGATACTACATAGCAGAAGCACTGCTTAATTTCGTAGTTGGACGAACACTGTTTTATTTTGTGTTAGTTACAGCACATGTCGCTTGTTTGCTAGAAGCAACCTTGTCTTCTTAATTATTCGTTGCTGGAAATACGAGAAATCATTAAAAATGTGAAATACAATCACAGCAAATTCCTTTTTTTCCCCTGGTAAATAGGTGATAAAAATTTCCTTTTGAAAACTTTGCTACCGCGTATATGGAACGTAGCGGAACTTCGGTGCGTGACTGGGGCGGGTGCATTTGAAAGGTCACAGCCGGTTTCCTTAACTTCCTTAAAAAGGAATTTCAGCTTGTGCTCATCTCTACTGACGGTGAAACGTGTAGCCTGGCGATCCTGTGTCGAAGTGCGACCGTACAGGGTAGACGTGCTGTTCTTTTCTTATTCTTAAAAACGGGGATGACCAGCGCCATTTTCCAATCTTCCGAAACTCTACGCTGTTCTAGAGACCTACGGTACACCACTGCAAGAAGGGGGGCAAATTCCTTCGTGTACTCTGTGTAAAAACGAACTGGTCCTGCGGCCTTTCCTTTTTTGAGCGATTTTAATTGTTTTTCTATCCCTCTGTCAATTAATTCGATATCTGCCATTTTGAAATCTATGTGGCAATCTAGAGAAGGAACTAAAGTGCAATCTTCCTCTGTGAAACAACTTTGGAAAAAGACATTTAGTAATTGAGCCTTTAGAGTGTCAGCCTCTGTTTCAATACCATTTTCGTCACAGAGGGTCTGGACAGTTTGTATATGGATTGACATGGCTATTGAAAACCTGCCTTGTGGAATGGAGCGCCAAGTACCATATTGGTCAGCATTTGGCACGAGGCGCCGGTCGATCTGGAAGGCCAGCCTCAACGTCGTGATACACCACTCTAGTGGCCACTGTATGGCATATTAAATCTGCCCCCGTAATAAATATTACATTCATGTTCAGAAAAAATAGAACACCTTGAAAGAGTAACAGTAGTTAATTTTCACGAGAGATATTGATTAGTATCTTCTAAGAAATGAAAGTATTTCTATCTCCTCGGTTCAGCATGTGTCCTGTTGTCAAGTAGGTACAGGACAACCATGGGCCTCATAATTTGTTCTGTGCGTCATGGCATCGACGCGTTTAAGGCGGGAATGGCGTTTTGTCAAGCAGTCATGCATGCTGCATTCACTTGTTTCCAAAGTACATTGTGATGGCTGGCATTGCCTCACAGCGCTGCATCCGTCATTTCACCATAAGGTAAAAATTAAAGCAGTCAACAATCCGAAGATTGATTTGGACACCACAGTGCTGTACTAGGCATTGTCCTGTTTGGAGGTGATAAACCTTTGCCTTTCTCCGACCTTCGAACAGATTTATCCAGCCAATTATAGAGGGACCTGCATTTTAACGTGGGTTCTAAACCACCGTGCTACTCGATAATTTTCACACCAGCAACATTGTCAGAGGTGAAATAAGTGGAAAGTGACAGATAAAAATCCTAGGACCTGCCGGGGATGGAATCCGCGTTTTTTTTTTTTTTTTTTTTTTTTTTTTTTTTTTTTTTTTTTTTTTGTGCGCCCTTGGCTTCTCGTTCTGGGGCTTCCATACGTCGAAAGCTATTTTTTTAAGACTTTCTCGGGCTCTCGTCCTGGGGGGCCTCCATATCTGAGAGGTAACTTTTTTTATAATAATACATGTACTTCCAAATGAATGGGGCGCCTCATTTTGTCATTTTGTTTTGCTGCCGCCCCGGGCTTCGACAGCCATAGTCCGCCACTGGGGCGGGGGGGGGGGGGGGGAGGGAGAAGGTCTCAGTGGTGCGAGCTCACCCATCCGACTGTGTAATACGGCCTTTCGAGAACCAGTCGTTGCACTGCTGGAACACTTCGTCCCACAGGAGCAGCAGTTTGCCGTACGCATGAACCACATTGTCGCATGACCATGATGCGTCGTCTTTCAAACTCGCTGATTTCAAAGTACGGTGCGCTTATCATTCTGTTATGCTTACTGCACTATGCGCAGCTGACCCATTACCTTCGGATTATAGCGCCAATGAGAGCGGCAGCCACATTTTACGCCGTGATATCAGTGTTGACCTTGAACCCGCGGGTGGACAAGGTTCAAATGCTAATCATATCTGCAGAACATAGTGAAGTACATGACCTGTGAATGTGAACTTCCTATATCTAATCGTTACTAAGTTTTCTGTTTACATCTTCTTTTTTAAAATGAACGTTTGTGTACTATACATGAAATCAACCACTCAGTTAGCCGTGCGGTCTAACGCACCCCTTTCCGACATGGGGGAACGTTCGGGCCCAGGTTCGAATCCGCCCGGCGGATTAACGAAGGGGGGCGGAATGCCGGCCAGCCCGGATGTGGTTTTTAGGCAGTTTTCCACACACCCATAGGTTAATAGCGGGCGGGAACCCAAGTCCCGCCTCAATTACACGATTCGCAAACATTTCGTAGCACTTTACACATATAACACTATACGCAGACATTTGGGGTACACATTTCCTCCCAAGGGGGCGCGGCGAAAGGAAGGGCATCCGGATTTAACAAAACCGACTCTAGATATGCAGGAACATGGCCAAAGACAGAGAAAGAACGTGTGCTGGAGATTGTGACATTGTCTTATTTCAAAATCACCAATTAACATTTACCAACACTCGCGATCTTCAAACTCACACATTACCCGAAATTACCGAAACTTTTCAGGGCTCGTGTTTTCTTGATCTATCATGACGGGAGCAGTACTTTAGACTTCTAGATTAAAAAATGTTCAAATGTTTGTAAAGTCTATGGGACTTATTAACTAACTAAGACTAAGGACGGCACAAATATCCATGCCCGAGGGGGGATTCAAACCCCCGACCGTAGTGGCCGTGCAGACCGTGACTGGAGCGCCTCAGTCCCCTCGGCCAACGCGGCCGGCACTTCTAGATTAGATAAAAGCTATATCCAGAAAATACTATCGAATAATTACATATTCTGACTGACTGAAAACTACCATAGCCAATTAGCTTGTAGTTAGAAACCATGTCATCACGCTTTTCATTTTGTGGCCCATCACGTATAGTTCCATTTCTAGAACTATTATTGGATAAATAAATTCAGCAAAAAATATTAAATACAAATATTACCACGTAAAATAACTGAAATATTTTCGTACGTTCGTTGTTTTCTCAGTAGCACAAACTGATCAGAATATTTACTGATTTATTTGAAGATGCGATGGAGTGGCCGAGCGCTCTAAGGCGCCTAGCTACGGAGCGTGCGGTTGCTCGCTGTCGGAGGTTTCGAGTCCTCCCTCGGGGATGTGTGTGTGTTTGTCCTTAGCATAAGTTAGTTTAAGTAGTTTGTAAACCTAGGGACTGATAACGGCAGCAGTTACGTCCATTATACTCGTATTTACAAATTTTTTAACTTATTTTAAACATTACCATCATGAAACAACATTACAATTTCCTTGTACAATTTTCACGACATATTCATACGTCATTCGCGTTAAGAAATATTATTGTCAAGTTTAAATGGGGTAGGTAATGTTTAATTTAGAAAAAGTACGTATTTTCATTGTTTGTTACTGACATCTGGCGGGCATTATTGCAACGGCTTGCATTTGACAACCGCGGAAGTCTGACACAGGCATGTTAGCGTGTCGCCTGAGTCTTATGGTTTGCTGGGTGCACTGTTAATGTAGTTGCGATGTAGGGCGCTGCAGCTCACACCCAGTATGAGTATGAACATTTTATTTGAAAAAAGTTCTTTATAATTGTACTAAATCGTGAACACAAAAAGTTACTTAATACTAAAATTATATTACAATTACTTTGGACTCAGTAGTTCTAAAACTATCCTATCCTAGTATTTTACAATTTTTTGATATTTTTTAAACAAATTTTTTTCCCTTCCACCATGATTTTCAGACTTCTGAAGCTTTCTTTTAATTTTCTTGCATTTGAATTAGCGTTTCTTGCAGACTAGAACATGCCGTAGTCAAGCATAATTCGTTGACTCCTACTTTTTAATTGGCTCTACGCAAGTGTCCTGAGTTGCAGTTGTAAGACACAGGACTCGCAATCGGAATGACGGTGTTTCAAATCCATCTCCGGGCATCCTGATTTAGGTTCTCCGTGACTTGCGCAAATCACTCTAGGCAAATGACAGGATGGTTCGTTGATAGGGCACGGCCGCTTTCCTTCCTCATCCTTGCCGCAACAATCAGAGCGTGAGCTCCAATGACTACTCTGTCGATGGGGCGGTAAATCATAATCGTCCCTCCTTCCTTCGAGTATCCTGCACTTTGAAACTCTCTTACTGTTGTGACACTGCGCCTAGACAGTGTGGTGTCCATATCACACCACCACTTAAAGTCAAGTCTTTATTTATACGTACGTTATTCCTGAAAACATAATTCCCTCTAAGACTTCTATTTTACGTAATATCGATATTTATATCTTTATTTATACTAACGGTATACAGTTTGAAAGTAACATAACAGTTTTGTTTGAATTTGCGTGTGTGTTTCAAATGTTTGTTAAGCTTATGGGACTTAACTGCGGGGTTATCAGTCCCTAAACTTACAAACTACGTATAAATTACCTTATACTACAGATAATACAAACATCCATGCCCGAGGGAGGATTAGAAGCCTCGACGGGGAACGGCCTCGCGCATCAGAGCATAGCGCCTCAATGCGCTCGGCCGCTCCGCCGCGTCGCGAGTGTGTTTATCTGATTCTCTTGTACCATTGCTTTATTAATGGCAAGTTTCTTCAATAATCAGGAACCAGTCGGGTTTTATGTAAGATGATTTTATTATTCTTTTTCCATTAACGGTTTCGATATGCCTAGCATATTATCATCAGAAGGTAAAGGTTTTTTATATATATATTACATCTGGTGCAGAGTGGGTTTTACGTATAATAGGTAACAAAAAAAAGCACTATAAATCTAATATAAAAACCGTTTAACATCTGATGGCCATGTATATCGAAACCGTTAATGGAAAAAAATAATTAGAAAAACCTTTTACATAAAAGGCAACTGGTTGCTGTTTATTCAAGATACTTTTCTTCACCAGAGTCGCGGTGTTTCTGATCCATAATGCATAAAAGTTATCTATTCTGATAACTAGTGTCAACGAAATTGAATCGCTATCTGCAGATCACATATGGATTAGTTTGTCAGCCGTACCATAACATTTTTGTATGTAACATATTAGTGGGATGTCTTGTCATATAATAAATAAATATATATATATATATATATAAAATATGTACACTGTACACAATTCAATAATTAAGACACTTAAGACAATTGTAAGTCAGGTAACTGGCGTCAATACTTTCACATCAAATCATTTTCTTTTTCTTTGAAGTGTTCTAATTATACGAACTGTGCAAATTTATATATATTTTTATTACAAGACAAGGCATTCCACTAGTGCGTCATAACCAAAAATTTAATAGTACAACAATTGGACGGGTGAAAAATATTCCTTATCTGATCTGTAGAAGGCGATTCAATTTCGCTGAGTTATCAGAATATATTTACTAGCAATCTAGGTAAATAAATCTTCTTGAAAAATGAAGTTCATAGTTTAAGATTGCCTGTTATATCTGACAATGTCATTTAATTTCCATATCACAGGAACTGTTCATTCGATTGTCTAAATCACCAAAGCATATCGCACAGTTATCCCTAATTTCTTCAGATGATTGGAATGTCCTGTCCGTGGAATTCCTCCACAAAAATTATAGTGACTGTTATCACCCAAAATTTTTGTAGTATCATAAATCTGAATGTTTAGCAATGTTACGATTTATACACAAGAAAATGGTCATGGGGGAATTTTAGAAACTTGTTTGATTAACAGAATGTGAGAGTTTGGCTAATGTGAGAGAGCTTTACCAACTTCTCATAGGTCCTGTAGAAATATTGAAGTACTAGTAACGTCTACCAAATTCAGTACTCTGGTACATGAAGTTATGTTTGACTTTACAATAGTTTTAACGTTACGCATTTACCATAAACTTTTAAGACACAGTCAATCTGTCGACTAACTCAAAATTCATTTTCAAAGAAAATCTCCAGCTGCATTCTTATTATTAGATATGTTTTTTCAGGTCGTCGATGTTCTATAGAAGTAAATAAGCAAATGTTCAAATGTTTGTAGAACTTATGGGACTTAACTACGGGGTCATCAGTCCCTAAGCTTACAAACTACTTATGACCTAGCTACTACTAAGGACGACACCAATATCCATGCCCAAGGGGGGATTCGAACCCCCGACCGTAGTGGCCGTGCAGACCGTGATTGAAGCGCCTCAGTCCCCTCGGCCGGCAAGTACATAAGCGACGAAAGCTTCTTTTCCGCACTTGCCATGATATCAGGCTTAGCGCCTTAGCTCAGGTCTCTGCGAGAAGACCGCTAGAAATACCCATGAAAAATAAATGGAAGCACCACAACATTACGTGATCCGTAAAACTCTTTGCGGCGGCGGAGTGGCCGAGTGCATTGAGATGCTATGCTGCGATGCGCGAAGCCGTTTTTCGTTGGGATTCGAATCCCCCCTTGGGCATGGATGTTTGTGCTGTCTTTAGTATAAGTTAGTTTATGAGTAGTTTGTAAGTTTAGGGAATGATGACGCCGCATGTAAGTCCCGTAAGCTATACAAACATTTGAACATTTAAAACTCTTTCCTAATAATCTCATCCGAAGGTCTAACTAGTGACACTTGTTCATTTATACGTGTAATCAGTACGGGTTTTTCAATTGTTCTTTACTGAAGTTAATGAAACGGCAAAACTCTCGTACGCTCATAAGAATCGTCAACTATTGTTGCACGAATACGTTTCACGTTTCAGGTGAATCCCTGGATGACGCTGCTGAGCGCGAGAGTTCCTGAGTGAAGGCATCCTCTGGCGAGCGCCCAAGACACGGCAGGCCGCGGCTGCGGTCGGTTGGGGAGCAGGCCACCAGGGAGCGCGCGGAACGCCGGGCACCGCTAATTTACGGTGTTATGACAGGTGAATCCGCTCAAGGTAAACACTGCGCCGTCTGCTGCCAACGCACTTGCTCGATCGCCTGCCACCATATCAATAACCTACAGCTACACCCGCGCAACCTAAGCCTGTCTCACGGAGGGTGTATAGACTGCCTCCCCCTCTTTCCCTCCACCGATCCCGAGAACAATGTCGCTGTTCCTTAATATGATTCGCGATTAATGACCTTAGTAGTTTGGTCCCTTTCAAACCCCAACCAACCAACCAACCAACTTTATATGATTCGAAACTTCCTGGCAGATTAAAATTGTGTGCCGGAACCGGGACTCGAACCTGGGACCTTTGCCTTTCGCTGGCAAGCGCACTACCGACTGTGCTTTCGCGACACGAGTCACGATGCCGTCCTACAACTTTACTTCCGCCAGTACCTCGCCTCCTACTTCTGCGAAGTTTGGAAAGTAGGAGGCGAGGTACTGGCGGAAGTAAAGTTGTGAGGCGGCATCGTGAGTCGTGTCGGGATAGCACAGTCGGTAGTGCGCTTGCCCGCGAAAGGCAAAGGTCCCAGGTTCGAGTCCCGATTCCGGCACACAATTTTAATCTGCCAGGAAGTTTCGAATCAGCGCACACTACACTGCAGAGTGAAAGTTTCATTCTGGAAACATCCCTTAGGCTGTGGCTAAGCCATGTCTCCACCATATCCTTTCTTCCAGGAGTGCTAATTTTGCGTGTTTGCAAGAGAGCTTCTGTGAAGTTTGGAAAGTAGGAGACGAGGTACTGGCGGAAGTAAAGTTGTGAGGCGGCATCGTGAGTCGTGTCGGGATAGCACAGTCGGTAGTGCGCTTGCCCGCGAAAGGCAAACGTCCCAGGTTCGAGTCCCTGTTCCGGCACACAATTTTAATCTGCTAGGAAGTTTCATATCATCGCACACTCCGTTGCAGAGTGAAAGTTTCATTCTTTAAATGATTCCTTAATTCTCTAATTTTACAGTAGACACACAACGCCAGTTCTGCTTTCATATGGGATCATATTCTGGGGCAATTCAAAAGTATTCATTGCACAAAAGCGTGTAATCAGAATAAGTGCTGGAGCGCACCAAAGAGCATCATTCAGACATTTATTTAGGGATCTAGGGATCTTCACTGTAGCTTCACAAATATATATATATATATTCTCTCATGAAATTTGTTATTAACAATTCGACCCAATTCAAAAGTAATAGCATTGTGCACAGCTACAACAGTAGGAGAAAGGATGATATTCACTATTCAAGGTTTAACTTTGGCTCAGAAAGGGGTGAATTATGCTGCCACAAAAGTCTTTGGTCACTTACCAAGTAGCATCAAAAGTCTACAGACAGCCAACTAGTATTTTAAAAGAAATTAAAGGAATTTCTGAATGGCAACTCCTTCTATAATGTAGATGAATTTTTAGATAAAACTTAAAAAATAATAAAAATAATAAATAAAAAACAAAAAAGTAAAAAAAAAATCCTTAAAATATTTATTGTCTAGTGTAGACAACATTTACTAAACTGACACATTACGAAAAGTCGTATGTATGATCTATGGAACAAGTATTAATCTAATATAATCTATGGAATGTTCTAATTAACGAAGTAGGTTTCCTGTCATTATAACTTAACTGATTGACAGAGCACGTACCAGTCTGCGGTTAGTTGCTGATGATGCGATGTTGTGTAGGAAGGTTTCGTCGTTGATCTGAAAAAATATAGCGAGCTCTAAATGTAGAACCATGTACGACGATACAGATGAGTGGGGAAAAAATTCTGTTAAGTTCGATTACAGCATTAGTAAAGTGTTCCTGGCACAGTCGCTTTGTTTAAATATCTAGGCGTAACTTTACAGAATTCGAGGACAATCGTGGGGAAGGCGGATGGTCGATTGCGGTTTATTGTGAAAATATTGGGAAGATTTGTTTAATCTGTAATGGAGGCCGGAAATGTAAATCTTGTGCAACCCCTTCATGAGTACTGCGGTTTAAAGGTTTGTTACCGGTACGTTCGACCAATACGCGAGAGTGACAGAGGTGATTCAGGAACTAAAATAGGAATCGCTGGAGGAACGCTCTCTTCGAGAAACGCTATTCAGAAAATTTACAGGATAGGAATCTGAAGCTGAGTGTAGAACCACTTATATTTCGCGTAAAGATAAAATAAATAAATAAATAAAATAAGAGCAATCGGTTGTCCCTCTTTCCATCTGGGAGTGGAAAGAAACGAAAATGATTCGTAGTTGTTCAAGGTAACTTGCGACAAGCACCTAACTGTCGCTTGTAGAGTATGTGGATGTACAACCTGGTCATCTCCTCAATTCTCCGCGACCATCATATTGCATCACTTATGTCGTCCTAAAGAAAACTCGATGCCAAGTTCCATTACAGATAGCGCTGACTTACATTAGGAGTTTAGTGTAGTCATAATGTCTGACCTGACGTAACGTTATCCCAACAGTTACGAAATATTTGCTGCCTCAATTTAATTATGCAATTCAGATATACAGGGTGTTTCACTAAGTGTGTTTGCCTCTGTAACTTATAAAATAATAGGTGACGACATCGTAGCTGACTGGCTGGTGGTCATGAGACAGTGGGCCGTGCCCCAGGGGATAGCCACTCGGCCAGTCAGCTACGCTATCGCAGCCTCCGCCCCCGGAACTTTGAAGGGTTGTAGCTCCCAAACTAACAGTGATAGGAATGTAGTTTAAACTGATTTGGGCACAGCTGGTTTCAACGAATCCAATGCACGATAGAAAATACTATTGTTCCATTTAAAAAATTGTATCTTTGTACTGTAACTCTTTGGAAAATGATACAATAAACTATGTTCATAGCTCCGCAGAAAGTGTAACATTTCTTGTGTTGACATACCGCATTAAAATTTCCCGCCACCTATTATTTTATAAGTTACTGAGGCAAACACACTTAGTGAAACACCCTGTATGTACCGCTCAACAAACCAAGCAATTATATTATGGACTTATCGTACATATATAAAGATGCAGAAGACATATTATTGTGTTACCCGCTACACTGAATTTAATTGTATCTGTTTCCAGTACCGAAGTCAAACAAATATGTTTCTGGAAAGCCTACAGCTGTGTCATTTGTGATTTAAATAATGAAACAGACCAACAGCTACGTATTTTCGAGCTTAGCCTTCCAAGAATGTATTTTTATTGTGAGGAGTACTTATTTAAATAGCGGATATAGAAGCAAACATGTGCCTGTAAACTTGGGTCCGAAAACGAGCCGTTTGCAAGATAATTGTGAAAGTATGGTTCCGAGCCACCACTGACGTCATTTTAAACATCGTCCTACTTAGTACTCATTAATGTGAAATTTAGACTTTACTATTAAGAATTACATCACATTTAGTTCACATTTCACTGACTACTGTAAAGATCGTCCTAGTTTGTACAAATTCATTTGAAATTTAGACTTCTTTTTTTTGTTCTTTTTTTTTTTAATTATTTTATTTATTTATTTTTTTTTTTTTTTTCCACTCCCATGAACCACAGACACTGCTGAGGTGGGGTGGGGTATCTGTGGAGAGGCCAGACAAACGTGTGGTTCCTGAAGAGGGGCAGCAGCCTTTTCAGTAGTTACAGGGGCAACAGTCTGGATGATTGACTGAGCTGGCCTTGTAACATCAGCTAATGTGGCTTTGCCACACAGTTACTGCGAACGGCTGAAACCAAGGGGAAACTACAGCCGTTATTTCTCCCGAGGACATGCAGCTCTACTTTATGAACATATGATGATGGCATCCTTTCGGGTAAAATATTCCGGAGGTAAAATAGTCCCCCATTCGGATCTCTGGGCGGGGACTACTCAGGAGGATGTGATCATCAGGAAAGACAATACTGGCATTCTACGGGTCGGAGTGTGGAATGTTAGATCCCTTAATCGAGTAGGAAAATTAGAAAATTTAAAAAGGGAAATGGATAGGTTGAAGTTAGATATACTGGGGATTAGTGAAGTTCGGTGGCAGGATGAACAGGATTTCTGGTCAGGTGAGTACAGGATTATAAATACAAAATCAATTGGGGGTATCACAGGAGTAGGATTGATAATGAATAAGAAAATAGGAATGCGGGTAAACTACTATGACCAGCTCAGTGATCGCATTATCATTGTCAAGATAGATACGAAGCCAACACCGACAACAGTAGTACAGGTTTATATGCCAACTAGCTCTGCCGATGATGAGGAAATCGAAGAAATATATGAGGAGCTAAAGGAAATTATTCAGACAATTAAGGGAGGGGAAAACTTAATTGTTATGGGACACTGGAATTCAATAGTAGGACAAGGAAGGGAAGGAAAGATAGTAGGTGAATATGATCTGAGCAAAAGGAATGAAAGAGAAAGCCGCCTGGTAAAATTTTGCACAGACCATAATTTAGTTATAACAAACACCTGGTTCAAGAATCACAAAAGAAGGTTGTATACGTGGAAGAGACCAGGAGACACCGGGAGATACCAGATAGATTTTATAATGGTAAGACATAGATTTCGGAACCTGATATTACAGTGTAAGACATACCCAGGGGCAGACCCAGGGGACCATAACTTGTTGGTTATGAACTCTAGGCTGAAACTGAAGAAACTACAAAAAGGTAGGAAAATAAGGAGATGGGACCTGGATAAATTGAAGGAACCTGGGGTTCTTAAGAATTTCAGAGGGAGCTTTAGGCAACAATTGACAGAAACAGGGGAAAATAAAACAGTAGAGGAGGAATGGGTAAAATTGAGAGATGAAATAGTGAAGGTAGCAGAGGACAAAATAGGTAGGAAGGCAAGACCTACAAAAAATCCTTGGATATCACAGGAGATTCTAAATTTAATCGATGAAAGGAGAAAATATAAAAATGCAGTAAATGAAACAGGCAAAATGGAGTACAGACGACTAAGAAATGAGATTGACAGGAAATGCAAAGTGGCTAAGCAGGAGTGGCTAGAAGGCAAATGCAAGGATGTAGAAGAATGTATAAATAGGGGAAAAATAGATACAGCCTACAGGAAAATAAAAGAAACATTTGGCGATAAGAAAAACAGCTCTATGAATATCAAGGACACTGATGGAAAACCAATTCTCGGCAAAGAAGGGAATGCTGAAAGGTGGAAAGAGTATTTAGAGGGGCTCTACAAAGGAAATGAACTTCGAGACAATATTGTAGGAAGGGAAGAGGATGTAGATGAAGGTTGAAATAGGAGATACTATACTGAGAGAAGAATTTGACAGAGCACTGAAAGACCTAAGTCGAAACAAGGCCCCTGGAGTAGATGATATTCCCTCAAAGCTACTGAAGTCTCTGGGAAAACCAGCCATGACGAACCTGTTTCACCTGGTGTGTAAGATGTATGAGACAGACGAAGTACCCTCAGACTTTAAGAAAAATGTTATAATCCCCATTCCAAAGAAAGCAGGTGCAGACAGGTGTGAAAACTACAGAATCATCAGTTTAATAAGTCATGGTTGCAAAATCTTAACACGAATTATATACAGAAGGATGGAAAAGCTGGTAGAAGCCGACCTCGGGGAAGATCAGTTTGGGTTCAGGAGAAATGTAGGAACACGGGAGGCAATACTCACTTTACGGCTTATCCTAGAAGATAGATTAAGAAAAGGCAAACCTACATTTCTAGCTTTTGTAGATTTGTAGAAGGCTTTTGACAATGTTAATTGGAATAAACTCTTTCAAGTTCTGAAACAAGCGGGAGTAAAATACAGGGAGCGTAAGGTTATTTACAACTTGTACAAAAACCAGACAGCGGTTGTCAGAGTTGAAGGGCATGAAAGGGAGGCAGTGGTTGGAAAGGGAGTAAGACAGGGTTGTAGTCTTTCTCCATTGTTATTCAATTTTTATATTCAGCAAGCTATAAAGGAAAGCAAGGAGAAATTTGGAGAAGGAATTGAAGTTCAGGGTGAAGAATTAAAAACATTGCGTTTTGCCGACGACATAGTAATTCTGTCAGATACAGCAAAGGACCTGGAAGAGCAATTGAACGGAATGGGCAGTGTGCTGAAAGGTGCGTATAAGATGAACAATAACAAGAGCAAAACTAGGGTAATGGAGTGCAGTGTAAGAAAATCAGGCGATGCTGAAGGAATTAGATTGGGAAACGAAGCAATAAAGGAGGTAGATGAGTTTTGTTACTTGGGCAGTAAAATAACAAATGATGGTCGCAGTACAGAGGATATAAAATGCAGAATGGCAATGGGTAGAAAAGCGTTCTTGAAAAAGAGAAATTTGGTAACATCGAATATTGATATAAGCCTAAGGAAGTTCTTTCTGAAGGCATTTGTATGGAGTGTTGCCTTGTATGGGAGTTAGACATGGACGATAAACAGTGCGGACAGGAAGAGGATAGAGGCTTTTGAAATATGGTGCTACAGAAGAATGCTGAAGATTAGGTGGGTGGATCGTGTAACTAATGAGGAGGTACTGAGGAATTGTGAATTTAGAGTTGGAGGGAAGTGTGTGGGGTAAAAATCGCAGAGGAAGACCAAGATATGGATACAGTAAGCAGATTCAGACAGATGTAGGTTGCCGTTCTTATGTGGAGATGAAGAGGCTTGCTCAAGATAGGGTATTGTGGAGAGCTGCATCAACCAGTCTCCGGACTGAAGACCACAACAACAACAACATTTGGTTTTACATCGACACATTTAACGAATGGGTTACCTGTTAAAGGAGGTATTTGAAGTGTCTTCCTTGTACCTTGATGCAATATTGTGCTCGTCTCTGCAATGAAATTCGAATTCTTTCGAAAAACCCCGGATCATTTTGGAATTCTTGACAAGCGGTCCAGTTCTTCAGCCGTGTTAACGGGTGTGCTGCACACTTCGCTTTTGAGATGACCCCAGACAAAAATCTGAAGGATTTATATGAGATCATCCTAGAGGCCAAGGTACAGGACCACTCTACCTATTCATCTCTGGCCGTATCTGCGTGTTAGATGTCGTCTCACAGCAACAGCAAAGTGTACCGGAGTCCATCTACCTAGCTAAGACGATGTTTACAATAAAGTCAGTGAAATGTGAACAAAATGCGATGTAAATATGAATAGTAAAGTCTAAATGTCACATTAATGTGTACTAACTAGAACTATGTTTAAAATGCTGTCAGTGATTTCTTGGAACCATACATTCGTAATTATGTTGCAAACACCAAGTTTACTGGGACTTTTTGCTTCTGTTATCGTGTACTTTCAATCCTGTAAGTTTGCGCCATCCTTTTTGATACACTCCGCTATGTAAACAAGTACTCCTGACATTGAGAATAATTCTTGGAAGGCTAAGCACTAAAAATATCTAGCTGTTGCTCTGTTTCATAATTTAAATTAGAAATGACACAGCTGCAGGCTTTCCAGAAACATTAGTTATGTTAGTGAGAGTGTTTCCCGCGATTGAGTGCACGCCGGTGACGTGGGACGAGCGAGTCCATTTGTTCGAAAGTAAGGTAGGTATGTCAACAATAGTAGATTCCGTTGCATTGTGTCTCCACAGCAGTGTTGCCACTATTTAAATTCCAAATTCAAATGTTTGTATAGATTATGGGACTTAACTACGGGGTCATCAGTCCCTAAACTTACAAACCACTTATCAACTAGCTTATCCTAAGGACGGAACAAATATCCATGCCCGAGTGGGGATTCGAACCCCCGACCGTAGTGGCCGTGCAGACCGTGACTGGAGCGCCTCAGTCCCCTCGGCCACCGCGGCCGGCATTTAAATTCCAACCCTCGGATATACAGGGTGTCCCATTTATATTGACCACCCAAAATATCTCTCGAACAACAACAGCTATTGTAAACGACTTTCACCTATATCAACGTAAGGCAGGGACTCATGGATGTAAATATTTTGTAAGATTCTTAAACGAAAGCTTATGTGTTTCTAACACAAACGTATGTGTTTTTAAATGGACACACATGTTTGTTTGTAATTCTTATGGGACCAAACTACTTTGGTCAAAAGTCCATCGACTTACAGACTAGTTAAACTAACCTAAGGACAACACACACATCTATGCCCGAGGGAGGATTCGAACCTCCGACGCGGGAGGCCTCGCGATCCGCAACGTGGCGTTCAAGGTCGTTCGGCTACTCCCACGCGACTAAATGGATACCTATATTATTTAATCAGCAATCTATAACATGGCATATCACATAAACAATGGCGTTGATTGCATCGCAATACGCCAATTACATCCCGAGACATTGCGAAGCGAGGTTGACGCTTGACATACGCGAAACGTGCGGCCAGTGCACGTCCTGAGAACCCAGCCAATGCTGCACCTATATATAACGCTGCAGACTCTCTGCACTAGGGTGGTACTTCGCGTATGTCTGTTTTACTGTTTTAATTGTGACTATTCACCAGCACAATATTTTATATTTCACTATCTACCAGAACATCTTCAAAATAATATGTGAAGCGCTTTGAGAAGCAATTAAATGTCAATTTAACAGACCAGAAGATGACAGGCATTTGTGCTGAAAACGGTCGTCTTACATACAAAATAAAAAATAAAAACTGCGATATTGAAATTTCGTTATATTTTTTTTTATTAGGCGAACCGGTTTTTGCTGTTTGGCCATTACCAGGTACTGACTATAAGTGTATAAAATTAAAGCTGTGGAAATTTAATGGTCAGACATCTTAAGCTGATATTCACAGAATATCTCAGTTCATTGTAACGACTGTGTTTCAAGTTTAAAACTAAACGGAGAGGAATTATTCCATTGCAATTGCTACATAAAATTAGTGAACGAAGATAAAATATGTGACTCATTAAATATAACAAACTGCTACACTTATCCTAAGAAGCAATGTAAATTGAAATGTTAAGCTTTATTGACACGCTTCATCAAATTTGTTTGAACAAGTGGTCTTATATTTAATAGGTCAAATATTTGAAACGTATGACCTATTAAAGATGAGATCATTTGTTCAGGAAATTTTGATGAAACATGTGAACAATTAATATTTCAATTTATATTTCTTGATAGGACAAGTGTCGCAATTTATAATATTTTAATGTGTCACATATTTTATCCATGTTCATCAATTTTATACAGAAATTGTAATGGAATAACTTCCCTCAATTTACAATCGTTACAAATGAATAGAGATATTCTGTATACATCAGCTTAAGGTATTTGACCTTCAAAACTTTCACAGCTGTATAGCTTTATAGTCAGTACCTGATGATGGTGTATCAGCCGAAAACCAGTTCGTCCAATAATAAAAAATTATAGAATATTACACAATTGTTTTGTGTTTCATTCAAAATTTATATTTGTACCTCTTATTGATTCAGAGAAAATTTTAGTCGTATTTGACTGTGATACAACCACTGAAGTGCTGAAGCTAGCAGGAGTAAAATACAGGGGGAAAATTGTTGCAGTGTACAAAAAGGAGACGGCAGGTGCAAGAGTAAAAGGACATGAAAGTGAAGCAGTGGTTGAGAAGAGTTAAGTGGACTATCCCCTCTGTTTTTCAAATTTACATACAAACGTAGCTAAAGGATATTTCGGAGAAACAGTTAAAAGTTTAGGAAGATGAAAAGAAATTTGTGAGGCTTACCGCCGACATCGTGACTCTGTCGGGGACAGAAAATGACATAAAAAAATAAATAAAATAAAATAAAATAAAATTAAACAAAAGTTTGTTAAGCTGAAGGGACTAAACTGCGGGATCAACAGTCCCTAAACTTACAAACTACTTATGAACTACCTTATACTAAAGACGACACAAATATCCATGCCCGAGGGGGGATTCGAACCCCCGACAGCAGCAGCCGTGCAGACTGTGACTGGAGCGCCGCAGACCGCTCGGCCACTGCGGCCGGCAGTAAATGACCTGGAAGATCAATTGAATGCAATGGACAGTGTCTTGAAAGGAGGGTAAAAGTTTCACATTCATAAGAGAAAACAAGGGTAATGGAACGAGTCGAATTAAATTCGGTGGTATCGAGGGAATTACAATATGAAATGAGGCTCTAAAAGTAGTAGATGGCTTTTGTTGTTTGAGCAACAAAATAAGTGGTGTTGGTCGAAGTAGAGACGAAGTAAAATGTACGTTTGCAATGGCAAGAAAAACTTCCTGAAGAAGAGAAATTTGTTAACATTAAGTATAGATTTAAATGTTTGGAAGTCTTTCCTGAAGGGGTTTGTTTAAATTGTAGCCTCTTACCGCATTGAAACGTGGGGAGTAACAGTTTAGAGGAGAAGAGGATAGTAATGTTTGAAATTAGTGCTACAGCAGAATGCTGAACATTAGATGGATAAACGAGAGGTACTGAATACAATCGAGGAGAAAAGAAATTTGCGACGCTACTTGAAAAAAGAACGGTTGACAGGACAGAAAGAATTGTCACTTTAGTATTACGAAGGAGGAGTGCTGAGGGAGGGAGGGGCAAGGGGCTAAAATTTGGAGAGAGAGACACCAAGAAACGAGTGCAGTATGTAACATTTATATATACGCACACCCTATATCACTACCCATTAGTGTCAGACCCAATATCATTATGAAATTATCCCAATAAGTGTTACCTTTGGGAGACAGCATTAGTTAAAAAAACTATATAATACATTCTAATTGATTGTAATTATACCCAAATGCCAGAATAACAATACATAAGTGGACCATCCATAATTTTACCCTAACTCGAAAAATTGATTAGCTATAATACAGCAAAAAGTACATGATAGTAGACCTAGGCCAAAATATATTTTCGTGTATAATAAAAAAAAAGTAACACACCCTTTTTCTGTTAATAAATAGAAGTAGAAGCAAATAGTGTTGGGTGACACATGTTGCAATAATTTGAAAGTATAAATAAAATTAGAACAGCGAAACCTATTAGCACCTGTGAAACTTTAATGCTCTCTGATAACGAATATTATATTTATAGACTCAATAGCACTGAATCTTGCCATTAATTGCCGATTTAATAAATATAACGGGACTTTCCAAATTCATGTAAAAATTGGTCACTGATGAACGAAACAGATACACCAAAATATATTCACGAAAAGAATAAGTCATTTAATAACACGCACAAACAACATTAAACTCGTAACAGATCTGTCAAAACATTTAATACACTCGAAGTAAACAAACAGGCGCCATTTTTCGAAGTCGTGACAGCTACTTTGTTAGACGTACATTTTAAAACTATTTTACAAATAACTAGCAAAATAGAAACGCCATTAAATTAAAGAAATGAAATATGTAAATTGTTTACTACTTTTACGTAATATGTAAATAACATTTACCTTGCTTTAAAATTTTATGTGGATAAAGACATACTCGTGAACCTCAGAGTGGGAATAAAAGCATCGAACTCGCAGACGCTGGGGCACTCTCACTCTCGCAGGACACTTGCAGTGACACACTGACTCTTGCTCTGAGTCTATGTATCTGATATTGTGTTATTTATATTTGTGAAAGTTTGTGCAAGAGAAGAAGTGCAGTAATGGTTAATAAAAAAGTATAAACTCTACTACGCGTTTTCATTTCAACAAATATTTCCTGGAATATATTTACAGTGAAATAACAAGACAGCTAATGGTACACAACGCAAGAACATCGCAGCAAGCAACGCAACCGGCCAAGATAAAAGATAAGTACAAGGTTTTATTTGACGTGTGGTTAACATTAACTGAGTGGACTCCTCCCCATAACAGCCATCCAACATATACTTAATTGTCCAATCCTACGTCTCTGTAGAGGACAAAAAGATATCAGTTGGAGGAAGAGCAAAAAGGGAAAAGGACGTCGCAAGTATAACAGGTTCAACAGGAGGTGGGTTGGAGTAGATACTCTGAGACGAAGGAACTTGCCCAGAGAAGTTTAGCGCGAAGAGTTGCATCAAACCAGTCTTCTCTTGAATATGCTGTTAATATATGGGTAGTTCGCGGTATAACACATTAAGTCAAAATTTATGTGATAAGTTGCCTATTTAGGGCATCATTCAGAAGACATACGGACGGCTCAGAAATTACGTAATGTCAATCGTCAGTAGCCTACCTTTATCATTTACTTTCAAGTACTCAAAATAATAGACAAAATGATAGTTGGTTTACGATATGTTGAAATGCAATGCAGGAAATTAGTATATATTCTTAAAGTTATCAATTCACTCAAAATCCAAGAGGTACTGAGGTAGCAGGAGTCGATTTGTGCTGAAACACCCACCTTAGTACGTGTTGTGGACTCCACGGGTGGCGATGCATTCGCTGATTCTAACATTCATTCGGTCATATATGTGGGGAAATATTAACCCACGCCTGCTAGACTTGTTCATGTAGTTCTACAAGAGTTGAGGTTTGAGAGCATTATCCTGTTATGACAACACATCAGATTCTGTTATGGCAAAAGAACACGTCTTACAATATTCTGCACATAGCGAGAGCTGGTCAGCGTTCACTCCACAAAGATCAGAGGTGAAAGAGAGCTGTAGCTTATCGCACCCCAGCCCATAAGGGCTGAGGTAGGACCACGGTGTCTTAGACGAATGTATTATACGAGTCAGCCAGCACTCGCCAGCTCTACGTCGTCCGCACAAAAGGGCATCACTTTATAACATGTCTTGGTTTTTTTGTCACTGTATGGCTGCAGGTTATCTCTTTTGATGTGCAAATTGTAAAAATACAAAAAGAAAAGTACGTTATGACTTCTTTAATCTGGCAATTTAGTATGAAAAAACAGTTTAATTTTGTTACATACAAATTATGTAATTAATCGTAAGGATAAATTGGGTCGCCATTATGTTTTCCCAAACACAGAAAAGTTAATCTTGATCTGACCACAGGCGTTCACCATCAAGACTCGATTAATTACTCTATTTGCCCTACTTCTATCACAGAAATTTGTTTTCTCATATATGACTCTTTTACTTTCAGAGATCATTCCTTATTATATCTTATCCCCTTTTATATTATAAGCAAACATGTATATTTCCCTCCAAAAATAGTGATTGGGGTAGTTAAATGATGGTATCCAATAACTGCAATAAATTCAGATTATATTTCAAAATTCAAAGGTATAACCATTTACATTTACAATATTAGGGCCGGCCGCGGTGGCTGAGGAGACTGAGGCGCTCCAGTCACGGTCTGCACGACCACTACGGTCTGGGGTTCGAATCCCCCCTCGGGTACAGATATTTGTGCCGTCCTTAGTGTTAGCTAGTTCATAAGTAGTTTGTAATTTTAAGGACTGATGACCCCGTAGTTAAGTCCCATAAGCTATACAAACAATTGAATTGAATTGATGACCCCGTAGTTAAGTCCCATATGTTCTACAAACATTTGATCTTGCAAGATTTCCTGTACGACCGCACTAGACAGTCTCCAGACGGAGTCTCCACAATGCCTACCGCCCACTACGGTGCCTAAAACCCGAAGCGAACCGTACTCAACGGTATCTCTCCCGAGAGTCTCCTCATATTTCTTCCACACCACCAAGCTGCACACGTCAGCTATCGGTGGCCACGCCTTCACACGTATTAAGCCAATCTCACCAAACTGTCCAGTGACAGCACTCGGCTACACGATGGATCGTTCGACCTGTCATATGGAAAACACACAACCAATCGCATATCCATAATTAGGTAGCTACAGAAGAATGGCAGAAAAAAATTTATTGTAGGATTTCACTATAAAAATGCACATAGTAATTAATTTAAACAATTTTGTAGAAGTCTCTTGCATTCGTGGTGGATTTAAAGCAGGTGTTCAAAATTTGCTTCCAGCATCTGAAGGCAAAGATTCGCACTGGAGTGAAATGCGCGAATGGCATTTTGTAATTTCACATACTCGTTCTTTATTGATGTTGATGCATCGGAAATGCGTTGTATCAATTCTTCTCGTGTTTCCACGATGTCTTTCGTCCACCCCCAGATGCAGTAATCTGTGGGTGTTAAATGTGGCGATCTGGCAGGCTAGTTGATAAGTTTCCCGCGATCTAGCCATTGGTGTGGGAATTGCTGATTAAGATACGCTGTTACCACACGGTGAAGGTTGCACATTCCCGTTATGTTGTACGAACTTTGGCGTCTTGTTTCCAGAGGAACATGTTCAAGAAACTGCGTTAAGTCTTCTCGTAAAAAGTTATCGTACATTTGACCGTTTAAATTTCCCGGAAGAATGAACTGGTCCCACGCAACACCACACCAGACATTGACACTGAATCTGCGTAGAAATTTACTACCGTGGCATTGGGATTTTCATCTGCCCAGACATCATTGTTGTGCATTTTGCTGATGCCATCTCTTAAAGGTTGCCTCATCACAGCACATTGTGAAGCGATACAGCCGGCGACTTCCATTTAACCAATTACAAAGTGCGAACGGTTGGCAAAATAAAGTAGTTCTTAATAGTGAACTTCTGCACATGAAATGGGAATAATCATACATATCATAGATTGTGAAACTTCGATAGGGTAGCTAGGCGTCTTGTACTCGAACGAGGACTGTGCTCTACGGAATTAAGAATGTTTCCCTCTTCTCGATCGTCACGATGTCTTCCGGAGTGATTACGAATACTGGGAAGAGTACCAGTTCAAATGATCAAATGTTCGTAGAGCCTATGGGACTGAACTACGGGGTCATCAGTCCCTAAACTTACAAACTACTTATGAACTAGCTAATGCTAATGACGGCACAAATATCCAAGCCCGAGGGGGGATTCGAACGTTAGACCGTAGTGGCCGTGCAGAACGTGACTGGCGCGCTGCAGACCGCTCGACAACCGCGGCCGGCAGTACCAGTACCTAGCAATATTCGATATGTTCCCCTAAATGTTTTGCCACTCGGAATCCTACGATTAGGATACCGATGGTGATATTCGGCAACAAGAGCTTCCGAATTACCAACATAGAAGTCGATAATGTTAATGTTCTCTGCAATGCAAACTTGTAAGGCATCAGAAAGTGTACTGTACACAGTCTGCCTAAGACTGATCGTGAGTCCAGTGAGCACAAGTGTAGCTCTCCATACACCGCGGCACGTTTCGGAACTATGTTGTAGCTCCTGAATTATGGATCTGATTCCATTACTGTATTTACAGTTTTTGTCCCAAATAACCTAAGGAATAACCTCCAGCACCCTGGGAAACCTCATGACTCAGACTGTATGGATAATAAGTGATCATTAGTGTAGCATTACCGCAAGACAAGGTTGACGTTGCACTGGTGCAGGTGAGCAAGCCTACTAACAGGTACGTCGGACCGTAGTCCTTGAACGCCACGTGCTGTGGCCGTCGAGGAAGAGCCGGGTAATAATCTACGAGCGGCTCTTTTCTGCAGAACCGGTCCGCTGCGTTCGGAGGACCTCTGTCAGCAATCATTATTCAATATCAGCGAACGTGGCGCCCGGAAATAATACAGTCAGGCCGCCGTAATTAAGGGAAAATGAGAATTGGCTGCTCCGGCATGCGCTAGGCCCACTCCTCCGTTTAGAATTACCGGCGAGGGAACGGCGGGATAATTTACGGCAATCTCATTCGCTGAATGGACCAGCAATTTTCATCTGATTGCAAGGGGTCGAGTCAGGTGTAAATAACACCCTCTGTCGCATGCTGCTGCTACGTGTTTATTACGGTGACATCATGTGCCAGTTTTGGAGCCGGTTCGTCAATAAATTTCCCAAGAAAATTGTGTTAGTTGTTCACTTAGCACTTCTCTCTTTAGGAGATAACTGGCAGCCGTCAGAAGTCTTCGTCCGCCAGCGGACGTGATTCTTACTTTCACAGGCTTCTCGAACAAACATTGTGATTATTAGTGCCATACTTAATACTACTAACAGATTTTTAAATAATCCAGTCCCGCGTATAAATCAGTTTCAAACGTCTGGGTATAACTGCATCGCGGGAGCACTATTATAAATATGCTTGAAAATGCCGACTGCAGACTCGAGATTTTTCAGAGTGCTGGTGCTCACTTCCTATTTAAATTAGGATCATAGGGTGAGAAGTTTTTAGTTTAGCTACGATCAGCAATCATTTGTATAGCCATTACATTATCTCTTAGAGTAGCTATGTTACAGTTGATAGGTTCTTGTAAATACTTTTGAATTGTGGATCTCTGTAGTCACATGGTTAGGCCTCGCAGAGAAATGTTCAAATGTTTGTATAGCTTATGGGATTTAACTACGGGGTCATAAGTCCCTAAACTTACAAACTATTTATGAACTAGCTAACACTAAGGACGGCACAAATATCCATGCCCGAGGGGGGATTCGAACCCCCGACCGTAGTGGCCGTGCAGACCGTGACTGAAACGCCTCAGTCCTCTCGGCCACCGCGGCCGGCCTCGCAGAGAAGCTACGTCGCCTGTTGACGAGACAGATGCACTATGCGACCAAGGTGTCCAGACAACTGGCTGAAAATGACTTACAAGTTGGCGTTGGCCCACCCTTAGCCTTGATTACAGTTTCCACTATCAGGCGTACGTTCAATGAGATGCTGGAAGTTTTGTTGGGGAATGGCAGCCCATTCTTCACGGAGTATTGCACTGAAGAGAGATATCTATGTAGATCGGTGAGACCTGGCACGAATCCGGTGTTCCAAAATATCCCGAAGGTGATCTATAGGATTCAAGTCGGGACTCTGTGCAGGGCAGTCCATTACATGAATGTTTTTGTCGTGTAAGCACTCCGGCACAGACCGTGCATTGTGCCGTGAATTTCGATCGTGTTGAAAGATGCAATCGCTATCCCCGAATTGCTCTACAACAGTGGGAAGCAAGAAGGTGTTTAAAACATCAATGTAGGCCTGTACAGTGATAGTGCCACGCAAAACAACAAAGGATGTAAGCGCCCTCCATGAAAGACACGACCCCTGTTGGCACTACACACGCTCGCAGACCGAGCGATGTTTCGCAGTGGTAACTCACTGGACTCGCATTCGGAAGGATGGTGGTTCAAATCCACCTCCGGCCATCCAGATTTAGGTTTTCCGTGATTTCCCGAAATCACTTTAGGCAAATGACAGGACGGCTCCTTTCAAAGTGCACGGCCGATTTCCTTCTCCATCCTTACCCAAAACTCAGTCTGTTAGCTCCGTCACTAATGACCAAGCTTTCAACGCTCGCAGATGACGTTCTCCGGGCATTCCCCATACCCACACCCTGCCATCGAATCGCCATATTGTGTACCGTGATTCGTCACGCCACACAAGTATTTCTACTGGCCAATCGTTTAATATTTACGCTCGTTACACCGAGCGAGGGATCGTTTGGCACTGACCTGCGTGATGTGTGGATTATGGGCAGCCGATCGACGACGAAATCTTCTCACCTCTCGCCTAACTATAATAGTACTTGTAGTGGATCCTGATATAGTTTGTAATTCCTTTGTGATGGCCTGGATAGCTGCCTGCCTATTACTCTACGATCATCTTCAACTCTCAGCGGTGTCTGTCAGTCAACAGACTAGGCCGATCTGTTCGCTTTCGTGCTGTACGTCTTCCTTTACGTTTCCACTTCAGTATCACATCAGAAACAGTGGACTTAGGGGTGTTTAGGAGTGTGGAAATCTCGCGTACAGACTTCTGACACAAGTGTCACCCAATCACCTGACCACGTTGGAAGTCCGTGAGTTCGCGGAGCGTTCCATACTGCTCTCTCACGATGTCTGATGACTACTGAGGTCGCCGATATGCAGTCACTGGCAGTAGGTGGCGGCACAATGCACCTAATATGAGAAACGCATGTTTTGGGGGAGGTTGTCCGGATACTTTTGATCACATGGTGTATCTTTGGCAGGGGTGCGTTCGGAATGAGTCTTGGCAGACACGCGAACAATGTTCTATTATGTCTTTGGTGAACAAAGAGCTCCACTAATATAAAAAATGTTTGTTGTATGTTTGTTCAAATTTTATGCGCTGCCGAGCCTTTTAGACGATTGCCATGAAAATTTGGCAACATATTGCTTCCACTGTCGTGGAGGTTTTAAGTGTAATTATATCACTGTACGACATATAGTTCAGGTGATATGATGTCATGAACACTAAGATGCGTGAAAACTGCCGCATTATGAATGATGTTTGAATGTATTACTTATTTGCTACTAAATATGTTCGCAACGTATTTCGCTAACAGGCTTCATTTATGTCAATGAATGTACTTACAAAAAGACTTCATTGTAAGCCTTCTATTTTAGGATATATGACGTCATACACACTGAGACGCTCGGGAAACTGTCTCAGCATGTTTGTTTCTATTTTACGCGCTGCCGTACCGTTCATTCGATTGCGATGAAACTTCGCACACTTGATCTTCAGATGAAAAGGGGAGTTACTATCTACATAACTGATGAAATTTCCCACACTTAACCTTCAAAACTAGGAGACTCACCGTCTACCAAAGACTTCATACGCTGCATGTCGGAGTGTACCTTGCAGTGAACTCCACTGACCACCGTCAGAATCATGTAATTTTTCCTATATGGAGGAGGCAGTGGAATGAGGAGTTCGACAGAGTCGAGGAGGTGACTGCTACAGAAAGAGGAAGGAGGAGAAGGGCAGAGAGAGGAAGGAAAAGGTCAACAGAGAGAGGAGAGATTAGGAGATGAACCGAGAGACAGGGGGTGAGAGGAGGACATGGAAAGAGAGAGAACAAAGAGAGGGTGGATGCAAACAGAAAAGGGAAGGAGAGATGGATTAACTTTCGAAACCCGGGGACGTCTGGTTTTCAGCTAATATGTTATAAAAAGAATAACTTTTTTGGAGAAAGCTCATTTGATGAATTTCTGAAGCCAACAAACTTAAATGAGATAAGAAATATTTTGAATTAAGGTAACAAGCTCAGATTTCTTTATTGTCTACTGACTAGTTTTTCGTAGGTATGGCATTTATTTATTTATTATTTTTTGACAAATTAGACGAAAATCAGTGTGGGTTTAGGCCTCTTTTAGAGGCTGTCAGGACCAGATCCTTAGCTTACGGTAGGTAAAGGAAAAGTGCTATGAGTGGAACAGGGAATTGTATCTATGTTTCATAGATCTACAAAAGGCTTATGACCGTGTTCCTAGCAGGAAGCTACTGTCAGTTCTACAAAATTATGGTATGGGAGACAAACGTTTTCAGGCAATTAAAGGGCTTTACGTAGACTGTCAGGCAGCAGTTAGAGTAGATTGCAAATTAAGCTCATGGTTCAGGGTAGTTTCAGTGGTAATACAAGGCTGTAATCTGTCTCCACTGTTGTTCATACTTTTCATGGATCATATGTTGAAAACAGTAGACTGACAGGGCGGGATTAAAATAGGTGGAAACAAAATAAGCAGTCATGCATATGCGGAAGACTTAGTTGTAATGGCAGATTCGATTGAAAGGTTGCAAACTAATATTTCAGAGGTGCAAGGATTATGATACGAAGATCAGCATCTCCAAAGCGAATGTAATGTCTGTGTTAAAGAGATTTAAACAGTTTGAGTGCCAAATAGGAGGAACAAAGAACAGGTAGACAGTTTCAAGTACCTTGTTTTCTCACAGGATGACAACATGGTGAAAAAACTAGAATCGAGATGTATCAAAGCTAATGCAGTGAGTGCCCAGCTAAGATCTACTCTCTTCGGCAAGAAGGAAGTAAGTACCAAGACTAAGTTAGCAGTGCACCCTTCTATCTTTCGTCCAACTTTGTTGTATGGGCGTGAAAGTTGGGTGGATACAGGTTACTTTATTCACAAGGTAGAGATTACAGATATGAAAGTAGCAAGAATGATTGCAGGTACTAATAGATGGGAACAATGTCAGGAGGGTCTCCATAAGGAGGAAATCAAAGAAAAACTGGGAATGAAGCAGTTAGAGCGAACAGACTGAGATGGTGGGGTCATGTTGCACGCATGGGAGAAGCAAGGTTACCTAAGAGACTCATGAGCTCGGCAGCGGAGGGTAAGAGGAGTCGGGGCAGACCAAGAAGAAAGTACTTATATTCGGTGAGGAATGACTTTGAAGTAAAAGGCATAACATCAGACGAGGCATCAATGTTAGCATTGAATAGGGGATCATGGAGGAATTTTATTAGAGCTACTATGCTCCAGACTGAACGCTGAAAGGCATAATCAGTGTCTAATGATGATGATGATGATTTTTTTAAACCAAACCAAGAATATGCAATTTATTAATTTATTTTGTCGTTGGTTGAGAATGCAATGCAGGGTAGTTAGCTTGTTTACAGCATCAGTAAGTAGTTGACATAGACCACGCATTGTACATTGTGTGTCTACTAAAATTAAATTTATAGTAGCAGCTTTATAATCAACGAGAGCAAAGGCAACTGATAGGCCATTAGTTTGTAAGGAGGCAGGAAATGTCACCGCCTTACATGCTACGTTTACGTATTAATGATCAATAATGTGCATTTATTAGAAGGTACTTACTGGTATCATTTTTATCCCGGATAATCTGAAAGCAAAAATAGGTAGGAAGAGTTGGAATATTAATGATGACTAGGTCACTGAGAAAACAGTTTGATGCTGGCAGGCAACATTTAATATTAACAATATTTGCATGCAGTTGTTTTCTTGGTCGCAAACGGGAATACAGCCATGTCAGTGAGGGAGGCCGGCAAGCACCGAGGGGAGTCGTAATGGTACCTCGAGGGCTCAACGTGTTGACCAGGCGGTGCGAGGTCACACGTTACTGACTGGCCGATGTTGCTTCGCGCCAAAACTCACGGGTGGCGCTACGATTAGGAGTTGATTTCAAGCCTCTAGAAGCTTCTTTTTCGCGAGAAAGATGTTTGGAAGGAAGTAAAGGTGGGGGAGAGAGATTTGAAGCTATAGCTGTGATTGGCTCTTGAGAAAACTATCCGGAGAGACTTGTGGCTTACTGAAAAGTACGTCGTGGATTCGGATAGCTGTGCTCGTGGTGAGAGGACGCACTTGGGCAGTTGCTGGCAAAGCTTCCAGTGACTTAACTCACAATTAGTTGCAAGTGCAGATTGCATTGCTTGAAGTATTCATAATTGTTTCTCTGTGAGCAGAGGAACAAAATTATTACTTCGGTGCACTGTATTTTTAATTTCGAAGCACTCATTTACAATCTTACAACTGAGCTTCTCTTCTGGCCAGTGAGGCAAGCAGTTTGCGTGAACTTGTTTGACTTTGATACTTGAATGACTTCAACTTGATAGTGCAGTTAAAGATAAATGTTCCTTCCACAAGTTGGCTGTGTTCTTGAGCTTCTGGTTGTATTCTCTACCGAATTGGATAGCGATTTTTAATTTCCTTTAAACAATTAACATGTCCTCAGTATCAACCATTTTTCGTAGAAGTTGTGCCATCCTTGTTAGAGGTTCATTACTTTTGCATCATAATTCGTCCCTGAATTTGTGCACCGTCCTTTTCTGTTATTAAATTACTATATTGAATACTGAATCCTCGAATTTCTTATTTATTAACTATCCCTAGTGATAACAAATTGTCTAAGATTGAAACCAAGTGTTTTTGTTTCGATAATTGCCTAATTGAAAAGAGTGATTCATATTTATTTTCGTAATGATACCATAAGTATGGTGAAACACACGCAAATTAATGATAGGGTCGTACATTCAATCTCACAGATGCGATACTAGCCGGCCGCGGTGGCCGAGGTGACTGAGGCGCTCCAGTCACGGTCAGCACGGCCACTACGGTCGGGGGTTCGAATCCCCCCCTCGGGCATGGATATTTGTGCCGTCCTAGTTCGTAAGTAGTTCATAAGTAGTTTGTAAGTTTAGGGACTCATGACCCCGTAGTTAAGTCCCATAAGCTTAACAAACATTTGAACATTTTTTTTTTGCGATACTAACATTACAAGTTTTTAATTTTGTTTCTTGTTACAAGCGGACCATTTTTAGACGTGGCACGTGGCTCATATAAAGCTAAAGCCCAGATGGTATAGTGTTTCTCGCAGTTGTATTGTTTCACTGCACAGTAAATAGGTACACTGTCCAATACCTAAAATCGGGTCGGGCACACAAGATACCGTGCCCACGGGTGCGGTTCCTGTAGGGAGATGCTTGACTCCTGTTGGTCGAGCTGATCTCTACGAGATTACGAGAGTAACTCGGGCGTCCGATCCTTGATTGTCGTGAGTGCATTCGTGTTCTCTCGATAATCTATTTTTGTCCGGGGCAAGTCCCGGAGATAAATTAAATTGGTCCCAATCCCCCCCGGCTCCGACCAAGGTTTTCGGGAGGTTTTCCTTGGTTGTAAGGCGTATGCCGGAGCTGGTAAGCCCCTCCCACATATTCCCAATTGGGATCCCCCTTTGCCCCACTATCAGCTTGTCTGATATTGGCTGAATAGAACCGCGACTCTTTATGGGCCGGATCTCAAACAGCCCGCTCCACTCCTCGGAGTGGAGAATGAAAAGAGATAAGTTTATTTTTTTATTTTTTTAATACCTAAAATTAATTACATTTACTGAATAATACGCCTATATCTTCACATTCTAAACGCAGAGAGTTCGGAAAACGAACTGTAGCTGAGCCCGAGGCAAGTAATGAGAATCGATAAATTTAACTAAAAGTGTGAATTGTAGTGAAATTAATCACAGCTAGTGGAATCATTTTGTGTACACGGTTCTTACTTTATGCATTTTTGGTGCAGAAATATTTTTTCTTGGAATTTTTTGAAGTGCGTCGCTTCTAACCTGTAAATGTGTTCGAATCGGCACAAACGAAAACAATCCAATAATCTTTGTCGGTTGTGGAGATATGGTTTCGAGCAGGGCTAAATACACCAAGCCGTTGCTGGAAAGCGAACCGAAGCTTGCGCCTAGCGAAATTGTGTGAATCGATTAATTCCTTTTGGAACAGAAGTAAACTGAACTGAAATTAATGATCAGCTAATGGCTCCGTTCGGATTTTACGTGCAAAAAACTGTCTGTGGGAGGTTTTTAGCACGGCTCTTTTAAATTTGGAACTTAATAGGAACTTTGCACGAAGATAGTTAAATGGATAAAGTGAAAACGATTTTTTTTTAAATCAAATAATTATTACACGTTAGCGCGTGCTGAGAATCGTTAGATGTGTGGCCAATGATGAATTAAAAGTTGACAGGTATTTGTCATGCATAATTTACTCGTTAACTGCATTACCCTTTTAACTGAGTTCGGTAAAATAATCGTTAAGACGCCGTTTATTTAGTTTTTCGCGGGGAAAATTTGAAGAACTTGATATTCAAGGCCCTTGTCGACTGTGGCATTTAATCAGTTACGGTAAAATAATGGAAAACAGAAAGAAAAATGCATCTTCACAGCATAACAGAATGGGAATACGTTGTGGCCAGAGTCAAAGGTGTAAAAGTGGACTTCTAGGTTTACCCGCCATGTTGAATAATATCTTGACGTATTTGCACTTTGTTACTAGATAATCCTCATATGTAGTGTCATATTACGCGACATGAGAAATGCCGTGGGGGATAATTTCATGTCTCCTGATACTTTATATATGCTCGAAAATGTCAAACAGCTTTTACTTTTCCTGGGGCATATTCGCCTTTTGTTTTGCTGTAATACGACCGTTTTAATTTTGGTTTTGGAAAAGAGTTAATGTGTAAAATAATTTTCTTCAAGCAGGTAAGCAAGAAACACTTTAGGAAAGCTTTGTAATTGTGCTGGTCCCCTTACACCGTAATTATTCCGATACATTGCGACATTTGTTGCAGCGTGAGGCAACTTCCACATATGTAAGCTTCTAGTTGCTTTAACCAGCCCTAACGGCTGCTTTCCACATGAGTTTTGTTTTGTGCTCATCTTTCGAATTATACAGGGTGAAAAATATGTAAACCGAAACACTCTGGGAGGTTGTAGGGGACATCAAAACACATTTTTTCCCCTGATGTTTTTTTTTCCTATGAGGAGTATTTAAACCGGTGGAGGGCGTATTACGCTCTCCAGTTGTAGGCAACTGCTGTCCACCAGTGTAGTAGTGCATTGTACCTGTTTACTAACGGAGTGATACACCTGGAGTGAGTACACTGATATGGTTGGTACGCACTACGTAGCGCACCACAATGGACGAGCGGGTTTACCAAAAATACTATCCTACTCGCCGTATCGCGCATCATACGACCTTTGTTGCTGTGTACCAACTCCTGGACAGGGACACCGTTGCACAGTAAGAACGCTGCAATTTGAGGAAGCTGTCTTGCAGAATGTGGAGCGGGATCCTTCATTCAGCACTCGTGCAACTGCACGTAACATGGGGACGAAACAGACGAATGTAAGAAAAGTCCTTCGAGAACAATTGTTACGTCCATTTCACATAGAGCGTGTCAACAACCTGGAACCAGTTGATTATCCGCCTAGAGCACAGTTTTCGCAGTGATACCTGGAACAGTGTGAAATGCATCCTACATTTCCATCCACTGGGTTGTTTACCGATGAAACAACGTTCTGGCGTGATAGTCTTCAACATGCACAATTCGTATATTTGGAGTAAGGATAACGAAATACCACAGTTACTAGCGCACATCTAGTGCGGTTCTTCGTTAATGTGTGGGTCGGTGATGTTGGGGACTGTTAAATTGGGCCGAATCTGTTACCTAGGACATTAAATGGCAGGCACTATTACAATTTTCTCGCCAGAGCATTGCCAGAATTGCTGGAAGACATCTCGCTCCAAGACAACGCATGTGGTTCCAACATGACGGGGCGTCGGCACATTTCATTCATCGTGTGCTGGACCGACGGTTCCCAGAAACGTGGATTGGCAGAGGTGGTCCCGTACCATGGCCTGCTCCATCCCCAGATATGTCCCCTTTGGAATTTATGTGTGTGTGGAGAGAGGCGCAACCTTCTTTACTCAACTCCTGTTGTATCGGAAGAGGACCTGATTGCCCCGATAGTAGCAGCAGAAACAATTCAGGATACTCCTGGGGGTTCTACCCGTGTCAGACAGAACATGACCGACTGTGTAACCTTTGTTTACGTGTCAATGAAGGCATTTTTGAAATTCTACTGTAGCTGAAATTGGGTTTTGTTAATGTGTTGTCTCTTGGTAATAAAAACTTTGAAAAATGTTTGTTGGTTTAATTAATTTGCCGCCAGAGAAATCTTCTTCTACCGGTTTAAATAATCCTCATAGGAAAAAAAAAAATGACTTTAGTGAAAAATATTTGTTTTGATGTTCCCTACAAGCTCCCTGAGTTTGTCGGTTTACTTTTCACCTGGCCTGCTTGATTAGTTAATGTTAATAATGCGGCTTTAATTTTCGTTTCCGCTTATTATTTGTTGTACTACGGATCGTTATCAGAAGGGTCAGAAATCCCATTTTGGCCGTACAGGAGTAGATTTAGAATTTTGGTCAGTTGTTAGTATTCTGGTCACTGTAAGCGGGCGTAAAACTGGCCTAGAGAGTAACTCTGTGGCGCCGGCTCGCCTTATCGTACTGCCATGATCAAAACAAAGCACGCTGTCATGGTCCATCTCCTGAACAGACTACCTGCATGAGCCCAGTGGAATACTTCGAGGATGCGTTACGTCACTTCCCTCCAGACCACAGCGTCCTCTGCCTCCTGTGGTGTGACCTTCAGGAACAATGGGCTGACAGATATTCAGGCACCTCGCTGAAATAATACCCACTTCAAACCGTCATCTACATCTACATCCATACTCCACAATTCACCGTAAGGTGCGTGTCGGAGGGTTCACTGTACCACTACTAGGCATTTTCTTTCCTATTCCACTCCCAAATAGAACGAGGAAAAAAAGAATACCTATATGCCTCCGTACGAGCCCTAGATTATCTTATCTTGTCTTTGTGATCTTTACGCGAAATGTAAGTAGGCGGCAGCAAGACCGTACTACACTCAGATTCAAATTCCGGCCCTCTAAATTTACTCAACAGAAATTCACGAAAAGAACGTCGTCTTTCCTCCAGCGATCCCCAATTGAGTTGCCGGAGCATTTCCGTAACACTCGCGCATTGGTCGAACCTACCAGTAACAAACCTAGCTGCTTGCTTCTGACGTGCTTCTATGTCTTCCTTTAAACTGATCTGCTGCGGGTCCCAAACACTTGAGCAATACTCAAGACGTGGTCGTAAAAAGCGTTTTATACGCGGTTTCCTTTACAGGTGAAGCACATCTTCCCAAAATTCTCCCAATAAACCGAAGTCGGCTGTCCGCCTTCCTCACAAGTGTCCTTACATGTTCGTTCCATTTCATATCGCTCTTCAATGTTACGCCTAGATATTGGAACGACGCGACAGCATCAAGAAGCTCACTACTAATGCTGTATTCGAACATTATAGGATTGTTTTTCCTACTCATGCGCATCACATTACAGTTTTCTACATTGAGAGCTAGCTGCCATTCTTCGCACCAAGTAGAAATTTTGTCTAAGTCATCCTGTATGCTATTACAGTCAGTTAAAGACGACACCATCCCATACACCACAGCATCATCAGCAAACAGCCGCAAATTACTACTTACTTTGTCCATCATATCATTTATGTAGATAGAAAATAATAACGGTCCTATCACACTTCCCTGGGGCACGCCTGACGATACACTCGTCTCTATGAACACTCGCCATCGAGAACGACGTACTGCGTTCTATTACTTAGGAAGTCTTCCAGCCAGTCACAAATCTGTGAACCTATTCCATAAGCTCGTATCTTCGTTAGCAGTCTGCAGTGAGGCACCGCGTCGAACGCCTTTTTGAAGTCGAGAAAAACACAATCCGCCTGTTGCCCTTCATCCATGGCTCGCAAGATGTCATGTGAGAAAAGGGCAAGCTGAGTTTCACACGAACGATGTTTCATAAACCTTTGCTGATTCATAGAAAGAAGCTTTTCCGTTTCTAGGAAATTTACTGTATTCGAACTGAGAATATGCTCTAAAATTCTACATGAAACTGAAGTCAACGATATTGGCCTGTAATTGTTTGGGTCAGTTCTCTTTCCTTTCTTATACACGGGAGTCATCTGTGCTTTTTTCCAATCACTAGTAACTTTGCGCTGAATTAAAGATTCGCGATAAATGCAAGCTACGTAGGGGGCCAATTTATGAAATTTGGTCACCATCGACGCTATGACAATATCATGATCACTAATTCCTGTCTCTACACAGTCATCTTTACTAAGGTCAGGCCTGTTCGTGGCTATAAGGTCTAAAACATTTCCATTGCGCGAGGGTTGCCGGTTTAACTGCTCAAGACAGTTTTCGGAGAATGTGTCCAAAAGTAGCTCGCAAGACTGCTTGTCAGTACCGCCTGAAATGTAACTAGCGAGGTCCCAATCTATACTCTTAAGGTTTAAGTCTCCCCCGACTAATATTACATGGCTCGGATACCTATGCACTACCTGGTGTAGACTTTCTTTGAATGATATTCATAGAATATATGACATCAACTGCGATTGGGCAAAGCTGAAAATGTGTACCCAGCCGGGATTCGAACCCGGATCTCCTGCTATCTAGGCAGTTGCGCTGACCCCTACACCACTGGGGACACAGTGATCACCGCACCTGCAAGGACTACCTAGGCACGCCTCCCGTCAGATACAAATTCCCAGCTTCGCCCTGCCCACAGTACTCAAACTCGTAGTTATGAACTAATTCCCGTAAGAGAAAGGGCTTCAAACTTGCCCACCCCTCCCCACCAACGTATGAATGAGTCTAAAACTGCTACAGCAGCACTGGGAAGGCTGGTAAAAACACCCAACTATTAACTTTACTTCTTTTAGACCTGTTATACGTGCCCAGATAACTTCACTGTTACTTTCAACTTCGATCTCGGTAGAAACAATATATTTATCCATAGCGATGAACACTCCTCCTCCAGTTGTATCCGATCTATCTTTCCGATATACATTCCACGCTTCGCTAAATATTTCTGAACTTGCCACATCATGATTTAGCCAGCTTTCGGTGCCTAAAACTATCTGAGCGCAATAACTTCCATGCAGTGCGGCAAATTCAGGAACTTTGTTTCTAATACTCTGTAATTTCGCGGCTAATATTTCGATGTTCGAATTTTTGTTCCGAACGTGGCCTGAATTCGCTGTTTGAATGCTGACAGGCGAGTGCTGATCAGAGTTAGCGCGTAGCCATGAACGTGACGGCTAAATGAACCCTGTAATAGGTGACCGAATACCTTTTAGTAAATTGTGGACATATGTGACGCAGTGTCACTTTATTCTACTCGTCTTGCATCGTTATTGGAGTTTTAACCGGCAAATCTTCCTGCGAAGCACGAAGCGCCTGGAGCATCTGCCACTGATGATTGATGAGGGTTCTGTCAAAGCTCTCGCGCCCTATCAAAGAGGTCGCTTTTCGCAGAATATACTTTATCGACTTTATCAATCACGACTGCTAAAGTTTACTGGTGGAATATACAAACTGTAGGTAGAGGGTTTTGTGAATTCTTTCTTGAATAACGTATATTTCCTCAGCGGTTACTAGATAAGGTTACTGTTGTAGAGTTAGTCCTCTTTAGGCTGTCGTGGAATACATCCTTGCCGTACCCCTTTAAAATCCGAGAACTAGGTATTTTATTTGCAGTGCTTTGTTCCAAATACTGTAATGGAACCACATTGGTTGTGTTCCGCATTGTTGCGCGGAATACGCAGAATCATAACTGTGGTTTGTATTGACTGTCTGTTCCGTCAGTTGTTGATAGAATATTTGATACATTATGAATGAAATGGACAGGGATATACTAGTTTAAAATCTTTGAACGCACTTACTTCCACAGACACATGTTTATATATGTGGATGGATGGTTTGATTTTGAATGGGACTATACGACAAAGGTCATCAGTCCCTTCTTCCAATCGTATATCTGTATATCTGAATGTTGTAAAATATTACACCATTGTTTTATGTGTTTATTCATAACTGTTGTTTATTGTTCCGTACAATCACCTATCCACTAAAAACAACTCCTCAGAAGTAATGCACTGTAAAGTTAAACCTTGGAATAATGAAACAAATAACTAAGAAACAACAATCAAGAATCTACATGACTAATCTCCTATCACGCAACCCGATAGCATTTTCAGTTCGACTGTCTAATCCCTTACATGATCTGAGCTGTTACGAACAACAAAACCGTGACTTCCAAAATTTCGCGTAATAATTCACAATTTAAAACGGTGTTTTCATCTACCAATTAAAACCTCCAATCTTCTGTGAAAAGTTTTACCGCAATAAGAGAATTACTGTATCACATACACAAATTTTGTGACTCCCTTACTGTTTTCGACGAAATAGAAGCAAGAAAAAAGATTACGGTTTCACGTCCCGTCGACAACGTGGGCATTATAGAGAGAGAAACGCTCGGATTGTTTTGTTACGAATTGGGAAGGAAATCGGCCGTGTCCTTTCAAAGGAACCACCCGGAAATTGCCTGGACTGATTTACGGAAATTACGGAAAACTTATATGTCGTTTGATCGGAGGAGGATTTGAACCGCAGTCCTCGCCAATATGACATTAGACTTTCTCATGCTCAGCGGTGAGGAAATGATTGCTCAGCTGTCATATCAGTGTATTTCGTAGCACGTCGAACGACTGTAAAGTTCAAAGTGCATCTTAGATGGCCAGCGATACCACAATGTGACAGACAGACTGACAAAAGAATCACTCCTTTTATAATAAATCTAATATGCGTTCTTACTTATTGCTTTTAGACACTCTAGTTTTGAATCTGGACTCATTGTTGGCATCCTTACAATATATATTTATTGGAAATTCGGATTACTTCTATACTGTTTTATGGATCACGAATGAAAAACTAAAATTATGTAAGGAAGAAAAACGTACATGGCACAGTATTCATTTATCCAATTGCAACTGATGCTAATGACTTCAAGTCAGGAAAACGAAAGAGCCTGCTGGGGAATATATTATGCGGTCTAACGCTAAACGTTCGGAACTGACAAAATGAATATATTTCCGAGTCCGCCACTTGCAAAAGTATATCTAATAGTTCTTCATTGCACTAAGATGATCCCTTCAGTATCGTGATATTTAAGGAACTTCTTTGATTAAAAGAAAATTGCAGACATCACCGATGTTTTATTTTAGTTGGATGTAATAAGCTGTGATTGGTGTGTGTATAGAATTGCGACGAACAGATAACATACCAGAACAATAATTTAACTGATGAATGAGGTCTAAATAATTCGTACAGGCCATCGTTTAACTTTAAGGAAAAAACATTAATATGAGAAGTGACGGTGTCTGATTCCATAGAGTTAACATTACCATCCCGAAAGTTAGTTACTTGCTCAGCTAAGATAAAATTTATTACTTCAACGGTCTTAACCGAAATACTCTCAATTGTATTATGTAGTTTTTTTTACATCCAATTTTAAGAGATTGAACTTCTGATGTGTGAGTGTACTGTGTGTGTAGTTAGGACACACGACCTAAGTACTCGAGATATGTCAGTTTGCTGATAAGGAATACACGGACACAGTAACTGAGCAAGTGTTTCACAAAACACACGGCCATTGTACATTCCTACATGCAAATATAGATTGAGTACACGTTACTACAAAGTCTGGTTCTTGAAGCAACGTCACTGGCGGCATCTAAATACCCGGTACATATTCGTCCAGTATTACGGAGAGAGACTGGTTAGCGGCACGCAACAAATTTTACACTGAATCTCAAACCATTTGCAAAACTTTCTTGCTGACACCTTGCACAAAAAGAGCAGTTTAGGCGGAATGTCGTCTATTCCAAAGGCCCTGTTTCAGCTCAAGTGTTTCAGTGCTCTGTCAGCTTATTTTCATACCACACATTGCTGGCGCACAAATCGCCAAACTGTTGGCAACTTAAAATCACAGCACTCTTCTCTATCTGAGAAAAGCACTCCGACACGAATGTGTGAACTACGAGGTGAACGTTGTCGTCAGCGGTGAAAACAGGATTTTTTTCTGTAAAGGAATAAAGTTATTTCCTGGCGTCGCTATTTTGCATATTATTTTGGATAAATAACTTTTTGGTCATTTGCTACTACTACCAGAGACTTCAGTTAAGTTCCTAATGTTTCACTATATCATTTTAAATAGCTACGACTTCCTTATTTTATGAAAATGCAGGGTTCAGGTGAGAACTAAGAATATACATGGCAATAAATTCCAATTACATTTAAACAACTTTGAGACTTGTTATTCTATAAGTACAATCGGTCGAATTTCGACCACAGGCAACACTAGTTGAAATAATTCTACGGGATCTGAATCGATCGTAATTTTGTGAACCTATAACCGTGTGAAACACTGCCGTTGCTGGTACTCTCTTCATAGCTGCGCAGGTCTCTCTCATACACAACATACCAAAGATCCTAATCCTTTTCCCAGTGTTAAGAGTTTTGAATCCACTACAATCATTTGTAGTAACAACACACAAGTCCGTCTCTAATGACAACGATGTTGACGGGACGTTAAATCCAGACTTTTCTTCCCTGTTTGAATAGATAAGACTGAAGGTTAGAGGGCACTGTGCACTGGGTAGAAAGGGGTTTAGGAAATGTACATAGAGAGACGTAGGAGCTGGACAGAAATGGACGTAAGAGGGTGGAGGAGAAGGTGGACAAAGAAAGGGTGAGGAGGGGATGAAGAGGTGGCAGAGAGGAGGTGTAGGAGTTTGAGTGTAAGACGTGTATTCAGGTAATTTGCTCTTCTGGAGGAAGTCCAACATCCAAAGCACTACAGCCTCTTCAACGTTTAAATATATACCACAGTTTCATTGTGACTAAAATAATAATAATAATAATAAAATAAAAAACCCTCGTGGGTATGGTTTTGGGCGTGATGAAAGATAGGCATTCAGATTTACAAAGTACTTTAGCTGGGCTTTGAGATGTGGAACGTCTGTCGATGAGGTCTTTGCTTCCCCACCGCCTGCGAGTGTTAACGCTGGCGCGTGTGGCGTCGGGAGCGAAGTTAAGTTTAAGCCACGAGTGCGAAAACTTGTACTCTGTCAAGACACCATGGCGAGTGGCAAAATTTTTGCTTGAGTTGATACGTGATAAGCATTTCAGCATGGTGTCAACGACGAGGATTTATTATTTTCTACAATTTTTGAAATGTTATAAATACGGAAACAATTGTTCGAATACTAATTATTTTGATAATTGGCTGCGTTTAGTTTTGCCCATCTCAGACAGACAGCAAGGCATGTTTTAGTAATGATTTTTCGCAATTTTTGCAAGTGCCATGAATAAGAAAGATTCACACCATTTCATAAATATTTTTGTTTCGAGATCAGATGCAGTTGTAATATGATGATTCCAACATAAGTTATCATTTTTTTAAATTCATCAATTTCAAGAGGCAATTTCATTGTGATGACTTTATTTGTTTCTTTTGTCAAGTGAAGTTTTGGTTGAAAATATATACATTGATCTATATTAGCCGTACGGATTGGTCGCGTGGTCTAAGACGTCATGCCGGCCGCGGTTGCCGAGAGGACTGAGGCGATTCAGTCACGGACTGCACGGCCACTACGGTCGGGAGTTCGAATCCCCCCTCGGGCATGGATATTTGTGCCGTCCTTAGTATTAGTTAGTTCATACGTAGTTTGTAAGTTTAGGGACTGATGACCCCGTAGTAATATGCCATTAAAAATAAATAAATAAAAATAAATAAATAAAAGCGTCATGCCACGGACTGGGCGGCCGTTGCCGTCGGAGGTTCGAGTCCTTCCCTCGAGCATGAGTGTGTGTTGTTCTGGGTGATAGTTCTAGAAGCTTGTAAGTCTAGGGACTGATGATCATTAGCAGTTTGGTCCAACAGTTCTACAAACAACAACGTCTACATTAATCCAACAATGTCTGGGCTCAATAGTTTTATATAGGTCAGACCCTCCAAGTTATATTTTTCTGTTGTTGTGGTCTTCAGTCCGCACACTGGTTTGATGCAGCTCTCCAGGCAACCCTGTCCTGTGCAAGTCTCTTCATCTGAGAATACGTTCGGCAACCTACATTTTTTGAATCTGCTTACTATATTCGTCCCTCGGTCTCCCTCTACGATTTTTACCATTTTACCCCACACGCTTCCTTCCAATGCTAAGTTGACAATTCCTTGATGTCTCAGAATGTGTCCAACCAATCTGTCTCTTCTCTTAGTCAGGATTTGCCAGAGACTCCTTTTCTCCCCAATTCGGTTAAGCACCTCCTCATTAGTTACGTGGTCTACCCATCTAATTTTCATCATTCGTCTGTATCACCACATTTCAAAAGCTTATATCTAATCTATCTATCTTTTTGTATATTACTTTAATATGTTTCATGACATGGATTTTTCGTTATATAGTTTCGCATTACACACCTGCGAGATCGTAGGTGGAATTTTTCTTGCTGCTTTGGCGTATGTCAGAGAGCAGAGTCAGTGCATTGTTTCCGTTATGAATATGTAGGGCAGAGCAGTATTTTCTAATCACAGGTTGGTTCAATTAAATTCTTGTTCTTTATCTATTTTAAATCGGTTATTATCATGCTTTATTGTTGAATTCCGCTTCTCTGCTATTTAAATGGGATTTGATAAACATTCAGATCTTTGATTTTGTAATGCCATGACAGGAGGTTATTAAAACAAATTAAGAATTATTCTCTTATTGTGAGTCAAAATTAGCAACAGTTACACGACACACACGCAAATAAAACACTACACAGAAATCAGATATGTAGACAGTGCAAAGACAAACAGCACTTTCATTTCACATTTCTTGATTTTATTCGTTTCTTATATTAAGAGAACTTCCATAGTCAAAGTGACGTTTCTCGTAGGTTCAAGTGGGTTTTCGACTATAAAAACATGTGTCTCAAACGGCCGTATCTTTTGATTTCTTTGACTTACAAGGTTTTTTTTTTTTCTTTTTTTTTTTTAATTAATTTTTTTTTTTTTAATTTTTTTTTTTTACACCTCCAGGAGATGGTAGACAATGATATGTGACATACATTTGAACTCTATACCTCTAAACGTTCCTTAGGAAAATGGTTTTTAACAGACAGGCAGACGCACAACAGTTGACCCTCTGAGGGTTCCGTTTGCATCGATTTCAATCCAAAATCCAAAAGGAAGCGCCTAGCTGTTCAACGCGCGCCGCTCGCCGTCGGAGATGCGACTCCTCCTTCGGGCATCGGTGTATTTGCTGCCCTTAGCATAAGTTATTTTGAGTGGTTTGTAAGCCCAGGGACTGATGACCAGAGTAGTTAAGTCCCATAGATTTATAAACATCTGAACCTTTGCAGAAGAGTAGGTAGCTTACCTAAAGGCTCTTTGCCCCCACATCATTCTTAAATGGTACGGGAATGGGGAAAATACAATCGGATTGTGTGAAATTTAAACAAAATCTTTTATGGGTAACTAGTTGACCCACACGAATAATTCGCACTCTATCCTGTTCAATCAAAAGAATGTCCAAATGTTTGTATAACTTATGGGTCTTAACTACGGGGTTATCAGTCCCTAAACTTACACATAAAAACAGATATAGCACTACGCACAGCCAATCTATGAAATTTAAAGTCTATGTCGCTCCTTTCTCCGTTAAAATTAATTAAATTACAAGTTAAATAAATCACAAGCCATAATAATAAACGGTACTTACCTGTGATGATGAACGTTGAGGTAATTCAGTCCATTCGCGCAGCACACAACGCTTGCTTGAACAAAAAAAAAAAAAAATTCCAACAGCTGTTGTGCATCGACGTGTGAGACAGAAATCTCGTGATAAACTACGTTTGCTTAAAGAATCTAAAAAGCAGCAAGAGCTGTCTTACCTATTAGCTAAATTATTTTTATTTTTCGTCGTTTCATCGAACTGTATAACCGAAATCATGTTATGAACTATGCTTGCAACAAATAAGGTCCTTGGCTTGCATAAACAATGTAAACAACTACAAGAGCAGTCGTTCATGTTAGTTAAACAGATTGTCAATATATGACACCGTCTACATTGCTTTTATATCGGCTGCGCAAACTAAGTTGATACTCCGCGCTGGCTGATGGGAACAACCGTAAATACATGCCCCATTTACGATCGTTCGCCGGGTATCAACTTAGATAGTACGAACAGTAATTTTTTTTTCAAAATAAACATTAACTTTCAACTATCTGTATATTTTTCGTCATTAGTGGAGAACGAAACCTTACAAATGATACCTCAATAAATAATTTTGGATAAATAATACGGGAGAAACACCGATGAGAAATAATATATATGATGTTTCTGACTACGCAGATTTATGCGTTATAGTGGCTCCGATAACGGTGATTTACTTTGTACTTGTACCTCATCAATATCCGGTTACTCCATTATAAAGCTCCAAAAGGGATGAGATGGTCATAACGGGACTGCCAGCCAACATCCTCCAGCAGAGCGCGAACTTTGCTGCTAAAGTTAGCTCGCCCTTGTTTGTAGCGAAGAAACTTTTCCTCTTCTACGTAAATATCCGTTGCTTTGATGGTATTCGTTTTAGTGTTATTCAACAGGACCTTCTAAAACTTCATCCATTTATCTCTCTCCGTTTTATCACTATCGTCTTACAACTACATCATCAGAATCAGCCATTTTCATCCAGTACTGGCTAAAGGCTTCTTCCAGACCTTTCCATGTATTACGGTCTTCACTTTATGGGTTCAAGTAAATCTTGCCTGTTTACAACACCATCTGCGCATCTTCCACTACATCGTCTGCTGAGCCGTGATTTATGACTAGAGAGTTTCACAGATTTTCCTTATTCTTTCTTTACTCTATCTGGTTATAGGCCTTGCCCGTCTTCAATTCAGTAAAGGAACTCACTATTCAAGCCACTTGCTCATTTCCTATCACCCTTCTTGTTTAAAAGCAGTTCTGTAACCTATGGGACAGCATTCTGATTTTCTAAGCTATGTCCGTTTATCTTGAATTTTTCTCTAATGTCACATATTTCCTTACAGAGATGATTAAAATTATATTCATGGATGTTAAGCGATGAAATTATATCAAAACCAAGAGCCATTATCTCGAAACTAAGTCCATATTATATTTCGTGATGTCAGAACATTCTCCCCTTATCTAACGCTTTATTTAGACTCCTCAGTGAGAAACTGATTGTCAGTAGAAAGTAGGATATATACACATTGAAAAACTGACTTTTTGCTCTGAATGATATAGAAATAATAGTTTAAAAATTGATAAGCTTCACTATCCACACTAATATGAAGAAAATCAGCATTAAGAATTGCTGACGAAAATTTTAACATTGAAATTAAATGGGATGACAATTCGACGCCCGCAGGTACTATTAACATCGCTATATCACTGTCACAACACTGGAAAATCTTAGCGAAATGCTGGATGATCTACTGAGTATCTAATGGGGTAGGAAATGACAATTGAGCCTCAACATAAATAAATGTGAAGTGCTGAGTTTACATAGAAAGAAAGATCCTTTATTATATAACTACGCAAAAGCAGGACAAATACTGAAAGCCGTTACTTCCATAAAATACGAGGGCTGAGTCTTATAAAGCGGCAACACTGCAATGGAATCTACTATTGTCGCTGATAGCACACGTTGTTCTCATGCCCACCTTACCTCCGAGCAAATGGACTCGCCCGTCCCATGTCACCGGCGTGCGCACAATCGAGGGAAACACAGTCACTTGTGAGCAAGCGGCATAACGTAACGGTGTCACTGTTTTCGAAACAGGAACAACAGAGTTGCATCAAGACTGAATGTGCCAGAGGTCGTACAGCACGACAGTGTCTTCAAGGGGGGTACAGAACAGTGGCACGTTGGATAAAAGCCTTCAACTAAGGTCGGCAAACTGTGGCAGATATTCGTCGGGCAGGTCGTCCTAATTGTCTGAAGAAGTAGTGCATACTGTTGCCGCGTTAGTGGACAGTTATCGGCGCCAGACGATTCGTGAGCTCTCTCACGAAACCGGATTAGCGCATAAGACTGTGATTCGCATCCGGAAGGAACGCCTGGGCATGCGAAAAACTGGATCACGATTGATTTCGCATGAATTGACGGAAATGTAGAAACAGATTTGATCCCGAAGATGAAGGAATCACTTCGTGGCATTCGCTTCAGAGCAGTTACAGAGATTCGATAGATAGTAGACCGCTCCATTCGCACCAGCAACAGAACAGGCTCTGCTAACGGTATACACACTATCTCTTGCACATCACTGTCGACTGGTTCTACACAACGCTGGTAACTACCTTTAAGGACAGTAACAGGTGCAAACATGTAACGCTTCTGTATCGGTTGGAAATAAATAGTTGCCACTACTTAAGTTCCAATCTTCGTATCTTGGAATAGACGTAATGGGAGATTTGTAATGGAACGATCCTATAAAATCGGTCGTCGGTAGGACAAATGCGTGATTGATATTCAGGGGAAGAATCACAGTAAGTGTAGTCTGTCAACAAAGGAAGAAGGTTACAAAAATCTCGGCGAGCCAGCGCTTCAGTTTAGGAGTGTGGGATACGTCGCCGCGGAGGAGTAGCCGAGCGGTCTAAGGCGCCTCGCTGCGGAGCGCGCGGTTGCTCACCGTCGGAGTTTCGAGTCCTCCCTGGGCATGGGTGTGTGTGTTTGTCCTTAGGTTAGTTTACCTTAGTTTAAGTAGTTTGTAAGCTACGGACTGATGACCACGCAGTTTGGTCCGATAGATTTACAAACATTTGAACATTTTGATACGTACTAGGTAGTGGGTTAGGAGAAGACATAGAGAAGATCCAACAAAGAGTGGGACGATTTATTATGGACTGTTTTAGTAATCGCGGAAGTGTCAGGGAGATGATTAGGAGCCGCGGTGGAGTAGCCGAGCGGTCTAAGGCGCCTCGCTGCGGTGCGCGCGGTTGCTCGTCGTCGGAGGTTCGAGTCCTCCCTGGGGCATGGGTGTGTGTGTGTGTGTGTGTGTGTGTGTGTGTGTGTGTTGTCCTTAGGTTAGTTTACCTAGGTTTAAGTAGTTTGTAAGCTACGGACTGATGGCCACGCAGTTTGGTCCGATAGATTTACAAACATTTGAACATTTTTTGAAGATTAGGAAACTCCAGTGGAAGACTCTGCAAAAGAGACGATATGTATCGCGATACGGGCTTCTGTCAATGTTTCAAGAGCATATTTTTCATGAAGAGTCAACCAATACATCGCTTCCTTTTACGTACCTCTTGCGAAGCTACCACAAGGATAAAACTAGAGAGATAGGGTCCACACGGAGGTATACCGGCAATAATTATTGCCGCGAACCATACGCGACTGGCATAGGAGCAATCGACAGTTGTACGCAAAGTACGCTCCGCCACATTCCTCCAGGTGCCTCCGGAATTTGACTGTAGATACGAGGCGCGTCCAGAGGTTCCTTTTCAGTTTATATCCGCTGCAGCGCCGTGATTGCAGTTCCGCACATGCGCTGTAGACGATGTGTATCAAGAAGAAGAACGTGCGCCATTTGGAGATCGCTGTCAGTTACGTACGCTTTGTTGTGCTTGTTTGAAATGTCGGCGTTGATTGAAAATCTCGCCGCCTGTGAAATCAGGTCGGTGATTCGGTTTCTGAATGCGAGGAAAGTGAAACCAGGTGAAATTTATTAGTGCTCTCGCTATGGACTTCCCCAAATTTCACGATCACTGATGCATGGAATTGTTACCAAACAACTGAAATTCCGTAAACTTTGCTCACTTTGGGTACCAAAGATTCTCACTGAGCAACACAAAACACAACGGATGGGTAGAGCACTACGTGTGGATGAAAACTGCTGTGCTGGGGTAGGCCGTGAAGGTGTGGCGACCACTGTGTGCAAGTGGTGTAGCAGACAGTAAGCAGGAGGACCGGGTTCAAATCCCGATCCTTCACTAAATTTAACCTTCCTCCTCGTTTGATTTCGCCGGCCGCGGTGGCCGAGGGGACTGCGGCGCGTCAGTCACGGTCTGCACGCCCACTACGGTCGGGGGTTCGAATCCTCCCTCGAGCCAGGACCGGTCCCAGGGATTTCGCCGCCCCGGGTAAAAATTTCAAGCGCTCCCCCCCAACACACACAATTTTTCGACTTTTTCAGCTTTATTCAAATATGACGTCTTATTTTCACATATTACACTCATGCGTCTCATTTTACTGAATATGTCTTTAAGATCAAAGCAGCGTCAATGTCATAGAATACAATAAATGTCAAGGGGCCTGTAAGATATCAATATAAGATTTTTCATGCCATAGTAAAAAGTAGCATTCTGTTCCTTTGTGTTTATGCTTATATCGTACTTATTTTCTTATATTAATGTTAATTAAACGGAACAGTGTCTTAGTCGAACGCAAGAATACACCTCGCCCTGCTACCGCTTCTCACAATTCACAGTGACGTCACGTGGAAGCATCCGAACGCTGCCGAACACATTGGCTCAACTTCTACGTAGTAACCTTGCACGTTTATTTTGCTTATAGGGTGGCGCATACCACTGTTGTCTGTATTAATGTCTATCAATCTGTAACAATTTGTATTTCCAACTTATTTTCACATTTCCACATTTAAGCAAGACACTTTCACTTTTCATTCTCTTGTTTTAATTAACCTATCGGAACTACATAAAAATTTAGGAATTTGTCGCCCCCAAAAATCTGCCGCCCAGGTCGACGGCACGGTTCACCCCTCCCTAGAGTCGGCCCTGCCTCGAGCATGGATATTTGTGCCGTCCTTAGTGTTAGCTAGTTCGTAAATAGTTTGTAAGTTTAGGGACTAACGACCCCGTAGTTAAATCCCATAAGCTATACAAACGTTAACACATTAACCTCGTTTGATTTCAATGATCACTCGCAGCCAATGTCACAAGTTCCTTTGTGACTTGTTGACAGATTAAAACTGCGTTCCGGAAACGGGACCTTTCCCTTCAGATGCAAGCGCTCTACCGACTGAGCTACTAAAGTACGACTCGGAATTACATTTCTGCCTTTGCGAGGGGAGGATGCGATACCGAGTTCTCGTCCGGCACACACTTAAAATGTTTATAAACGTATTCAACCAAAGTGCTATGTTCATCACTCCCTAGACTTACGCAAACTAACTTACAATAAGGACAACGCACACACTCATGCCCGTGGGAGGACTCGAAACTCCGGCGGAAACGGCCACACAGTCCTTAGCATGACGCCTTAGACCATTCGGCCATTCCGCGCGGCTTTAATGTCTATTACTTTCTGAATAGCCTTCGTTTATTTCTACTATCGCAGTATATTCAGGCATCTTTATCTCTGGGGCAGGATGGATATCTCGAAGTGGCTTTAATACTGTTTAAAAATGATCAAATGTTTGTATAACTTATGGGACTTAACTACGGGGTCATCAGTCCCTAAGCTTACAAACTACTTACGAACTAGCTATGACTAAGGACGGCACAAATATCCATGCCCGAGGGGGGATTCGAACCCCCGACCGTAGTGGCCGTGCAGACCGTGACTGGAGCGCCTCAGTCCCATCGGCCACCGCGGCTGGCAATACTGTTTATTCCGAGTCCTTGCCAGAATAGGTCTGTTACCAAAATCATTTAATGGGTTTGTTTATATATAACAATCCTGTTATCTGTCACGATATTTTAGTTAGAACGACGCGTTTCGAGAAATAATTCTCATTTTCTAGTGCGTTTATTGTTATTTATAAACAAACCGATCGATTTCATAGTGGCAGGCTTTCAAAATCCATTTTCAATTTTCAAATCAAAATCATTTCATGCACCTCTGTTCATTTCTTTTAAGTGAAGAAATAACAGTATGTAGTTTATACAGGGTGTTACACAAAGGTACGGCCAAACTTTCAGGAAACATTCCTCACACACAAAGAAAGAAAATATGTTATGTGGACATGTGTCCGGAAACGCTTAATTTCCATGTTAGAGCTCATTTTAGTATTTCGCTTTAAATGTAAATTGAAATAGTTCGTGCAGAAAATTGTCAAAATACCCAATTGTTTCGTTAGTATGTACTGTACTTCCTCGATCCACCGCCAGTTGGCCCAATTAAAGGAAGGTAATGTTGACTTCAGTGCTTGTGTTGACATTCGACTCATTGCACTACAGTACTAGCATCAAGCACAGCAGTACATAGCATCAATTGGTTAGTGTTCATCACCTACGCTCACTGCAGCACGTTATCATGATTTCATACGGGATTCTCTACCTGTGCTGCTAGAACATGTGCCTTTACATGTACGACACAACAAGTGGTTCATGCTTCTCAACAACAGATTCGGTGACCGATGGATTGGTAGAGGCGGACCAATTCCATGGCCTCCACGCTCTCCTGACCTCAACCCTCTTGACTTTCATTTATGGGGGCATTTGAAAGCTCTTTTCTACGCTACCCCGGTACCAAATTTAGAGACTCTTCGTGCTCGTATTGTGGACGGCTGTGATACAATATGCCATTCTCCAGGGCTGTATCAGCCCATCAGGATTCCATGCGACGAAGGGCGGATGCATGTATCCTCGCTAACGGAGGACATTTTGAACATTTCCTGTAACAAATTGTTTGAAGTCGCGCTGGTACGTTCTGTTGCTGTGTGTGTTCATTCCATGATTAATGTGATTTGAAGAGAGGTAATAAAATGAGCTGTAACATGGAAATTAAGCGTTTCCGGACACATGTCCTCAGGGAGGACTCGAACCTCCACGGCGAGCAACCGCGCATTCCGCAGCGAGACGCTTTAGACCGCTCGGCTACTCTACCGCGGCCAGCAGGAAGACTGAACGTCTTATTTTTGGGTGTTACACAACACTCCGACCAGAGAAAGGGGGACAGAGTTTCATATTATACTACTGTGTGTGTATTACACTGTCTTGCACTGTTGCAGACGTATGTTTTTAATTGGCGGCCCTAAGCTCGTAATCCGCGACAATTAGCACGCCAGTTATTACAATTGTTCCGAAGTAGCTTGACCTCAGAGCAGCGGCGGCACAGAAACGAGAAAATTATATTGTTTCAAGAAAGGTTAAATTATCTAGAGTTAGTGATGTGACAGTTCAGAGAGTTCTATTTACACACTTTCAAGTTAACGCAGTTGCACAACGCAAAAAAGAGGACATTTCCCCATTTTCTTAAAAACCCGGCCGGACCATTTTAGGGTCCAAAAAAGAGGACGTGTGCGGGTAAAAGAGGACGTCTGGTAACCCTAGGACATTATAAGTTCTAATTCAAAAGTGTTTAAATGTCAGTAAATATATCGGACCAAACTGCGTGGTCATCAGTCCGTAGCTTACAAACTACTAAAACCTAGATAAACTAACGTACGGACAAACACACACACCCATGCCCCAGGGAGGACTCGAACGTCCACGGCGAGCAACCGCGCGGTCCGCAGCGAGACGCTTTACACCACTCGGCTACCTTACCACGGCTGTTTTACTTCATTCAGTGATGTGACGATATACGATTGGTTTTAACCATTCATTTTCAACATACTATTTCGGTGTTAAAATAAACAAATTGATTAAATCTGAATGCAGGAGCGCGTAGAATACATAAAATACCGCCTAAAACCATACTAAACTCAGTTTTGTACGGAAGTGGACAATATATTACGTTTTGATTAGTTGCTCCACATGTGTAAACAGAAACATGTAAATATTGCCGGATACCCACTGATGATGTCTTGTGAAAAAGGCGAAATGCGTATGGATGGTTTTTAAAAATAAAAACCCATCATTTGCAGTAGCAAAAGGCGTTTTCTTTAAAAGATACTACAGTGAAAATACATCTGCTGATAGTCAGTCAGATGCTACCCTTGGCTAACAGGTCTCCTTGTGCTGACGCTGACATGTGTAGGCCTACGGGAAGCTGACTTCCGGCGAGGTCTCGTACGCGCGCATGTACGGCAGCGCCCCCTGCTGCGAGCGTGAGGTACGCCCGAGAGCGCTCACCGCGAAACTACGTGTTAGCGGCAATTACGTCGTTACTCGCCGGCCACGTGCGACGCGTAATGGAGCCTGGGAACGGTCGCGCCTGGCAGAGATCTATAGTGGCCAATTAAATATAAAATTACCCGCGTAAAACCTCGGCAAATATCTGGAGGGCCGGCCGTTAAACTCCAGCAACACTTTGCGCCATCTGAGAACACCTTTTTCCTGTGCGTAATGGACTGCCGCTCAGAATAGTGAGTGAGTTTTTATCGAGTAATGGCGCAGTCCTGTCTTATTATTTTTCATACGAGTGTATAATGAGATAATCAAAATTAAGGCTCCTCTTACAGCACCCAGCGACACAGGATCACAGTTTTACGTTGTCGCCACCCTTGAAGCTCACCCATCGTTTTTATCGAGCTTAACATCAGAGAGAGAGAGCACCGAAGCATTAAGGCTATCGCTCTCACAACCTACTGTACCGTGCAGGCAGACAAACAAGTAGACCACCTTTTGTCATTACTGGTAGAAGTGCTAAGAATATACATATACAGGGTGTTACAAAAAGGTACAGCCAAACTTTCAGGAAACATTCCTCACACACAAAAAAGAAAATATGTTATGTTTGGTCCGATAGATTTACAAACATTTGAACATTTTCTTCCTGCTGGGACTCATCAGTTCTGTGTGTTGTCTGTCAACCACACGTATGACTTTAAGATCAAAAGCTAGTGCAATGTTCGTTATACATAAGTAATTTCGTGTGGCTCATTGGCCTGGTGCAAGTCTTTCAATTGGACGTCACTTAGGTGACTTGCGTGTCCCTAGCCTACCCCAGTTATCCAACCGGGGAAAGGGGACCTACAGCTTAACGTGGAATCCGAACCACGTGTCGTTTCTGGTGACTCATTACATCGTTGAGAGGTGAAGGATGGGTCAAAGTGCAGACTGAAAAAATCCGAGGTCTGACCGAGTCTTGAACCCGCGAACCCTTCGGTTTCAAGTCCTGAAACCTTATTCAGAATTTCATACAAATAAGGTCAGATGCCACAGTCACCATTGCCGTTTCACCATTCGCCTGTTTAGGTCCAAAGAGATGTAACTACATAAACAGTGGTTTGAAAACATCGATTTAAAGCTTTTGTCCTAAAAAGTGAGTAATTTTTATTACTTAATTGCGAGCCTTTTTACGGTAAATTAAAAGTTTGTTTTATTCATTGCTTTTTCATCTAGGCCTTACATATCTAGAATCTAGATGCTAATCATGTATACAGTTTCGTCGGTCTGCATAGGTTAGATAATTTAGATAGCTTAGATAATTTTTACTGTTACTTTATTCGTGACGATTTTACAGTCAACAGTACTATGGTTTCCGTAAAATGATGCATCGTAAAAGATTTCAGGTGAAAACAGGGGTGATCGGCAAGATATAAGTATGGAAAAAAATGTCCAGCATTTAAGACAATGAACACAAGTGGTAAAATGATGAAATATTAGGGCTTCACTGCTATGTAGTCATGTAATGTTTTCTAGGGGTATCAACATTTCATGCTTCTTAATTTGTAAGATGAACAAATTTCGTAAGATACGTAATATGTATTACAAACAAGACTCTGATAATACAGTAGAGACATCACTAGTACTTGAGTTGTCAATGCGAGAGAGAGAGAGAGAGAGAGAGAGAGAGAGAGAGCGAAAGAAGGTTCTTTTATGAACCTAGACATGTCCTCTTTCCTGAAGACGGACGTCTGGTAATCCTATAATGTTCACCACTTACGTTTCATTTTGCTTTCCAATGCTGTCTAGTTCAAAACGTGTCAGGGCTCACAATACTTCACAATCAAAGCATTATACGGCATTGTCGCCTTCTGGCAAGAGCAGGAGCATGTCAGTTTATATATGCCTGATTTTTGGTGCAGTTCACTAGTGGGTTTGTTGTTATGGACAATTTCATTTTGTAATTTATTATCTGTATAGAAAGAAATTTTTATGTTATTTGGCCTAAAAGGATTTGCTAGTTTATACGACACTTTGACAAGGTATGGAAGACTAGCAATTTTTGGACTTTTATTCATTTCATCAGCAATGTGATTTAGCTCTTCTTTTAGACAATTAAAAGATATTATTGTGTCATCTACAAATCTTTTATAATATACTATTTTCTGTGTGGAATTGAGGATACCTGGAGAAGAAATGTTGCTCTAGGTTAGCCTGCGAGGCTGCTGCCCATTGCCAAGTTGCGTGTAGTTTTGCATGTAAAACTTACCATTCAATGAAAAATAGGATTAGTTCCAGCAATGTTAAGAGTTACTAAATTTCAGCTATACTTAGATTTTGACATTTAATTAATTTCTCTTGTAATATAAAAAGACCGTGGTTCGGAACCCACGTTAAACTGAAGGTCCCCCTATAACTGGCTGGGTAAGTCAGCTCGAAGGTCGGAGGAAGGCAACGGCATACCACCTCCAAACAGGACCATGCCTAGTAAAGCACTGTGGTGTTCAAACAAATCTTCGGATTGTTGACTGCTTTACCTTTTCTTACTATAAAAAGAGTTTCTTTCCAGCTGATGTTGGTGTAAAGCCGCGGTGGAGTAGCCGAGCGGTCTAAAGCTCTCGCTGCGGAGCGCGCGATTGCTCGCCGTGGAGGTTCGAGTCCTCCCTGGGGCATGGGTGTGTGTGTTTCTCCGTAGGTTAGTTTACCTAGGTTTAAGTAGTTTGTAAGTTACGGACTTATGGCCACGCAGTTTGGTCCGATAGATTTACAGACATTTGATTTTTGTTGGTGTAAAAGTTAACCAGATCAAGAGACGCGAATATTGCTGTGTTTGGTATTGATAGATCTTTAATGCTGTTGATGAGCGCAAGGCTATTTTTGATTGAAAAGCTATTTTCAACAGTGTAATTTCTCTTAGGCGTAAGTTCATGAAGTTTTCTGGCAATTTTTTAGCCTGGGCTATTTAAGGCGTTTACGATTAAAGAAGAGGGCGGCCACTTTTATGTATCTTCTACATCTACATCTACATGGGGTACTTGGTAAATCACATTTAAGTGCCTGGCAGAGGGTTCATCGAAACACCTTTATACTATTTATTTCCCATACCGTTCTCGAATAGCGCGCGGGAAGATAGAACACCTGAATCTCTCCTTTCGAACTCTTATTTTTCGTATTTTATTCTCATGACCTTTTCTTCCTATGTACGTGGGAGTCAACAATATAGTTTCGCATTTGCAGAAGAATGTTGGTGATCGGAGTTTCGTAAGTAGCCCACGCCGCAGCGATAAGCGCCGTTGTTGTCAAGTTCCCATCCCAGATCCTGTATCATTTCCGTAATGCTGTCTCCCCTGTATCGTGACAATACAAAATGAGCTGCCCTTCTCTGGACTCTTTCGATGTTCTCCGTCAAACCCACCTGGTAAGGATCCCACACTAGCAGCAATACTCCAGAAAAAGGAAGGACAAGCGTAGTGTATGCAGTCTCTTTAGTAGTTCTGTTGCATCTTTTAAGGGTTCTACCAATAAAACGCAGTCTCTGATTCGCGTTTCACTCGACATTACCTAGGTGTTCTTTCCAGTTTAAGTCTGAAGTAATAGTAATTTCTAGGTATTTTGTGGAGTTTACGGCCTTCACTTTGGATTGATTCATCTTGTAAACAAATTTTAACGGATTTGTTTTCGTACTCATGTGGATGACTTCACACTTCTCATTATTTAGAGTAGCTTGCCAATTTTTAAACCATAGTGATATCTTCTTTAGATCATTCTGCAGTCGATTTTGATCTTCAGATGATTTTACTAGACGGTTTATGACGGCGTCATCTGCAAACAACCTAAGAGAGCTGCTTAGATTTGCTTCCAAATCGTCTACGTAAAAAAGAAACAGCAGAGGAACAATACCACTATCGTGTGGAACGCCCGATGTCACCTCTGTTTTATTCAATGCCTTACCATCGATTACTACGAACAGCCTCGTCTCTGTCAGGAAATCCCCTATCCAGTCGCAAATTTAGGGTGATATACCATAACCATGCAATTTGTATCATGCAGTTTGTGAGGTACGGTGTCAAAAGCCTTCTGGAAATCAGGAAATACGGAATCAATTTGAGATCCCTTGTCGATAGCAGTCATCACTTCGTGTGAGTAAAGAGCTAGTTTTGTTTCGCATGAACGATTCTTCTAAATCCGTGCTTGACCTTGGGTCAATAGATCATTCTGTTCGGGATAATTCATAATATTTGAATACAGGATATGTTCCAAAACCCTGCTGTAAATCTATGTCAATGAAATAGGCCTGCAGTTTAGTGGGTTACTGTTACTGCCTATGACTAGGAAACCTATGGGAAATATTTTTCAAGTTTTCCGCCAGACGTTCCGCCACTACTGCTGCTTCCAATGACCATGTTTGAGTCGGTTTTCACTTCCGTTTTTAACAAGGATTTACAGAAGGAGGAGGAGAAAAATTAGTTACTTCTTCATTCTACGATCTCCACTATGTTACCGCCGACGACGAGTCACTGAATTCGGTTGTAAAGAAAGTGCAGTAGTCGCGGATACCTAGTTTGTTTCACCGCTCTGAGAGAACTGCAGATCTGTACATAAAATAATCACCAAACCAATGTCTTCTCACGTTCTGCCTCCAATGCAGAAGACGGCATACAAGGCGTTGGTTCTCGAAAATTAGGCTGTTATTTAGCGAGGAACTGACGTGGTAAAATAAATTATGTACTAAACAGCTTTATAAAGTGAAGCCACTCTTCTTCTTGCGTTCCGGTCTTCTTATGACCATGTTACAGTTTCAATTTTTCCTCCTTAGTTGTTCTTTCCTTTTTTTTCAGTATTCCTTCATTGTTTCATTAGGCGTAGTGTCTGTTTTCTTTTCTTTCCTCCCTTAGAATCCTTGCATTTGTAAGACTTTCTTTCTAAAAATCTTTCTTGCCTGTCTCAAGCACCGGGCCGCATCTTTCAAGTGATGGGGAATGAGGAGGGTGAGGTCAACGGTCCCGAAAGCGGATGAGGAATTTGATGTCCCAACGGCGAAAGGACCAAAGCACTAAAAATCCGATCTTATCTTGGAATTAATTTCCTCCCTTGTACAATGTACAATTTCAACTGCAGAATGGAAGAAGTAGAGAAACTGTACAAATCACTACTATACTTTCATAAAAACTTTTTCTAACACGGTAAATTTGTGTTCAATTTATTCAAACACACTTATACGCAATTACTAGCCAATGATCGACTGCACCTGACAGCGGGTCTGGCCGTCATGACTGCGGAAACCGGAACGACTAGGCAGTGCGATCCACATCGATCTGAAATTGCGCTGACTCGCTTCAAAACAATGCGCAAGTGTTACGTTTGCCTTGTCGTATCTGATTTATTTATTAATTTTTATCGTGTCTGTTGGTCTGATACAACAATGATAGCTTTCTAGAGAGAGATGACTTATTATAAAGTCAAGTAAATTTTTAGGCCGCGGCGGATAACCGTGCGCGCTGGGGCGCCGTACTGCGGTGCGCGCGGCCGTTTAAGTAATTTGTAAGCTACGGAGTAATAACTCAGCAGTTGAGTCCGATAGATTTACAAACATTTGAGCTTTTTTTTTTAATTTTTGGGAAAAATATTTATAACTTAAACGAAGGAAGAATTACGTTTTGGCGCAGTGCTTCCAGTAGAACTGGGCGATCACAGCAAAGAGTTTTGGGTGGCCTTTCCCACGGGAATAGTACCGATTGTACCAACTGTTGTCGGTACCTGGCAGCAGTCAGCTTCATGCAGCTCTTTTCTGACTTGCTCATAAGAAAGTACATACAATGGCTGCAGGCCAGAATTATCATGGGTTGTTGAACACTTGCCCAAACCCTCTGACGTCAGATTGTTGAAGAATTTTGCAACACTTTTTATGCTGGAGTATTATATTTCTTGAGAGCGAATATGTTCTCTGCAGAATCAACAAAGATTACGAAAGCAACGAAAATGAAAAATTCAAGATCCGCTGTTTGTCTACGAGACATAGTAGCGGCTCTTCTCCTCTGGGAGAATACAAACATTAAGAAAAAGAAATCACAAGCCATGGTTTCAGGCTGACAACAAGAGTAAAATACGCTGACATATGGGGAGGATATGTACTTAAGGCCAATGCCAAAGCTTATCTGATGCCGCGCGACGATGGCCGCGTGTTGTACGGCGCTATGCTGTGTGTGTGTTTGTGTGTGTTGTCCTTAGCGTAAGTTAGTTGAAGTATTTGTAAGACTATGGACCGATGACCCTAGCAGCTTGGTCCGCTAAATTGACAAACATTTGAGATAGGAAACCTCGTCTGCTCAAAGGCACAGGCTTGGCGCTTAGGAAACCTACACGCTAAATACACCAAATGTGTACACGTGGAAATTACGTGTTGGCTGTATTGAAGAACGTATGCATATTAAAATACATATAAAAGAAAATCAAACATCGTTAAGGCTTTTATTGGTCCAGCGCTGCCTTGGTCGTCCAATGGGGCGTTTGGTTTCCCTTGTAGTGCCATCTTCGCCTGTCTTCCTTCTGGCATACGGGTTACTCGACCCACTCACTGTATTCTCTTGCTCTTTATCTTCTTTAAGATATTTGGATATCACATCAGAAAGTAGATTTCCTCATCGTCTTCCTCCCCCATTCTCCGTTATCTAAAATTGGTCCCCTTATCTTCCTCGTTACTTTTTCCTTGTCTCACTTAGTAATGCTCCATGTCTCTGAATCGTACATTATCGTTGGGCATATCACAGTGTTGTATATTTTCGTCATAGTGTTCAATGAAACTGATTTAGAGCCGAGCGTTTCTTTGAGGGAATGTATACATTTAATCCCCACTGCTATTCTTTCATTGATGTCCATTTCTATATTGTTGTCCGTGGTAAACCAAGATCCCAAGTATTTGAATTAGTGTACTCTCTTGAATCTCATGTCTGCAGAAATTCGTCTTGCTATTGTCTTCTTCCTAACTGCATGAACTCTGTTTTATCTTGATTTACTTTGAGCTCAACCTTCTGCGCATAGCTGTCCATTTGTTGGTACATTCCTTTCAACTCGTGTTTTGATTCACTTAACAGGACTATGTCATCTATCTCCATTTGTACTCCAGTCCACTCCTGTTGCCTACACTCTCTTATTACATTCTCTAAGATGACATTGGGCGAAACAGATGAGAGTGCATCCCCTTGTCTGAGACCTGTTTCAATATTGAATGTTTCTGATGTGACAAGTGTGTCGCACACTTTGCAAATTTCGAGATGATAGAGGAGCAAAGGGTCTGCATTAAATTTTGCATCAAAACTCAAGAAACCTTTACAGACACAACTAAATGATACAGGAAGTCTATGACGACGAGTGCTTCAGGAATGGCTCATGGGGTTTGAATATGGTGGGACGCAAGTTTAAGATGGCGCTCATTCTGGATGCCCTTCGACGTTTAACCGACGACTTTCATGTGTGAACGTAACGAAATTGTTCGTGGCATTCGAAGACTGACGTCCGAAAAATTGCAGAACAATGTTGCATTTCAGTTTGATACTGACATGATATACCGACACAATATCTTGGAATGCATCCTCTTGTCACCAAGTTCGTCCCAAGGCTTATAACCCACTGTTACATTCATTCCTGTTCCTGCGTGACTACTGTACACAATAACGAGATCACTGGGCTGTCTCATCTCTTGTACTCTCCAGAATCGCCCCGTGCGGATATTTTTTTTAATTTCCAAAATTTAAAATCGATTGAAAGGACGAAGATTTCTAACAACAGACAAGATTTAAAAAATAATTATAATAAAATTACCTCGCAGTCGACCCTTCACGCGATCTAACAAGACTGCTTCGAGAAGTGGAAACAGCGTTGGGAACGGCGAATCAATTGTGGAGGAGACTACTGCACGATAATCAAAATGTAAGCGAGGACAAAGTTTTGTTGACGAATTTCAGGAGTTAGAACAGGTAGACAGTTACAAGGATGTATTTTCACACAGGATGCCAAAACAGTGAAAAAACTTGAATCAAGGTATAGCACAGCCAATGGAATCAGTGCTCAGCTACCCGGCCGCGGTGGCCGAGGAGACTGAGGCGCTCCAGTCACGGTCTGCACGGCCACTACGGGCGGGGGTTCGAATCCCCCCCTCTGGCATGGATATTTGTGCCGTCCTTAGTATTAGTTAGTCCATAAGTAGTTTGTAAGTTTAGGGACTGATGACCCCGTAGTTAAGTCCCATAAGCTATACAAACATTTGAACATCAGTGCTCAGCCAAGATCTACTCTCTTGAAGGAAGTCAGTACCAAGACTAAGTTAGCAGTGCACCGCTCTGTCTTTCGACCAACTTTGTTGTATGGTAGTGAAACCTGGATTATAAATGTTCAAATGTTTGTAAATCTATCGGACCAAACTGCTTGGTCATCAGTCCGTAGCTTACAAACTACTTAAACCAAGGTAAACTAACCTAAGGACAACACAAACACCCATGCCCCAGGGAGGACTCGAACCTCCACGGCGAGCAGCCGCGTGCTCCGCAGCGAGACGCTTTAGACCGCTCGGGTACTCCACCACGGCGCTGGATTATACAGGTTACCTTATTAATTAGATTGAGATTACAGATGCGAAAGTAGCAACGATGATTGCAGGGACTAATAGATGGAAACAATGGTCCCCGTTCGGTTAGCCGTGTGGTCTAACGCACCGCTTTCCGCGAGGGAGCATACCGGCTCCGGTTCCAATCCGCCCGACGGATTAACGAAGGGGGTCGGAGTGCCGATCAACCTGGATGTGGTTTTTTAGGCAGTTTTCCACTTCCTCCTAGGTGAATACCGGGCTGGAACCCAAGTCCGGCCTTACTTACACGATTCGCAAACATTTCGTAACACTTTACATTTTCACACATGTAACACTATACGCAGACATTTGGGGAACATATTTCCTCCTGGGAGGAGGGGGGGCATGGGGTGGCGACAGGAAGGGCATCCGGCCACCCCGCATATATTAACACGCCAAATACGGATTTAACAAAGCCGACCTTGCATGTGTGGGAACATGGCCAAAGAGAAAAAATAGATAGAAACAATGGCAGGAGGGTGTTCATAACGAAGAAACCAAAGATAAACTTGGAATGAACGTCATAGATGAAGCAGCTAGAGCGAACAGGCTGAGATGGTGGGTCACGTTACACGCATGGGTGAAGCAAGGTTACCTAAGAGTCTCCTGGGTTCGGCAGCAGAGGGCAATATGAGTCGAGGTAGACCAAGAAGAAAGTACTTAAAATTATTTCAAGAATGATTTTGAATTAACAGGCTTAACATCAGTCAAGGCATCATGTTAGCAATGAGTAGGGGAACTTGGACGAATTTTATTAGGGTGACTATGCTTTAGACTGAACGCTGCAAGGCACAAATGTCTCTAATGATGATGATGATGATGATGAATTTTCGTAATTTTTTGAACAGATCTCGTATTTTCGTGAAAATGTGTTTCTTGTTTTGACTACTAAAAATACAGATACTCGTACAAGTCTGAGAAAGACAATGAAATGCGTGTAAATTTGTCCTACATCAGAGCTATAAAGGCGGATTTGTAATGCTCATCTAGCCCTTGTGGGTCAAGGACCTCCTGAAAATATTGAAAAGTCTTCTGTATGTCAAAAACTGTTTACTGTATATTTACACTATACTTGGAAATGAAATACAAAAACTAGTATTTCTTCTAAATATCGTTTTCTGCAATAGAATCTGTCTTATTAAAATTAGTGAAAAGATGTCTACTGAAATAGTATTTATCGTCATGAGGAAAATTTGGTATGCGCTGATATTGAGTTGATAGCCATTTGTTTGATTTACCGTGTAACCACAAGCTTACAGTATTTGTTTAGTACTCGTGTCCATGACCTCACGCTTTTCATTAGAGTCAATTGACTCTTTTCTCGCGCGAAAATACGACGTGCAAGGTGAGCAGTTTGTCTTGCCGAGTAATAAGCGTACAGTTACAGTGCTATGAATGATATGCGTAAATGTTTTCACGTCTTACGCCAACAGTCGTTTTGAAAGAGTTCGTTTTCATTTTCCACTGTATTTATGTGTTCGTCGTGACTGACATATTTTCATTCTTTGCTGTCGGAATCCACTTCACGTTTTCCTGCAAATAAGTACAGTTCCGAGAACAGTGAAGCTCTCTTGGGAGATACGATGCGCTTGTTTGAACCGTTCCTCTGCGAAGTTATCATTGTTTCAATCGGACGCTTCAGTATTACATGGAAGTAAAATGAAAAAGAACGGTACGGCTTCCGAGCATTTAATAAGCGACAAACGCTGGGTGTATGTGGTTTCAACTCTCCTGTTGGTGATTTTTGCCTGTAGGTTCTGAAAATATTCTAACAGTGCTTCATTGATATACCCAACAGCAAAAAACATCGGAGAAGGAAATATGGAATACTTGTTGGTATTTTGCTGGCCAGCATTGCTGCGAATTTCCAGAACCAATAAAGTTTTCGCGATTTTTCTGAGAGAAACAGGCAGCTGAAATGGAAAACAGCGGACAGCTCTCTCCTTTCGGAGATTTGGCTTCCCGCATCTACTGGCTGCTACAATGGAATTGAACGGAGGCCACGACACTGCTGCAAAAGGCCACTAATAAATACACACAAAGGAATTCGTGTTTATCGACGAAATAAAAGTTGTTTCAAAAGAATATTACACTGATATTACACTTGAGTGTCGTAAGCTGTATGCAGGACGTGCTAAACAGACTCAAATACAGTAAAATTAACGAAGGCTCATTTCTTTACCTTCGGATTAGACACACATTAGACACATTTGAAATCGCTTCCCTAAAAATTGGGAAATTCTGTCAGCAAAGGAAACATCAAAATGGAGAAGGATTAGAATAAACAAGTAAGCAAAAGTAGCACAAAAATAATGAAAAACGAGACTCATTAGCAGCTCCAGTGGGGATAAATACATAACGTAAGAAATTATTTCCAATCCATAATGTACAGCAATCAATTAAAATCAATATTCCTTTAATAAAAGAACCATCTTGAATGCAGATTGTTTTATTCTTTAATGACGCATTTCGCCTTGTAGCAGAGCATCCTCATATGCTTGACAGAATTTACACAAAATTACAAGGCGGAATTACAAAAGGGGGCAGTGGGAGATGGGCTTATTATGTGCTAAGTAGATAGTATAAATGATAAACAAAGCTTACAAGGCGGTCTCCATGGTGTGTTTATTTTTTTAAATATATTTCATACTTGATCTGTGATTCAGTTTTTGACATGCTATTAAGTGTGCCATACTACCACTAAATCACCACTACACCACAGAGTGCGCCTTGTAACCTTTGTCTATCATTCATACTATCTACTCATCACAAGCCCATGTCCCACTACCACCGTTTTGTTATTCCGCCTTGTAATTTTGTGTAAATTCTGTCACGCAGATAATCTGAGGATGTCATGCTAAAGGGCGAAACGCATCATTAAAGAATAATAACAACCTGCAATCAAGACGGTCTTTTATTGAAGGAAAATAAAGTAAGAAATATCACTGTCAGTGACAACAAGTGACATAGTTCACACACTGTTGGTCATCGAAAATACAACACCAAAAAAGAACCAGAGAAATTTTGGAAATATCAAGTTCTACAAGGATCGCATGATTGAAAATACAGCCACGTGTAAATTGATGATAGATATGAAATCAGTTCTGAAAGGGAAACTCCCCCTCAGATTTAGTGGAAGGATGGCGCAATGGAGAGCTCGTCAAAAAACTGAATACCGATCAAATAGGAACAAAGTATACGGAACTATGAAAAAAGGAAACTAAATAGAAACTGAATAATCATATGCCACATTAATGTAGCAGCTGCAGCAAAGGTGTCGTGTTTTGTGTTCATGGTGTTGGACTTCAAAACGGAAGATCCTGAGTCCATATTCTATTCATGAAATAAATTTTTATTTAGTTTTGTCATTACATTATGAACTGTCCGTCATGTCACTGACTTACAGAATATGAGTCATGTGGTAAAAAAAAATCTGTGTGGCATTTATTTTTACCGCATGACTCATATTCTCTAAGTAATTTGTGGTATGAAAATTGCCAGATTTTTTCAGTCTGCGTTTTGACCCATTTTTCATTTCAATGATGTGAGGAGACGCCATAAACGACATGTGGTTCGGATTACACGTTAAGCCGTAGGTCCACTTTACCCGGGTGGATGACTGGGGTAGGCTAGGAATACGCAAGTCGCCGAAGTGGCGTCCAATTGAAAGATTTGCACGGGGCCAGTCATGTGGTAAGAACATGTTATATCACAAGCAAATGTATTGAATAGTGAGTACAGGCGAAATGCGCATAGACCATTCACCTAACAAAACAACTAATAAACGAGTGGGTATTATGTGACAGTAAAGGCTCATATCGTTGTAATTGCAATGTCAAGTACCGGTGAAAAGAGATGATCTCGTATACAAATGTTTGCGGTTCCCATTCCAGAGCCACTTTCTTTCGACAGCTAAGCGAATGCTACTGCGTCGTGCACGTTGCAGCACAGTACAGACACAAATCTGGTTACAGCGAACAGATACGTCAAGGACCGGACGACAGTTCATAATTTTGTGAAAAAGATGCAAAAATTAAAAAGAAAATAGCTGAGGAAGGTTTGAATCAGGGATTATCGGCTTCGCAGTTCACCAACTATATTTTGCTTCTTTTTTTCATATTTCCACACACTTTCTTCCCGCTTTCATGTTTGATATGTGATTCAATATTTGGCGGGCTATTCAATGCGCCATACTACCAATAAATCTGAGGGGGGTTCGAGGGGAGTTTCAAAAAATGTTCAAATGTTTGTATAGCTTATGGGACTTAACTACGGGGTCATCAGTTCCTAAACTTACAAACTACTTATGTACTACTTACGAACTAGGACGGCACAAATATCCATGCCCGAGGGGAGGGGGAGGGGTGGAGTTTCCCTTGTGAGCGTTGCCACCACTGCTGGCTAGAACCACCGATACACGCCGCGGCATTCAATTAAATGAGTTGTGGGCGTATTTCTGGGGTATAGCAGTGCACGCTGCTTCCACGTATTGCCAACGTTGATCCGATGTACCCAGGACCAGTCGTGGCTAGGACATTGAGCAGACGTGACCGATAGGCGAGAGATCGCCAGAACAGGCAGCAATGCAATCCGATGGGCGACGAAGAAGTCTTGGACATGGCGTGCCACGTGTGACAGGGTATTATACTGTTCCAAATGTAAATGTCGGCAACGTCGAATGTAATAGAGCGCCGGCCGCGGTGGCCGAGGGGACCGAGGCGCTTCAGTCACGGTCTGCACGGCCACTACGGTCGGGGATTCGAATCCCCCCTCGGGCATGGATTTATTATGCCGTCCTTAGTTGTAGCTAGTTCATAAGTAGTTTGTAAGTTTAGGGACGGATGACCCCGTAGTTAAGTCCCATACAAACATTTTTTATTTTTATTAGACTCCAACACTTCATAGACATAAAGTTGAGTGGGAGTGAGTTGCGCGTAGCGCCGAGGAGCCCATGTAATGTAATCAGACGTCATTGATGTCAAGCAGTCTTGTCGCTCGCTGATCATGCTTGTGTGAAAAACTACCGTAAAACATGAACACCTAATAACTACAAGAATTATGACTTGTAAAAGTTGTTTGATTTCTCAAAGCAATGATCATATTGTTACGTGTTTGTCACACATCAATTCTTCTACTTATACCAGTGTATATATAGGCGAATATCTTGCGACTTGTACAACTTAGCCTTACCGCGGTGGAGTAGCCGAGCGGTCTAAAGCGTCTCGCTGCGGTGCGCGCGGTTGCTCGCCGTGGAGTTTCGAGTCCTCCCTGGGGCATGGCTGTTTGTGTGTGTGTTGTTCTTAGGTTAGTTTCTTAGTTTCTTAGGTTTAAGTAGTTTGTAAGTTACGGACTGTTGACCACGCAGTTTGCTCCGATAGATTTACAAACATTTTTGGAACAAATTAGCCTTGTCCAAAATTATAAACTGGAAATGAATGTAACTAGGACATGTATTCACGCGTCATTATGAACTGCTTGCTTAACACCTACACGATTCAAAGTGTGACATGCAAATATTCGTTGGAAGTGAAAATCGTTATTAAATTGAAAATTGCAAGAATAATTAAATTTTTTTACCATAATACATTTTAAAGTATAGATAAAAAGTATAAAATAATTTCTCCTAGCGCCATGTCCGCCTCCGTAGCTCAGTGACAGCGCCGCTGACAGTCGATGCAAGGGGCCCAGGTTCGATTCCCAGCAGGGGAACTGGGTGCCATCATCACTTTCATCATCATCATTGACACTCAAGTCGCCGGAGTGGCGTCACTAGAAAGACACAGTAGGCGGCCGAACCCCAGTGAAAGAATCTGCTCTATCTTTCAATCTGATAGACGTCATATTTTCGCCATTGCAAAATATCACTCAATAACGCATGGCCTTGAGCAAACTGATATAATTAGCCTAGAGTACGATGTGTTGCCTGAAGAGAACTGCAATGTAATGGACGAAACTCATCTAATACAACAGGAGAGTATCTCGTCATTCCAACAAGCTATTATCCGCAGAACTCGACGGACTCGTATATCCGTCAGTCGCACTTAAAGATTTAATGAAACTCGATCCAAGACAGTGAACATGGGCAAAAGATACGCAAAGTTACAAAAAAGCAGTTTTTCTTAAATACATGGAACGCTTTACCTTCGATAGAAAAATCCTTAATCAGGAAATTGCAGATGTGAAAAACGTTTATCGATTACTTTCTTACAAATACAGTTTGCTTTGTTACGTTTGAGATGTATCCAAAACAATTCTAATTCTGGATTCCTATAACTCCTTAACATTTCCATACTTGCTGTTTACTGTAAGTGCAGCTCACGGTAAGTAAAATAAAGTTAGTGTGTGCAAAAGTAAAAGAGTTTAATTATTTTTCCAGATATGTCGATATTTTACGAAAAGGCACCCTCGGTGAGTTGAGTAGATCTTAGAATATGGTCCTTTGATAACCAGTATGGGCTGATTTCCCTCTCAAAGATTTGTACTAGCATGCTGTTAAACAATTTTTACAATTTTATTAATTGTAAGTATAAAGAAAACACTACGAAAAACTATTCAATTTCTATGTTACGAAAATAACTTCGAAAAACAAAATAGCTAATTTTTTACAAATTAAAAAAACAAAACAAAACTATATTCTGGAGCCGAGATAACTTAAAGAAATCTACCGGGCGCCATTATCAATTTACAGCGATGTGCTTGACGTAGTTTAAATATATTGAATACTGAAGTGGAGTGGTGATGTACTAGAGGGACCGTCACCACCTCTGAAAACTGATTCTAAACGCCTTGCAAAATTACTAGCACAAAAATTAATAAAACGTATCCCATTATTTTTCTTGAAAATATAAGTATGCAGTATTAACATCGGCACAAAATGTTAATCGCGTTAGTTGAGTTATCTCGGTACCACAAGGGCAAGAATTTATTTTAGTTCTTAAAAAAACGTTAATAAAAGCTTAAATTATTTAATAGCATGAAACCACAACTCTTTACGAAGAAAGTAAACCTAAATTTGTTACTGTATCTCAATCCGCCGGAACATTCCATCGAAGCTATAGTTCTTTATTTTTTTCAGAGACACCGTTTTTTGAAATTTTGTAGGTGTGTGAACTTTAATCAAATTTCACGAAGAAGACTGTTTAAAATTTAATAACCTATACGCACATCCTTTTTGTCTTCAAGTAATATTCTTTGCAGTCACTTCTTAATAATACTTAGACCAACGGCTAGCGACAGTTGAAACTTCTGATTTGCCCATTTTGTAACTAATCTTTGTGAAAGTATTGGATTAAGGAGACTGGTAATAAAATTACATATTAATAAGAAACCTTTGTTATGATTTTATTCTAACATTTTTACGATAAATATACGACTCGACCCCAATTGTGCTGACAGACTTTTTTCTCCATTCCATAGTCAGCACTAAATAAGGAACTTACAGTTATTTGGTCTACTTCTAGTTGTTCAAATCTTAATGAGCACCACCGACTTAAAAATACGTTGTTGTTGCGGTCTTCAGTTTGCAGACTGGTTTGATGCAACTCTCCAAGCTATCCTGTCCTATGCAAGTCTCTTCATCTGAGAATAAATTTGGCAACCTACATTCTTTTCAATCTGCTTACTGTATTCGTCCCTCGGTCTCTCTATGATTTTTACCCACACACTTCCTTCTAATGCTAATTTGACGATTCCTTGATATCTCAGAATGTGACCTACCAATCTATCCCTTCTCTTAGTCAGGATATACCAGAGACTCCTTTTCTCCCCGATTCGGTTAAGCACCTCCTCATTAGTTACATGATCTAGCCATATAATTTTCATCATTTGTCTATAGCACCACATTTCGAAAGCTTCTATCATCTCTTTTCTGAATTCCTTATCGTCCACGTTTCTCTTCCATACAATGCTACACTCCAGACAAATGCTTTCAGAAAGGATTTCCTGATATTTAAACTAAAATGGGATGTCAACAAATTTCGCTTCTTCAGAAAGGCTGTTATTCCCATAGCCATTCTGCATTTTATATCTTCTTTACTTCGGCCATCAGAAGTTATCCTGCTACCCAAATAACAAAACTCATCTACTACTTTTATTGTCTCATTACCTAATCTAATTCCTTCAGCATCGCCTGATTTTATGACGCTTCATTCCATTATCCTTATTTTACTCTTGTTAATATTCTTGTTGATATTCATTAATATTTAACACGTGAAACAGATAAGCCATTACCAGGAAGGACAGACTCAAGAGTTTGCTGAACAATGTGCTTCATAGCGAAGGATAGAATAATCTGGAGAGGAGATCTGCCTTATGGAAGGCACTTTGTTGTTATTGTATTTATTCACCCAAACATGTCTCAGCATTTCCGTGCTACCTTGAATGGAGTTTTGCCTTTAATTTCTGAAAACTGTTATATATATCACTGTTTTTGTGTGGGTTATAACATGTAACAATAATTTTCAGAAGTAAAAGGCAAAAAGCCCAATGTAGGTAGTACATAAGTTCTGAATGAATAAATAATAAAAGGTGTCTTGCATATAGCGGAGTTTCTCTGCACTTGTCTTAGCAAGCACGGAAATAAGAAGAACATATTTCTAACATTATTTCAGAATTGGGGGGCATCTATCTTGTTGTAAAAAGTGCAAAACCCCGCAGGTTGGCTAAGATTGTTTTAGAATATCTTTCTAACAGATTTAGGCAAATGAGCTGTCATCAGATGTCGCATATTGTTAACCCTTTCATTCCCAATGTTGTTCCTGGACAATCCTTATAGTTGCATTTTTGTTTATGGACACCATGCTTCTAGTACGACATTTTCCCCTTGGTACGGTGTGTAGACACTTCTGAGGCAATTAATATGTCCATCTTGAAGGTTGTGTTGAGTTGGCGTCTGTACATGGCTAAGAGTGTGAGCGTGTTTATGGTAACTTTTATTTTATTCCAGCAGTCTTTCTTTGGTGCTGTGGTTAAGATTATGCTGGCATTATTGATCAGTGTTAACTATCAACAAAATAACGTCCAAGTAATAAAATACCTCGATACAAACGTCTGTGTTGTGCATGAAATACATGACATAAAAGTCAATAGTTCCAACAAAAAATTTAAAACACATATTTTGATGTTAACTGCGATGTCTTTATACAGGAAACACTGAATTTTAATTTTTCCAAAGCTGATTTCATAATGTGGAACTGAAAGGGTTGACAGTCATGATACATAACCATTGGTATCGCAGCCTAGTACGAAACTGTGATCATCAACGTGTCAAAAGTAAAAACAACGCCGAAACAAAACATAAAACATTTATGCTGATCACACACTAGTTCAATGTCGCAATTGCAGTTTATCAGAGTGCTTTCTGCTTTAGCCTTCAGCTCTGCCTGCCTATCGTTAGTGGTTATAGGACTTATAATGAAAGTTTTATTGTCACTCTTTACTTTTCTTACAACACAGTGGCGCCACTGTTAAGTGACATAATATGTGAGCATATCAGCAAAAATGTTTTACATTTTATTTTTGTGTATTTTTTACTTTTGACACGCTGATGTTCCGGGCTTCCTGCTATTGTGAAGCAAGACCAAAGGTTGGTTGTGTGTCATGAACTGTTAAACAATATGCAAGATCTGATATTTACAGCTTAGATCTGCCGAAACCAATTATAAAGATATTTTGAAGCTATCTTAGCTAACTTGTGCTTTTTTTCACATTTTAAGACATAAGAACTACAACATCCACAAGGTGGAAAGAATACCAATATGCCGCTTTTGACATGACACCACGCTAGCGACAATAATATTAAATAATACAGTCCGATACTATAATGAAATATTTTAATAATTTTCTCGAAGAAGCAAAATGAGTAAAAGATCAAAGATCGGAGGGAAATAAATACGCTACCGTAGTTTGTTTAGAATACCTAATAAACAGTTCCTCATTAGTATTGTTTCGTTCATAATCTTTGCTACTACCACTCTGTTTCGAGCGTTATACTCCGATGGAGATTATGATTGAGATAGATTATTACGAATATATTGGCAGATATTTGGGTTAAAAGGAATTGCAATAAACCGTGTTGAAGTTATTTTCGCGTGTCTTGTCAGAAAAAATGTATTAACCGGCAATAAAGAATATTCTTTACTAACTGGATTCCTTATAAATAACTTGTCTGATCAAAAACGTTCAAATGTTTGTAAATATATCGGACTCAGTTGACACTACAATTCCCACTACGAATAGCATTTATCATTTACTATTGCATCCCAAGCTTAATGTTTACAACAGCCGAACTGCTGCATTATTTGGTGATGTTACTGTATGTGAATAATCGTTTATATTTGTCGACATATCTTCCCTATAAATACAGGCGAATTTCTATCAAGTCTTTAATTACTTTTATTGTGACTGTGGTTCAAATGATGTTTCATGCTTGTAGTACTTTACTTATTTATCAGGAGGTAGATTTCTACTAGTTTAAGCTTTATGAGCGAAAGCAAACGACAACCAAATATACACATACAAACAGGATCGGAAAGTGTCGTTATCGTTCTTTTAATGCACATTAAAGAACTAGTTCTGTTTTTTCTTAGTTTTAGCATTATAGTGTTTCTGTGTGGTGTTTTTAACAGTTCAAATGGATCCTAGTATTAACGTTTCGTGCCATATTTCGTTAGGGTGATGGTACTATGGTTAATACACATTTTTACACTATATAAACAACTGTCAATACATTAAAACACAGCAAATACAACCGACATCTGACTGGTTTTTTGATCGCCGTGATATACGTAAATATAACTTTGAAACTTGGTAAATGCGAAAGTTAAGTATAATGAATGTTAATAAACAAATACACGCTGATACACAACGACCTATATAATTACATATCTCTTTCTTTATACCTATCTAATGTATGATATTCCAACAGTCTTATCACTGCGGTTCAAATGTTTGTAAATCTATCAGATCAAACTGCGTGGTCATCAGTCCGTAGCTTACAAACTACTTAAACCTAGGTAAACTAACCTATGGAGAAACACACACACCCATTGCCCAGGGAGGACTCGATCCTCGACGGCGAGCAACCGCGCGCTCCGCAGCGAGGTGCTTTAGACCGCTCGGCTACTCCACCACGGCTATCACTGCGGTTGCTGCAGTTGTACGCCGAACATACACTGGGCATGATTTACCACTAATAACAGCGATTACACGTTAGTTTAGATTACAAACAGAAGCGTCTGCTCACTCTGCTGCATCAAAGTGACGTTCTCAAATATGGCGCCCAATGTGGCTTAGTGCTGCCACCCAGAGCGCTGTAGCTTGTCTATTGCCTCTCCATGTTGTTTATATACTTCTTTGAATATTTCTCATGCTCAGCATCGCCAGTGAAAGAGTATCTGAAGTTGTAAAGAACCAGAGATAATTCAAATTAAAATCACCACCGCTACATCACGTCACGTCAATAACTAACAACATGAAGATAACTTATACGCTATAATGAGATGTCACGGGAATGGCGTACGAAGTGAGGAATTTGGTGGTGGCGGGACGAAGTAGGGGGAAGGGATAAGGAGATAAATGCAAGTTGAATTACTGCGTAGGAGAGGCAGACAGCCTGTGAAGCGGTCGCCAACGGTGATTAGTACTGACCATAAAATATCGTAATTACTTTACGTATCCTACAAAGAAATAAACACGCGGGCGGGGTTCTATCGAAATGGCTGTGGACGACGTGCAGTGAGTGACAAATAAAACAGCGGGTGGAGGGGAGGGGAGGAGGGTCCCGCGCGAGTGTGGACGGCTGCTGTCACAGCCAGGGACGGCTGTCCGTCATGCCGCTGTTTCCACTTCAAACGCCAGCTTTTTAACGGCGGATCGTTCCAAGTAAGTAGCGTAATTAACACGTGATCACTCCCCGCCCGTTATAAATAATTTACAAGTCGAAAACATATTACGCGCATGAGTTGGACACAAACGTTCCACTGAAGCTTCATTAAACGAGTCACATTGTTTTATCTCGTGTAGTAATTAAATATCTCTGATCTGCTCTCTTCCTGACAGTTCGATAATATCAGTAGTGCTTCGAATGCGGCGCAGCAAATTTACATTTATGGCAGGAGGATATACTACATGAACTGAGAAAATTTAGCTCCTTTCTCACGCCCTGCGGTACTTGATTTCTCGCTGACTTTTCTCAATTGCCTAAACCAGTGTTTTTGAACATTTTCGAATATGCGACCCCCTTCCAAATAAAAATATTCTGGCGACGCTCCCACTCCACACGAACCGTAAAAATACTATGCTAACTCACAGGAAACACATTTTATCTTGTTTCTTTAGCTTCAGCTTTCTTTAAACTGTTGGACCAAGTTTTTTTATACATTATTCGGAATGGAACACATCATTCTATTTCTACGTTATTTCTGATAAAAAAATAAATTTTGCTCAATGACTGTTTCGCATTTCAGGGAAGAGTCCGAAGCGAACTATGCTTATTAAGAATGGTTCCACTGTATAGACAAGTTATTTTACCTATCGATTGGTTCCTGAAAACAGTTTTCAGATTTTGCGCTTATTTATCATTAACACACTCTATTATAATCTATTATAAAACAATCTATGATCAATTATAAGGAATGTTACACAAAGAAGTCCGTAATTTTAACATTAAACTATATTTCACTTATTCATACGTTTATGAAATACTGAAACCCTAGTTATTTTATGATACAAGTTTTTCCTCCTGTGACGGCGAACCCTGGTGCAAGGGTGACCCACAGGTTGAAAAACGCTGCTATCAACCAAACTGATAACAAGTGAAATACAACGCTCAAAATAATCAGGAGAGATGTCATACACATTACACACTTGGTAACGTATTTTATTCAGATATTGGTTACAACTGTAATTTGTGTGTACTTGAAGTACACATGGCGTTTTCTGAGAGCGAGGCATCATGGGGCTACCGTATGGTGAAAAAGTCATTTTCGTTGCCCTCTAATAAGATGTGTGATCACCTCGGACGATCAGTACAGTTGCACACCTTCGAGGTACGAACAGTACGAACTGCTCTTGAAGCATATATCGCCACTTTTCCATGAGTGCAATATTCTGCTTTGCAACCGATCTGGGAGGTGCTGTCTGGCTGAAATGCGTCTGCCAGGTGCATCCAACACATCATCAATCGGTCTTAAGTCCAGTGAACAAGTTGGCCACTCCATTCGTTCAATTCCTTCAGCTTCAAGCATTTTGTCTACAAGTGTGCTCTGAGGTGACGAACGTTATTGTCCAGCAGAAGGAACGCATCTCCTATGGCACCAGCTTAGGACATAACAAAAAATGTCGGAGGATCTCGACTCCATACCTCTGAACAGTCAAAGCGCCATTATTAACGACACAGTGATCCATGCATCCGCAAATACTGACTCCTGCCCACAGCATTCGTAACCACCATGGTGTTGTGTTTCCTGCACGCCGCGGAAGAATAGCCGTGCGCACTAAAGCACCTTGCTGCGGTGCGCGCGGCCGTTCGCCGTTGGGGGTTCGCATCCTCCTTCCGGCATGGGTGTTTATGTTGTCCTTAGCATCAGTTACTTTAAGTAGTTTGTAAGCTGAGGGACTAACGACCAAGTCCCTTAGATTTACAAATATTTGATCATTTGTTTCCTGCACATCCATGTAGATAGTTCCGAATGCCATTTTGTCTCCAGATGAAGAAACGACGATTCTGCGGCTGGACACAAAATCCTGATTCATCTGTGAAGAGAACCCGAAGCCAATAGTTACAAATCCATGTTGCTGCGCTTTCTGCGGGCTGAACGGTGTCGTGGTTTAATGGGGCACACACCTTAGACCTCCAGGCGTAGAGGCCACACCCCCAAAGGTGATTTCGGACTGTTTGTGTTGACACTTCACGTCCTGTTGCTACTTGGAGGGTGCGGTGCAGCTGAGTTGCACTTATCCTCCTGTCTCGACGGGCTGTTAACCTGAGTTAAACGATCTTAACCTCTTTTAACGGTTCCTGTTGTCTGAAATCGCATCCACGTCCTGGAAATTGCACTTTGGGACACTTAAATAGCTGCAGCCACTTCCCACTGTGTCTGTCCCGCTTCCATCCTTCCTATGGCTGTCCATGCCATAACGTCGGGTAAATCAAGCTCTTGGTGAATTGTACTACCGGCTCACCACAGTATCTGAACCCAACTGTATGTGTAAATCATTTGGTAGAGCAACCCCTCTGCAGTAACTTTCCTGAAAGACGTCGAACCATTTTAAATCGTTCTGCTGATGACAATACGTCAGAACTCAGATATCTCAACCGATCCCTTAATTGTTTTCACCAGTGTATAAATAAATTTGTAACGTTCACTGATTTTGGTCACTGAATTAAATAAATGGGGAAAGTTGAAAGCTTGTAAATATGAATTTATGCTTACCTGCCGTACACAGCTGATAAAGAGTTCTCGGGTTTCCTGCCGGATGGCAGTGTCTTCTAACGGCGACGTTTCGACGAGTGGCATACTCATCATCTTCTAGAGAAAGATTCGAACGGAGGTCCTTCTCCTTATTAGCCAGTTGTGCTCACCACGATGTCACTGGGACACAACGATCGCCGCGTCTGCGAGTGATACTTCCAGAATCTAATTTTCAACTCAAGTTTTGACTCCATACTGAATGTTCAACACGTCCACTCAATACTAAGAGGGTCACTGATACTTCCTTCAGGGCGGATACACATTGAGCCCAATCTATTAAGGGACTCGGCAAAATGCAGCGAGTAAGAACTGGCGGGAGGCGCTCTAGGGTAGCCCTCGTGGTAATCGCCGTGCCCGAGGGGATCAAACAACTCCCCACCCCCGGAACTGTATTCACAATTTTTCCTTAGTCGCTCACAGTGCAACCTGTGTTACAGTTTTAAATGTGAATTGGCTGCACATACTTTGCATACTGATGCAAGTGAACTACATATACTGGAGAACTACCCTCACCTATGAAGTACAGCACTGCAGGTTAGTGAATCGCTGACAGTGGTAAAACTGCAACAGCAGACATTTGATACGTTTGAGATGTGGTGATGCAGAAGAATGCTAAAAATTAGCTGGACTGATTAGGAATGATAAGATCCTCTGCAGAATCAGTGAAGAAAGGAACGCATGGGAACGCTGACAAGGAAGGCAGTCCATGACAGTAGAGGGATTTTCAGCAAACAATTGAAGACACAGGGTGAGTGTGCTGTTGTGGATGAAGAGATCGGCGCCTCAACCAAGTCATAAGATTATAGAATGAAGTTTTGAGTCTGCAGTATGAAAAGTGTTAATTAATGAATAGTATTATTATTGTTGTCCGCTGAAAGCTATACTTCTGCTTAGTGAAAGTTGCTAATAGATAATAAAAATTGAACTTGAGACATAAGTGGGAGTTGTTACTAAAATAATTGAAACTTGTTTGTGTCACTCAGGCTGCCAATCTATAAGTACTTTACCTGAATCAAAATTATCTGTGTAAAGAAAATAAAGTTACCCTGTGCGATATTTAGCCTCACAGTAAAACTTGAATGACTGGTGAATCAAAGTTGCTAGGCCTCGAGATAATGCATTGTAATGATTAAGTAACAATGGCTTATAAAAGATCTACAAACTTTGCTGTAATTATACTAGCTCATTTAGTAAAAAAAAAAAAAAAAAACCTGTTTACGCATCTGACTCGTCTTTCTAACAAAAACAAATTCCAACGCACCATAAAACGTGATTGTTTCTTGTGCATATATAGATTGAAACTAAATGTTTTGCTCCTCTTTCCACAGCACAACTCTGTCTGATTAAACGCTTGTGTAAGCACACTATGGAAAGCTATCTGGAAAGCAAACCTACGTAATAAAACCACTTCTGATTTGTACCTAAGTTCATAAAGAAAATGTATCCTCACCCTTTGTGATATAATTACCAAACAAATTCACACACGACCGTTGAACCAAAATATGTAAATGCTTTGATGACTCCTGAAGTAATTTCCTTGACAATTAACACAAACCTTTGTTATACCACAGCTGCACATCTGCTCTCAAAATCACTGCAAAAGAATACACGATTCGCTATGTACAATGCGAATGCTCAACTAACTACTGATAGTACAATCCATGTTCATACTGATGAAAAAAAGGGTGAATAAATTACTGGGGCTGTTTTCTGGGAAAATGATCATTCGACAATCTAGGTAAGTTTAAAGTATTTATCTAATTGAGATGTTGTGTCACAAGACATGAAGTTAAGTACAAAGAAATTTACAATCCACTCTTCACCGAATTACAAAACTGTCCATTAACATGTTGCAATCAAAAATAACAAAAATAAATAAATAAATAAAAGAATACTAATCCGCATTTCGCTTCTCCTTTCAAAATAATAAAATCACAAGAGAACAACATTATTTCTTTGGGAGTGTTTCGTAGTTCGTTAACAATTTTTTTTTTGGTAATTGTTTGATGGTCAAACATGGATTATACTGATTGGATTACAACAGCATGAAATTATAGTTAGCTTACCTCTAGTCTTCGCTAGATATACAGTGAGTTTCACTAAGTGTGTTTGCCTCTGTAACTTATAAAATAATAGGTGACGGGAAATTTTAATGCGGTAGGTCAACACAAGAAATGTTACACTTTCTGCGGAACTATGAACATAGTTTATTGTATCATTTTCCAAAGAGTTACAGCAGGAAGATGTAATTTTTTAAATGGGACAATAGTTTTTTTTTATCGTGCATTGGAATCGTTGCAACCAGCTGCGTCCAAATCAACTTAAACTCTGCCGCAACACACCACTGCTCAAACGCGAGCCTCTCCGAGCCAAAGATAGTCGTCGTGGAGCCAGAGATAATACGTCAGAGATATACAAAACGATACAGTCACTCTTCAAGTAGATTGTGTAAAAATACGAAACTTTAGGCGGACAGAGAATCGACCTCTGGAATTTTGCATTCCGCTGTCAATTGCTCTACCGACAATGCATGCTCCATCCTCACAGCCTTACATCCCACAAAAAGGCCCTTATGTCCCCAACTTCACGGAAACTCTCCTGCGGAATACGCAGGACTAGCACTGCTGAAAGAAAGCATACTGCGACGATGTGACGTAGTGGGGGATGTGCACTTGGGTTACCATCCGTCAGTCGCCGTGGCGCACGCAAAGCTTAGCTCGGGTGATACAATCAACCCTGACAAGTGTGCGGCCACTTCCGCGGCGCTCTCTGCGCGACAACAAATCGTAATTAGTTTAGAGAGCGCGGCTCTCGCCTGAGAGATGGGTGCGTGCGGCGCTCCTGAAAGGCGCCCCACTGGAAGGCGCGTGCGCTAAAACCCGCTAATTTGGCGAAGCGTGCCCCGCTTTTATCTCGCCGCTTTTTCCCGCCGTAGCTGCCTGACACGCCGCACCTTGCAATTCCCTAACAGAGATACTTCCGTCGTCGCCGCTCAGTCAATGCACTCGTGAAGTCACTGTCACGTTTTGCTCACTAGAGCAAACATTACTCACCCCTACAGAAACATTACAGATATCAAGGTTACACTTCAATCAGACGTCTCTTATTCTTTTTCAAAAAAATGTTCAAATGTTTGTAAAGCTTATGGGACTTAACTGTGGGATCATCAGTTCTAAACTTACAAACTACTTATGAACTAGCTTATACTAAAGATGGCACAAACATCCATTCTCCAAGGGGGATTCGAACCCCCGACCGGGAACGGCCTCGCGCATCGTACCATAGCGCCTCAATGCACTCGGCCGCTCCGCAGCGGCCTTAATATTCTTCAAATGTTCAAATGTTTGTAAATCTATCGGACCAAACTGCGTGGTTATCAGTCCGTAGCTTACAAACTACTTAAACCTAGGTAAAGTTACCATAGGACAACACACACATCCATGCCCCAGGTAATACTCGAACCTCCACGGCGAGCAACCGCGCGCTCCGCAGCGAGACGCTTTAGACCGCTCGGCTACTCCACCGCGGCCTTAATATTTTTCTTCAATATTTAGTTATTGCGACCGGTTTAGAACTGCCTCTTAGTTCATCATCAGATGATGCAATTTTACTGTAGGATTTCAGCACTGTGGAAGTCGTTCAGGTGTGACATACAAAATGCAGCTTGGGAGTTTTTTTATGTGTCGCGAAATTCAGGTGTTTACGTTGTAAGCTCAAACCTAAAGTCATTACGTGCAGCTGATAGCTTCTAATGGTTTATATTTACAAGAAGACCACACGGGTATCGGATCTCAGAATTTCTTTATATTTATGGAACATGAAGTCCAGAACTGAAATAACAATCAGCAAAAGCCATTCGACGCAACTCTCAAAAATTCTGGAGAAAATCGACTTTTGAAATTTTGCAAAGTACGCGTAAGTACCAATAATTGAAACAGTTGCAGCATCTGACGGTGTAGCTCAGGGGTAGCGTTTTTGCCTCACAGCCATAGTCGGTGGATAGGATCCGACTGTGATTGATATTTTTCTCGTTTTCGAATTCAGTTATATAAAACACTTTTGGATCTCTAGTTCCACGCGTTGTGTCAGTTTTTCTTTATGTGTATGAAGACAAGCTGAAAACCTTGTCGTCACGTAAAACAATGGTTGAGTAGGTCAGCGGTTTGCAAAGCCATTGGTACCTATAGAGATGACTTTCCAAAAACAGAGTCGTAGCTCTTCACGAACTGAACAATCAAAGACTACCGTCGACAACTAATGATGAAGCCACTGCTGTAAAAATGTAACTTACGTTTTTTTTTAAATTAAAATCACCATTACTAAAAACCTTATATAAAATAGAAAATTACGAATAAACAAAAATACGTGCACTTTCCGTAAAAATTACCATTGCATATATAAAATTTTGTAAGTATTCGAACACAACGAAAAACAAAATAATAATCTGTCACAACAGGATTCGAACCACCACCTGCTGGGTTGTAAAGCCAGAATGCTACACCTAAACTACACCGTCAGATGCTGCAGTTCGCAATTCATGTAATGATTGGTACTTACGCTTAGTTGCAAAACTTCAAACTCGATTTTCTCGAGAATTGTTGAGAGTAGCGAATAATGGCTTTGGCTGATTGTTACTTGAGTTCTGAACTTCACATACCATAAATGTAAAAAGTACTAAAATCCTATACCCATGAGGACTCCTTGTTGGTGTGTCATGCGATCGCGTATCGCACTGGGCGAGTGGCTAGCCCCTGGGGCACGGCCCACTGTCTCATGACCACCAGCCAGTCAGCTACGCTGTCGTAGCCTCCGCCCCCAAAAGTATGAATGGTTGTAACTGTCAAACTAAACGTGATAAAAATGTCATTCAATATTCTTTGTACACAGCTGGTGTCAAAAATTCCAGTACATGATAGAAACAACCATTGTTCCATTAAAAAAAAAAAAAACTGTATGTTTGCATAAGAAACACACTTTATAAGTAATATTACAATCCGTTTGTTTGGCTAAAAATATGAGTCCATGACTAACAATCCATTCAGGGAATACCGCACATCAATAGCACTTTCCGTTTCCCCAACATTTGCGGTGCAATTGTTAGGTGATTCACCCTGTATGTGCTAATTACTATTAATAATGCATGTGCATGAAAGTGACATAATGTTGAAATTAGCTAATAGCACAGTAAAGTATTCATAATATAGCCTATTATAGACTATGTGTTCAGTCGTGGAAGTATTTCATGGGCTGGAAATGATAAACGTCGACTAGGAGAGACAATGATTAGAATTGTCACCCACATTCAGTTAGGGTTATCATTCTGTTTTCGCCTGGCTACATAGGATTACATTCTTAGAGTTCTCCCTTATTTTTTCTGGTTGGTTTTTGTGGGCATGAAAGGCCGATTTCTTCGGCCATGTTTGTCAAATTGCTCTGGTACTCTGCCACTATAGCTGGCGTCATATAAGAAGGCGCTTCCGCGCATAGAGGAGGAGCGATAGGGTAAGCCAGCAGGGGAGGAGCTACGCCTGTGGGAGAAACATTGCGTAACTCGCGGCCAGCCACGCGCCTACAGAATGAATATTATTGGCTGTCAGTGCGGTAATGGAGGGGATCCGCAGAACGGCTGAAAACTGGAACGCCTTCGTAGGTGACGCCGACTGTAATATTGTTGATGACGATGGAATCATTCAACCATAGCTGTCTTTGTTGTCTGATGGTCGCTATCATACAAGAAAATTTGACTAATAATAATGAATCAAAGAGAACCGTCTTCTTACAAGAACACACGTTTTACCAAAGATTTGCTTTTAATTTTTTCATTATGTGCTTCATCTGGCTGTCAACAGTAATCATGCTACTTCAGTGACTATGGGAACACATAGCATTCTGTTTTAATTTAGACTTCTGCTTATAAACCATATTGTAGAATAGAAGAAAAATTGACGAATGAGATAAACACTAAATACAAAACTTTTCGTATCCCATCCTCGTCGCCACTTTTGTGTCTCGTTTCCGCCGGTTGTCCTGGGTGTCGTTGGCCGAGTAGAGAGAGACCGACACAGGAAAATAGGATGCACGGGTGTGCAGGTACGGAGGTGAGCAGCCAGTGGGACAGCAGAAACTAGACACACTAAGCTAGATTAGTATAAGAGATATATTTCATAGAAATAATACATTACTTAACTTGGAGAGCAGCAGACTAATATAATGTTGATACATAGTTTAGATAGAGGCCTGCCTACTGATGATTCCTAGTGCCTATCCGATAGCCAAGTCTTAACTGGAGCCTATCTGATTCCCAAGTCGCCAATGCAGTTCAGTCGTGGCCACGAGCGGAGTTGTAGCAGAAGGCGCTCGTGGCTGACGTCGTAAGAACGCCGCGCAGTGCGTGCATGGCGGCGCGTGGCGAAAGTACGTGGCGCGCACTTCATACTTGTGCGACCACAAAACTAAATGTTTGTAAACCTATTGGATCAAACTGCTATGCTCATCAGTCCCTAGACATACAAACTACAAAAACTAACTTATAGAAGGACAAAACTCACACCCATGTCCGAAGGAGGACTCAAAACTCCGGCCGAAAAGGCAGCCCAGTGTGTAGCATGACGCCTTAGAAATGTTCAAATGATCAAATGTTTGTAAAGCTTATGGGACTTAACTGTGGGGTCATCAATCCCTAAACTTATAAACTACTTATGCACTAACTTATACTAAAGACAGCACAACATCCATGGCCGACGGGGATTCGAACCTCCGACGGGGAACGACGATCTGCGTTTGGCCGCTCCGCCGCGGGATGACGCCTTAGACCACGCCGCCATTCCGCGCGGGCACTACAGATAATACAGCTGTGATGAGACATGTATAGGGATTCAATAAAACAATACAAAATTATTCTTGCAAAAATTGTGGACAGTACTTAGAATAGCATTGTGATAATTGAAAATTAATGTTTTGATTCCTTACAGGAACGTTCAATAGGTGTTAAGTGCCATGCGTGGGCTTGGAACACGAATGGGGACAAGCTTTTCTGTTATGACACCTTGATAAAAATACGTTTAAAATGTTCATCAGTCGTTTTTATATTTTGTGGGAAGCGAAGAGGAAGTAGATGAAGATGAAATAGGATATACTATATTGAGAGATGAATTTGACAGCGCTCTGAAAGACCTAAGTCGGAACAAGGCCCCGGATGTAGATGACATTCCCTCAGACCCAATGAAGTCTTTAGGAGAGCCAGCCATGACAAATTTGAAAATTACAGAAGCATCAGTTTGATAAGTCCAGGTTGCAAAATTTTAACACGAATTATTTACAGGAGAATGAGAACGCTGTAGATGCTGACCTCGGGGAAGATCAGTTTGGACACAGGAGGAACGTAGGAACACAGGAAAAAGCTTTTGAGAATGTTGATTGGAGTACACACTTTCAATTTCTGAAGTCAGCAGGGGTAAAATACAAGGAAAGGAGAGTTATTTACAACTTGTACAAAAGCGAGACCGCAGTTATGAGAGTCGAAGGGCATAAAAGGGAAGCATTGGTTGGGAAGGGAGTAAGACAGTGTTGTAGCCTTTCTCCAACGTTACTGAATTTGTATATCGAGCAGGCGGTAAAGGAAGGCAAGGAAAAATTTGGAATGGGGTAAAGTTCAGGATGAAGAAATAAAAACATTGCGTTTTGCTGATGAAATTGTAATTATGTCAGAGACAGCAAAGAACCAGGAAGAGCAGCTAAATGAAATGGACAGTGTTTTGAAGAGATCGTATAAAATGAACATTAACAATAGTAAAACAAAGATAATGGAATACAGTCTTAGAAAATCAGGCGATGTTGAAGGAATTAGATTAGGTAACGAACAATAAAGGTGGTAGATGAGTTTTGTTACTTGGGTAGTAAAATAACACATGACGGTCGCAGTACAGAGGATATAAAATGCAGAATGGCAGTGGGAAGAAAAGCGTTTTTAAAAAAGAGATATTTGCTAACACCGATTAGTAATTTAAGTGTAAGAAAGTCCTTTCTGTCGGCCGCGGTGGCCGAGGAGACTAAGGCGCTACAGTCACGGTCTACACGGCCACTACGGTCGGGGGTTCGAATTCCCCTTCGGGCATGGATATTTGTGCCGTCCTTAGTCTTAGTTAGTTCATAAGTAGTTTGTAAGTTTAGGGACTGATGACCCCGTAGTTACGTCCCATAGACTATACAAACATTTGCCTTTCTGAAGGCATTTATGTGGAGTGTTGCCTTGTACGGGAGTGAAACTTGGACGATGAATAATTCAGACAGGAAGAGTGTAGAATCTTTTGAAATGTGGTGCTACAGAAAAATGCTGAAGATTAGGTAGGTAGATCGTGTAACTAATGAAAAGGTCCTGAATAGAATTGGGGAGATAAGGAATTTTTGGTATAACTTGACTAACAGAAGAGATCGCGTGCTAGAACACATTCTTAGACATCGAGGAATCGTAAATTTGCCATTGGAGGAAAGCGTAAGCAGATTCAAATGGATGTGGGTTGCCGTTCTTATGAGGATAGAGTAAGGCGGAGAGCTGCATCAAACAAGTCTTCGGAATGAAGACCATAACAACAACAACAACAACAACAACATTTTTTGAGCTCCGTGACTGCTATTCAATTAAAGGTGTTGAAGAAAGATGTAACCAACTATAAAAATTTAAAAAGATAATTATCTAGGCCGGCTTCTGGCTTTATTGGCCACCTTCACAGGCAGTCCTGGTGTAAGTACAGCGTCATTTTCACGTCTCCTGAGCTGTAATGCAGAAAAAATATTTATGTGGGTGGTGCCAGCTTGCGTGCCGTGTGGATTCGTTGTTATGTGCCGGCTCCCCTCCCCCCAGGGGTAAAGTTGTGCCAGTTACACGGCAGTTCATGAAGAGCAACTTCCAGCCACTGCTCTTATTGGCGTGCTGCGGCCGCTGAAAGGAAACGCCATGTGCTCAGTTAGCAAACTTTGCATCGCCGCTTCGCTGCGAATTTCGCCCCGACAGTGCTTCGCTTTATGGCTGCGGCCTCATATCGACAGATCTTTTTACCGAGAACGGAGTAAAAGCGACCACAACCAGAAGTCAACCTCGGTCGGAACTTGGCTACCAGGCATTTGGTTACAGTTAGACTGGAGATATTTTTTATTATAGCGCTTCTTCTGAACGGTACTGGAGAGTTCATTTCATTTGGTATCTTTAACAGAAAAAAAAAAAATGTTTGTATAGCTTATGGGACTTGACTACGGGGTCATCAGTCCCTAAACTTACAAACTAGTTATGAACTAGCTAACACTAAGGACTGCCCGAGGGGGGATTCGAACCCCCCGACCTTAGTGGCCGTGCAAACCGTGACTGGAGCGCCTCAGTCCCCTCGACTACCGCGGCCGGCTATCTTTAACACATGTTTTTTTTTTTTTTTTTTTTTTTTTTTTTTTTTTTTTTTTATTTTTAAAAGAGTGCTTTCGTTGTATGCGGTCTTCTAAGCATGTAGTACTGTGATAACAAAATGGGCACAGATTTTCGAGACTTTCTAATTAACGATGTTTTAAGATACGATTTCAGAAGAGAGTATATTTTACACGAATATAAATAGAAGCTTCAGGTAAATAGTACTGCAAACTTCGTATTTCCCAAATACGAGCGTCGAGTTCCGTTTCTATTCCTATCCGCGACAGCGCTACGATCACAGTCGCCGGCCGCGGGGACTGAGGCGCGCCAGTCACGGTCTGCACGGCCACTACGGTCGGGGGTTCGAATCCCCCCTCGGGCATGGATATTTGTGCCGTCCTAGTTCGTAAGTAGTTCATAAGTAGTTTGTAAGTTTAGGGACTGATAACCCCGTAGTTAAGTCCCATAAGCTATACAAACATTTGAACATTTGAACGATCGCAGTTCCGAGCATGCGCGGCAGTTACTCTAACTTAAGGAGAAGAGAGGTACGCCATTTTCAGATCGCTTTGTAGTGCTTTTTTAAAATGTCGGCCATAGTTAAAAATGCCCTCTCGTTTGAAATCAGATCTGTGATTCGTTTTCTAAATGCAAAGAAAGTTAAACCAAAGGAAATTCATCAGCAAATCTGCGAGGTTAACGTACAAAATGCTATGAGTGATTGAATGATTAGAAGGTGGGTCAGAGTGCTCAATGAAGGACGTGATCAAGTGCACGATGAAGAACGAAGTGGACGCGTTTCTGTGGTTACTGATGAAGTGGTTCACACAACTGGAGAGAAGAAAAGTGCCCTTGCTATGGAAGTTCCGCAAATCTCAGGATTGTTACTGAAAAACTGAAATTTCGAAAACTTCGCTCACGTTGGGTTCCCATAATTCTTACTAAACAACGCAGAAAACAACGGATGAACAATGCACTTTAGTTTTTGACATGCTACAATGGAGAAGGCGAAAACGGCAATTAGTGGAATGGAGGCACCCTTCATTCCCAACGAAGGGTAAGCCTAAGCAAATCGTGACATCTCCAAAAGTCATGAGCACGGTTTTTTATTTTAATTTTTTTATTTTATTTTATTTTTTTATTTTATTTTATTTATTTATTTATTTATTTATTTTTTTTTTTTTTTTTTGGTGGCAGAAAAGTCATGTTGCTGATTCATTTCTTACAACGAGGCCAAACATTCAATGCACATGGTTAGTGCGAGACCATTAAGAAATTCGCCGCCGAGGATTGTTATCAAAAGGTGTTTTTTTTTCCACGATAATGCCCGACCTCGGCGAATGTGACCAAAAACCTCCTACTGGAATTTCAGTGGGACGTGTTTGGTCATCCTCCGTACAGCCCGGACCTCGCTCCTAGCGACTTTCTTCTTACACCTAAAATCTGTCCTTTTCGGTCAACAACGATGATGACGAGCAGAAAGAACGTGTTACCTCATGGGTGAATACACAGGCGGCAACCTTCTACGAAAAAGGCATACGAAAACTTTTGGCATGCTGCGACAAATGCCTACAAAATTTCGGAAGCTATGTAGAAATGTGCTGTAACAGTTGTTGATTTTTGTACAATAAATATTTTTCTGTATCTATACACGTTTGTTTTATAAAACTAAAAGGAACTTACTTTGTGGACATACCTCATTTTTATCCGTTTTTACAAGGATAATAATAGGCTCATCCATAACATAAGTTTCTGTATTTTTTTAAACAAAGAAAACCCAGTTACATGAAAAACTTTGCCGCGTAGGAACGGACGCACGACCTTACTTTCCTGAGGCACCTCGTATACCTTCATGCCTACGCACACAAGCTTAGTGTTTTTTAACCGTTATGTTTAAGACTGGAATTTTATTTCTCTTCAGAAATGTCGAGTGTTCTCACCACCAGAAGGACAGACATGTAGAGTTGGAGTCGGCAATTAATTTAGGTGGAGTCCGGATATTTTTAAAATTTTTTATGCGGGACCTGTAGAAAACCTTGATTTTCCTTACTACTTTTTTTATTCTATTTGTATTCAAAATTCAAGAAAAAACAAGTTCCGAATTTTTATTTTAACCTTAACCAACGATGATTAACCCTTTCATTCCCAGTGTTGTTTCTCGATCATATCGTATTTTGTTTATCAGTCCTTAAGGTGTGCCGGCCGCAGTGGCCGAGCGGTCTGCGGCGAGCCAGTCACCATCTGCACGGCCGTTGCGGTCGGGGGTTCGAATCCCTCCGCGGGCATGGATGTTTGTGACGTCTTTAGAATAAGCTAGTTCATAAGTAGTTTGCAAGTTTACGGACTGATGACCCCATAGTTAAGTCCCATAAGCTCTACAAACATTTGAACATATTGAATTTTGAACCTTAAAGTCTCATTCTTGTTGATGAACAACATGCTTCTTGTACGACACTTTGCCATTTGGTACGGCGTGTAACCACTTCTGAGACATCAATCTACACTTCTTGGAGATTATGTTACGTTGCCGTCTGTACGTGGCTGTGAGTGTGAGCGTGAGTGTGGTTCATGTTATTTTATTTCAGCAGTGAAATGCCTTGTATTTGGTGCTGTGGCGAAGAGTATGCTAACATTATCGATCCGCCAGTGTTAATAATCAACAAAATAACGTCCCAAGTAATAAAATACCTCGATACAAACATCTGTAGTGTGCATGAAATACACGACATAAAAAAACAACAGTTCGATCAGAAATTTTAAAAGGCATATTTCCATGTTTAGTGCACTGTATTTATACAGAAAACAATGAATTTTTATTTTTCCAATGTTAAATTCATGCAGTGGGAACGGGAGGGTTAAACGAATATGCCCTCTAATGTAATAGAGGTTTCAGAAGCTGTCAGAGCCTGAAATCGCTTTACAAAATTTCCTTGTTCATTAACTAAAACTCTTGTGTTGCATTCATGTGTGTAGAGCTTTTATGCAGACCGCGCTCGCTATTGCGCGAATTCTCCTGCGCTGCATAGCACAGAAACTATATTTTTAATCTACCTATAATTAACCATTAAGAAATCTAATTATTCAGCAGTTAATTTGACACTACTAAAACTGTAACGATGACATTCGAACGAATTACTATCAACAGAATACTATTTATGGAAACAATCAAGTATATAAATTATACTTTCAAAATATTTTTGACGGTCGAGTTTTTGACCTTTCAAGGTCTGCACCCAGACTGCGGTTCGCCGGTGGCAAATCGCGTACCTTTGCGACAGCCAAACTAGTCCCATACTTTAGCACTTGTTGACACTATGCCTTATCGCTCTTCAACCGAAATTATTGGTAGGTAGGCACTTGTTTGCAAGGAGTGTCACAATGCCGTTATCTTTCACAAGCCTCCACAAACTTTTAGAGGGTTTCGTTTTGTTCTTCAAAATTGTGTTAAAGTGACTTAGTTTTCGACGGCTGTAAATCAAACTTTATGCAAGCGTTTTACGATCTGAAGAACGTGGATGGCGGTGCTATGCTAATCGATTTACAATACATTAGATAGTGTTAACATATTCCCAGTACAAGCTAGTATGCAGCAGCAAATGAGTGACAACTTTCTAGTATCACACTGCCTCTGGGCCACAGTCGTATACATCCTACACCAAGAATACTGTGACACAGACTCAAACGTGCCCCTCTGGGAGAATTTAATGTTAACCATAATAAAATCCTAATAGAGAATGGCATCGAAGTTTTAATTTCGTCGCGAAAAGATTTGGTAATATAGGGGATAAGATGCAAACCGACAGGGACAAGCCTTACAGAATCCAAGTTCTATTAAAATACTGTGACTACACAACAACCTTTTTGGTCGCCAGGCTAATTAGGCATACATCAGTTACAGATCTACACTGACCACTGTTAATATTTCACTAACTAATCACTTTATTTAGTAAAATGAACTAATAAGAAGCATGTAAACATTGAAGTCACACAGGACGACAATAAGAAAATTAATAACACAAATTATGTTTATACAAACATATAGTCTCCTTTTATGATGACAGACACAGCTCACAAAAACCATGCGATAAACTAATTTTGTTATAGTGAACCGTTAAGAAAATATACTTTCATATAGTGAAACATTAATATGAAATACTGCACAGAAATCTGATAACTGCAATTTGTGGCGGCATAATTCTGTATGTAAATAAATAAGTTCTGTCTCTCAGTATATCAAAATTACTAATAAAACTGTCAAGTATTCTTAGTTTAATGCAAAACTTTTTAGTACTGAATTTAGTATGCAGTTAATGCTTCTGGCCTAATGTCTGCCACTATGCAATTTTGATCGAAGTTGAACTTCCAGAGCAATATTGAAAAAAAAATATATATTAATCATCAGATTACAAAACTACTCCTAAGTTTATTTTAAAATAGTGTTATTGTTCTTGCTACTTTAACTCAGTTGTTTGTGCTTTATGTAGATTGTAAATGATGTCCCTGAAAATGAACTGCTGCTTCTTCAACCAAATATCGAAAATTCATGAAATTAGCTTCTTGAATCATGAATGTCTGTTGATTAATAGAGTGGTTTAATGCCCATATTCTCTGAAATATAAGTTTTCTGCACAGTAATTACAAAATTGTGCAATATACTTTTCTTTAGCAATTTTAGCATCTAATTTACTTCAGTGCTTTATTTGTTCTGAATGTAAATAAACTTTAAAATAGTAAAATTTCATCATTGTTTCACACAATATGCTTTTGAGGACAATGTGATATATACCTTCACATGGCAGGATCCTATTTGATATGTGACTTTAGATGAAGTTAAGCACTACTAATTATTATGCAAACCAAACACAAATATGTGGTCCTTGCTTGCATACAAAACTACTTTGCTTGTGATAATATAATACACTATATTGGCTCTTTCTAAGTAGCGGGTAACAAACTTTTTCTTAGCGTTGAAATAAATAAGCCAATAGCCATCAAATTGCTAGCGTACTTAGCACGCCCCTAGAGGCAAAATTATGGCCACTTTTGACGTAAATGCCTCTCCAAATTACTTGTCAAGATACCACTGCTCACTGTTCGTCACACCACAATGATTGCGAGCAATCAACTCTCACTAAGTCTCGATGATTCAATGGCGGGTAAGCGTGTTTTGGCGTCAAACTGGTAGTTTCCGTTTTGTGCACCGTTACACAGGTTTTTACATATCAGTTTAACTTGTAAAAACCCTTAAATATGAATATCATTAAATATTACAATATCGACAAAATTCCGTAATATGAGCATAGCACAGCAAAAAAAATTCTACAAAATTTTTTATTGAAAATTACATTTTAATTTACAAATACATTCCAGAGACAGTGTAACATAGGTGTGCTACATCTCTCATAAGCATAGAACACAATCGAAAAAGTTATTCCAATTATAAACCTCCAAATTAATCGTAGTGTCACAAATTCCCGGTGCTCAGTAATAAGCATTCTCTATAGGCAGCGAAAATTTATTTTCGCGTTTGGAAGTCCAACATTACCATACATTTGTTTCTGAACACTCAATAAACGCAAAAATGTTACTAGATTCTGTGAACAGAAAAAACTAATCCTTGACTGGTAAAAAGGTAAAGGAGTCATCAATCCGAAGATTGGTTTGTACACCTCAGTGCTTTACTAGGCATGGTGCTGTACAAGGTGGAATGCCGTTGCCTTCCTCAGACCTTCGAACTGACTTACTCAGCCAGTTATAGTGGGACATACAGTTTAACGTGGGTTTCGAACCACGGTGCTACTCGATATTTTTCACATTAGCAACACTGCCAAAGGTGAAAGAAGTGGAAAGTGACAGATAAAAATCCTAGGACCTGGCGGGGATGGAAACCGCGACCTTGAGATTTGTAGTCTGGCACTCTATCACTGTGCTATTGAGGAAGAAGATCGAAAGTTACGTGAAGAAGCAGATAACAATGTATTAATCATAAACAGTTTGACTAGGACATCAGTACACGCAGCCGAAACTGTAAAAATCTATGGCGGAAGTTGATACTGTCTTATCCAAGATTAAGTTAAAGACGAACACAAAGCGAAACTTTATCCTTAGTATTGATACACAATCTGGCCACATTGTTTTTTCTACCGACTCAAATCTCGATTTTCTATGCCAACAGGAAAATATATTAATAGGGATACTTTTAAACAAACAGAAAAATATTATCTTTCACTATTTAGAAAACACTGTTTCTCTGAAGAGTCTTGCATACTACTAGTGTTCAGTGTTACGTTTTGGAGTTACTAAAAAGTAGTTAGCTTACAAAGTAGCTTTCGTAATGTACGTATCTTAAAATCAGTAGCAAGCGTATAAAATAAAACCAGTTTTTTCATATAATATTTTAGGGTGAGGTATGTTATGTCTCTCTTCCGTTGAATCTTTTTATATTTATTCGACTTTAATATAATAGTCAGGCCACAGTCACAGTAAATTAAAGAAAATTTACATAGCTAGTTTCGGTGAAATATGTAATAACCTCTTTTTCATTGAAAACTTTACTGCAACCCTATGTTGTTTACTTAAACGTAATTATACAGAAAGTCAAAGAAACAGCAACATTTTGATCACTATTAATCCTGTATCTATATTGGACATTGTTTTAGAAATTCAACATGTCTTGGTTTACAGGCTAACATGTCGAATGCAACAACAATGATACGTGAAGAAAAGTTTTTATTATTTGTTTTAGACAATCTTCTGTTAACTGAAGTTTCGGAACACACCTCGAATGAAATTAATGAATTAACTACATTATTGGTCAAGACTTTCATTTAAAATACCAAGGATTCTTCAAAATTGCCGGCCGCGGTGGCCGAGGTGACTGAGGCGCTCCAGTCACGGTCAGCACGGCCACTACGGTCGGGGGTTCGAATCCCCCCTCGGGCATGGATATTTGTGCCGTCCTAGTTAGTAAGTAGTTCATAGGTAGTTTGTAAGTTTAGGGACTGATGACCACGTAGTTAAGTCCCATAAGCTTAACAAACATTTGAACATTTGAATTCTTCAAAATTTCCAAGTGAGAGCGACTTTCCGCCGACCAGCTAACATTTCAGACCTGGTGGGATCAGTGAAAGGTAATTTGTTATTACGGAAGGCGGGAATATACAAAATACCGTCTCAGTGCGGTATTGCTTACATTGGACAAACAACACGCGCAGTGGAAGGACGCTGCACAGAAAATAAGCGTTGCACCCGCCTTTTGCAAGCCAGTAAATCGGCAGTGGCGGGACATTGCGTCTCCGCTGGACATATGATGGAGTACGACGAACATCAATTCTAGCCACAGCTGCATCTTTCTGGGACTCCATCATATAATAATCGGTGAAAATAGGCGTGCCACAAAATTGGATAAAACGGCTATCAGCTGAACAAAGCATGGAATCCCGTCATCTCGAAGATTTGCTCCAGACGAAGACGCCAGAGGGCTTCTATGGCGGCGTCGAGCGGCAGCGCGGAAGACATGTAGTTCTGCATGTCTACCAGCTGGGGCGCTGCTGCAGGGCAGTGTGTTCCATCTGACACTGCTATTTTCGCGCATGCGCAGATTACTATTAGCGCGTTATATACGTTGGAACAGACCATCTAGCCAATTACCTGTGAAGCTCATTCCCCTCACCACCTGATGTGGGAGGAAAAGCAAACAATTGCTGCGACCTCCATTGACACTCGAGTTTTACCTTTCTCCCTCGTTCCGTTCGATCCGATGCCGTCTTCCTCAGTCTCACCTGAAGATGGCTGGCAGGTGTTCAGTTGAAGTATCGCGTGTTGGATACTACGACGACCGGTTGCAAGCCATAAATCTGTTTGAATATTCAGTTCGCCGGGAAAATTTTAAAATTCACATAGAGCGAGTGTTTGTGGAGCAATATCATCATTTGTCCTTCTTGCACATTTTTTTTCTCTTAGTAACAGTGACTGGAGATAACTAGTTCGATAAGTTCCAGAATTACGTGGTACCAGGATTTAGGATGGGTGCGAAAAACTCAAGAAATTTACTTTCAACATGATGGTGCTTATATTAGATTAGGCCACTGCCGTCCGCGGTTGGTCGAAGGACAGATATTGAAATCTTCCACGTTCACCATATATAACGCCCGTGGACTTTTTGCTATCGGGTATCGTCAAGGGCTCAATTTATTCCCAATAGCTGAACTGTCACCGCCATGAAGACTATGCTACAACTGCTCCCACTTTTAACGTGTCAAAGCTGGGTGCGATTTTAATAACAGTAAAATCTTTGAAATATTTTAATATAATCGTGATAAATTGTTTAAATGCCACAACATATATTAATCTAACAATAATAATTATTATTAAATTAGAATTTCAGTTATAACATCTTGACATCGGTGACTGGGACGTTGCATAATCATAACGTCGGAGAAGTTTTAGTTAAAAAAGAGATAGCATTTTAAGCAGTGGCGGCTCGTACAAAATTTGACCATTGTGATACAATATTACGAAAATTAACAGGAAACATAATATACTAAAATAAAAGTCATCCTTTGTATGATTGCCGTTAATTAAATATCAATTAATACTGTATTGACAGTAAGACCTTCAGGGCAATCTATAACAGCGCTGCCAACTGCATGTATTCACTGCAGGTAGTAAATATAACGTTTAAAATATTAATTTTATTTACAGAAATTAAAAATTTGGACTCAGATGTATTTGAATACGAGCCTCACACTGGTAGGTTTGAGAGACAACGCACAAGACGCCCGAGCCAGCGCGCTATTTGAATCTGTATGTCGCAATATGCGTCATATACTATTATTGCGCAGCCGTTACACGCAGCGCGAAGAGAAATACTGATGTAGTGCTGCAGTTGGTCTCAGCACACGAGTCGCCAGGCCTGACGTCACGTCTGCGCATGCGCACTAGCGGATAGACGACTGCGCCGCCTCTCTGCGCACATAGCAGCGCGGCTGAATACCACTTCAGTACGTGGAGCTTGTTTCCAACTATCGCAGCGAGAGCGCTCCAAAATGCTTTTTCATCCTTATTACTAGCACTGTAATACGCATTGGAAGGGAATTGGCATAATTTTATTTAAGAACTAGCTCGTATTCCAAGAGAAAGGATTTCTTTTTACAGCGATTTCTCGCTTGCATTCGAAGAGAAATGGCATAATTTTAGTAATTATTTACAGTGTGCTGCAGCACATTAGCACATTATCACCAGCCGCCACTGATTTTAAGAACAAACACTCAAAAATTAGAGAAGTTGATAATCATGCAATTTATTTAAGAACTATGGTAGCAACACTGGAAATGCTGAGAACGTCACAATTTACACAATATGATATCGAATTATGTACTCAAGAGTTACCAGCATTTCACTTAGCACTGCGATTGAGAACATTGTAAGTTGTGCCTGTACGAGAGAGAAACTGAGAGGAGAGCAGTTTCCTTCAGTTGTTAACGTTCGCATTTAGGAAATCTGGTTTCTTTTTTCCCTCTTCCTTTTTTACTTGCTTCCTGTGGTTTGCCAGCTCTACATTTTCGAGACTTAGTTTCCAACTGTTTTATGTTCTGAAAACTGTGATTATTATGTCAAGATCTCTTAATAAATCCAATGTTCACATTACTGATTTCTGTTATTGATTGCCTTATTCAGATTTACTTAATTCACTTAACAGCTTCGTCGTCATATATATTAATTACAGTTATGCGCTTTGAGCACAAGTAAGTCATATACAATACGTAGCACTTTGTGAAACATTAACAAAGACTGTGCCATGAAATGAATTTAAATTGCTATGATAGAAAAAGTAATCTTTTAATAACATCATCATTTGCACAATGTGAAATCGGACTCTGCTCTCAGAATTACCACTGTTCCACTGTATACTACCGGTCTCTCATATTACGTGACGACGCTGTTGTGTGTAATTCATTTATATGAATTTATTACGTACAAAGTGCAAAACTAGATTTGTTATATATCACGATGAAACTGTTAAATGGATTAACCACATCTGGGGTCCTGATCATTAGCCGACACCTGTCATATGAATAATCCAAATATTACATAATGATCTGTAAAGTTATGTACTCCATTTAGCTACATCTCAGTATTTTAAAAAATATATTCTCGCCATGTATTCGTTGTTGTGTTGAAAAACGTGTCTGAAAAGTATCGATATGCTGTCAGATATTTTAAAATGTGTTTCGATAATTAATAGTGATTACTTATTTTATATAAGAACGTATCAGAGAATATATATTTAGTTTTGGTTCAGTGAAGAAATGAAGTTCAGCAGAGTTTTAAGAATCATAACTGCTTAGGGTGAGCCTGTCATACGAGTACTAAAGTGTTTCGAAGCTGGTAATGTAGACTTCAGGAACTCTAGCGTCCTACACGGCTAAGTACGTCATCAATCGACGCATCCCACGTCTACAAGTACAGTGTTTCATAATTCATGTCACAAACTTCACGATGATGTATAGGGGACTCAGTGGATGAACTATTACATAGGAATCCTTGCCCAGAAATGACACCCAATGACTGTGACCTCTAAAACAACTCTCTTATATTGTAGGCTCTTCGATTGTCAGGTTTTTGGGAGGGTCTACTATGGGCCACAACAACCAGAGAATTTGTGATAATCGTGGGCTATAAATACTTACCGGTACCTTAAGAGCTACGAGCACTTGACCAGTAGAAAGACGTGTTCCGCAGTATGTAAGATGAACTGCACATTCCTCTTAAGGTACGCATTTTAGAGTCCGTGTTTACGGGATGTTTTTTCTTATTTATTTCCATACTACCTCCTTACAAAATACGGGAAGCAAGGAACTTGCAGCGGGAGAGATTTGTTTCGTAGTATCTGAGGTGAATAAGTGTTCATAGCATCGTTTAATGACGTTTCCGAACATAAGTCCACTTTAAAAAAATTTGGTTGTATAGCTTATGGGACTTAACTACGGGGTCATCAGTCCCTAAACTTACAAACTACTTATGATCTAGCTAACACTAAGGACGGCAAAAATATCCATGCCCGAGGGGGGATTCGAACCCCCGACCGTAGTGACCGTGCAGACCGTGACTGGAGCGCCTCGGTCCCCTCGGCCACCGCGGCCGGCTCCCACTTGTAAAACTTGATCTTTTTAGTCCTCTCTACAAACTCAAAGAGTGCGACATTATTTATGAAACACCCTGTATAATCTTCGAGCCATAATATTATGCCTGGCGCAGTATACTGTGTCTACCACTTCTCTCTTTTCCTGTTCCAGTCGCGTATGGTTCGCGAGAACCATTGCTGGCAAGTCTCCGTGTCGGTTCGAAACTTTCTGACCTTGTCCTCATAGTCTTTTGGCGAAATTTTCGTTGGCGGAATTTATATCTTGGTTGAATTTTAGAGAAAAATTCGCTCTCGGATTTCAACAGTGCACCATACCATGATACGAGCACCACTACTGCAGCGTTTACCACCGAAGTTGGCTGATCATCTCCGAGACCCTTCCTCGCTTACCAAATGAACCTGTAAGAAAACGTCCTGCTGTGATTTGGATTTCTGTTACCTCTACGAAACGTATCTGGTATGGATCGCAGATTGACAAGCAATATCCAAGTATTGGAGGAACAAGTGTTTTGTAAGCTACTTCCTGATTTGATTTACTACACTTCCTCAGTATTCTTCCAATGATTCTCAGTATGGTATCTGCCTTGCCTGCGATTGTGTGGGGTCGTTCCACTTTAGATCACTCCGTACGCATGCTCCCAGATGTTTTACGGAAGTAACCATTTCCAGTAATATTCTTCTCGGGTTTCCTGCCGAGAAGAATATTATGAAGCATTACGCCGGGAAAGCCTACGCAGTCAAACCATTTCCAGTGATTCTCATACAATCACATTATCAAAGCACAATGGGTTTGAATAATATAATATTGCAGTAGTCTAGATCGCAATACAATATTTATTTTATTTTATTATGATGACCGGTTTCGATCAATAAAGATCATGTCTGTATAGAGGAACAAATATGTGCTATACAATTATAAAATTATAAGACAAAGTACAATAATAAATTTATTGCTGGTATACCCTTTTGAGGAGCTAGCCCGTCTCTTAAGGAGCAAGACTGCTGGCTATAGCTTGGAAGAATTAAGGTTAGTAGGATGGGCAAATGTCGGGACGGGGGGCGTCATTTGGGAGGGGAAAGTGACGAAAATTACCCTCAGAGAGGATGCGGAGAGTGTGGAGGTGAAGGGAGGGAGGGATAACAAGGTATCGGCATGGCAGAGGCCCAGCATCTAGCAGGAGGTGGGATACAATCGGGTGCTCGGAGTCAAGTTTGCGGGTTACATATTGGAAACGGAGGTGTTGGAGGAACTTGAGCAGGTGGAGGAGAGACGGATGTGCTAAGCGAGGCAGAGGGTATGGCGTTCAAGGACCTGGAGGGAGTGGTAGCGGGCAGAGGGAGCGGAAACCCAAGCAGGGTGCAAGCAATATAAGATAGGAATGGTAGGTGAAGAGGATAGTGGAAGGGTTGAGGCCCCAAGTCCGGCCAGAAAGGAGTTTGAGGTGGTTGAGCTGGGAGAGGGTTTTATCACGGACTGTTTGAAGGTGAGTTTTCCAGGACAGGGAGTGGTTGAGGACAAGGCCTAGGTATCTGAGGTTTTGGTTTGCAGGATGGGGTGGTCATGGACCATAAGGTAGAGGTCGTGGTGACCGAAGGACGGGGTGGTGTGACCTATGATAATTGCCTACGATTTGGTTGGGTTAACGGTGAGGAGCCACTGGTTACACCAGGTGGATAATTTGGAGAGATGGGATTGAAGGAGGTATTGGGAGCGGGTGAGGGAAAGGGCAAGGGCAAGAAAGGCAGTGTCGTCAGCATATTGAAGGAGGTGGACAAGAGGCTGGGGTTGTGGCATGTCTGCCGAATATACGAGGTAGAGGAGAGCGTAGAGAACTGAGCCCTGGGGCACTCTGGTGGATTGGTAAAACAAACGGGAGTCGGAATTATTGACAGTGACATAGGATTTGCGGTGGCCTAGAAAGGATGCAATGAATCTGACATAATTAACAGGAAAGGCAAAGAGTTGGGGCTTGAAAAGGAGACCAGAATCCCATATGCAGATGTAGGCCTTCTCCATGTCGAGGGAAATGAGGATAGCGACACGACAGGAGTTCATCTGGATGGAAAGGAGATGGGTAAGTGGCAGGAGTTGATCATCGGCAGAGAAGGAAGGCTGGAAGCTACATTTGGAGAGGGGAAAGAGCTGGTGTTGATGGAGATGCTGATGGATGTGGCAGGACAGGATGGTTTACAGGACCTTACTGAACACTGAGGTGAGGCTGATAGGATGAGGCATCAGAGGGCGGCTTGCCAGGTTTAAGAAACATGAGGATGCGGGAGGTTTTCCATAGGTCGGTGAAGAGTAGTATTATGGTATAGAGGGAAGAAAGGGCTGTGGAAAGAATGGGGGCAGGCCTGAAGGTGCCTGTAGGTCAGGCAGTCGTGCCGGGAGCTGTGTTGCGTTTTGTGCGGATTTTTGTTTTGATGTCAAGGGCAGTGGCCGGAAGTTCTGTGCGGGGGGATGCTGTCCAGATACTGAAAGCGGTGGGATGGAGGTATTGGTTCGCTCATGGACGTCTGGGAAGAGGGGGTAATTAAACCTGGGATTGTCAGGGATGGAGAAGGTATCAGTGAGGTGGATGGCGAAGTGGTTTGACTTGCTGGCATTGTCCAGGAAAGTAAGGTCATTATGGAGGAGCGGGTAGTGGGGAGCGAAGTGACTGCCATTTAGTTGCTGAAAGGCTTGCCAGTACTTGGAGGAGTTGTGCGGAAGAGAGACGTTAAGAAGGGTGCATGTCTAGCGCCAGTCCCGGCATCTTTTCGAGTTCAAGAGATTTTGGATGTGACGTTGGATTTGCCGGTGGTGACAGAGTGTGTCCCGGTCACGGGTCCACAAGTAGGATCGATAGAGGCGGTGGGATTCTCAGAGAAGAAGTACGGTCTATTTTATTGGATGTTAAACAACAACGTTCCAGTTTTCGAGCAGGTTTTTGTTAATTTCCGATTGATAGCTTTGGCCAACTTGCCCTTCGCTTCCCTGAGGGCGTTCCTTCCGTTTCTCGCACACGCGCACTGGCCTGTCCCCGCGGTATAAAGGAGCCGCCGTATCTCATGTTCCGGCATGGTTGTGTACCAGGCGGACCTAAGATGGCGGCCAGGTGGACCGCTAAAATATCGTATTCAAATGTTTGTAATTCTAAGGGACTCAACTTCTTGGTTATTAGTCCCTAGCTTACAAGCTACTTAAACCAAGGTAAAATAATCTAAGGACAATACAAACACCCATGCTCGAGGGAGGACTCTACTCCCCAACGGCGAACGGTCACTCGCACCACAGCTCGGCGCCCCACTGCGCACGGCTATTCCGTCGCGGCGAAATATCATGTTAGCAGAACACCGTAATCCGAGCGCGAACCCGTGAAGATTATTACGGCGGGAAAACTACGAAATTAAAGCACTTGTGTATTGTAGAAAGAAAAACGTGTTTATAAACTATGAATATTACATCTAGAAACAAAACTGTAATTTGTGGTACCCACTGGTGATCTCTTGACATTTAAAAACAAACAAATAAAGAAATTGTAATAAAAAAAAGACGAAACGCATCTGCGTAAAGTAAACTGCAGCAAGAAAACGGAGGTGTTATTTCAAAACGAATAAATAATTTCACCTCTGTGTAGCTTCAGTGCCGCCCGGTAGTAGCCGCGCGGTCTGGAGCGCCACGTTACGGGTCGCGCGGCCTCCCGCGTCAGGTTCGGATCCTCCCTCGAGCATAGATGTGTGGGTTGTCCTTAGGTTAATTTAACTTAGTTTGACCCCACAGAATTACAAACATTTTTTGCAGCTTCAATGACACATGTCAATTGAAACATGTCCATAGAAAATGTACGAGGCGCGTCCAGAAAGTAAGTTACGTTTGGCAATAAAATGAAATTGTACATAGATACAGAAGACATTTTATTGCACAAAATTCTACAACTCTTAAACTACTTTTCCACATAACTGCCGAAATTTTGTAGGCACTTGTCATAGCGAGCCACAAGTTTTTGCATGCATCCTTCACAGAACGTTGCCGCCTGTGTATTCAACCATGTGGTAACAGCTCTTTATCATCGTTGAAGTGTTGACCACCAAGGACACATTTTAGGTGTAAGAAGAGAAGAAAGTCGCTAGGACAGAGGTCCGAGCTGTATGGATGATGATCAAACAGGTCCCATTGAAATTTCCGTAAGAATTGTTTGGTCACATTCGGTGTCTTTGGTCAGGCATTGTCGTGAAAAAATAAATAAATAAATAAATAAAATAAAATAAGTCTTTCGACAGTAATCCTCTTCTTATACCTAAAATCTGTCCTTGGTGGACAACACTTTAACGATCTGAAAGAACATGTTACCACATGGTTGAATACATAGGCGGCAACATTCTATGAAAAAGGCACACAAAACCTTGTGCCATGCTATGATAATTGCCTAACAAATTTCGAAAGCTATATAGAAAAGTAGTTTAACAGTTGTAGATTTTTGTACAATCAAAATTTTTTCTGTATCTGTACCCGTTCGTTTCATATAACCAAACGCAACTTACTTTCTGGACGCGCCTCGTATATTGCTGAATTTGTAAGAAAATGTCTTATATTGTGCCTCCTGAGGTTTATCTTTGCTTGCAAGGTAATGTATAATATTGCTTCTACTGTGTGTATCGATATGTGTACATAAATATGTGAAGTTTCACCTTGGCAAAGATTATGTATCGCATAGCATTGTAGCTTTTGGAGAGAGACAGAGAGTCAGACTTGTGTTTCAGCTCGCTTGGAGAGCAGTTGTGTTGTGTATGTGGCTCCGATGCAGAGCAGAGGCTGCTGTACCAGCAAGTTGATTTGATTGTATTTGAAATATATTGTATTTATTATAATTGTGCAAAACGTTGTGCCACCCCTGGAATTAAGGTAATAGCATTTAATTTAATTATGAAAAGGTTGTTTCATTTAGGTAATGTAATGGTGATTATTAATAATAAGTAACAAAGTTGACCTTCCTTTCCTGTTTCATTTACGTAGTTAGAAGATTAACCTACTTCCTTTATTTGATAATGAGTTATTTATGGATTTTAAAGTGCAGTATTGATTTTGGAAATCTTGTTGAACAGATTTCTTGATGGCTATCGTAGTAAATGATTGTTATGCAACACTGCAGTTAATTGAGTATGATACTGAATTTTGAAAATCAGGTACTGATCTGCATAAAATTCTCGTACTCGAATAATTAAGAAAGTGGTTTGTGTTTTTAATATCTTTTCTCGCAGTCAAACTTTTCGAGTATAGTCAGTGTTTGTTTCATGCAGGTTACATGTCACTTGTTATGTTAAAAGATCCGTTGCGCACATAATCAGTTTAATGCACTGTTTCTTATTTAACAGTATATACATCAATATCAGGGCCATAATTAAACCAAATTACTGTGTTAATGAACAATGTACGTGTTCAGTTAAATTTTGATGAAGTACCTGATGACGTTGTGATCTTGAGTGTTAAACATCAATATATGACAACTATTTGGACTGCTACTAATACCAGATCAGGGTTTGAATGAGTAACTTCAAAATAAACTACTTTTGTTGCCTGATTAAACGATAGATTCAACTTCAAACAACGCGTACACAACTTATACAATAGAACTGACTTTGGCTGTTTACATTGTGAGGAGGCGATCCATTATTATGACAGTATTCTACCAGAGTCTAACATAAAGAGTCACGAAACTCCCGGTAATTTTCTGCAACCGGGGACTGCAGCGCTGCCAAGCAGCCGGGTCGTAACAACATACCGAGAGGCGAGAAACCATTGTGGATTAGATATGGAGTCGATCTACACGTTTAAAATGCGACTGCATTACGGAGCTTATTGTGGCGCGATAAATTGCAGTTAGACGAAAACTAAGAAAATGTACTTTTTCTCAAATATGAAAAGCTCTTACAGTGTGGGATAGAATAAAGTGTGTTGAATTTTAAGGGTGTATGGAACCTGTAACAGAGAGAGAGAGAGAGAGAGGTAACAAACTCAGTATTTATCTTCAGAGTTATTTTTGATTGTCTACTGACAGCTTTGTGAAAGTCAAAACAAATTTTAGCACAGTAATCTACTATTGGTGATACAGTAATGACAGTCGAAAGTTAACAGGGATTTGTTTGCACAAAATGTAAAATAAAACGCAAGTAACTGTAGTTTAATGTGTACAGACAAACTGAGATTTCAGCAGGGAAAGATTCTTAAACATATACAGTACGTTTACATTCCTGGGGAGTAGGTACGATGAAAACATGACAGGAAAGGCACATGAAAGCCATCTGAGTAAGAATAAAGCGAAAAGGGCTTTTATAAGACATAACACTTAGTCTCTAAGATTGTAAAAATCGTGTCTAGTACCAGTATCAAATGTATAAAGATGTTCAAAATCTGCAGAAAAAATACACGTGGAACGTGTTACTACGTACCAGTACATTATTTAACTATAAATCAGCTGCTTTTGAACTTAAACGCACCAGGTTACAATTCGCTTCTTGTCTTAAATCGTTTCTGGATGTTATGATTACGACTGTGGTAGTATGAGAAGTATGTATTACGATGCACTGTCATGTTGTTATTACAAACTGACAGTAACAGGAAACGGGATTTTCGAGTAATAATGTTTTCGTATTTTTGTCACTAAATAGAGTACCACGGTTTAATGCCTAGAAAATATTTAAACAACAGCAACAATAAATAAATTCTTCGTTTCGGTACTGCCATTTTCTCCTACTGAGCTTGCTACCCAGCCGCTTGGTGCGCAAGTATCGCGTCAGCTGTCAAATGGTTGCAGTTTTTTCCCTACTGGGTTTCGCGACTGTCTGTTTTAGACTGTGATTCTACTGTCACTTATACTGATATGTGCTCTTTGACTACGATGACATAATGCATCTTTGCATTTTGTTTTATACAACAACTGTTGACATCACAAGGTGACGGCTGTGTAAAACATTTTTTGACCAGAAGATGATGCCAGAGACCATCGAAATTATTGACTAGCGATCTCGGCTGTATCCTATTTGGAAGCTATCTAACAGATTTGAGTAGTGGTGTGCGCCTGTGTGGTGGCAGACTGCGGCGTGGCCCTAGGTGTGAGACGGGCAGGCTGATAGCGCCTCACGCCGGCGTCTTGGCCGCGTCGTGTGTGTGCAGCGGCGCCTACGTGACCCCGCTGGGAATCGATGTGGGGCGCGCAGCATGGGAACGCCGCGCCGCCTGTCTCCGTGTACAACACGGCCTATCGCGCTCCGCATCGCAGTCCAATCGCGTGCAGGTAGCAGGCAAAAACTCCGCGGGACTCCTGTGAAAGTTGGCGGTCGCTTCTGAGCAGGAGCTCCGGGGTTCTCACAAAAAGCCGTCGGGAAAAGTACGAGGCCGCCTCTCTTTTTTCCTGCTTCCTAAACAATTTGAGTGGTCTTTTTAATGTGTTGCGCAGATGTAGCTTTTTTTTATTCGAGCGGACGTATTTCCGGTTTTCTGCTGGTAACTGTGTGAAGCCTTTGGTTTCTATGGACACGGCGTTAAGGTATCGATACGCAACATACAGGGCAGGTAGAAGATGATATTTCTATTTCGTTTATCACTTGCTGTTTTCACTGCAGTGGCTCACATTATTATTCGGACACTTATTAATAACTAACCTTTGCGACACCCTGGCCCCATGACTAGTGGGAAATACGTACGCAAAGTAGTTTTTAATATCCCATTCTTACAGGTCCAACATTATTAGTTTCCAATTCAAAAATGTTCAAATGTTTGTATAACTTATGGGACTTAACTAAGGGGTCATCAGTCCCTAAACTTACATACTACTTATGAACTAGCTAATACTAAGGACGGCACAAATATCCATGCCCGAGGGGGGATTCGAACCCCCGACCGTAGTGGCCGTGCAGACCGCGACTGAAGCGCCTCAGTCCCCTCGGCCACCGCGGCCGGCAGTTTCCAATTCACGGAATGTATGACATTAACACGTCCGCTGCCGTTCACTCTCTGGCGCGTGTAAACGTTACTTGAGTCAGGTGCCGCTCACGCTGTGTCGCGTGCTGCGACCTAGCATCCTTGTGGCGGACTCTAAATCCACCGTCTTTCCCAGGAAGGCAACACGTCTTTACATACACACTCTTACACTTTATTCCAGAGATATAACAACAAGTTACATCGTTACAGATATTGCAAAGATAACATTTAAACTTATACTAAGAACGACGTCACTTCATCAGTCTACATCCTCCCCACCCTGGTCTACCTCCTGAGGTACGACCAGCTGAATCGGCCTGGTTGCTTTATGTCCGTCAGGCAAGTCGAGTATCACCGTTCGTATCAGTCCGTCCCGTCCTTTCTTCAGTTCAGCAACTCGCGACCTTCTCCAGCACTGGCGCTGACGAACATCTTCTTGTAACAGGACGAGGTCTCCCTCGCGCAGTCTTGTAGAACCCTTTGGACGCCTTACTTCGTGGTAACTTCGGAGTTGAGTTAAGTACTCCTGGATCCAGCGTTTCCAGAAGTCCTCCACTAATTTCTGTCTGAGTTTATACATCTTTGCCAGATTTGTAAGTCTTCGTGGCGGTGTCCCAGAGGGTAAGGTAGTGAGGCGATCCCCCACTAGGAAGTGCGCTGGCGTCAAAGCGCTATCCTCATGCTGTGTCAAAGGTCTAGAGTTGAATGCGGCTTCTATGTTCGCCAACACTGTTTGCAGCGCTTCATCGTCCAAGCTTGATTGTCCTAAGACCTTTCGTAAACACCTCTTACTAGTTCCGACCATCCTTTCCCACCACCCTCCCCACCAAGCCGCACGAGGTGCAATGAATTTCCATATAATTGTGTGGTGGGCGAGATAGTGGTGTACCTTTGCTGCCGATATTACTGGCCAGAGGTCCATTAATTCCTTATTTGCAGCGTGGAATGTCTGTGCATTGTCGCTATATATGGTATGTGGAATACCGCGTCTGGCCACAAATCTCTGTAATGCCGATAAGAATTTGTCCGTGGTCATGTCGCTAGCTAGTTCCAAGTGTATGGCTCTCGTAGTAGCACAGGTAAATAAAACTATATAGCATTTCTTAGTGCAATGGTATATTTTTGAATATAACGGACCAGCAAAGTCTATGCCGGTGACATCGAAAGGTCTTCCAGGGATTACTCTATCCGCTGGTAGTGGAGCTTCTATTTCCTGAGCTGTGGTCCTATTAGCAATTTTACACGGTAAACATCGGTGGATAATCTTTTTAATGGTTTGGCGTGCACGCAGTATCCAGAATTCGGTTCTTATTTGAGACAAAACAATTCTGACTCCTAAGTGATGGAGATGTACGTGCATATGTTGTACAAGTAGTTGTGTAAAATGGTGATCACCGTCCAGGATGATTGGATGTGGCTCTTCTCGTGTAAGTGCCGAGAAATGTAGTCGTCCTCCAACACGTATGATTCCGTCATCTAAGAAGGGGTTTAAAGCTCTGATTTTGGAACCGTCCGGCAACGGCGATTTATTGTCTAAGGCATTGTGTTCGGTCGGAAAGGACTGTACTTGCGTAGCTCTAATTAAATATTTTCTTGCAGACGTGAGCTCTTCTGCCGTAAGCTCGCCGGTGAACTTTGATTTATGGAGTAGAATGTCTTTAACACGGAGTACACGCGCAGCGACACGTAATAATTTCCAATATGAGCTGACCGCGTGACTTCAATTACTGGCTGTGGTAACTCAACTATTAAAATGTGTGCACCGGTAGTCCGTGCTTCAGGAAGGATTTGCGAATCCGTGGGTGTACCGTCAGTACAAGGCCAGTGCACCGGCTCCTTAGATACCCAATGTGGTCCATGCCGCCAAAGATTAGAGGCTTTTAGTTTACTAGGCGTGGAACCTCTTGCTAACATATCTGCTGGATTGTGTTGGCTAGGGCAATGGTTCCATTGGGACGGAGAAGTGATTGTATGAATTTCTGTAACCCTGTTGCAGACGAACGTCTTCCAATGATTCGGGTTTTTCCGTATCCAGCCCAGTGCTACGGTTGAATCTGTCCACATTGTTGCATGCATTGTTGACAAGTTCGTTGCCTTGCAGAAATATGCCAGGAGTCTGGCACCTATGAGTGCTGCTAAGAGTTTAAGGCGTGGAAGTGAAACTCTTTTCACTGGTGCGAGCCTGCATTTACTGCACATTAAATTGGTATGTCTGCCGTTCTCTTTAAGAACAGTAATGTATAATGCTGCGCCGTAAGCTTTATCAGAGGCGTCACAAAATACGTGAATCTGTGATGTGTAATCACCAGAGCTTCCTATAAATCGAGGTATGGTGATATTTGCGAGTTCAGTAAGATTTGCTGTCCAGGTACTCCAATCACGTGCGAGGTCTGTGGGTAATAGTTCATTCCATTGGAGTCCACGGGTCCATGTCTCCTGGAATAATATTTTAGCAACGACAGATATTGGCGTAAGTAATCCCAACGGGTCATAAAAACGTGAAGTTGTTTTAAGTAGTTGTCGCTTTGTTGTGGTGACACGTTTCGATTCGTCGTTAATTTCTGGTTGTTCTAAAGTAAAACTGTACGTATCTGTGTTCCATGGAACTCCTAGGACGTGTGTGTTCGATGGAATTTCTCTCTGTTCTGTGCGCCATATTTGCGTCAAGTCTTTGGAGTTGGTTGCCCATTTTGCCGTAGGGAGATTGATTTGCTTCATGAGGATGACCAGTTCATAGTAAAGTTGAACGATGTCATTTTCATTGTTAACTCCCGCTACAAAATCGTCCATGTAGGTGTTTTTGTCTACTAATGTGGCTGCCAAGGGGAAAATATTCTTATAATTCATTGCTAGTTCTCTTATTGTTGCTGATAACAAAAGGGACTACAGGTAAGTCCAAAAGGCAGTCGTTTAAATCGGTATATTGTAACTTCTGCAGTAGTAAATTGGTGTACAGAATCGTTTGTCGTAGTCTTATACCAGAAGAATCGCGTCAAATCCCGATCTTCAGTGTGTAGAACTAGCTGGAGAAAAGCTTGCGTGATGTCTGAGGTAATTACGAACGGGTGCAAACGAAAGCGTAAAAGTATTTCCAAAACTTCCGGGAGGAGATTGGGGCCCATTTCCAAAGTGTCATTTAGTGCTGGGGCGTGTTTTTCGTTTGCGGAGGCGTCGAAGACAATTCGCCACTTAATGTTCCCTTGTTTACTTTTACGTACAATGTGGTGTGGTAAGTAAAACGTTTCTGTAACGTCTTGGGGTGTTACTTCTTCTACATGTTCTCTAGTGATATAATTTAACATTTCCTTTTCGTAAATCAGTTTGAAGGGAATGTCTTGTTCCAACCGTCTCTGTAATGCTTCGAAACGTCTGCGAGCGTTTTCGTAGTTGTTAGGAAGTTGGTATCTCGATTTGCGGGGTAACCGTACTACTCGACGGCTATCCTCCAGAGTAAAAGAGTCGTGAAAATTTTGTAATATCGAAGCGTCCTTAGTAGATGTAGCACGGTCGTGTTCTGGCTTTATTCCTATTGCTTCCAAATCCCAGAAGCTTCGGATGAAGTGGTCAAATGTTGGTCCGTCCTGCTGTGTGTCTATAAAATTCACTGCAGTGCAGTTAATTGCAATACTCGCACGATTTCCACTAAGGATCCACCCGAACTGGGAAGGTAGTAAAACAGTTGTTGAGGAAATACGCAAAGGTGCAGCGTCGTTCATGATTCTCCAATAATGTTCTGCCCCTATTAGTATTTCGATAGGTAAGTCTTCGTCCCAATCTGTAGGGTCGGCTAGTTTCAGATTACTTTGTAAACTATACGTTTGTATCTCCTTTGGAACAGTTGGAAGTCGAGTGAAGATGTGTGCGCTTTCAAAAGCGGTGAATGATAACTCGAAGTCGGAGTGAATACTTCGAAGTTTTGCTCGAACAAGTCGTCGAGGACCGGATGTAACGGAATTCATCTCAAAGGCGTTAACCACTAACGGCTTGTTATCAATAACTTCCACGTGTCTATTAACGAACTGCTGATGAAACTTGACTGGCTGCTACAATCCAAAACGCAGCGGGTGAGTTTCGTTTTCCCAGATGGGCCACATATCCGTACACATGCTGTCTGAAGGTAAGTATATCCTCTAGGAGTCAGTGAAATGCTGCCTACTAAAGTGGATTCACTCGACTGTATCTGAGGTGATTGGCCGTTCTAACTCTTTACAGATTGATCTGTGGTGGCACCTTTTGCACGCTGAGCAGGAGGCCCGTAGTTTTTTCGGACAGATCTTGGTAGTGTGACCTCTGTTTAAGCAAAGAAAACAACGATTTTTAGCTTTTAATACCTCAATTCGATCGCGTACACTCGTCGTGACCTTACAGTCCTGAGTCCAGTGGCCTTTTGCTTCACAGAAAACGCAAAAGGACTCTCTCACCTTCACATTATTTCGTCCTGTCCTTCCAGAAGTTGTTTTGACATTCAAAATAGCAGCTGACGGGGTCGTACTTGATGAGTTATATGATATACACCGAATCTTTTGTGTGAGTAAGGCTGCTTCTACTTCGTCTGATTAAAAATCCATAAGTTTAATAATATCATTTTCCGAAAGCCGCTCCCTCTTTGCGTAAATGATCCATTTCTTACACATGTCGTCAGGGAATGCTCGCAATATCTTTGGCACTAGTATACGGCCGTAGCTATTTACATCTTCTCCTAGTGAGCGGAGTGCTTGAATACGTTTGTTGCAATCTATGAAAGCAGTGTTTAGTGTTTCGGGGGAGACAAAATGTATAGGCTTTAGACCTTCAAGGTAATCTAGATGCGCCTGCACTATACGGTTCTTGTCCCCATACCGTTGTTGGAGTATTCTCTTCGTTTCTTCAAATGTTTCTGCAACAACCGCTACTAAATGCTTAGGTTCCTCTTCAAGGTAACCCCGTAAAAATATATGTTTGTGCGTGATAGACAGGGCCGGGTTTTTATCTATTGATTGTTCGAATTGTTCCCAGAACCGTGCCCATGACTCAATGTCACCTGAGAAGGGTTCGAGCTTTATTGTCGGAAGTTTTATAGTTGGTGGTAGTACGGTCTGCACGTCAGTGTTGTCATCGTTGATGACATGTGGTACGGGTTGTTTGTTCATTCTACTTGACAGCTTGCAGATCGTGCGTTTAGCGGCATCAATATATTCGTCACGCCGTAAAATGTCCGCCTCATATTCCTCGTTAGGTATCATGTCGTGTATTTGATCGTCTAGCGCTGTTACTTTATTTAAAGTCTCTCGTAAACTTTCGGCACAGTATTGGAATTCATCAGTTGTGGTGTTGTTGTCAAAATTATTTGCTTTTGTAACAAAAGTGTAATATTACCTCATTCTCGCGCTCTTCTACGTTTCAGGTTCTGCAAGCGAGACGAATTGCCGTGCACATTCTCAGCTTGAGTTGCGTGTTCGTGGTTCTGTGGCTGAGTTTGTGCGCGCAAATGCGCGTTTTGTTCGCGTAGTGGCGCGAGTTCTCTTTGCTCAATGGTTAATCCCATATTCCTCGATTGTATATCCTCCGTGTGAGTAGCGTGTTCAGCGTTGTGTGCCATTAGATAAATAGTAGTGACAAGGAATTACACAGTTGGTACAACTGTAGTGTTTTCGCGCCAAGAACAACTGCCGGCGTCAGTGCGCGTGTTTGTCTGTTGTTGCCTTGACGACGCGTATTTATACGCACCAATAATAGTATAAACTCGAATATTTGTCTACCGAAGCTACTACAGTAATTCCAGTCGCTATTTCAAATCAATCTAGGTGATTGTTGATTAATAAAATAGTAGACTTAGCTGGTAGTGGTAGCAGAAGTGCTGTCGTATGCGGTGTGTTCGGGCGTTATCTCAGCTTCCTCCTGGCGTCGAATCTCAATTGTAACCCAGATTCAGTCGATTTGGCGTGTAGATCCCGTAGTGTAGGATTACCCGGCGTGTCGGCACCAACTGTGGCGGACTCTAAATCCACCGTCTTTCCCAGGAAGGCAACACGTCTTTACATACACACTCTTACACTTTTATTCCAGAGATATAACAACAAGGTACATCGTTACAGATATTGCAAAGATAACATTTAAACTTACACTAAGAACGACGTCACTTCATCAGTCTACAATCCTATTATGGGTTGTTGTAAACTAGCATCGTCTAATAAAGCTGTACACTGTGGTAGGCACTCAGGGAAGTGTATAAGTGATATGCACACGTACGTGGTACCAGTTTTCCGCGTTTGCATTACCGGCTACGAGCCACACACGCTTCGCATTATGTCATGATAGATTTATATACTGCTTATATTGTTCATTTGTTGTTTTCACAAAAATACAAATGCAAATAAAACACCATATAAAAGAACTGAAAACTAAAACCAAAACATTCAGTGGCTCAAAACTATGAAGAGATACTGTCAAAATACGATCACGCGCCAGAGCGTGAAGTGGCACCTAGCATCATCGCGCCAGAGCGTGAACGGCAGCGAACGTGTTAACTGCGAATGGGTGAAGTTGAAAATGTGTACCGAGCCGGGATTCGAACCCGGGTCCCCTGCTTTCTAGGCAGTTGCGCTGAACCCTACACCACTGAGGGTACAGCGATCATTACACCTGCAAGGTATTACTCAAGCACGCCTACCGTCAGAGAAATTTTCAACTTAACCCTGCCCACTAGAACTCAAACTGGCAGTTATTGTAAACTAATTCCCGTAAGAGTAAAGGCCTAGGAGTGCCTCTGCACTGAAGAAAGGATCATTGGCCGTCAACAGGAAATTGTATTGTGAGGGCGGCCGGACCATCCAATGAGCCAGCTGCAAACATGTCTCGTCACCTTCTCGTCAACTCGCCAGCATCTCTGCAGATTTGTATGGTATCTAGCTGTGTCCTTAGAGTTAAAATTAACGAAGAAAAGGATATGCCAAACAGACATCCTTTTCGACCTGTTTATCGTGAATCGTGGTACTGTACATTTGGTTTGTGATGGCTATGAATTCAAACGTTACAGAAGCATTTCAGCATCAGAGGAAAATAGATGGCGAAGCCGCGGTAAATCTTCACGGCCCTCTGTCGAATTTTTCACTATAGGGGGAAAAGCGCTATTTTCGCGTTTCGAAAACGAACGTGGCCACACACCAGTTCCAGAACCCTCAATTCTATGAAAATGTCTTCACGATTCTTACGCAGAAGTTGCCTCACAGCTTGGGCAGCACGATGTGAAAATCCTGTGCAGGTATTCTACAGTTCCACTGTGCATATCAGTGGTGATCAGAGATCATTTGGCTGCTGCCGCAAAAGATGTTCTAGAAATATAAAACCACGTAACAGGGTGCTTCTGTCGTCACTAAAACGATTTCGTAATAATGTCAGAAAATGCAGTAAATTGAAAAAAAAAAGTCTTTTGTTCACAGGGTATAAAAATACATCTTAGTTTAATAAAATAAAATAAAAATAAACGGACATATCATCAATGTTAAACACCATCGGGCGTCGTTGGCTTTTGGAAGAGTCACCATCAGCAATGTCATGGGCTGTTTATATACTGGGCTGTGCTCATACAAGAACATTCCAAAGTGTAAATAAACGATTTTGTTTAAGCTTATGGGTGTGTAGAGAAGGCAAAATAATGCAATACATATTTATAATTTACTCCCATTTTCACTTTAAGGGGTAAAATCACCCCACCAGGTAATTTAGGTAAAGAGGAGATATTTTAAAACCATGTAGAAAACATTTGTTTCATGCAATTAAAAGTAATGAAAACTTTATAATAAACTGTTGTAATAATTTTAACACTTTGCAAAATTCCCCTAATTTTCAAAAATGAAAACCTTTACTACAACATAAAGAAGATTTCATTCTATATACAGGGTGTTTCACTAAGTGTATTTGCCTCTGTAACTTACAAAATAATAGGTGACGGGAAATTTTAATGCGGTAGGTCAACACAAGAAATGTTACACTTTCTACGGCTCTATGAACATAGTTTATTGTAACGTTTCCCAAAGAGTTACAGCACAAAGATATAATTTTTTAAATGGAACAATAGTTTTTTTCTATCGTGCATTGGATTCGTTGAAACCAGCTGCGTCCAAATCAATTTAAACTACATTCCTAACACTGTTAGGTTGGGAGCTACAACCGTTCAAAGTTTCAGGAGCATATACCACAAGCGCTGCGCATAATGCAATGCGCCTTCTAAATGCGGTGCGGTCGAGTTGTAACGTTGCTGGTGTCACGGAGCGAGAAGCTTCCTCGATGCGCTGTTAGACTGCCGACTGTCGCCGCACACGCCCATATACCCGACAGTTGGAGCCACACAAACAGCCTGGGCTCAATATGACGATGGCATACACGAACAACAGCGCATCGGAGCGAGAAGCTTCCTCGATGCGCTGTTGTTCGTGTATGCCATCGTCATATTGAGCCCAGGCTGTTTGTGTGGCTCCAACTGTCGGGTATATGGGCGTGTGCGGCGACAGTCGGCAGTCTAACAGCGCATCGAGGAAGCTTCTCGCTCCGTGACACCAGCAACGTTACAACTCGACCGCACCGCATTTAGAAGGCGCATTGCATTATGCGCAGCGCTTGTGGTATATGCTCCTGAAACTTTGAACGGTTGTAGCTCCCAACCTAACAGTGTTAGGAATGTAGTTTAAATTGATTTGGACGCAGCTGGTTTCAACGAATCCAATGCACGATAGAAAAAACTATTGTTACATTTAAAAAATTATATCTTTGTGCTGTAACTCTTTGGAAAATGTTGCAATAAACTATGTTCATAGCTCCGCAGAAAGTGTAACATTTCTTGTGTTGACCTACCGCATTAAAATTTCCCGTCACCTATTATTTTGTAAGTTACAGAGGCAAATACACTTAGTGAAACACCATGTATATCCATGCGTAATAAAGCTGGTTTCAGGAATACCACTTCCGGAGAATGATTTATAGACAATATACTGTCCACTTTTATTTATTTACTTTTTTGAGCCATCAGCCATATAACTGTTCTGACATTGCGCGACTTGAACTCCGCTCCTGCGCCAACGTCTTCATTTCAGAGCAGTACAGTCAGTACATTCAACAGATCCTTTAGTTATTCTTCACTGTCACTGAATATGTATGGAATTGTAGAAACTAGTATTTACGGGTCAACGTTTTTTTTAAATTGTGTTTGGAAAACAGGGAAGTATCATTTGGATGCTGTGTACTTTGGCATCCATCTCGTATGTGCCTACCGACGGAGACTCGCCTTGCGTCGGCCGCGGTGGCCGAGGGGACTGAGGCGCTTCAGTCACGGTCTGCACGGCCACTACGGTCGGGGGTTCGAATCCCCCCCTCGGGCATGGATATTTGTGCCGTCTTTAGTATAAGGTAGTTCATACGTAGTTTGTAAGTTTAGGGACTGATGACCCCGTATTTAAGTCCCATAAGCTTAACAAAAATTTTTTGATTTGAACTCGCCGTGCATTCTTGACGACAGCACATCAGATTCCCATCTGATCAAGCAGATATTGGTTTCCGTGCTTCTTCCGAATCGCTGAAGGCATATTCCGAAACGGAACATTTGAAAGCAGGTGGCTATCTGAGTATGTGCCGCAATTTATTGCCAATGGGGGGGGGGCTACAAACCCTAATATTTCTTTCACTCATCATCCCAGTAAATTTGTTGTTGATAAAATACGACACTTAAAATTTACTTTCTTTACTGATTTTTAAAAGCATCAGCCGCGTCTCTTCAGTCGAGTAAATGCAAACGCCACTCTTTCCTGCTTATATGAAACAACGGAAAATGGTCGAACTCACTTGCGTAATAGCCTGCCCAGAGAATTCGCTAATAAATTTGAGTGCTGGATTTCTGCTGTTACATAGAACGGCACTCATAAAAAGTGGAAAAGCCGTGATCAGCCCCGTATTATTAATAAGCGTGAACAGGCATTTAATTTCCGTCGGAAAACGAGTTAATTTTTAATTATTTTCGGCCATAATTGCCGAAACTCCTCGACTGCTTTTCGATCCTCAATAAAAAGAGCCCTGTTGCGTTAGGTACGCTTTTGTGTTCGGTTTTTATCGTCCTCGCACAAACTGTACTTGGGGATAATTAATGAAGATCGCACTCTGCTAAATCTGTTTAATCTTCACACGGACAGGAATGGATTGATAAGGTGCAAAGATTAAAATTTATTTCTCAACACTACCTCCTATTTTTTAATTTTTTTCTTTTCTTTTTACGATTGTAACTCATTGCTTCATTTTCCACTCCAGGAATGTCGGATTATCTGTATGTTTATTGAAATCAAATACACCAGTCGGTATTTTATTCTCACAATCGTTGTAGATTCAATACAATGAGTCATTATTATGGATACTAAATACTTCCGTTGAAGGCAGCTCGGTCACATAGAAAAAGAAATAAAAATATGTAAGTTCTGGCAAGGAGGTCGTTGAACCCCTCGGGCATGGATATTTGTGCCGTCCTAGTTCGTAAGTAGTTCATAAGTAGTTTGTAAGTTTAGGGACTGATGACCCCGTAGTTAAGTCCCATAAGCTTAACAAACATTTGAACATTTGAACATTTTTGTCGTTGAACTGGAGTACATCTTTCTGACGAAAATGCAAACCGAGATTAGTGAATTTTCGTTCCTAAATGGATTAAAAGCGCTCAAGCTGATACCAAGTTCCTCGGCTTGCATATGGAATTCGATACAGTTCTAGTCTATAGTTTAATGAAGAAATGACAAGCTTCCAGGTGTCACACACATTTGCGTTTGGACATACGTTTACGTAATTTGGGGATTGACCTGATTTCTTATTCCCATTATAACTAACTGGCACTTAGCTACGCATTTCTAAATTTTCTTACAGAACCGATTAAAGGACATTCCACGTTCCCATGCATAGAACTCCAGATTTGTATGTTCTGATGAAAACATCCTTCTGAGTTGCCCCTGTCCGGAGATTAAAATGGAGGACAATTTTTATCCAGAAAAAAGGATGCCATCATAATTTCCCCTCGGGGAAAGTAACGGATATAGCATCTGGTTGCATTCGGCAAGATCATGGTGGTTGATATTATAAGACCGGATGAGGTGTTCATGCAGACTGATTTCACTGCTCACTCCACAGATACCCCTCTGTGGTAGTTGCAACTACCATACGGCTGTCTGCATCGTTGAGTATTCAAGCAACCCCATCACTTGTATGTCTGTTGCTCGGACAGGAGGGGAGGTGCAGGGTCGTTCCTGTTTGTAGTGGGGCAGGTTAGGGACACGCAAGTCACCCTGGTGTTGTCCGATTGAAAGAGTTGCGCCAGGCTACTGAGCCACGCCAAGTTATTATTGCTACCAAACACCTAGTAGATTTCACTGGAAGTCCGTGAAACGATTCACCGATGATATCGTTATCCATAGGAAAGTTGCAATACGAGGACAGAGTATTAGTATGCAGGAAATACCTCCGCAGCCTCCTTGTTTTAGGTACTCGCAGTTGACCCTGAAAGGAAATGTGTACAAATAATCAAAGAGAGCCAGTGCTCTCCTGATAATAAATTTTTAGATTGGCTCAATGACCCAGCAATTAAATTGGTACCACTACCCGGTTCCGACCAAGGCTTTCGGAGGCTTTCCTTGGTTGTAAGGCGTACGCCGGAACTGGCAAATAAATTTCTCCCACTTATTCGCAGTTGGGATCCCGCTTTCCCCCATTACCAGCTTGTTTGATAATTGGCTGAATAGAATCGCGACTATTTATGGACCGGATCTCAAATAGCCCGCTCCACTCCTCGGAACTGCACTTCGATGCTCTCTTGTCGAAAACGCGCGGTTGTGTTCAAAATATATGTTGGTACTTGACAGAAGGAAACAGCAATCGGTCTCTTTGTTATTTGCTCACGTAAATAGCGCCTTTAACGGAGCGCTACCAATAAGTAAGATGGTTCTGGGAGAATAGATGTAAATTAAATGTGGATTTCCAAATTTGTTGCACAATTGTAGTAAGCAACGAAACACAAACAGCGAGTTCTGTGTATATTCTGCAGTGTGCAGTACAGTTCAATTCGTTAAGAACCAATCGAGGTGGTCCGGTGGTAAGATCTTCAACCCGTATTTCTGAGTATTAAGATCAAACTTCCATCCAGTCGTACTCAGCTTTAGTTACCTGAATCTTTTAAGACAAATACTGCGATGGTTCTGTGAAAAGGACAGTGCCGATTATATTCCTCTCCTTGCCCTCGACAGGATGAGCTCTGCGTACAATGATTTCTTCGTTGACTGGACGTTAATATTTTCTTTAATGGACTTTCACAGTTATGTATATTAGCAGTTCTGGCAAATTAATGAAAGCACTTCATTTTAATTAAAGGAACAATGAAGACACAAAGAAACTAGAAAACCTCCTCATATCGTTTTGGGCCTCGCGAAAGCACAGAAGTGCTGCGATACGACGTCTCATGCAATAGACTAATGTCTGAAGTTGTGCTGGAATAAATTGAAACCATGCATCCTTCAGGGCTATGCATGAATCAGAGGGTGTGGAGGTCTCTGAACAGCTGGTTGCGAGGCATCCCAGATATGCTCAGTAGTTTTCATGTCTGGAAATGTGGTGACCAGAGGAGGTGTTTCAGTTCAGAAGAGTCTACCTGGAGACAATCGAGCAGTTCCTGGCGTGTTTAAGAACTGATGACAACAACCGGACGTTGTTGGAATTGCCCAAGTTCGTCGGCATGTACACTGGACATGAATTATTGCAAGTGATCAGTATAATGCGTAGGCACGCGTCACTTGTGACAGTCATATCCGTATAAGGATCCCACCAACAGCTGACAATCCACATCATTACAGAGCTTCTGCCAGCTTGAGCAGTTCGCTGCTGACACGCAGGTTCCACGGATTCACCCTGCACACCCATCCACTCGATACAGTTGCGACTCGCCAGAACAGGCAACACGTTTACAGTCAAAATGTTCAAATGTTTGTTAACCTTAAGGGACTTAACTACGGGGCCATCAGTCCCTAAACTTACAAACTACTTATGAACTACCTACAACTAAGGACGGCACAAATATCCATGCCCGAGGGGGGATTCAAACCCCCGACCGTAGTGGCCGTGCAGACCGTGACTGAAGCGCCTCAGTCCCCTCGGCCACCGCGGCCGGCTTTACAGTCAAGGCGAGGCCAGGCGAGGCGTAAAGCTTTGTATCGTGCAGTCTGCAACTGTACACGACTGGTCTTCGGCACCGAAAGCCTATATCGATAATCATCAAATTTTTGTTTAGGTGCGAGTCAACAGCCGTAATATACTTTAAAAATGCATAGTCAATCATCAGCTGTTTATTGTATTTAAAACTTTACCGCTTTCGGATATTATCCACCATCAGAAGAGTCCGTTAAAAATTTTACAATCATGAATTATACACAAGTTACAATGAAATATGACATAACATATTAGTGTCATCCAGAAGATACTTACAAAATTAAACAGACTGATTGATAACTACATAGTTGATCTGATAAACTTAGCAGAGATCGAAGTATTCATGGTTATATAACAGGATATATCTTTGATGAGATATGATGGCGACTGATACAGAGAGTGTTATGTAAACATTACGTAAAATGACAGCTTGGACCATGAAAACAATAAATAAATATTGTTATTATGAGACATATTTATTTATTGTTTTTATGGTCCAAGCAGTCATTTTAGGTAATGTTTAAATAATACTCTCTGTATCAGTCGCCATGATACCTCATCAAAGATGTATTCTATGATGGCGGTCAAAGATATACTATTTTCAGAGCACGAGTCCTTATTTCGACATGCAGAAATTGTCTCCGGCCAATGAGAACTCGCTAGCTGTCAGCCAATGAGTTACTGCGTGTGCTGTCAGCCATTGACATGCTGCGTGTTTCTTAACCGGAGATTCTGGCGCTACGCGTCCAGCGCCAGTTACAGAGGCAAACACACTTATACATATATATATCGTGAGGACGGGTGTTTCACTAAGTGTATTTGCCTCTGTAACTTATAAAATAATAGGTGACGGGAAATAGTAAAGCGGTAGGTCAACACAAGAAATGTTACACTTTCTGCGGAGCTATGAACATAGTTTATTGTATCATTTTCCAAAGAGTTACACCACAAAGATATAATTTTTAAAATGGAACAATAGTTTTTTCTATCGTGCATTGGATTCGTTGAAACCAGCTGCGTCCAAATCAATTTAAACTACATTCCTATCACTGTTAGTTGGGAGCTACAACCATTCAAAGTTTAGGGGGCGGAGACTACGACAGCGTAGCCGAGTGGCTGGTGGTCATGAGACAGTGGGCCGTGCCCCAGGGGATAGCCACTCTGCCAGTTGTTACGCTATCGCAGCCTCCGCCCCCGGAACTTTGAAGGGTTGTAGCTCCCAAACTAACAGTGATTGGAATGTGGTTTCAATTGATTTGGACGCAGCTGGTTTCAACGAATCCAATGCACGATAGAAAAACTATTGTTCCATTTAAAAATTATATCTTTGTGCTGTAACTCTTTGGAAAATGATACAATAAACTATGTTCATAGCGCCGCAGAAAGTGTAACATTTCTTGTGTTGACCTACCGCATTAAAATTTCCCGTCACCTATTATTTTATAAGTTACAGAGGCAAACATAGTGAAACAACCTGTATATATGTTTAACCTATACCTAACCTTCTTAAGCCTACGCTACAGATAACTTATTTAAAGTTAGGTTAGGTATAGGTTAAATAAGAAGGGATTTTTTTTTAAGTTCGTGAGGCCGCTTAAGAAACACGCAGCATCTCATTGGCTGACAGCTAGAGAGTTCTCATTGGCCGGAGATAATTTCTGCGTGTTGAAATAAGGACTCGTTTTCATGCTATGAATACTACGATCTCTCCTAAGTTTATCAGATCAACTGTGTAGTTTGTTTAATTTTGTAAGTATCATCTGGATGACGCTACTCTGTTATGTCATATTTCATTGTAACTTGTGTGTAATTCATGATTGTAAAATTTTTAACAGACTCTTCTGATGATGGATAATATCCTAAACAGGTAAAATTTTAAATACAATAAACAGCTGTTGGATTACTAAGCATTTTTAAAGCATATCGATAATGTTTCGTTGAATGGTCCGCACTCTGGCCAAGAGCTGAAATCCACAACAGTTTGTGGAAGGTTTGCACTCCCATCGAGTTGAAGGATTCTCTTCAGTCATTGTTGGTTCCGTTCTTCGAGGATCATTTTCCGGCCGCAGCAGTAACAGAGACCTGATGTTTTACCAGATTCCAGATATTCACGGTGCACTAGTGAAATGTTCGTACGGGAAAATCGTCACCTCATCGCTACCTCGGAGATACTGTGTCCCATCGTTAGTGCGCGGACTATGACACCACGCCAGACTCGCTCAAGTCGTGTTAACCTGTCAGTATAACCGATCTAATGCCTGCGCCAAACACGTGTTACCGTTTATAGGAGTTGCTGTTCGCAATGCCGTCTTCTATTTACATATCTCAGTGATTGCATACGCATGGCCTTGTCTCTTCAGTGTATACAGCATAGTAATATTACATTGTTTCTCTCCTGCATAACTATTTGTTCAATTGAAGTTCATGTTAATGACGGTATTTCTATAGTGCCAGTGTTCCTTTATTTAAAATTAAGTGCTTTCATTAATTTGACAGAACTGCTGAGATGTGTAACTGTGAAAGTCCATTAAAGAAAATATTAACGGTCTGTCAACGAAGAAATCATTGATCGCAGAACGCATCGTGTCGAGGGCAAGGAGAGAAATATAATCGGCAGTGTCCTTTTCACAGAATCATCACAGTTTTAGTCTTAAAAGATTCAGGGAACTGAATCTGAGTACGACTGGATGGGAGTTTGATCTTAATACTCAGAAATGTGGGTCCAAGATCTTACCACCGCACCACCTCGATTGGTTCTTCAGGCGTTGTACTGTACTGCACACAGCAGAATATAAATAGAACTCGCTGTTTATGTTTCGTTGCTAACTACACCAGATTTTGTAATATGTGCAAGACATTTGGAAACACGCATTTGCATTTACATTTAGATCTATTCTCCCAGAGCCATCTTACTAATTGGTAGCACTATTTACGTGTCGCGGTGGAGTAGCCGAGCGGTCTAAAGCGTCTCGCTGCGAAGCGCGCGGTTGCTCGCCGAGGAGGTTCGAGTCCTCCCTGGGGCATGGGTGTGTGTGTTTGTACGTAGGTTAGGTTATCTAGGTTTAAGTAGTTTGTAAGCCACGGACTAATGACCATGCAAGTTGGTCCGATACATTTACAAACATTTGAACATTTGAAGCTATTTACGTGAGCAAATAACAAAGAGGCTGGTTGCTGTTTCCTTCTGTCAAATACCAACTTATATTATGTACACAACCGCACGTTTTCGACAAGAGAGCAAGAGAGTCGTTTCGACAAGAGAGCATCGAAATGAAGTGGATCTCTTTGCTTATTTGTACACATTTCCTTTCGGGGTCAACTGCAAGTCCCTGAAACAGACGTCGAAACTGTGGAGGTGCATTTTGCACACAACTACTGTCTCCTGGTATTGCAACGTTACTATAGATAACGACATCGTCCAAGTATCGTTTCACGGACTTAAGAGTGAAATCTACTTCGTCCTACCTCCTGGTGTGGCTCAATAGCCTGGCACCACTCTTTCTATCGGACACCACTAGGGTGACTGGCGTGTCCCTAACCTGCCCCACTACAAACAGGAACGACCCCAGACATACCCGTGGTGGGGTGGCTACAGTGCTGAACGATACAGCCGTATGGTTGGTGCAACCACAGCAAAGGGATGTGGAGTGACCAGACAAACGTGTCGTTCCTGAAGAGGGACAGCAGCCTTTCAATAGTTGCAGGAGAAACAGTCTGGATGAATACCTCATCTGGTCTTATAATACCGGATGGTATATCCGTTACTTTCCCCGAGGAGAAATTGTGATGATATCCTGTTTTCTGGAGAAAAATGCCCCCTCCCCCCATTTTAATATCTGGACAGGGGCAACTCAGAAGGATGTTTTCATCAGATCAAACAAAACTGGCGTTCTATCGTCGGAGCGTGGTATGTATCCAGCAAGACTACGCGAGTCAGTTATGAATCTTGGCGTGGACGTTTCTCATTCACAAGAGAATGCTTTTCGTAATACATAGGAGATCGAGCGATAAAGGCACGCGAGAAGTATTTATGTAGAGAAAGCGGTATGCCGTTCTCCAGCGCGAAGCCTGCCGTATACACACGTGGCTGGCAGAAGCTGTTTCTCCAGAAAGTGCTGGTAGCTTTGTGGAGTGTGTTGCGGCACAGTCGTAGTGAAATCCCTTACGAAGGTCTACTGGCAGATGAATGTAAATATCAGTTTACATCACAAACAACTGCAGTTAATTAACTTCTATTTACTCTCGTTTTAAGTCAAGAAGTGTGGAAAAGAGTTTCACTAAGTCGTCTGCACTCCGTTCTTGTAAAGGGCGTAATGGAGATACATTTATTAGTGTGGTTACAGATGCTCAGGCTCCTCTTCCCCCCTCCCCCCCCCCCGTTTCCTGGTCCACCCTCGACACTGAAGAGCAGGCTGTATATAAAACGACGTGCCGAATCAATGGCATAATTTTGTTGTTTCGTTAAATGGTTTGAATGAATACGATCTGCAAAGATCGACAGCAATGAAGTAATAAATTTCAACGACAATCTTGACGCTAAAATTTGCCTGCATGAACAACGAAAATATAGTACGCGTTGAAGTTTAATCTTTCATCGCTTAGTATGAGGGAGGTAAGAGCAGCGAGATAAATTACTAATATGTTTGAACTTATGTGTAAACTTTCTTACAACTTCCAATATATATATAATTGTATACAACCCGAGGCTGAGCTCCTGACGACAATTAATTGCGTCTCGATACCTCATGGTCTGTTCTCCCTGATGCGGGAATACAGTATTGTGGCTGCGAGCATTACAGAACAAATAGGCTGTGGTATAGGAAAGAGACAGCATGGCGAATGGAGATTTGTGTGTGGCGGGAGACGTGCAGGGAAGAGTCCTCTGCAGTGGGAGTGGTCACTGTGTCCTCCGTGGCGGAGTGGTCAACGTGTCTGCCTAGTAAGCAGGAGATCCCGGGTTCGAATCCCGGACGGGAACAAATTTTCATTCGCCGCACTTTGGTATTCCATCTAAAACTAGTACAGTGAAGCCATAACTGATCGCAAATTGCGATTTATTTCATTCATTGAACGCTGTAACGTCGTCAAAAATATATAATTGTATAATATTGCATGGTTTTCTTAAAGCTTAAAATATACTTTAAGAGATACATCTCACGCGGAAGTCAGTGAAATATGATAATATACTTTCAATAGGCCTGTGGATCGTTTCAGTAGTTACGACCATTGGCTGTAGGAACTCGATGACCAAAACGAGCACGTATGTTAAGATTCTGTATAATACGTAGCCTCATTAACGGTGATGAACAATCATGACGTTTTAGTTAAATGTCTACAGAATATATTGTTAACATATGAGGCGTTTAATATGGTTAATTATTTGCATATTTGTAGTAAAAGGTGCAAAATCAGCTGAAAACTGAGTTGTGTGATGTTATGCTTAAGCACGGTAACTTTGTGTGTCTCGATGTCGGCGCGAAAAAAGTAGTTTGAGAATATCATCTTAAAGATGATTTACAATGAATTAAAATGCTTAGAAGTAGCCGTCCCCACAATTCAGCCGGAGGTGATGGTTGTATGACTGTGTTGTGTGTCTGTGTGATTGCGTGAGTGTTCTATTTTTTGAAGAATGCCATGGCCGATAGCTGAATGTGTTGTATGTGTGTGTCTTTTGTATGTGCCTGTCGCAGCTCGTCGCCACGTCTTTGCGGTGAGTTGTAAACTGTCCTCACTATATTATTATTTCCAACCTGAACTTTCCATTATTATATGATGCTTTTACAAGTTGTATAAAGACCACCCTAAAATATACGCAATGTACAAATCCGATTTGCTCTATTTGGCTGAATTACAGGAAGTGCAGAATGTTCAAATTTTAACTATGAACCGTAGGAGTGCTATAGTAGGGTAAGGTGGTACAAATTCCATATAGGTACAATTCCGCCGCGGCGGAGTGGCTGAGCGAATTGAGGCCGCTCCCCGTCGGGGATTCGAACCCTGGAGCTCGGGCATGGATGTTTGTGCTGTCTTTAGTATAAGTTTATAAGTAGTTTGCAAGTTTAGGGACTGATGACACCGCAGTGAAGTCCCATAAGCTTAAAAAACATTTGAACATTTGTACAATTCCGATTAACATTAGGTTTCGCGCTGTCAGTCTCCTAGTGTTGGTAGCAGTTGCCTTTGTGTGGTGTTGTGGTGTAACAGGTTTCTAAAGCTGTTCCTGTCTTTTCCAAGAATACACCACTTTGTGCTACGGAGGTACAGGTAAATCTTACGCGCTCTTATAAATTTTCTAGTTAAGTGTGACTGGATTCGCTGCCAAAAATGCAATGTTTGGTACCATGAAGCATGCGTTGGTGTCCGGAGGAAAAAATGCTTTTTTATGTGAAAGATGCCAGTGATCAAAATTGTACCAGGAAGTGATCACAATTGTACCTAGTGTGGTAAATTTTCGATCGACTTTTCTCAATTCTGTAACTTCCTTTTTAATACCAACAGTTTTAATATTCATGAAATATCCAAGAACAAGTGCCATAGTTAAAATTATTTCTTTTCTCAATATATTTCCAGTTACAATAACATTTGTCCGAAATGATCGCAATTGTACCACCTTACCCTATGCCCACTCCACATATAGGTACTCAAATAGCAACTGGGCCAAGCGTTATCAAAACACTATACCCTTTACTCGGCGTGCAACAGAAGCCAAGATTCGGGCCTCTGAAGAAACGCGTTTTCGCACTCGACTTTGCCGTCATACACGCAAGAACCACGGAAACTGGTACATGGTGGAGGACCCTCGTGGGGACGCAGAAGTGTCGTAGCGCGCCGAGGCGTGGACTCGCTAATGTGTGAAGTACTGCTGGAGGGAACTGACCTCGAACACCCTGCAGGGCTGTCCACTAATCCGTAACAGGAGGTCTTGGAGATCTCTTAGGTACAGAACGTTGCAAGGAAACCCCCATACGCTCAATATGTTTCACGTTTGCTGTCTTTGGTGGACAGTGGAAGTATTTAAAAGCAGAAGAGTGTAACCGTAGCAATTCTAGACGTGTGGCGTATCACAGTGTTGCTCAAGTCTGTCAAATGCACAATGGGCACAAATGGATGCAGGTGATCAGCCAGTATACATATGTTTCTATCAGCTGTCAGGGTCTTATCTAGAGAGTAGTTGGTCCTATATCACTCCCACTGCACACGCCCCACAATATTACAGAACCTCCACCAGGTTGATCAGACCTCTGCTGACAAACAGGAGCCACTGATTCATGAAATTGTCTCCATGTACGTACACGTACGATACAGTTGAAAACGATACTCGTAGACCAGGCAACACGTATCCAGTCATCAACAGTCCAATGTCGGTGTTGAGGGGGCTAGCCGAAGCGTAAAGCTTTATGATGTGCAATCAGTAAGGATACACGATTGGGCTTTCGGCTCCAGAAGTCCATATGGATGATGTTTTGTTGAATGTTTTGCAAACTGACCATTGTCGATGGTTCAGCAATGATATCCGCAATTTACGGAAAGGTAACAGGATCTCCGGGCGGGGACTACTCAGGAGGATGTTGTCATCAGGAAAGACAATACTAGCATTCTACGGGTCGGAGCGTGGAATGTTAGATCCCTTAATCGAGTAGGAAAATTAGAAAATTTAAAAAGGGAGATGGATAGGTTGAGGATAGATATAGTGGGGATTAGTGAAGTTCGGTGGCAGGATGAACAGGATTTCTGGTCAGGTGAATACAGGATTATAAATACAAAATCAATTGGGGGTATCACAGGAGTAGGATTGATAATGAATAAGAAAATAGGAATGCGGGTAAACTACTATGACCAACACAGTGATCGCATTATCGTAGTCAAGATTGATACGAAGCCAACACCGACAACAGTAGTACAGGTTTATATGCCAACTAGCTCTGCCGATGATGAGGAGATCGAAGAAATATATGAGGAGCTAAAGGAAATTATTCAGACAATTAAGGGAGAGGAAAACTTAATTGTTATGGGAGACTGGAATTCGGTAGTAGGACAAGGAATGGAAGGGAAGATAGTGGGTGAATATGGTCTGGGAAAAAGGAATGAAAGAGGAAGCCGCCTGGTAGAATTTTGCACGGAACATAATTTAGTTATAACAAACACCTGGTTTAAGAATCACAAAAGAAGGTTGTATACGTGGAAGAGACCAGGAGACACCGGGAGATACCAGATAGATTTTATAATGGTAAGACATAGATTTCGGAACCAGGTTTTGAAGTGTAGGACATACCCAGGAGCAGACATAGACTCTGACCACAACTTGTTGGTTATGAACTGTAGGCTGAAACTGAAGAAACTACAGAAAGGTAGGAAAATAAGGAGATGGGACCTAGATAAATTGAAGGAACCTGAAGTTCTTAAGAATTTCAGAGGGAGCTTCAGGCAACAATTGACAGAAACAGGGGAAAATAAAACAGTTGAGGAGGAATGGGTAAAATTGAGAGATGAAATAGTGAAGGCAGCAGAGGACAAAATAGGTAGGAAGGCAAGACCTACAAAGAATCCTTGGATATCACAGGAGATACTAAATTTAATCGATGAAAGAAGAAAGTATAAAAATGCAGTCAATGAATCAGGCAAAATGGAGTACAGACGACTAAGAAATGAGATTGACAGAAAGTGCAAAATGGCTAAGCAGGAATGGCTAGAAGGCAAATGCAAGGATGTAGAAGAATGTATAAATAGGGGAAAAATAGATACAGCCTACCGGAAAATAAAAGAAACATTTGGCGATAAGAAAAACAGCTCTATGAATATCAAGGACACTGATGGAAAACCAGTTCTCAGCAAAGAAGGGAAAGCTGAAAGGTGGAAAGAGTATATAGAGAGGCTCTACAAAGGAAATGAACTTCGAGACAATATTGTAGGAAGGGAAGAGGATGTAGATGATGATGAAATAGGAGATACTATACTGAGAGATGAATTTGACAGAGCACTGAAAGATCTAAGTCGAAACAAGGCCCCTGGAGTAGATGATATCCCGTCAGAGCTACTGAAGTCTCTGGGAGAACCAGCCATGACAAAATTGTTTCACATTGTGCGTAAGATGTATGAGACAGGTGAAGTACCCTCAGACTTTAAGAAAAATGTTATAATCCCCATTCCAAAGAAAGCGGGTGCAGACAGGTGTGAAAACTACAGAACCATCAGTTTAATAAGTCATGGTTGCAAAATATTAACACGAATTATATACAGAAGGATGGAAAAGCTGGTAGAAGCCGACCTCGGGGAAGATCAGTTTGGGTTCAGGAGAAATGTAGGAACACGGGAGGCCATACTAACTTTACGGCTTATCCTAGAAGATAGATTAAGAAAAGGCAAACCAACATTTCTAGCTTTTGTAGATTTGGAGAAGGCTTTTGACAATGTTGATTGGAATAAACTCTTTCAAGTTCTGAAGCAAGCAGGAGTAAAATATAGGGAGCGTAAGGTTATTTACAACTTGTACAAAAACCAGACAGCGGTTGTCAGAGTTGAAGGGCATAAAAGGGATGCAGTGGTTGGAAAGGGAGTAAGACAGGGTTGTAGCCTTTCCCCAATGTTGTTCAATTTGTACATTGAGCAAGCAATAAAGGAAAGCAAGGAGAAATTTGGAGAAGGAATTAAAGTTCAGGGTGAAGAATTAAAAACATTGCGTTTTGCCGACGACATAGTAATTCTGTCAGATACAGCAAAGGACCTGGAAGAGCAATTGAACGGAATGGACAGTGTGCTGAAAGGTGCATATAAGATGAACATTAACAAGAGTAAAACTAGGGTAATGGAGTGCAGTGTAAATAAATCAGGTGATGCTGAAGGAATTAGATTAGGTAACGAAATAATAAAGGAGGTAGATGAGTTTTGTTACTTGGGCAGTAAAATAACAAATGATGGTCGCAGTACAGATGATATAAAATGCAGAATGGCAATGGGTAGAAAGCCGTTTTTGAAAAAGAGAAATTTGTTAACATCGAATATTGATTTAAGCCTAAGGAAGTCCTTTCTGAAGGCATTTGTATGGAGTGTTGCCTTATATGGGAGTGAAACATGGACGATAAGCAGTGTGGACAGAAAGAGGATAGAGGCTTTTGAAATGTGGTGCTACAGAAGAATGCTGAAGATTAGGTGGGTGGATCGCGTAACTAATGAGGAGGTACTGAACAGAATTGGGGAGAAAAGAAATTTCTGGCATACCTTGACTAAAAGAAGGGATAGATTGGTAGGACACATTCTTAGACATCAAGGAATTGTGAATTTAGCGTTGGAGGGAAGTGTGTGGGGTAAAAATCGCAGAGGGAGACCAAGAGACGCGTATAGTAAGTATTGTGTCCCAACTTCATCGCCGCTTTTGTGTCCCAGCCTCGTCGTAGGTGTCGGTGGCCGAGTGGAATGAGACCGACACGCTGGTGCAGGTACGGAGGGGAGCAGCCAGAAACTATAAACACTCGAGTAAATTAGAAAGAGATATATTGCACAGAATGTAACAATACTTAACTTTTACATAGTACTGCAGAATGTTGATACATAGTTGTTAGAGGCCTGCCTAGTGCCTGTACAATAGCAAAGTCTTCACTGGTGCCTATCTGATTACGAAGGTCCTAACTCGTTGCTATCTCAGTCCGAAGTGCTCGGTGTCTTTCCGTGGTGGCCACGAGCGGGGTTGCAGCAGAGGGCGCTCGTGGCTGTCGTCGTGAGAACGCCGCGCCGTGCGTGCATGGCGGCGCGCGGCGAAAGTAGGTGGCGCGCACTTTATACTTGTGCGACACCACACCCCTCCCCCCCAAACCGCCGCGCCGTCGTGGCGTAGGGCTGAGGGCCACGGCGACGGCACTGGGAGGAGGGCCTGGGCGGGGGCGTTACTGGTGGGACGGGCGTCGTAGCTGAGGCCGGGATCGGGACGCCGTCCGCGCCCCGGCATCCGCCTTGCGATCCTCCAGGGAACCCGCCGAAACCTGGGGAAGGGCGCCCGCCCCCGCCCAGAGGGAGCAGGTCATCTTCCTCTGAGGTGCGTGGCCCAAGCTGGGGGGGCCCGCACGGTCCTGGAGTCCCTCTCGGTGACGCTGTCATCTGCGGCGGCGACAGCGGCGGCGTCGCGTCGATCTCCATCGGGACGATCTCGTAGTCCGGGGACGAACGATGTGGTTGTGCTCCCTGGCGGTGAACTGGGTCTGGAATCAAGAAACCCGAGACAGGATCGCGTGGCCTGTGCAGGCGCAATTGGTTTGCGTGGCGCCGCAGCTCCGACCCTGTGGAAGAACGTACAACATACATATTGCTACCGAGCACGCGCTGAATGGTGCCCGGCAGCCATGTCTTCTTGTTTCCAGCAAACACCCTGTACAGCACCGGCGTAGAAACCTGAAAACGCGTAGCGCCATACGAACCGACTCGGTGCGTGGGAGGCTGCAGCAGGTGAAGGAGAGTGCGGTGACGGCGGCCGTGTAGTAGCTCGGCAGGAGACGGGCCGTCACGTGGCATGCACCGATACGTAGACAGGAAAATTTGAAGAGCTTGCTGCCTGGAGTGCTGACCTTTCATCTTCTCCATGTGAGACTTGAATGTTCGAACGAAACGTTCTGCTTCACCATTGGACTGAGGGTGAAAAGGTGCAGTGGTAATATGCTGAATGCCATTCACATGACAAAACTGTTGAAATTCCGCACTAACAAACTGAGGTCCATTGTCACTGACGATAGTTTCAGGCAAGCCTTCGATGCAAAACACTGATGTTAAGGCACTGATTGTACTAGACGCCGTCGTTGAGTTCATGGCAATCACAAAAGGAAACTTGCTGAAAGCGTCTACAACAATTAACCAGCGCGTATTCCAGAATGGTCCGGCAAAGTCAATATGTAAACGTTGCCATGGTCCCTTGGGGCGTGGCCAGTCTGAGAAACGCTGTGGAGGAGCCGCCTGATGCTCCGCACAAACTGTACACTGTGATGTCATGCTCTCTATCTGAGCGTCCATACCAACCCAGGTACAATGACGTCTGGCCAATTGCTTTGTCCTAACAATGCCCCAATGTCCTTGATGCAGGAGGCGTAACACTTCTCGTTGCAGGGAACGAGGAACAATCACTCTTGCTTGGTCGTTGTCGGTATGCAACAACAGTACACCCTGACTTAAAGATAATGCATGACGTTGTGCAAAATAACGTCGAACCAGAGGCCGATCAATGTCTTTGGCTCTGACAGGCCACCCTGAGCGAACAAAACGTGCTACCACACTTAGGTCTGCATCCGCAGCTGTTTCCTGTGCAACCCGACGAGAGTTCAAAGGAAAGTCTGCGACAGCGGAAGCATCTCTGGAGTCTATCTGACAACATGCCATTTCTGAAGAATCAAATGATACATCCTGGCCAACCGGAAGTCGGGAAAGTGTGTCCGCGTTGGCATGTTTAGTGGTAGGTCGGTACAAAATCTCATACTGATAATTTGACAATATCAAGGACCATCTCTGAAGCTTTTGTGCCGTACGTGGCGGAATTGGCTTTGTGGGTGAGAACAACGACGTGAGAGGCTTGTGGTCTGTCAACAAATAGAATTTTCTGCCATAGAGATAATGATGAAACTTTGCGACGCCGTAAATGATTGCTAAGGCCTCCTTTTCTATCTGACTGTAATTCTGTTGCGTCGGCGTCAGTAGCTTGGATGCAAAGGCAATAGGACGATCGTGACATCCAATACGATGTGAGATTATAGCGCCCAGACCGTACGATGAGGCGTCAACTGCTAACACTACAGGCTTCTGGGGGTCAAAAGGAATCAAACATGCATCACTGAGTAGTGCAGACTTTAGTTTGTCAAAGGCAACCTGACAATCTTTAGACAATACAAAAGGAACATTCTTCCTACGTAAGTGATGCAGTGGAGCTGCAATCTGAGAGGCATTGGGAATAAACCTGAAATAATAGTTAAGCTTTCCCATCACTGCTTGCAATTCATGCACATTCTTAGGAGGAGGCAAGTCTTTGATTGCTCGAAGATGTGACTGTAAGGGATGAATTCCTTGGGCATTAATCACATGGCCTAGGTACTCTATTTCAGTCTGAAAGAACGAACACTTTGCTTTATTGCAACGTAGACCTGCTGCAGTCAACACTTTGAAAAGGCACTCCAGGTTTGCTAAATGTTCTTCAACTGTACGTCCGGATACCACAATATCATCTAAATAGTTCGAACAACACGGTACAGAAACTGTCAGCTGTTCCAAAAAACGTTGAAAAATAGCGGGGGCGGAAGAACTGCCAAAGGGTAGGCGTTGAAATTGAAAAAGGCCCATGTGAGTATTAATGACGAAAAATTTTTTTGACTCGTCATCAAGTGGAATCTGTAAGTATGCCTCTGCTAAATCAATCTTGGAAAAGAAGCGAGACTGTCCTAATTTGTCCATCAGTTCCTCAGGTCTGGGCAGGGGATAAGTGTCGACAATTGTTTGACTGTTCACTGTTGATTTGAAGTCCGCACAGAGACGAAGTTTTCCTGACGGCTTGGGTATAATTACTATAGGCGAGGCCCACTGACTCGCAGAAACAGGAGAAATCACCCCACTATCTTGCCAACGTTGAAGTTCTTCGGCAACTGTATCACGCATTGCGATAGGCACTGGTCTAGCTTTACGAAATTTTGGAACTGCAGATTCTTTTAAAGTTACATGTGCCACGAAGTCTTTTGCACAACCTAGTTCCGGCGAAAACAAGTCACTATATTTGTCACACAATGCATTGATTTTATCCTGAGGCACTATTGACGAAATTTGAAGCACATCTCTTTGAATTGATAAACCAAACAAGTCAAAAGCATCAAGTCCAAAAATGTTCTGTGTCGATTTGGCCTGAAGAACTACAAAAGCAACTGTTTTTGTTACACCTTGAAAAGAGGCGGGCAGGCTACATGTTCCTAGCACGGGAATATTTTCACCTGTATAAGCTGTTAACACTTGCTGTGACGGCGTCAATTTTGGCGAACCCAGAAGTTCATAAGTATCTTTATTTATTAATGTGACAGCGGAACCAGTATCAAGCTGAAATTGCACAGTCTTATTGTCAATGGAAAGATTCACAAAAAGTTTTTGCTTGCGGCGCTCGACAGGTGCGCGAATGTGGGCAACGTCTGCTACGGTTTGTTTGCTGCGTCTGCGCGGGCCGCGTAGTGAAGTAAGCGGCGCAGACTCGGCACGCAGCGGATTAACCACACTGTCACTAGATGATACTACCGCCGGATCGGCGTCCGCGCAATGCGAAGCTACTCCAGATGTACTAACTACTGCACTACACTTTTGAGTAGCTACTTGGTGTCTACTGTCACTAGCTACACAGTACTGGGCACTATTACAAGGAGCAGTTGCAGCAGGCACTATTTTCACTACAGGAATGCACTGTTCATAGTCATTTTGCTTGTCCCGAACCCTTTTCCGTTGCACTGTTTTACGCGCTCGTCGGCGCTTGCTACGTGGTGCACTATATAGATTTGCCATAGGCGCAGAACTACTTTCTTGCAATTGAGATCCAAGGAAAGCAGTGTTCAATTCCACAGCCCGTATAACATTTACAGAATGAACCGTTCTCGCACTCTGCGAAGCACTGTTTCTAACGGCACCGTTCTTTGAGTTTTTAATTTGCATACACACAGACTGCACATGTCCCAATTTGCCACATTGATAACAGGTTGCGTTGCGACTAGGACAATGAGCACGCTTGTGGCGAGACACACACTGGGGGCAAGATTTACGTACATTTTTCTGAAATGAGCGTTGGCGCCCGTTATTCAAATTACTGTTTCTAACACGACGGGGCGACCTTTGCGTCGCACTTTTACACTGGCTACTGTTCACTGTCTGTTCAGCACGGCCGGTAGAAAAATAAGAATCACTAGTGCTATACTGAGAACTACGGCTAGGAAAGCGTCCGTTGCGGCGCACTGAATTTACACTGTGGCTTTGCATTTCTACATCTGCTAAGTCAAAAGTATCATGCGCTTCTATAAGCTGCAGTACACTGTCTAATGAGGGGTCAGACTGTTTCAGAATTGCTGCTCTAATTCTGGAGTCCTGAATATTCTGCGTAATCGCATCCCTCAACATCACGTCACTATACGAAAGTCCACAAGAGCAAGTAAATTTACATTGGCGGGTTAAGCCCTTCAATTCCGTAATCCACTCTTGGTGTGACTGCTGCGGTAATTTTTTAAGTCTGAAAAATCGGTATCGTGCAGCGGCTACAAGAACTTTTCTCTCATAATGAGCATTCAGTGCATCTACAATTTGTTCAAAGTCTACATCACGAGGAGATGCGAGAGGGAAAAGTTTTTGCAATAGTACGAAAGTCTGGGGGCCCACAATCGATAAGAAAAGGTTCTTCACTCTCTGACCTGTAATTTGATGAGCCGCGACGAGTTCTTGAAACTGTGCGAAATAGTCGCTCCATTCTTCCTCACGTTCGTTGTACTGGCGGAACGTCGGAAGCGGTGCGGCGGCAGGTGTGGGCTGCTGATGTGACGACTGTTGTTGTTGGTGAGCAGCCTGTGTCGTCAACTGCGACACGGCCTGGAGAAGTTGTGTTATTTGCGCCGTCTGTAACTGAATAATTTCCATTAAGTTTGGGTTCGGGGTAGTGGCCATGCTGACCGATTAGGCGCCGCGCATACAAGTAAATTATAACAAAACACAAATGCAATATGAAAGGAGGGCTCGCTCTGCAACAAAAAAGTCCACAAAACACGTAACAAAATATCTTTCCCCAAAATTCTTATATTAAGGGTGGGTGGGCGGGAACAATTTCTGCGTGCTCCGACTGCTGCTGTCTGGCTGCTGTAAGCGGGCTGGTCCAAGGTTCGTCTATCACTCCTCGTCGCCACTTTTGTGTCCCAACTTCATCGCCGCTTTTGTGTCCCAGCCTCGTCGTAGGTGTCGGTGGCCGAGTGGAATGAGACCGACACGCTGGTGCAGGTACGGAGGGGAGCAGCCAGAAACTATAAACACTCGAGTAAATTAGAAAGAGATATATTGCACAGAATGTAACAATACTTAACTTTTACATAGTACTGCAGAATGTTGATACATAGTTGTTAGAGGCCTGCCTAGTGCCTGTACAATAGCAAAGTCTTCACTGGTGCCTATCTGATTACGAAGGTCCTAACTCGTTGCTATCTCAGTCCGAAGTGCTCGGTGTCTTTCCGTGGTGGCCACGAGCGGGGTTGCAGCAGAGGGCGCTCGTGGCTGTCGTCGTGAGAACGCCGCGCCGTGCGTGCATGGCGGCGCGCGGCGAAAGTAGGTGGCGCGCACTTTGTACTTGCGCGACACCACAGTAAGCAGATTCAAATGGATGTGGGTTGTCGTTCTTATGAGGAGATGAAAAGGCTTGCTCAGGATAGAGTAGGGTGGAGAGCTGCATCAAACCAGTCTCTGGACTGAAGACCACAACAACAACAACAACACAACACTAATGTCACGCTGAACGATTCTCTTCATTAGTTATCGGTGGCGTTCTTGTATGATCTTTTCCGGCCGCAGGGATGTCGGAGATTTGATGTTTTACCGGATTCCAGATACTCATGGTGCACTCGTGACATGTTCGTACGTGAAAATCCCCACCTAATTGGTACCTCGTAAATACCGTGTCCCATCTCTCGTGAGCCGATTATAACACTGCGTTCAAACTCACTTACACTGTAAAAACCTGTTTTTGTAACAGCAGTAACCGATCCAACGCCTGCGCTCGCTCGATGGCTGCCTGACGGAAACAACTGGATTTCCGAATGGTTGTGGAGTTCAAGCCGGTGGGCTATGCCTCCAAGATGACGTGGTGGAATGTGAGTTCTTACGGGTGTGGTTGTTCTAACGGTTGTAGTCCGCTTATGTGGGTTTCCTTACATGCTACCTGCACCTAATTGTTGCAGAGCAGGTGTGGCTATCGTGTGGCATTGAGCGGCTGCACTCGGAGCCCGAATGTTCGAATGAGGGCGTTGGACGACTTTGCGGCCTTCTGATAGAAGATCCGCACAGCTTGTTGAAATCGGGCCTTGACGGTGGGGACTTCGGAGATCCTGAGGAGGTCTTACGTTGTGAAATCCCTTGGTAGATGAAGGGCGAGTCGAAGCGCCCGGTTTTGGAGGCTTTGAAGCCGGTCGATGTGCCAACGCCCACCACTGGTACCTGTTGTCTTATATAGCGGTGCCGACCTCAGCGCCGTTCTCTGAGTGACTACATATCTCTCTTTACAGACGCTTGCTTATAACACTTCCTTTGCCTCTTCAGAGCATCATTACCGTATTACCGTGCACTGTCGTTCACACCATGATTCTGCCTAGTAGTGGGACGTAACGGGAATACGCTCATAGCAGAAACCTATTTTGGGCTGGCAACACTGAGAGAACGATAGATCATCAGCCACATCACAGAGGAATTCTGGACTATATCATGATGGTAGTCCACAGGACTTCCTGTTGGCGACTCCAGAATGGATAGATTACTGTAACGTAATGCACTTGCTGTTCGTAATGTATTACGAGGCGTGTTTTTTAAGTAAGTACCGTTTTGCCGCACCGCGGCCGCAGCGCTGTCGTCGTGTTCTGCGCATGCGCACTGGGTACCTACATCTGTTTTCTACGTACTGACTCCATTACAGTCTGATTCTTCCTTGTTTACGTTGTGTACTGACTGTTTAAGGTGCCTCCGCTAATCGTGAGTCCCGCCAACTGTGAAGTGCGGACTGTTATAACATTTTATAGTGCTAAAGGCCTAAAAGCGATCGATTTTCATCCTGATATCTGTGCAGATTACAGAGAAAACATTATGAATAATGGAGTGGTAAGAAGGTGGGCGAGACCATTTAAAGATGGCAACACAAATATGCATGATGAACAAAGGAGTGGGCGTCCTTCCGTCGTTAATGAAAGTTTGGCGCAGGAAGTGGATAATCAGGTGAGAGAAAACAGACGCTTTACGATTTCCTCCTTGCCGGAGTCAAGTCAAAACAATTGTGATGCAGTGGTCAACAAGTCAGGCGGCAGACTTCTATAAGGAGGGTATTCAAAAACTGGTACAACGTTATGACAAGTGACTCAATATTGACGGAAATTTTGGACAAAAGTAGATTAAGGTACGGTCTTCAATGTAAAAATAAAATTATTGAGATATCTTGGCACATCTTTTTTTAATTTCAAAACGGTACTTCAAAAACACACCTTGCATGTTGTGTTGGCTACATTATGCGCTTCGCTCTATGTACCATATTTGAAGCAATAGGCTACAATAAATTAATATATATAGAAAGATTTACTATATGACATCACGTTCGTTCGTGCGATGTGGAGTGTGTACACAAACTGTAAACACAACGGCAAAGGTTGTGCTTTAGTTTAGTAACGCACTATGTTACTGACACAGCGCCGGGCAGTGGTAAATGTTTGTTGGCACGTGTTTGAACAGCTGCCTGCTGTAAACTGGACAGTGTCGATTCTACGTGGATTGCGGAATTTGCTGTGTGGCGTATTATATGTTTTCATACGTTTACCGCTACTGCAGTAATGTTATTTCAAAACGTAGACGAATATAGAATGTTGATCTCGTTGATGTTTACTGTAACAGCGGTTACGAATTAAACTAACAGATGTACATTTGTGTGCACCAACAAGGGAAACAGTGTAAAGTCGATGATAGCAATACGCTCTATAAAATGGCAAATAACCGAAATTAGCTGTCGTTTGAAAAAGTGAATATTTTTGTCAACATTTTCTAGGAAACACCGATCTTTATTGCTATTTAATTGTGAATCAGTCAATACCGCTTTCTTATTAGAACATTTGAGATCGGATTCGGCTTGGTAATGAGCCATCTTCAAGCCCGTAAACAGTTATAATATTTGCTAGGTCATTAATGATGCATAAAAGAAAATACACTCCTGGCCATTAAAATTGCTACACCAAGAAGAAAGGCAGATGATAAACAGGTATTCATAGGACAAATATATTATACTAGAACTGACAAGTGATTGCATTTTCATGCAATTTGATTGCATAGATCCTCTGGCTGTAATAACGGCCTTCATACGCCTGGGCATTGAGTCAAACAGAGCTTGGATGGCGTGTACAGGTACAGATGCCCACGCAGCTTCAACACGTTACCGCAGTTCATCAAGAGTAGTGACTGCTGTATTGTGACGAGTCAGTTGCTCGGCCGCCATTGACCAGACGTTTCCAATGGTGAGAGATCTCGAGAATGTGCTGGCCAAGGCAGCATTTTCCGTAACCAGAATGGCCCGTAAGGGACCTGCAACATGCGGGCGTGCATTATCCTGCTGAAATGTAGGGTTTCGCAGGGATCAAATGATGGGTAGAGCTACGGGTCGTAAGGCATATGAAATGTAACGGCCACTGTTCAAAGTGCCGTTGATGCGAACAAGAGGTGACCGAGCGTGTAACCAATGGCACCCCATACCATCACGCAGGGTGATACGCCAGTATGGCGATGTTGAATACACGCTTCCAATGTGCGTTCATCGCGATGACGCCACACACGGATGTGACCATAATGATGCTGTAAAGAGATCCTGGCTTCAGTTGAAAAAAAAAAATGAAGTTTTGCCATTCGTGCATCCAGGTTCGTTGTTGCGTACACTATTGCAGGCGCTCCTGTCTGTGACATAGTGTCAAGGGTAACCGCAGCCATGGTCTCCGAGCTGATAGTCCATGCTGCTGCAAATGTCGTCGAACTGTTCGTGGTGATGGTTGTTGTCTTGCAATCATTCCCATCTATTGACTCAGTGATCGAGGCGTGGCTGCACGATCCGTTACAGCCATGCTTTTAAAATGCCTTCATCTCGACTGCTAGTGATACGAGGCTGTTGGGATCCAGCACGGCATTCCTTATTGCCCTCCTGAACCCACCGATTCCACATTGTGCTAACAGTCATTGGATCGCGGCCACGCAAGCAGCAATGTCGCGATACGATAAACCGCAATGGCGATAGGCTACAATCCGACCTTTATCAAAGTCGGAAAAGTGATGGTACGCATTCTCCTCCTTACACGAGGCATCATCACAACGTTTCACCAGGCAACGCCGGTCAACTTTGTTTTTGTATGATAAAACGGTTGGAAACTTTTCTCATGTCAGCACGTCGTAGACGTCGCCACCGTCTCCAACCTTGTATGAATGCTCTGGAAAGCTAATCATTTGCATATCACAGCATCTTCTTCCTGTCGGTTACATTTCGCGTCTGCAGCACGTCATCTTTGTGGGGTAGCAATTTTAATGGCCAGGGGTGTATAAACGTTGCATTACTCAATGTGGCTCGGCTTGAGCGGCATGCAACAGATGGGCAGATCGTCTTGTTTGGTAACTGCTGCTGGTGGCTGCACTTCCACGTGTTTTAAATCGCGAAAGCGCGCGCATTTTGCCGCGTGAAGGCGGCTCCAGCGAATGGGGAATGTACACATGAAAACACATTCGAAACAATCGAACAAAAGAGTATAAGAACAAGTGAATAGAATTTGTAGAACTTCATTTAAAAGCAAGTGTTGAAACTTGTGTAATAAAATTATTATTATTATTGTTATTTTTTGTAAAACTGTTGGACCAAACTGCTATGGTAATCAGTCCCTACACTTACAAACAACTTAAGCTAAATGTAAGCTTAAGCTACCTTACACTAAGGACAACACACACACACATCTTGCCCGAGGGAGGACTCGAACCTCCGGCCGCGTAATGGCCGCGTGGTCTAAGGCGTCATGCTACGGACTGGGCGCCGTTCCTGTCGGAGGCTTGAGTCCTCCCTCGGTCATGAGTGTGTGTTGTCCTTAGTGTAAATTAGCTTAAATGGTTTGTAAGTCTAGGAACTGATGAGCATTGTAGTTTGGTCTCATAGGTTTACAAACTTTTGAACATTTCGAACTTTCGGTGGTAGTGGCCGCCCAATTCGTAGCATGGTGCCTTAGACCACGGGGCTACTACCGCGCGGCCCAAAGCTTATAGGAGAACTACACTTTCCCTTAGAAGTGTTAATGATTTTCGTCTGGTGGTGTTAGCAAAATGAATGAAATTTCCAAACAAATGTCATTATCAACAATAATTGTATATACACGAGTTAATAAACTAGCAACTTTCGGAACATAAAATTATATAAATGCAATAATTATTAGCATTAAGACAACCTCTGTAAAAGAGTTAATGGTGATCGAGTGTCGCCGATTAGCAACGGAAGGAACCGTCGTGGACGCTATTTCCGTGGAAATGCCACAATCAAGATGGGCGTTTGCAGTCAGCGATGTATTCAACAGAATTATTTCAATTAAGACAACCCGCGTAAGACAACCTGCCACAGGCTGTTTTAAGTCTTTGGTTTCACACTGAGACCACCTTTAATTTAATGTCTCAAAAGCGGCTCAGTGGTTGCTCTGTAAAACCACCACGGCACTGGAGTGTTCTAACCTCTGTCGTCAAGGAAATAAACTCACTGCCGGCTCGGTTAATACACTTGGCGCAGGACTGCAACAAAAACATTCAGTTGCGCAATGTGAGCCGGTGTTATCTATTGCTGAGGATCGTGAGGTTACATATATTGTGTTTTACGCTGTATTATCTTCTGAAATGGCATAGTTCTGGTAAGTTACGAAAGGTTATGCACTGTAGAGTAGACTAATACTGTAGTTTGATCCACGCCTTCCATAACTCTATGTACTGGACCACTGGATTCACTACGTAACCATTTCTTCCAAATTTATTTATTACTTTTATATATCACTTGTAATTATAAAAAATAAATTTGTTTCAAAACGCAGTTTCGTTATTCGGGCCACTAAGGGTTAATGCAAAAAAGTTATTGCTTTTATTTAATTTTGTGTTCTGCAAGGCTACTTTTTTAATATATGTAAAAGTTGGAGTGTTTCTGCCTATATTTCACTCTGCAGCCAAAACGACGCATCGAAAAAACAAATAGTGTTTGTATGTGGTAGTAGGTATCGGTCTACCATTGTGCAGTATGGTGGTAAAGGGTTGATAACGATAAGGAGATGGAAGATGTGAGAGAGGAAAGTTACCGACGTATATAAAATTCCACGTGTGGGTGTCAATATTTTGCTTTTCAGACGAACGATATCTCTGTGTTGTTGTAGTACAAAGTTTCCCATTGTACACCATAGCAGTTCCGTGTTGATAGTTAGAAGAGGGTGGAAGATATAGTGGTTGAAAGTCGTCAGAGAAACGTGATTCACATTCTTCAGTTGTTTTTCCTGCAACAAGCGTACGAAGAAAGAAAAATAAGTGCATATTGCAGTTTGAAAAGTAAAACTACCACCAAAGATGTCGAAGCATAAGAAAGAAATTTCGCGTTCTCGATGCGTTTCTAAAGGACAGAAAACGGATCTGAAAAGTGAATCTACTGACTACAGAAATTTGTTTATCTTACAATGTAGGTTTTGCGGTTTTTCGATATTTCCATTCCTAAGGGGATGAAATAGGGGATGAAGGGGTTTTTGAAAATACGTTGTTGTTAAGGCAATTTTGAACCAAGAAATACAAAACTTCGCATTTAGATTTTTGATTGGAATTTTAAAAACACATGTGGAAGTTACGCGGGTGAAATAAGGCAAAATCTTTTAAGGCTGCTACTAAGATTATTTTGATGCTAGAAATGCGAAAATTTGGATTTTGAACCAAGGTTAGAATTTTAAAAAAATATTTCGGAATGTTTTGAATTCTGCCATTATTGGTGCTATAGCGGGTGCAAGTTGTATCAAATTACTTGATTAGCAAAGAATTTTTTAAAGCTATATCTATGGAAATTTATATTTAGAACTAGAAACAATCAATTTAGACCATCCAGTCTACCCGTGCGAAGCAGCGGGAATTTAGTAACATACATACACATTTCTTATTGATAAAGACATTTCTTTTGAAATTTAATTAATTTTATTACAATTTTAATGGAAAATTTAGATTTCCTATAAAAATTGGTTCAAACTCTTGCCTTTAAATAACGTTGCACACTTTTTTTCACTTGCTCTATTATACTTTTGTTTGAAATGTTTTTTATGTGAACATTCCCCATTGTCTGAGGCCCACTTCACTCGGCAAAATGCGCTCGCTTTTGCGATAATAGAACACGTGGCAGTTCAGCCACCAGCAGCAGTTAGCAAACAGGAGGTCCTGTCCATCTGCTGCGTGGCGTTCCAGCCGAAGCCACACTGAGTAATGCAACGTCTACGTTTACTTTTATACGTTATTTTGTGAATTAACTTTTTAACTTAGTAAATTTAATAACTGTTTATAGGTTTGAAGATGGCCTATTAGACGGCCGAATCCGATCTTAACCCTGTGGACCACACCACCAGGCTCCTACGTCTGGGCCACACCATAGGCCTCAGAGGACCACACGATATACGAGGTACGTCCAGAAAGTAAGTTCCCTTTGGTTACATAAAACAAACGTGTACAGATACAGAAAAAATATTTATTGCACAAAAATCTACAACTGTTAAACTACTTTTCTACATAGCTGCCGAAATTTTGTAGGCACTTGTCATAGTGTGGCACAAGTTTCTGTACACCTTCTTCATAGAAGGTTGCCGCCTGTATATTCAGCCATGTGGTAGCATGTTCTTTCAGCTAGTCATCATCGTTGAAATGTTGACCAACAAGGACAGATTTTTAGGTGTAAGAAGTGATGAAAGTGGCTAGGAGCGAGGCCCGGGCTGTACGGATGATGATGAAACACGTCCCAGTGAAATTCCCGTAAGAGTTGTCTGGTCACATTCGCCACATGAGGTGGGGCACTATTGTGGAAACAAACACCACCTTTTGATGGAAATCCTCTTCCTACACCTAAAATTTGTCCTGTCAACACTTCAACGATGACGAGCTGAAAGAACATACTACCACATGGCTTAATACACAGGCGGCAACCTTCTATGAAGAAGGCATACAGAAACTTGTGCCACGCTATGACAAGTGCCTACAAAATTTCGGCAGCTATGTAGAAAAGTAGTTTAACAGTTGTAGATTTTTGTACAATAAATATTTTTTCTCTATGTGTACACGTTTGTTTTATATAACCAAACGGAACTTACTTTCTGGACGTACCTCGTATAATAATGGAAAACTCTTTAAGAGATTCAATGTCATGATAAGAATGAGGGTATAATACATTAAATAACCTTGAATAACATAGAAGAAATATATATTTCCTCAAAAATAAATAAATAAATAAAATAAAAACACAAACCAAAATAACCAAAGTTTCATAAATTAAACAATAATAGTTTAAACTTCATATAACCCAAAAAATCAATCATATTCGAAAACCATGTACAATTAATAATGTTTAAAACTAAAATCGGTATCACAAAATTCAGCGGAAGTTTCTCATTTTTTACCGGTACAATTTGGACAATTTTTTTTGTGGTGCTGACCACACACTGGCAACTTACATAAATAACACTGCATTTTTGATTTCCTTTGTTTTTTGTAGTCTCAAATTTTACAGTAAGTTCTTTCGGGAATAGCTCCTTGCTCAATTTCTTCTCGAGCTGGCTCTGCAGGTGGAGTCATGTTTAGGCATCTATAAATACTGTCCCGTAGGTTACGGGGAGTTGGTGTGTCAAGCGTCGCCTGCATCCAAGGTTCTGTAAGTTGTTTAGAATGTGTCAACATAAACTCAAATCTGGACAATGGTTTTGTTTGACCATTGTATCTCCCTTTCCCTTGGTTTTTGTAAAGTTATGGGAGTCTCGGAGGCCTTTGTAGGAATCAGCATGGGTTTCTAAAAATGCGTTCGTGTGAAACCCTGCTCGCGCTATTCGTCCACGAGACTCAGAGGGCCATAGACACGGGTTCTCGGACAGATGCTGTGTTTCTCGACTTCCGCAAGGCGTTTGATAGAGTTCCCCACAAATGTTTAATGAACAAAGTAAGAGCATATGGTCTATCAGACCAATTGTATGATTGGATTGAGGAATTCCTAGATAACAGAAAGCAGCAGGTCATTCTCAATGGAGAGAAGTCTTCCGAAGTAGGAGTTATGTCAGGTGTGCCACAGGGGAGTGTCGTGGGTCCGTTGCTGTTCACGATATATATAAATGACCTTGCGGATAACATCGGAAGTTGACTGAGTCTTTTTGCGGATGATGCTGTAGTATATAGAGAGGTTGTAACAATGGAAAATTGTACTGAGATGCAGGAGGATCTGCATCGAATTGACGCATGGTGCAGGGAATGGCAATTAAAGCTCAATGTAGACAAGTGTAATGTGCTGCGAATAAACAGAAGAAAGATCCTTTATCATTTAGCTACACTATAGCAGGTCAGCAACTGGAAGCAGTTAATTCAGTAAATTATCTGGGAGCAGTCATTAGGAGAGATTTAAAATGGAACGACCATATAAAATCAATCGTCGGTAAAGCAGATGCCAGACTTAGATTCATTGGGAGAATTCTAAGGAAATGCAGTCCTAAAACAAAGGAAGTAGGTTACGGTACACTTGTTCGCCCACAGCTTGAATACTGCTCACCGGTGTGGGATCCGTACCAGGTGGGATTGATAGAGGAAGTGGAGAAGATCCAACGGAGAGCAGCGCGCTTCGTTACAGGATCATTTGGTATTCGCGAAAGCGTTACGGAGATGATCGCTAAGCTCCAGTGGAAGACTCTGCAGGAGAGACGCTCTGTCGCTAGGTACGGGCTTTAGTCGAAGTTTCGAGAACTTACCTATACAGAGGAGTCTAGCAGTATATTGCTCACTCCTACGTATATCTCGAGAAGAGATCGTGAGGATAAAATCAGAGAGATTAGAGCCCAGACAGAGGCATACCGACAATCCTTCTTTCCGCGAACAATCCGTGACTGGAATAGGAGGGAAAATCGATAGTGGTACTCAAGGTACCCTCCGCCACACACCGTAGGATGGCTTGCGGAGTATGTTTGTAGATGTAGTTGTTTACCTGAACGGGCGACAGGGACGGAAGTGTTGTGCACTGTACACTGGCTCAGAGACAACCAACTAGAGAAGGCTTACATGCGAGTCACGGCCCCTCCAGCTGTGTTGGAGCGGGATTAGACAGGTCTGAGTGAGCACCTGGGCCTCAGAGGCCTATGGTGTGGCCGGCAGGGTTAAATGTGTCTATAAGATCGCGATTACTGGCGGATTCACAATTAAATAAGTACTTGGAACAACTGGCAGTAATTATATTAGATGCAGGGTAGCAACTGTAATCGTCTTCGAGTTGTGATTTTGTGATATTCCTGGCCTGTGGCCACTTCATATTTCTGGCCGCTGGCCGTTTCTTTGCTAACATCGTACGTGTCTTAAAAATCAAATGTTTGTAAATCTATCGGACCAAACTACGTGGTCATCAGTCCGTAGCTTACAAACTACTTAAATCTAAGTAAACTAACCTACGGACAACATACACACCCATGCCCCAGGGAGGACTCGAACCTCCACGGCGAGCAACCGCGCGCTCCGCAGCGAGACGCTTTAGACCGCTCGGCTACTCCACCGCGGCGTACGTGACTTAAACGCGGAAGAAAGACAGAAGTGCAGCATATGTTGAGATGTGGGGTGGGAAGCAGTAGTAGCATATGGCACAGTAGGTGCTGGTTCCCGTGGGAAAGCCCGCCTATGTTACTGGTGGTCTCCTCGCATTGGCTGCTGCATTTCACGTCACGTGATCTCTTTTGAAATTACTTTTGTTTATTATAAACTAAATATTAATTATTCAGAGGTGAGAATTTGTAATAAATATCTCTCAAGGACAGGCTAGATTTTGACAGTTTAAAAAGTTTAAGGTGCCTTCTCTTATTGTAACAAAAGAAGAGCGATTTTGCAGAAGGCGCGCGAAGGCCCTGTTTTGGCGCGAAATAGAGCATCAGGTGCCCTCTCGCAACGCGCCGCAGTTTCAGCCTCGAGCTGACCGCTATACGCACCGGACTGCGCCGGTCATGAGTAAAGATTTGCGTAAATGCGATAACAGTCGAGGTCTCAACATGAACTATGGGCAGCATAGGCCGTATCATATTAACAATAGTTGCTCATTTTTTTATTATTTATTTAATAAATGGCATCCCTGACAATTAAAAATCTCGTGAGTCGCTTCTTATGCTTCCATCATACAGAACTTATTTTAGCCTCACTTGTATGCTTTAGGAGAAAGAACGACCTGTCTTCTGCGCTGGGGACACAACTATAGAAGACAACAGGTTAGTCAGAACTGTATGCTTTCCATAAAGTATTGGACAGCAACTACGGCACCTCGTGCGTACTGTAGGGCGGTACAAACGCTGCTACGCAACAGCATCCGCAAGGATGTGGAGGTTTTAGGGGACTTGTGGGAGGAAGCAGTATTAACTTCTCCGTCCGCATATAAAACCCTAGGAAGCTTGTAATTTCCTCTCCGTGAAACGTCTTAAGGGTTGTGTGGTTTGGCTTGCTCTGGTCCAGCGTTGTTCTCGAAGAGACTTCCGTGACGCGGCGTAAGTTCCGGTGACAGGTGTCTGTGCTATCGCGCCCTGCTAACTGCACGCCGTCTGCACGCCGCGCGCCTCGACAGCGGCGGCCGCGATAACAAGGTAGCGACGCGCTGATAGCATCGCCCGTATCGCTAATGAGCGCCGCGCCGCGAAGCACTTGCTCTTTCCTCGCCCCTCGCTTTCTTTACGCGTGATGAATTCGTTACAAGAGGCCAATAGAATGCAGCCTTCCTCACACTCCAAAGTAATCTCGTTGATGTGCTCTCTGACGCTTATCGCCTGTTTTTTGTCGGTGTCCATCATTTACATCCATGTAATTGACATTAGACTTAATGCATCTGTAATATCTTTCCCCTTCCTAATCGAGTAATGCGAACTTTGAACCCTGATCGCTCTCGCTAAATAAAACCAATGTAGTCGTTTCTGAATAAGGCCGCACGGGAATGGCTGTGCACTCTAACGCGTCTTGCTGCGGAGTGCGGGGCTGCTTTCCGTCGGAGATTCCAGTACTCCCATGGTCACAGTTGTGTGTGTTGTACGCAGCATGAGTTAGTTTAATTAGTTTTTACTGCTTCCCGTCGGAGACTCCAGTACTCCCACGATCACAGTTGTGTGTGTTTTACGCAGCATTAGTTAGTTTAATTAGTTTGTAAGTCGAGGAAATCAAGACCACTGTAGTTTGTTAATTGGGTTGTTTGGTTGTGATAGAGGGACGGAACTGCTAAGGTTATCAGTCCCCCCGGTGGGAAGGGGAAGGAGTGAGGATAGGAAAGGAGGGGAGGGGGAAAGGAAATGCAGTCCTGAAAGTAAAGAATTAAGGAAGACTGCATTAGCTCGGGGCCCCATGCTCGCCACGCACGTACTCACAAAAGAATCGTGAGCCCCCTACGGGGGGAGGGGGAAATTGTGTTAATTTTGACAACATTATCCAAGGGAGGAAACAGCGATCTTCTATTAAGGTATTTATTATTAATACGGGTAATGTTTGACCGCCTATACAACAATAAATAAGCTCCGACTTTTCTTATAGGCCTGTTTCGTTTTAGTGACAATAAAAATCTTCAGTGATCTGTAATCATACACATCTATAGTTTGTTTTGTTCTTTGGATCGAAAACAGTTTCTTAACACAACTTATAAAGAATTACGGAATTACGGAAATTTTGATCTTGTTTTTGCCGCGGCGGATTAGCCGCGTGTACTGGGGCGCCGTGCTGCGGTGCGCGCCGCTGTTCGCCGTCGGAGGTTCGAAACCCCATTCGGGCATTGATGTTTGTGTTGTCCTTAGGTTAGTTTAAGTTGTTTGTAAGCTACAGACTAATAACCACGCAATTGAGTCCGATAGATTTACAAACATTTGAATATTTAAATATTTATTTTTCGCCTTACATCATGCAGTACCGAATTGTTTCATGCCGTACCGCAGATTCTTCTTCCTGCATCACCATTTTGCGCACTAATTCCCTCTTCGCCGCTGCAGTGTCTACAATTATATTTTTGACAGATCAGACGTATTTGTTTTGAACGTGTCTGAGTCTGCAGTGTGTTGTTGCAGTGTTGCCAACATTGCAATTGAAATTATTTATTTATTATTTTTTAATACTTTATATTAAACTGCGTTATACTGTATTTATTTTCGATGCAAGCGAAATGGAGTAGTGACGAAATTACAAATCTGTGTGACGAGTGGTTTTTGGGAGGGGAGTGCCAGGGCACCGGCCGCGGTGGCCGAGCAGTCTGCGGCGCGTCAGTCACGGTCTGCACGGCCGCTATGGTCGGGGGTTCGAACCCCCCCTCGGGCGTGGATATTTGTGTCGTCCTCAGTATTAGGTAGTTCATAAGTAGTTTGTAAGTTTAGGGACTGATGACCTTATAGTTAAGTCCCATAAGCTCTACAAACATTTGATTTAAACATTTGAGTGCCAGGGCAAAGATGACTGAATAGTGGTTGAAAGGGGTAGGTAGTGCGGTGAACGGTGAGATGGAAGACAGGAATGAGAGGCAGGAAGTAGAGTGATGCTGGGGGGAGGGAAAGGTTTGAGATTTGACTTCGCAAATTTGTCGCAAACGCCTCTTTTGCGTACCATGTTTACTGGGACATTTTTCTTCTATTATCGTGTACTTTCAAAGTTTGTGCCATCCTTTTTGATACAACCTATATATATATTTTACTTGAGCTTTTGTCAATTAATTTTAACTTGTTTGTAATTATAGAGAAGTAGTTAACACTAATATCGGAATTCTGGGTAGTGAGCGTTTCTATGTGGGCAGAGGGTGGTGTGAATGACGGGACAGTAGATGTAATGTTGTGAGTGGTGGGATGTAAAATGAGGTACGGGATAAGAGTGGCGAGTAAGGGGAAGGGTGATGGTTTGGGTGTGGTGGGGGGGGGAGAGGGGGAAGGAGTGTTTCGCTTTTGCTGAAGTGTAGATGAAGTGAAGGAGTACTAATGAAGTTGGACATCTTTGTAGTGAATGTTTATCTGTAGGGGGTACTAAGATGACTGGATAGTTGGTGTAAAGCTTTAAAATAGTGGGATATGATGTAATATGTGGCGCACAAGTGAGGAGGGGGGAATTGAATGTTGTGTTTCTAGCTGAATCTGGTACCTAATGTGGGGTAACAGGGACAAGAACGAGGTTGAATAGTTGTTGGTGGGGAGCAGGAAGGATTGGTAGTTTTGTTTTAATATGAGCAAAATCTGAGGACCTCATGTTGGAGGACGTCATGGCCACAGAAATATAGATTTTTTTCAAGGTATTTATGTTGAGAGAACAGTCTTGATCGCTATTGGTTATTTAATTTAACCGGTGTCGCTGAATGAAGTCCTTGGAAATTGTCGCGGAATTCCTGTCACTACTACCTGGATGATTTCCATCCTCTCTTCTTTGATCAGGGGCAAGTTGTCCTTCACATCAATCGGACGCCTGTAACGATAGGGACAAAACGTGATAAGTCTCGAGTATGTTGGAAGACGAATTAAACATGTTTTAACGAATGATACGTAACTTTTTACCCAACAAAATCTCCACATGTATCACATTAACCCCCTCCCACTGGAGAAATGTGGACTGAATCCAATATGGCGGATACTAAGATGGCGGACGGCTCCCACAGGTCACCCAAAAATCCCCCCCCCCCCCGAGCTCCTTTGTTTGTTCCATGTCGAATGCCCTCCCTGCCGCTCATCATTTTTGCGATATCCCCCAGTTTGGACTTTTGGGACATCCTGTATATCTTCCTTCAAAACAAGCTGGGGGGGGGCGGCTGATCCCAAACACTTGAACAGTACTTAAGATGGGGTCGCACAATCGTTTTATAAGCGGTTTCCTTGACAGATGAACCACAGATTTCCAACATTCTCCCACCAAGAAACTGAAGTCAGTCAATCGTCTTCCCTACGACTGTTCCTTCATGCTCGTTCCATTTTATATGACTCTGCAACTTTACGCCTAGATATTCAATCGACCCGACTGTGTCGAGCTGTACGCTACTGATGCTGTATTCTAACGTTGTGGGATTATTTTACCTACCTGTTACAGGGATGTTATTGTCGTATACCCACTCCTCCACAGGGCGTGCATTATGAACAGGTGCTCGATCGTGTTAAAAGATTCAATCGCCATCCCCGAATTGCTCTTTAATAGTGGGAAGCAGGAAGGCGCTTGAAACATTAATGTAGACCTGTGCTGTGATAGTGCCGCGCAAAATAATTTGGGGTGCAAGCCCCCTCCATGGAAAGCACGACCACACCATAACGCCATCGCCTCCCAATTTTACTGTTGGAGCTGCACACACTGGAAGATGACGTTCACCGGGCATTCGCCATGCCCACACACTGCCATCAAATCGACACATTGTGTACCGTGATTCGTCACTCCTCACAAAGTTTTTCCACTGTTAAATCGTCCAATGTTTACGCTCCTTACACAAAGCGAAGCGTCGTTTGGAATTGACTTGTGCGATGTGTGGCTTGTGGGAAGCCGCTCGACCGTGAAATCCAAGTTTTCTCACCTCCCTCCTATCATAGTACTTGGAGAGGATCCTGATAAAGTTTAGAATTCTTGTGTGGTGGTCTGGGTACAATTCTGCGTATTACCACGGTCTATCACAGACAGTCGCGAAACTCTCTAGGAAAAAATTGCAACTGAAACGATACTACCGCTCCAAGTGGCCAGTAGGGAGTAATAGTGGAATGGTGTGATACAAACTGAGAAGTTTCTGTTTTTAATGCCATTGCTTTCATATTTCCTAGTCACTGAACGTTGCTGTGATTTTTCTAATCCAAATATGAAAAAAATCATAAAGTAATATCACTGTTTCTGTTAATGGCAGTGTATAATAACGAATTGTCAGTGTAGTGTAATTCATTCAGTTTACATTACCTGAGTCGAAATCATATCGTCCAAAAACTTATTTAAAGCAGAAATAAATCGTAAACTGATGTGCTCAAGTATAAAAGTAACTGTTCGCGTGCTCGGTACGTACTGACACGTTGCATGAGTTTTGAGTTAGTGGTTTTATAACATTGTAATGTTTTCAGAAGTACACAAGATTTTTACATTTTAGGGGACTAGATTCTACATCGTCGTATAAACCATCTTTTCACCTTGTCCTTGCTTCTGTGCCTTTCGTGCACCTATCATAAATTTTTTTAGCTACTTGGTAGGTATCAAACTGAATATCTTCATGAATGTGACTTGCTAATATTAACAGTTTATATATGGACATATTATTTACTTGAAGCTACGCATTCACTTTATCAAACTAGTAGACAACTGCCGAAATATATTGGTGTACAGGTCTGTAATTTTTGTGAAACTGAGGTACGAAACTAAGCAGGCTCTGCTGAAATAGTTGATTAACTGCTATTCGAAGCTTTCAGACATTGCTTTTATACAGCAGTAATATTATGAAATGGTGGTCTACTATTTCAGATTCTGATTAAGTGCAGATGTATGGACATGAGTGAATTGTTTAAGTTCTACTTCTATGCCTAAAACTATAACAAACCACCGTAAATGAACACTTGTTATTCTCTTACTTCTGAGCGTCCTTTACTGGTGAGAGATTTCCGAATTACATTTTTGATAGTTGCTACAGTTTATAGCATCGCAAAAGCTCCTAAATACCAAGTATTTTGATTATGCTGCTTCACTTCAAATTCACATTCATTACTCAATCGTTTCGCGGTATGTTTTTACGACTCAGCCGTTTGGCAGCGCTGCAGTCGCGAGGTTGCAAAAAATCACTGGGAGTTTCGTGACTCGTATGTTAGACTCTGATATCACTCTGTACTACCCTCTTCAACTGTCGGCGGTCTCTGTCAGTCAACAGACGAGGTCGGCCTGAACGCTTTCGTGCTGCACGTGTCCCTTTACGTTTGAACGTCACTGTCACTTCAGAAACTGAGGATCTAGTGATGATTAGAGTGTGGAAATTTCGCGTACAGACTTCTGACACAAGTGACTTCCAATCACCTGACCACGTTCGAAATCCTTGAGTTCCGCGGAGCGCCGCATTCTACTCTCTCGTTACTCGCCGTCGGAGGTTCGAGTCCTCCCTAGGGCATGTGTGTGTGTGTGTGTGTGTGTGTGTGTGTGTGTTGTCCTCAGGTTAGTTTAGCCTAGTTAGCCGGCCGCGGTGGCCGAGTAGTCCAGTCAAATAAGCCGAAAAAAGGCGTCAACCTCGGAATGAGAGGTAACAAGCTGAATATTTGCATAAATCTTTATTTTGGCATTCTAAATGATGTGTCAAAAGTCTCATAAAATCTCGTGTCCGCGTCTTAAGATATTAAATAATGAAATTTTATTTACAATTATAATTGTTTTATTCAACGTACCATTGACTGGGATTCGCGGTTGACTTGCATTACGTCTTATATGTCTGAGCGCTGTGACCTGTGCGCTCTCCGCGCTCTATCTAAAAACTATGAATTGCACAAAAAAATGTTTAAAACAAAAATTGTAGAGAATTTCATGCTCTGCAACTTTTATCGGAGATGCAAATACCACTTCACGCATAGGAAGCGAGGTATTTGCGAAAAACTGATTTTCGTGACCTTTGACCTTTAATATCTTAAGACACGGACACGAGATTTTATTCAGCTTGTTACGTCTCATTCCAAGGTGAAACCCTAATTTGATTGGACTAGAGGGGACTGATGCGCTTCAGTCACGGTCTGCACGGCCACTACGGTCGGGGGTTCGAATCCCCCCTCGGGCATGGATATTTGTGCTGTCCTTAGTCTTAGTTCATAAGTAGTTTGTAAGTTTAGGGACTGATGACCCCGTAGTTAAGTCCCATAAGCTATACAAACATTTGAACATTTGAATCTGCTCTCTCACGATGTCTAATGACGACTGATATGGAGCAGTTGGCATTTTGTGGCAGCAAAATGCATCTATTATGAAAACCGTATGTGTCCGGGAGTGTCCGGATACTTCTGAGCTCACGGTGTATTTTTGGTTGGCCGCGCTGCAACTTCGGTGCTGGGAGCGACAATTTGGTTGGCGCCACGAGTAATTGGTGTGCAGGGCAGATGGGCGCCGGTGCCTGCATGGTAATGTGCAGGCGAACAGAGCAGCCAGGCAGGCGGTGGCCCGTGACGCAGGTCTCGCACCTTCCGCAACGGAAACCGGGGGCGTGGCGCCGATAGCATCGCAGGAGAAAACAGCTGTCTCCCAGCTGCTTCTGGCCGCATCAAATAACGGGCGCAAGTATTCATTGCACTCATTCCTGACACGCTGTAATCATCTTAAGGAATGGCTGGTTTAATTACAATTTTTCTACTTGTAGTCGTTAAAAATGCCGTAAAAAGTGGTGCGATCCAAATGTCCCTTTTTGTGTTCGAAGGTGCCACGGCGATGTGCGTAGTCGTACGCACGGCGCGGGTGCAAACGAAGCGTCTTACGGGTGAAAGGCATTATACTAAATGCATTTACATTCAAACACTGCATTGTACAACCTTGGATAGTTCTGGAATGTAAGGAGTTATGCTATCTTAACCCTTTAATGCATGGTGTAGCTGATCAGCTACATACCTTATATCTTCCATTATCTCTCAAATGTTCAAATGTTTGTAGAGTCTATGGGACTTAACTACGGGGTCATCAGTTCCTAAACTTACAAACTACTTACAACTAAGGACGGCACAAATATCCATGCCCGTGGGGGGATTCGAACCCCCGACCGTAGTGGCCGTGCAGACTGTGAATGGAGCGCCTCAGTCTCCTCGGCCACCACGGCCGGCCCATTATCTCTCTAACTGATCAACATTTTACCACAAATTCATTTGTAGCTGCTTGTATACATATGCTAGTAGCTCCTTCTAGAAATTATAAATTCCAGAGTGCTACTGAATCATTTCAACAGATAGCTCCATTGACTTATTCCTAAATGTCCGTTCGTTTACATTAGTATTCCTCCTCTGCCTTGTAAAAGTAGTCAATCACATACTGCTGAATCATGAGTTACTTTCTAGAAAGATGAGAGGCAGCCGCGATAGAGTATCCGAGCAGTCTAAAGTGTCTCACTGCGGAGCGCGCGGTTGCTCACCGTGGAGGTTCGAGTCCTCCCAGGGGCATGTGTGTGTGTGTGTGTGTGTGTGTTCGTCCTTAGTTAGTTTACCTAGGTTTAAGTAGTTTGTAAGCTACAGACTGATGACCACGCAGTTTGGTCCGATAGAATTACAAACATTTGAACCTTTTTTTTTTTTTTTTTTTTTTTTTTTTTGATGAGAGGCATAATAAGGACATTTACTACATCGGGTACATCATGGAAGCACTATATAGCTGACCAATTTTGAACTTTTTAGTGGTAGTAGTGCATAATAATCTTTAGGAATTTTTTCTTTCAATATTTTTCTCATTATATACGCACTATACATTAGTCGAGGTAGTTTTTACAGCTTCAAATAAAGTCACGCATTAAAGGGTAATGATGAGGTTTCACATCTTGCACATCTAGTAACCATTCTAACCAAGAATAGCATCACACCAGATCATGTTCACCTAGCTAATGTAGAATATCTGTTGCCTGTTTTGAAAATAAATAAATACACAAAAAAAAAAAAAAAAAAAAAAAAAAAAAATAATAATAATAATAAAATAGAAATCAAACAGACGGCGTCGAAAATGTTTTACGAAAGCTGTTTTTAAAGGCTAAGAGACCAAACGACTGAGGTCATCGTCCCCTAGATTTAAATAACTCGAACTTACGCCAAAAATAACACACACACACACACACACATGCCGAAGGGAGGAACAGTGGTCACTCAATGCGTGGAAAGGTGCTTTAGACTGCACGGCCATTCCATAGCGATGACAAATTTAATTAAGGAGCCCTAGTCTCTGTCCTTACCTTTGTGGTCTTTACGAGAAACATAGGCTGGCGGCAGTAGAATCGTTATGCAATCCGCTTCAAATTTCGGCCGTCTAAATTTCCTGAACAGTGTTTCTCAAAAAGAACCTGGCCTTTCCTCTAGTGACTCACATTTGAGTTTCAGAAACATTTCAGCAACACTCGCGCATTGATCGAATTTACCAGTTACCAACCTCGCCGCCCGCCTCTGAACTGCCTTTAAACCGAGCTGGTGGGGATCCCAAACACTTCAGCAATACTCAAGACGGGGTGGTACAAGCGTTTTCTATGTGATCTCCTTTACAGACGGATCACGCCTTCCCAAAATTCTCCCAATAAACCGGTGTCGACCATTCGCCTTTCCCATGACTGTCCTTACATGCCCGTTCCATTTTACATCTCTGTGCAGTGTTACGCGTAGATACTTAATACTCTGTCAATCAAAGCATTACTAATGCTGCTGTTTTGGAACATTAAAGGTGTAAGATACCTGTCAGTACTGTGCATCACATAGGTACGTTTGTTAAACATGTAATTATCGATAAAAGATTTTGTCACTTTGTAAATTAATTTCAAGACTAATTAGAATGTTTGAAGTATTCATAAATCACAAATTTATTGTAAAGTATTTTTCAGAACATTTAAAATCTCTATTTAATTGCTAGGAAGAGATAGTGGTTGTTCTTTGCTGGTGGAGGTTAAAGTATTCGGTATATGGGGTTTATGTTTGGCTTCTATGTGGATTGATAAGGGATGTATTACGAACGGTCAATATATATCTTTCAACTCAAAAGTAAGTAAAAAAAAAAAAAAAAAAAAAAAAAGTTGTAATTCTATGGGGCCAAACTACGTTGGTCATCAGTCCCTACATACTACTTAAACTAACCAAAGGACAACACACTCATCCATACCCGAGAGAGGATTCGAACCAAGCGGTCCGTAACGTGGCGCTCCAGACCACTCGGCTCCTCCCGCGGAGCCCTGTTGAGTGCAAAGGTAGCGTACGAGTGCTACCTCATCTGGAATTAAGAACCGACCTGCAGATTATTATACACAGCACTTTATCTGAAATTGATCGTAAAATTGACTTACATTAGACACAGAACTGCTGGTAATTCCAGATTGGGTAGTGGATTGTACGTTTGGTGCAGAATCATTCTCGAGACTCTCTCTCTCTCTCTCTCTCTCTCTCTCTCTCTCTCTCTCTTGTACAAAAAATGTATTCAAGGTTTACAGCTTCACACCATTGCAGACCATGAATCGAGAATCTACGAGCTGAATCGACACCACAACGTCTATCCTGTGGTGGCAAGAAACAAATAAACTGTTCTCTTTCAGGATTTTCGTAACATCTTATCAGAACCTGAGCAGAGACTTTTAAATTTCATCGCGTCTAAAGAAAGAGTTAATCTGATATAATTTATTATCTCAGGCATATTGAATTTATTTATTTATTCATTTATTAATTTTCACAGGTTTGTTCTACTCATCCGTATCGCCTTATATTCTTCTGCTATAGAGCTAGTTGTCATTGCACATACGACCTAGAAATCTGGACAAAGTTATTCTGACTCTTACTACAGTCATCCTATGACGACCCATTCCTTTATACCACCGTATCATTAGCAAAAGTCCGCAGATTGCAACTCACTCTGGTCGTTGGATCATTACATACATAATAACTAATGGCGGTCCTATTACACTTCCCTGAGGCACTCCTGACGTTACCTGATGAACACTCGACATCGAGGACAACGTACTGGGTTCATTTACGTAAGTAGTCTTGCACCCACTGACATATTTGGGTACCTATTCCATACGTTCTTTCTTTCGTTAGCAGTCTGCATTGCGGAATCGCGCCAAACGCTTTTCGAAAATCTAGAAATATGCAGACTCTCTGTTCCCATTCATCGACAGCATGAGAGAATAAGGCAAGCTGAGTTTCGCACGATCGGCGCTTCCTAAAACCGTGCTGATGCATGGACAGATGCTTTTCAGACTCAAGGAAATATACTATACACGGTGAATCACCTAACCAACACTTCCACCGCAAATATTGCGGAAACGGAAAGTGCGGTTTTCACAGAATGGATTGGTAGTCAAGGACTCGTATTGTTAGCCAGTAAACAGATTGTAAAAATACATAGAAAGTGTATTTTTTATGCAAACTTACAATTTTTCAAATGGAACAATGGCTGTTTCTATCATGTACTGCAATTTTTTACCCCAGCTGTGTACAAAGAATTTTTATGACATTTTTATCACGTTTAGTTTGGCAGGTACAACCATTCAGTTTTGGGGGCGGAGGTAACGACAGCGTAGCTGACTGGATGGTGGTCAAAAGAAAGTGCGCCGTGCCCCAGGGACTAGCCACTCGGCCAGTCAGCTACGCTATCGCAGCCTCCACCCTCTGAAACTTTTAACGGTTGTAGCTGCCAAACTAAAATGTCATTCAAAATTCTTTGTGCACAGCTGGTTTAAAAAATTGCAGTGCATGATGGAAACAACCATTGTTACATTTAAAAATCTGTATGTTTGCATTAAAAATACACTTTCTAAGTAATATTGCGGTCTGTTTGTTGGCTAAAAATACGAATCCCTGACTACCAATTCATTCTGTGAAAATCACACACCAATCGCACTTTCCGTTTTCGCAATATTTGCGGTGCAAGTGTTAGGTGATTTACCTCGTATTAGAAATGAATGTTCAATAATTCTACAGTAAACTGATGCTAATGGTATACCGTAGGTCAGTAATTTTGTGGTTAGTTTGAAACACTCCCGCCTTTTTCTCCGGTACGCAATATGGTTACCGTCACAGGTAATCCAGAATCAATGCTGACCGTGCCTACAGGATAAAGCTATCGGTTATGATTTTGCGGAAGCTGTTTCTCCCTTATAGATAATGAATGATGCTACACAATAATCGTAAATGCAGTTCACAGTTCAAGGTTGTTGAGTAAATAACACAATTTACACTGACAGAATTGTTATATATGGTTTTAAGTTGCATAAATGTGAGCTGTTCACGGTTTTTGTCTTACAGTTCTAATTGCGGTTTTATTTATTTATTTATTTTAATGGTGATACAAAGTGACTGAAGTACCAACGTCATGGACGATTTACACTTCACAGTTGAAGATAGGGGGGTTAATTATATTTATTACAATAAACTTTAGGGGTTAATTTGTAAGGGCCGTTATTTTGGTCCGTAAGGTACCCCTCTCGATGTATTAATGACAATTTCAATTAAACTGGGTATTTACATCTAAGACTTTATTGATTAGTCAAGGCCCGTGGTACTTTGTATCTATGCCATGGAAGTGGCATTGTCCTCCCCAATGTGCGGATGTTGTGTACGGTATCCCGTAGTTGGCCAAATTTGCAGTGGATCTTCGTCGCTCGTTCTTGGACGGCTCCCATGATAGTACCCATGTGAAGCGCCTCGTGGATGGCGGTATTCCGTGTGTACCTGTTTGCCCTGAGGATCCATTGTAAGGTTTTGTTCTGTATCACCTGCAGCCGTTGAATTTGGGTAGCACTGGCCAGTCCCCAGACTGAGCTGCCGTAAAGCACCTTCGATAGAACCGTGGCTTTGTACAGGCGTAATTTGGCGCCAGTACTCAGGTCAGTGCTCAAGAAGAAAGGCATTAGGCTCTTCGCTATTGCGTACGCTTTATTCCGCAAGCCGTCGACGTGTTTACTGAAGGAAGAAGTGCTTATCTAAGGTGACCCCTAGATATGTCACCGTATCTCCCCATTAACTGCGGTTACTGCTCTGGTTACAAACATCGAAGTCACTGGTCACCATTGTACTGAATCTTGATGCTTTGTCTACGTAATCCAAGTAAGTAAACACATGACACCGACGCGGTTGACACGGTCGTCGTACTAATAACACACTGTTGCACCTTAAATGAACCTTCCACTGTATAAATCTGTATTGGGGGGTCCTCCACGACGACTGGGGACACACGCTCCAGTCAGTAGCACGCCAACCACCATACACAAACAAAACCACACTCTCCTCAAATTCAAGTGGCTTGCTCGGCGCCTGAACAGTCGATATACTGCATTCGCACTATCGAAATGAATGGTTCTGCCGTAAGGGGCGCTGTCCCCTTACAAGTTCTTTAGCCTTTCTTATACACGGGAGTTACCTGCGCTTTTTTCCAGTCGCTTGGAGTATCTCTCATTCCCAGGTCATTGTTTGTATGGGATTAGTACACAATCATAACTTTCCACGTTACGCTCTTGACCAGCAGAGCAAGAGATGCGTGAATCCAATCAGCGTCTCCTTGTTGCGACGCAGGCCGTACACAATCGCGTGTTTGGAAACGTCGGCACGTAATGTCGAGGTCGGGCGCGTATTGTGGTGGTCCGCGTCCTTGGGGTGGCATTCCTGGCTGCTGGCCGTCGGACCAGAAGCGGGGGGCGCGCACCCCTGCCACAGGGGAGGCTCTGCTACCCCCAGGCGCCGTCCACTGCCACACCGCTGCCGCCGCTCTTGCGTCACGCGATCCGATTAGCCAATAGTTGACGAGAGGTTCGTTTTAGCAGCTGCCAGCGAGCTACTCGCGCATGCGCAGAGCTGAAATTAAGTTCAAGCAGCGCCTTCGCCTGCTTCTGGCTACTTGCCGAGCAGCTGTTTGCTGTTTAAGCAGTAACCGCGAGCTACCAGCATCTACCTGGAAAAATATTTCTGGTGTGTCCAAGTTGCAAGATTCGCGCATGCGCAGAAGTTCAGAACTGTCTGAGTTGTAGTGGGAGGGCGCTCCGCGTGATCCGTGCTTACGTTTCGTGATAGATTCATTTGTTTGTCTTCTTCTACAAGTGTCTTGTCATATGAAAACAAAACGGATTTATCTGTCAGGTGAATTTATTCACAAAATCGCTGAAGGCTAATTAAATAATATGATAATTTTTTCAGTTTTCTGATTTTATTTCCACGTTATTAGCAGAGACCAAGCATTGAGTTGAACGTGTAATTCACACGTGACAGGTCATTTTATATATTTTAGCTGTTAAAAATTGTGCGGTGTACATGAGTTCCCTGGACTTAATTTATACTGAATATTTGGCTACAATAAACTGTTCTTTGCCACAGAGGCGGTAATGTATTTGAAAGAAACAATATTCCAAATTGTTGCCTTGTTTAAACTGTGCGCTGTGTTTTAAAGAGCTCGCGTTTTATTTTATAATGCATATAGTGTTAACGGATTTCATGTTCTGCTATAATAAAGAACTAAACGTGAGGTATACTTAAAGGAAATTCGTATTTCAAAAACCACAAAGAAATATTAATATCAGGCACACCTACGTTAAACTGGAAATGTTGATATACTCTTAAAAGCGAATAGTGATTCGAGTAAGATTACGAAATTGATACTCTTGGCTTATCCTTGGATGTGTTGTTTGTTTCATGAAACAATGTAGGATATGTTAATGCTGCACGTACGAGTATTAGTAAATGTTTACGTGAAGGTTAATACACAGGCGATTTAATCAGTGATTGAGAATAAAATAAATACATAAATTGACGGCTTAATAAGAAAAAATGTTTTCCTTTAGGCACCCACCATCTGTGATACATTCTGTAGGCTTCAATTTATGTCTTAATTTGCGTTTTTTACGTTTTAAATTTATAGACTGATATTTCTTGGCAAATTACTGGAAAACACTGCCAACAAATCGTTCAATGTTTTTATCACTGTCCACATTTTCGTTACTTTGTAAGTATGACGTATTACGTGTAAAGTTTTAATACCCTTATCATGGTTTCATTAAGTCACACTAATAAAACCGAAAAATAAACCATTGTTGTTCTGCATAATTGCTGGGCACTGTATAGGTCATAGAGAGAATCCTACCAGAATTGGGACGAAAACCGTTCAAGCAGTGCAAGCTACAAATACTTCATCATAGCTGCGCATGCGTAGTACCACCTACTTGCTCGCGCTTGTGAGTAGCTTTCTGGTAGCTGCTTAAACGAACCTGAGATGTAGCGTGAGCTATGACGTCAGGATGCGCAGTGGCACAGAGTATATATTTGTCTGTGGCAGTGGCCCTGCGCCGGTTTTGTGTAGTGGGGGAAGGTGCGGGCGCATACCTGCAGTGACCGCTGCACGGTTGACTTCGCGCGTTTCACTACAGTCCGAAAACATCGAGTCGTCAGTGTTTAGACTGCCCAGTGTGTTTACACTGCGCGCCGGGCCGAGCGAAAGAAAGAAGAAAAATATTTTTTTCCGATTTGGACCACCCCACATCGTTTTATCAACAATTTTTTTCCTTACAAGCTTTGGTTTGCCTATAAAAAAAATGTATACTTTTCATTCCGCGCAAGTTTTTAGTTTCGTAACACTTCACACTCGAATTGGATGAAAGTATGCGGTTAAAAAATTTGATTTTTTGACGCGTGGTGGTAAAACACCCCAGCTTTCTAATAAATCATTCATCTTTTCATTATCCATAACAGTCGTTTTCAAACGACGCTATTTGTCAGGTGTGTGCGCTTGATTTACAAATCGTGTATTGGAAAAGTTGGATAGCGGGCAGCTTACTGTTCTGTTCATTTTAGACTATATATTACCGTGAGTGAAATGCAGTTAAGAGTATAGAAAAGTTTTTGAAATGTTAGCCGCACTGATATCTACCTTCTTTCACAAGTAATTGCAAGTTATCTGAGCGGCGTCACGACGCGATCGCAAGCCTTCGATCTCGGCGGATGTTGGGTGTAGGGTGATGCACCGCGGCAGCGAAAAAATGAAATGCTGGCCATGTGTGTCGCTCCTTCGTTATGTGTCAATTATCCACAACACGAAAACAAGTGTAACAGGTCCACGCCGTATACGCACCCTCTTCTGCTCAACTATACGAAGGTTCTAGCTGTATTTTACAGACCTGTATTGCCTAAAATTTATTTCCAGAGTTTTTTCTGCCTTTTTTTCTCTCTTACGAGAAGCACATGGTTATCGGGTTTAAGAATTTCTTTATATTTACGGAACGTGTTCAGAACTTAAATGACAATCAGCCAAAACCATTCTACGCAGCTCTGAAAAATTCTCGAGAAGGTCGACCTTGAACTTTTGCAAAGTACACGTAAGGAGGAACAATTAAAACAGGTGCATCATCTGTCAGTGTAGCTCATTTAGTTGCGTCATGATGTCACAAACACAGAGTCGGTGGTTCGAATCCCAGTATGACAGATATTTTTTTCGTGTTCGAATTCAATTGTATAAAACATTTTCGGATCTCTAATTCCACGTATTGTGTACAGTTTTTGTTTATGTATATGATGACGAGCTGAAAACCTTGTCGCCAAGTAAATCCATGGTTGAGTAGGTTAGCTGCTTGGAAAGCCATTACTAGCTACGGAGATGACTTTACAAAAAAACATTGTCGTAGCTCTCCACGAACTGAACAATCAAAGACTACCGTCGTCATCTTACAATGAAGCCAATACTGTAAAAAATTTAACTTTTTTTTTTTTTTTTAAATTGAAACCATCGTTATTAAAAACCTTCTATTACATATAGAAAATTTCGAATAAACAAAAACTACGTGCACTTTACGTAAAATTACTATTAAATATTAAAATTGTGCAGGTATTCGAAGACAGTGAAGGAAAAAAAATCAATCTGCCACAACAGGACTCGAACCACCGACCCTAGCTTTCATGGGCCAGAACACTGCCACCTTTTTTTTTTTTTTTTTTTTTTTTTTTTTTTTCTTCCCTCTATGAGTAGTTCTGTTCCTTGCGTTCGCTGATCGTGTTTATTCGTTGTTGTTCGGTGTGTTCTTGGCTCAGCTTTTTCATTACAGAAGGTGTTCAGCCCTCTGACCGGGCGCGCTGAGCCACGGCGCTCGGCTCCACTGAGCTACACCGACAGATGCTGCACTGCATTTAATGATTGGTACTTCCGCTTACTTACAGACTCGCTCGGTTAGCCGTGTCGTCTAACGCACCGCTTTTCGAGATGCGGAAGTGTACCGCTCCCCAGTTCGATTCCGCCTGGCGAATTAACGAAGGCGGTCGGAGTGCCTGCCAGCCTGGATGTGATTTTCCACATCCCCCTCGGTGAATACCGGGCTGGTCCCCAAGTCCCGCCTCAGCTAATTGGTAAGTGTAGGAAGACTTGTGTGGCAGCATAATTCATCCCTTTCTATGCCAAAGTTAGATTTAACTTTGAATAGTGAATATCACTCTTTCTCCTAGTGTTGTAGCTATGCATACTGCTATTACTTTGAAATTGGGTCGGGTTGTTAATAACAAATTTCATGATTGAATATATATATTGTGATGCTGCAATGTACATCCCTAGATCCCTAAATAAATGTCTGCAGGATGCTCTTGGCTGGGCTCCAGCAATATTTTGGTTGTTTAATGAATAGTTTTTTAACTCAAGGTGGATTTGCCCCAGAATATGAGCCCATATGAAAGCAGTGAATGAAAATAGGCATAGTAAGCTAATTTACTGAGATGTATATCACCAAATTTTGCAATGACCCTGATAGCATAAGTAGCTGAACTCAAACGTTTCAGCATATCTTTGCAAACACCTAAAAATTTTGAATATTCTACCTTAGCTACAGATTTATGTTCAAAGTCTAAATTTATTAATGGTATTCCATTTACTGTATGAAGCTGTATTACTGGGTTTTATCAAAGTTTAATGAGAGTCCATTTGTAGAGAACTACTTAATAACTTTGTGAAAGATATCATTTACAATTTCATCACTTAATTCCTGTTAGTCAGGTGTGATAGGCAAGTCATTAATATATATTAAGAACAGCAAAGGACCCAAGACTGAACCTTTGGGACCCCATTTTTGATAACTCCCCAGTTAGAGGAATTAATTGTTTCTTCTATATCATGTGAACTGCTTATTTCAACTTTCTGATGATGATTTAAACCATTTGTGCTCTGTTCCACTCATACCACAATACTTAAGCTTGTCTAGAAGAATCCCGCGATTTACAAAATCAAAACCCTTCGAGAGATCACAAAAAAATCCCAACTGGTGATGTCCGGAGTTTTGCTTAAGGACGCAGAAAGAAATGGGCTGTGCCTTTCAAAGGAACCATGCCGGTATTCGCCTGGAGTGGTTTAGGGAAACCACGGAAAGTGGATGGCTGGAGATGAATTTGAAGCACAGTCCTCCCGAATGCCAGTCCACTGTGTTACCACTGCGCCATCTCGCTCGGTCGTGTTTACAGAGAAGACTGCTTTTGTGAAGATTCTAGGAATAATTCAGCGAGACATTTATTTAGCTTCTGTGTTGTAACTCGGTTACTATGGAGAGGCTAATTGTAGTTACTAGGTCGCGGAAGTCCGACAGAAGGAGTGAGACTGTATCTTTCCGCAAAATAAAATGGAAGCTCAAAAATTATAAATACTTAATTCAAGGGAATATTTTCAAAATGTTCAAATGTTTGCAAACCAGTGGGAGCAAGCTGTCACGGTCACCAGTCCGTAGACTTACAAACTACCTAAATTATCTTACACTAAGCACAACATAAACACCCACGCCCGAGGGAGGATTCGAATCTCCGGCTCAGTCCGTAACATGAAGCTTTAGACCACGTGATCATTCCGCGCGGCTAATGGGAAATCGTAGTGTAGATAATTTTTCACTTCGTCTCTCTGTCAATCAAAGGATGTTACTGCTTAGAGTATAAAATAATTTTAATTTCTTCAAGAACTGAGAGATAAATCGTTTGGATAGTCGTAAAAGTAAACTATACACTTGAAGGTTTCAGCATCCCTGTGGCGCTAGCCTTCAGTGTCACAAAAATTATCAGACAACTTCCGTCGGATTTTATTGAAAAATACATGGCAACCTTTTTTTGTATGAAGCAATAGAGCGAACCACGTTGAATCGACGCAGTGTTGTTTAAACCTGTGACATCAGATTCTCACGCACAGCCATTTAAGGTGTTATCGGAAAACAATCAGTTAACTCCGATCTCATAAAAAATAGGTAATAAGCGCCTCATCATTGCATGTTATTAATTCCAGCTGCTGATGAAGGGAGACAGGTGCTCTCTAGATGATTGCTGTTAGTTTAGCATTGAAGTTCGGCATCTCCCAATTATAACGATTTTACGTAAGGATCACAGTTAGGATGATACTCTCTCTATTTATTATTATTGCCTAATAAATCGATGCTTATAAATTTGAGAACACATTTTCACGGCACGGATGTACGTTATAAGCAGAATACCAATACACATTTATTTTAGTTAAATGTTATATTCCTGGCAGGAAATGTGTTTTGTGGGTTAGAAGGGAAACAACCAGCAGTTGCAGTGTTGTAGATTTATTCACAACCGGTTTCGAGCAATTATTGCCCTTCTTCAGGTATCTGTACAGGAGACAGTTAAGAATAATATACAAGTATTACTTTACTGGGAGAATTTTGGGGAGATGTACTTCACTTGTAAAGGAGACCGCGTATAAAACGCTTGTACGACCACGTCTTGAGTATTGCTCAAGTGTTTGGGAACCGCAGCAGATCATTTTAAAGGATGACGTATAGGCAGTTCAGAGGCGAGCAGCTAGGTTTATTACTGGTAGGTTCGACCAATGCGCGAGTGTCACGGAAATGCTCCGGCAGCTCAGTTGGAGATCGCTGGAGGAAAGACGACGTACTTTTCGTGAATTTCTGTTGATAAAATTTAGAGGGCCGGAATTTGAAGCTGAGTGTAGTACGATCTTGCTGTACCTACTTAAATTTCGCGTGGTGATCACAAAGACAAGATAAGAGAAATTAGGGCTCGTACGGAGGCATATAGGCATTACTTTTTTTCCTCGTTCTATTTGGGAGTGGAATAGGAAAGGAAATGCCTAGTAGTGGTACAGTGTACCCTCCGCCACGCAACTTACGGTGAATTGCGGAGTATGTATGTAAATGTAGATGTAGATGTACAGTGTATATAAAAGCTTTCTTGAAAAGTGACAAAATGTGAACTCTTAATACGCTATTTTGCCGCATTTTGATAAAATATAAAATAAGGAACTATACAAAGCGTTAAGTTCATATAAACGAAATTAATTTAGTTTCTTACATTATTTTTGTCCTATATGTACACTCAGTGCACTGTGTAATAACATTGAACATAAAGTACAGAGGTTATGCTAGAACTCGTAAATTAAGTTGTTTATAAGTGCATCTTTGGATAAACCATGTAGCATTCGTAAAGAGAAAAGGAGACTAAAGTTATAGATTATAAGGGTCAAATAATACAGTATTCTTAAGAGAAAACGGAATTTTGAGTATCCAAACCAGCATACTAACTGCTCAACAAGTCATAAAATGGTCTACTAACCGCCTAGTAGAGCCATATACTACTGTATAAAGTAAGGATGATTATAGCAAAAACCATGGCACCTAGCATAAATGTAGCAAGGTTAGTATGGAGGTAACCGACGTAATAAAGTATCTATCATAGTATACCAAACATACAGTAATTAACTAAGTGCAGCTTAAGAAGATCTACAAACAGATGGCCACAAATTAATAATAAAATCTGTGTGTGGAAATAACAGATCTGTTCTTATAAGTAAAGCAGCCTTCTAGAAATAGTTGTTGTAGAGGGGCGATTGGTATTACTGTAAATAAATTTCAACTTAATACATTAATAAAATCACTATAGCATTGACAGTGACCTATAGTATGGTATAGTTCATTTCGAAACCATGTGCATATAATCCACCTTTGTATAGTGGGGAGGGGCAGATACCTTCAAATTACAGGACTTAATGGAGGAAACTAATTTTATAACCTAACATGAGTAATGGGGTGAAGTAGAGGTAGTTGTTGGAGGTAGGGCGTATTTTTCCATTGTTAGTCAGTATTCATTATGCAACACATATTTATTACCTTTGCAAATCCCTTTGTTTTCCATTTCGCTGGATTAAGTGCGTGTATGTGTTTGACTGCTTCATTTTCGCTAGTCAAATAGCGTTTCAAAATTGTTTTTGTGGACCATGAGAATTACACGTCTGCGTTTCTTGCATCTATCAGAGCATGATTATCATTACTTATGGGGACAGTCGTTGCTTTTTGTATCACACATACTCCACGCATACACTCCTCAAGTCACGTAGAGGTATGTGGCGAATGGTGCGGTTGGTACTCCTGTGATTTCCCTCCTCTCCTGTACCATTCGAGATAGTGTATGTCCTCCTGACATGAGGATTCTTAGATAAGTGATCTGTGGAGATGTGCGACCACTGTGTCCAGGTAACGAAGTAGACAACGCAACTGCTTAGTAAGCAGGACATGTGGTTCGTATCCCAGACCGGAACAAATATCAAATTACCCCATTGGTTTAATTCAGTGCCCACTGGCAGCTTATGTAAATTTCTTTTTGTCTTGACTTTGCAACTAATCTCCACTTTCGGCTGCTAAACAACAATCTTCAAACAATTGAAGTCTGAGACTCTGTGTTTGAGTGCAGATGCTCGTTTGATAATACCAAAGATGTAGACTGAACCATACTTGTGTCTGAATACTGATGTAACAATTATGCTTCAGAAGCACAAACTGGAAGTCATCAACAACCGAAGCATTAAAGAAACCATGAGACAAAAATATAAAAGCATCTGAAGAAGTTAGAACGATAGAAGCAATTGAATGGAAATATATCAATCCTCACAAAAATAATTAAAAAATCGGTATCTTAGCTCACATGGTCATTCTCTTTTACCGACTCAAAAGGTTAAACTGCTGATGCGCGACGTCGTCCTGGATTACAATTTGTTCCTCGATAGCGTCTACTTTCAAATTCTTTCAAATTTGACTACCGTTTGCTGGGAACCTAAGATTTAATAACGGAGCACAAAGAATGTTAGGTCGTCTACAAAATACCAGAGCTAAAATATGAAATAATTGAGACTACATTACTCTACACTTCTTTGCCTACAGTGTTATTGTAATTTCACCAACACAAGGATATTATTACGATTTCTTCCTGTTTGCTTACCCGTGAAACCCTGATGATGTGGCTGCATTCCCATGAAACTAGTTGGTAAAATAAAAGAATACTACACAATTGAATAATGATCCATCATTATGACACACGTTGTAGATACCCTAAAATACCCGGTTTGTTGGAAAACTTACAACATTACAATTAAAATTTGTGAGAGAACTGTCAGAAAATGTTTAAATATAACCAGCCTCATTTTTGTAATTGTAATTTAGAGGTAGCGGTTAGAGAATATATAAAGCCCAAAAATACTAAGGGCATATGACGAGTTAGAATGCTAGACAAGGTCGGTGTAAACTGTCTAGCATTTGCAGATGACACAGCAGTTATTACAAACTGATTTTGAAACGCACCAAATAACAATAGTAGAATTCCCAATATGATTTGAAAAAAAAAAAAAAAAAAAAAAAAAAATCATGAGAGACATAAGTGTACCGAAAAACGTAAAATGAATAACACAATATCTAACATAGATGGTTTCAAATTTATGGGAGAAAGGATATCAAACGGCATGAAGGAAAAGACAGCAATAGATCCTGGAAAACTTAAAACGGAGGAGGCATTTCAGTTAAAAAGAACCATCTATACTAAAAAAATTATAAATGGACGCAAAACTGAAACACTATGAAACAGTGGTAAATCACAAACAGTCTATACAGCAGAAACAACTGGAGTGACAACGAAAAGACAGTTTGACAAGATAGAAAAAAAAATATATAAAGTAATGCTTTTAAGGAAAAAAATGCGATTCTCCAAAAACAGCATTGAGTCGGAGTACACATTAGGTTTTGAGGATCTAATGCACAATTTTGTATATCTCAAAATTGAAAAGAGAACATACAGTATGTAAGAAGAAAAGGGAGATTAAAATTCTATGCACACACAAGGAAAAAGAGCGGTGAGAGCATAATTAAATAAATGTTTCACTTACCAAACAATTACGGATCAAGAATGGCATGAGTGGGAAAAGTTCGAGGAGATATCGAAAATTAGCGGTCAACTTTGATAAAATAAGAAACAACAGGACACTACCTAAAGAAGCAACAGGCTTTCGGGAGGAAAAAAAAAAAAAAAAAAAAAAAAAAAAAAAACCAAGGACAGGGAGAAAGTGGACACAAGAAAGGAAAAAACGAAATTCTCGAAGAATGTAAGAATGTAACAAGTGTTGACCAAAAGGAAACTAGAGATGAAAACAAGGAAGGAGAACGATGATTTATCGTATCCTCGAAAAGGATTATTCGAAGTAGAAAAAAATTTGTAAATGTTAGAAAAAGCATGTTAGTCACCGTTTGAAGCCATTGTGCGTTCTGACAGTTTCTTTGTGTAACCCTCAACAGTTAATATCATACGACACAGGAGGGTCCGGCCCCTGGCTGGAAAAACCGGTTTTTTTCGGGGTTAGCTCCCCCTCCCTTGTAAGCTCGGCTCCTGAAAGCCTATAGAGGGCAGACCACTCCCCCCTCCTCAGCAATCCCTCCCCTCCCCCTTATGCTTCCATTTGGCTGAGTTTTTGGATGATTATATTCCCGTTTTGTGTGAGCCTGCTAGCAGCTGCTCCTCTCCGACTTACTCACCATAACCTCCATCTATACTCTACAAATCACTAGAAATTGCACGACAGAGGACTTTAACCTTTGCACCATACACTATAATTTATTTTATCGTTCCGCTGTAGGATGAAGTGAGCGACCTATGACTGCCTGTGTGGTAGTATGGCGTTAACTCTGTGTTAGTGTGTTTCAGTTCACGATCTTTAAGAAAGTTTTTTTCAGAAAAATAACATTCTGCCCTGAAAACGGTTTCTTGCTCTTCTCTCCGTGACATATTTGCTCTTTCGTCTGCCAGTTGTGATCTTTTGGCCTTCTCGTTTAATACTCTGGCGGTACGGACCACCTCGAAATCAATCGCCGTGCGCTTCTATACTATAGTGTACAGATTTCCGAAACCAGGATACGGGACACACATGGATAGCGAAGATTGCGAAACCAAATGTTGTCTTTACCTGGGGCGCCATCAAATGCCTGGTATTTCCCTAAGCTTATAGAACACGAGGTCTTTGTGTCACTCGTTAACACAGATATAAACACACGAATTAATGCACCCACAGCACACTAAGAAACAAAGGCACTGTTTGACCCCCCGCCCCCGAAAGCTTCTCTCGAAATCTTTTTTTTTTTTTTAGTACTGTATGTTGTGTGTAGAAAGTGCGACTTTTGAGAATAAAATAATTAGCACAACATGAAAAGTATGTCGCGGTGGTATGGCCGAGCGCGGTTGCTCCCCGTCGGAGCTTCGAGTCCTTCCTCGGGCATAGATGTGAATGTTGTCTTTAGGTTAGTTAAGTTGAAGTGCTTTGTAAGCTTATGGACTTATAACCACAATGGTTATGTCCCGTAGATTTACATACATTTGATTTCATTGAAAAGTATTTAACTGCTTAAAGAACAGGAAACCAATGGGACAAGCATAGGGAGATGAGGTTTTAGGGTCGGGAAAGACTACATACAACACGCTCTCAATATCTAAGACATACCAAATCAAATGCTAATACAAATCACGCTTGATTCCATGGTGAAATTAGTGCTCCACGGCTGTATTTGACTTGTGGGAGCTATTAAAGAAATCACCTAAGTCCAGCTACCTGAAGCTGAAACCAATACACGCACTGGACGACCGATATTTATATCTAAACTTCTCACCTGTCACATACGAGTGCCTTTCGTACAGTGACAAATATTGTACACATAAAGTATTTTTATGTACACAATATGAATGTACATTACTTTTAGCACTGGACTACAGCATGTTAAATGTTTTAATGCAAACTCTAAGAGACAATCATGTTTTATAATATAAACGCTCTAAGCCAGTTGTGGGATAGACGTTGGCTAGCACCATCTGACAACCGTTCTTACTACTACAGCTACATCATTTGATTTCATGATTTTGACTGTGAACAAAATTATTAATAGATCATCAATTTTATTTGAAAAAATTTAAAACAGTTACTGTAAATATATACATTTTAAGACACCAATTAGTACACATTTTACCACTAATTATATATAAGCAGTAAATGAAACTCATTAATACAGAACAGTTTAAAGTAAATGTGCGTACTAAAATTAAAATAAAACGCAACTATTTCTACCATAAACATACATCATATAAATTTGTTTTTCATATGAAACTTTAAAGAGGGTGCCTTAGTCGCAAATGACTCACACTGGCGTCAACTGTGTAAGAATTGTAACAGCTGCGTCAGTACGAACGCAACCTCCAACATGGAGGTGGAGATGTTTTAAGCATTTTAATTGTTTTTAAGGTGTTTTTTTATCACTGACTTTAACTGAAACTTGTACAATTGGCTTATAATGTGACATTATGTTATTCTAACTGGTTCCTTTGTATTTATTTTAGCACTGATAATGACCACACAGTAGTCGAAATCTAGATCTGCGAATAAATATATTTTTACGACTGATTGCTGAAAAAATTTCCATAAGCTAATACAGATATTAACCAAACAACCTCGCAAAACAAAAATCAGAATAAATTGCGTTAATTCTTAAAGAAATACTTTATTTTACACAAGTTTCAAGCCAAGATTATGTTTTTGTTTATGGATGACCGGTTTCGACGTTCACAGAATTTATCTTCTGATCTCCTATAGTTTTTACAATGTCATATCGTATATGGTTTTACCTATATCCTTTCATTACATTTTTCATGGAATAGTTGCATACAAACATCGATGGTGAAGTCGAACAATCATTGGATCTACACTGTACATGTCTAGACAGGTTCCACTGGTTCCACTTGTGCAACCAGTGTGGACATGTATGACGTCTATGAACGTCGAAACCGGTCATCCATAAACAAAAAACGCGATCTTGGCTGTAAACTTATGTGAATTGATTTAGATTGCCCCAAAGATCAATGAGTTCCATACATAAATACTTTATTGTTTTATAGGTGTCACTTGCAAACAAGATTATTACTTACACAATTTACGTCCTTTTCTGTATTATATTTTGCACCATAATGTATGTCATTCAGGAGTTCGGTATTTCACACAAATTTTTATAATAATCAACACATGAAATATTCTGAAACTGAATTTGTGATTATTATTTCCATCACAGTTTGCCCATTCAATGTTTTGTTTTCGCGGTCCATAAACTATTTTGTGATGAAGAACATACCTTCTGCAGCAGCGCTAGTGCAAGGTAGAGCTAGCAGGAACCCAATACTAAGGTGCAAATTTTGCACCAGGTATCTTCAGATACAAGTAAGTTGCAAATGAGAGACCAGTTTGTACCAACTAGCTTAATAAATTTTCTTCTCACGTATATTTTAAACATGGTTCACTTCCTCAAAAAGCTGATCTTCAAATATTTTTATAAAAATATTTTCATGAAACTGTGGTCAAGTTTTAACACTTTACTGAACAGACTTTCGAAGAAGAGGATCTTTCAGATGAATCCAGTTAAATGCTTTCAGCACATGAAATGGATAACTCCATTTAGTGATCTAATCAATTAACGTCTCGTGAAATGAATCTGAAGTGTCCAAAAAATTAGAATATTTCATCACGCCAACTTCGAACAATGAACGTATCAAATTAATTTTTATGGCTTGAAAAGCTGCACATGTCACGTGAAATCATTACGTAGTACTAACCAAAGAATTTCAGAAATCGTCCCTTATTCATTTTGAGTTGAAACTTATTTATTTATTGTATCATTTTGACCACATTTGTTCTGTATTTGCGTACGCTGTACATTACTTAGAAACACGATATTTCAAAATATATGGAACAGTTATTAAAAAAATGGGACAGTATACGTCTGCTACAAACGAATCTCGGGGTTGAACACTAAAGAAGGCATCACGGTAAAACCGCCGGACGTTTTATTCCTGTTTCAAGTGACATCAAACATCATCTCTACAATACGAACTCTTATCCAAGAGTCAACAATATGGCGAAGGCAGCCTTCACTTTTTCAATGTGTCCCTTTATTCTAATCTCATCCAGTTTAACACTCAACCGTATCATTCCTAGTGTTATTCCTAAACAAAACGTATTAAAAGATTATTAGACCGTGTTATGCGTATCACTGTTTAAAGTCGCGTTGTTGTTCGTGAATCAAATACTTGTAGCATGGCATTTTGCCGTTTTGTGGAGCATCTGTCCACTTCGGAGGCATTAATCTCTGCGACTTTTAGGTCGTGTTACGTTGCCGTCTGTCTGTACGTGACTGTGAGTGTTAGTGTGGTTCGTGTTATTATATTTTAGCAGCGCATTGTCTTTTCTTTGGTGCCGTGGTGAAGATTATGCAAGCGTTATTGATCTGGTAGTGTGAACAATCAACAAGGTAACTTATTAAGTAATTTTATTAGAAAACACTGAATTTAAATTTTTCCAAAGCTGAAATCGGAGTTTGGGAATGAAAAGTTTAACAGAAACCATTCAGGATGGCACAGGAAAGGAATTCGATGCGTATGATATTCGAAGAAGAGGGGACTGTGACAGTATTAACGAATTGGTCATTCGGGAGGGGAGGGGGTGATGAAATGGAGGGTGAGAATGTGGGGGGGGGGGGGGCAGGAAGAGGCGAGGTAGAGATGGAAGCGTTATTCGATGTACAGTTATTGAAAAAATGGGACCATATACGTCCCATATTTATTTTGTCGCGGTAACGGGAGACTAAAGCAAAGTAAGGGACGATCTTTTAAAATACCAGACGTGTGCTTCCCTAGTCTATACGAATCCACGTACGTAGACAAAACACTTTTTATCCATAGCCGAAGAGGAAACCATGATGACCTATTGTATTACGATCAACATGGTACACCATCATCCACAGGCATTTACGTGTGTGGAACTTTCAATTGTGATTCACAGATTCTATAGTGGAAGAAATATTTTATGTTTCATGAAGTGTATACCTTATTTATCTACATTTAGGATTACTTGATTATCTTCTCACGGAGACGATATTCCTTTTAAATCTGAGTGAATGTGTCATTTTTATTACGTTAAAAAAAGCACACTATTTTGTTCTGCCGGTACTGAAACCGTCTTCAGTTCGTTCGTTCCTAGCGAGGCGTTATGCTATTCCATGCTCAACGAAACAACTGTTTGCCGACCGTTAGTCACTAATTTTCCCGCTTTTAACTAGGAATATATACAAGTGCAACGCAAAAAGGAGCGTCAGGGCATGCGGGGGAACGTTGGAATAGACACTTGGCTGTGATTAGGAAAACAAAGAGCGGTATCTGTAAAGCAAAGTTCCGTTTTGTTGTAGACGCTAGTAGTTCGCGCACATACCGCAACGATCGCGGGCGTTGTGTAATGGCATGGGCATGCCTCGGAAATAACTGTGCTCAGTTTCAGCTCTGTAGCTAACCTGTACGGTTCTGTTCTGTGCTTTCAAAATCTTTAAGACTATCAACTCACCCGCCGCGGGTGAGGTTCGCTGAGTGATATGGTTTTGGTCACCAAGGAACCTGTCTGCGCCGGCCGCGGTGGCCGAGGGGACTAAGGCGCTCCAGTCACGGTCGGGGGTTCGAATCCCCTCTCGGGCATGGATATTTGTGCCGTCCTAGTTCGTAAGTAGTTTGTAAGTTTAGGGACTGATGACCCCGTAGTTAAGTCCCATAGACTATACAAACATTTGAACATTTTGAACCTGTCTGCTGCAGAAATTCGTCGACAGATTTGCGAAGTGTACGGTGATACTGTTATGAGTAAAGGCAAAGTGCGTAAGTGGGCACGAGAATTCAAAGATGACTGTGACAAGGTCCATGATAAGGACCGCCCCTGTCGCCCATCTTAGATTACAGACGATTTGGAGGTTTCAGCTGAAACGAGGCTTCGTGAGAACAGGAGCTTCACAATAACAGGTCTCTCAAACGAATTTCCTGACGTGTCGAAATCAGTGCTTTACGAAACGGCAGTGAACTCTTGGTTATAGGAGCAGGCGGCAAGATTGTATAAAGAGGGCATTTTAAAATTGACGGTTTACTTTCGTGAAAGGAATTGCAACCAGCTGCCTTTTTGGACTTTTTTATTTAATCCATAACTAGTTTTCGAGCCACTGCAGCCTCATCTTCATTGGATACTTTACAGGAACATTTATCTTCCACTAAGTGTAGGTTATGCTGTCATGTTGGTTCTGGTGACATAACTGAACTTTAGTAAGCGAGAACAGAATACACCGGAATTAAACGTATTGTAATTTTATGTACTTACTGTGTTCTTATTGTAGGGGTATATGTAACCAAGTTGTGTATTGGGCACTGACGTTTTTTGACACATGAGAGCATTTTTGCTGCACTTAGCGTTACACATTACAAAATATAAACGTTGAATGTGGTGCAAAGAGGATGGTTGTGGTAGATGTTGCACTTCACTAATTAATGTTCTTTGCTTTGAGACATTGTGAATGTATAAATAGTATGTAACGGATTAAAATTATATTTTACACATTATATTGAATTTTGCTAGTATCTAGTTACATTCATAATGAAACTAGTGAGATACATAATAAATATAAATAAATATGAAAGGTGAAATATTTACAGTGTTGTTGGACAATAACTAATGTGGCTATGCTAATATAAACAAATTAAACAATAACATTACTCTTATTATTTTGCTGATTGACATTCCTAATCGTGCATGACCTATGAATGGATATGGGCAGATAATTTTTTACTGTCTAGGTGCTAGAATCTCTTGGAAGTTTTGAAAGAAAAAGTAATGTGCTGCCTCTGTTTGTTCATTCAGGATTTTGTGGGGTAATTTTAGTTTATGGATGAATATCTCCAATTGTGCAAGGAGATCCATATGTAGCCCTTTATCAGCAACATGTAGTATGGAAAGATGATCATTAATATCACCAGTTGGGTGTTCGTAGTGAGCTATGTGTGATGCAAAGCTGGATTTGCTTAAGTTTTTTTAGTCTAAGGGCATCCATATGTTCCTTGTAACGGGTTGAAAAAGATCTTCCTCTTTGTCCAACATAAAAGCAAGAGCATTTCAGTTTACATATGCCTGATTTATGGTGCAATTCACTAGTGGGTTTGTTGTTATAGATAATTTTATTTTGTAATTTATTATCTGTGTAGAAGGAGACTTTTATCTTATATGGCCTAAAAAGGTTTTCAAGTTTATACGACACTTTGCCGAGGTATGGCAGACTAGCAAATTTGGGACTTTCCTTTACAGGTTTTAATGTTGATGATGGGTAATTTAGTTTACTTTTTGTGTTTTGGACTATGGTGTCTATGAGGGTGGGGCTGTATCCATTGTTATGGACTACATGCTTGAGTATTTCGATTTCTTTGCATGCAGTTGCTTCATTAAAGGGGATCCGAAACATTCGATTCACATCCAAAAAGGCTGCCGGTTGCTATTCTTTTCACGAAAATAAACCTTCAATTTACCCTACAGCTGCAGTTCGTGTCCAACATGGATATCTTGAAATTTTAAAATTGGTTGAGAGGCATCATAAGTGTTTGCACAAACTTGTTATCTGCAGGGCCCACAGAGTTAGTGATGTCGTACATCGACATTTTAATAATAAAAATTATATAATTTCAACACTGTATATTCTTAATTCGTATTAGTTACACTATAAGCTTCTGTCGACTTAATAGTCATCTTCAGGTGTTATGCCACATTCTGTTATGCTGTACATTTCAATATTATTGTGACGTGATCTGTTTCATTATTATTTTTTCTTCTAAGTTATAATATTGTGCTGTCATACAAGATCTTTATCAAGTTACGGATTTTGACATTTACTATCTGTGTAGAAGGAGACTTTTATGTTTTACGGCCTAAAAAGGTTTGCAAGTTTATATGACACTTTGCCGAGGTATGGAAGACTAGCAAATTTGGGACTTTCCTTTACTGGTTTTAATGTTAATGATTGGTAATTTTATTACTTTACTTGATTTTTTATTTATTGTATTATTATTATTATTATTATATTGTATAAATATACACAACAATGTTGTATTGTATTATTAAACATCATATTAATTTGATGGAGTTACAAACTACGGATGATGGAGAAAAGTAAATATATAAATGGGATGGTTACAGCGCGAAACAGTAGCAGGCAAAATTGTTGGATTCCAAATCTGACATCAAGTAGAGCTGTCAAATAAATGTCAAAATCCGTAACTTGATAAAGATCTTGTATGACACCACAATATTATAAGTTACGTGATAAGAAAAAATAATAATAAAATAGATCACGTCACAATAATATTGAAATGTACAGCATAACAGAAACAATTTCCAGAAAGCTTTTGACACCGTACCTCACAAACGGCTTTTAATCAAATTGAGTGGTTACGGTATATCGCCCCAAATTTGCGATTGGATAGGGGATTTCTTGTCAGAGAGGACACAGTTCGTAGTAATCAATGGCAAGACATCGACTAAAACAGAGGCGATATCGGGCGTTCCACAGGGTAGTTTTATTGGTCCTCTGCTGTTCCTTATTTACATAAACGATTTAGGGGGAAATCTAAGTAGCTCTCTTAGGTTGTTTGCAGATGACGCCGTTATTTACCGTCTAGTAAAATCATCTGAAGATCAAAACCAACTGCAGAACGATCTGAATAAGATATCAGTATGGTGTAAAAATTGGCAATTACTCTAAATAATGAGAAGTGTGAAGTCGTCCACATGAGTACGAAAAGAAATCCGTTAAACTTTGTTTAGAAGATAAATCAATCAAAAGTGAAGGCCGTAAACTCCACAAAATACCCAGGAATTACTATTACTTCAGACTTAAATTGGAAAGAACACGTAGATAATATCGTGGGAAAGGAGAACCAGAGACTGCGTTTTATTGGCAGAACCCTTAAAACATGCAACAGAACTACAAAAGAAACTGCATACACTACGCTTGTCCGTCCATTTTTGGAGTATTGCTGCCCAGTGTGGGATCCTTATCAGGTGGATTTGACGGAGGACATCGAAAGAGCCCAAAGAAGGGCAGCTCGTTTCGTATTGTCACGATACAGGGGAGACAGGGTTACGGAAATGATACAGGATCTGGGATGGGAATCATTACAACAACGGCTCTTATCGCTGCGGCGTGGGCTACTTGCGAAACTCCAATCGCCAAGATTCTCCTCCTAATGCGAAAATATATTGTTGACTCCCACTTACATGGGTAGAAATGATCATCAGAATAAAATACGAGAAATCAGAGCTCGAACAGAGAGATTCAGGTGTTCTTTCTTCCCGCGCGCTATTCGAGAATGGAATGGGAGATGAATAGTATACAGGTGGTTCGATGAACTCTCTGCCAGGCACTTAAATGTGATTTGCAGAGTATCCCATGTAGATGTAGATAAGACCTGAAGATGACTATTAAGTCGAAATAAGCTTATAGTGTAACTAATACGAATTAAAATTATACAGTGTTGAAATTATATAATTTTTATTATTAAAATGTTCGAACAAACTTGGCAACTATGTCGAAAAATTAAGTATGTAATTTTTGAAAATAAATTTACTTTTTTGAAATAAACTTTTATTGTGTACTTGTGTACGAACGGAACTTACTTAAGAAACGCACCTCGTCTGCTGCGTTTAAGTTGACACGCAACCTGTGAGAATGAATAGAAGTTGTGTATCATTAAGAGGAGGCGTTTGCCAGCCGGGCTGTCCCTAACCGCGCGCTTTTCGCAGAAGGCCTGCGGAGGCGGCAGGTGAACCGTGACGTGGAGGTGGAGGCGGCGGCCACGAGCGCGGCGGCCGGCGGCCTTCCCCGGCCTTGCGGCCTCGCGAGGCATTTCCCGCGGCTTCCGGCGCGCGCCCTCACGTGCCGCGCTGCTGGCGGCGGGTCGGCAACCACTCGCTATCGCATCCTCACCGCTGTGCGTGAACTCCACACACGGCGAGCGCTGGCTGCTGCTGGTAGACAGTCGTTCTGTCTGTGAATACTCTACAGGGCAGTTCCGTAATGCCGCGGTGGAGTAGCCGAGCGGTCTAAAGCATTTCGCTGCGGAGCGCGCGGTTGCTCGCCGTCGAGGTTCGAGTCCTCCCTGGGGCATGGGTGTGTGTATTTATCCGTAGGTTAGATTAACTAGGTTTAAGTAGTTTGTAAGCTACGGACTGAAGACCACGCAGTTTGGTCCGATAGATTTACAAACATTTGAACAAACAAACATTTCAATTCCGTGATGGAGTTGCAAACTGCGAATGATGGAGAAAGGTAAATACACAAACGGGAGGTAAGGGGCTCAGAATGTGTATCGTTATTTTTTTTATTGGTTTTTCTTTTTCATAGGACCCAATTGAGGAGGGAGACTCCATGGTCGTGGAACAAGTCAATACATTAATTGTTACACAATAATGGTAATAGAATATCTTTAAGTAGTCCTTTGCACACGACAATCTTAAGACAAAGTGAAAAGAATCAATAAAGAAAAAAAAATGAATTAGCTTAATTGTTTAACTTTTCTAGGAGTTCGTCGACAGAATAACAGGAGTGAGCCATGAGATAACTTTTCAATTTAGATTTGAAACCGCGTGGATTAGTGCTAAGATTCTTTAGTTCTTGTGGCAGCTTATTGAAAATGGATGCCGCAGAATACTGTTCACCTTTCTGCACAAGTGTCAAGGTGGTGTGATGCAAATGTAGATTCGATTTCTGTCTAGTATTCACCGAGTGAAAGCTACTAACTCGTGGGAATAAGCTGATATTATTAACAACAAACGACATTAAAGAAAAAACGTATTGTGCCACCAGAGTCAAAATTCCCAGACTACTGAAAAGGGGTCGATATGACGCTCGCGAACTTACACCAGATATTGCTCGAACCTCCCGTTTTTTAGCCAAAAATGTTCAAATTTTTGTAAATCTATTGGACCAAACTGCGTGGTCATCAGTCCGTAGCTTACAAACTACTTAAACCTAGGTAAACTAACCTAAGGACAACACACACACCCATGCCCCAGGGAGAACTCGAACCTCCATGGCGAGCAACCGCGCGCTCCGCAGCGAGATGCCTTTGAGCCAGAAATATCCTTTTTCAATCAGGCGAGTTAGCCCAAAAAACAAAGCCGTACGTCATAAGTGAAAGAAAGTAAGCGTAATATACTACTTTCCGTGTTGAAAAATCAGATATTGTTCCAATGGTAAATATAGCAGAATTTAGTTTTGGAACAAGATCCTGAACGTGGGCTTTCCATGACAGCTTACTGTATGTATGAACACCTAGAAATTTTAACTGTTCAGTCTCACTTATCACATGCCCATTATCAAAATGTCAGCGTTCGTCAAATTGTGTGTTAGAAATGTTAAAACTGAGTTTTACTGTGATTGAACATTAACTTGTTTTCTACAAGCCATGAACTTATCTCTTGAACTGCATTATTTGATACTGTGTCAATATTACGAGCAACATCCTTCACTACCAAGCTGGTATCATCAGCAAACAAAAGTATTTTACAGTCACCTGTTATACTCGAAGGCATATCATTTATATAAATAAGAAACAGCACTGGTCCCAAAACAGCCCCTTGGGGCATCGCATCCTCCGCGCTGTTCCGTGAACACATGGGGGCTTGGCGAGCGCTGTCTGCTGCTTGTCGACAGTCGTTCTGCCTGTCAATATCTAACTCTACAGGCCAACTCCGTGATGGAGTTACAAACTACAGATGATGGAGAAAAGTAAATACACTCCTGGAAGAACATCATGAATTCATCAACCCAGCAGCGCAAAATTTTACTGACACATTCTTGAGGATGTATACAACACACGACCATGCAGTCAGAACCATACACACATCAGTATAGTCACCAGATCATGCACAGTGTCGACGGTAGTATCGTGTACACCCTCATTTTGCAGCAATGCAGGGTACAACTTTCTCTTGAAGATGATCGTAGAGGTGCCGAATGTGGTTATGTGAAATGGCCTGCCATGCAATTTCCACCTGGTTCCTCAGTTGGACCAAATTTCGTGCCGCTCATGCAGACTGCTCAACATGACGTTTCATGCGGTCCCAAACATGCTCAATGGGGGAGAGATCTGGGGATCGTGCTGGCCAGGGTAGTTGTAGTACACCTTAAAGAGCAAGTTGGGTGGCACGGGATACATGTGGATCTGCTGTGTGCTGTTGAAAAATCATATCACCTTGTTGGTGTATGAGTGGTAGCAGGACGGGTTAAATGATGGTTGTAGTGTACCGTGTACTCTTCAATATTCTCTAGGCGATCACTAGAGGAGAATGGAGAGTGTAGAATATCGCATGGTCATGTGTGCTGTTACAGTATCCTCCGCTCACGCCCCAACATTGTTCAGCATGCCTCCAATGGTGTTGTGGTAGGCGCTTATAAAGGGGAAACGAGACGTGTCATCTTCAGTGATGAGAGCCGTCGCTGTCTCGGTGCAAGTGATGGTCGTACGCATGTGTGATGCCGTGCAGGGAAGTGTGAAAATCTGGAGTGTACGCGACAGAGGCAGACGGGGCCGACACCTGGAATCATGGTGTGAGGAGCCATATGCTACACTGGCCGTTCTCCTCTGGTGTTCGTTGTGAGAACATTGAACAGTACACGGTACATTGAAACCATCATTCAACCCGTCTTGCCACCGTTCATGTACCAACAAGGCGATGTGCTTTTCCAACAGGACAGTGCACGTCCACACATATCCTGTACAACCCAACGTGCTCTTCTGGGTGTACGTCGGCACAAGATCTGGTCCAACTGAGGCATCAGATGGAAACTACATGACAGGCCATAGCGTAAGACTTCAATCGGCACCTCTACGATAGTTTTCATGAGAAAGTTGCACCCTGCATTGCTGCAAAAGGAAGGTATACTCGATATTAGCGTCGACATTGTGCACGCTCTGGTGACTGTACTGAGGTGCGTATGGTTCTGACTGCGTAATCGTCTGTTTTATACATCCTCAAGAATGTGACAATAAAATTTTGCTCTGCTCAGTTCACAAATTCACGGTGTTCTTTTTTCATTTTCCAGGAGTGTATATAAATGGGAGGTAAGGGGCTCTGAATGTACAGGGTGAGTCACCTAACATTACCGCTGGATATATTTCGTAAACCACATCAAATACTGACGAACCGATTCCACAGACCGAATGTGAGGAGAGAGGCTAGTGTAATTGGTTAATACAGACCATAAAAAATGCACGGAAGTATGTTTTTTAACACAAACTTACGTTTTTTTTAAATGGAACCCCGTTAGTTTAGTTAGCACATCTGAACATATAAACAAATACGTAATCAGTGCCGTTTGTTGCATTGTAAAATGTTAATTACATCCGGAGATATTGTAACCTAAAGTTGACGCTTGAGTACCACTCCTCCGCTGTTCGGTCGTCTGTATCGGAGAGCACCGAATTAAGTAGGGATCCAAAGGGGACGGTGATGTATCTTAGGTACAGAAGAGACTAGAACCACGCATTACGTCCACATGCTAACACCTTTATTGGTATTTTTCACTGACGCACATGTACATTACCTTGAGGGGTGAGGTACACGTACATACGTAGTTTCCGTTTTCAATTACGGAGTGGAATAGAGTGTGTCCCGACATGTCAGGCCAATAGATGTTCAATGTGGTGGCCATCATTTGCTGCACACAATTGCAATCTATGACGTAATGAATGTCGTACACGCCGCAGTACATCTGGTGTAATGTCGCCGCAGGCTGCCACAATACGTTGTTTCATATCCTCTGGGGTTGTAGGCACATCACGGTACACATTCTCCTTCAACGTACCCCACAGAAAGAAGTCCAGAGGTGTAAGATCAGGAGAACGGGCTGGCCAATTTATGCGTCCTCCACGTCCTATGGAACACCCGTCGAACATCCTGTCAACGGTCAGCCTAGTGTTAATTGCGGAGTGTGCAGGTGCACCATCATGCTGATATCACATACGTGGACGCGTTTTCAGTGGGACATTAATTGTAAGGTACATCACCGTTCCCTCTGGATCCCTACTTAATTCGGTGTTCTCCGATACACACGATCGAACAGCGGAGGAGTGGTACTCAAGCGTCACCTTTAGATTACAATATCTCCGGATGTAATTAACATTTTACAATGCAAGAAACGGCACTGATTACGTATTTGTTTATATGTTCAGATGTGCTAACAAAACTAACGGGGTTCCATTTAAAAAAACATACTTCTGTGCATTTTTTTATGGTTTGTATTAACCAATTACACTAGCCCCTCTCCTCACGTTCGGTTTGTGGAATCGGTTCGTCAGTATTTGATGTGGTTTACGAAATATATCCAGCGGTAAGGTCACTCACCCTGTATGTCGTTGCCCCTGGTAACTTGATTGCTTGACGAAAAGGTTACAGCGCGAAATAGTAGCAGACAAAATTGTTGGATTCCAAATTTGACATGAAGTCACTAATGAGGTATGCACCCAATTTAAATTTCGTAATTAAACAATGCTATAAGGGACGCTTTAAAACATGAAGGCCACAGTTGGTGATGCGGCTATTATTTATTGACGCGTTTGGAATTTGTCATCGTCAGAATCTGCAATTTTCATAACCATCAATTAGCATAGTGTTACATTCCTTATGTACACTACTGCCACCTGGTGACTCCGTTCGTTTACTTAGCAGTGATGTCTGCTACTTTGCTTTAGTATAGTTCACCAGACCCATGACGTGGTACAATTGTACGAAACTTTACCCATATTTTAGGTATGTACTTGTTTATTATATTAAGGTGTATTGTGTCTATCTCTTGTAATAATTCTCTTTTTGTAACACTGTGCTAATTGATGGTTATGAAACCGGCCGGGGTGGCCGAGGGGACTGTGTCGCGCCAGTCACGGTCTGCACGGCCACTACGGTCGGGGGTTCGAATCCCCCCTCGGGCATGGATATTTGTATTAGTATTAGCTAGTTCATACGTAGTTTGCAAGTTTAGGGACTGATGACCCCGTAGTTAAGTCCCATAAGCTCTACAATCATTTGAACATTTTGATGGTTTTGAAAATTGCAGATTCTGCAATGACAAAGACGAAACGCGTCAATAAATAACATCCGCAGAATACTGGCCACAGTATTCTGTGGCATTGGCCCGTTACTTAGCTTGCATTTATCGCGAATCTTTAATTCAGCGCAAAGTTCCTAGTGATTGGAAAAAAGCGCAGTTGACTCCCGTTTATAAGAAAGGAAAGAGAACTGACCCACATAATTACAGGCCAATATCATTGACGTAAGTTTCCTGTAGAATTGTGGAGCATATCTCCGTTCGAATATAGTAAATTTCCTTGAGACGGAAAAGCTACTTTCTGTGAATCAGCATCATGTGAAACACATCAACATGCGGATTGTGTTTTTCTCGACTTCAAAAAGGCGTTCGACGCGTTGCCACACTGCAGGCTGCTAACGAAGATACGAGCTTATGGAATAGGTTCACTGATTTGTGACTGGCTGGAAGACTTCTTAAGTAATAGAATGCAATACGTTGTTCTCGTCGGCGAGTGTTTATCAGAGACGAGTGTATCGTCAGGCGTGCCCAAGGGGAGTATGATAGGACCGCTATTATTTTCTATCTTTATAAATGATCTGATGGACAGAATAACTTGTAATTAGCTGCTGTTTTCTGATTATGCTGTGGTGTATGGGCGGGTGTTGTCTGTAACTGACTGTAATAGCATACAGGATGACTTAGACAAAATTTCTTGTTGGTGAGAAGAATGGCAGCTAGCTCTCAATGTCGAAATATGTAAGGTGATGTGCACGAGTAGGAAAAACAATGTTCGAATTTAGCATTAGTAGTGAGCATCTTGATGCAGTTGCGTCGTTCAAATATCTAGGCGTAACATTGCAGAGCGATGTGAAATGGAACGAACATGTAAGGACATTTGTAAGGCGGACAGCTGACTTCGGTTTATTGGGAGAATTTTGGAAAGATGTACTTCATCTGTAAAAGCTTGTACGACCACGTCTCGAGTATTGCTCAAGTGTTTGGGTCGCGCAGCAGATCAGTTTAAAGGAAGACATAGAAGCAGTACAGAGGCGAGCAGCTAGGTTTGTTAGTGGTAGGTTCCACCAATGCTCCGGGAACTCAATTGGGGATTGCTGGAGGGAAGACGACGTTCGTTTCGTGAATTTCTGTTGAGGAAATTTAGAGGGCCGGAATTTGAAGCTGTGTGTAGTACGATCTTCGTGCCGCCGACCTACATTTCGCGTAGTGATAACAAAGACAAGATAAGAGAAATTAGGGCTCGTACATACATAAGGCATACAGGCATTCTTGTTTTCCTCGCTCTATTTGGGAGTGGAATAGGAAAGGAAATGCCTAGTAGTGGTACAGTGTACACTCCGCCACGCACCTTACGGTGTATTGCGGAGTTGTATGTAAATGTATTCTCGGTGTCGGTGGCAGAGCATAACGGGTGAAGCAATATCTTGCCTTCTTCGAGTATTTTCTTACGAAACTTGGGCAGGAAAGGTCAACGATATGCAAAAGGATTCTCATATAGCGTTTACCTCTGCAGGTTGCCGTGCGTATACGTAAAGCTCTTGTGCTTATTTTCGACCCACGAGGAAACGGCCACTTTTTCTGAATCCCTTCCAGCTCATATTAGTGGTAAGTAATCGAAAATGACACTCATTACTCAAGTCTCGGTTGAAAGTGTGTTTCGTAAGCCACTACCTCGGGATATTTCCACTGAATCTCGACTTGGCGCCAACTTTTCGTGCAACCAGTTTTGACCGGTCGCCCCACTCTGTCACTCTGGCCAGTTGCTCACACATATTTTACAGTGTCACCAATTCCAGTGGATCACCGCCATTAGTGTCTTCGAACAGCAACCGGTCTTTCTGCTGATTTATACGCCATGCGATGCCGAAGGTCAACTGACAATCTATTTGCCGTCAGTTCTGCAGGTATGCCTACATAATTATCTGCAAATAGCCTACAGACCTGCCGATGTTATCCAACAGATTATCTGTGTAGGTCCTCAAGAGTAATCACCCTGTTACGGGTACTCTGAAATTTACTTTCACACCTGACAATTTCCTCCCTGCAAAAAACAAGAGCTGCGTGGCAATGGCCGTGCGCTCTATGGCACATTGTTTGCGGAGCGCACGGCTGCTCCCTGTCGGAGGTTGGAGTCCTCCCTCGGGCATGAAACTGTATGATCTCCTTAGCAAGTGTAATTAGATTCCATTTTATGCCAGACCACCACAAAATTACAATGAAATAAAAGGTTTCAGCTTTGTAGGCGTATGAGATGTTTATTTTATTAAAATTCACAACAAATCGATTTCGTCCCTATGATGGAACATCATCAAATCGATTTCGTCCCTATGATGGAACATCGTCAGTGCGTACAGAATTGCAAGTCATGATGACCTAAGTGATCTGCTTAAAACATTTTTTCGTCATATCATAAAATACATTTAAAAGGTCTTGCTGGTACAAGTCACAAGTATAAAACGTTGGTGAGTCTAGAGACTGATGACCACAGCAGTTTGGAGCCTTCATCTACATCTACATGGGATACTCTGCAAATCACATTTAAGTGCCTGGCAGAGGGTTCATCGAACCACCGTTATACTATTTTACCTCCCATTCCATTCTCAAATAGCGCGCGGGAAGAATGAACACATCAATTTGTCCGTTCGGGCTCTGATTTCTCGTATTTTATTCTGATGATCATTTCTACTCATGTAAGTAGGAGTCAACAATATATTTTCGCATACGGAGGAGAATGTTGGCGATTGTAGTTTCGTAAGTAGCCCACGCCGCAGCGATAAGCGCCGTTGTTGTAATGATTCCCATCCCAGATCCTGTATCATTTTCGTAACGCTCTCTCCCCTGTATCGCGACAATACGAAACGAGCTGCCCTTCTTTGGACTCTTTCTATGCCCTCCGTCAAACCCACCTGATAAGGATCCCACACTGGGCAGCAATACTCCATAAAAGGACGGACAAGCGTAATGTATGCAGTTTCTTTAGTAGTTCTGTTGCATCTTTTAAGCGTTCTGCCAATAAAACGCAGTCTCTGGTTCGCCTTTCCCACGACATTATCTACGTGTTCTTTCCAATTTAAGTCAGAAGTAATTGTAATTCCTAGGTATTTTGTGGAGTTTACGCTCTTCATACTTGATTGATTTATCATGTAAACAAAGTTTAACGGATTTCTTTTCGTACTCAGGTGGACGACTTCACACTTCTCATTATTTAGAGTCAACTACCAATTCTTACACCATACTGATATCTTATTCAAATCGTTCTGCAGTTGGTTTTGATCTTCAGATGATTTTACTAGACGGTAAATGACGGCGTCATCTGCAATCAACCTAAGAGAGCTATACAAACATTTGACTGGAGTGACACTATTGAAGACACGAAGGAATTCAAGACATTAGCTGCGGTTGGGCACTGACTTACATAATTAGGAAATGTCTAAATTTTGTACAGGACTTTGATTCGAACCCGGGTCTCCTGCTAACAAGGGTGTTCAGTAAGCGATCCGGACACAGTGCTCACAACAACTGACAGGAAAACGCTAGCTCGACTTCCGTCGGAAACAAACATCTACATAAATACTCCACTAATCACATTTAAATGCCTGTAGGAGGGTTCATCGAACCGCTTTTATATTTCTTTGCCGTTCCATTCTCTAACAGATCGCGGGAGATAGGAACACGCCAGTCTTTCCGTTTTCGATCTAATTTCTCTTATTTTATTTAGATGATTGAGTCTTCCTATGTAGGTGGGTTCGCGTTCCAAAGAGAAATCTGGTAACGAAAATTTCGCAAATAAATCTCGCCGCAATGAATAACGCCTTTCCTTTAATGATTTTAACCCTAATGCGTGCATCATTTCTGTGATTCTCTGTCTTCTATATTGTGATAATACAAAACGAGCTGCCCTTCTCTGAACTTCCCCTATATCCTCTGTCAGTCTTACCTGGTGGGGATCCCACAGTGGGCAGCAATACTACAAAATAGGACGCCCAAGTGTAGTGTAGGCAGTTTCTTTAACAGTATTGTTGCATCTCCTAAATGTTCATTCAGTGAGACGTAGCCTTTGGTTCGCCTTTCCTTATCCACACACTACTGACTTAGTGTCCCTGCCCTGCCATCTTCGCGTTAGTTTCACATGCTTGTGTATGTAGTACCTGTTGTTTTGGACAATTTATAACACAACACCGCAGTGAATAACATGCTTTTCTTTTCGTCTTCATAAATACAGTGGTAAATGTAGTGCAGAAATACTTGTGTCCATTTTATTCTGTATATATGTTACGATTTATTTATGCGATTGTATTATGTAAGTAGTATAGTAAAGGGCGTACGGCTCTACTGAGAGTCGCCCATCGACGTTAGTGTCTTGAGGGTCAGGTAGCCCCCCTCTACACTAGGCCACTTGCCCGTCCGCTAATCAAAGGACGCCGCTACCTGTCTTTCCCGGAAGGACAGGTCTAACAATAGCCCACATAAGGATGATTGTCATAGAACATGTGACTGCACTTAGTGAGACGAATGACAAATAACAAGTAACGATCTTGTAAACAGCCACCTCCCCGACTGGACACTTTGGTCACTACCGTTCTCACCTGCCACCAGGCTATCCACCACAGCCCCCATTTTTTTTTATTCCAGATGTGCATATCAAATTAATTGTGAAATCCTATGTATGTGCATTAACAATTAGAACATTCTGTTTTAAATTTGCATATCAGTTTAATAGCAACTTAAGGGCAGTCCCACCCTCGCTCGCGCTGCCACCCCCACCTCCAGGACTCGAACCTGCGGCCTTAATTTTTTTTTTTTTTACAATATTTATTACTTATCGACATACTCTGTCCTACACCAACACTGGAAACCAGGAGCCAATTATTTTATTTATAACTGTTCTTCTAACAGTACATTTACATGGAATAATAACTGATAACCATGCCTAGTAAAGCACTGTGGTGTTCATACCAATCTTCGGCTTGTTGACTGTTTTACCTTTTTAACATCAAACATGTAACTGCACTTAACCCTGATCTAAAATTCATAGGATTGACTGGTAAGATACATCAAAGATGTTACATGTTGTACTTAGCTGTGTGGGGCTTAAATGTCTGATCTATCGTCGAAATTTTCTCTTAAACATGAAGACATGGTTAGTTGCAGGAGTCGCAGACCCTCACGATGTGTTAGGATTTAAATAGTTCTCCAAAAACAATATTAATTCGACGAACATTCCGCAATCTTAATAGAAAACCAATCGAAGGTTGTGATGTGTACATTTTTGACTTGTGGTTCTATTGACCTTAAAAAGGAATAGAAGTATGTCTGTTGAGGTTTATTTCTTTCTTCCTTTTTTTTTCTTTGTTTGAAGTTATTGTAGCTCTTTACATTTTTCGCGGTGTAGAAATGACATATAAACAACCTAATTGGAGCGCTGTTGAGCATATATATTATAGCTACAAATGTTGTTTTCTGGAGAATATAAGATGAATGGCACTGGCTCTGGCCGAGGGGACTGAGGCGCTTCAGTCACGGTCTGCACGGACACTACGGTCGGGGGTTCTAATCCCCCCTCAGGCATGGATATTTGTGCCGTCCTAGTTCGTAAGTAGTTCATAAGTAGTTTGTAAGTTTAGGGACTGGTAACCCCGTAGTTGCGTCCCATAGGCTTTACAAACATTTGATTTTTTTTAGCACTGGCTCTGTTATGTAAGAAGATTGATGGAACAACTATGCATCTGCCAGTATTTTATTAGTATTTAGCTGCATTTTGACATCTGCCTTTAAATGGCTAAGCAATCGGTGTGTGTGTTGGCTACTTGAACCACAAGGGATTCATTTAATAGTTGTAAGGATTTGGAACTTATCGTGTGGCATGTTTCGGGATTTTCAGGGCTATAGGATTGTTAAGGTGTGCAAAAAGAAGTGTTTAGGGTCAGAAGTGTCGAACAATAACAGTCTGGTTTTGATTTTACGACGGGTGAGTCTCAGTGTGTCCGTACGCCCTTTACTGTAGTACTTATGTATGAGATATTAATTCTGTATTCCAGTTTGAATATTGTAAATGAAATGATGTTTTCATCGATGTAGTAGACACGCTGGTCTACTCAGGGTCTTTGACATTGTAACAGATAACAGAATCTTTGACTGAGAACTTGGCCCGTTGAACGCTGACGCGGCAGTACGAGGGCAATAGAAGCTAAGTCTCAGATCAGGCTTCGTGGAGGTCGCATCTGCGCTCCTCGCATTCGCGATTTGCCGTGGGAAAACGTTTAAGTTCTCATGTTGGGAACGTATAAAAAGTTCGCATCCTGAGTTCTTTGGTGGGACTTTAATAATAATCGTGTGGTAGGAGTCTGCAAGCTGTACCTTAGATTTTTCGGTGTAAGAGTGGACGTAAGCCAATACTTGGAAGATTTTGGTGTCTGTTGATCGAGAAACGACACTCACAGATTTTCATGTGAGATTGGAACAACACAGGACTATTTTCTGTGATCTGAGTACGCAGGAGCGGACTTTATTATTCATACCGTGAACTACTTCGGACTTCTTTTTCCTTGAAAATATGGAACTTTAGTTGGAAACTTTGCGTTTCATTTTTGAACACATAAACTTTTACGTGTTAAGCCAAGTGAACTTTAAGGCCTCTTTATTTATTACTTCTAATGAACTGATATATATATATATATATATATATATATATATATATATATATATATATATATAAGTGTGTTTGCCTCTGTAACTTATAAAATAATAGGTGATGGGAAATTTTAATGCGGTAGGTCAACACAAGAAATGTTACACTTTCTGCGGAGCTATGAACATAGTTTATTGTATCATTTTCCAAAGAGTTACACCACAAAGATAGCGATAGCGTAGCTAACTGGCCGGGTGGCTATCCCCTGGGGCACGGCCCACTGTCTCATGACCACCAGCCAGTTAGCTACGCTGTCGTAGCCTCCGCCCCCTAAACTTTGAAGGGTTGTAACTTCCAAATTAACAGTGATATGAATGTAGTTTAAATTGATTTGGACGCAGCTGGTTTCAACGAATCCAATGCACGATAGAAAAAACTATTGTTCTATTTAAAAAATTATATCTTTGTGCTGTTGGAAAATGAAACAATAAACTATGTTCATAGCTCCGCAGAAAGTGTGTTGTGTTGACCTACCGCATTAAAATTTCCCGTCACCTATTATTTTATAAGTTACAGAGGCAAACACACGTAGTGAAACACCATATATTAAAACTCGCGTGTGTATCCTTCTGATTTAATACATGATAATACGTATAAACTTCAAACACCCTTGAATGCCTCAGTTATTTACATACTGTAGCCATTTCTGTCTGGGAACATTATTTTAAATTAACTTTTATGTGTCTTTATGTTAAATTTAGGGCGTTAAATGAGGAGTGGACAGTTGTCCCCCGGACATAAAACGTAGCCAAACAGGCTTGAAAATTTCGACTGTCGCACTTTGCCCCTGTTGGTGTAGTGCTTACTGAACAGTATTACTTAAATTGCACATACAGTGTGCTGGGGACTCGAGCTGACTTTATTATGTTCTGATTTGAATTGAAGGGAGTAATTCAGGTTCAGGCAAGCACGCCCAACGGACAAATACATCGCGCATAGTATTCTCGCATATGAAGTCGAGAGTCGATGTGAAGGAGTTGCGGTGTCGGCACAGAGCAACAGGAAGTTATTGATTAGGTGTAATTAAATGGTTGTGGGTACTGAACAAGTAATCAAGAAGATACACGTCCGAAGAACAGTACTGTGGGCCCAATGATTATTGCAAATATTCAGCCGTCAAGAAGAGCCTGTTATGCCAGTTACTAAGTGCCAATAATGACCGACTGCTACGCGCGCCGCCTCACTAAACGTAAGATCCACCAAGTCAGTCCTCTATTAGCATGTACGGGTAGCCAGCGTATTACAACTGTTCTTCTCAATAGCGAACCTGAATCAGTGAAAACAATGTTCACGAATTTTTCACCCAAAACATGTACCAGGCAGGGTCTTATCATCATTCTTAGTCAAAGACCAAATTATAAAATATATAAAATAACAATTTGAACTATAGAATCTGTCAGTATTTTGAATTCTGTGCAAATCAGTGAAGTTATAGTTGTGTAAAATTGAACTGCCTGTTATTGATGGTAAAGTTACTTTGACTCAGACTTATTCAATTATCACTGTTTGTTCAAGGGCAAGATAATTTATTCGGTGTGAAGAAACAAAATTACTGACTGTTAGGTAAAATATAAAAACGTTTTCCGTTTGGTAAATTGCAATTACGATATTGTTGAGATTGAGAGTAAAAAGTGTTCTCAGGTAATAGTGTTAATTAATTAGACGAGTCATTAATTCATTTGATTTACAACACCTTTCATAACATTTTCGAGCTAAAATTTTCACAGTTACATAGACAAAAACAAGAGTGTAATTTTTATTACGTAATTAACATTACCAGGCTATGATGGTTAAGCTGTTCCCTTAATGAGTTCGATTTGCATACCGTGATTTAAGTTGTATTAAAAGCCATAGGAATTGTGGTGAGACACGGTTGAGCGGTCGAATGCTCTAAGGCCTCTTGTTGCGGAGCGCGATTCCTTGCCGTCGGTGGTTCGAGTCTTTCCTCGGGCATCGATGTGTGTGTATGTGTTGTCCTTAGCATAAATTAGTTTAAGCTAGTTCAAGTAGTTTGTAAGCCTAGGGACTGATAATCGCAGTAGTTAAGGCCTTAGATTTATAAACATTGCCGGCCGCGGTGACCGAGGGGACTGAGGCGCTTCAGTCACGGTCTGCACGGCCACTACGGTCGGGGGTTCGAATCCCCCCTCGGGCATGGATATTTGTGCCGTCCTTAGGGTAAGCTAGTTGTTAAGTAGTTTGTAAGTTTAGGGACTGATAACCCCGTAGTTAAGTCCCATAAGCTTAACAAACATTTGAACATTTTATAAACATTTGAACATTACGGTGAACACACAAGTTCAAAAATGTTCAAATGTTTGTAGAGCTTATGGGACTTAACTGCGGGGTCATCAGTCCCTAAACTTACAAACTACTTACGAACTAGCTAATACTAAGAACGGCACAAATATCCATGCCCAAGGGGGGATTCGAACCCCCGACCGTAGTGGCCGTGCGGAATGTGACTGGCGTGCCGCAATCCGCTTGGCCACCGCGGCCGGCAAACACAAGTCTAAAAGTAATACGAAAACAGCTTTGCTGTAGATTGGGGTTAACATGCATTAATGGTAAGATTGCTGCGTTGTTTTACAGTTGAGTTATTTTCAATACATGTTTGTTTGCTGTTATTTGATTTTGTGCTTGGCCTTCCTTAGCATAGTGTGAGTTCTGCATCAATCCGCCTGCGTAGTTAATCTCTCACTAATTAACTTTCAGATTTAAACAATTCTTCACTCATTCAGAGACCATTTTCTGTTGCTAAATTCAGTCAAGTGCACCCGTTTGTTCAACATTTTGCCAATTTTAACATAGATTAAGAACAGGAGTCACAAAGTGCTAAGTAAATATGGTTAAGTGGGGTATTCTGAAGATGACCAATGTAAATGCAAAAACATACAGACTAATAAACATTTACTCATGTGCCCAAGGATGGAAGTTGTTTGCACAACGGAAGATCTGCTTTAATGCAGTGACAAGGCCATTAAAGCTGCAGAGTTTTGGAAGAAGACAGTTTAGATGTTCTCGCCCGGACACGGAAAGTAAAGCAACAACTTATAAAATATTTTTTCGAATTTTTCCCGACCAAATTTCTGATCGGTGTTGTACACAGAGACTCTGCGGCCACGATCGAGTTGTAACCTTCAGTACATTTATCGGGACGTTTTGAAAGGTTGCCTTTTAGCGATTTAACCGCGCGGTGTACTTGGTCGCTAATTGGGCGTTAATTGCAAGGTGAGAGATCATAAAGTCTGAGCGAGGGTAGTCCGTTGAGTCACGCCCGGCGGTTCATATTTTTAAGAGCGTGTAGTTGTCCAAAAGGTTGCCCCTGGTCTTTAATTTGTTGACTTTACCTTCAATAACATGATTATTTCTGAAAAGATAACGATATTTTAGTCTTCAGAAATTACGATGTTTGCTTCTCTGTGAAGTAATTTTACTCGCAGTAATCCGCTGGTTACTAAGACCCTCAGAAAGGGCAATGCTACTGGTGATAGGGTTACTTCTTATTTGTCATTAACAACTGCATCCTTAGCGATGTAGCACGGAGCCACCAAAAATCACACACCAGGCTACAGCAAATGTTCCTGGTTGGCAGAAATGTTCCCAAGGTCTCCATGACGTCAGTGCGAAATTTTTGGTCGGCTACGCTCTGAGTCATACTAACGGTAGGTCCTGTCAGAAGGCCGCACCGCCCAGAAAAGTGCAATTAGTGGACGCGGGAGCAGAACTAACGCGAACTGATGGTTTCCTGAAATCGCTTAAGGCCAATGGCGGCGTGGGCCCTTTGAAAAGGACGCAGCCGAATTCCTTCCCCATCCATCCTCCAGTCTGAGCCTGTGCTCCTTCCCTAATGGACCTTGGTCGGTGGGACGTCCAACACATTTGGTGAGACATGAAGCAGTATACCGTCCTCTTGTCGTGGAACTCTGTAGAGGTACAAACAGATGCACACGACTAGACAGCAAGTTACTGTATCGTTCCCTGGTGATTCTCAACGACATGGGTACACATTTTCAGCTTTGCCCAATCGCAGTTGCTGTCATATATTCTGTGAATATTAAATAATAACAACTGCAGGATCGGAAGTGACGTCTGTTCTTTCGGAACAAGATGCCGCATATATATATATATATATATATATATATATATATATATATATATATATATATATATATATATGATATGCCGGTGACGGGCAATGATCCTATCGTTAGTGGGGAGGGGTGGGCAAGTTTGAAGCCCTTACTCTTACGGGAATTAGTTTAATAACTACGAGTTTGAGTACTGTGGGCAGGGTGAAGCTGGGAATTTGTATCTGACGGGAGGCGAGCTCAGGTAGTCCTTGCAGGTGCGGTGATCACAGTGTCCCCAGTGGTGTAGGGGTCAGCGCAACTGCCTAGAAAGCAGGCGACCAGGGTTCGAATCCCGGCTGGGTACACATTTTCAGCTTTGCCCAATCGCAGTTGATGTCATATATTCTGTGAATATTAAATAATATCAACTGCAGGATCAGAAGTGACGTCTGCTCTTTCGGAACAAGACGCCACATGTATATATACAAATGTATGAGTCTTCCAAATGTAGTCCCATTTAGAAATCACACATAAAAAATGACAAGGTGTTGAATAGGTAGTTCTATGAATACTAACTAAAATAACCGACTTGGTTTCCCACTTTTTATGGTGGAAGGAATTCGTCGCGAGACTGGCATTTTTGTACAGTTTATGTTTTTGATAGGACCTTGATTTACTTCAAGCAGAGTCACCGTATGCCACTGCCAACATCTGAAGTGTTTTAGAGCACTTGATTACATTTTTCACACAAAACTTGTTGCAAATTCTTTGCTCAATTTCTTACAATGATTAAAATTCGCCTAGCACAGTAAAACACATCTAACCTTTATGTATGTAAAAAACAAACGAAGTATGTTGCACACTTGAAACATGTGTACCAACACAACAAAAAAGATCGATAATCGAATGTACGTTGCCCGTGCAATTTGACAAGTCACTTAGTTTTTGAACAGTCCCCGTAATTACGAACAGGCTGTAGGTTTCTGTCTGTTGAGTGTAGCTAAGAGAGTAGTGGAGAGGGTTTGTGATTATTCCTGTCGAACAATGACTGTGTTCGCTACATCTGTCAATCTAATTCTGAACAGGCTGTAGGTAACAAATAGCATAATGGATATAAAGGAACAAATAAGGAAGGAAGATCAGGGGTCAATGTTCGGTCGACTTTATGGACATTAGAGACGTAGGTCAGACTTGAACAGTTTCTTGTTAACGAAATCAACTGTGCCTTTTGAGAGTTGGACCGGCATTTGCCTGGAATGGTTTATAGAAATAATGGAAAACGTAAAACAGGATGGTCGGAGGTGAGTTTGAATTATTTCAGGCGGCCAAAAATCGATTTTCTAACTTACAGAGTAGGATTAAACGTTCTTGTAGTCTTCATGTAAGACTCAGTATTTGTTACTGACGTGCTAGTTAAAGTTATGTTTATAAAATAGACATTAAAATTTCATTTTTTACTCATGTTAATAATGAATAACGATTTCTTTCCACTCATAAATTTTATAAAAAAAAAGGTATTACATTGGATCTTCAAATAAAAGTTGCACTTAAAAGGAGACCACATGGGTATCGGATTTTAGAAATTTTTTTATATATATTGTGGTACGTCAAGTTCAGAACTCAAATAACAATCAGCCAAAGCCATTCGACGCAACTCTCAAAAATTCTCGAGAAAATCGACTTTGAAGTTTTGCAAGTCATCGTAAGTAGCAATCATTAAAGAAAGACGTACACGAAATACAGGTACAAATATAACCTGTCACAAAATCGACAATTTTTGAGTTACATAAATGTAATTATGTACGATGATCGATGGTAGTTTAAAGCGTCTACTGAGAAACGTTTGTAATTTCAATTAACATTTTGAAAGTTTTTCAGTTTTTGAACTCATGATTAACAAAGGTACCATTTACTAAGACTTTCTAAGAAATGGTCATGTAAATTTTACATTATAATGTCAACATTCATATAAACAAACCCACAGAATCATTTCTATTTATTGAGTTTAACGAAGTTTTAGGTGGCATTACTTTTTAATTGAAAAGCTATATATAAAAATTCTTCTTTCCTTATTGTATATCTTGGCAGACATGGATGATATTAAATATTCACGCTGTGTATATATATATATATATATATATATATATATATATATATATATATATATATATATATATATATATATAAAATGCAAAAGACATTTCAAAAATCACAGTCGAATGTTTTCTTGTTTTGTAGAAAAATGTATCTGAATAATGAAAACGAATAGTTCTGAGATAATGCACTTCGACGTCATTCCCTCCTTGAAAAGCCTCCAGATCTCTAATTAATATCCTCATTTCCTTCAAGATTCTCTTCTGGCTTCTTAATTCCTGTCTTGTTTGCTTTGATTTATGGGCTGCAAGTATACATTGAGTGTCGTTCACTTCAAGATGTCGCTAGTGAAAACTCAGGACTTGGAGCCCACTCTCTGCAAGATCCTCTCTGAGTTGCTACCATTAAGAACAATAAATGAATCATAAACTGCAATTTAACCAGCTTCGATATGAGCAAAATATAGTTTTGGGGCAACGTTTCCAGATGAGGGTTTTCAGAGACCCATTAGGATTCTGCGTTTCGCCATTTCTTGGCAGGGATGTTATTCCACAGCCTTCTTCAAGTAGTATGAAAACGTTCCCTGCATTCGAATTACACAAAATCGAAAAAAAAACCCACACGCCGCATAAACAGATAATAAGAGAGAATGAAGAAAAGAAGAGGGCTTGGACCTATGTAAATTATTGCAAATGATTATTTTTTCCCATTTAGAATCGGAATTGGAACGTAATATCTGCTAACTGAAATTTCAGTTCCATGTGGTAAGTGAAGAGCCAATAAAAAAAATCTGGTCATTTTCTTGTACGTCCCCTCCTTAAAGAAATTGCAGCATCTATCGGTGTAGGTGTCAGATGGTAGCATTCTGGCCTTACAACTTTAAGGTCGATGGTTCGAATCCTTTCCTGATAGATTTTTTATTCTTTTTCAATTTTAACGTATAACGGTAATTTTTACGAAAAGTGCAAATTTCTTTATTTTATAGAAGGTTGTAAAATAACATAAGTTACACTGTTTACAGTATTGACTTTACTATTAGTTCTCAACGGTAGTCTTTGATTGTTCCGTTTCTGTAGAGCTACGACACTGGTTTTGGAAACTCATCTCCGTAGCTAGTAATGGATTTCAAAGCAGCTAACCTAGTCAACCATCGTTTTAAGTGACGATAAGTTTTTCAGCTCGTATACATACATATAAACAAAAAGTGACGCAACACATAGAATTCGAGATCCCAAAATGTTTTATATAACTGAATTCGAAAAAGAAAGAAAAAATGTCACATTGGGTCAGGAACCACCTACTCTATTGTTGTGAGGCCATAGCGCTCCTTACCTGAGCTATGTCAGATGGTGCAACTGTTTTAATTATTGGTACTTACATGTACTTTGCAAAACTTTGAAGTCGATTTTCTCGAGAATTTTTGACAATTGCGAGGAAGGCTTTGGCTGATTATTGAGTTCTGAACTTCACGTGCCATAAATATATATAAAAAAAATTCTAAAATCCGATACCCATGTGGTATCCTTGTTAGTGCCGCTTTCTGTCTCAAATATATTCACTTGTGCATTTCTTGACTGTTAGTATTGTAAATTCGACGAACTCAAACTGAACACACTTGTTGTAACACGAGACGTTGTTTTTCTACTTCTTTCATCTTTTTTTTCTTTTTTTTTCTTTTTGTTTTCTTTTTTACACGTACTCGGAGTGGACCAAGTCGTTCAGAATTAAACGTAATGAAAATGCATCTATGGCATAAAAGTTTTCTGGGTGTTGTACCGCGACATGATGTAAGAAGGGCTATTACTTAAATAACCGACGCTTCGGCCAACGTTACAGTGGCCTACCCAAATGAAGGCCACTGTAACATTAGTCGAAGCGTCGGTTATTTAAGTAATAGCCTTCTTACATCATGACGCGGTACAATACCCAGAAAACTTTGATGTCATCTGACTCTGGCCGCGGAAGCCTACGCAATTATAAAATGGATCTAGTTTTAGTGTTAAAAAACGAGAATTTTTCAAACAACCATCATCCAAGTGTATAGAACGATTACCTACTCACATATTGGACAAATTTAGTGAAACAGTCAAAACAGTTGTGGAAATGACTCACCACGAAGATAATGTTGACCAAGAAACAATGGATGATGATGACGACGACGAAACAGTTGATGATTATGAAGACAGATACTATCGTACAAATGTCTGTGAACTTTAAATAAAATATGCTAAATTTGATTTTCAGTTTACTGTTTCATTTTTAACGACCTATAAATTACCCTTTAAATAGGTAGGTACTTTCAAAATCTTGTCACTTCTGAATACAAATCAACTCTAAGGTCAGAAACCTTTCTAAGTATAAATGCACATAGTAATCATTGTGATTTGAAACTCTTCTGTTAGTCTTTGTTTGCGTTACAAGTGAGGGTTTGTGGATCTGCCTTGATGCAAAACATTTATTTTCATACCCATACTAGATTCGGCGGAAACTCGCCATCATCAGTGGGTTTCATATTTATTCTAAAAGAATGCAGAAACAACATGCTACAAAGCTGTGAAACATATTGAAGTATAAGGGATACACTTTAATGAACGTAATGGACGAATACTCAACACAATCTTCACTGCCTTAGATAAACCAACACAGGATACAGGGCGTCAATAAAACACACACACATTCTTCACAATTACAGAAAAACTCTCGTGATATACGACACATCTCGCGAGTCGCGACACTTGCAATTAATAACAAAAATGGGGTAAGTTTCAAACTACTACCATAAGCGAAATATGTATTTGTGTGACACGAGAACATCTATAAAGTCCATCAAGAGAACCATCCAAACTAATGTGAGTACGATTCGAAAAGATGCACAGCCTTGTATCGAAACCCTCATATAATGCAATAACAGTAACAAAAATAAAAACGAGATTGTAAATATACTGAAATAAGGTTGCTCACGATAGTCACTCTTGCTAATAACAGCCGTTTATACTGTTGCAGATAACATGCTGTACGCAAAAAAAAAAAAAAAAAAAAAAAAAAAAAAAAAAAAAAAAAAAAAAAAAAAAAAAATCTTTATGAAATTTTGTACACGTAAGCTTCAATCCATGAGGACGGTCGCCCTAAGTGTAAGAATCACATACAATATATAGTTCACGAGATATGACGTCATAAACAATGAGATGCGCGAAAAACTGCTGCATTTTGCGACAATGCTGCTCATTTTCGCTTAAACCATTGGACCAATTTCAATCAAATTTCGTACACACATTTCTTACCGTGAGGTAACAATTGCTGCATGGTTAAGAATCACATATGGCACATGGTTCCAAAGATATTACGTCATAACCAATAGAAATCGCAAAAATGCCATATAATGCGGCGAGACTTTCGAAGTACACTGTATGAGAATTACAGTACTTAGCGACTTGCAACAAACTTTAAACATAATTTCAAACCTTTATTAAACTTTTTCTCACTGGCAACCATAGTGAAATGATGAAAGGAAAAAAGTTTCTCGCTTACTACTTTTCCGCTGTTTATAGAGTAAAACTACGGCTTTCGGTATGACGTTACAATTTATAATTTCTACACTACACATTGTTGTCGCAGTAAATTTTACAGGCAGTATTATTTGAGTCTACCTCGTAAGCTGTATCACAGTACGACAGGTAGTTCTTGAGACATGAGCTCATAAACAGTAACGTTCATGGAAAACCGCCCCATCACGCACCAAGTTTTAATCTATTACTTCTTTACTACTGATTGTATTCACAAGAGATTTTACAGACATACAGCCATTATACAAATGAATATATACCTGAAAAATGGCAGGAATGAATAAATAAATACCCGGGCAACGCCGGGTTTTCAGCTAATAGCTGAATAGTATAAAGGTAGGAAATCGAGTGTTTGCACAATGATATGGCGGAAAAGGTGTATACCTTGTACGGTAATATGTTTCATAGCTTTGGAATCATGTTATTTTCTTAGAATAAGTACAAAAGCCGCTGATGATAGCGGGATTTCCGCCGAAACTTGTTGTTGTTGTTGTTGTTGTAGTCTTCAGTCCGGAGAGTGGTTTGATGCAGATCTCCACAATATCCTATCCTGAGCAAGCCTCTTTAACTCCTCATAAGAACGGCAACCTACATATGTCTGAATCTGCTTACTGTATCCATCTCTTGGTCTTCGTCTGCAGTTTTTATCCCACACACTTCCCTCCAACTCTAAATTCAACGCTAAGAATGTGTCCTAAAAATCGATCCCTTCTTTTAGTCAAGATATGCCAGAAATTCCTTTCCTCCCCAATTCTGTTCAGTACCTCCTCATTATTTATGCGATCCACCCACCTAGTCTTCAGCATTTTTCGGTAGCACTACATTTCAAAAGCCTCTATCCTCTTCCTGTCCACACTGTTTATCGTCCATGTTCCTCTCCTATACAAGGCAACACTCCACACAAATGCCTTCAGAAAGGACTTCCTTAGGCTTAAATCAATATTCGAGGTTAACAAATTTCTCTTTTTCAAGAACGCTTTTCTACCATTGCCATTCTGCATTTTATATCCTGCGACCATCATTTGTTATTTTACTGCCCAAGTAACAAAACTCATCTACCTCCTTTATTGTTTCGTCACCTAACCTAATTCCTTCAGCATCGCCTGATTTTCTTACACTGCACTCCATTACCATTGTTTTACTCTTGTTAATGTTCATCTTATACATAGCGTTCATGGAAAAGATGTGGCGGAACAGGTGTATACCTTGTACGGTAATATGTTTCATAGCTTTGGAATCATGTTATTCTCTTGGAATAAATACAAAACCCACTGATGATGGCGGGATTTCCGCCGAAACTAGTATGGACATGTAAGTAAATGTTTCGCGTCAAGGCGGATCCACAAACCCACAAATGCGACATATTTGATCTTTGGGCGCCTACAGTGGTCATTCTGAGGTGAGCGCGCCGCCCACTGCTAGAGCCACGCGGCTCGGTCGCCGGACATAGCTGCTGCGCGTCCGGTGCGGTTCCCACGCAGCGGCAGTGGCAGGTGTGAGGCTGAGGTGTGGGAGTAGGCGGGCATTCCTGCGGCGGCCGCCGCCTCTCAGGTATTCCGGAGTTGCGAAACACGGCGCCGGTCCGCAGGCCACACAGGCCGCTGTGGGGGGGGGGGGGGGCGGTGTGGTGGGGGCGGGCGCACGCGCGGTCGCGTTTTTATCGGGCCGGCCTGCGGTCGCGCCGCCGCGGAAGCGGATCCGCCGCTGCCGCTGCCACTGCCGTGCTGCACCCGCCTACCACCCGTGTCACCTATAGTCGGGCCGCCGAAAAAACGGCCCTGACAGTTCTCGCACGTGGGCCGCAAAGGGTGGGGGGGACACTCAACCACCAACCTGAGCTCTGGAATTCGTAAACGTTGCCAGGGTAACGGTGTCGCGTTGCCACCCAGCCACTCAAGGTCGCACGGGGTGGCATGCTTCAGTCGCTGCAAAGCATCTGTCGCGTGTTCATCGTTTGTCTCGTTGTGTTACAAAAACAAAAGCCGAAAAATCATTTATGAAATTGATACAATTGCTGAAGAAAGTGGTCATAGAGTGTTGCGCCTTCCACCAGATCATTGCCATTTCAATGCAATAGAACTCTTGTGGGCTCAGGTGAAATCGTTCGATGAAGAAATATTAAACGTTTTTCATTAACAAAAGAATTGGGCAGTATTACTCCCACGAAATGGAACAATGTTGTCACACATACGTGGCACATCTTAGAAGAGGCATGGGTACACCAGAAGAACGGGTAGAAAAATTAATAATAAGATGAGGGGACGATAATAGCAGTAGCAGCGGTGCATTGCAAATGATGCTGGCCGCGACTGATTTTTTATGTGTAGGTTGTTTCGCAATCAAAGATCATTTACAAGAAAAATTACGTTATTTTATTTCTACTTCTGTGACCAATAGACTAGCTGTCGAAACTGATCTGATAATATTACTCGGACACTATACTATGGCAGTCAACAGCGACCATAAACGAATGAGACAAAAACTCTTTTATGTAATAAGACAAATCATTTCACTGGAAGAGGCGGTTTTACTACTTGTAAAGTGGTAGTACTTATTTGTTTACCCTCTCGGCAGACTGCCACAATACAGTGTCCGAGTAATAACAGCGAGTCTGTGGAAAATAGTAATAGAAGATGAAATATATAAACAAAATTCTTCAACTAGCGAACTTTGGCTAAAGACTAAATCATACGTTATATTTAATGGAAAACTGGAACATATGAAGCTTTAACTCGACATATATTTCTAAATCTTTTCTTTTTAACTGAAAAAGAGTGTTTTTCATTAAAAATGTTCAAATGTTTGTTACGCTTATGGGACTTAACTACGGGGTCATCAGTCCCTAAACTTACCAACTACTTATCTACTTATGAACTACCTTATACTAAAGACGGCACAAATATCCATGCCCGAGGGGGGATTCGAACCCCCGACCGTAGTGACCGTGCACACCGTGCCTGAAGCGCCTCAGTCTCCTATCCTATTTAGTATTCACTTTTCACTCCCATACAAGGCTATATTTCATACAAACACTAAATCATTATTGTAAGTTTATTTACTTACTTCGTATTTAATCTTTTTTTATATCGAATTGAACCATTATAAGCTGCGTATAACAATCGATTTCATTTTAGTGGCTACGTCTTGTTCTTATTTCAGCTTTGAAGGAAGGAAGGAAGCAAGCTTAGGTTTAACGTCCCATCGACAGCTTGGCCATTAGAGACGGAGCTTACGCTCGGAGTTTTGGGTATGGACGTGGAAGGAAATCGGCCGTGCCCTTTTGAAAGGAGCCATCCCGGCATTTGCCTGGAGTGATTTAGGGAAATCACGGAAAACGTAAATCAGGATGGTCGGAGGTGGATTTGAATCACCGTCCTTCCGAATGCGAGTCCAGTGTGTTACCACTGCGCCACCTCGCTCAGTCCAGCTTTGACTTCCTGCCATTATCTTATAAGCCTCTTTATGCTCTTCCGACCAAGATCCTCTCCGTCTCTTGGACGTTAATGACATTATAAGATCTTTTAATATTATAAGATCTCATTCTCTCATTTCCAAAAAAGTGTTCAAATGTTTGTTAAGCTTAAGGGACTTGACTACGGGGTCATCAGTCCCTAAACTTACAAACAACTTATCAACTACTTACAACTAAGGACGGCACAAATATCCATACCCGAGGGGGGATTCGAACCCCCGACCGTAGTGGCCGTGCAGACCGTGACTGAAGTGCCTCAGTCCCCTCGGCCACCGCGGCCGGCTCTCTGATTTCCCATTGATCATCAATCCATCTCTTACCTAGGATTCTCCTACGAGAATCTCACTTTAATTTAGTATTGGAAATCAACAAATTCCTATTCTACAAAAAAAATGATGAAATATATGTAAACCTAACCACCAAATTGATGACGTCATCGTCCGTAGACATATTAACTACGTAAACTAACTTATGTGAAGAAAAACACACACCCCTGCCAGAGGGAGAACTCGAACCTCCGACGGGGAACGGCCACGCAACGCTTTTCTCCCCATTAGCATTCTCCATTTTATTAGCGACCAAATTATTTTACTGCCCACCTAAAACCCACCTATCGGCTTTATTCTTTCCTTTCCTAATGTAATTTCTTCAGCATCGCCTAATTTAATTCGACTACACTCCATTACTGTTATTTTGCTCTTGTAAATGTTGATCTCATATCTGGCTTTCAAGACAATGTCCATTCCGTTCAGTTCTTCTTCCTGGTCCTTTGCTGTCTGTCTATCCACACCAACGCTTCCTTTTCATACCCTTCTATCCTTGTAACTGCTGTCAAAGGTTGTTGAGTGGAAGCTGAATCAAACATATCTCACGGAAGGCTTCTGACTTCTGGCAATTTCTGCCAAATGAGCATAGGACTGGAACTGTTTAAACTAGTATGTTGCAAAGTATATCTTGGTGTAATAAGTTAAATGGAAAAAGAGCAATACACATTTTCTTGTTATATCAATTTGTGTATTTTGTTTTGAAAAAAGTACAACAGATTTTAGTGGCTACGTTGGTCTCCAGTGACAGGCATATACAATGTAATTTCTTTTCAAACATCGAAAAACAGTTTGTAAATTTTTTTTATTTGTTAAATGTTGATTTTTTTAACTTACGGAAATTTCATCTTAGATTTTCGCTTCATATGACGAAGCACTGACTTGTTGCACTGTTAATGGCAGTTGTCTCTTGCTGCAGGAATATTTTTTGTTCCGGCTTACTCTTCGCTTTAGAACTATGCATCTTTTGGTTTTGCTACAACCAGTGTAGCACTAACAGATGTAGTTGTATACTTTTCTTTGTCTGCGTCTGTGTCATCTGGTTTTTTCAGTGCTGCGAACATTACATTTGTTCTTGCTGTAGTTTTATTTTATTTCTATTATTAATGTTATTGTTTTTTAAAATATTTTGTTCAGTATTGAGTTTTGTGATAATTGATTGTAACTGAATGCTGTATGGTAAGTGATTGTACGTGTGGACTGGCGCGGGGGATGGGGGAAATGACTGAAGAGCAGGTATGAAGTAGTAAGTAGTGAAACGTATAGCGAGATAGAGGACAGGAGGGCAAGACGTGAAGTTATATTTGGTGGGAGGGGGGGGGGAGGGCGAGGGGATGGGAAGGTATATAGTGTTACAGTGAAGTGCAGGATGGAACTGATAACATAAGTACAGGAAGAATAATCAGCGATGACCTGTGCAACACATCAGCGCTTCGTGATGTGAGGCGAATATCTAAGATGAAATTTCCGTATTTAGATAAAATAAACATTTAACCAGAATTTTCTTAACGATCTGTTTTTTGATCTATGAGAAAAAATTATTTGTATCTGTCATTATAGGTCAATGGTGATGTTTTATATTGAACGGCGGAAAAAAAAGCTTGCATACACGCCTTCAAATGTTCAAATGTTTGTAAAGTCTATGGGACTTAACTACGAGGTTATCAGTCCCTAAACTTACAAACTACTGATGACCATCAAAATATCCACAGGTGTACTGCCGGTCTATAGTGTCCAACGGGCACAATATTACGGCGATCATACATGTCACCATCATCAGGTGAACTGACGGACTGAGCTCCTGGAAACGCGCCGGAACGGAGATCCGCACGCTACGGCTGCTCGAAGGGAACTGGGTTCTAGCCCGGTAGCGAGTCATTTAAATACCCTCGGCCCGCGGAGCGACCCCTCCGCGGTCCGCGCCCCGCGCCGCGGCCGCGCAGTGGAACCGATTGCGACGGCGTCTGAGATGTCGATGTGAGGGCTCTGTCCGCCGTGGTCGTCACTTCGTTACGTTTCCTACATTTACTCTTAATTAACCCAATCGCTTGTTCCCAAGCTTTGCTAAGATTATAGCCACAGTCACGGTTTATGAGGTCGTCACTTGTGCGAATTTCAATGGCCTCTCTAACGACGCAGTCTCAGTATCTCGTCGTCTGTACCGGAATCCAGAATCCAGAACCACGGAGGGGTCGCTCCGCGGTCCGAGGGTATTTAAATCGTCCGCTACCGGGCTAGAACCCAGTTCTCTTCGAGCCGCCGTAGACATGTATGATCGTCGAAATATTGTGCCCGTTGGACACTTATAGACCGGCAGTACACCCGTGGATATTTTGATTAACAAATACGCCGGGAGAAACTCAAGAATCATACTTATGATCTACCTTATACTAAAGACAGCTCAGACCAATGTCCGAGGGGGGATTCGAACCACCGACGGGGAACGGACGCGCGAATCGCATGCATACGGCCATTCCGCCGCGGCTAATTTACTCCTGCGCAAGCACTAACGGATGTCATGATTAGAGGTTACATGAATTTAAGTCTGCTCGATTTCAGAAATTAACCCTGCGATGGACGAGTTATTAAAAATGAGGGGGGTGGAGGAATTAAAAAAACAATGTCTATCACCATAAAACACAGAAATTTATTCTAGTTTACAATTACAGAGAAAAATAGTCGTGTCACTGGAGTGGACACAGTGATATTTGGGACCTCCAGAGTTCCTCCTGTTAGATTTTCCTATTAGTGTGGATACTTTCGAAGCCATTTGGTCATAGAGGCTCGTTGCATTGAGTGAAAATGTACTTTGTTTTGTTAAATTGGTGAAATACCGTTGTGAGGAGTCTCGCTGCGCTTCGCCTTCGCCCTCTTGACACACTGATGCGTTCGCGTGAAAAAATGACATTTGGCAGTTTAGCCGTCGACACTTTTAGTGCAGCGTCTATCGCAAAGGTCCCCTAGAGTGGACTCCTCATGTTTACGAGCTAGAGAGCGAAAGCAGATGCACAGAAATGCGACCAGTAACAGCCCTCCTTTAGGGCTGGCCGCCGAGTTATTTTATTTCATCACTGTAATATGGCTAAATATAAATTTCAGTTGATCACAATCAATCTAAAATTGTGTTCGTAATATCAATACTTCCATTAAGTCTTCTTTTAGATTTTAATTTTGACAACATTGTCATAGGAGAAACAGCGATCTATTTGGTATGATCATTATACAAAAAACAGTCTTGATCGCAGAAATTAACAGTTTCAATTAACCGGTTTCATCCTGATGTAGGTCATCTTCGGAATTACAAAAAGCCCATGTGGCCAATGCTGGTACTCAGCAGGTAACAGTTACCTGCTGGCAGCAGAGCAGCCAGGACAGCCCAGCCTAGCCGAGTGCAGCACTGGTCACATGGGCTTTTTGTAATTCCGAAGATGACCTACATCAGGTTGAAACCGGTTAATTGAAACTGTTAATTTCTGCGATCAAGACTGTTTTTTATATATTGTTTATTTAGATGCCATTCCGACGTTAAGTTGGACACTTCTCGTCATAGTTTCGATCAAAGTCCTGCGGAATCGATGTCTTTTAGTCAAATGACGTAGAAGTGATCACGGTGATTATTTCGTACACCAGGCGAAGAGCGAGAGCTACTACAGTGCCTGTGCTCTCAGAGGAAGCAGCAGTTGGCGCGGCTGTAAAGTACAGTGTCGAGAGGAAAGGAAGTAAGATGTGCCCCAGGAGGCGGGGACGAGGCGAGCAGTTGCGCTGGTGGGGGGGGGGGGGGGGGCGACTTTGATCTGGATAATCCGGAACATTGTTCTGCGTCAACGGGCAATCCCCGGCGACAGACGGAGACAAATTCCTGCTGGCGGATGGAGCGCCAGGGCTAGGAGGGGATCTGGCAGCGTGATTGGCGGTGAGTGCGTGTGTGGCACGCGGCTAGCTGTGGCGTCACACGCAGCAGAGCACTAGATATACCGAGGTGCACAAGCCGCCATTTTGAATCCCACATTGAAGGCGTGCATTTAAAGACTACGGAACACTTACGCTTTTTAATATGCTCTTAAGACCATTTAATATACTTTCCTAAAATATTACAGCACAGTAAATTTATTTGCTTAAATAAGCAACTTACAGTTAGTGATTTAGACGGATATTTAGAGATACGATACAGTCACTTACATTCCAAATTAAGGGATATATTGCCGTTCCGAGTATTTACCACATACAGGTAAATACATTAGAATTATCGTATTTTATGGTTTAAAAATGGTACGTCCACATACGTTTACGGTAAGAGTTGCATTCAAAAACAGTTACGGAACAATGTTAAATTGCGATAACTTACTTTACTTTCCGTATTCCCCCCTCTGATATCTTGCGTATTTTCCACACATCATATCTCAGAGACAATTTTACGTCAAACATGTGTTTAATAACTTTGAGCGTCTCGTTTCGTTAGATAACAACTAGAGTCTCTGGTAACATGCAATTTGAAATAAAGTGAATGTTGCATGCATTCTGTGAGAAGTTCGATTTACCTTTTTTTTCCAGACATCCTGCTCACTGCTTGGCTTAGGCCTACATATTCCCGTGTTGAGAGTCACATTTAAATAAGACACTGAATTAATGAATGATATAATTTAAAAACAGCTAGCTGATGGAAAGCCGCCTGCACTCATGCATCACTTAAAATACAATTATCAGCCCTTAGAGTAATTCCTTAGTTGGTCTAAATAGAATCAAGAAAAATAGCTTACTTTAAACACACTATATGTCGTGTTATATTAGGAGTCTGTAGCAGAATTAATATAAACCATTGCTTACTACCTCTCTGTGAGCATAACTTTTACAACGTTTTCTTCTTAACGTTACGCAGATAATTTCTCGATTTTGGCGTCCATACTAGGCTTCTGGAATTTACAAGCCACTTTTACGCCGATCTATGTTTGAAGGACAGCGATAAAACTTATAGCGACCGTGTCTGCTATTATTTGAGCAGTTTGGAGCAGCACAACCAATTATTTCATACTGTGAAACAATAAAACCACGAAATATTCGCTGATCCACTTCGCTACACCACACAAACCATACAACACTGTGGTCGGATTGTGATTCAAAATGGCAGATTGTTCAGCTCGGTATATCTAGTGCTTAAAGACGCAGCGTGACGTCACGAAGCCACCGGCGTGCACTGCCGGGGCGCCCGAGGGAACCCTACATCCGCACTAATCAGCCAGAGCGTTGTTAGCACCTACCTTATAGCCTGCCCAGGCCACCAGGGCTGACACACATTTGGTTAAGTTTAGATACACCACGGTTCCACAGATGTGATGGTGACTGCGAGGTCAGTTGAAACCAGTCACATGGTAAATAAAAAGCGATCTTGGCAAAACAGTTAAAAATGTTCGACATGCACTTCAAATTACGGAGTAACGCTAAATATGCACACTCGGGATTTATGCCTAACAAGGACGTATGTAAACAAACTGCACTTTTCGTGATCGCTGTAAAAAAAAAAAAAAAAAAAAAAAAAAAAAAAAAAAAAAAAAAAAAAAAAAAAAAAAAAAAAAAACACCACCTTTAATGATAAGCTTGAAGAGCACACGAATACATGAATACATGTGTACATGTTTTTAGCTGCTTAACACTGTTAACCACGTTTTATTTCTACCTACTTGTCTTTTCCTATCGCACTGACACCACACGGCTAGCCTTGTGCAGGGCTACCAACATCCTATCTCTGCCATATTACGCCACTGTTAGTTTAAAAATCGCAACAGGGGTTAGGAAATTTAATGTCAATGTCTCTTTTACCTCCAATCGAAATTTAGGACTCCCCCACAGTATAGATAAAAATATTTGTTTAAACCGGTCGGAGGTATACAAAATTTCATGTGTGGATTATGACGCCTGCTACTTTGGTCAGACGTCACAGAGTGGCGATCCGTTTTAGCGAACGCATAGCTATAAAAATAAAGGATGCTGCAGAAAATCCAATTTTGCCGCTCATTTGATTGAAAGGTGACGTGATATACCAACTATCGAATCGCAAGTGAGGCTGCTCAGCACAGGCGGGCGTCACGAATCTGCTTAAGTAAAAGCGGCCTCCATAGAAATTTGTTTCGAGCTTCTTGTTAGTCCATTTCTAGCTGGCTTTGCTTATGTCAGCTACATTAGTACGCTTTGTATCCCATTTTCATGCCACAGTTCTTTATTTGTACCAGCATTGCATGGTGCTATCCATTTTAACATTTAACAAATAAAATACAAATTGGTATGCGACCAATTTCGTCAAGTCAATATGATGGTTCGCTGAGGATTTAATTAACGGGACTTCTTTATTACTAGTATTTTACATCGTTCAAAATATAAATTGGTAACATATTGGTGACGTGTATACTAAGGTAGAGCCACTTAGGATACACGTCACTCAAATGTTCAAATGTTTGTTAAGCTTATGGGACTCAACTACGGGGTCATCAGTCCTAAACTTACACGTCACTGATGTGTTAGCAATATATATTGTAAACTATGTAAATTGGTTATCTAATGACAGGCTACGCCACAAACAAAGAAGTGCCATTAATTAAAACTTCAGCGAGCTATGAGCATTGTTTTATCATATTGTCTTGATGTAGAAATGTGTGCCACTGTATATTTGACAGATTACTTCACCAATACACGTCTTCAGAATTCGCCCATGTAAAGGGCGCCAATGTTTGTATGAGACAACTGTTGTAATAGCCTATTGTTAATTTTAAAGTTACATCACTTCAGTTGTAACGGAAGCTTGCGTAACATGCGGTATGTTTACATTATTTATGATCTTATGTAAACGTGGGTGTTATGCATTGTTATGTTATGTACTGTTTTATATGACTTACGCTTTCCTATTGTATATATTACACTTATGATGGCTAGAAATCTAGCCGAAATCGATCTGTAATAAACAGTTTTCGTGACTGATTGCTGTGTTCCTCTCATAATATATATCGACATTCGCTCTGCACACTCATCCAGTGATGGATTCTAAAGTAATTTGGAATAAGGTCACAGATACCACGGACAATTACGAGGTATGTCCACAAAGTAGGTTTCTTTTAGTTTTATAAAACAAACGTGTACAGATACAGAAAAATATTTATTGTACAAAAATCTACAACTGTTCTACAGGTTGTTGTTGTGGTCTTCAGTCCGGAGACTGGTTTGATGCAGCTCTCCACAATACCCTATCCTCAGCAAGCCTCTTCATCTCCGCATAAGAACGGCGACCTACAGCTGTCTGAATCTGCTTACTGTATCCGTCTCTTGGTCTTCCCCTACGATTTTTTCCCCACACACGTCCCTCTAACGCTAAATTCACAATTCCTTGATGTCTAAGAATGTGTCCTACCAATCTATCCCTTCTTTTAGTCAAGGTATGCCAGAAATTTCTTTTCTCCCCAATTCTGTTCAGTACCTCCTCATTAGTTACGCGATCCACCAACCTAATCTTCAGCATTCTTCTGTAGCACCATATTTCAAAAGCCTCAATCCTCTTCCTGTCCGCACTGTTTATCGTCCATGTCTCACTCCCATTCTGCATTTTATATCCTCTGTACTGCGACCATCATTTGTTATTTTACTGCCCAAGTAACAAAACTGATCTACCTCCTTTATTGCTTCGTTACCTAATCTAATTCCTTCAGCATCACCTGATTTTCTTACACTGCACTCCATTACCCTAGTTTTGCTCTTGTTAAGCTTCATCTTATATGCACCTTTCAGCACACTGTCCATGCCGTTCAATTGCTCTTCCAGGTCCTTTGCTGTATCTGACAGGACTACTATGTCGTCAGCAAAACGCAATGTTTTTAATTGTTCCCCCTGAACTTTTATTCCTTCACCAAATTTCTCCTTGCTTTCCTTTATAACTTGTTCAATGTACAAATTGAATAACATTGGAGAAAGGCTACAACCCTGTCTCACTCCCTTCCCAACCACTGCATCCCTTTCATGCCCTTCAACTCTGACAACCGCTGTCTGGTTTTTGTACAAGTTGTAAATAACCTTGCGCTCCCTATATTTTACTCCTGCTTGCTTCAGAACTTGAAAGAGTTTATTCCAATCAACATTGTCAAAAGCCTTCTCCAAATTTACAAAAGCTAGAAATGTAGGTTTGCCTTTTCTTAATCTATCTTCTAGGATAAGCCGTAAAGTGACTATTGCCTCCCGAGTTCCTACATTTCTCCTGAACCCAAACTGATCTTCCCCGAGGTCGGCTTCTACCAGTTTTTCCATCCTTCTGTATATAATTCGTGTTAATATTTTGCAACCCTGACTTATTAAACTGATGGTTCTTTAGTTTTCACACCTGTCTGCACCTGCTTTCTTTGGAATGGGGATTATTACATTTTTCTTAAAGTCTGAGGGTACTTCGCCTGTCTCATACATCTTACACACCAGGTGAAACAGGTTTGTCATGGCTGGTTCTCCCAGAGACTTCAGTAGCTCTGAGGGAATATCATCTACTCCAGGGGCCTTGTTTCGACTTAGGTCTTTCAGGGCTCTGTCAAATTCTTCTCTCAGTACAGTATCTCCTATTTCATCTTCATTTACATCCTCTTCCCTTCCTACAATATTGTCTCGAAGTTCATTTCCTTTGTAGAGCCCCTCTATATACGCTTTCCACCTTTCACCTTTCCCTTCTTTGCTGAGAACTGGTTTTCCATCAATGTCCTTGATATTCATAGAGCTGTTTTCCTTATCTCCAAATATTTCTTTTATTTTCCTGTAGGCTGTATCTATTTTCCCCTATTTATACATTCTTCTACATCCTTGCATTTGCCTTCTAGCTACTCCTGCTTAGCCATTTTGCACTTCCTGACAATCTCATTTCTTAGTCGTCTGTATTCCATTTTGCCTGTTTCATTTACTGCATTTTTATATTTTCTCCTTTCATCAATTAAATTTAGTATCTCCTGTGATATCTAAGGATTTTTGAAGGTCTTTCCTTCCTACCTATTTTGTCCTCTGCTACCTTAACTATTTCATCTCTCAATTTTACCCATTCCTCCTCTACTGTTTTATTTTCCCCTGTTTCTGTCAATTGTTGCCTAAAGCTCCCTCTGAAATTCTTAAGAACCTCAGGTTCCTTCAATTTATCCAGGTCCCATCTCCTTATTTTCCTACCTTTTTGTAGTTTCTTTAGTCTCAGCCTACAGTTCATAACCAACAAGTTATGGTCAGAGTCTATATCTGCCCCTGGGTATGTCTTACACTGTGAAACCTGGTTCCGAAATCTATGTCTTACCATTATAAAATCTATCTGGTATCTCCCGGTGTCTCCTGGTCTCTTCCACGTATACAACCTTCTTTTGTGATTCTTGAACCAGGTGTTTGTTATAACTAAATTATGTTCTGTGCAAAATTCTACCAGGCGGCTTCCTCTTTCATTCCTTTTGCCCAGACCATATTCGCCTAGTATCTTCTCTTTCCTTCCTTGTCCTACTACCGAATTCCAGTCTCCCATCACAATTAAGTTTTCCTCTCCCTTAATTCTCTGAATAATTTCCTTTAGCTCCTCATATATTTCTTCGATTTCCTCATCATCGGCAGAGCTAGTTGGCATATAAACCTGTACTACTGTTGTCGGTGTTGGCTTCGTATCTATCTTGACAATGATAATGCGATCACTGTGCTGGTCATAGTAGTTTACCCGCATTCTTATTTTCTTATTCATTATCAATCCTACTCCTGTTATCCCCCCAACTGATTTTGTATTTATAATCCTGTACTCACCTGACCAGAAATGCTGTTCATCCTTCCACCGAACTTCACTAATCACCACTATATCTAACTTCAACCTATCCATTTGCCTTTTTAAATTTTCTAATTTTCCTACTCGATTAAGGGATCTAACATTCCACGCTCCGACCCGTAGAATGCCAGTATTGTCTTTCTTGATGATCACATCCTCCTGAGTAGTCCCCGCCCGGAGATCCGAATAGAGGACTATTTTACCTCCTGAATATTTTACCCGAGAGGATGCCATCATCATATGTTCATACAGTAGAGCTGCATGTCCTCGGGAAAGGTAACGGCTGTAGTTTCCCCTTGCTTTCAGCCGTTCGCAGTAGCTGTGTGGCAAAGCCAAATTAGCTGATGTTACAAGGCCAGCTCAGTCAATCATCCAGACTGTTGCCCCTGTAACTACTGAAAAGGCTGCTGCCCCTCTTCAGGAACCACACGTTTGTCTGGCCTCTCCACAGATACTCCTCCGCTGTGGTTGCACCTACGGTACGGCTATCTGAATCGTTGAGGCACGCAAGCCACCCCACCTCGGCAATGTCTGTGGTTCATGGGAGTGGACATTTCTACATAGCTTCCGAAATTTTGTAGGCACTTGTCACAGCATGACACAAGTTTTCGTATACCATTTTCGTAGAAGGTTGCCGCTTGTGTATTCAATCATGTGGTAACACGTTCTTTCAACTCGTCATCATCGTTGAAGTGTTGACCAACAAGGACAGATTTTACGTGTAAGAACAGATGAAAGTCACTAGGAGCGAGGTCCGGGCTGTACGGAGGATGGTCAAACACGTCCCAGTGAAATTCAAATGTTCAAATGTTTGTATAGTCTATGGGACTTAACTACGGGGTCATCAGTCCCTAAACTTACAAACTACTTATGAACTACTTACGAACTAGGACGGCACAAATATCCATGCCCGAGGGGGGATTCGAACCCCCGACCGTAGTGGCCGTGCAGACCGTGACTGGAGCGCCTTAGTCTCCTCGGCCACCGCGGCCGGCCAGTGAAATTCCACTAAGAGTTCTTTGGTCACATTCGCCGTTTGAGGTTGGTCATTATCGAAGAAATAAAATAGCACTTTTGACAGTACTTCTCGGCGATTGTTGTATCGCGCGGCGCAATTTCTTAATGGTCAGCAGTATCCATGTGTATTGATTGTTTGGCCTCGTGGTAAGAAATCAATCAGCAAAATGCCTTTTCTGTCCGAAAAAAAAAGATGCACATGACTTTTCGTAGTGTCAAGATTTGCTTAGGCTTAACCTTCGTTGGGGATGAAGTGTGCCTGGATTCCATTGATTGCCGTTTTGTTTTAGGGGTGACGTACGATACCCAAGTTTCATCCGAAAAAGAAAACCGTCGCCTTTTTCATTGTATCACTGCACATTCGTTGTTTTTTGTGTTGTTCAGTAAGAATTTTAGATACCCAACATGAGCAAAGTTTTCGAAATTTCAGTTTTTCAGTAATATTTTTATGAAATGTGTGATTTGCGGAACTTCCATAGCAAGGGCACTAAGTGTAAACTTACGGTTGTGCATAATCATCCCTTCAATTGTGTGAACCAGTTCATCAGTAACCACAGACGGGCCCCCCAGGGGGCTCACGCTTCTTTCGTGAGTACGTGCGTGGCGCGTATAGGACCCGGAGCTAATACAGTCTTCTTTACTTCTCTGAGTGCATTTCCTTCCCCCCTCCCTCCTTTCCTATCCTCACTTCTTTCCCTCCCCACCGGGGGACTGATAACCGTAGCAGTGTAGTCCCCCTATCCCAACCAAACAACCCAACCCCCCACAGAGAGGCGTCCCTTCTTCATTGTGCACTAGATCACGTTCTTCATTGAGCAGTCTGACCCATCTTCTAACCATTGAATCACTCATAGTATTTTGTCCGTAAACCTCGCAGATTTGGTGATGAATTTCCTTTAGTTTGATAAATTCAAGGACAGTTAAAACAATTACAGATCTGATTTCGCAAGCTGCGGCATTTTCAGTTACGGCTGACATTATAAAGAAGCACTACAAAGCACACGTCGGCAACAGCGATCTGAAAATGGCGTACATATCTTCTCTTTGAGTCAGAGTAACTGGCGCGCATGCTCGGAACTGCGATCGTAGCGCTGCTGCGGATAGAAATAGAAACGGAACTTATTTTGCGGACGAAAGGTATATTGAAGGCGAATAACTATAACTTTTAGCAGCGCGATTTGAGGTGTCGCTTTCTGGGAGGGAAGGTATGCCGATCCAAGCTCGAATCCGCCCGGTTGATTAACCAAGGAGTGTCAGTGTGCCAGGCAGCTTGGATGTGGTTTTAAGTCGCTTTTCCACAGTCCAGTAGGTGAATATTGGGCTAGTTCCATAGTTCCATCTCAGTGACATGTTTGACGAACATTTGGTGAAAACTGCCGCAAACTTTCACATGCATACACAGTTGGGAAAGTCATATCTCTATTTGTGTTGAAATACAGTCAAGATCGCAGAAGCTTATATTTTTTAACCGGTTTCGACCTTTTCTTAGGGCATCTTCAGAAACATACGTACAACGCATGTGGCTTGTGCTGATTACTCCAGGGCTGCTGATGATCTGAATATGACCTAAGACAAGGTCGAATAAAATAACGTTCTTCGATCTAAACTGTTTTTTAACCCTTTGTCAATGTTGTCCAAATTAATAATCATATCCGGTGGCCCCTTGAAATAACCATTCCAAATCAAGAGCTAACCACGCAACCCAGATAAAGGGGGAATAGCGTTAATAAAGGAAGAAGACTTGTGGAAAAGAATTTGATTACAGGCTACATTTCAGGACTCTTCCGTTAACAGTGATCACTCGATATTGCTTCGCAGATGAAGGGCTGGGAGATAGCAAACACTTGGTGCACTGCATGAAGCGATGGGCTCTGAAGCAAAGAATAGTGGGTGCACTACCCACTCTGGTTGTAAATTTTCGAGTATATAGTTCTGGTACCTTCCAGGCATATTAAGAAATGTTCCAGCAGTTTCTTTCTACGTCAAGTAGTGTCCGACTATTTGTATTACATTTAAATCTATAGTTTTGTTCCTGTGGGTTGAAGAATTACGTACAGCACGTCGTCCAGGAGACATGACGCCATAAACAACGAGACGCCGGAAAAACTGCTGCATAACATGACAATGTTGCACGTCTTCTCCTAAAGCAGTGGACCGATTTCAACCAAATTTCGTGGACAAGTTCCTTACCGCGAGGTGAGAATTTCTGTATTGATAAGAAACAACTACGACACATAGTTCTGGAGATATGACGCGTATGGTATGTGGTAATTTATCTAGACAAAAACTATAATTTCATTTCAGAGAGTGCATGGCTAAGGATACCTTCGCCACCTGTCACCGATCTCAATGAAAGTTAACAAACATATATACTTTTTTCATAGTCAGGGGCAGAAGGCGATGGACTAAGGAGACGAAGGCGGAGATACAAAACTGGTATGGCCATCAGTCCATGGACTTACAAACTACTTAAGCTATCTTAAACTATCATAAGAACAACACACACACACACACACACACACACACTAGACAATGAAACGCTACCATCTCCAAACACAGAAGCAGAACCAACCTTACCTCACCAGAAGACCAACACAGAAAGAAGACCCAGCTGTCATGAGGCAGGAAACTGCTACCGGAAGTTGGAAACCCCAAGAAACAGCGGTGGTGGGGACGGAGAGATAGTATGGCCATCAGTCCATGGACTTACAAACTACTTAAGCTATCTTAAACTATCATAAGAATAACACACACACACACACACACATACACACACACACACACACACACACACACACACACTAGACAATGAAACGCTACCATCTCCAAACACAAGAGCAGAACCAACCTTACCTCATCAGAAGACCAACACAGAAAGAAGACCCAGAAGTCATGAGGCGGGAAACTGCTACCGGAAGTTGGAAACCCCAAGAAACAGCGGTGGTGGGGACGGAGAGAGAGTAGACTCACGCTGAGGGAAGGCTCACCGACTAACCCGCAACCAAAGGATGTGGAAACCTCTGTGGTAGCATGAGCAGCTATCGACTCTGAACCAGACAGAACGATGCAAAGTAGGCTATCACTCTCCACATTCAGACAGCCATAGATTCTCGCACAGCCACTTAAAATTAAAACAACTGCACATTCTCACAGAGACAGTGGCGTAGCAGAGAAGCCGTACTTATGACACATTAATTAATATAATAATAAATTATTAATGTAACAAAATAAGAAAAACCTAGCAATATTAACTGATATTTTAACACAAGAAATAAAATGCTATTCCTTGAAAAGAGTGGGGTTCAGGTTTTAACAAAATGATAATCTAGCGACATTAAATAAATTATAACTTTGCCCCAGAGAGGACACGAACCTGCGATGGCGAGCAACCGCGCGCTCCGCAGCGAGACGCCTTAGAACGCTGGGCCACTCCAACGCGGCGACAGATATATGTGACCAAAAGTATCCGGATATCCACCAAAAACAGATGTTTTTCATATTAGGTTCGTTGTGCTGTCACCTACTGCAAATGTTCGTTGTTCAAATATTTGTAAATCTAAGGGACTTTACTCCTTTGGTCAGCAGTCCCTAGGCACACAAATTACTTATACTAACTTAAAATAACTTACGCTAAGGACAACACACACACACCCATGCCCGAGGAGGACTCTAACCCCGACGGCGAGCAGCCGCGTGCACCGCAGCGGGGCACCTTAGTGCGCACGGCTATTCTGCCGCGGCCCACCTACTGCCAGATACTCCATATCAACGACGTCAAGTAGTCATTAGATATCGTGAGAGATCAGTATGGGCCGCTCCGCGAAACTCGTCGAATTCCAACGTGATCTGATTATTAACTTTCACTTGTGTCAGAAGTCTGAACGCGAGATTTCCACACTTCTGAACATTCCTAGGATCACTGCCTCTGATGTGATAGTGAAGTGGAAACATGAGGGGACATGTACAGCATAACAGTATACAGACCGATCTCGTATGTTGACTGATGGGGTCCACCGACAGATGAAGAGGGTCGTACAGTGTAATTGTCAGACCTCATCTTTTGACTGACAGATACCACCGACAGTTGAAGAGGGTCGTACAGTGTGATAGGCAGGCATCTCTCCAGACCATCACACAGGAATTACAAACTGCATCGGGATCCACTCCAAGTACTAAGACAGGCGGGAGGTAAGAAAACTTTGATTTCATGGTCGAGCGGCTACCCATAAGCCAGACATCACGCAGGGCAATGCCAAACGACGCCTCGCTTGGTGTAAGAAGCGTAAACATTGGACGATTTAACAGTGGAAAAACGTTGTGAGGAGTGACGAATCGCGGTACACAATAAGGCGTTTCGATGTCATTGTGTGGGTATGGCGAATGCCCGGTGAATGTCATCTGCCAGCGAGTGTAGTGCCAACAGTAAAATTTGGAGGCGGTGGTGTTGTGGAGGGGACCTTGCACACCTTGTTGTTTTGCGTCGCATTAACACTGCACAGTCCTACATTAATGTTGTAAGCATCTTTTTAGTTCCCATTGTTGAAGAGCAATTGGGGGATGTCGATGAATCTTTTAATACGATCGATCACCTGTTCATAAAGCACCGCCTGTTGCCGAGTGGTTACGGGACAATAACATCACATTTTTTGTTGCTGGAATAATTTATACTGCAGCAGTCACTTTTTACTAATATTTTTATTGGCACGACGCGTTTCGGCAGCAAGCTGCCATCATCAGGTGCATTTCACAGTTACTGATTCACTATTGTTTTATTATGTTTTGTGTTGTGGGTGCCAGTGAGGTTATGGTTGGACACTTTAACCTGTTCAGGAAGAGAGCTATTTTAGTATTATGTTTCATGATTATAGTTTCTGGATTATTGTAGTGTTATATTTACTTACAGTTTTGTTGATAATCTTGTTGTCTGGCACACACAACACAAGCACACAGTTTCATATACACCACATGTAGACATTTTGTATTAGATGTTTACACTGTACAAAGATTCTTAACCCTTTCAGACCCTCCGGCTACATTTGTGTACATTAAATTTTACCGCATCTTTGTTAGAACAGGAATATCTTTCGCGAATGGAAACAGTGTCTACATGTTGGTGAGTGTTTAAACATTGCATTGCGCGCTGGTGCTGCCATCTGACGAGCAACGCTATGAAGATATCACCAATTGAACCTAACAGTGTAACACAGGTTGTGAGCTGCCCGATACACGAACACATTTGGTAATTTATATTTTACTCTACAAAAGCAAGTTGCTGTTTGTATTTTCTACGCTAGTTCTTAAATGATTATTTCACTTATTAGTAAATTAAAAAGTTGAATATCAATTGTTTTAGTCCGCTAAAGTTTTTGAAGTTTTTCATTGTGTACGATTGTGACCAACGGGTTTCAAATACACTGAGTAAAAATGATTTAGAACTTAGGTATTTTCGTGAAGTCCACTGTTTATTGTTAATGTTTCTTGGTTATTCTAACACTATTTGTGAGTTTTGTGTGGAAAACATCTATGCTACTGGAACTGTGAGAATCAACTGTTTTGCTAATCCTCTCATGCCAGACAAAGAGGCGTTGAAGAAGAACAGAGGATTTTCAGAAGAAATTTGTAGTTTAGATGACATGGCTTTGGTAAAATGGGTTGACAATAAAACATTTGTTCTAGGCTCAAATTTCATTGAAAAAGGAAACTTTGACAAAGTTGAACGCTGGGACAAGAAACAAAGCAAATATATTACTATCGATCGACCAGAAATTGTAAAATGCTACAACCATGGCATGGGAGGAGTTGACGTTTTTGATCAGTTGATGTCATATTACATCATTTTTGTAAAATCCAAGAAACGGACACTGAGAACAATTTTTCATGCTGTTGAATTTGCTATATTACAGAGCTGGCAGGAATACAGAAGTGCTGAAGCAATTGGTCTACCAACAAACCAAATAATGGATCTCCTCCATTTCCGTATGAGACTTGCTAACATCCTGATGCTAAGTGGGAAGTATGTCCCACGCAAGAAGACGGGTCGACCACCTTTCACACACCAGCTACTCCTGTTCAAAGACGACGAGGAGAAACTAGGCCTCCTGAAGAAATTCGGTATGATGAAGCGCTACACATGTCTCGTCACGATAATAGTGCACTTCCTACCAGGTGCAAATTTCCAGAATGCAAAGGACGCTCAAGAATAAAATGTAAGAAATGTAATGAACGTCTTTGTTTGTCAAAAGAAAAAAATTGTTTTCTGTTGTTCCATATTAATTAAAACTGCATTATGAACAATATTTTAGACACATTTTATTGTTGTGTAAAATAAATGTGAATTTTATGTCCATTATCCATGTAAATGAATTCACAACATAATGCTCTACTTAAATATGTCTTTTCTGCATGTCGTGCTTTCCATGTTGACTAAGACCCAATGTACACAATTGTGTACATTTTTTTGTCAAAACTAATAAATATATCTGAATAAATCTTGCTTCTAAAATCATTAAAAAATCCCCCATTACGAATGTAACGATAAAAAAATTTCTGCTTACAGAAAAAATTCAGGTCTGAAAGGGTTAAAAGCTAAGATAACCTACTTGCGTCAGTATTTACAGTGAATGTTGCATAAAAAGTGCATATGTAGATAGCATGGGTTGAAAGAGAAGTTGCTACATTTCAAAGAATTATTAATTTTACTTTCATTAATTTTAGATTTTAACGAAAAATACATTCAACACTGGAGAACATAATAAAACAATAATGAACCAGTAACTGTAAAATGCACCCGATGATGGTAGCGTGCTGCCGAAACGCGTCGTGCTAATAAAAATATTAGTAAAACTGCTGCAGTATGAATTATTCCAAGAAAGTTTATAATACAGTCGCAGATCTCAGAACAATCCACATAACATGGATAAATTTATGAATAACATCACAGACTGGCCTGCACAGAGTCTTGACTTTAATCCTATAGAACAACTATGGAATGTTTTGGGACACCGACTTCGTGCCAGTCCCCACCGACCTAGATTGATACCTCTCCTGAGTGCAACCCTCCATGACGAATGGTCTGCTGCTATCCAAAAAACCTTCCAGCAGGGATTGAACGTATGCCTGCGAGAGTGGAATCCGTCATCAAGGCTAATACCACATTGAATTCCAGCATTGCGGATGGAGGGCGCCACGAACTTTTAACTTACTTTCAGACAGGTGTCCAGATACTTTTGATCATGTAGTGTAGAGAAGAGGTACTGACTGTTATAAATAAATACCCGGCCAATGCCGGGTTTTTAGCTAGTGTACATGCAGTGTGTTAACCTCTGGTCAGTTTGCTCTGTGTTCTTTTAGAGAAAGACACGTGCTGAATATCGCTGAGTTTAAACCAGTGTTTGTTTTTCGATCAGTTACGTCTTACGACACCGCTACGTAACAATGTTATCATGTATGTATCGTCCTTTGGGGCACTCTAAGATTCTTTTGACAATTTAAATATTCAGTCTAATTACGGAGGGAACTCAGTAGCGACACGATATGGCTATCAGGTGACGATATTGGAAATTTGCAAATGAAAACTAAAGTTATCCGGAGCGAGTAAACTGAAACGTTTATTGAATTCGTTACCGTAATTATGTACCGGTAATATTGTGTGAAATATAGATTATTAATGACAGCCGCAACTTGCAGTTAAAAGTTTAATCACATCAACTTTATTCGGCCGAACGGTAGTGCAATTCTGTTTCACATAAACGAGCAATTTGTGCGGCAAACGAACCGATCCGGAAAATCCGACAGCGATATTTTTGCATATTCGATGTAGCGCGCGGAATGTCAATAACAGAACGGCAAAATGTGCGCGAATAACAGCAACATTTCACTCGGGGCACGGTGGCTGCAATATTTTGAATCACTGGCTGGAGATTGAAACCACAGTTTTAATAACATAATACAAAATCTGTCAAAGGTCGTACAAGGCAGTGTAATCTGACAGGCGACAGGCACCGTGCGCCCGGCTGAATGGGATTCGTTTAATGCAGATTAAAAACTGCTGTCGCGCCGGCGGGCTGCTTTGTGCAGCTAAATGGCGACTAAACGCGGCCGGGATGACATCCCGCTGTCTAAACACGCGCCGGCTCCTCTCATTATTATGATTAATTAAAGGACGCCCTCTCTTCCTTTTTTTCTGTAATGTAAACTTCGATGTCGAGTGGAACGGAAAATGCGCTCCGCGTTTTAATTCACAGTATTCCAAACCTGTCTCTCGCTGTCAGTTACGCATTGACTTTCCTGTAATAAATGCTGGGATTTGCAGCACTCTATCATTTGGAGGAAAAAAAAACACTCTTTACTGATATCGAAGCTTCACGAACGATGGCACTCACCCATTTCTATCTCACAAGGAAAGAACACGGGCACGAATAAACATATGTGTATGGACGTTTGGTTACAGGATCTCTACGTACACCTCAAAGTGCTGGTGGGTGTCGTTTTTGTGCAAAGCTGTGCAACAATGCTCTAAATGTTCAAATGTTTGTTAAGCTTAAGGGACTTAACTACGGGGTCATCAGTCCCTAAACTTACAAACTACTTATGAACTATCTACAACTAAGGACGGCACAAATATCCATGCCCGAGGGGGGATTCGAACCCCCGACCGTAGTGGCCGTGCAGAACAATGCTCTACATAGCACTGTAGATGTAATTGCAGACGCCATACGACATGCAGATATCTGAACTATAACTTATGTAATAATCATCGTACATGTTCTCTAGCGAATTGTCATCAAAAGTCGTGATGATAGTTGCAACTTTAACCTTCTTCTCGGTTGACTGTTGGTATTCACTGCCACTGCTTCCATCGCCTCTATCCGCACTTACCGTAGCACTATCGCTTGAAATGAGTTGTTCGTCATTATCATCCCTATTATCATTATTATGAGTTTGTAACAACAGTATCTAACTTATGCTCATATTTCTGTACCATAACAGATGCGAGAAAGCATGCAAATGATTCATCTTCTACACTAATACCATCTTCCCGAAGAAGGGTTCTTCGTAACTTCATCTCAACTAATCGCAATACATTAGCAGGATTGATTATCAATCGCCCCCCCCCCCTCCCATCTGACGCTTCACCACACAAATAACATCACAAAATGCAACTTCGGAGGCACACTGCACCGTCCCTACTGGCGAACCGACAGGTCAGTGTGCAATGCGGCATGGCACACGCAGAGGCCTCTAACGGACGACTGCAGAGTTTTGCAGATGCGGGAGCATCACTAGTGCAATAAGGGATCTTTACATTCTCTCTCATACGATTTTGGTGTTTATGTGTTTGTTCGAGCCCAAGTACTTTTCTTGCGAGTGAGAAACACATCAAACATTTTCCTGGCGAGGTGAAGCAGTTACTACGGTGCTCGCCCGGTCGCCTTGACTTACAATTTCCATACCTATCCTAAATCACGAGTATTGTTCCTTGATAAATTTACCCCTGTCTATTTATCCTTGTCCAGACAGAGCTTTTGCTTCGACGTCATTGGCAGTTAATCAATGAGAGTCGCAGAGTCCTAAGTAATATTGGAAAGTGCGACGGTGACTTTGTGACGATTTCCAGCCTTAGTCGCGCGGAATGGCCACGTGGTCTAAGGCTTCATGCTGTGCCGGGCGCCGTGGCTCAGTGCGCCCGGTCAGAGGTCTGAACACCCTCTGTAATAAAAAAGCTGAGCCAAAGAACACGTAGAACCAAACCGAACAATCACGAGCAACGTCCGCAAGGACAAGATCTACCCATAGAGAAAAAAAAAAAAAAGAAAAAAAAATGCTATGGACTGTGCGGCCGTTCCCGTTGGAGGTTCGATACGGGTTTAAGAAGGTTGTAAGTGTAGGGACTGATGACCATAGCAGAGCTACAAAGATTTCAACATTCATGCTTTAACTGCTCGTACCAATCATCATGAGATTTTGCATACACGATGTTAGCAGTACAGAAAAGGACATAAAGTACACACACACACACACACACAAACACAGAAGCTGTGTTCCGGGAAGACATAAAATTAGCTTTTTGACGGTTGTCTGGCGAAACAGCTCGGCCTACTGATAGAAATAAATTGCAACTTGATTGATGGAGTACAGAAAAAGCGACCTACGGTATCTCTGAAGAAAATTTGATATCTGTTCCTGAGTTTGCTTAGACACATTTGCAATCGACTTCTACTTTTTTTGAGTTATCACCATGAAAGTTGGCACATATAGCGTAAGTTTGTTTTGATATAAAAGATTTTTATACTTTGCAAGCCACCATATGAAAGTTTGTACAAATGAGTAATTTTGGCCCACTTTAGGTTACGGTAGTAACACTAAAAGTGGGCCTTTGCGATCGCCTTTTGACAGCTCGAAATTTAAATGAAAATAACGCCTTAACCGTTCATCTGACACGGAAACTCAATACATGTGTTTTTAGAGAAGAAATTTCTCTACAACTTTGCTCTCTTATGTTTTTTTTCATATCTCGCATCGTTTCACAGATATTTGCAAAAATAACGGCGATTTTTACGGTCTGTCTGTCCATCTGTCTGTCTATCAGTAATGTGTACCCACTTTTTAAGCCGAATCGTTCAACCAATCAGCACCAAATTTTACAGACATACCTTTAGGTCGTCAGAGACTAGAACCTACCTTTTTCAAATTTTTATGAGAAAAAATACGTCAGTAACACTAAAGAAAGCAGTTTCAAATTTTTATGAGAAAAAATACGTCAGTAACACTAAAGAAAGCAGTTTGTAATGTAACCGTACTTGCTAACAAACCGTTCTTCTGCCACGAAAATTGAATAACCGAATTTATAGAGGAGAAAATTCTCTACAACTTCGCTCTCTTAAGTTTTTTTCCTTTCATATCTCGTATCGTTTGACAGATATTTGCAAAAATTACGGCGATTTGACACCGTCCATTGATTATACGAAAACCAGCCGTTCGCAGATGTCACGTGACATTCCACGCCCAGAGCTCTCTCTGGCATACGCCATGTTGCGTCGCGTATTTGATGATTTTCTTATTATAACGTTGTTATTTCAAAGCAGCGGCGCACGGAAGAATATATATTAAAAAAAAAAAGGTCGTTCTTCGTACGATAAATGATAATCTAGAAGCTAAAAATGCCTTATTAGCTTCAGTTAGCAACGGCCATCAATATTAAGAAAATAAAGAACTAATTTTGCAGCTGTCCGCTGTAGTGTACTGGGCAGTGCGGTAGTGTAGTGGGCAGTGCGTTGGATTGTAAAACACACGGTCAGTGGTTCGGAATCCGCCGCTATAACAAATTTTTTTCTCTTTTTTTTTACTAAAAGGGTTACGTGTTGAGTGCATAGATGTCACTATAATTTTTTTATTATTTACATTATTATCGATGTCCAAAATGTTTAAAAAAAATATAAAACTACAAATCTAAAGTGGGCCGTAAAACACGCCGGTGCGATTTTTTAAATAAAAAATACACCTTCCTTAGGTTATTGCGACGAGTTCGTCAATATCGCATTATTATTTATTTTATTTTATTTTTTGTCTTTACTTGTTTGAATCATACATATATTATCATCTTCAGAAGAACGCATGGCTTTAAAATATATTCACATTGGAGAGCTTGTATAAAGTAAATATCTTTTAAAACCATGCAGATGATGACATATATCATCGAAACCGGTAAAGACAAATAAATAATGCTATATTGGCGATCTTGGTTCAATAACCTCATGAAAGTGAATTTTTATAAATATTACAAAAAACAAATTGCTCTCTACAGGCATAACATGTCAGATAACTAGAGTGATTTTTTTTTATTTGTAGGGAAAGGAGAACATGGACTGAGAGATGGTAAGACAGAGTGGAGTAAGATGATGGCTTGAGTAGGGGAGAAGGTGATGAACAAGGAGAGGGAAGAGTGCGGAGAGTGGGGAGGGAAGAGGAAGGGGATGGGGAAGGGGGGAGAGACGGAGGCAGATAGAAGGGGAAGAGGAAATGAACAGAGAAGAGAGGAAGAGACAGGAGAGGAGAGAAGCAGAGATGGAGCTGGTATTAAGAAAAGTAAGTATCACATAGAGGAGTACGATTTTTGTGCCCATAACAGATGACAGCAGCCCAGTTAATCCCGAAATTGGTGAAGCTTTGGGGAACATACGACGTGCGTCCCGACATTGTCATGTCGCACGGCAATGCTCGCCGCATACTGCCGTAATAATATTCTCGTGGGACGGTTCCGGTGTGAGGTGTTTCCCTTATCCTTCGTACAGAAGCGACTTTCCTCCCAGGGAATTTCACCTTTCTCCAACATGAAGACGGATGAAGAGCCCGAGGGAAGCATCACTGAATGGCTCCAGTCACAGCCGAAAGATTTTTACGCAGAGGTGATTTTAAACCTTGGTAATCGGTAGGAAAAAGTTTGATTGGGTGTGGCGGATTAACGACATGTCTAAGAATTATCTTTGTGAGTCTTTTATATTAGTTCCATGTACTCTTTGATTTGTATACGTTCTATGTAAGACGCACGTGTAAATAAAGGTTGTGGTTACGTTTCACGATATAAAGTTGGTGCCGAAACCCGGGAGCCACCCTGAATAACTGGGATAGAATCAGGAGAAACCAAAATAATTAGAAGAACACGCTATCAAGAGGCGCTGGATCTGAGACTTCGGAATTCGTGACGGGAGCGAGCGCGGCTGGCCACATCTGCACGAGACGAGTTCTACATATAACGCCAGTGAGTGCCAAACTGTTAATTGAAATTGAGTAGGGAACTGTACGAGAGTTTTTATTTGAAAATTTGCATTTTCACTGTGATTTTTGGAGCTGGATATTAGCGTTTGTTCGAGCTGGATATTAGCGTTTGTTCGAGCTGGATATTAGCGTTTGTTCGAGCTGGATATTAGCGTTTGTTTGAGCGTGGCCAGAGATAATGCATGATTAGCAGCTCCCTTGTTTACATAGATACCATGGTTGCACAGACATACATTACTAGACTGGCAAACGTCCATCTGTGATTGAAGCCTGACGCCGCCATCTTGCCTTACCTCACGTCAAAAAGTTTCCGTACGGTGCTGCTATGATCATCTGATACGATATGACGTTGTAAACTTTAGTGGTTGGTTTGAACGTGATTTGCATTTGAGCTAATACTTTTGCACTAATTGAATTTAACTCAAAGGCGTAAATTGTTAAATCGTGTTATAAGAACATGTTACGTACTCTTAAGTTTTACTTAGCGTCCAGGCGGCCTCCCGTGATTTGTTGTCAATCATGTGACGTTGCCAGTTACGTGACAACGTAAATGTTTTGATATGAAGTTTCGTTTACGAGGGTAATTACTTTTACTGCATGAACGAGGCGTACATACAAGAATCTGTTAACCACAGAGCAAAAACAGCGTTATTTATTTACTCCATTGTCTGTACGAAACACTAATCAAGTGACTCCGGAGTGGATTTCTAAGAATGTTAATATCTTGGCAAGGCGTTTCTATCGTTTTTTTTTATGTTGCCAACATAATCATGCGAGTCCGCCAAGATGATAAGTAAAATTTTACCGTTACATACCTCTAAAAAAGATTGTAGTTACCTGAAAAACATTCAGAAGAAGAAAGATATGTCTTATCTATGACAAGTAGCACATTTATAACGGTCATACTATTAAAAGAAAATCCCAAGTTGATCGAAACTGGTAACGGCTTAATAAGAACAGAAAACACGACTCCTTATTGTGTCAAAGCAGACTGTAGATTTCGTAAGAACTGTCAAATGAAGAAGAATACGTGTTATCCACGATAAACAACACTTATGATGACCCATACGACTGACAAAAATCTGAAGTTGAATGAAATTGGTACAGATTAATAATAACAGCAAACCAATGCTACTCATTACTGTACGTGTCAAAGCTTACTCCAGCTGCGAAAATTACAATTATATACAACACACGAAATTCCCAAACATCAAAATTCTAAAGACAGCGTAGTTATGTCAATTCATTGGTATTTTTACGACTGTTTTCTGTAATTACACAAACGACGTCTGACACGTTTATAGTATAGAAATATGGCGGCGAGACTTCACTGACACCAATGATACTGTATACGGCATTTCCAGTCTAGTAATATATGTCTGTGCATGGGTGCTACGCATAGTTGTCAGAGATTATAACAACTTACTTGCTAGGTAGTCACGAAACATTATTTAGCTTCATGATGTCAGACGAAAGCGGAGATAGGGCACTAATATTGCTGAGGAGAAAACGAAAGACAGTGCGGGCAAACATAACTAAATTTGGTAACGACATTATAAGAACAGCATCGGATGTAGAAACAGACAACGAGTATAATCGGACGAGATTACAAGAGACCTTAGATCAATTAATTATTCTTGACAATGACATTCACGAACTTTTGTCAGACACTGAATACGACACTGACGTGATAGAGTGTGAAAAATACGTGGAGGTCGCGAAGCGAGCGATATTTAATTCGACTCGCGCTGCTCGTGACAAAATATCTGAAACTGCCTGTCCTTCAGTCGCGGCTGCAGTGCCGTCACTCTTCTCTATCCCGCATTCTGTAAAATTACCGACTATCAAACTCGAACCATTCGCAGGAGACGTAGAAAGGTGGTCCCGGTTCTGGGAGCAATTTCATGAACACTATAGACAAGCATGTCTTCCTTCGCGGATACTTGGAGGGAGAACCGAAGAAGCTGATCGACGGTATAGCGGTAACAGCCGATGCATACGACGAAGTCAAGGGGATTCTTATAGGACGATATGGCGATAATAACCGCATCATCCAGGCGCACCTGGATTATCTGGAAACCATGAAACCAGTTTTCGATGCTACGCCCTAAGCTCTTAACTGTACATATATAGAATGTAATAGACGTATACAGGCTTTTAAGGGCTTTAGGGGAAAACGTTGACCACTATGGTAGAATGCTAGCGCCAAAACTCTTACGTGCATTTTCGGATGACATCTGTAGAAGGTGGATTATATACGCAAAGATGTCTGAAGCGAACATAACAAGGCTTATGGAATTTCTAAATGAAGAAGTGGAAGGCGCAATGACGGCGCAGAAGATCAAAGGAAACTACGCAGTCTCAAACTTGCATTATCCTACAGCTGCTGCCTTGCAAGTCACAACTAGAAAAAGCCAGACGACTAAGAAAACGAAGAACTAGCTTTGCGTTTATTGCGAAGAGAAGAATCATTGGGCTCAGAACTGTACTAAGATGACAGACGTTAAGCAACGTATAAAAAGCTCAAGGCTACCCAACGATGCTTCTTGTGTCTAAACAGAAGTCACACCGTGAGGAACTGCAGCAAGAAGAACAAAGTTTCCTGCACTAAATGCAAAGGCCCACATCACGTCTGAATCTGTGGAGGACAAGTGGGAGTCACTGTAGGGAAAATTGAGGTTATTATGCCACACTTGACATATCTCCAATCTTGGGTAATCGGACCAACTGGTCTTCGGAAAAGAACACGTTGCATTCTAGAAGTAGGAAGTCAGTCAAGCTTCATTAGTTGGGATCTGATAGATGACCTGAAGCTGCAAGTCCTTGATCAGAGAAATCTGTCGGTCACAACGTTTGAAGCACCTTTAAGTAAGTCAGTGAAACGCAGAGTAGCCAATTTCACAATAACGGGAATGAGGACGAAAGATTCCGTGCAAATCTCGGCATTTGAAAGCAGCAACACGTATTCACCTCACCCAGCTGTCCCACGTGACATCCAAAGCCTGTCACGCCTTCACAAATTGCAATTAGCTGATCCTCAAGATGACGCAGATGATTTGACAATTCAGGTCCTCATAGGAGGAGACCAATACTGGCAGGTAATGAAGGACGAACAGCCAATACGCATCTCCAATTCCATGGTACTTCTTCCTTCTAGGTTTGGTTGGATTCTTAGTGGGAATAAATCTGGTATTACAGTGAACCACGTGTCAGTAAACCACGTCAGTACCAACGCAGAATTACTATCTCTCGAGGACAATCTACGTAAGTTATGGGATCTATAGACAATAGGGATAAAAGAAGATCAGCAACGAGTATTTACTAATAGAGAATCTGCAATCTTAGAAGGCTTTCGTGAGTCATTCAAGATGGAAGATGGAAGAAGAGTTGTCTCCCTACGAAGAAAGGAAGGAGTCATACTGCACTCAAATTACAAAAATGCCGAAAGACGCTTTCATTCCCCGAAGAACAAATTTAACAGGAATAAACAGTTCCGAGAGGTATACTACTCTCTAATGACAGACTACATCGCTAAGGGACACGTAGAGATGGTCCCAGAGTCGGAACCAGCTACCGATACGTTTTATATGCCTCACCATGCTGTAAAGAAGAAATGAGATGGCACTACGAAGTGGAGAATAGTCTTCGATGCCTCTTCTCACGAAAAAGGTTCTATGTCACTCAATGACGCCTTGGAGGCAGGTCCTAATCTCCTACCGGAAATTCTAGCAACACTACTCCGCTTCCGACTCTACCGACTAGCTTTAATTGGGGACGGGACACAAGCTTTTCTGCAATTGTGTCTGGACAGAAATGATAGAGATTTAACAAGATTTTTGTGGTTTCGTATGGAGAGACAGGAAAATGGAGAATGGAAGACAACAGATGGCACGACAGAGTATAGATTTACCCGTTTGCCATTTGGACTTACTTGCAGCCCATTTCTTTTGTCTGCTACTTTACGGGAATTGGCTTCCATGTTTGGTGACAAGTATCCCTTGGCTACAAAACTGCTAGATCAAGGGACCTTCATGAATAATTTCACAGCCAGTTTAGGATAACGAAATCATTACTGTATATTACGAGATAACTGGGCTTTTTCGAGAGATAAAAATGCCAATGTCAAAGTGGGCGACAAATTCAACACCGTTAAAGGACACATGGATAGCTGAAGGGCGAAAGGAGTCAACTGGACCACTCATACGGACTCTCTTCTGTTTGACCCTCAAGACGTCGTCGGAGCGTTACTAGAGGAGTCTGCAACGAAGGCAGGTGTTACAAGCTACCACAAGATTTTACGACCCGATTGGTTTGCTTTCGCCAATATCGGTTACAGAAAAAGACTTGTTCCAAGATATCTGGTGTAGAGGGTTGGCATGGGACGATCTCCTACCTGTAGATCTGGCAAGAAGGTGGCAAATCTGGACTTATCGGACATTTAGATTCCTCGATGGATAGGAGCTTCCACTAGAACACCAGAGATTTATCAAGTGCATGTCTTCTGCAACGCTTCGGGAGTCGACGGGTGTAGACTTCGCCGGTCCACGTCAGGGTGGGGAGCGTGTTACAAAAAGCTTATATTGTACTGTTTACTTGCGCCATTACAAGGGCATTGCACCTTGAATTAGCATCTGACATGAATACGGAAAAATTCATCATGTCGTTCAGACGCTTCTCCAGCAGACATGGATTACCCAACACCATATATTCGGACAATGCGAGAACTTTTCAAGCAGCGAGCAGAGAACTTGCAGAACTTTCTCAGATCTCCACGGATCCACGTACCAGCCAGCATTTCGCCCACAACGGCGTGTCCTGGAAGTTTATTGTTCCACGAGCGGCTTGTTGGGGAGGCTGGTGGGAACGAATGGTGGGCACAACAAAGCGTTGCTTGAGGAAAGTGTTGGGCACGTCTCAAGTAGACGAGGAAACTCTCAGAACAATACTAGCAGAGACAGAAGCCGCCATTAACAGCAGACCAATTATACAAGACGGCCCCAACGTATTAACACCAGATCATTTTATAAACGGGAGACGATTGACAATATTACCCCCCGGTCCAGAACCTAATATCAATACCGATCTGAGAAAAGTGGCAAAACTGAGGGCAAAGGTGCAAGAAGATTTCTGGAAGAGGTGGAAGAAGGAGTATCTTTTAGCTCTGAGAAGCTTCCACGGGGTGCATCAACCAGACGGGAGATAGACGAAGTGCCGGAATGGTGATGTCGTTCTGCTTCAAGACGATCTGCGGCCACATCACCTATGGAGGCGAGGTCGCATTTCTGCAGTGAGGCCGGGCCGTGACGGGAGGGCGAGAACTCTCGTCCTTAGCGATGGAACGGAGATCATCCGCCCCGTACAGCTGGTCGTACCACTGGAGATCGACCAGTGTGGGGAGGATGTAGCGGATTAACGACATGTCTAAGAATTATCTTTGTGAGTCTTTTATGTTAGTTCCATGTACTCTTTGATTTGTATACATTCTATGTAAGACGCACGTGTAAATAAAGGTTGTGTTTACGTTTCACGATATTGGGTATGGAAAACAGCTGTCCCTGGAATGTGATAAAAGACCTAAAAATACAGTGTTTTCTGAAAAAAAATTTCGAAACTTGTTTTCCGAATAGTCCTAGTGTGAACTGGTATGCTCACCTCCCTTTTTGATATTCACGCTGTCTAGGCATGAAGCCAGGTGTGCTGTAAGCCCAACAAGAGAGAGAGAGTACGAAGTGGGGAGAAGGAAAAAGGGAGGGGGGTGGCGAGGGGTTCCATGAAAAGCGAGTGGAGAGCTCGTGCCGCAATATGGCGCTGACAGTTTCCCGGGAAGTGATAATGGCCGCCACAGCGGCGGAATATTAACTGCGGCGATACGTGCTATCTCGCCAGCCCCGCCCTCGTGCACGCAGGCTTCTCTGCTCAAACAACTTCGGCGCCGTCGGATGCCTTGGTACAGCATTTCAGAATGCGAGAGCGACGTAAGGCTAAAATGTATGGGCGAACTGCGTGTGATACGACAACCGCAACTGCACTGGATACACAACAATTACTGACACGGATTTAACGTTTCTTGGCTGGAAGTGGGAATGAATTTCATGACTGGTAGGTCACAGAGCGTGGCGGAGGAAAATAAATCAACAATTAGCGGATAGGGAAGGAAAGACAGGGCCAAGACGTTCAACTCAAATGTGAAGTAACAACATAAATTTATTTATCATAAGAAATGACATAGTTAAAGTAATAAGATCCTTTCAATAACTCAGTAAAACTTTCCATTAATAGTCTCAATATTAATCCGACAAAAGATAAAGAAAATTACTAAATCTAAATATTGATTAAGATACACGCAGGCACAGGCCCGAGACAATGGGCAGTAATAAGATTCCTTGAATTATTTAGTAAAACAGCCCATTAATTAAAAGTAAACAATTTGAAAAGATAAACATATTTACCAGACTTAAATATTAATGAAGAAACACACGGGCACAAGCCCTCAATAAACACATTTAGGCGGGGAATGTAGCTAATCAATTTAACAATTAAAAAAAGAAAAAAAAAGCACACAGCAAACTGCCAACAAATTTGGAAGGCAAAACAAATACTTAACTAACATCTCACAATTTGGGGCGCAATCAGATGGATTATCGCAATAACCATTAATTGAATACACAAGGGGCATCTGCCCACAAATTTTCAAAATTACAATGAAGTAAACATATTTAAATCTAATTCGGTGTGCCTCCATAAAACGATGCACATTAACAGGAAAAGACTACTTAATGAACAAACTCCACTGGGCCTTTGAAAACTGCAATACGTGCCTTTTCACTAGTTTTGTTTTACTATTTAGTTACTCACAGTGTATCATGCCACCAGAGAAGCTGGCCTAACTTTCTAAGACACAGCAACTCAGAGTACAAGTGTCTTGAAGATTTAATGTCAAAAGTCAGGGGATAGTAAATGAAACAACAGTCACACTTCATATCTCGAAATCAAATTTAGTGATTAACCTGCAAGAGCACAGTTCGATGGCGAGGAAGGCCCACAAACAATGAGATTACACCACAAGGAAATTTAGGATGTGAAAAGAAAAGGCATAGCTAGGACAACTTTTCTTTTGCCTAATTATATCTACGGGTAGGCAACTCACCCCACAGAAGGAAAGGATTCTGCCAAATAACAATGAACCTCACTTTAGTATACAGCCACACGACCAACGGACCTCAGTCACCGTCAATAAGCGAGTACATGACGACTAACGATGCCGGGTTAAGAGAGCAGCGTGGACACATACCATCAGGCTTTCTTCACCGCTACAGCACACTGTTATGATGACGAGTATTGGGGGCTTTTCACAACGATTTCTTGAACGACGACAATATGTATTCATAAGTATTGCACTTTTGAACATATATACGATCAGAGCACATGAATAATTTTCATAGTTTGAATGACAACAAAAATTTTTAAGTCCTAACGTGCACCTAATGGTTTCTAGGAATTTTCTAATTTTGAGAATCATAACACGGACCACGACTCCAAAAAGCTTCTGGTGTTTTAAACATTTTAATAGCATATGACGCAAACCATTGGTACAATTCCTTTCACTTTAGATTCAGGGGATACTGAACCCATCCCTACGTTCAACTTAAAGATTTTAAGCAATAAACTTGGTATACGCAACCACTGTCCACATAGACGTTTACTGAAGGAAGTCCCTTGTAAAATTAATTAACATCTTTGAAGAAAACCTCCATAAAACCCGGCAAACCATCATGAACGTTGGGACACGCAACAATTCAAACCACCCCATTTAAATTAAAAGATACCTGAAGATGTACCTTTAACGGTACGAAACCGGTAGTAACGCAATAAAGGAGTAAAAAACAGCTAAGGCGGACTGCAATAATTCATAGAAAGACATCCTGATTGTTTATATTACTTTCTAGAATTGATTTACTCTGCCCAATAACCAGTTCCCAGGGCAGTTGACAAGGACGCGGAAGGGCACTGACCAGGATTCCCCAGTCACACTTGGCAATTTGAATAGGTAACGCCCCAGGTAAGGCAAGGGCCAAACGATCTCTTCAACACAAAGAGAACAAACGGAGGCACAGTTGCAACCGCTGAGAACAACAAGCAGAAAATCAGGACATAGATGCAAGACGTAAAAGAAGACAACCCCTGGGAACCGCAAGAAAATGTATTGACAGATCAACCACTAAGTTGGAAAGGTCTGGTGTATTTCAAGAGTGTCCAGAAGTTCGGCGATATGAGATGAAAACTTTACCAGCCCCCCAGGGGGCTCACTGTTCTTTTGTGAGTACGTGTGTAGCGAGCACGAGGCCCCAGGCTAATGCAGTCTTCCTTCCTTCTTTACTTCCCGGACTGCATTTTCTTTCCCTCTCCCCTCCTTTCCTATCCTCACTCCTTCCCCTCTCCTCCGGGGGACTGATAACCTCAGTAGTTTAGTTCTCCTATCCCAACCAAACAACCCAAACCCCCAACCCCAACCCAAAACTTCGCCAGAATAACAACTCGTGAGTCATGGCAATGATCACCTTAAACTTGCACTCCACATGCTCCGCGGCACTCGGCTGCGGCCGAAGTAACTGCCGAGGTACGGAAACTGCCGGGCCGGACTGTGACGCGCTTACCGCGCTTCCTGAGCTCTGGAATTCATAAACGCTGCCAGGGTAACGGTGCCGCGTTGCCACCCTGCCACTCAAGGTCGCGCGGGGTGGCCTGCTTCAGTCGCTGCAAAGCAAATGTCATGTGTTCATCGTTGTCGGTTTTGTTCGTGCCGTGTTACGTGTTGTTAATTTCAGGCGTGTGTGAGATGGCTTCTTCCACTAACCGTCAGAAAGTCACTTCTGTGATCAATAGACTGGCTGTGGAAACTGATCTGATATTACTCGGACATTACTACGACAGTCAACAGCGACCGTAAACGAATGAGGCAAAAAAAAAAAAAAAAAAACAAAAAAAAAACAACTCTTCTTTTCATGTAAGAGGACCAATCATTTCACTGGAAGAGGCGATTTTACTACTTGTAAAGTGGTAGTCCTTATTTGTTTACTCGCTCGGCAGACTGCCACAATACAGTGTCCGAGTAATAACACAGAGTTTGTGGAAAATGGTTATAGAAGATGAAATATATAAACAAAATTCTTCAACTAGCGACCTTTGGCTGAAGACTAAATTATACGTTATATTTAATGGAATACTGGAACATATGAAACTTTACTTTAACTCGACATATATTTCTAAACTTTTCTTTTTAACTGCAAAAAGAGTATTTTTCATCACTTCGTGGTTGTTATCGGTCGTTCACACTTTAGTAGTACATAGCAACGGTTCCAAAATAATCGGACGTGATATTCATATGCCGGCGATTGGCACGGCGTAACAACAAACAGCCGCGTAGCAGCATCGGCAACATAGCCGCTAGCTGTCAGAGTCGTTCTTTCGGCGGCTCGACTATAGAGGACAAGGCTCACAACTGGTCGTGCTACGTCATACTGACCAGGCCGCGGCCGACAGCTGAATAGCTGTCCGCTGGGGCACGCCCCCTGCCTCGGAGCGGCCAGCCAGTAAGCTGGCGGCCGCGGTCTGGTCAGTATGACGTAGCACGGCCAGTTGCGAGCCTTGTCCTCTAGGTGGTGTTGTCACGTGTATGACCACGTCAGCAATTACCACAGCTAGTACGTCCTCTGGCTAGAGCGCCGCAACGCGATCAAGGGGCCGCTCGCGACATCAAATACTTTGTAAAAAATAACTAGACTCACTAACGCCGCTGTTGTCGCGGGATAATTTGAACCTTCGGCCGGCCGCCATGATAATGCTAAGCGTCACATAAATAGAAGCGTTGTCAGGAAATACATCGTTCATTATATAGCAACTGTGGTATATATACCCAATTCATATTCATGTCTGTGCTGTTTGACTGTTGCAGTTTACATAAAGCACGATGGTGAAGTGCACAAATCGGTTTAAGAAAGGAACATAAAGAAGGAATATTGTCTTCCCATTTACATTTCGTAGGAATACAAGTAGCCCTTCTACTTGTGTTCAGAGATAGTTACTCTTGCTTAACAGGCTGTCTGTCCAGACAATACGGATTTTGAATGAGAAAAATAACAGGCTTTTACAATACTGGTAGCTCTTAAAAACGAGCTACTTCATGCAGTACTGGTGGACAATAAGTTCAAAAAGTTTCGTTTTAAGATACGTAAAATGACTATTGGGGGCAGATATCAGTTACCTCATTGCAATTCGCGTTTTTGTTTATGAAATGAATATAGCAACTTGTAACAAAGAATTTAAAAGTCATCTGCTTTACATATAGGTATAACAACTGAAAGGAGTTTACAGAGCTCTGTATAGTTCCTTATATGAATGACACATAGCTACACTGGATGCAAATGGTGAAACTGAACCCTATGATGACAGTTGCTGACTTTTGAGCAGTTCACGCTACTGTAAGGTATTTGGCTAATATTCGTGATAGATACCCTAATGCTAATGTTACGTGCACTTAGTTAAGGAAAAGTATGGCATACTTCGTGTTCTTAAAAGAATTTCGTAGTGGCTGGTTGCTGTATTCACAAGGAAAGAAGCTATTTTACAATTATGTATCTGACGGGATATTTTATTTTCAGTGTCTATTTTTAACATTAGCTGTTTCAGGGAGCTCTGTTTCATTTTTTGATGGTATAAAGTATCTAAATATAGGAGAATGCAGCAGTCTTGTATCTTAATGATTATTATTTACGAAAGTATCAAAACCCAATATTACGTAGAAATATGTCAAAAGTTAACACTATTCTTTAAATAAATATACTATCTCGAACAGAATGATCTATTGACCCAAGGTCAACACGGATTTAGAATATGTCGTTCATGCGAAACACAACTAGCTCTTTACTCACACGAAGTGATGAGTGCTATCGACACGGGTTCGCAAATCGATTTCGTATTTCTTGATTTCCAGAAGGGTTTTGACACTGTACCTCACAAACGGCTTTTAATCAAATTGCGTGGTTATGGCATATTGCCCTAAATTTACGACTGTCAGAGAGGACACAGTTTGTAGAAATCGATGTAAATCATCGACTAAAACAGAGGTGATATCGAGCGTTCCACAGGGTAGTGTTATTGGTCGTCTGCTGTTCCTTATTTGCATAAACGATTTAGGGGAAAATCTAAGAGCTCTCTTAGGTTGTTTGCAGATGACGCCGTCATTTACCGTCTAGTAAACTCATCTGAAGATCAAAACCAACTGCCGAACGATCTGAATGAGATATTACTATGGTGTAAAAATTGTCGATTGTCTCTAAATAATGAAAAGTGTGAAGTCGTCCACATGAGTAAGAAAAAAAATCCGTTAAACTTTGTTTACAAATCAATGAAAAGTGAAGGCCGTAAACACCACAAAATACCTAGGAAGTACTATTTCTTCAGGCTTAAACTGGAAAAACACGTAAATTAATGTCGAGGGAAAGGCGAACCAGAGACTGCGTTTTATTGGCAGAACCCTTAAAAGATGAAACAAAACTACTAAAGAGACAGCATACACTATGCTTGTCCGTCCTCATTTGTAGTATTGCTGCCCAATGTGGGATCCTTATCAAGTGGGTTTGACGGAGGACATCTAAAGAGTCCAAAGAAGGGCAGCTCGTTTCGTATTGTCACGATAAGGGGAGACCGAGTTACGGAAATGATACAGGATCTGGGATGGAAATCATTACAACAACGGCGCTTATCGCTGAGGCGTGGGCTACTTACGAAACTCCAATCACCAACATTCTCATCCGAATGCGAAAATATATTGTTGACTGCCACTTACATAGGCAGAAATGATCGTCAGAATAAAATACGAGAAATCAGAGCTCGAACGGAGAGAGTCAGGTGTTCTTTCTTCCCGCGCGCTATTCGAGAATGTAATAGGAGATAAATAGTATAAAGATGGATCGATGAACCCTCTGCCAGGCACTTAAATGTGATTTGCATTCCCATATAGATGTAGATTTACCAATAGTATTTTAAACAGAGTGCAAGAATATTAAAATTACACGTCTGGTGGTAAACTTTTATTTAACGTTCCAAAATGGTGCGTCTGTAATGTTGGCAATATATTGTAAGGAGTGCGCAACATATAAGAAACGTTACAAGAGGCACGGCCCGAGTGCCGATGAGTGTACAATGCACTAGCAGGTCTACCGGAGCCTTGTAAGCAATCCCACTGTCAGCCAGGCCGTGGGGTCTGCGCTAACGCGAGGCTGTGTTGCCCTGCATTTTGTACTGTGTGCTTGCCCTGCGGCTTACCTCAGCTGAGAAGCACTGCTGGCTCACCCCGCCAGGGAGCTTGTTGACTTTCAAAGGATGCACCGCTCCTACCTGCTAGGTGTGCCACATTCGCCACAGCCGAAAAATCCGTTCTCGATCGTTGCTGCTGCTGAAACTTTCGCAAGTAATTCCGCTAATAGGTTTCTACAGCCCAGGCTAATCAATTTTACGAACAAATTAAGATAAAATGTAATAATGTCAACAGACAGTATGCTCCAATTCGTGCTGTACAATTGACCAATTATAACTGCGTCCCCATTAAATGTTCAAATGTTTGTTAAGCTTAAGGGACTTAACTGCGGGGTTATCATCAGTCCCTAAACTTACAAACTACTTATGAACTACCTTTTACTAAAGACGACACAAACATCGATGCCCGAGGGGAGATTCGAACCCCGACCGTAGCGGGCGTGCAGACTGTGATTGGCGCGCCGCAGATCTCTCGGCCACTGCGGCTGGCGTCCCCATTAACTCATATTCATGTGATATAAATATTATAATGGTGAAAGGAATAGTCGAGCAGGCTGCCACCTTTTACTGCTGTGCACAGAAACTGCAGTGCTAGTGCCACACTGGCCATTCAGCTCTCACTGTATTCACTACACAGTCATTACTTTATCAAAATTGAAGTGTACAACGACATGATTACATTTATATTTTTTTTATTGATGTAGAAGATAATGAGCATGACACGAAACACTGAATTAAAATATCTGTCAAGCCTTGGGTACGAACCTGGGTGTCCAGCTTACATTCATTATCTATGACACAGTGGTAAGTTGGCGCATGTTTGCAGGGTAATCAAATATAAAGACATTTGACCTTCCTTTCCTTCTGGTGTTACGTTCTGAGTCTCTCTTCACATCTACAGAGACTTAAGATTTGGCAAGAGAGATCGTTTAACTACCGAACAAGGGGAAGAGGGAAAAATAAATAAATAAATAAATAAAATAAAAATAAATAAATAAATAAAATAAAATAAAAATAAAATAAATAAATAAAAAGTAAAAAATAATAAAATAAATTTAAAAATATATAAAAAATATAGAATTATTTCACTTAACTTTTGAATACTGGCCGGTGTAATCTCGTGAAGTCTAGTAGATGTGTTGCTCAGCCTAGCTGAAATGTTTCAGAAGATGTTTTTTACTTGCAGACTACAATTACTTTTTTATATTGCAAGAATTTTCATATTCGCATTTATTCTCTCTTTTACTATAAGCTTCAACAAAGTTTTTCACTTATTATTAAAACAAATTCCCTAAGGTCATCAACCATCCTCTAACATTCAAAAATTCTTACATACAGTGCAGCTACAAGTGTCTAACATGGCTTCTCCAAAACAACCTCTTTGATCATGTTGCTCCTAATGTTCAAATGTTTGTAAACTGCGGGGTCATCAGTCCCTAAACTTACAAACCACTTACAAACAACTTATACTACAGACAGCACAAACATCCATGCCCGCCGCGGCGAAGCGGCCGAGCGTATTGAGACACTGTGTTGCGATGCGCAAGGCCGTTCCCCGTCGGGGGTTAGAATCCCCCGTCGGGCATGGATGTTTGCGCTGTCTTTAGTATAAGATAGTTCATAGGTGGTTTGTAAGTTTAGGGACTGATGACCTCGCAGTTAAATCCCATAAGCTTTACAACATTTGAAAATTTTTGAGTTAAGTCCCAAAACTTAACAAACGTTTGAACATTTTGAACATCCATGCCCAAGGAAGGATTCGAACCCCCGACGGGAAGCAGCCTCGCGAATTGGAGCATAGCGCCTCAGTGCGCTCTGCCACTCCGCCGCGGCTTCTAATGTTATTTCAAATTTTATCGAACAGTCAAAACTGAAATAACCATGTCGAACATTTTCAGTACAAATTAAATACTTCAGTTTCTTATTCCAGCGTGTAGGTGTTGTTATACACTTGTGAATGAAATTTAAGATGCGCAGTTTTCAAGAATTTTTTTTTCATTCTGGCTGAAGGCGTCGTTTGTTAAGAAAAGTATGCTATTGTCACTCACAGTGATAATTATGTTTTATTATAATGACATAGTGCACCTATGCACAGTAAATTATGTTATGTAGCAACTGATTATCATGCAAGATGATGGCCTTGTAAAATGATTTTATTGGACCAGATGATGCTGACATAGTTCAGCAAAACCGGTCGTCATAAATAAAAATTGATGATCAGCGATCTTGGGTTTCTATATTTTTCTACAAAAGAATAATATTTTGTTACTTTACGTAACAGTTAGATAAGTTTATGTGTGTTCGTATTGGGTGTATTAATTTTGCGGTGTATTACGGTGTAACTATTTTATTGGTTTGTGTTCGGAATTTTACGTTAACTTGGGGTTCGCATTTATTATCTTGTGTGATTAGTATTATTTGTGTTTGTGAGTATTTGATTCGTTACCAGTGCTTCATGACTGTTGGCATATTTCTATTTGTAACTTTCAAATTTTCGTCATATGTCACCAAATGTAATTCCGAAACTTCAATAAAGGAGTATGTATTGTACCTATATAGTTTGTACAAGTACTGTACAGTTATATTTTAGCTTTTTGGTTGTTGCAGTAAGTAAACTGTGAATCGTCTATATGAAAGTTTTAGTATAGGCTTCTCAGCTAAAGCAGGTGATAAGAATGATGGCGAGAGGTTCGGAACCTGACACCCAAAGAAGAGAGAGGTCACAATCTTTCCGTATTTGATTACAATGCAAGCTAAGTTTTTTTTAGATAAGCTGAAGCAACTGTATACAGTTACACACGGTAAATGGCATGACATCATTAATAAATATTCCTGTAGTCTGTGAACAAAAGACTGTAGCTAAAGAAGAATATTCGAAGTTTAGATATGTGCAGTGATGAGAAATTGAATTGGAAGCAACAAACTGTCGCTCTACTGAAACGTTTGAGTTCAGAAACTTGTGCCATTAGGGTTGTTGAAAATTTTGGTGACAAATATCTCAGTGAATTAGCTTATTATCCCTATTTTCATTCAATGCTTTCGGATGGCATCATATTTTGAGCAAAACATTATTCGTTGAACAAAAGCGTGTAATTACAGTAATTTCTGGAGCCCACCCAAGATCAACTGCTCAAACACTTACTGAAGGGTCTAGGGATTTTCACAGTAGCATTATATACTGGAAATGATCCAACCCAATTGAAAAGTAATAGCAGTGTACATAGCTATGACACTAGGAGAAAGGATGTTTACACTATTCGAGGTTAAATGTAACTTTGGCACAGAAGGGGGTGAATACGCTGCCACAAAAGACTTTGCTCAGTTACCAAATAACATCAACTGTGTGACATATATCCAACCAGAAGTTAGAACAGAGTGAAGAATTTCTGAATGAATGAAAACCCCTTCCACTCAATAGATGAAGTTTTGCGTAGAAATTAGTAACTTTAGGGGGGAAAGATAGATAGATAGATAGATAGAGAGAGAGAGAGAGAGAGAGAGAGAGAGAGAGAGAGAGAGAGAGAGAGAAGCAAAATCCGGAAGAAAATAAATTAAACTGTTAAATTGTGTCATGTAATGTATGAACTGACACGTTCCATATCATAATTTTCATAAACTATGGAACTTGTATCAATCTAATCTAATCTTTCAGCACAGCAAAGGGCAATACTACACACACTGAGGTTAGCACCATAGCGACAAAGTTTGGTTACGATTTGGTTACCGAAGCTTGCCCTTTGCTATGCTGATAAACTAAGTCAGCTCTCCGTTTTGGTCATACTGTAATCACGCACCAACTATCCTTGTGTCATAGATAATGACTTAAAGCAGGAGAGCCGGGTTGGAATCCCGACCTCGGTACAAATTTTAATCCAGTGCTTCGCGTTAAACTCATTTCCTACTACACCAAGAATAAAAAAGTAATTGTAGGCCTGTCGCTGTACACTTCAAACAAATTTTAAGAATTTCCACGCGGTTTAACAGGAGACTTGAGCGAAATTTGTGTCAATATATAGACATGATTGCATCTAAATCGGTGTCAATATATAGACATAATTTCATCCAAATCGAACCAAGGGGAAAAAAAGAAAGATTTCGTTATTTTAAATGTTTTCTGTAACCGTCGCGTCTGTTCATTTATTACAAACCTGTTACCTCCAAAATTACATTACGATTTTGCACGGGGTTATCACAGATATCTTAAACGTGTCTTGTGGCAATATATAGATTACGTTACATAAAAATAGTATCATTAGAAAGAAGATACTGTAATTTATAATTCACATTTGCAATATTTTATCTACGACCGTCATGTCTGTCTCTTTGAACATGTTAATGTCCAAAACTACTAGACTGATATTCATGGGATTTTCATAAGTAACTAGAGTGTATTGCGCAGTCAGATAAGAGCTTCATTTAATCAAAAGGTGATCAGAAAAAATAAAGATGTCATAATTATATTTTTGTCTAAAAGCAGTCGTATGTGACTATCTGTGCAGGCTAATTTCCAAAAGTATTTCCGGTGTTCACAGGTACGTCGTGAATAGCGTGTGGCAAAATACAGACTTCATTTCATCGTAATCGGATCAGGAGAAGAAAAGATATCGTCATTTGGAGTTTTATCTGTATGCTATGTTTACAAGTATGTCGTAATACAGCAAATACCCAATAGAGGCTCTGTTAGTTTCGTAGAAACAATATATGGCCCTGTTGCGTCTATTGCCTCAGTAACAAGTATTTTGGTAAGCGTACGTCAGTGACAGAATTAAGCGCCGCAATCTTATCTCTACGAATACAAGCAAACACTGAACATCGAGTATTTGATTTCAATTTTTGTATTAAAAACTTAACGAGACTTCTTTGCTCCTTTGGACAGGTTCATTTGTATTTAAAACAAAAGCGACATCCCTTCTTTTCTATCGATAGTTTTGATTTACATAAGAATTCTCTGCAAGGACCATGGAATTAAGGTAGTTTGGTTTATGATTTCTATGATTTCGGTACGTATTTATGAAATTCTGAATCCGTTCTGATTACAAATAACAATGCCCAGAAAACTGTCAAGTCTTTCACAAAACACAATAAAAGGCTCAGGATTGAACGGTTTCTTGGCTGGGACAACTGCGTTTATTGACAAAGCGATCCAACAAGGATACAATTTTTTATTGAGGTTCTGAACCATTAAAGGTAATTTTGTAACATTCGCTGCGAAGCACTAGCATACAGTTAGACTGAGATAAAATTGTGACTAGATCTGTCTGAGGAACATGTATATATTACAGCTTAATATCACTGCGTCGTAGTTAATTACGGCTGTATAATTGCAAATCCATTCAGAATTTTTATTAGAGAATTATTCTTCTTCAAATGCAGAAAGTTAATTACTGGACAGTAGTTCAGTTTATCAGTCGATGAGCTCTTCTTCTGACTTGCTAAGGTACCGGCTAGTGGGATGCCAGCCAGCACCAGGATTGTAGACATGTACCTGGAATCAAATAGAAAAGTAATTTAGTGACTTTGTTTAATTCTAGGTCGAGCTTTCCAACATCCGTTGTACACCGGGCAATGGCGCCAGTTAATCTCCCTGATCATAACTGATGTTTTTCGAAAGTGTGCAACTGTGTCATTCAAGATTAAGGTGATAAAACCTTCCATCAATTACATATTTCCATGTGTAGCTCGACTCTTATCGTGTAGCACATATTCTCACTAGTCTAATATTCACAAGAAGTTTCTGTCAAGCAGGTATGTTTTTCTGGCTCTCTTAATTGCGGTCGTATTTTTGTGATTATACTGCAATTATAAAATCTGACAAAATGTTAGGAATATGAGTGTTGTCTGTTTACTTACTGGTACACTCTTTGACAAAAAAAAACCTGGCCGCCGGCCGGCCGCCGCTGAGCCTAAGTCCGAGCCGATCGCGACATGGGACAATAAAAGTGGCCGCGCTGATTCGCTCTAAGTCCAGCTATCTGCACAATCTGGCAACACTGCAGACTGCGGGAGTTCATACAGCATTTCTTGTGTGCAGTTAAAAGGTAGCTGGGTCAGCTCCCTCCTTGGTCTTGCGGTAAAGTGCGCGACTTTCATGTTCAGTATTAGCGATCGAAACCGATTGCCGGGCGCCGTGGCTCAGCGCGCCCGGTCAGAGGGCTGAACGCCCTCTGTAATAAAAAAGCTGAGCCAACAACAAATAGAACAACAACGAACAATCAAGATCAGCGACCGCAATGAGGAGAACTACCCAGAGAACAAAAAAAAAAAAAAAAAAAAAAAAAAAAAAAAAAAAAAAAAAAACCGACTGTTGACAAAAATTTTAAATTCACGTCACTCGTTCATGCTCAAGCCCCATGTGTAAGGGAAGCATATGTGTAACGTATTTCATTTTTTGGTACACTGGTAATCACATTTCGGCCCAATAACATTGCTGCCTCTGGCCGCAGCACTTGGCACAGCTCTCCGCGGCCCATATACCTCGCCGGCAGCAGCGGTGGCGGCGCTGCGCTGCCTCGCCCTCTGCCCACAGCGCCTGCCGCTGCTCATCGCCCTGGGCACGTAAAATGCTGTAGTGTTGCTAAGTGGTGATCCACAAAAAAGGTTGCGATTCGTATTTCACACAGGATAGGACGAATCAGACTACCTATTTTGAATGATGAGCATATAATACATTAGAGGGGTAAAAAATTGTCATTGTCCAATCCAATGGCACTCTCCGATGGTTAACACTTATTTGTGGTTTAAATCTCGATCCTTTTCGTTTCAGAAAAGCCTTTCATGTAATTTGTTATTGTCATCAGTTCATATGTTTTCATCAAGACACAATATGTTACTCACTAAAATGTTTTAGTGTTGTTGTTTCAGTCTGTACGGTAAATGTATGAGCTAAATTATGTGAATACGTTTCTGTGCACGTTCTAAAGCAATACAGGCACACTGCAAGGTACGTGTCTTCATGTCTCATTTCTACAGGAGATATTTCACATCAATGGAGGTGAATTCGAATTTCTTCGAAGGCGTTTGTATGGTGAAGCAAAGAAGACATCTAATACCATTTCCATAATTTGAAGTCGACCTTTCTGAAAGACTTGTTGTATGAAGTTCTTCTTATGATTCCGTTAAAGAGTTTCTTCTTGCAATCTGCAGGGTATAAAGTAAAATAAAATGAAATTAAATCCCCAAACGCACTTTCTCCAACCAGGATTAGAAATGCCGCCTCATACCAGGCTTGCTTCACAAGACACGAGCAGAACCACACAGCCAACCACACACTGCTGCAGATTGCCATCAGTCTCTCACATATTCAATGCTTAGCCTCTAACGCATCACGAAAGAACCTGAAAGTCACCTACCCAAATAACTACATTCCTTGAGTGCAAAAGTTAAATTTCTGTCTCTCATTTCACTTCGGCATTACAAATCATTAGTCATGAAATTAGAAAAGGAATGTCAAGTGAACTTAGTGAGACAATTCAGTACCACTTGAGGAAGTAACTGCACTGTCACAGTGTTGCCAAATATCAGCAACGATGTTGCCAGTTCTTAGCTGTACTAGGAAGACCTGTGAAGCGATAAGCGACGCGAAATCGCGCTAGTCTCATGCGGGCTTCTAGAGGGGAGTCGTGCATTTCTGTTAATATGCGCAATTTCCTGATAGATTCCGTCGGCACATTTACGATGCAGATATAAAATTCGTCCAATGAGGCCGAATCTAGCGTTTAAATTTTTTGAAGCTTTACAGCATTATGATATTTCAGCAAATGACTAGAGAAGTTAAAAATACTGATATTTCGCTTGCAACATACGGCAGATCAAAGTCTGAGATATATAAACTTCCATCACGATTTTAGTTTCACCCCCCTCTTCCCCAAAAAAGACTAAAACAATTACTTTATTAGATATCTACAAAAGCAATTTTTTATGAGTTACTGGAAATGAACGTTGTATCATCCGTCACTAAACAGTAAGGTATCAAACACTTGGCATCTTGAAAGCGACAGCCCACAATATTCTCAATCCTACTGGCATCTGGCCTCAACTGGCTTTTAGCCAAGGATTGAGAAGAAATGATGATGAATTGATAACTTACCGTCATCAACTTTCAATGAGAGCTTTTTGTAACAAAACGAAAAAGTAATGCGAACCATCGTTTTCTCCAATGATACTAGGCACTGTTGTCCAAAGATGGACTGTATCTACGTTGAGTCTTGTCAAACGCGTCTCACATTCAATGAATATTACCTAAATGAATTTAGTCCTCATGAAGCTGTAACAAAACAGAGAATCTGGGTGGTTGCGCATATTCGTATTACCTTGCCGTAATACTTGATTCAAAGATGAGCAAAATACAAATCCATCATCTATCGGTTTCTTCGATTCTTTGGACAGTTTTATTCGGTTTGTACTCCTTCACTTCGTCGGCTATCTACTGGTTTAATTGAAAATACAGTTATCTAAATTACGCGAATATTTGTCCCACATTTTAATGTCCTTGGTTTTTATTCTGAATGACAGTTATGATTTCTGTTGGACTGGTTCCATATATCTGAGCCTAATTAATGAAATTTTATTCCCATGACAGATGAAAGCAATTAGAACCTTGTGTCTCTATAATGAATTTTCATATGAAAAAAATTAACACCTGAAAATGGGCCTTTAAAAACGCGAGAACGGTCTTGGACCTGTAAAGCAACATTCTTAAAAAAAAAAAAAAAAAAAAAAAAAAAAAAAAATCAAATAAAAAAAAAAATCTGACACGGCTTCAGAATTTATTATTTACTTTATGGGATGACTACATTTGAAGTGATTTCCAAATAAGTGGTTCTATCTATATTTAAAATTTTACCATCATTTTAGAATAATTGATAAATTCATTTAAGAAAATGTTCTTTCATTTTGTTTCTGATGTCACTTGATATTCTTGAAGTAGGTGGCTACAGCATCTGCTATGAGGTTTCCATGAGACAGTTGGCACGGTTGGTTTTGTTTGATAGTAAGCGGATAAATTAAAGACGTAACGAGACGAAATGATGAGATCCAGCTTTTGCAACAAAACGGCCCCGATTTCTAAATTGGCTAGGTTTTCAGAAAGTGACTATTATACAGCTAGACATTACTGCTATAAACCCTACCTCATTTATTTACTCACAGCTGTGGAAGATTGCTCGCAACGTGAAAGAGTGTAGGAGTAGTTAATGTATGAAACGACCTTCTTGAACACAAATTCAGTTAACTACTACAACGAGCATATTATGATGTTAATTTTTCAAAATATGTAATGTAGGTGACAAGAAAAAGTCAACTGATTGCATAATTACATATCAGACTCACATCTACATGATGCCGAAGTTGCGAAACAATAGGCCCTACTACGACGTTGGAAAATCTTGATTACATTGGTGGCCTGATGAACGAGTTTTTGTAGCTGGCGTCCTGCATGTTGGATCCGGATCCGTAATTCCACTCAGGCTCGAGATACTGTGCTCTCCAAATTGCACATATGTCACGTGGCCAGCTATTTAAAAAAAAAAGGAAATCAATGAATACCTCATTGAGCGTATTAACAGTTTTATTTCTCGGTTTATGGTTGATTCATATGCAGGACTTATAGTTATGTTTACTGTACTCCATTTACTAACAATAAGACTCACAATTTGTCGCAGAAAAGTCTTCCTAAATACCCAAATTTGTCCAGTTTCCTCCGAGTTTGCTTCCTAATAAAATAAAATGTCCACAGGCCAATAGGGAAATTACAAGAGACCTGTTATTGACAGAACATCTTGCTACGATAAATAGCGTTCCATTTGAATTTTTTGAGCACGTTCCTTGATGAGGTGCTCAATGGATTCCGGACCTGTCTTTGTTGCCTGCCCCGTTGATTTCATAAAATGTTACGTAGTCTCATGGCCGGATGCGATTTAAACATACTTTTAATTGCAACGTGTTCATTACAGCGCGGTGATAGGTTTCAAAGTACAAACGTAATGGCGACTGTTAGGTGCAAGGTATCTCACGTCGATAGATTATCATCCGATCGGTGTCGTTGCAGATAGCGGACGACATTAATTTACTATACATTGCAATGTTCAATGCAATTCGTGAATTTCATTTATTTCTTATGTTAAAGTCAAAACGCGTAAGTTCCAAGAGGTCTACCGAATATCTGTTAGGCTCCTTTTTATGGCTTCCTCTGTTCAGAACGAAAACTATCTCTCCAGCAGGCGCGCTCCGCCTTCTCCGTTTCCAGACGCGCGCGCCTTCGCTCGCTCGTTGTGCCGCATTTACCAAAACGACCGTGGCTGCCCCCACCGCGTCATACCTCTTATCGACTTCAGAACGTTAATGAAATAAATTACCCTTCACGTTGGTGGCCACTAAACGCTACTGTTAGCATTACTCACGATGCAAGAACACTTTATGTTTCAGTGTTACTATGATGTCTGACTTAGCTAATAAAAATTCGAAAATTTATTGGAACTATCCTTAACGCGGTAGCAATTATCGAGTGGATAAAAGTTACTTTATACGTCTTAGTCTATTTTAAAACCACGTTTCTATGCATTTTCCATCTGAATGATTATTTTACACTTTTCAAATTTTGTATGTGTGAAATTTTTCATTCAGTTTCAACCGTTTTAATGAGAATACAACAGAGACATTCGATACATTTGTTTTATTTCTATTTCACCTGACCCCTCTTATGTATTAGTCACGAAAAGATCGCGAAGGTAAAAGATAGGGCGATATGAACTCACACTAAGTCTTACCAGAAATAGTTTTAACTGCAAGCCATTCACGACTGGAAGAGAAACAGGCGAAAACAGCAGGTTGTATAAAAATTACCCTCCACCACACACCAATTAAGAAATGGCGTTAATGAAGCAGTGTCATCCAGTTCTAAGTTAAGTTGAAAGTTCACGGTCTCTTGTTCAGAGGGAAGTTGGTTTGAAATGAACTGCAAAATTTGTACCAACACACGGAACAAAGTAAGCTCTATTGCACACGAGACACGAAAGAAAGAATGGAGGTTACAATTTAACGTCCCATCGACAAGGGAGTCATTAGAGCGAAGCAGAAGTTCGGATTGTCATGATAAGGATGTCGAAGGAAATCGGCCGAGCCCTGCCGCAGGGACCATTCCGGCATTTGCCTAGACTGATTTAGGAAAATCATGGAAAACTCAAATCCAAATGGCCAGTTCGATGCGCCGTGCAGCCGAATATGAGTCCAGTGTGTTACCACTGCACCAACTCGCTCCGTAGCAAAAACGAATGCGAGTAAATATTGCGTTATTACGCGGTTCTGAGTTACGTTAATTAAGTTTCTCGCCTATCGTTCGTATAAAATCAATTTAAAATTTGTAACAAAAACACAATAGACAATAAAGCAACCTAATAATCACGTGTTACAACGATTAAAATTGATCGATGTGCCATGGTTTAGAACAATATTAGGGAAAGCAATTGCACTGTTGCTTGTTAAAAGATAGTAAATAAAAGTATTGACGTATCTCTTATTCAATGATTTTGAACAGATGCCCTAGGTTGCGCAAGGCTGTAATTTTACCGCTATCATGAAAATTAAATGGACTGAGTACAAAATTTGTAAATAAATTTGATCCAAATTATCATTATGAATGAAGTTAATAAATGAGCAATCCTTGAATGTTCTCTGCCTACGTATGGTTTTCAAATTAAGGGTGTTAAAAGAAGTGTTCCAGATTTTCAGAGGAACTTTTACGGATGAAACAAGACTAAAATGAACGTTATACATTATCTCTAAGTCGCTTATATTAATGGATATGAGAAATTGTTGATCTTCAATATTGTCAAACATATTGAACAAACAAATATAACGGTAATACAAAATACAAATTCATAGATCAACTTGAAATAAAAACTAATGGTACTAACAATAATAAAGCACAGCAGTTCAAACACTTCACGAGGAGAATTATAGGGAAAATATGTGTTTAACAATATTAAGGAGATGAACAGCAAGAGCAAACTGTTTACGGTTACGAACAATATTCGTACAAGTAAATATACCAACGGTGGAAATACGACCGCCTACTGCGAAATGAATTAAGTGGAGCACATGTTTTCTTTCGACGTGAAATCTGGGATCGGCAGAGACAAAGTATTATACATCTAGAGACAACGGAAAATGTAATGCGGTCGGAAACGACCAAAGGTAGCTACTAGCAGAGAAAAATATATCTCATTATTTTGTGAGAAGTAAAGGCGAATATAAACTGAAAGAATGTAAATACACTAGAAAAATAAAATTAATATGCAAGTTTCTTAGATATGACTTATTTCTTCAACATATAATTCCATCTCTTCTGCACAGAGGACTAGCTACGCGAGCCTAACTCTACTATGACAGAGAACCGTCCGCTTCTCTGCCTTTCGTGTAGATATTTCAGATGAAAGTGTTCTGCCCACATACGAATGACCTAAGATAAACGAACGGTTTGGTTTATAGGACAATTTCACTTTTGGCGGTTGCAATTACTTTACAAATAACAGATCGAATGAATGGAGTAATTTGAAGGGAAACTAATTATTACAATTACTTTGAATCACCTGAAAATATAAAAATATTTAAGACAAAAAGTACTTCTGAAGCAACATTAAACACTAAAATTATAATGCACCTAAACAGGGGCATCACTATACGAAGAAAACAGTTTCTTATGGGGAAAGGTTATGCGGATGTAATAGAAGTCATTATACTCTGCAGCAAAAGCCGTCTTGTCAATTTTATGATTATCGGTAAAATCTTGCGTAATAGCTGCTCTAGGACGGTACCCGCCAGATGCTCATTTTGGTGATATTCCTGCACTGTGAGCCGCGTATGACTAGATTGAACGTATATACGTCCAATTTGGGACAAACGTCCATAGGAACGTTGGAGAAAGTAGTCATTTCACACTTTCTCCGTTTCGTTGAAAGAAACTCTCGCCGGAATTTGATCATCTATTCATCAGCATTTTCAATGATGTTGTCTGCTTTCGGACTGAAGCCTTACTTAGAATGGGCTTTGGCAGCGCAGCATGGATAAAAGCCAGTTGAAGCAAGCTGTTTGTAGGAATGAGGATATTGTGGGATGACCAAGAAATTCTTCCTATAGCTTAGCAGTATTGCTTACGATGCTAGGAAACTCTGATCGTTCCCTTAGTTCCAGAATTCGAGGTATTTTCCAATATTCATGAGGATATGAGATTAGTCATTGCATTTAAATGGCTCTGTTATCCTGAATTAAATTTTCGACCCCAGAAAGGTCTACCCCTCCTTAAATTGCAAACAATTTTGAGTTTTATGCCGTGACTGTCAGTATTAACTGCCAACAAATGTCAGATAACTGAACGAGTAATCTCATTTTAGTTCGTTGGCGCCGTTCTCGTTTTCTCATCTACAGCAAGCATAGTTCATTAGTGAGGTATCGTTATACTAGTGATGTGTGTGGCTTCAGGTCTATTTTTCTCCTCTGAAAAATATCCTAAATGGCATTCAGCAACGATATACCAAAACTCATTGCAGTGTGTCAACCAAGAGATCGTCATTTTCTATTGTTATAGTAATCTTTATCATTCTGCTGTAATGCCGTAAACATCATTGATTACTATCATTATTACCATTATTATTATCATTAATTCAGTTTCAAAGTCTTTCTTTAAAAAATGTTCAAATGTTTGTATAGTCTATGGGACTTAACTACGGGGTCATCAGTCCCTAAACTTACAAACTACTTACGAACTACTTACAAACTAGGACGGCACAAATATCCATGCCCGAGGGGGGACTCGAACCCCCGACCGCATTGGCCGTGCAGACCGTGACTGGAGCGCCTTAGTCCCCTCGGCCACCGCGGCCGGCGGTCTTTCTTTCCCATGTGGCCAAGAGACCAGAAAGAATGTGTGGTTTGACGAAAAATAGGACAATAGGAGAAAGTAGGTAAAATGTTTGTAACAATTTCTGTTGATTTAACATCGTGACGACAGATACTAAGCAACAACACATGCAAGTCATAGGTTGCAACGTTCGAAAAATCCATCAGACACATGGGTTCGGATTCTCATCATTTGTTGGCCCATCAAGGCTGTAACACTACGAAATCAAAAAGCTGCTTAGTAGTCTATAGATTATATGTATATGTTTGCAGAGGAAAAACATCAGAATTGCACGTTTCCCACATATACAGTTTAGTTTCTGTGTTCATGGCCATAATTTTAAATATCCAGTCTTCTGAATAATTAAGTGAAATAATTACTGTGTTGCACAAATAATCAGTTAACCATGTTTCTTATGGCTTTCAAGCAAACCAACACGTAGAAGACATGAAATATTACTTGTACAGTCGTAAGGCTGCATTTTGAAACGCAGTCGCTTTCAAGTTGCGAAGTTTTTCGAGACGAATGGGGCATCATTGATTTCCAGTAACTTTTCATCAAAAAATTAGCTTTTGTCTAAATAGTATCAAAGCAATTGATTTAGGCTTTTTTAGGGGGGAGGGGATAAAACTGTAATCGTGATGCATGTTTACGTATCTCAATCTTTGATTTGCCGTATGTTGCAATCACAACAACATCTCTAGTCATTTGCTGAAAATATATCATAATGCAGTAAAGCTTGAAAAAATTTAAACGATAGTTTCGGCCTCATTGGACGAATTTTATATCTGCATCGTAATTATGACGACGGCATCTATCAGGAGATAGCGCATATTAACCGAAATGCGCGACTCCCCTCTAGAAGCCCGCATGAGACTAGCGCGATTTCGCGTCGCTTATCACTACACAGGTCTTCCTAGTACAGCTAAGAACTGGCAACATCGTTGCTGATATTTGGCAACACTGTGACAGTGCAGTTACTTCCTCAAGTGGTACTGAATTGTCTCACTAAGTTCACTTGACATTCCTTTTCTAATTTCATGACTAATGATTTGTAATGCCGAAGTGAAATGAGAGACAGAAATTTAACTTTTGCACTCAAGGAATGTAGTTATTTGGGTAGGTGACTTTCAGGTTCTTTCGTGATGCGTTAGAGGCTAAGCATTGAATATGTGAGAGACTGATGGCAATCTGCAGCAGTGTGTGGTTGGCTGTGTGGTTCTGCTCGTGTCTTGTGAAGCAAGCCTGGTATGAGGCGGCATTTCTAATCCTGGTTGGAGAAAGTGCGTTTGGGGATTTAATTTCATTTTATTTTACTTTATACCCTGCAGATTGCAAGAAGAAACTCTTTAACGGAATCATAAGAAGAACTTCATACAACAAGTCTTTCAGAAAGGTCGACTTCAAATTATGGAAATGGTATTAGATGTCTTCTTTGCTTCACCATACAAACGCCTTCGAAGAAATTCGAATTCACCTCCATTGATGTGAAATATCTCCTGTAGAAATGAGACATGAAGACACGTACCTTGCAGTGTGCCTGTATTGCTTTAGAACGTGCACAGAAACGTATTCACATAATTTAGCTCATACATTTACCGTACAGACTGAAACAACAACACTAAAACATTTTAGTGAGTAACATATTGTGTCTTGATGAAAACATATGAACTGATGACAATAACAAATTACATGAAAGGCTTTTCTGAAACGAAAAGGATCGAGATTTAAACCACAAATAAGTGTTAACCATCGGAGAGTGCCATTGGATTGGACAATGACAATTTTTTACCCCTCTAATGTATTATATGCTCATCATTCAAAATAGGTAGTCTGATTCGTCCTATCCTGTGTGAAATACGAATCGCAACCTTTTTGTGGATCACCACTTAGCAACACTACAGCATTTTACGTGTCCAGGGCGATGAGCAGCGGCAGGCGCTGTGGGCAGAGGGCGAGGCAGCGCAGCGCCGCCACCGCTGCTGCCGGCGAGGTATATGGGCCGCGGAGAGCTGTGCCAAGTGCTGCGGCCAGAGGCAGCAATGTTATTGGGCCGAAATGTGATTACCAGTGTACCAAAAAATGAAATACGTTACACATATGCTTCCCTTACACATGGGGCTTGAGCATGAACGAGTGACGTGAATTTAAATTTTTTGTCAACAGTCGGTTTCGATCGCTAATACTGAACATGAAAGTCGCGCACTTTACCGCAAGACCAAGGAGGGAGCTGACCCAGCTACCTTTTAACTGCACACAAGAAGTGCTGTATGAACTCCCGCAGTCTGCAGTGTTGCCAGATTGTGCAGATAGCTGGACTTAGAGCGAATCAGCGCGGCCACTTTTATTGTCCCATGTCGCGATCGGCTCGGACTTAGGCTCAGCGGCGGCCGGCCGGCGGCCAGGTTTTTTGTCAAAGAGTGTACAATGCCTTCTCCATTGCGCAGAACAGAACACATTTTCAACTATCACTAAACCCAGTTAGATTTGAAGTCAAAATATCTTACAAAGATATTATGGCAGTACGATTTCAGAAAGAATTTGGATACAGTCTATTGTGTTACATTTCATATGGATAGAATTATGTATATTTAGTTACGCTTATTTTTAGCAAAGTTCGGTAAATGGTCCCATATTTTACAAACCGTGCTGGCGGGGATGAGATGCCCGCACATACATATTGAGGGACATGTCAACCAGCGCCCCTATCGTGCAAAGCACTGCAGTGAAGCGGTGGTACATGCTGCGACCCAGCTAACAGGATAAGTGTGAGAACTCGTGTCATTGCAACAGGGAGAGCAAAATGTAGCAATGAAGCAAAGAGTTAACATCAAATTAGGCAAAACAGCGACGTGAGTAAGAAGTGTGTGTTTGAGTGGTTGTGGAGATCCAACAACGCGTTATTCAGTGCTTCGAGCCATTCCACAAGAAGCGTTTGCTGGTTGGAGTTTAACGTCCCATCCGACAGCGTGGTCATTAGAGACGGGACAGTTTCCAACAGCTGTACAACCGATGTCAGAGGTGTGTTGCAGCCAGTGGCGATTATTATGAAGGCTAGTAAAAGTATTTCGTTTGTAGCTCTTGTTTCCTATATTTCCATCGAACTTTTCAGACGCACCTTGTAGCACCTTATGCTTTATATTCTATTTTTTCAGATACTGACTAGAGAAAAAGGAAAAATGACCATATTTATGGAATTTATTATAGTTACAATATGGAATTAACCCACTCAGACCTGATTTTTTCTCTGACATGGAAATTATTTGTAATGCTGTAATACTTTTAAGTTAAATTTACAGTGATTTTAGAAGCAAGATTTATGCAATTATATGCACCCATTTGCATTATACAACACTGCGTATACTGAAAAACAAGGCTTTTTTAAGGACTAAATTAATTAATTTTGTAGTATCAACTGTTGTACTAAATAAACTGATCGTTGAATAACTACATCGCAAAATAAGAACTACTACTTTCAGTTATACAGTGGATTACAAGTAACCCACAATTTCCGTGTTGTTTGAAGTTCGCAAACTGCTGCGCAGTGCAACGCCCGCTTCTTAATATTTTCATAGTGATCTTCCGCAGGTGGCAGTACTTGTGCATGATGAAATGATTTAACACTCAGGTGTCGTATACATGTTCTTTCCATTGAGAAAAACGCTTCGGAACCATCTTAGACACTGAAGAAGTTATGTACACATTTGTAGCCAGTGGGTCCGAAAGGGTTAATATGAAATATGAATTTAATATAAAACCATTTTTGTGAAAATCCTTCATAAGGGTGGATCGACGAGATCAGTAGCTGGAGACAAAATTTTATTTTGGCCGCACAATTGCAAAATTAATAGACAGGTTTGTGTTACAAGTTTAGATGTAAGTCCATTTCATACACTCGATCTTACCGGAATTTGTTACAGTACATGGTAACATTCCTCCAACATAATGTGTACATTGTACTGTGTTGTACACAAGAGGAGCAATGGCACTGATTACCCCAGGTGTTACTGTAGGAGGGGAGGGGGCGGATATGTGCTGGGTGCCCCTAAACGCAGTAACTAATAATTTTGCTATTGTGACGGCAAAAAATGAAGTTCATAAAATAAATTACATAATTATGTTCATTTATTGAAATATTTTTCTCAATACCTGCAACAAAATAGTATATAAAGCATAACAGATAATTTAAAAGTCAACAATACTGTTTTGGTGATCAATTACAAGTGACGTCTTTTTGTGAATATTGTAACCCGCAAAAAATGTAACACCTCGGATTGTTTGAGAGCTCTTTGTGTTGCCATATTCTCGTAATACCTTTGGCACATATTTTGATTTCAAAAACAAAGTGTGAATGGTGGTTTGATTGCGTCTGACGTTCTGCATAACGGGGATAAGCAGTTACGGTCACTAGAAAGTCTCGGCAATGTTGATACTAAGTACACAGGGGAATATCGAAGCAGAACTGAAGTTTATGTTATGGAGGGAGACGCACTTTTATTTCGTGCATTCGCGTTGTCCGTAATGCCACGGTGGCTGAGTTGTTAAAGCGACGCAGAGACCCAGGCTCGAATTCCGGCCATAGCACAAAATTTAATGAATGCAACGCCTTACAATCAATATCTGTGATATATCGATATTAATATCTGTCTGTGGAATGTAAATTTATTTAATATTAGCATTTCTAACAGTAGCATATTAATAGAATACAAAGAAATATTTATTCGATGCTTATAAGAAGCATTTGTTGTATGTCTGTCTGTTCTCTTATAACTCAAGATACTGACAACCAAATAACGTGAAATTTGGTACACGTACACAAAATTACATGGGAAAGGTTCTTAAACAGATTTCGTTCCTTTTTTTTTTTTTTTTTTTTTTTTTGGAAAACCACCCGGAAAATTTGTGAAAAAGTGAAAGTGCGTTTTCAATATGTCCGAGTAAATCTTTATCTTCGCACTGATCTTGATGAAATTTTGCACAATTAACCTTCAAAAAACCACTCCCATGAACCACAGACATTGCCGAGGTGGGGTGGCTTGCGTGCCTCAACGATACAGATAGCCGTACCGTAGGTGCAGCCACATCGGAGGGGTATCTGTGGAGAGGCCAGACAAACGTGTGGTTCCTGAAGAGGGGCAGCAGCCTTTTCAGTAGTTACAGGGGCAACAGTCTGGATGATTGACTGAACTGGCCTTGTAACATCAGCTAATGTGGCTTTGCCACACAGTTACTGCGAACGGCTGAAAGCAAGGGGAAACTACAGCCGTTATTTTTCCCGCGGACATGCAGCTCTACTGTACGAACATATGATGATGGCATCCTCTTGGGTAAAATATTCCGGAGGTAAAATAGCCCCCCATTCGGATCTCCGGGTGGGGACTACTCAGGAGGATGTGATCATCAGGAGAGACAGTACTGGCATTCTACGGGTCGGAGCGTGGAATGTTAGATCCCTTAATCGAGTAGGAAAATTAGAAAATTTAAAAAGGGAAATGGATAGGTTGAAGTTAGATATAGTGGGGATTAGTGAAGTTCGGTGGCAGGATGAACAGGATTTCTGGTCAGGTGAGTATAGGATTATAAATACAAAATCAATTGGAGGTATCACAGGAGTAGGATTGATAATGAATAAGAAAACAGGAATGCGGGTAAACTACTATGACCAGCACAGTGATCGCATTATCATTGTCAAGATAGATACGAAGCCAACACCGACAACAGTAGTACAGGTTTATATGCCGACTAGCTCTGCCGATGATGAGGAAATCGAAGAAATATATGAGGAGCTAAAGGGAATTATTCAGACAATTAAGGGAGAGGAAAACTTAATTGTTATGGGAGACTGGAATTCGGTAGTTGGACAAGGTAGGGAAGGGAAGATAGTAGGTGAATATGGTCTGGGCAAAAGGAATGAAAGAGGAAGCCGCCTGGTAGAATTTTGCACAGAACATAATTTAGTTATTACAAACACCTGGTTTAAGAATCACAAAAGTAGGTTGTACACGTGGAAGAGACCAGGAGACACCGGGAGATACCAGATAGATTTTATAATGGTAAGACATAGCTTTCGGAACCAGGTTTCACAGTGTAAGACATACCCAGGGGCAGATATAGACTCTGACCATAACTTGTTGGTTATGAACTGTAGGCTGAAACTGAAGAAACTACAAAAAGGTAGGAAAATAAGGAGATGGGACTTGGATAAATTGAAGGAACCTGAGGTTCTTAAGAATTTCAGAGGGAGCTTTAGGCCACAATTGACAGAAACAGGGGAAAATAAAACAGTAGAGGAGGAATGGGTAAAATGGAGAGATGAAATAGTGAAGGTAGCAGAGGACAAAATAGGTAGGAAGGCAAGACCTGCAAAAAATCCTTGGATATCACAGGAGATATTAAATTTAATCGATGAAAGGAGAAAATATAAAAATGCAGTAAATGAAACAGGCAAAATGGAGTACAGACGACTAAGAAATGAGATTGGTAGGAAGTGCAAAATTGCTAAGCAGGAGTGGTTAGAAGGCAAATGCAAGGATATAGAAGAATGTATAAATAGGGGAAAAATAGATACAACCTACAGGAAAATAAAAGAAACATTTGGAGATAAGAAAAACAGCTCTATGAATATCAAGGACACTGATGGAAAACCAGTTCTCAGCAAAGAAGGGAAAGCTGAAAGGTGGAAAGCGTATATAGAGGGGCTCTACAAAGGAAATGAACTTCGAGACAATATTGTAGGAAGGGAAGAGGATGTAGATGAAGATGAAATAGGAGACACTGTACTGAGAGAAGAATTTGACAGAGCCCTGAAAGACCTAAGTCGAAACAAGGCCCCTGGAGTAGATGATATTCCCTCAGAGCTACTGAAGTCTCTGGGAGAACCAGCCATGTCAAAATTGTTTCACCTGGTGTGTAAGATGTATGAGACAGGTGAAGTACCCTTAGACTTTAAGAAAAATGTAATAATCCCCATTCCAAAGAAAGCAGGTGCAGGCAGGTGTGAAAACTACAGAACCATCAGTTTAATAAGTCATGGTTGCAAAATATTAACACGGATTATATACAGAAGGATGGAAAAGCTGGTAGAAGCCGACCTCGGAGAAGATCAGTTTGGGTTCAGGAGAAATGTAGGAACACGGGAGGCAATACTCACTTTACGGCTTATCCTAGAAGATATATTAAGAAAAGGCAAACCTACATTTCTAGCTTTTGTAGATTTGGAGAAGTCTTTTGTCAATGTTGATTGGAATAAACTCTTTCAAGTTCTGAAGCAAGCAGGAGTAAAATATAGGGAGCGTAAGGTTATTTACAACTTGTACAAAAACCAGACAGCGGTTGTCAGAGTTGAAGGGCATGAAAGGGATGCAGTGGTTGGGAAGGGAGTAAGACAGGGTTGTAGTCTTTCTCCAATGTTATTCAATTTGTACATTGAGCAAGCTATAAAGGAAAACAAGGAGAAATTTGGAGAAAGAATTAAAGTTCAGGGTGAAGAATTAAAAACTTTGCGTTTTGCCGACGACATAGTAATTCTGTCAGAGACAGCAAAGGACCTGGAAGAGCAGTTAAACGGAATGGACAGTGTGTTGAAAGGTGCATATAAGATGAAGATTAACAAGAGTAAAACTGGGGTAATGGAGTGCAGTGTAAGAAAATCAGGTGATGCTGAAGGAATTAGATTGGGTAACGAAGCAATAAAGGAGGTAGATGAATTTTGTTACTTGGGCAGTAAAATAACAAATGATGGTCGCAGTACAGAGGATGTAAAATGCAGAATGGCAATGGGTAGAAAAGCGTTCTTGAAAAAGAGAAATTTGTTAACATCGAATATTGATTTAAGCCTAAGGAAGTCCTTTCTGAAGGCATTTGTATGGAGTGTGGCCTTGTATGGGAGTGAGACATGGACGATAAACAGTGCGGACAGGAAGAGGATTGAGGCTTTTGAAATGTGGTGCTACAGAAGAATGCTGAAGATTAGATGGGTGGATCGCGTAACTAATGAGGAGGTACTGAACAGAATTGGGGAGAAAAGAAATTTCTGGCATACCTTGACTAAAAGAAGGGATCGATTGGTAGGACACATTCTTAGACATCAAGGAATTGTTAATTTAGCGTTGGAGGGAAGTGTGTGGGGTAAAAACCGCAGAGGAAGACCAAGAGATGGATACATTAAGCAGATTCAGACAGATGTAGGTTGCCGTTCTTATGTGGAGATGAAGAGGCTTGCTCAGGATAGGTCATCGTGGAGAGCTGCATCAAACCAATCTCCGGACTGAAGACCACAACAACAACAACAACCTTCAAAACAAGAGGAAGGGCTCTGTCTACATAAAATTTCGTTCAGTGCATGGTGGAGGGTATTTTACTTACAGATTTCGATTGCAATCTCTAGACGAAAATCTTTTTGTACATACTCCAAATAGAACTGCCAAAAATGATGTTTATCACGTTGGTTTAACATAAATGTACCCTTTTATTACATGCAAATAAACGGTTTTGTACACTTCTGCAGAAAGCCTGATTTTAAACCCGGGCAACGCCGGGTACTTGCAGCTTGTTACAACATAAAAATGAAATGGAAAAGAAGCAGAAAACACACATACAAACATCGTACAAAATATTTACGTAATATCTGCATTCTCTGAAAAAATACGTAACTAGTACAGAGTCTCATCGTTTAAATCATGTGTGGCACAAATGCTGTACAGATCGTCAGTACTTTTTAAAAAAAATTAACTTTCTTGGAAGCGTTACCTCTCTTGAATAATTGTTACCTGCGACTTCGTGCGCTTGACATAGCTGAAAACAAAGTCCATTCATTCTTTAACAGTTTTTAAAACTTTAATTGATGTCGAACCGCGAATCACATGCAAAAGAAGACGAAAATGACAGCACTCGGCGTTACTAATAGGATAAACGGTACCGTTCTTCTTTCTGTAAGATTGACTACTTTTCCGTCAATGAAAAGTGATACTTCTTGAAAGTGATTAAGAAAATAAAACTAATATATAATTTTCGACGTATCATAAGCAGGTACCTCGTCATATGAAAGAGTCATTGTACAATGTCAACGTGGTACAGCTAGTAAAAAGCCAAAAGTGCGGTTTTATGGTCATTGTTGATCTTATCAATAACATTGTTTTCTGTTAAGTATAATCTTTGCCAGTTTTACCGAAAATAAATCAACAAACACCTCATGGTATTTCGATAAAATCGATTGTCGGCAACATTTTTAAGATCAAATGGTAGTGTCGCAACAATTTATCTTTTATACAGACAAAATTTAGGATACAAACTTTAAAAAACAAAATTTCACGTAATGTGTATGTTTTAAGTTCTGCTCATTTTCCATACCTTTCGCTTCCAATCCCATACCAGTCCCTTACATCGGATATTGAGGTAAGTTCAAATCAAGGGGTAGCAAAGCAGTTCTTTGTCACATAATAGGTGATACGATTTAGTTTGCCAAATTAAATATGACGGGCAATGCTCAGACACCAGTTAGAGTTAGCGCGCATGGGAGATTTTTGTCACCGTGACAAAAATGTTTTTGTCATTATCATGTCACGTAATTAGAGTGCGGTCACGACAGATGACTGTCACTGAACATGTTTGCAAATACAAGCGTCATTCGTCATTTTGGAAGATACGGTCATTATTTGTGAATATATATATATATATATATATATATATATATATATATATATTAAACCCTCTTACATCATCAATATCTTGAAACGACTGTTGAAAGTTGTTGATACCAACTGAATATTTTCAGTGGATAAATGGTATCGAGGTGCTCAGTTGCGCCTACTATATTAGAAATGCCAATAGATTGTTTATTTCAGTATTGTTAATTTCCATGTTGCATTTCGTGTGTTTCAGATTCTTTTCTTTACTAATGTATCAGCAACAGCTTCATATTAAATATCTAAATTGTATGTAATTCCCTGATATTAGTTAAGTTTATCCATCCTGTGATAAGGTATCTGCAATGACAGCATCATGTGATAGCATAACGTTTTTATGAGTTTTTTTCTTTCCTGTACGATCCTTTCCACGTGGACTTACTTTTATTGGATGACTCAATAATGTACCGGAAGAAAAAAAAAAGTTCAAAAAATGTCCGACAGATGGCGCTTTATCTGATCAGAAAAGCAATAATTAGCATAACAAATTAAGCCAAAGCAAAGATGATGCTCTTTACAGGAAATGCTCAATATGCTCACCATCATTTCTCAACAATAGCTGTAGTCGAGGAATAATGTTGTGCACGGCACTGTAAAGCATGTCCGGAGTTATGGTGAGGCATTGGCGTCGGGTGTTGTCTTTCAGCATCCCTAGCGATGTCGGTCGATCACGATGCACTTGCGACTTCAGGTAGCCCCAAAGCCAATAATCGCACGGACTGAGGTCTGGGGATCTGGGAGGCCAAGCATGACGAAAGTAGCGGCTAAGCACACGATCATCACCAAACGACGCGCGTAAGAGATCTTACCATTTGCCTTTAATATTGCTCTTTTTACGAAATGTCTCAAAAGTAACTTGTATTTTTAAAATTAGTTTGAAATTCTGAAATGGTGTTTGTTTTAACAAACACAGAAAGTTAGCGCTTACTTTTACATGAGGTCGTATTGGTTGTGTAGCCTATTCAAGTTATTGAATCAGTCTGTACTTGAAATTCGTTTTGCTAAAAGCTGTATTAATGTTATGCTAGAAAAGATTCAAAAAATTTCCAACGTTTAATAAAATGTTCAAATGTTTGTTAAGCTCATGGGATCATGAGGGTCATCAGTCCCTAAACTTACAAACTACTTACGAACTACCTTATACTAAGGACGGCACAAATATACATGCCCGAGGGGGTATTCGAACCCCCGACCGTAGTGGCCGTGCAGACCGTGACTGGAGCGCTTCAGTCCCCGCGGCCACCGCGGCCGGCCAATGTTTAATACGCAATCGTCCAAGATTGTACGCCGATTAGCTATTTGATGTGTTCAGTATTGTTTTGACTAACACCTTGAATAGGTAAGCGTTTTGCACACTGCAGAAATGAAAATTACAAGAAAGGTTAGTAACTGTGAAAATTTGTTACCGTAGTTAGTATTATAGTATTTTTGAACTTGGTCAGTAAGAAAAGCATTACCAATTTAGCCTTCATTTACAGTCATGTTACGTAAAGACATTGGTGCCATGTAGGCATGTGTCTGTGTTGACAGTCGGCAAGAAAATGTGGAGCGTAGAATGCAGGGAAAGTGACAATTTGTCACCCGTGCTTGTGCAGCTATCAAAACCTAGCGAGTCAGTGACAGTTTTGTCACGGGACTGTTCGCGAGCCGGCGGACAAAAATGTCACAGTGTTGTCACGTCGTAACGCGCGCGCATTTCCGTATGGATCCACAGACTTGACAAGAGTGACAAAACAGTCACGGCGACAAAAGTTACCCGTGCGCGCTAACCCTTATACATCCAGGTTGTGAAGAGATCACTGGCTGCGAGTGGTAGCCCATATCTTTTGTGAAAGGGAAACAAATCAAACGCAAAGCTGCTTTAGAGCTGATGAAAATAAACTTCAAAAGGATTCCGTAATGAAACATTTATCTTATTTTCACCACCTTAATCCGTCCTGTGGGAAAAATATGCTTACCTCGTTTATCCATTCTACACTGTAAATCAGAAAAAATGGTTTTAATGTCTCTAATTTTCAAAGATAGGGTAGAGCAGGGCTAATTGAATATAGGAGCTGTATGAATAATTGTAAACTTTTGCGCGTGCGCCGCAACAACATAAAAGTGGAGACGCCATTTTGTGAGTGTTTCTTGTTATCGGAGGTTTTGTCTGTCCAGTGAACACGTCTATTTCCTTTTCTGACTTCAGAAATTTACGCAAGATTTATTTAAAATGTAGAAGGTAAGTTGCTTACTACTGGTGATTGCACGGTCTGTAAAAGTGGTGTTCGCTAGGGATTTCCCGCAGTTTATAAGAAATGAAAGCCATGTCGTAAGTTGAGGCATGATACTGAATCCTTCCTGCGCCACATTAGTGACGTGTGCTGCCATTTGTTAGTGCACTGGGGAGTTACTTCACAATAGCGTTTAAGTCTACTTTGGGGCTATTTGAATAACTAAGAACGAGGCTTCATGAGTAGTGCAGGAAAACTGATGGAATATGGGGTAAAGTGCATTTAAAAACATATTCTATTTTGTAATACTGTAATGAATTATTCCTTCATTTTCTTCAGTTGGTGAAGTTTTATAAACGGAGAGTACGCAGAATGGAATAGGACGAAGGGTCGATGAAGGAGGCAGTTGAAGCAACTATAAAAGGCATATCAGTATTAGAAACCAGTAAAACATATGGAGTGTCATATCAAAAAGAAAAATATAAAGTTATCGGTAGCAGTATTCTTTTACCAAAGAAATGTGCATGTGGTAACCGGGTTGGACATCCGAATATAATTTCATGAGATTCGGAAACCTCTCTTGCTAGCAGAATAATATATTTGGGAAAAAGAGAATTTTGACTGACACAGAGAGTTATGGATATTGCAGACTTAAAACTAGCCAGAACAACGTAAAACACCCCTGCAAAGGCATAGCTGGGAGGACCGGTGTGTTTCATTCTGTAAAGAAAACAATCTTTCCTGTAGAAAACCATAGGGCCTCTCGCGAGGAAGAGCAGCCGCACCAAGCAGAGAGACTGTGAAACGTTCTAACAGAAACAAGAGAAGGCGATGGAATGGAAATGTGGATTCTGCCAGATGAAGATAAATGTCAAAAGGGAACCACCTGGTATCATGAATACTGTGTCGGAGCGACAGGTCGTAGGCAATGTCTGTGGATACTGCAGGTGATTTACGAGAACAGAAACATTTCATAGCGACTACATTCCATTAATGTGACATTACAATTGAAATATCGTTGTAATTATTATTTTTATCATTAGAGGTGATGGGTATTAAGAAGAAATTAGCGCATTTTCAGCTAAACTTCGCTGTAATTTAGTTGTGTACCTGCCCATAATTTATTCAAATTGTCCCTGCCACTATCCGGATAGATCCACTGAAATGCCCTTTTGTGAAATCGGGAGGGTAAATCGAGTAAAAGCATAACATAAATGTTTGACAATCGTGTACAACCAACTTTCATCAAAAAGTAATTGCTTGAAACAAAAATTTAGTTAATAATTTTCCGGAAAAATTTGCTGCAAGTTGAAATTATTCTTATAGACACGCTGTGCCCTATAGGACTTTCATATAAACTTACTGAAACCTTTAGACCCCCTTAACTCGGCCCTTTCTTTGCGGTTGTCTTCTACCTATGAACTACATGAGCCGACCCGGCTCCTGTGTCTTCGATTGATCCTGTCCTTTATTTTAATTACTGGCGCAAGCACCATCGATCTCTTTGTGCTTGCACCGCTCCTGGCGCAGTTTGATCTATCGCACGTCAATTGTTTTCTGACGGGTGGTGTTCTCAAGCCCCCACAATCGCGTAAGCGACCGACTGCGAACATCGGACAATTTGAAGAGCGCCTCGGCGTCCATTGTAGTGGCAAACTTCCGCGCGAACTTTAAATGTGCGTAAGACTCTTCTGATTAGAGACAGTATTCATTTGAGTTAAGTCTTGAAAACTATGTCTAATTAATATATATAACTACAGAACAGCTTCAGACTCCTTGAATATACAGCAACTATTGGTCGTGTGTAAATTTATTACACATACGGTGTAGAAATTGGCCAACAGCGTTTCCTCTTCCTAACGAAACCGAACTATAGCATGTAGTTTTTTGGTCTTGTAAGTACAACATATGAACGGAATTTATCGTCACACACGATTTTTTGTCGCTTTCTCAGTATTTTCAATGACTGTGAAACTTTTCTACAAACATTAATTTCGGAAGAGTTTCACACTTTACGTCTTTGCTTTAATGCTGTATTCTCGAATATTTAGATATTTCATAGCATCAAAAAATCAAACAGGGCTGACTGAAACAGTTAATGTTAAAAATCGATTGTGAAAGTGAAATATGCCATCAGATACGTAACTGAAAACTAGCTTCTTTCCTTGTGAATACAGTAACCAGCCACTATCAAATTCTTTTAAGAACACGAAGTATGGCACAACTTTTTCTTACCTAAGGCATCTACCATTAGCATTAGGGTATCTAGCAAGAAAATGTAACATTTTTAAAGCTGTAAGCCAATACCTTATAGTAGTGTCAACTGCTCAAAAGTCAGCAACTATCGTCACAGGGTGGAACTTCACAGTTTGCATCCAGTGTGGCTATGTTTCATTCATATCTGGAACTACACACAGGTCTGCAAACCCCTTTCAGTTGTTTTACCTCTATGTAAAGCAGATTACTTTTAAAATCTGCGTTACAAGTTGCTAATACTAATTTAATTAAAAAAAATTCGAACTGCAGTGATGCACCTAATTTCGTGATCCCCAATAGATATTTTACACAATCATAAAATGAAACTTTTTGAACTTCCTGTCCACCAGTACTGCCTAAAGTGGCTCCTTTTTAAGAGCTACCAGTATTATAAAAGCCTGTTATTTATTTCATTCAAACCTATACTGTCTTGACTAACAGTCTGTTAAGCAAGAGTAACTATCTCTGAACGCAAGTAGTAGGGCTACTTGTATTCCTGGGAAATATAGATGGGAATACAGTATTCGATCTGTTCATTTCTTTCTTAAATTGATTTATGTATTTAAACGCTGAGCAAGTCTTAACTATCGTGCTTCATGTACACTACGACAGTGAAACAATAGAGACATGACTATAAATTCTGTACATATCCCGCATTAGTTATTTAATACACGATTTACCTGCTAATAACACTCGTATTTACCTGACGCTTGCCACTACCATGGCGGCCGGGCGAAGGTTCAAATTATCCCGCGACAGCGGCGCCGTCAGGGAGTCTAGTTATCAGTCACTCGTTGATCATTCCGGGGCAGTAATAGAAGAAAGCAAACGGAAAGCTGAAGTTCTAAATTTAACCTTTAAGAAGTCTTTCACGCAGGAGGACCGCACAAATGAACCATCATTTGATCAACGTACTAATTCCGAAATGGGGCACATAGCAATAGGTATTTCCGGTGTAGAGAAACAGCTGAGAGAGCTAAATACGAAAAAGTCTGCTGGTCCGGATGGAATACCAGTTCGGTTTTACAAAGACTATTGTGCGGCGATGGCCCCCTACTTAGCTTGCATTTATAGCGAATCTTTAATTCAGCGCCAAATTCCTAGTGATTGGAAAAAAGCGCAGGTGACTCCCGTCTATAAGAAAGGAAAGAGAACTGACCCATACAATTACAGGCCAATATCGTCGACATCAGTTTCATGTAGAATTTTGGAGCATATTCTCAGTTCGAATATAGTAAATTTCCATGAAACGGAAAAGCTTCTTTCCATGAATCAGCACGGGTTTAGGAAACATCGTTCATGTGAAACTCAGCTTGCCCTTTTCTCACATGACATCTTGCGAGCCATGGACGAAGGGCAACAGGCGGATTGTGTTTTTCTCGACTTCAAAAAGGAGTTCGACGCGGTGCCACACTGCAGACTGCTAACGAAGATTCGAGCTTATGGAATAGGTTCACAGATTTGTGACTGGCTGGAAGACTTCCTAAGTAATAGAACGCAGTACTTTGTTCTCGATGGCGAGTGTTCATCAGAGACGAGTGTATCGTCAGGCGTGCCCCAGGGGAGTGTGATAGGACCGCTATTATTTTCTATCTATATAAATGATCTGATGGACAGAGTAAGAATGCTACAGTTTTACTTCCAAGAGACGTCTACGTTGAGAAGATGCACAACCTACTGGATGAATCAACATATCGTAGGATTGACAAGGACCCCACATCTCGTGTTGAGAGGAAGACTGCATCACTGCTGAACGCTAGTTCTCTACCTAAAGATGTTGCAAACAAATTGAAGGGTCGCAGTTCGGTGCCCCCCAGATTATATGGCCTTCCAAAGGTACACAAAGTTTTGCAAACGTCCATTTTAGAAGAAATTGAAAATCTCAAACCAAACTTGGAGCATATATTGAAAGTGTTGACTTTTCGACCAATCTTTAGTAACATAGGTGCACCAACGTATTCACTGGCAAAATATCTAGCCTCATTGTTGAGACCACATGTGGGGAAATGTGAACATCATATCCGTAACTCGTCGGATTTCATCAGTAGGTTAAAAAACCTGAAACTCAACAGCACTGATTTATTAGTTAGTTTTGACGTTGTCTCGTTGTTCACCAAAGTACCCTTGGCTGACTCTTTGTCTCTCCTTAGCAACATGTTTGAGGATGACATAACAGCTTTATTTAAGCATGCACTAACCTCCACTTACTTTTTATTTCATGAACAATACTTTGAACAGATTGACGGTGTCGCTATGGGGAGTCCTCTTTCTCCCCTAGTGGCTAATTTGTTTATGGAGGATTTTGAAGATAAAGCCCTCAATTCAGCAACATTAAGACCGACGGTCTTCTGGAGATATATGGACGACACATTCATAGTGTGGCCCCATGGAGAGGATAAACTGACAGAATTTTTAGACCATCTTAACTCCATTCATAAAAACATCAAGTTCACTATGGAGCGGGAGAAGAATGGCTGTTTACCGTTCCTGGATGTTCTGGTTCGACGCAAAGAGGATGGATTCCTAGGTCATTGCGTATATCGCAAGCCCACCCATTCAGATCTTTATTTGCAGGCGTCCAGCTGCCACCATCCTTCGCAAACTATAAGTGTACTGAAAACCTTAGTTCACAGGGCTCAGGTAGTGTCTGATGCTGACAGCCTACAGGATGAACTCCTGCACCTGGAGGCGGTTTTCAAGAAAAATGGCTATTCGCAACATCAGATTAAAAAAGCCTTACAAATAAAAACACCAGATAAATCACAGGAGAAAGATGAAGAGGAACGGGATGTGAAATCTACAGCCTTTCTCCCATACGTGGGTAATGTGTCTTCAAAAATAGCCAGAATCATGAAGAAACATAAAGTGGATGTGATCTTTCGCCCACCACCTAAGACCTCAGCTCTTCTGGGATCTGTCAAAGATGATTTGTTATTGCGAAAAGCGGGAGTTTATGAAATCCCTTGTGAGTGTGGAAAACGTTATATAGGTCAAACCACGCGCACTGTGCAGGAACGATGCGTTGAGCACCAACGGTATACACGCCTTCTTGAGTCCAACAAGTCTGCTGTAGCCGAACATTGTATTTCTACTGGCCATTCCATGAATTACAAAGGAGTAAAGATTTTAACCACAGCTTCCACTTTCTGGGATTCTGTTGTAAAAGAAGCTATACATATACAACTGGCAGACCACCTGCTAAATCGTGACGATGGATTTCATCTTGATCATGCATGGAAGCCACTTATAACACGCCTTCGTTCTGAAAGAATGTCTGCGTCTTCTATTCCGATTGATGTTACCACTTTTAATGATTAATTATTCATTTGTAAGCACTGTGGATACGTAACAGCTCTGTTTATGTTTGCACTCACTGCTCACAGATTATCTATGAAGTATATATTTATCTATGACTAGCGCAGCAGTTACGAATGTGATATCTTCGAGCATGCGCAGTATAATCCTCAGTAGCTTGGATCACGTGATTTACCGTATAAATAGGCACGCACAGACGCTGAGAACCCAGTCTTGGACTCGCCTTGAAGATGGCTGTAAGGTTTGCAGCCGAAATATCGGAAGAAGAATTGTCGCTGTCCCGGGTGCACTCCCGAAAGATGATGGAATATTATGTCCGCCGGGAAAAATTCAAGAATCACAGAGTAAGTTGTAATTTGCGGCTGTTTGCTGATGATGCTGTGGTGTATGGGAGGGTGTCGTCTGTAACTGACTGTAATAGCATACAGGATGACTTAGACAAAATTTCTAGTTGGTGCGAAGAATGGCAGCTAGCTCTCAATGTAGAAAAATGTAAGGTGATGCGTATGAGTAGAAAAAACAATCCTATAATGTTCGAATACAGCATTAGTAGTGAGCTTCTTGATGCTGTCGCGTCGTTCAAATATCTAGGCGTAACACTGCAGAGCGATATGAAATGGAACGAGCATGTAAGGACAGTTGTGAGTAAGGCGGACAGCCGACTTCGGTTTATTGGGAGAATTTTGGGAAGATGTACTTCACCTGTAAAGGAGACCGCGTATAAAACACTTGTACGACCACGTCTTGAGTATTGCTTAAGTATTTGGGACCGCAGCAGATCGGTTTGAAGGAAGACATAGAGGCGGTTCAGAGGCGAGCAGCTAGATTTGTTACCGGTAGGTTCGACCAATGCGCGAGTGTCACGGAAATGCTCCGGCAACTCAATTGGGGATCGCTGGAAGAAAGACGACGTTCTTTTCGTGAATTTCTGTTAAGTAAATTTAGAGGGCCGGAATTTGAAGCTGAGTGAAGTACATCTTGCTGCCACCTACTTACATTTCGCGTAAAGATCACAAAGACAAGATAAGAGAAATTAGGGCTCGTACGGAGGCATATAGACATTCTTTTTTTTCCTCGTTCAATTTGGGAGTGGAATAGTAAAGGAAATGCCTAGTAGTGGTACAGTGTACCCTCCGCCACACACCTTGCGGTGAATTGCGGAGTATGTATGTAGATGGTTGTACTTGCCGCATGTGGCGCGACGGTGGCGCGCCTAGGCAGTTGGAGAGTGGAGACAGTCGCTGCGGGGTTAGCGGAGAGAGTAGAATGGAGTGAGTTTGATACGATGCTTGGCATCGCCAGGGTCGAGTGATTTGGATTAAGGGGCCGTTCGCGGCCGGGCCCGGCGTGTGCAGCGAACTTGTTCTAGGTGGGGCTCTGTCCGAGGGGATCCATGCATGCCATGAGCCGAAGTTGGCCCGGAGAGTACTTTTCTGTCAGGTGATAAAAGCACCTCATCGCGGGCTGTTTACTTCGTCCCCCGGCTGTGTGGTCGCGTTCCTAGCGGCAGTGAGATACCGCGTTCATCCCTCGCCAAGCGTCGGAGCTGTCAACAACTGCTACTCCACACTCAGTAGTGATGGGACAACCGACTGTTTTTAACAACCGATTTGTCAATCGGCTGTTTTTTCGTTCAGTCGGTTTTTTCAGTCGAATGAAACAACCGAATGAAACAACCGAATGAAAATAGTCTCTGTGGCCGTATGAAAGTCTTCTCTCACTGGCGGGGTTTGAGTGGTTTCAGTCGATGCGAAACAATCGAATGAAACCAGTCTCTGTCGGTTGCAGCCGCTATATGAATGTTTCCACTCATTCATTGGGTTTGAGTGGTTTCAGTCGATGCACTACCACCGAATGAAACAAGTCTCTGTCCTTTATATGAATGTTCTCGGCACTGAGTGGTTTTACTTGATGCGATACAACCGACTGGAAAAAGTCTTTGTCGGTTTCTGCAGTTACATGGATGTTTTTATTAATTCACCGACTTTGTGTGAATTTATTTGCATACTCCTTCAGTCTTTTCGGGTATAAATGAACCGTGATTCAGCATGAAACATTCTTAAAGACAAATCTTAAAAATATAGCAGTGTGTCCGTGTGTGTGTGTTTCTGTTGCATACAAATCTGCAGTTTTGTTCCAATCTTGATGAAATTTTGCATATTTGACCTCCAAAGCAAGATAAACGTCACTGTCTACATCATATTTAATTCGATGCATGGCGGAGGGTACTTTACATACTAACTTCGACAAAAACCACAATTTGGCTGCGATCTTGATGAAATTTTGCACACTTGACCTTTAAAACAAGGCGAAGGTAACTGTGTACAATAAAATTCGTAGGTGCATGGCGGAGGGTACTTTACCTACTAACTTCGACAAATTCAGTTTGTATTCGAATTTTAATGATATATTTCACTCTTCACCTTCAAAGAAAGAGAATGGTCACCGTCTACATCTACTTTAGTTCGATGCATGAGAGAAGGTATTCCAGAATTCGACGCCAACATAGAGTTTTATTCCGATCTTGATGAAATTTTCCACACTTGACTTTCAAAAGAAGTGGCATTAAGATTTTGTATCGTACATGGCGCAGGGATGGAATAAACCTCCACACCGTTTCACCGATAACCACAGAAATATTTGTGACAAGAGTGAATAATTATGAAACTTGAGATGAAAGTTTTCATACACTGTTGACGAATACAGACTGCTGAAGGAAATTTACAGCACTGATAAATCTTGTATGTCTTCTCGTACTCCTTCAAATTAGATGGAATTAACAAAAATATTTTTATAAGAAACATTTTTATACAAAATACTTTAATAAACGTTTTTATTTTATTATTATTTTTTTTACAATATCTAATGTTTTAGTGATCTTCGGATTTGGATCTAGCAAATATGCTCAAAGTTAAAATACTTAACTCTGTCCTACTAGTACCTTAGATATGTATGAACAGTAAGCCGCAAACCGCACGTTTCTACCTGTTCCCACTTCGGAGATACAGTGTGCGAGATTAAACTTGTAGCCGTATATTGATACTGGTGAAAGTCGTTTTCCAATAGCTGTTATTGCCAGAGATATTTTGGGTGGACAAGATAGCTGGGACACCCTGAACCTGAACTGAGTGTGCGTGCTTAACTTCACCCACCGACAACCCACCGCTTCCACAACTCTACCCTCTCACTACATACCGGCCACATTTCAGCGTCATAGGTGAAGTAGTTTTCTCGACTTCGTTTTTAGTCAGTAAGTGAGTGACGTATAGCGATTAGAGAATCTATATTAGCTCAAATGTGGACCAGACGATAGCTACGAGCGTCATCCGTCGCGGCGGGAGTCAGTAATTCACTGCGCAGAAGGGGGCGGGGGCGGGCGCCACATAAGTTGAGGACGCCCCCGGGCCAACACTAATTGCCCGGGTCGAGTACCTGCCGGCATCAACAATGGATGGCGAGTGTAACAGGGCTTACAGAGAGGTTTCCGCTGTCCGCCCACGCGCGCGCGCTGAATCAGTAACGCCGCGCGGCCGTTAAACAGTGATGCCGCCTCGTCACCGCGCTGCGACGCTCCCGCTTTAGTGCTGTTGCGTTGCCGGCACTGCCGGGGGCCTGCTGAGTGGCAGATCGCTCCCAAACACGTAAAGTTGAGCCAAGGTGATGAAGAGAGTGTTCCAGAAACCGGTAGGCACGCTAGGTACTACGAAGCATATTCATGACGGGGATTTACTGATTACAAAATCAAAAGTTTTACCGGAACCCAATATTTACGACCAACTAGAAAAAAAGCACCGGTGATATTAAATTATTTCTTTGTTCTAATTTCTGTTAGTTTACAACTACATTTGCGTCTACACACAAAACTCCGCTATCCAATGCAATGTCAAAGGTACCTCATAAGTAGTATAGCAAAGGGTGTTCTGGCACAGTGAGAATCACCCGTCGACGTTAATGTCATGAAGGTCAGGCACCCCCGCCACCTCCTTCGGCCAATTGCCCGACCTCTGATCAAAAGACACTGCCTCGCACTTCTGTGAACTGTCTCCCTCAAACAAAAATAACTGACAGCTTACATGAAATCGCACTTAACACTGGCACATTTGCAGGAACCGCTTCTCTCGAACAAAGGAGCGTTGCACATAAACAACTCCACCTACCTGTATGCCACCCCGTTCAACATATCTGTACTTGTATAACACCGTCTGCACTATTACCACCTCCGCAAGTCGCCGCCTCTGCGATCTGCCCTATTCGATCATTTTTTTTTCATAACCATAATGCCCACTACCAGCCACCCCCAGACCAGCACCCTTGGGCGATCTCCATCCCCAGGGACCAACCACCTCCCACCCCCTGCAGGTGCCCACTTGCCTGACCTCCACCCCCAATTAATTTAATTTCATTTGCATATCAAAGTATTTCTGAAATAGTGTAAACACCGGGCCCCTGGGGGCCGACGCCACTTTTCAAGGTGGCAGCCACCCCTGATAAGTCCTCATTTGCCCGACCGGGCCCACCACAAAAGATGGCAGTTGGGATAACCCACTGTCGCCACCTCTGCCACCTCCGGGGAAGCCGGCCGCAGTGGCCAAGGGGACTGACGCGCTTCAGTCACGGTCTGGGGTTCGAATCCCCCTTCGGGCATGGATATTTGTGCCGTCCTTAGTTGTAGGTAGTTCTTAAGTAGTTTGTAAGTTTAGGGACTGATGACCCCGTAGTTAAGTCCCTTAAGCTTAACAAACATTTGAACATTGAACCTCCGGGGAAAAACCACCACCTCCGCCACCAGCCTGGTGCCACCCCTGACATGTCCACACCTTTACACATGACAATCACATACTTGCGTGTAAAATCACCACACTACACTTAAAGTGACTGCACCACTGGCTGCCTGGGGCACAGCGCGCCCCCGACGCCGCGAACCAATGCCTGCCCCTCGGCAATCCGCTGCCCCCAGGCAATCCGTCGCCGATTATTTTATTTGCATATCAAATGGAATGCAATTTGTTCTCTCAAAACTGACTTGAACTGACTACCAGATCATGTGTTGTCCCACCTACAGTCAGATCACGTGGCCCCACCCCTCCCCGACTACGAAATTGGCGGGAATCTCGGTCAGTTTGGTCCTAGTGCCAGCAAGGTGAGGACCTCCTCCCTCTAGCAGCATCTGCAATGTGGTCGTAAGTTGTGTTTCAAACAACAAATATTTTGTAAACAATGGAAATCAATAGGTGGATAGAAAGGGAGCAACAAGACAGAAAGCACAAGACATCAGCCCTTGCAAGTCTATGTAACTGGTGCAGGAAGGAAGCACATCAAACAACCACACATTGGCAGATGACCAGTTCCTGGTTGGCCTGGAAACTGCGGCTCCAGGCTGGTGGACGCTCACTCACTCAGACCAGTTCTATACATACTGTGAAGTCTGTGCACTGTTTAAGTAACGTAATACGTGGAACCATAATTACTGGTCATATTGCATGGAAATATACATGTGCATGTAGAGGAAACGTAAAGAAAATCATTGGTATTGCTAGAAGTATATACTATAATTTCACTAATAATTATTTAGGAATTATCGATTCACACACTTGGATATAATCTGATACGGTAGCTTAAGATGCTGGCAATAGAAGGCTCTGCAACCGTTCACCCCTGCCATCCCACCCTACAGACCTTCGTCACATCTCCCACTCTCTACCTCTCTCTCTCACACACACTCTCTACCCCTCTCTCTCGCACTCTTACTCTCTGTCCCGCTGTCCCCAGGCCAGCACAAACACACACAGAATATTCTCTCGACAAGCTATATAAAACAATTCTTACAGTTCCATCGATACTCCTGCAAAATGGTTAAACAAAATATCAATACGTTTTATTCAAATTCAAAATGATCAAATGTGTGTAGAGCTTATGGGACTTAACTACGGGGTCATCACTCCCTAAACTTACAAACTACATATGAACTAGCTAATACTAAGGACGGCACAAATATCCATGCCCGAGGGAGGATTCGAACGCCCGACCGTAGTGACCGCGCAGACCGTGACTGGCGCCAGCAGACCGCTTGGCCACTGCGGCCGGCTTATTAAGCATTACATATCCAAAATGATCTCAGAGGCAGCAGCACCTTCTTTCGATGCACACAAGAGACATAATATGTGACCACGCGCTCAGCTCCCGCTTGCCGTTGGCTGTATACGGGCCCCTGCTATCACTCATACCGCTAAACCTGGAAGGGATCCATTATGGAAGACAAGCCTTTTGCGAGGCGCTGTCCATTGTGTATATAGACACATGACAACCCATTCTCCTTTGAAATCATATCAACTGCCCTTTTTGACCAGTTTTAAAATTATCACGTTCCGAAATTTAATACTCTCTCTCTTTAGCCAACGTGCCCTGTTACAATAATAGACATTGCGCACAATTCTTTTCGAAATGTACCAAATATTTCTAGCATTTCCTTAGATCAATGTATAGGTATCTTCTATTTCCTCCCCCTCCCCCCCAAAATCAGTATTTTGACAGGTAAGTTTGCAGTACGTATCGACATGTCACGCTTCTTTCAGAAATTCTCCAAGTCTTTACAACATTTAAACTGACACAGGTCAAACTTGCAAATACATATAATTGAACACTCCAGAAGACATTTAAAATTGTTCTTTTAAACAAAACGATATTTCCTTGGAGAGTCACAATAAACTATAAAAAATGCGTGTAATTATTTAGCAGTTTACCAATTTCTGACCGTCTACACTAAAACTTTCTTTATCTCTAAAGCACTGACCTAACAATATCCTCCCTTGAAGTGACGCTCGCTAAACAGCAATTACGGAACCAAGAGGACATAACGGTAGTCTATTACCTGCCACATACAACAGATTTTCAGTTCTGTATAGCAAGATCGACCTGTCCTTTACCCAAAATATAGACAAAAATTAGTACTCCAAACACAAATCAAGCTCTTTTCCCGTGTTAACTAAGGTTTCCTCTTTCATTCCACTCGGATTTCTTTCTTTTTAAATCGATATTTAGAAGTAGCTATCTAACGCAAACGAAGATGTCGAGGATGCTAACCTACATACCGCAACACCTGATCGTTAAAACAACTTGGTGTATGTACACTTTTTTTTGGTTACAGTACAACTGCATACGTGAAAAAAAAATGTTCAAATGTTTGTAGAGCTTATGGGACTCAACTACGGGGTCATGAACTAGCTTATACTAAATACGGCAGAAACATCCATGCTGGAGGGGGGATTCGAACCCCCGACCGCAGCAGCCGTGCAGAGCGTGACTGGCATGCCGCAGACCGCTCGGCCACCTCGGCCGGCCGCATACGTGAAACGTAATGTTCGCAAACGAGAGACTCGGCCATTATAATGCAGGAAAACGCGACAGGCCTCCAACAGATACACATACATCGGCCAGCATATTCTACACGTTTTTCTGATTACCAAGCAAACGCATTGTATCAATCAAATAACGCTTAAGACCACAAACGTCCTATTGGGCAGAGACATTCGCTAGATTTACAGACACACCAGAGTCAATTTTCGGTGCTCTTATTAACCCAGAAAACAACTTGCAAAAAAAAAAAAAAAAAAAAAAAAAAAAAAAAAAAAAAAAAAAAAAAAAAAAACTGCTCTCTAAGGAATTTGTTGGCTGAGGCTACATGGCTAGGATTGACACACAGTACAGGGCTGCACTTTGTAAATATTGCCATCTAGCCCATAAGTGTATATTGTAACCTCCAGCCCGGTAATGCGAAACGAAGAGGTAAAAGTATACCGCTAACGCCTGCCAGGACACTTTATAAAATCTATAAGGTAATTAGTGATTTTAACTGTCTTACCAATGTCCACAATCACGTTTCTATTCCCAATACAGCTTCCTTCCAAGAGAAAGTCAAGAATGGATACTAGGTACTCGAACATACCCAGTTCGTTCAAAATCCTTCTGAAATCTTGTGGTGGAGGTAGAAGTAACCTACACAGAGCTGTTGTAGTATAGATGGGAGATCCTCCATTACAACATCCAGTCTAACATCGGCTAGACCCAATTTATAAGGTACTGCCACAGGATTTACATATTGCCTCGATATGTTCTCCAGTGCTTTTTTGCTGAGTTTCCCCAGTGTTCCTAGTGCTCTCACACGCTGTCGCCAGGTAGGAGAAATTATAACCTCGCCTTATCTCCATGGCTTACAATGACAAACGTTTCGAAGTTACTACGCATGTATAAGTTAAAAATCAGCAATAATTTACAATCACAAACATCTGCACTACATAAATGGAATCAGTCGTAAAGTAAACATCATTAACACAAGATCAAACAGACAAAACTTTGTAACGTACAGAGCGCAAAGGTTTTTACAACAACAAGAACATATTCCTAAATCTACTTCTTTAGAACTCTATCGCAACCATAACTGCAAACAGACACTGCATCGCATATTTTAGAGTATTTCAAACACTTGTTACGCAAATTCCACCCCAACTAGCCTGCGACGCTCTATGTAAGCGCTTGTAACAACAACCATCTCCAACCAAGCGACCGAACTACAACAAAAGGATTTAACCACCCCAGTTCATTTTCATTAAAGTTCTAAACTTTCTAGCAAGCGACAATCTCGTTATCTCTGCGTCGTTGGTGGAGCCCTCTAGAACATCTAACCGATTGATCACGCATCTTTTTGCTTTCCATACTCCACCACCACCATGGTTCAGAATCCTGTAGGTCCCCTATAACTGGCTGGACACGTCATTGGAAGATCGGAGGAAGGCAACGGCATACCACGTCCAAACAGGACCATGCCTAGTAAATCACTGTGATGTTTAAACCAATCTTCGGACTGTTGACTGCTTTACCTTTCTCCACTAGATAGTATTTCTAAAGAGCTTTCTATCAGTCACTAGACCACATACCTCGTACGTTTAACAATTACTCGAGCATGAACTAGTCATTGTATTCCCCTTCTAACAAATCAATACTTCTGATAAACATCTGTAACACACCCAATTACATCGTAAAAATGACTGACAAACATAGAACAGCTAAAAAGGAATGATACAGCTCAACACCAAGCTCTTTTCTTATATATATATCTAATACTTACAACCAACAACGCAAAATAGTCTACACCATTTCGAACTAATACAGCACCTGAAAAATTTTATTGAATGCCTAGAGTAATCCTTTAGAAACAATTAAACGCACCTCCCAATGAAGGTAACTACCCAGATTTAAATCTCTTAACCATAGGGTTTATTGAAATCGATGCTTCTCCACCAAAGAACAATAATTTACCACCGCAAGCATCTTCTGCTACGCTACCGAGAGGCGTCCATTCGTAAACACCACTAAAAAACGAGATAAATGCACCACAACCCTAAAACATACCCATACTACTAAATATCAATATGCAGTCCACAAATGTAGATCACCTATATGTTCCAATGAACTGTATGACTAACCAGATCAATATTGTTATTTCGCACAACACAGGATATATCGTACACTCCAGTACGATAGCATGAATAGTATGCTGCTGCCTTCCCACACATGACTTCATGTAGTGCACCGTGTACTTAAAATTGTGATCAAGACAACTGCCATCTTGTCAAAACGCCGCCACTGCTTCCGAGTGTTATCGCAGAGTAATATACTGCAGGCATTATGCACGTATCTGTGAACGAACGAATGTGCTCTCAATTACCCATTGTTTGTATTTGCAAGTTTCCTCCCACATAACATCCATTTTCATAAAGGGCAGAAACAATTTTACTACAGGCAGTAATTTTATGATTTAATTCACTTTTGTACAAGGTGTGTGCTTATTTTGGTCTCCTCCATTTATTTGCTTGTTTATTTTACTGAATAGATTCTGATTTTAAAGTTCCAATCCTCTGCTTTATGATTACATGCTCGCTGTCCCATGTTTAATTATCTATACATTTATTTGTTAACATTAAGTTTGTGTTTGTTAAAACGTTGGCTGCTCCCTTAAGGAGTGAGCAGTTAGATAAATTTCCATTGCACATGTACTGTGGCCCACTCGTAAAGTAATTTAGAGCAGCAGTGAGCATTTTAACTTACATTTACAGATCTCAACTGCCCGAGATCTTGCTTAAGAAAACTAAAAGGCTACTTTCAGTAGTAGGTGGGGAAAAAGGCATGAAAGAGGAGAATGCTTGGTAGAATTTTGCACAATTTAATCATGACAAACACTTCGTTTAATCACCATGAAAGAAGATTATATATGTGGAAGAGACCAGGAGACACTGGGATGTACCAGATTGACTCGAGCATGGTGAGCATAGATTTAAAAACTAGGTTTTAAGCTGTAAGACATATCTAGCGAGAGATATAGACTCTTACTATAACTTATTGGTTATGAACTGTACATTAAAACTTAAGAGACTGCAAAAAGGTAGAAAATTAAGGAGATGGAATCTGGACAAACTGAAGGAAGCATAGGTAGGTGAGAGTTTTAGTGTGAGCATTAGGCAAGGATTGACTGAAATGGGGTAAAGTAATGCAGTAAAAGAAGAATAGGTAGCTCTGAGAGATAGGGTAGTGAAGGCCTGAAAGGATCATATAGGCAGAAGGACAAGGCCTAATAGAAATCCTTGGATAACATAGGAAATACTGAAATTATGAAAGGAGAAAAAATTAAAAATGTATCAAGTGAAGCAGGCAAAAGGAAGTACAGACGTCTGAAAAATAAGGTGACAGGAAGTGCTGAAGAACTATGAAGGAGTGGTTTGAGGAGAAATGCAAGACTGTAGAAGAATGTATAACTAGGGGAAAGATAGATACCTCCTACAGGAAAATAAAATAGACTATTGGAGACAAGAAAGGCAGTGGTATGAATCAAGAACTCAGACGGAAAACCAGTATTAAGTAAAGAAGGGAAAGCTGAAAGGTGGAAGGAATACACAGAGGGCCTGTACAAAAGAAATAATCTTGAAGACAGTATTCTAGAAATGGAAGACGAATTGAGGTAGATGAGATAGGAGGTACTACACTGCGAGAAGAATTTTACAGAGCACTAAAAGATTTGAATTAGAAACAAGGCCCCTGGAGTAGAAGATTTGCCGTCTGAACTGTTATTAAGAGCCAGTCATTAAAAAATTGTTCCACCTGGTATGCAAGATATACGAGACAGGAGAAATACACTCAGACTTCAAGAAGGATGTAGTGATTCCAATTCCCAAGAAAGTAAGTGCAGACAAATCAGAAAATTACAGAACTGTCAGTTTAATAAGTCATGGTTGCAAATTACTAACACGAATTATTTACAGACAAATGGAAAAAACTGGTGGAATCCGACCTTGGGAAAGATCAGTTTGAATTTAGAAGAAATGTAGGAGCACGTGAGGCAATGCATTACGACTTACCCTGGAAGCTAAGTTAAGGCAAAGCAAACCTACGTTTTTATCATTTGTGGATCTGGAGAAAGCTTTTGACATAGTTGGCTGGAATACACTCTTTAAAATTCTGAGGCAGCAGGGGTAAAATATAGGGAGCGAAGAGTTATATTCAACTAGTACAAAAACCAGACAGCGGTTGTTAGAGTCGAAAGGCAAGAAAGGGACGCAAAGGTTGGGAAGGGACTAAGACAGTGTTGTAGCCTTTCCCCAATGTTGTTCAATCTGTTCATTGAGCAGGCAGGATGTAAAGGAATGCAAGGAAAAATTTGGAGAGAGAATTAAAGTCCAAAGAGAGGGAATAAAAACCTTGCAGTTTGCTGACGACATAGTAATTCTGTCAGCAATGGACCTGGAAGAGCAATTAAACGGAATGGACAGTGTCTTGAAAGGAAGGTATAAGATGAACATTAACAAGAGTAAAAAGAGGGTAATGAAATGGCGATGCTGAAGGAATTATATTAGGTAATGAGTCTATAAAAGAAGCAGGTGACTTTTGTTTTTGGGTAGCAATATAACTTCTAATGGCCCAAGTAAAGAAGATATAAAATGCAGAATGGCTATGGGAAGAAAAGCGAAATTTGTTAACATCCAGTATTAGTTTAAATGTTAGGAAGTGCTTTCTGAAGGCATTTGTCTGGAGTATAGCATTGTGTGGGAGTGAAATGTGGACAATAAGGAGTGCAGACAAAACGATGATCGAAGCTTCTGAAATGTGGTACTACAGGCGAATGATGGACATTAGATGAGGAAGTGCCCAACAGAAATGGGGATTAAACGAGTTTCTGACATATCCTGACTAAGAGAAGAGATTGGTTTGTGGGACACTTTCTGAGACATCAAGGAATCGTCTACTTAAAAGGAAGTGTATGGGGTAAAACTCATTGAGGGAGACCGAGGGACGCATACAGTAAGAAGATTTAAAAGAATGTAGGTTGTCGTTCATGTTGTCAGATGAAGACGCTTGCACAGGACAGGGTAGCGTGGACAGCTGCATCAAACTAGTCTACAGATTGAAGATCACCACAACAATAACTCTTACCTACAGTATATAAGAAGAAATAATCATCAAAAGACAGAATGAGAGATCAGAGATCGAACGGAGAGGTTTAGGTGTTTTTTTTCTTCCAGTGTGCCTTTTGACAGTGGTAGATAAATAGTATGGAAGTAGTTCGATGAACCTTCTGCTAATCACGTGATGTTTAATGCATTATGCCAACTGTGGATTATAGGTCTCTATCACAGTAAAGATTTGACATTTCTAAAGCTGGTCACGTGTTTCGATCTACAAGACCGTCCTGAGACTGCGTATGATTTGAGGAGCAGATGAGGAGCTACTTAACAGTAGCTACTGATACCTGTTAGGTACTGCTCCAGCGAACTAGACTAAAATAATAAAGTTCGACCATTTGCATGATTTTTATTTACAAATTTCTGCAGAGATTTCCCATGGATTATTTTTAATCATGACTAGTAGTGTCCAGTCACTAGATAAGGCACGCCCCTCTCTCCCAACAAGTCTTCTTTTGCGAGAAAGTTACGTCACAGTAGGTATCACAGCTTACGAGCAACTCTCTGCATCTATCTTCCTTTCCCTCCATTATAAGAAGAAGTCCCTCACTGTGACAAGATCATCGTAGAAGCTTTTCTGTTCGTATCTGAGGACCACTTTTTAAGTCAAGACTGTAAAAGTGGTAGAAGGCTTCCAGCTGAGCCATGCCGTTTATGTTTTACGATTTTTTGCGTTCTGACTCTTGCATCAAGATATAACTTACTAGCCACGAAGATAAATTTGCTATGACACGGAGACAGGTTTGGCCACTACAGTGTTTTGTAGGGAGCTACGAGTTACTTTGCAACATGCAGAGCTGAACATGGAGGCTCACAGATTTTGCATCATGCCACTAAATACCACAGTGTTTCAGTATTACAAGTAAAGACGAAAGGGAGAGTAATAGAAACTGGAACGAGCAAATAAGCCTGCGTGATTCAGAAAGAGTGTCATATAAATTGAGGTTTTTTGCATGTAAACATATATCGTAAAAGACTTACGAACATTAGCCCGATTTTCGGTCGTTACGGAAATGAAGCGGTTTGAAGACTACAGACATCCACGAATGATTATGAAGACAAGTGTGAATTTAACCTGTCAAAACACTGGATAGGCGCTGTGGTGGACATTTGGTGATTTTTGTAAGTTAATTTTACACTTGTCTTCATAATCATTTACGAATGTGTGTGGTCTTCAACCTATCCAGATTCGCAGCAACCGAAAATCGGAATGCCAGGTGAACTTGTTAGATAACATTTGCCTCTGTTAATCCACTTTAAGAGGAACCTAATCATCGGTTTGAAAATTGCAGGATCGTCTATACGCCGTGTGACTCACCAGATCCATCATTCGGAGTATTCCGTCTTTTAATGTTGAAGCAGTGGACCCGAGATGCCAGCCAGCTACATGCGACATGCCGGGCCTGTAGTTCCGAAAATAGCGTTTCATATTTGTAACCGTTTAAGAAACGAAATGGGTGTCAGTTGAATTTAACTTTAAACCATGTGGCGTAGTGCGCTAATATTGGTAACAAAATATTCGCTTTACTGAACAGACAACGGTACATACAGGGATCTGTCAACCATAGAACAGAAACGGCAGTAATTATTTATTTCAAATGTTTGTGTAGTCTATGGGACTTAACTACGGGGTCATCAGTCCATTAATTATTTATTTCACGGTCAACACGAAAAACTATTCCCTCTTATTGTATGTCAAACCAACCTCCACTATCGACCGAAAAAGTACTACTGTTCAACGTGAAAATAATTTCTCACTTTGCTGTTGCAATTTCGGAAATGAAAATTAACCTTAATTCCTTTTCGTATTGATGTGAAAAAGTAACGTAACTCTTAATGATTTAAAACAACGTCCTAAATTACATGTCCTGAACCAAAAATAATCAATGCACAACTATTTGCAATCTGAAAGCATTACATGGTGATAAACAAATAGCTTCATAAATCGTTCCTTGTCCTTTTCCTCTGATCAGAAGTGTGCTTTTCTTTATCCTTTGGCTAAAATCAATATCGAGTTCTCCGTTTTATTATAGATTATTTACTTACTTAAAACACAACGTTTCAAAAATACAGGACGATTAACGAAAACCGGGACAAAATACATCCCGTATGTGTTTTGTCGGGTCAACGGGACAATTAAACAAAATAAGCCGCAGTGGAGTAGCCGAGCGGTCTAAGGCGCCTCGCTGCAGAGTGCGTGGTTGCTCGCCGTCGGAGGTTCGAGTCCTCCCTAGGGCATGGGTGTGTGTGTGTGTGTGTGTGTGTGTGTGTGTGTGTGTGTGTGTGTGTGTGTGTGTGTTGTCCTTAGGTTAGTTTACCTTAGTTTGGTCCGATAGATTTACAAACATTTTAACATTTTTGAAGCAAAATAAGGGACGATCTCCTAAAACGCGGGACGTCTGATCACCCTAGACTACACGCCACTTCATACCGCATTTGACGTCACCTTGCGGCTGAGGATGAATGACACGGCCGATTGGTGCCATTGGGCCTTCCGATGACTGTTCGGACGGATATAAGAAAATGTTCAAATATTTGTAAATTTATGGGACTTAACTACTACGGTTATTAATCCCTAGACTTACAAATTACTTAAACTAACTTAAGAACTGAATGTTCAAATGTTTGTAAATCTGTGAGACTAAGCTTCTTTGGTTATTAGTCCCTAGGCTTACAAACAACTTAAACGAAATTAAACTAAAGACAACACACACTCCCCTGCCCAAGAGAGGGCTGGAACCACTGACGACGAGCAACCGCGTGCTCCACAGCAAGGCGCCTTAGACCGCTCAGCCAATCCACTGCGGCAATAACTTTAGCTTACACTAAGTACAACACACGCACACCCATGCCCGAGCGGGGACTCGAACCTCCGATGGAGAGCAAGCGCGCGCTTCACAGCAAGGCGCCTACGGAGATAATAAAATGTGCATAAATGCTTTTATGATGTGACGGGTTCCAGAAGTTTACCTTCTTTATTGGTATTAGTTACAATTATCAATACATAAAGATAGCTGACATGCAGTGCACTAACAGGAATATTGTCCAAGTTGTTATGAATTTCAGAACAATCTACCAGCAGTGATCCCTTCAGAAATGTTTGTATATGTCAGGGACTTAACCTCTGTGGTTATCAGTCCCTAGGATTAGAAACTACTGAAAGTAAGATGCCAAGAACAACACACACACACACACACACACACACACACACACACACACGCACACACACACATGCCCGAGGTAGGACTCGAACCTCCGAAGGGAGCGGCCGCGCAGTCCGTGGCAAGGTACCTTAACCTGCCAGCGCTCGTGAGCGTTTTGCTCACAGTAATTTTAACTGAGTTGCAGTTTTATCATTTTTCCAATAGTGAAATATGAGCGATGTCTTAGAAAAATAACAAAAAATACTTATTTACACATATGAAGTACATTACACTGAACGTCAGCAAAATGCTGTATAAGTGGCACGAGTTCCCACGGGTTAAGGCAACACCACCTAGAGACAAGGCCTCAGAACAGCCCGTGCTGCGACACACTGACCAGTGTGCCAGTTGAATGGCTGGCTGCTGAGGCACAGCCCACTGCCTCGTAGCGGACAGCCAGTAAGCGGGCTGTTCTGAGGCCTTGTCTCTAGGTGGTGTTGATTAAGGTATGTTGTCCGTGACACATGGCTGCGGCTACAACGGGTCGCCCAGTGACGTCAAATACTGGCCGTTCGCAAAAGTGAGTTTCAATTTGGGGTGCGACGCCCAGGTGATGCGGGAGCTATCGCAACACTGTACCAGTGAGCGGTACTGGAACGGAAGTCACGACGACGCGAAACATTATCCGAATGATGTCGACCCAGTCGAAACAAGAAAAAACGGATATGAGCTACGAGCAAGCTGTAATACTCTGTTCAAATGTTTGTATAGCTTATGGGACTTAACTACGGGGTCATGTCCCTAAACTTACAAACTACTTATGAACTAGGTAACACTAAGGTCGGTACAAATATCCATGCCCGAGGGAGGAGTCGAACCATCGACCGTGGTGGCCGTGCAGACCGTGACTGGCGTGCTGCAGTCCCCTCGGCCACCGCGGCCGACTAATACTCTGTGAGCTGGTCTCGCCTGGTATCATTTGCAAAAGAAAATAGTTTCGATATCTGGAACAGTTTATAAAATATCATGGTTGAACGACCACACGCCTATACTGGCGCTCAGCGCGACGCTCCGATATCATAGATATACGAGCCAAAATCTCGAAACCGAGATAGGCATCGCTCTGCTATCAACTTGAAAAATAATTTCGAACTGTTAGCATCTTTTTACGATGTATGACGTAAAATGAACCATATGCAAAGTAGACAGTGACTACATCTTTAGTATAAACATTTTAAATTCTATGCGGTATATTACATATAAATTTGATATCGGAATAACTACGACGAATATTGAAAGAAAGTAGTTTTCAATCTGTTAAGTGAAACTAGAAGATTTGCGAAAACCAAATTTTTTCCCCTCATAGATTCCTCACAGTGGACAGAGATGTAATACAGAGTTGGAGAAAAACCAAGAAAATCCGAAATAAGTGTTCTTAATTTTTTTTAAAGAAACTGTCACGATAATTGGAGCTGATATAGCTAATTTTCGTCTTGTATTGCCTCGCCGAACAGAGCCGCACCTTGGGAAACGACACACTCCTGTCGTGTTCCCGCCTTGTCGCCGCCTCGCAGACTGCCAAAAAGGGGGGGGGGGGGAGGGGAGCAGTCGCGGATCATTGCCGCTTCTTGGACAACATACGTGTAAACAGTACGGCTATTCGCGCGCGGCGACAGTGTTCTAATAGTAAACAATAAACTCGACGATTCTCTCACACAATGTAAATCACTGTGAACGTCACAGAGGTCCTCTATAGTTACAGCCTCTTAAGAGGTATGATTTGTTTATAGAGTGAAGGCTTTCAAGGCTTTCAACACCGTTTGACATTTTGTTAGTACATCTTCTGGGTTGTGAGGCCGTGTTCATAGAATCTTGCTGCTTCCTTACGTTTCGTCCGCCGGCCGCGGTGGCCGAGCCGTTTGCTGGGCGCCACTCACGTTCAGCACGGCCACTACGGTCGGGGGTTCGAATCCCCCCTCGGGCATGGATATTTGTGCCGTCCTTAGTATTAGCTAGTTCATAAGTAGTTTGTAAGTTTAGGGACTGACGACCCCGTAGTTAAGTCCTATACGCTCTACAAACATTTGAACATTTACGTTTCGTCCGATGCTGCGTCGGACACCTACAGAGGTGGTCCGTCTGTTGAGTCTTGCCGTGTGCGCTTCACAGTTCAAACTTAGTTGAAAGTTGTCAACTGCACTGTTATCTTTCAGGAATTTCCTTAAGCTGACTGGAATACAGGACAGACTTAGTACCAAATAAGAAATGTAATAACACATGGTGCCTGATGTCAAAAGTTTTTACCCATCACAGTAGATATCATACATATTTATTGAGGTATGTGTTGTACAATTATGCAATTTTTCAGGTATATATTCATTTGTGTAAGTGCTGTGTGTAAAATCTGTTGCGAATACAATTAGTAGTAAGGAAGTAAAACACTACTGGCCATTAAATTGCTGCACCAACGAGAAATGCAGATGATAAGCGAGTATTCATTGGACAAATATACTAGAACTGACATGTGATTACATTTTCACTCTATTTGGGTGCATAGATCCTGAGAAATCAGTACCCAGAACAACCACCTCTGGCCTTGGGCATTGAGACAAATACAGTTTGCATACATGAACAGGTACAGATGCCCAAGCAGCTTCAACACGACACCACAGTTCATCAAGAGTAGTGACTGGCGTATTGTGACGAGCCAGTTGCCCGGCCACCATTGACCAGACGTGAGAGATCTGGAGAATGTGCTGGCCAGGGCAGCTGTCGAAGATTTTCCGTATCCAGAAAGGCCCGTACAGGACCTGCAACATGCGGTCGCGCATTATCCTGCTGAAATGTAGGGTTTCCCAGGGATCAAACGAAGGGTAGAGCCACGGGCCTTAACACATCTGAAATGTAAGTGTTCAAAGTGCCGTCAGTGCGAACAAGAGGTGATCGAGACGTGTAAGCAATGGCACCCCATACCATCACGCCGGGCGATACGCCAGTATGGCGATGACGAATAAACGCTTCCAATGTGCGTTCACCGCGATGTCGCCAAACAAGGATGCTACCATCATGACGCTGTAAACAGAACCTGGATTCATCCGAATAATGACGTTTTGCCATTCGTGCACCCAGGTTCGTCGTTGCGTACACCATCGCAGGCGCTCCTGTCTGTGATGAAGCGTCAAGGGTAACCACAGCCATGGCTCCGAGCTGATAGTCCATGCTGCTGCATATTTCGCCGAACTGTTCGTGCAGATGGTTGTTGTCTTGCAAACGTCCCCATCCGTTGACTTAGGGATCGAGACGTGGCTACACGATCCGTTAAAGCCATACGGATAAGATGCCTATCATCTCGACTGCTAGTGATACGAGGTCGTTGGGATCCAGCACGAAGTTACGAATGGCCCTCCTGAACCCACCGATTCCATATTCTGCTAACAGTCATTAGATCGCGACCATCGCGAGCACCAATATCGCGACACGACAATCTCCAATCGCGATAGGCTACAATCCGACCTTTATCAAAGTCGGAAACGTGATGGTACGCATTTCGCCACCTTACACGAGGCATCACAACAACGTTTCACCAGGCAACGCAGGTAAACTGCTGTTTGTGTATGAGAAATCGGTTGGAACCTTTCCTCATGTCAGCACTTTGTAGGTGTCGCCACCGGCGCCAACCTTGTGTGAATGCTCTGAAAAGCTAATCATTTGCATATCACAACATCTTGTTCCTGTCGGTTAAATTTCGCGTGTGTAGCACTTCATCTTCGTGGTGTAGCTATTTTAATGGCCAATAGTGATGATTAAAAGTTGGTCGATGAACGTTACTGTTTATGTGCTTATATCTCATAAAATACTTGTCGTCCTGTGATACAAATTCGATTGTACATTCAGCTATATGTGCGTATACTGTCTGTAAAATTTCCTGCGGCTACAATTTGTAGTGTAGAAATTATAAATTGTAACGCCATACCGAATACCGTAGTTTTAGTCCATGAACAGCGGAAAAGTAGTAGGCGAGAAACTTTTTTCCTTCATTTTACTGTGGTTGTCATCGAGAGAATTTATAATAAAGGTTTGAAATTATCTTTGCATTTTGTTGGCTGCTGTGGAGTAGCCGAGCGGTCTAAGGCACCTCGCTGCGGAGCCCGCGGTTACTCGCCGTCGGAGATTCGAGTCCTCCCTGGGGCATAGGTGTGTGTGTTTGTCCTTAGGTTAGTTTACCTTAGTTTAAGTAGTTTGTAAGCTACGGGCTGATGACCACGCAGTTTGGTCCGATAGATTTACAAACTTTTGAACATTTTTGAATTGTGTTGAAAGTCGCTAAGTACTTTCACTTCCAGACACTGTATGAATAAAATCCGGTCGCATTATGTTGCCGTTTTTTGAACCATGTGTCGTATGTGATTCTTAACCCTGCAGCAACTGTGAACAATGTGTGTATCAAATATGGTTGAAATCGGTCCAGTGGTTTAGGAGGAAACATGCAACGTTCTGATGTAGACGTTTTTCTCGCACCTAATAGTTTATCGTGTCATATCTCGTGAAAAATGTGTTGTACGTGATCCTTACACTTACGGCGACCGTCCTCGTTGATTAAAGCCTACGTGTGCAACATTTCATAAAGATCGGAACAAAACTGTAGATTTGTATGCAATACGTACACACAAACTAATACACGAACACACGGACAATTTGCTTTATATATAACTAGATGAAAACCCGGCGTTGCCCGGGTATTTATTTATTTATTCCTACCATTTTCAGCTATATATTAATTTATATAAGGGCTGTATGTCTGTAAAATCTCTTGGGAATACAATTAGTAGTAAAGAAGTAATAGATTAAAACTTGGTGCGTAATTGGGAGGTTTTCCATGAAAGTTACTGTTTATGTGCTCATATCTCATGAAATAAGTGCCGTACTGTGATACAATTTAGAAGGTATATTCAACTATATATGTGTATACGTTCTGTAAAATTTCCTGCGGTTACAATTTGTAGTGTACAAATTATAAATTGTAACGTCATACCGAATGCCGTACTTTTAGTCCATGAACAGCGGAACGTTAATGTTTATGTGCTCATATTTCATGAACTGTGAAATTTCCTGCGGTTTCAATTTGTAGTGTTCAAATTATAAATTGTAACGTCATAACGAGAGCCGTAGTTTTACTCCATAAACAGCGGAAAAGTAGTAAGCGAGAAACTTTTTTCCTTTCATTATTTTACTATAGTTACCAGTGCGTAAAAAGTTTAATAAAGGTTTGAAATTATGTTTAAAGTTTGTTGCAAGTCGCTAAGTACTGTCATTCTCATACAGTGTATTTCGAATGTCTCGCCGCATTATATGGCATTTTTTTGCGATTTCTATTGATTATGATGTAATATCTTTTGAACCATGTGCCGTATGTGATTCTTAACCATGCAGCAATTATTACCTCTCGGTAAGGAAAGTGTGTACCAAATTTCGTTGAAATCGGTCCAATGGTTTAGGAGAAAATGAGCAGCATTGTCGCAAAATGCAGCAGTTTTTCGCGCATCTCATGGTTTATGACGTCATATCTCGTCAACTATGTATTGTACGTGATTCTTACACTTACGGCGAACGTCCTCATAGATTGAAGCTTACGTGTACAACATTTCATAAAGATTGGAGCAAAACAGTAGATTTGTATGCAACACGTACAAACATACGGACACACTGCTTTATATATTAGATGAGACTTGTAAATAAGTCATTGCGCAAGCTCCACACAGTATTATGTGACTTTTATGCATTTTTCGTTATAAATGTGTACCTACAGTTGTCGATAAATCATTAAAGGAATAAAAACAGAAAAATTTGTGCGTCGAAACTGGCAAGACTTAGGCAGAGAACGCAACACATGGTACGAGATAAATGCCCTATGCAAACACCCCTGGTGCGTCGTGTGGCGCGTAACTGTTCCCCTGGCATACGTGCCACCTCCACGAAGCCATCTGCGTGCAACACACAATGACGTCACCCCTTCGGTGGCTGCAGCAGGGGCGGGCGGTAAAAGGAAAGGGTCAAAGCCCCATTCATTACATTACGTACACTGAAAATTGATCGTGGGAGCGTGCTGCAAACCCGGCTACGGTTCGCTGACCCATTTTGATCCGGTCTGTTCGCTCACGAGGCCAACAGCGCCTACATAACGCCGACATCGACGATGCCGCGTTCCTTTGTTTCCAGAACGCATGTCGCAGTATTTCACGTAAACTCATATCGAGCAAAGGAAACAGTACCGTAACAGTGGACCGGCTTCAGACCAACAAAACTTTTTTTTTTCTTTTTTTTTTTTTTATAGAGAGTGGAGCCCCTCCACCCTCGCACTAGCACGGTGACCAACTCAATAGTTCTACTGTCACTTCTGCATGTGTTAATGTTTTTAATGTGGGAGTCACAGGAGCGGGTACTGTGATATGTGCCGTACGTGTGGGTAAGATTACCCATTAAGAGGGGACTGAGGCGCTCCAGTCACGGTCTGCACGTCCACTACGGTCGGGGGTTCGAACCCCCCCCCCCTCGGGCATGGATATTTGTACCGTCTTAGTTCGTAAGTAGTTCATAAGTAGTTTGTAAGTTTAGGGACTGATGACCCCGTAGTTAAGTCCCATAAGCTTAACAAACATTTGTATTTACCCATCAATACGGTCCATCTGGATGATAGAAGTGGTCGAAAGCTTTTGAAACAAGAGCTGTTTTAAGGGCAGAGGGAAAAAAGTGCCAAGGCAAGTGCCAAGGGAAAAAAACCTCTGCGATAGTCAGGAGCGGGTAGTAAGAGCAGTAGCGGATTCTTGCTATCTGCGACAGATCATGCAAGGGTGTGGTTATGTTAGTTTTGGGTATCGTGCAATCTCGGTACCATTTTCATTGCGTGTTTGTCATAAGTTTGTCAATCCAGTTTGATGAGTCGCCCCTCTGCAGCTGGAACTGGCGGTGTCTCCTGGTCCATCATCAGCGGCGGCTGGCTGCAACAATCAAGATTGACAGGCAAGTGGTCGATTTTGGGATCGGCCTCTAAGTGTATAGGTTTAGTGTGGGATTTGTTTGTGTTTTGTGTTTGTTCACGTTCCCTGCGACTGCCAGTTTGTCGGCGGTAATTGCTCATCTGGCATTGCCAGTCAGTTTTGCTGCAATGAAGGGGTTCAGTGAGCAATGATTTTGTTTGTGTCTGTAAGGCTTACCATAGGTGTTTATCTATTCCTGACAAAGAGTGTTTTTGGTCGGTTGTGTTTCCACCTATGGTTACCTACAGAATTAAATGTATTGTTCTTAATGGGGCGAAATCATCCTATGCTACACCGATCTTGCTTCTAAGCACAACATCCATATGCCCAGAGTACCACAACACGAGATCCGTTACTTGTTGCAACACTGACTTTCCATGCGCTGTATTAACCATCATCTGATACAGGATGCGGGTCAGGTGATGTAGCGATAAAGCGACGTGTCTGGAAACCCACTGCTCGGGATCGATTCCGGTTTCAGCTTTCAGCTCTTAAGGATGTAAGAAGCCGCTATAAACTGCACTTCGTTCGGCGTCCGCATAAAACTGCAGGTACCACTTCCTCTTTTGGATAGTTTGGGTAGGCCAAGTAGTCCAAACTCAAGAACTGCAGCAGACCACTAAGACTCACAAAACTACGCACATAAAAATTCTGTTGCATCACCACGATTCAAGGTTTTTTTTATTTTTATTTTTTTTTTTATTGTGGTTTTAGGGCGCACAACTGCTGAGGTCATTAGCGCCCAACACTGCCCATACTAAAATCGAACCGGGATTCAAGGGGTTGATGACCATATATACAGGGTGACCCAACTATCTTGCTCGCCCAAAATATCTCTGGAACGACAACAGCTATTGTAAAACGTCTTTCATCGGTATCAATGTAATGCTGGGGCTCATGAATGTACGTATTCTGAAACATTCTAAAACGAAAGCATATGTGTTTATTTAACACAAACTCATGTTTTTTTTAAATGGACATCCTATACAATTTCTTCAGAAATCTATAACATGACAAATCACATTAACAAAGGCGTTGATTGCACCGCAATACGCCAATTACATCCCGAGATATAGCGAAGCGAAGTTGACGCTTGAAATACGCGAAACGCGAGGCTAGCTCACTTCCTGAGCTGTATGGGGTTCTCGCCTGAGTCCCTGGACGTGTGCTAGCTTCGCGTTTCATTCACACTGAAAGACGACCGTCTATCGTCTTCCATATATTTTTTATAAAATTGTAATTTATTTGACGTCGTTAAATTAGCATTTTGTTAAAACTAGAACCCCACTCTTTTCAAGGCACGAGGAATAGCATTTTTATTTCATGTTTTAAAATATTTGTTCCTGAAATGTTAGTTAATATTGCTAGTATTTTGTTATTTTAATAACTTATTATTGTCCCTGTGAGAATGTGTACTTGTTTTACTTTTAAGTGGATGTGCGAGGATCTAATGGCTGTCTGAATGTGGGTGGTAATAGCTCGCTTTGCATAGTTCTCTCTGGCTCAGAGTCGATAGTTAGTTGCTACCAACCCCTGCTGCTGATGCGACCAAAGAGAGGTTTCTACACCCTTTGGTTACAAGCTACTGAATGAGCCTTCTCCAGGGCGAGTCTCACGATCTTCTTTCCCCGCCACCGCTGTTTTCTTGGATTTTCCAGCTTCCGGTAGCTTTCCCGCAGCGCCTGGCCGCTTGATCGTAACTTTGTGCTGGGATATTCCTTCCGATCGTGCGCGGAAATGTGTTCTAGTTTTTCAATCCAGTGATTACCAACAGATAAACGCGGTGTATGCGTTACTAGTTACAGTTTGATAACAGCCTGGTATGTTCAAACCTTTTGTGATTATGTGGCGGTGTACGAACTCGGTGTAACTTGTCTATAGCTTTGTGGGGCCCGATTTCTAACATGCGATATGTTCATTTTTGTACAGTGCATGTAAAATATTTCTTATCGTTTCCTTCTGTGAGTGATATGCGTTCCACGTGGTCGATTCTTAGAACAAAGCCTCCAGCTTCCACTATTGCTTGTCACATGCCCATCAGGCAAGTAACTAACTGTGTATCCTTCTGATTTCCACTAACATTTCGCGATCTTCTCTCCCCACCTATTTTCATTTTGCTGTGTCTTCTCCGAGCTTGTAGTATGCACTCAGTGTTTGTCAGTAATTCTCTGCGAGCCTTGTACAACCTCCTTCAATAGCTTGCTTTTGAAATTCTATGTATTTCTAAGGGTTGCATGCCGTAGCTTTTATTTTTATTTTTCCGACTTTGTAATTATTTCACTTTTTCCGGTTTTGAGACCGGACTTCATCCGTGCCTGTAATCGCTCCCTACCGCGTGTAGCTGCACGTCATTAGCTTCTTCATGTAATTATAAATATTTGTAGGGGTTGCATGCCTTAGTTTTTATTTTTATTTTTCGGAAATTGAATATAGACTTTTTTATCGGTTTTCTGAACCACGTGGGCCCGAACTCCGACTTCAGGGGTTTGCAGCTAGTCACCTGAATTCACGCCACTTCTCATAAAACCAGTGCCTAGATAGTTTAATCTCAGATTTCAACTTGAGACTCCGCCGTGATTTTCTGCAATTAATCCGATTTTTAACCATTTCACCTTCAGTGGAGTGCGATCATGTAACGTATCCGTGTGTCGCCGTTAGCGTGTGTGCTCGCGGTCTAATGTAAATGCAACTTAACCTTGCTATACTCACGCACCATCTCAAATCAGGCACGACAGACCAGAGCCATCTTCGCAGTTTTATTGTATTTTGTGTTGTGTGGTACCTACGGCTTTGCTGAATTTCGCCTACGATAGCGGCGCCTGCTTCTGCCTCGCTTTGCGTGTGTGTGTGCGAGTGAGTGTGGTTTGTAAAATCCTCCCCCCAGTAGCTTTAAGTTCTGTGTAATGTATGTTAAATTCAATGCTGGGCATCGTGGTATGAGTTCCTGTAAGGAGATGCATTTTTATTGTGTTAACAAAATTGGTTACCCATTTTGCTTGCGTTCGACCTGAATAAACAAGTTAAGTTCAGTACAATTTTGACTTGCCTATAAATTGTAGTTTTCGAGCACCTTCCCCCTTTTATTTAATATTACCTTTCACCAGTGCTGAGAACAAGCTCAGATGCAGTTCTTTTTCTTTAAGTTTCCTTGCCCCATAAATGTTTTTCTTTAGCCACTTTTATGAAATAGCTTTAATTGTGGTGGCTTGTTTATTAATGGCTGCGTGTAATTTCGTGTGAGCTGCTACGTAGATTGTCCACTGTATCGCTAACTTTCTGTTATTAGAGTAAATTGAACCAAGTTAGTTCTCAATTTAGGCCAAGGTACAAGGTTTTACAGCAGGGAGTAGCCGGTAGTTCGCATGGATCTTTTGGTAATTTTACTGCTAAAATTAAGCTTTAAAATTCTTATCTGGGTACCTCCTACTAGAATTAAGCTTTTATTACGCACAGTGGCCTACTTTCAACACATTCATGAGCTCCAGCATTACATTGATACCGGTGAAAGTGGTTTAACATTAGCTGTTGTTGTTCCAGAGATATTTTGGGTGAGCAAGATAGCTGGTACCCTGTATATATAGAGAAACAACATTTAAGTCGTCTTTATTGCCCATGAAAGCAAAAATTGGCAAATTGTATGACAATAAACTATCATTCTGAATCTGTGTTCCAAATTGCGGCACGCACTATCACCCCTAATACCAGGTAACAGGTCCTGTTGCACGGATGTATGCCTGTATTCGCCATGGAGTGCTGTCCACTAGATCATCAACGGACTGAAACTTCCTGGGAGATTAAAATTGTGTGCCGGAACCGGGACACGAACCTGGGACCTTTGTCTTTCGCGGGCAAGCGCTCTACCGACTAAGCTATCCCGACACGACTCACGATGCCGCCTCATAACTTTACTTCCGCCAGTACCTCGCCTCCTACTTTCCAAACCACAGAAGCTCTCCTGCGAACCTTGCAAGACTAACACTTCTGGAAGAAAGGATATGGTGGAGACATGGCTTAGCCACAGCCAAACGGATGTTTCCGGCATACAATTTTAATCTACCAGGAAGTTTCATATCAGCGCACACTCCGCTGCAGAATGAAAGTTTCATTATGGCATCAACGAACTGTTAGTCCATGTGGACCCACTCCTGAACAGCAATTCGACATTGTCTTCTGAGATTGGTTGGGGTTCATCTCGTCCAGCCCTTTTCAATATATCCCAGACATTCTGGGATGTCGTTATCATGAAAGAACGCGTTCACAAGCTGTGCACGAATTATCGTCGATTGAGACGAATCCCTCACGAAATATTGGCAATATGGTTGCACTATACGTCGGAGGATGTCACCCCTATACCGTATAGCCTTTTGATTGCCTACTACGACCACCAGTGGCGTACGATGGCCCAACATAGTGTCACCCAAAACGTCAGGGTACCACCGCCTTGCTGCACTCGCTGGTGTGTCTCAAGATGTTCAGGCGGGCCAGGTTGCCTCTAAACACGTCTCCGGCGATTTTCTGGTTGAAAGCAGATGCGAGTCTCCTCTGTGAATACCACTAGATCTATATCCACATCAATACTCCGCTAATCACCTTTAAGAGCGTGGAGGAGGCTTCATCGAACCACTTTCATGATATTTCTCTACCATTCCAGTACCTAATAGCGCAATCTGGTGTATTTGGTCTCTGAAACGATACAGCGAATCTCTAAAAATTGAAGATATATATATATATATAATCACGGAGCGCTTCTCTCCCATGTTTATCTCTGGCCTATTATCAACATTCCTTTATTTTTTCGGATAAGAGAGAGAACGGTGTTCGACTTCTTCTTTCTGCTTGTATCTTCTGTAATACCAAATAAACCGTTCATCTGACGCGAAAATTGAATAAACGAATTTGTAGAGGAGAAAATTCTCTACAACTTTGTTCCCTTGTGTTTTTTTATATCTCGCATTGTTTGAGAGATATTTGCAAAAATAACGGAGTTTTAACACCCTCTATTACATTAACGAAAACCAGCCGTTCGCAGATGTCACTAGGGACTGATGACCCCGTAGTTAATTCCCATAAGCTCTACAAACATTTGAACATTTGAGCAGACATCACGTGACATTCCTCGCCCACAACTGTCTCTGGCATACGCCATCTTGCGTTGCGTATTTGACGATTTTCTTATTGTAACTTACACGTTGTCATTTCAAAGCAATGGCGCACTGAAGAATTAACAAAAAGACGTCGTTCTTCGTACGATCAATGATAATCTAGTGTCTACAGATGCCATATTAGCATCAGTTAACAACGGCCATCAATAGTATAAGATTAAAGAACGCAATTCCTAACTGTTAGCTGTAGCGTAGTGGACAATGTGTTGGACTGTGACGCTGGTCAGTGGTTTGGAACCCTCCAGTACGTAATTTTTTTCCTACCAGGGTTTCAGACACAGTTATTAACTTTTTTTTTAAATTTTAAACATGGCTGCAGTCCAGCAACAGTGGAACACAATCCAAAAGTCAACACAGTTTCAGCCGACCAGTTGCATAAAAATGGTTTACATGCATAAACCTTGTCCTAGGTTTCGGCAAAAGTAATTTTGCCTTCTTCAGAAGCATTACATAAGGCTCACATTAAAATAGTTGTTAAATAAAATGTGGCTGACTCCATGTCAATAGAATAAAAAAATAAAATTTAAAAACAATGTCACATCATAAAATTGTGGAGCACGTCCACACACTGGTCGAGTGAGCCTCACTTATGATGTGACATTGTTTTTAAATTTTATTTTTTATTCTATTGAATTTTTTTTCTAATAGTGAAATATGAGCGATGTCTTAGAAAAAGAACAAAAAATACTTATTTACACGTATGAAGTACATTTGAACCTGTACATTGAACGTCAGCAAAATCCTGTATAAGTGGCACGAGTTCCCGCGAGTTAGACAACACCACCAAGAGACAAGGCCTCAGAACAGCCCGTGACGGCCGCGGTGGCCGAGGTGACTGAGGCGCTCCAGTCACGGTCTGCGCGGTCACTGCGGTCGGGGCTTCGAATCCCCCCTCGGGCATGGATATTTGTGCCGTCTTTAGTATTAGCTAATTCATAAGTAGTTTTTAAGCTTAGGGACTGATGACCCCGTAGTTAAGTCCCATAAGTTGTACAAACATTTGAACATTTAGAACAGCCCGTGCTTCGACACACTGACCAGGCCGCGGCCGCCAGCTGAATGGCTGGCCGCTGGGGCACGCCCACTGCCTCGTAGCTGCCAGCCAGCCAGTTCGGAACCCGTCCCTACCTAATTTTTTTTTCCTAAAACGGTTTCAGACACTCTTATTAATTAATTTTTTATTATTTACATTATTATTTTAGTCCAAAAGATTTTGAAAAAAGTTACAAAAAACAAATCTAAAGTGGGCCGTAAAGCACGTCAGTGCGATTTTTTTGTAGATAGTTCACACCTCCATACACAACGCACTAAAAAAAAAAAAAAAAAAAAAAAAAAGAAATGCCGCTAGGTCAATTGATGCATAGCACCGCCAAGTTAGAAAATGCCGGACTAGCTAATATTCCTACAGCTCACATAGTCTCATACTTGGAAGTGTGACGTCATGTCGTCCTTGACCAGCGACGGCGGCACGGAGTTCATGGCCCACGAGCTACAAGTCATCCCCGAATTAACCGGAACTGACGTGTGGAATGAACGGCCGCTTGGTCGGCGGCAGTGGCGGCGGCGACGACAGCCGACGTCGGCAGCGCCAGTGGCAGAGCTGGGAACGTCGCGACCCCTCTGGGCCTCCGCCGTAAATCATCCACCAGTGTCTCCCGTGGCCCTGGATCCACCAGGCGCCAGGCCTCGCCTCGTTAGAAAGGGAAAGCTGCACGTTCCGACTCCTGCCAAGGGTGACGTCATTACAGGTTGTGTCCAAATTCGTCGTGAACGAGTTGTTGTCGTGGTCTTCAGTCCGCCGACTGGTTTGATGCAGCTCTCTACGCTACCCTGTCCTCTGTAAGTCTCTTCATCTGAGAATACGTTCGGTGACCTACATCCTTTTGAATCTGCTTGCTATATTCGTCCCTCGGTCTCCCTCTACGATTTTTACCCCACACGCTTCCTTCTAATGCTAAGTTGACAATTCCTTGATGTCTCAGAATATGTTCAACCAATCTATCCCTTTTCTTAGTCAGGATATACCAGAAACTCCTTTTCTCCCCGATTCGGTTAAGCACCTCCTCATTAGTGTCGTGATCTACCCATCTAATTTTCATCATTCGTCTGAGCACCACATTTCAAAAGCTGCTATCATCTTTTTATCTGAACTCCTTATCGTCCTCGTTTCACTACCATACAATGCTACACTCCAGACAAATGCTCTCAGAAAGGACTTCCTAACATTTAAATTAATATTGGATGTTAACAAGTTTCACTTATTTAGAAATGCTTTTCTTCTCATAGCCATTCTGCATTTTATATCTTCTTTACTTCGACCATCAGAAGTTATCTTGCTACCCAAATAACAAAATTCATCTACTACTTTTATTGTTTCGTTACCTAATCTAATTCCTTCAACATCGCCTCATTTTCTGACATTGCATTCCATTACCTTCGTTTTACTCTTGTTAATGTTCATCCTATATCTTCCTTTCAGATTGAACATCATTGTGAAAAAGCTACAACCCTGTCTTACTCCCTTCCCAACCGCTGCGTCCCTTTCTTGCCCTTCGACTCTAATAACCACTGTCTGGTTTTTGTATAGGTTGAATATAACTCTTCGCTACCTATATTTCATCCCTGATAGCTTCAGAATTTGGAAGAGTGTATTCTAGTCGACATTGTCAAAAGTTTTCTCCAAATCGACAAATGCTAAAAACGTAGGTTTGCCTTTCCTTAGCCTAAGCTTCTAAGATAAGTCGTAATGTGAGTATTGCCTTCCGTGTTCCTACATTTCTCCTAAATCCAAACTGATCTTCCCCGAGGTCGGATTCCACAAGTTTTTCTAATCGTCTGTAAATAATTCGTGTTAGTATTTTGCACCCATGACTTATTAAACTGATAGTTCTGTCATTTTCACACGTGGATGAGTAAGAAACAGGAAATCGGGACTCTACTTTCGTTCACCGTAACAGATTTATGGAAACATCTACATAATACATACTTCGTAATCCACCGTAAGATGTGTGGCAGAGGGAACCTCGTACCACTACTAGTCTTTTCCTATTCTATTCCACTCCCAAATGTCCGTTTTACGTTAAAATTTCCGCCTAATACCTCAACATGACTAGTGAGTTTACGAGAAATATTTTCTTAGGTTTTTTTTTTTTTCAGATGTTTCGACACTAGTCCTGTTGAGGCAGCGTCCGATGACCATACTGCAGACCACCTAAATACTTATCCTTACTCAAATTATTTATCATTTTGAGTCAGTACTAATTTTAACTAGATTTTTGTGCTATTTGGATTCCAGTCGGAGATTGTAATTTCTTTGCTTTTTACTTATGTTATACAAAAACCGGACTTTAGTTCTAAGATTACGAGGACATGTAAGAAACGGACTGGTTGGAAAGGAAGTAAGACAGCGTTGTAGCCTTTCCCCATTATTATTCAGTCTGTACGTCGAGAAAGCTGTGAAGAAAAGCAAGGCAACATTTGGAGACGGACTTAAAGGTCGGGGACAAAATATAAACCTTATCGTTTTCCCGTATTTATTATCTGTTCAGACCATCACACAGGAATTCCAAACTGCATGAGGATCCATTACAGGTACTGTGACAGTTTGGCGGAAAGTGAGAAAACTTGGATTTCATGGTCGAGCGGTTGCCCATAAGCCACATATCACGCATTCAGTACCAAATGATGTCCCGCTTAGCGTAAACACTGGGCGATTGAACTGTGGAAAAACGTTGTGTGGAGTGAAGAATTACGGTACGCAATGTGGCTATCCGATGGCGGGGTGTGGGTATGGCGAATGCCCGGTGAACGTCATCTGCCAGCGTGAGTAGTGCCAACAGTAAGACTGGGAGGCTGTGGTGTTATGATGTGGTCGTGTTTTTCATGGAGGGGGCTTGCACCTCTTGTTCTCCCTGGTACTCCCACAGCTCAGGTTTATATTAATGTTAATAAAAATACACCTTCTTCCGGTTGTTATGACGAGATCGCCAATAAAATATATTTATTTCTCTTAATCGGTTTTAGTGATTTCTATCATCATCTTAATAAGGGTTTAAACATCTTCCCTTAGGAGAACATGTAGAAAAAGGATTTGTCGTAGAAATGTAAAATGAGTAAAAATGCGTGGTCAACATGTTAAAATATGTCACCAAAATGGATCGTCATATCAGCTCCTTTAATTTTGGTGGCGTATATTTTAACATGTTGACCATGCATTTTTACTCCAATGCCCAATGCGGGCTGGCGAGTTGATCATTGTGTTTACAAAGATGGATGTACGTAAAATTACACGTAAACTTTGTTAGCGATGTCGGATAAGAACTGTAGCTTTCTTGTGCTTGCACGTGGAGTGCAATACTCTTCCAGAAATTGTAATTATTTGTTCAAGAAACAGAAAAACGGTACATTTATCAGAAAGCAGTTAACGGTAACAAAATGTACGACTAAATCACTTTTGATAACAAACAAAATATATATATATATATATATTAAAAATTGTCAACGGTGAAATACATCATTTGCACCAGATCCACTTATGTTGCTCTCTTATGTACCCATTTTACACGACGTACATGTTCTACATATTCAAATGTTTACTTTGGTATTCCTTCGGAGATAATAGGCTCCACCTGTTACATTCTATTTGTTCATACACGCGGGACAACGCCTCAGCTCGACAATGTTGTGATAATGTTTGCTTTTAGCATTGTACGTAATTACTGTTCCTTCTAACAGTAACTACACGCTAGCCATGTTCTCTTTACACTGTGAAACTGAAGTATTCCAACACTGTACTGAAATGTAACAGTATTCAAACACCGCGGGGAAAACCCAGTGACGTAGGGTACTGTCTTTTAAAGTTATTGGCTCCTCTGCCCTAACACGAAAAACTCAACAAATTCTCTCGTGAACAGAGTTCGTTCTTGTTTCTAATAAATAAATATTATAATTGTATTAAATTAACAAAAAAGGTACATAATCCGTAATTAAACAAAATCGTTAAAATATCTGGTAGAGTGTAGATGAAACCGGTTGTGTACATCTTTTTTTTTTCCGACAGCTCGTGACGTTGACCACACTAATTCAAATGTTCAAATGTTTGTATAGCTTACGGGACTTAACTACGGGGTCATCAGTCCCTAAACTTACAAACTATTTATGAACTAGCTAACACTAAGGACGGCACAAATATTCATGCCCGAGGGGGGATTCGAACCCCCGACCGTAGTGGCCGTGCAGACCGTGACTGACGTGTCTCAGTCCCCTCGGCCACCGCGGCCGGCTCCACACTAATACGCCGTCTTAAAAAGAGATAACAACGAATATGATATATTATACTTAAATTAACAAGAAAGAACCAGAAACGTTAAGGAAAAAATAAATAAATAAATAAAATAAAAATAATAAAAAAAGTATTTTGGAAGCAGCAGAGGCGAACCCACTATGCTTGTAATTTTTACCGACTACCCTATTTTCACGCTGCAAATAACTTTTCTGTTTCATGGTATACTATGCGCTTAAAATATGTAACACGTTATTTGACATAGCATCACATCGTCGCTCATTTGATAAAATTGCGTTATACCATAGCATAGGAACGATATTCTTTGACGGTACATTGACACACGTTAAATTCGATAACCTTTAAACCTATGAAAATGTACTTTCCGGTAATTTATTGTAACAAATCATATCTAAAATGAATAGTTTTCAAAACTTCTTCAATTTTCTGACGTTTAAAAAAAGATTATATTCATACATCGTACGCTACAACGAAAGAAGCACTAAATACAGAGTTCCGTTTCCAATATGGCGGCTCAAAAGTTCTGGTTATCACATGAAAACCAGGTCGCTTCTCATTGGCCACGTTGCACTCCACGAAGCTATACTGTAACATGCCAGATCCTTCACTCCAGTCTTCGCAGGGTAGTGGATCGTGTAATTCCATGCTGCACCGTCACCAGTTCCTCCTCCACGTGCGTTTCCGCGTTCCGTGAGAGGACGGCATAATGGACTGACCTGCAGAGAGTCCTGCCTTGAATTCTATAGAACAGGTTTGGGATTTTTTGGAACGCTGTGCTAGGCCTCACAGATCTAATCGTCAGTCCATGAAGAATGGGCTACCATTCTCCAAGAATCCTTCGAACACTTGACTGAACATAAGCCTGCGAGATTGGAAGCTGTCATCAAGGCTAAAGGCCATTTCACACCGCGGTCACACTATGTCACGTTACGTTACGTGACAGATGCCGCGTGACAGATGTGCATTTCACACCGCCACCGACGTCAGATACTGGGGCATAGTTTCTGCTTTGTCATTCGGTTCAGTTGATGCAAGTAACAAGACAAGTGGTTCGTCGTGCTATAGCACGTGTACTAAAAATGTGCTATGGTTGGATGACGGCGATAGAGTAGTGAAGAGGAACTTAGGCTGTTGTTCTCGGTTACAAACGGAACTCACTGGGTGCACCCCATCAACCAAAGACGGGAATAGTGCGGCGAGTATCTACATCTACAAGGGATACTCTGCAAATCACATTTAAGTGTCTGGCAGAGGGTTCATTGAACCACCTTTATACTATTTATCTTCCATTCCATTCTCGAAGCGCGCGGGAAGACAGAACACCTAAATCTCTCCGTTCGAACTCTGATTTCTAGTATTTTATTCTGATGATCATTTCTACCTATGTAACTGGGAGCCAACAATATATTTTCGCATTCGGAGGAGGTGTTCCGTAAGTAGCCCATGCCGCCGCGATAAACGCCGTTGTCGTAATGATACCCATCCCAGATCCTGTTTCATTTCTGTGACGCTGTCTCCCCTGTATTGTGACAGTACAAAACGAGTTGTCATTCTTTCGACTCTTTCGATGTCCTCAGTGAGACCAACCTGGTAAGGATCCCACACTGGGCAGCAATACTTCAAAAAAGGACGGACGAACGTAGTGTATGCAGTTTCTTTAGTAGTTCTGTTGCATCTTTTAAGGGTTCTGCCAATATAACGCAGCTCGGAGCTAGATGTTGACAGATTCACAACATACTTTCGGCAATCTAAACCTGAGTACGAAGAGATAAGATTGATAAGAAACGATATTAGTAGAAAAGACACCAACTACAGGAGATCTATTCCCAGCAGAGAAAGATTGGCGCTATGTTGGTGGTTTATAATATTGATAAAATTTATTTCAATCACGAAACTGCGCGACAGTTGAGGGCATGCGCGCGGCGGGGTAGCGGGCCAGTCCGCATGCGCGAGGCCACAGACGTCGACAGATGTCTTGAAAAGAGCGTTCTCGGAGATTCGTCTGTCGATGTCTGTGACGTCTGTGAGGCACTGCGAGTTCGGTGTGAATTACACCATTTAAAACGATGGAAACAGATCTTGTAGAAAGATAAAAAAAAAAAACCAAGATCGCTGATCATCAATTTTTAAGACGACCGGTTTCGCCGAACAATATCAACATCATCTGGTCCAATAAAATCATTTTACAAGTCTATAATCTTGTAATGTCAATCAGTTGCTATATAACATAATTTACAGTGCATAGGTGCACTATGTCATTATAATTTTTATTATAATTGAATAAAAAATTAAATAAAAATTGATGATCAGCGATCTTGGCTTTTTTTTTATCTTTCTACAATATCATAATTGGATCGCCTCCTTGAACATAAACCAGGAAACAGATCTTTTGAAAAATCTGTCACGTTACGTAACGTGACAGAGTGTGACAGCGGTGTGAAACGGCCTTAAGGGTGAGGCAACACCATACTGAATCCAAACATTACCGATGGAGAGCGCCACGAACTTTTAAGTAATTTTGAGCCAGGTGTCCGGATACTTTTGATAATATAGTGTTGTCGTCTGAGCGGACCGACGAGTTTTGTCACTTGACGATATTCCCCCTTCAAATGGTGGAGTCTGGAAATCGTCATCGAGGATCGTTGCAGGGTCGTGTGGGCGGACCGCTTCAGTCAGAGGGCAGTGTGGCTTTGTCGCGACTTGTTAGAGGCAGGGATTTGTAGCGCGTGGCCCCGTGTGCGGTGCGGCAGAGGCCGCGGCCGCAGCAGCGGTGTCGCCCGCGATCGCTATCTGCGGCGATTTACGGCCGGCCCTAGCGCCGAGTGGCCCCTCCATTACCGGGCAGTCGTAAAGCCAGCCGCGCCGACTCGTAATTAAATCGTGCCGCCACCGCCGATGACACCGCCTCACATTCGCTCCTACTGACCACTCACTCCTCCCGGGGCGGTCGCTCTCTCGTTATAGGGACGCTGCGATGGCCACTTTCTACACTCCTGCCCATTCAAATTGCTACACCACGAAGATGACGTGCTACAGACGCGAAATTTGCCTGGTGTTTTGATGTTGCATTATGTGGGGGCACTGTACACTACCGTGGACGTGGAAGACGATCAAACGGGTATACGGTGATGACATCCTCCGACGTACAGTGTAATCATATTTTTGTGTCCCAGCCTCGTCGCCGCTTTTGTGTCTCGTTTCCGTCGTAGGTGTCGGTGGCCGAGTAGAAAGAGACCGACACAGGAATAAAGGATGCACGCGTGTGCAGGTACGGAGGTGACCAGCCAGTGGGACAGCAGAAACTAGAAACACTAGAGTAAATTACAACGAGATATATATTTCATAGAGACTTAGTAATACTTAACTTTTACATAGTTCTTGACTGCAGAATGCTAATACATAGATTAGATAGAGGCCTGCCTACTGATGATTCCTAGTGCCTATCCGATAGCCAAGTCTTAACTGGTGCCTATCTCATTCCCAAGTTTTAACTGGTTCCTATCTCAGTCCCAAGTCAACGATGCAGCAGTCTTGGCCACGAGCGGAGTTGCAGCAGAGGGCGCTCGTGGCTGACGTCGTAAGAACACCGCGCCGTGCGTGCATGGCGGCGCGCGGCGTAAGTACGTGGCGCGCACTTCATACTTGTGCGGCACCACACATATCGCAACGATATGCAGAATTTCGGTAAGGGATTCCTCTTAATAGACGAAAATTCGTGCACTCATCGTGCACATCTTGTGAAATCGTTCCTTGTTCTTAACGGCATTACAGAATTCGAATGGCCATCACGTTCTTCAGGTATGAACCCTATCGAACAGGCCTGGAATACATTGCTTTTATTGAGACAACCCACTAACCAATCTGAAAGATCTATGGCGAATCGTCATTGAAGAGTGGGACAATCTGGACCTTGATGATCTAGTGGACAGTATGCCACGACGATACAGGCATACATCAGTGGAAGAGGGCGTGTTACCGAGTGTTAGGGGTAATAGTGTATGCCGCAAATTCTGCCGTTACGAGCTATAAAGTGAACTGAAACGAACTGAAACATGGTTTCTACACTCCTGGCCATTAAAATTGCTACACCGCGAAGATGACGTGCTACAGACACGAAATCTGCGTGATGTTTTGATGTTGCAGTATGTGGGGCCACTGTACGCTACCGTGGACGTGGAAGACAATCAAACGGGTATACGGTGATGACATCCTCCGGCGTACAGTGTAATCATATCGCAACGATGTGCAGCATTTCGGTAAGGGATTCTTCTTAATAGACGAAAATTCTTGCAATCATCGTGCACATCTTGTGAATTCGTTCCTTCTTCTTAACGGCATTACAGGATTCGAATGACCAGGTATGAACCCTATCGAACAGGCCTTGAATGCATTGAAATGGCTGTTTTTATTGAGACAAACCACAAACCAATCTGAAAGATCTATGGCGGATCGTCGTCGAATAGTGGAACAATCTGGACCTTGATGATCTAGTGGACAGCATGCCACAACAATACAGTCATACATCAGTACAAGAGGGCGTGTTACCGGGTGTTAGGGGTAAGAGTATATGCCGCAAATTCTGCTGTTACGAACCATAAAGTGAACTGAAACGATGGTTTCTACACTCCTGGCCATTAAAATTGCTACACCACGAAGATGACGTGCTGCAGACGCGAAATTTGCCTGATGTTTTGATATTGCATTATGTGGGGCCACTGTACGTTACTGTGGTCGTGGAGGACAATCAATCGGGTATACGGTGATGACATCTTCCGACGTAGAGTGTAATCATATCGCAACGATATGCAGCATTTCGGTAAGGGATTCCTCTTACTAGACGAAAATTCTTACATTCATCATGCACATATTGTGAATTCGTTCCTTCTTCTTAACGGCGTTACAGGATTCGAATGACCATCAGTTCTTCAGGTATGAACCCTATCGAACAGGCCTGGGATACATTGAAATGGCTGTTTTTATTGAGACAAACCACAAACCAATCTGAAAGATCTATGGCGGATCGTCGTCGAAGAGTGGGACAATCTGGACCTTGATGATGTAGTGGGCAGTACGCCAACGACGATACAGGCATTCATCAGTGCAAGAGGGCGCGTTACCGGGTGTTAGGGGTAATGGTGTATGCCGCAAATTGTGCTGTTACGAGCTATAAAGTGAACTGAAACATTGGTTTCGACACTCCTGGCCATTAAAATTGATACACCACGAAGATGACGTGCTACCTACAGGAAGAAGATCACGTGATATGCAAATGATTAGCTTTTCAAAGCATTCAAACCAAGGTGGCGCCGGTGGTGACACCTACAACGTGCTGACACGAGGAAAGTTTCCAACCGATTTCTCATGCACGAACAGCAGTTGACCGGCCATGCCAGGTGAAACGTTGTTGTGATGCCTCGCATGAGGAGGAGAAATGCATTCCAGCACGACTTTGATAAAGGTCGGATTGTAGCTTATCGCGATTGCGATTTACCGACACTGCTACTCGCGTTAGTCGCGATCCAATGACTGTTAGCAGAATATGGAATCGGTGGGGTCAGGAGGGCAATACAGAACGCCCTGCTGGATCCCAACGGCCTCGTATCACTAGCAGCCGAGATGACAGGCATCTTATCCGCATGGCTGTAACGGATCGTGCAGTCACGTCTCGATCACTGTCAACAGATGGGGACGTTTGCAAGACAACAGCCATCTGCACCAACAGTTCGACGACGTTAGCAGCAGCATGGACTATCAGCTCGGAGACCGTGGCTGCGGTTACCCTTGACGCTGCATCACAGACAGGAGCGCTTACGACTAACCTCGGTGCACGAATGGCAACACATCATTTTTTTCGAACGAATCCAGGTTATGTTTACAGCATCATGATGGTCGCATCTGTGTTTGGCGACATGGCGATGAACGCACATTGGAAGCGTGTATAGAATGAGACATTAAAGATAAGACATATCTTCATTTTTCTACATAATTTCCAAGTACATTGAGACATTTGTCATACCGCTTTATAAACTTAAAAAAGCCGTCCAAGAATAAATCAGGGCATTTCATACGGAAGAAGCGTTGAACAGCTATGGGCCAACAGGAGGCGTACGCGGTTGTGCAAGACACCGATACACCATTGGGTAGAGGTCGACCATGAATATGGCAATAACTTTCTGTTTCGGACTATGACGAGGGATGAAACTTGGTCCCTCATTACATTCTCCAGAACACAGTTTTGATCTTTGAAGGGTTCCGGTCTCGAGAAGACTATTTACACTTACAATGCGAATGTACTTAATTCATTACATAAAAAATTACAAGCAGCAGGTATTTTCTGTGATTTCTCAAAGGCATTTGGTCACCCCGTAATGTAATTGATCAATTGCACAAAAATGAAATTATCGATTTACGTGGACGACGTTTTCGTGTACACGTTAGCTGCAATCCCTTTTTAAACGTTTACAGTCCCTAGGCCATTCTATGCTTCCACTTTTTGTGCTTGTATACATTAATAAAACAAGCTATGTAGTGTTCTGATTTATTGTGACGTCAGTAATGTATTCATTGCCAAGGGGCACAAAAATAGTTATCGCCGGGCGGCGTCGAACCCATGATCCTTTCAATATGAATCCGATATCTTACAGCTTTTTTTATTTAACCTTTTTTTTCAAGGGAAATAAGAACTGGAAGAAGAAAAAAGGAAACTCAAGTACTACCGCCACTTTGACCTTAATAAGAGGAAAAAAACCTCAAGTTCTTCAGGCGTTAACACCTAACTAAAAGAACCTATGTTGTGTTGCGGTTAATTGTGACTCTGGAAACAACCTTTACAAGGGAAAAGAAACAAGGGAAAGTAAGGGGGAATGCGTGGTAAATGTGAAAAAAAACAAACAAAGAAAATCTCTTTATTCTTATTTTATGATTATTTGTTTATATATTTTTTTCTTGCTTAGATCTTCATGTGCGTTGAATGGTTCGGAAGCTCTGCGTTCCTCGCGGCTGGTAAGCTTAATCACGGCTTCTTGTGGAATGTGGATCCGTTGAACAATTCAAGAATGAACAGTAGTTCAAACAGTTACAATTCTTCTCTCTTGGCTGAAAACATTCCAGCTGCGTAGAAGGTCGTGGAAGGTTCTCCCAAGGAGTAATGTCAATATTTGGGGTAAGGTACAACTACATAATGGCAGTCCGTGAGATAGGTCCAAAAGTCAAGTTTCTATTTTGCAGTATGTCCAAAACGATAGTGTATGGCAATCCAATTTACAGCATTGGTCTTAGTCTTTGGAAAATACATTCGGTTTGGAAATAACAACGATTGAGGAATAATGCTCCATGGACTATTCCTCGTGAGGACACCCAAGGTACGGAGAATCAGATGCCCAACGTCAGCAGCAGTACCGCTCTCCGCGCCAGTCGCGGTGGCCTAGGGGACTGCGGCGCTCCAGTCACGGTCTGCACGGCCACTACGGTCGGGGGTTAGAATCCCCCCTCGGGCATGGATATTTGTACCGTCCTTAGTATAAGGTAGTTGATAAGTAGTTTGTAAGTTTAGGGACTGATAACCCCGTAGTTAAGTCCCATAAGCTTAACAAACATTAGTCCGCTCTCCGCAGAGCCAAACACCGCTTCGTAAACCCACTCTCACTGGGACAATTTATAAGATGTCAATGCTGGCAGATCCATATCAAAAATTCATTTTGTTTCCCTAGCGCTTGTCCATCTGGAGTTCCCACTAGGGGCACTTTATGACATGCAAGTGGCGGAAGTGACGTCTGCTAGAAAGACTTGCACCAGGCAGGCTGAACACGACCCCAGTGGGAGTCTGTCAGCCGTAAATGCCATACGATCATCTTATATGTACCACAACTTTGGACGAATTCGGTGATGACATGTAGCGTCTCTCCTTGGGGGTGGAAAAAAATAAAAATAAAAAAATAAAAATAAAAAAAAAAAATAAATAAAAAAAAAGCGATTATTTGTGGAAAGTATCCAAACATTTTTATGTGTACTCTGTAACATTCCATTGATTTCCAACACAATTATACTGCGCACAAATACTGTTTCAATTAATGTTTGGTTGTGTGGCCATATTCCGCAGCAGCTGTTAAAAAAAAAATTTCAAATGTTTGTAAATCTATCGGACCAAACTGCGTGGTCATCAGTCCGTAGCTTACAAACTACTTAAACCTAGGTAAAGTAACCTAAGGACAAAAACACACACACCCAAGCCCCAGGGAGGACTCGAACCTCCACGGCGAGCAACCGCGCGCTCCGCAGCGAGACGCTTTAAACCGCTCGGCTACTCCACCGCGGCGCAGCAGCTGTTAAAATTGATTATAAGAGGTAATCTGTCTTATGCTGACTGCAATTAAGAGATTTATTTTACACCATAAGCGTTTCGCTGTTTTATTTTTAAAAAATCTTCTGTGGTCTGTAAATGATACAAAGGTTTGTACAGTTTGTTTCCGATAAATAGATTAAAAACAGTTTTTTTAAAACATTTTGTACGTTAGACCTAAGTGTTTTTAACTTAATATTCGGTCTACTCACGGTGTTGATTTCTCTTTTTTACGTGTTACTACTGTTTCTCCGTCTTATTGGCTGGAGTTCGTTTGTTCCTGGCGTGTGTTTGATGGCTGTGTACAGCACTTTTCGTGTGTTTTTGTTTCGTTTCCTCCTTTTCATCTCAGCACATCACATCACTTCACTTTTTGAAATGTATACAGATTACATATCACCTGTTATAAGTGGAATGCCTGTCTGTTTATTTATCATTTCACTACAGTGTGGCTATGTTTTCGTCTGTTCATTTGTTTTTCGTGTGGTCTATGAGTGTTGCCAACGTTATATATTTATAATACATAAATACGACTTAATTCAACATGAGTGGCCGGCCGCGGTGGCCGAGGAGACTGAGGCGCTCCAGTCACGGTCTGCACGGCCACTACGGTCGGGGGTTCGAATCCCCCCTCGGGCATGGATATTTGTGCCGTCTTTAGTATAAGGTAGTTGGTAAGTAGTTTGTAAGTTTAGGGACTGGTGACCCCGTAGTTAAGTCCCATAAGCTTAACAAACATTTTGAACAACATGAGTGTGTGTGTGTGTGTGTGTGTGTGTGTGTGAGAGAGGGGGAGAGAGACAGACAGATAGAGAGAGAGAGAGAGAGAGAAATATTTAATTTCTTGAACAGGGTGTTAAGATGTTTTTACAGATGAGTAAATGCAGGTTTAATTGGGTTGTAAGGGTGGGGGGGGGGGGTAGGAGATGAGGGTATCGCGATTTGTGTTTTTATGAAAGGGGGGGTTGACTCTCATAATGTTTATATTTATGTTAGGTGGTCAATAAGCTTAAAAGTGTGTTGTTTGCTACACTGGTTTGGTCGTTTATGAGATGTTTCTTTTCTGTTATTGTTTTTTTGGATATGATAGTTTTCTTGAAGTGTGAGCAGGTGTTTTTCGTTGTTGTTTATTCTTAAGTTATTCATGTCTGTGTCTCTGTTGGTGATTTTGTGTTGGTTTTGGTGTAAATGTTCTACAAATGTTGAGTGACTTGTTTTATACTTCCAGGCTCTTACATTGTTTCAATTAAACTTATTGCAGTAACATGGGCGACAGTGCTGAAAAGTGAGGACTTAAACAGATGCTGGAAACATAATAGTAAAACCGAGAACGAAACATTTAATTTAATATTCCTCGTATGGATAATGCGGAAAAAAGAAGAAATGTCGTCGCAGAGACTCGTAATAGTCAACTTTTATTTGCAGCGAGCAGCTGGTGCATTATCTCCATAATGTGAACTGCTAATAAAGCGCGCAGGGAACACGCCAGCGGTCGCTGTTCACAGACTGTACACACGCCCCCTCCCCTTGTATCTCCAGTGTATGAATACAGCCAAATAAAAAGAGGAACACGCTCTTTTGTGTGCAGCCACAACGTGTAGTTGCCGACAACCGGAGAGGAAAAATTAGAATTAATGTAGTTGACAGAATGGCGATGACATCACTGAAAGCTCGCAACGTGTTAGTGGAAAGAAAATAAAGTTGTTGCCAAATTTTGATACTAAAGGACGATAAAGCGCAAACTGCATTTAGAAGTGACCGCAAACGTGGAAAAGAACTATGGCTATAGACAACTGAAAACGAACTAAAATTGACAGTCTGAGTGAAAACTGGTGTTTATCGCACGATACTCACTAATATTTTCAGCGTAGAATAATATAAATGAATAACTGTACAGTAATATGTCTTGTGGAATCTGACATCGGGGAAGATCAGTTTGGATTTAGGAGAAATGTAGGAACACAAGAGGCAATACTCACATTACGACTTATCTTAGACGATAGGCTAAAGAAAGGCAAACCTACGTTTTTAGCGTTTGTAGATTTGGATAAGGTTGGATAAGGCATTTGACAATGTCGACTGGAATACACTCTTTCAAATTCTGAAGGTAGCGGGGGTAAAATATAGGAAGCGAAGAGTTATATTCAACCTATACAAAAACCAGACAGCAGTTATTAGAGTCGAAGTGGAGGAAAGGGACGCAGAGGTTGGGAAGGGAGTGAGACAGGGTTGTAGCCTTTCCCCAATGTTGTTCAATCTGTACATTGAGCAAGCAGTGAAGGAATGGAAGGGGAAATATGGAGAGGGAATTAAAGTTAAGGGAGAAGAAATAAAAACTTTGCGGTTTGCCGATGACATAGTAATATTGACAGAGACTGCAAAGGATCTGGAAGAGCAGTTGAACGGAATGGACAGTGCCTTGAAAGGAAGATATAAGATGAACATTAACGAGAGTAAAACGAGGGTAATGGAATGGAATGTCAGAAAATCAGGCGATGCTGAAGGAATTAGATTAGGTAATGAGACAATAAAAGTAGTAGATGAGTTTGGTTATTTGGCTATCAAAATAACTTCTGATAGCGGAAGTAGAGAAGATATAAACTGCGGAATGGCTATGGGGAAAAAAAGCGTTTCTGAGGCAGCGAAACTTGTTAACATCCAATATTAACTTAAATGTTTGGAAATCTTTTCTGAAAGCAATTGTCTGGAGTGTAGCATTTTATGGGAGTGAAACGTGGATGATAAGGAGTTCAGACAAAAAGATGATACAAGCTTTCGAAATGTGGTGCTACAGACGAATGATGAATATTATATGGGTAGATCACGTAACTAATGAGGATGTGCTTAGCCGAATTGGGGATCAAAGGAGTTTCTGGCATATCCTAAGAGAAGGGATAGATTGGTGGGACACATTCTGAGACATCAACTTAGCCTTAGAAGGAAGTGTGTGGAGTAAAAATCATAGAGGGAGACCGAGGGAGGAATACAGTAAGCAGATTCAAAAGGATATAGGTTGACGAACGCATTCTAAGATGAAGAGACTTGCACAGGACAGGGTAGCGTGGAGAGCTGCATCAAACTAGTCTGCTGACTGAACACCACAACAACAACAAAAATATAAGAAGAGGTCTTTAATGGAGTCTAAGAGGCATTGTGGAACAGTTACTCGTTTTAAGTCAGAACTCGAACCTAGACATGCGCTTTCCATCGACTTATGTAATTTGTCCACTCAGGCAAAAAAATTCGTAGACGAAATACAAGGAGTTTTACCTAAGATATTATTACATGATTAAAAAAAATCCTCTGTCTACTGTCAGACACTACATTTATAAGCAAATCGTGAAATATTTTTGTGGTAGTTTATTGAACTTTTTGCAAACCCATTGATGGTTTAACACTTAGAGTACCATGCCCATAATATTACGTTCCTGTCGTTTGTTCGAAGATTGCCGGACCCGTAATATTACGTTCTTTGTGTCTTTGCGAGAGGGGCGGTGCCCGTAAAATTGCGGACGGCTGTTCTCATACGAATTCTAGCTTTCGCCACAGAGTAACATATTTGTCTGTTCTTTCGCACACATTATCCGTACAGCAGTTGTTAGAAGGGAGGCAAACGCTTGTAGCAGGCGTCTCTGCCACTAGGAAGCGCCACAATCTGTTCACTGTGGGAAACCAGAGTGTTGGCTGTGAGGCATCAGGGCGAGCGCTAGACGAGACAAGTCAAACGGCAGGCCTCTGAGCCACGGCGAGGTTCGTCGCAGTCTTGATGAATCTGAAGATGATCCCAGTGATGTTTTTGATGGCGATGACGCGGATGAAGATCCAACTTATGCCGAATCAGGATTAGGCAATATAATTGCTGTAATTATATATATATATATATATATATATATATATATATATATATATATATATATATATATATTCACATATATCTCTATACTTACAAGACGCATTTGTTGTCTGTCTGTCTGTTATCTTATAACTCAAGATCCAGACAACCAAATAACGTGAAATTTGGTACACGTACACAAAATTACACGGGGAATTTTCTTAAATAGGTTTCGTTCCATCCCAATCTCACTCTGGCCATGTGCCTGTTCTAAGCCGAGTGATAGAAAAAAAAGGAAATTATGCAAGTTGGTTATTGAGAGTGATTTTGAATATTTTTGTGGTGATGATGAGATGATAAGGATGTAAGTAAAAGTGATGGTCATATATTTGTAGGGTGGGACAGGGGATTGCTTTAACACAAATGAACCCTTTTATTACATGCAAATAAACGATTTTGTACGCTTCTACAGAAAACCTTATTTTAAACCCGGGCAAAGCCGATTAGTTGCAGCTAGTTTTCTTCACAAGTCCTCATACGAAATTTATTGAGACATCTCCTTTTATTATTAGTTCAACTCTAAGCTAAAGCTGGCTGATATCCTTTTAACATATACGCATTATAATTAGTGTTGGACACAGGCAGTGAACTTACGGTGCCAGGTGCTGCTGCAGGGTTGGAGCGTCCGCAGCCCTCTAGTGGAAGTGGGAGAAAGCGTGTTAGTCAGTGGAGGGAAACGATGAATGGGGTGACAGAGATGACGCCCCAAGTCCTATCCCAATCTATAGTGGTGCAAGTGACAATATAGACACGGACACAGGTTTGACTTGCAGAGTGTGCTCAGAGAGGGCAAGCAAGCAGCAGGAGTCGCCAGAAGGAAGGATGCTTCGTGCAAGTGTGCAGCAGGCAAAGTGGGGTTTTGCTTCCGGCCCTGCTTGCAGCTATACCACTCAAAAAAGAACTATTGACACTAAAAACCGTTTGCGGATGTTTAATATTCATCATCTTTGCATGTAATTATATAAACACTGCCATTCTATTAATAAATAGTTTATAATACACAAAAAAAATTTGTTTCCTACCCGAAAACAGCGGTTGTTGTTTTTATGGTTGTGATGAAGGTTTACAAAGGAGGTCAACGTACGGGGCAAGTATTTGAAGAGGTAGTAACAAGGTTTATTCCTAAGAGCCCTGACAGAATAGCCGTGCGCACTAAAGCTCCCAGCTGCGGAGCGCGCGGCAGTTCGCCTTTGGGGCTTCGAGCCTTCCCTCGGGCATGGGTGTTTGTGTTGTCCTTAGTATAAGTTACTTCAAGTTTGTGTAAGTAGTTTACAAGCGTAAGGACTAATGACCAACGTAGTTAAGGGTCCATTAGGTTAACAAACATTTGAATGCTCTCAAGAGTGATAGGCGTTCGTCTAGAGATAAACATGAACAAAACTAAACTGATGGTTATAAATCGCCAAGGCATGGATCAACACCAACTTCCAGGATGTTTAAAGAATCTTGAAATAGTTCAAATGTTTGTAGAGTCTATGGGACTTAACTACGGGGTCATCAGTCCCTAAACTTACAAACTACTTACAACTAAGGACGGCACAAATATCCATGCCCGAGGGGGGATTCGAACCCCCGACCGTAGGGGCCGTGCAGACCGTGACTGGAGCGCCTCAGTCCCCTCGGCCACCGCGGCCGGCCTTGAAATAGTGAGTGACAATGTATATCTAGGCGCTCTGATTAATTGCACAGGAAAGTGTGACAAAGAGATAAGACGACGAATCATCCAACTCACCAATATCTGTCAGAATCGGGTAATATCCAAGACAACAAAGATGCGACTGGTGGAAGCGTTGGTGTTTTATGTATTCTTATACGGATGCAAGAAAAGTTGTGATAAGAGCCGCATTCATGCCTTCGAGATGTGTTGGAGGAAGATGGTACGTGTACTATAGTCACAAAGAAGAAGAAATGCTTCAATAATAGAAGATCTTCACATCACAACTCTTCGTGTTAGCCAAAAATACCTTAAGTTCCTTGGGCAAATCTTGAGAAGGGAAGGGGATAATTTAGAGAAGAACATCTTGCAGGGAAAAATTGAAGGCAGAAGACCACGAGGGAGAGCAGCAAGCAGGTGTTTGATCAAGTGAAGAGAGATCACCAGCCTACCTCTTCATATCATATTAAGAAAGGCTGAAGATCGCTGCGGCTGGAAACATCTGACTGAAGTTTCAACTATCTAAGAATGAATGAGGAAATGAGCTCACTCAGCAATGAATAAAACGACTAATGATGATGATAAGAACCAAGCCTTCGCTCATTCAGCAGTCAGACAAATATCCAGAAGAAGGCCACTTGCAACAGTGGCCGAACTGTTAGATTCTTCAGGAATGACATTGCAGTATCACACCCAGAAGAGTTTTATTGATTGTGACGTCGGCCACGGAAGCCTACCTTGCATTTAACATGACACCGATATCCCACTCTCCTTGCCTGCTAGACCTAGCCGCGTGCTACGTTTTTCTGTTACCATCACGTTGAACATCGCGTTGAAATGGCGACTTTTCGACTCCACTGAAGACATCCAATTGAAATCGAGAGGGGTTTGAACAACCTTCATTCCAGGAGTACTTCTAAAAATTGGGAAGAACGATGGGATCGCTGCATACCTGTCGGAGGTGACTACTTTGTAGGTGATGGAGGAAATTCTGTGTTATAGTTACCTGACATGTTACGCCTGTGGAGATCGGTTTATAATATTAATAAAAATACACCTTCTTCAGGTTGTTAAGCTAAGATCGTCGAAAGGGGAAAAAAAGGAAACAAAATTATTTATTTTTCGTAAACGGTTTCTATGATTTATATCATTTCATTTAGGAAACATGTAAATTAAAGGGTTTCTCGTTGTTTTACATTTTATATTTCGACGAGAAACCCTTTAATTTACATGAAGATGTTTAAACCCTTCTGAAAATGATGGTAAAAATCACCGAAACAGGTTGAGAGAAATAAATATATTTTATTGGCGGTCTTGGCTTAACAACCTGAAAAGGTCTTTTAGGAAATTTTCTGATTTTTACAATTAGATTCTCGGCGAGTTTGGATAGCACGTGGTATATGCTTCATTGACGCCCTGGTAGAGGATGTGTCAAATTTCTCGTTAGAAAGGAGAAAGGAGAGATTATCAGAATGAAACTTTCACTCTGCAGCGGAGTGTGCGCTGATATGAAACTTCCTGGCAGATTAAAATTCTATGCCGAAACCGGGACTCGAACCTGGGACCTTTGCCTTTCGTGGGCAAACTCTCTACCACTGAGCTATCCCGACACGACTCACGATCCGTCCTCACTACTTCTGCTAGTACTTCGCTGCAGAGAGAAAGATTCATTCTGGAAACATCCCTTAAGCTGTGGCTAAGCCATGTCTCCACAATACACAATATCCTTTCTTCTAGGAGTGCTAGTCCTGCAAGGTTCGCAGGAGAACTTCAGTGAAGTTTGGAAAGTAGGAGGCGAGGTAAAGTTGTAGGGACGGATTGTGAGTCGTGCCGGAATAGCTCAGTGGTAGAGCGCTTGCCCGCGACAGGAAAAGGTCCCAGGTTCGAGTCCCGGTTCCGGCACACAATTTTAATCTGCCAGGAAGTTTCAGGAGAGATTATGTTCTAACGTTCTGCCATTCTGCCGACAACATGGTCACTAGAGACGATATCCAAGGTCGGATTGTTTTTACAAGAATGGAAAAGGAAATCGATCGAGCCGTTTGAAAGGGACGGTATCCACATTTGTCTGAGGCGATTTAGGAAATTGGCGGGAAGCGCAAATTAGTATGGCCGTCCTCCCGAGTTCGAGTCTGGTGTACTAAACTCTGCGCCACCTCAGTCGGGGTTGTGGCCGCAGGTAGATTATGCAAAAATAGTATGCAGGAAAGAGAATCAGAAATGCCATGCGACAAAATGTTAAATTATTTCTCAGCGTGAAAAAAGGAGAAACGGACTCCACAAACGCTGACAATGTCACCGGGCGAACGCCGCGATACACGCGACCAGTGAATAAATATTTAATTAATTTACGGACGTGACAGCGTATAATTTCAAATACTGAACAGATAGCGCGATCTGCTTTATATTGCAGTAATTCCGATTAATAATATCAATTAAGCACCAGAAAACGAAAAGTGAACCGTTGAGCGTTGCCGTAGGTAACCGGATGGACTATTTTACGGCTCAGCGCTTACCGCACGAACTGCGCAATTAAACGTTTATGACCGCTGGTACGTAACACACTAGCGCGAAGGCCGGTGTTAATGACTAAAAGCAGAGTTATTGCTAATCAGCCATAATTTTAGGAATTTACAGCTCCATCACTCCGCCGATCAGTACTATAATCCCCGCAGTCGGGGTACACTAGTGTGAAAGCGCGCTTAACGACAAAACGTGCAACTTCCGCTAACACGCGCAATAGCATTTTTATTCAGTGTCACGGTTTACGGGTCTCGTTTATGTGCCATGCAATTAATGACTTTTTATGCACGAGGAATTTACGACATTAACAGCCAGTGGCCATTGAAATTATGCAGTGAAGAAAGTTGAAAGTTTTGACTCAATTTTTAATCTGGTTCCTCCTGACTATTTACATTTACATAAATAATCTGAAAGTCACATTGAAATGCTTGGCAGGCTTTTCTGATATTTCTCCACAGATCCATTCTTAATAGTTCGCCGCGGTGGAGCGGCCGAGCGCATTGAGGCGCTATGCTACGATGCGCGAGGCCGTTCCCCGTCGGGGATTCGAATTCCCCCTCGGGCATGGATGTTTGTGCCGTCTTTAGTACAAGGTAGTTAATAAGTAGTTTGTAAGTTTAGGGACTGATGACCCCGTAGTAAGTCCCATAAGCTCTACAAACATTCTAATAGCTCGCCGGAAAAAGGAACACCTAAAAATCTCAGTTTTCGATCTGATTTGTCTTATTTTATTCTGATTATAATGTCTCCCTTTTTAGGTGTTTGCTAACAAGAACTTTCTCATTCGACAGAAGAAATTGGTTAAAGAAATTTCACAAATCTTTTCGCAACGAATAAGGCCTTTCGTTTAATGATTTTCACCCCAACTCGTGCATCATTTCTGCGACACTATCTCCCCTATATCGCGATAATACAAAACGAGTTTCCCTTCTCTGAACTTTCCCTAAATCGTCCGGCAGTCCCACTACGTGGGGATCCCACAATGCGCAGCAATACTCCAAAATACGACGCACAAGTGTGGTGTAGGCAGTTTCTTTAGAAGAACTTTTGTATCTTCTCTAAGTGTTCTGCCAATGAAAGGTAACCTTGCTCCTCCGTCCCTACAATAGTTACTGTGTGTTCTTTCCGATTTAGGTTGTTCGTAATAGTTACTCCTAGGTATTTAGTTGAATTAACGGCCTATAGCTTTGAGTGATTTATCGTGTAAATGCAATTTGACGTATTTCTTTTAGTGGTCATATGGATGACGCTTATCGATATTAAGGGTCAATTGCCAATTTTTGCACCATGCTGATATCTGATCTAAATTATTTTGCAGTTGCTTTTGATCTACTGGTGACTTTACCAACCGATAAATGATAGCATAATCCGCGAATGGTCTAAGAGAGCTACTCAGTTTGTCTCCTAAATCGTTTATATAAATAAGGAACAATTGGGTCCCTATAACACTTCCCTGGGGAACGCCAGATATCACTTATGCTCTTCTCGATGACTTTCCGTCAACAACTACATACTGTACTCTTTCTGACAGGAAATCACGAGTATATCACCCAACTGTGGCGATATTCCATAAGCACACAATTTGATTAGAAGACACTTGTTAGGTACCGTGTCGAAAGCCTTCCGAAAATCTAGGAAAATGGACTTTATTTGACATCCCTTGTCGATAGCACTCATCACATTACGTGAGTAAAAAGCTGACTGGGTTTCACAAGAATGATACTTTCTGAATCCGTGTAGACTATGGGTCAATAGGTCGTTCTCTTCGAGGTAGTTCACAATATTTTAGGAAAGTATATGTTCTAAAATCCTGCTGCAAACCGACGTCAATAATGTAAGCCTGCAATTTTTCGGATCACTCATACTGCCTTTCTTGAATATTGGAGTAATTTGGCAACTTTCCATTCTTTGGGTACCGATCTTTCACCGAGCGAGCGACTGTGTATAATAACTAGGTATGGGGCTTACTAGGTATGCATCAGCATACTAATTTAAGTTGCTTTAAAATTCCGTGGGTATCTATTTCTAAATCACGCATGTTGGCAGCTGTTCTTAATACGAATTCTGGAGTATTTGCTTCGTGTTCCTTCGTGAAGGAATTTCGGAAATCTGTGTTAAGCAACTCTGCTTTATCAGATCTGTTATCAGTAGCATCACACTTGGTATCGCGTAGTAAATGTAGTGATTGTGTTTTGTCGTTAGTATACTTTACATACGACCATAATTTCTTAAGATTCTCTAATAAATTACGTGACAGACTTTCGTTGTGGAAACTATTATAAGCTTCTCGCATTGAATTTTGAGCTAAAGTTCGAGTTTCTGTATAAGACTGCCAGTCTTGGAGATTTTGTGGCCTTTTAAAGTTTGCGTGCTGTTTTCTTTGCTTTTGCGAGAGTGATCTACCACAAATCAAATGTCTGTAAATCTATCGTACCTAACTGCGTGGTCATCAGTCCGTAACTTACAAACTAAGGTAAACTAATCTAAGGACAAACACACACACACCCATACCGCGGTGGAGTAGCCGAGCGGTCTAAGTCGCCTCGCTGCGGAGCGCGCCGTTGGCGCCGTCGGAGGTTCGAGTCCTCCCTAGGGCATCAGTGTGTGTGTTTGTCCTTAGGTTAGTTTACCTAGGTTTAAGTAGTTTGTAAGCTACGGACTGATGACCACGCAGTTTGGTCCGATAGATTTACAAACATTTGAACATTTTTGAACACACACAAATGCCCCAGGGAGGACTCGAACCTCCGACGGCGAGCAACCATGCGCTCCGCAGCGAGGCGCCTTAGACCGCTCGGCCTCCACCACCGCAGTGATCTATCAGGCAGTAGCGCTAATTGGTAAGCGATTGGGGATACAGCGTCGATGCGGCCAATATCTTGCAGCTCTCCTATCGATTGATTAAGTTTTGTAGAGCTTACAGCTCAGCAAATTATACCCAGTAGCTCGTCACAGTAAAGTTTCGTTAACTGCAATATTTCCAACTGCACAAATCCTCAGCCCACAAGATAGAGCCCTTTCAGAGGATTTGAATTTGACATAGTGCGTTTCTAATTGATGGTAACATCAGAGGTAGCCTTCGCATTAACTAGATCTATAGTACAATAGAAAACAATAGTGGAGAAATTTCACGGATGCGAGCACAGAATCTAGTAATTCCAGAGCAGATGCTGTAATTTATTACTATTACGGTCGCCAGATCTTGTGGAGAATAATTAACTAGACTGCTCAGAACTGTTAGGCGAAAAGGTGAGATATCGTACACAATGTTCAGATATTGGTTACGATTGTAATTTTGTTTTTGATAAAGTATGATCAGAGCTGGACATAAGTACGTTAATCCATTGATTGTTAATTAACGTAGTTAACATTTCGAATAACGGATTAACTTTTAAGAAACATTAACGGACTCTTTAACTTTCGTTAATTTGCCGTTACGTCCGTTAATCCGTTACTTTTGTACCCTCTTTTTACGACAAAAGTCTTGCCGCCTAAATTATGCTCATTTTAGCGCAGATCCCTTCTGTATGCAGCTACGCCCAGGCTATGGGTTGAATCTTCTGAATGGTGCCGCCAAGACCCGAACGGCGGAAATAGAGGCCCAGGGGAAACCCACAAGTAAGCCTATTCCAAATGAAGCCGAAAGTCTAGTGAAGATGAAATCCAACGATTCATTTAACGATGCGGCATTTATTGAGAAAAATATTTTAGTAACTCTTTTTATATATATATAAAAAAAAAAAAAAAAAAAAAGTACTACTGCTGTACCATCAAGTGCCGTAGTCGAACGTCTTTTTTCCGCGGGAAAAGATATTTTGACACTCAAACGTGCCTCACTGTCAGACGAGAATTTTAATATGCTAATGTTTTTAAAGGAACTAAGCACGTTACAGGAAATGAGATTCAGTGAAGTTCTATATTTTGAGTCTGCTGTCAATTGTATTTTATTGCTAAATAATTATTACTGAAAATTAAGATTTTTATGTTACTGGGACACTATATTGTGGCAGCCGGCCGCGAGCGTAACAAATGACAAACATACATTCTTCTATCACTTGGTTCATGAAATCTTCCATTATGTGGACAAAGTGAAAATGTGGTTTTTAGCAAGAAGGAAAGCAATGCGCGCTTTTACGAAGATCTGATGATGATGGACTCGAAACGCGTCATGTGAAATAAAGCATATTGTGACCGAGACTTTTCAAAAAAATTTTCATATACATTCTTCTTTTTATACAAGAAGACAAATCATTTCAAAGAACAAAAGACTTTTCCCCCAAAGCAAATGACTATTGCGGAGGATATTTTACACTATATTATGTGATTAGATATCATTTTTTTACGCTCACGGCCGACTACCATGATAGAATGGCCGAGTAACACTAGTTTTTGTTTATACTCCGAGCCTTATTTAAATTTGCGTATCCAAAATATTTTTCTTAAATATCAGGTAGGATAATATGTTATTTTTAATTGCAGTTTTCAATAATATAACAACATAAATATATAAATTCGGAGACTGAAGGTGATTTTTCGTGCCTGCACAATACTGTTACGAGTTAACGATTAACGTTAACGTCCGTTAAATTGTCCGCAGAGTAACACTTTAAAGTTTAATGAAGTTGACTTTTTTAGTAACGGAATAATGGTTAACGAAGTTAACTTTTTGATTAACGGTGCCCACTTCTGAGTACGATATTTTGCCGTCTCAATTCTTCACTTAAGGTTTACATGACATTTACTTATAGTGAGGCACAATGGGACTTCCAAGATAGTGAAAAAGTCATTTTCGTTGCCCTATAATACCACCTGTGATCACCTCGGACGGCCACACCTCCGGGGCATGGACAGTATGAGGTTATGAATCGCCTCTTGGGGCATACTTGTTCTTCCCTGAGTGCAATACTCAGCTCTTCAACCGTTATGGGAGGTGCTAGTCAGGCTGCAATGCATCTTCCAAGTGTATCCCAGACATGCTCAATGGTATTTCTGGTGAAAAAGCTAGCCACTCAATTCGTTCAAATCCCTCAGCTTCAAGCATGTTGTCCACCAGGACAGCTCTATGGGGAAGAGCGATTTCGCCCACCGAAAGAAACCCGTCTCCTATGACACCAGCGTAGGCCGCAACAAAAAGTCAAGGATCGCCACCACCGTGATGTGGTGATCTTTCCTGCACATAGGCACGATTGTTCCGAGTTCCACGTTCTCTCCATATGAGGGAACGACGATTGTCCGGCTGAACACAAACTCTTGACTCATCTGTGAACAGAAGCCGGCGCCATTCGTCACGACTCAAATACTAATGTTCCTCTGCCCATTTTCTGTGAGCTAAGCGGTATCCTGATTTTAATAGGACGCACACCATAGGCCTCCGTGCGTAGAGGCTACATTCCCGAAGGCGATTTCAGACTTTGTGTTGATATTGCGCATACTCTTGTTGTTTGGAGGATGTGTTGCAGATGGACTGTATACAGCCTCTTGTTTCGACGGGCTGATAACCGGAGATAACGGTCCTCTCTCGCTGATGTTATCCGTGGACGACCCTGGCCTTGCCTTGTTTTAACGGTTCCTGTTGACTGAAATTGCGTCCAGGTCGTGGAAATTACACTTTGGGTCACTGCAATACCTGCAGTCGCTTCCCTGTGTGTCTGTCCAGCTTCCAACCTTCCATGGCTCTCCCTGCCTTAGCTTCGGGTAAATCACGTGTTGTTGCAATGCACTACCTGCAACTACACTATCGGAACCTAGCTGCTTGTGTAATTAGTTTGGTAGATTAATCACAAGTTATTACCACCATCTCGTCTCCACTTCGTAGAACCGACAGAAAGACGTCAAACAATTTTAGCTCATTCTGCCAATGACGCTTCGTCAGAACGTATATATACATATATCAACTGATTGACTAGTTTCTTTATGTATAACTATGTTATGATCGTGAAGTAACATAATTTTTTAGTTTGACTATATGCATGTAAAAACATTTTCCGTCAAAGTTATTAAATAGAAATGTAGGGCCGCGCGGGAGTAGTCTGGAACGCCACGTTACGGATTGCGCGGCCGCTCGCGTCGGAGGTTCGAGTCCTCCTTGGGCATGGGTGAATGGGTTGATCTTAGCATAATTTAGGTGAAGTAGTTTTCAAGTCTAGGGACCGACGGCCACAAAAATTTGGTCTCTTAGGCTTACAAACATTTAAACTTTGGAACTTTTGAGAAAATCAGTTCTGTTTAGGAGCAAACACTCTTGATAAGAATGTGTTACTGAATGTGTTGTGATGTATTCAGTCTTGTTTAACTAATAAAAATGCCATAAATTTTAACTTAGCAAGGAATATAGTCTTTACGCCTTGCAAGCAAACTTTTCTTTAATAATAACTATGCAATCAGTCTCTCTTTGCTCGAACTTGAGCAAAACCGAACACAAAATCATCACTGGAATGAAAAATGCAGATAATAAATTTACACTGAATTTCACGAGTTCAGCAAATTAGGAAACACTTCACCTCGCATAGCTAAAGTATCACTCAAGAAAACTATCACTGAAAACCAAGACTGCCTGATCACAAAGAAAGCAAAGTCCTTACAGCATACCTTCCCCTCAGCATGATTCGGCGGAGTACTTACATCCACAGTCGTCAGAGCCAGACTGAAGAGTGAAGCTCTTGGGCCACAGGAAAAACCTCCCCCGGCCATACACCGGATGTAGAGCGTGCTAAAAGCGACGCAGAGTGCGTTCAGAGACTAGTGTTTACCAACCCTTGCTACCTGGCCAAGACAATTCCCTCTTCAACCGCTCCCAGATAGGTCTCCTGTCACCTCTTTCTTCCAAGATTAGGTTGGTACGACACTAAGAACACGGACACCTTGCCAAGCAAGCTTGTCTCTGGCCAGCCAGTAGACGCCAACGCAGATGACAAACGAAGCCATACGTTCTTAACTACAGCAAAACGAAGCCTAAAGTGGGAGGTGGCGACTGTAAGCCATTTCGCGGCAGTTAGGCAATTGGGCAAACATATATAACATGGGTGCACTGAGTATTAATAAAAAGAATAAAATAATTAACTCAGAGATAGATAACATTAATGGTGCAGAAACACTTTAGGTTGTGGCCGAGGGGACTGAGGCGCTCCAGTCACGATCTGCACGGCCACTACGGTCGGGGGTTCGAATCCCCCCTCGGGCATGGATATTTGTGCCGTCCTAGTTCGTAAGTAGTTCATAAGTAGTTTGTAAGTTTAGGGACGGATGACCCCGTAGTTAAGTCCCATAGACTATACAAACATTTGAAACGTTTGAAACTTTAGGTTAATGAATAAATCAAACTGGAAGACGACCACACATTCAGTGGACGTGTTTCAAAGTACATGGCAGAGGGTTCATTGAACCGCTTTTATAATATTCCTCTATCGTTCGATTCTCTAAGACCACTCGAGAAGTAGGAGCACATAAATCTTTTCGTTTTCGATATGATTTCTCTAATTTTATTATGATGATCATGTCTTCCTATGTAAATCAGTGTTAACAAATTCGCATTCGGAACAGAAAGATGGCGAAAAAAATTTCGCAAACAAATGTCGCCGAAACGAATAACGCCTTTCTTTTAATGATTTCCACCCAAACTCGTGCATCATTTCCGTGACACTCTCTCCCCTATATCGCGATAATATGAAAGGAACTGACCTTCACTGAACTTTCTCTACATCCTCCGTCAGTCCCTCTTGATGGGGATCCTACATACCGCAGAAATATTCCAAAACAGGACGCACAAATTGTAGCGTTGACAGTTTCTTTAGTAGAACTGTTACATCTTGTAAGTGATCTGCCAATGAAACGTAGCTTTTGGTTCACCTTTCCCACAATATTTTATAGGCGCTCTTTCCAATTAATGTTGTTCGTAATTGTTATTCCTGTGTATTTGAATTTACGTCCTGTAGTTTTGCCTGATTTATCTTGTAACCGAAGTTTAACGGATTTCTTTTAGTGGTCATATGGACGACTTAACACCTATACTTATCAAGGGTTAATTGCGCCATGCAGGTACCTTATCGAAATAATTTTTCAGTGGCATCTGATCTTCTGATGATTTTACTATTCGATCAGCATCATTCGCGAACAGTCCAAGACAGCTTTCCACATTGTCCCCTAAATAGTTTATAAAGATAAGGGGGCAGAAATAGTCCTATAATACTTCCCCGGGAAACGCCAGATATCACTTCTGTTTTACTCGGTGAATTTCCGTCAGTTACAACGTTCAGTGTCTTTTCTGAGAGGCAATCGCGAATCCATTCACACAACTGTGGCGATATTACGTAAGGAAACAATTTTATTAGAAGACGGTGGTGAGGTACACCGGAAATCTAGAAATATGGATTCGATTTGTGGTCCATTTTCGATAGCACTCATCACTTCACCTGAGTTTCACTAGAACGATACTTTCTGAATCCGTCTTGACTAAAGGTATGTATATCCATACCATTTAAAGCGAAATATTGCGAGTATCTTTGTGAAATAATCCAATATATTTTAATAATATTTTTATCTTTCATTGCATCGTGAAAGTTAATGTGTATTTTACTTCATAATTCCGTTCGGAGATTAATAAGTAAGCTACGTTCACTTTTTTTTTTATCACCACTGAGTGCAAAACCTTAAAATATCAATCAGTGTTGCATTATCATGAGTAAATATCCCAACGACAATTAGTCTGAATGTTTCTTGTTTGTTTCATGAATACAGCATTGCAGTAATATATAGAGAGGTTGTAACAATGGAAAATTGTATTGAAATGCAGAAGGATCTGCATGGAATCGACGCATGGTACAGGAAACGGCAATTGAATCTCAATGCAGACAAGTGTAATGTGCCGGGAATACATAGACAGAAAAATCCTTTATCATTTAGCTACGATATAGCAGGTCAGCAAATGGAAGCAGTTAATTCCATAAATTATCTGGGAGTAGGCATTAGGAGTGATTTAAAATGGAACGACCATATAAAATCAGTCGTCGGTAAACCAGATGCCAGACGTAGATTGCTGCGGTGGAGTATCCGAGCGGTCTAAGGCGCCTCGCTGTGGAGCACGCGGTTGCTCGCCGTCGCAGGTTCGAGTCCTCCCTGGGCATGGGTGTGTGTCTGTGTGTGTTGTTCAAAAAAATGTTCAAATGTTTGTAAATCTATCGGACCAAACTGCGTGGTCATCAGTCCGTAGCTTACATACTACTTAAACCTAGGTAAACTAACCTAAGGACATACACACACACCCATGCCCCAGGGAGGACTCGAACCTCCACGGCGAGCAACCGCGCGCTCCGCAGCGAGACGCTTTAGACCGCTCGGCTACTCCACCGCGGCTGTGTGTGTTGTCCTTAGGTTAGTTTACTTTAGTTTAAGTAGTTTGTAAGCAACAGACTGATGATCACGTAGTTTGTTCCGATAGATTTACAGACATTTGAACATTTAGACTTAGATTCATTGGAAGAATCCTAAGGAAATGCAGTCCGAAAACATAGCAAGTAGGTTACAGTACACTTGTTCGCCCACAGCTTGAATACTGCTCACCGGTGGGGTTGATATAGGAAGTAGAGAAGATCCAACGGAGAGCAGCATGGTTCGTTGCAGGATCATTTGGTAATCATGAAAGCATTACGGAGATGATCGATAAACTCCAGTGGAAGATTCTGCAGGAGAGACGCTCTCTCGCTCGGTGCGGGCTTTTGTCGAAGTTTCGAGAAAATACCTATACCGAGGAGTATAGCAGTATATTGCTCCTTCCTACGTATATCACATGAAGAGATCATGAGGATAAAATCAGAGATATTAGAACCCAGACAGAGGCATACCGACGTTCTTTCTTTCCGCGAACAATACTTGACTGGAATAGGAGGGAAAACCGATAGTGGTACCCTACACACGCACCGTCAGGTGGCTTGCGGAGCATGGATGTAGATGCTTAAGTTCGAATACACGTATGTGGCCTCCAGCCTTTGTGTAAATTTAGTGTGTTTGAATTTCGTTGCTGTTTTTAACTAACGTTTTCATGTCTCATCTGTATCTGCAAGTATGCTAAATATTTCTTAGATTTCCTTGTTTGATTCCATCTCCCCTGCCTTGTATGACCGATTGCACCACATGCTATCGTAACGGTCGTTACTTTGGCCTTCAGCCATGGTTCTATTAATACTAGCTTTCTTCTATACAAAATCTTGCTTGTGCTCTATTCTCTTATTCTGAATTAATTTCCTTTGTAAATTCTATGTAATTCACCGTGGACGCATACCACGTAGTATGCTGCTGCCTTCCCACACATGAGTTCGTTTAGTGTACAGTATACTTAAATTTATGATCAAGGCAACCACTCTCTTGCAAGACACCGCCGTTGCTTGGTTTTGCCGCTGCTTTCATGTGTTCCAGCATTGTAATGTACTGCCAAGCATTATTTGTGTGTGAATGAATGTGCTTTCAGCTAGCCATTGTGTGTTTGGAAATTTCCTCCTACGTTTCCTCCATATTCATAAAGGGCAGAAACAATCTTATTACAGGCAGTAATTATATGGTTTATTTCACTTTTGTACAAGAAGTGTGCTTAATGTGGCCTCTCCATATTTAGTTACTTGTTCATTTTTCTGAATAAATTATGATTTTAAAGTATCAAACCTCTGCTTTATGATTTCATGCTACCTGTCCCATGTTTAATTATCTATTCATTTATTTTTTAACATTGATTTTGTGTTTGTTAAAATCTTGGCTGCTCCCTTAAGGAGTGATTAGTTAGATAAATTTCCGTTGCACATGTACTGTGGCCACTGATAAAGTAATTTAGAGCAGCAGTGAGCGTTGTAACGAACATTTGCAGATCTCAACTGCCCGAGATCTTACTTATTTTAATAACAGTCTACTTTCAACTTCAATATGATTTGCAGATTATTTATGTGGATGGAGATACACAGGGTAATGACATGGGGTAATGACGGTTTAACAGCATGATATAAATTTATTTCAGTGATTATTAACTAAAACACACAAATATTAAGTTCTCGCTGTTATTACAGTAGTAAAACAGTTCTAACTTGACTACAGTGGAAGGATAGCACTTAAATGTAGGTATGTTGGTGTGTTATGCTGGGTGTTGCTCTAAATGGCAAAATTCAAGCTTCTTTCGTCGTATTTGTTTGAACAGTATGCCTCCAAATGTATGCTAGGTAAATAGAATGTGTTCGTCATCCCATGCCATTTAATATTCCTCTTGATGTATTTGGCCTCTAATAAAATAGCCACATATCACTGGCACTATTACTTGTTGAGCGTCCACGTAAATACTCTTCTTCTAGCTTTCCTGTAGCCACTTTAATGTTCAAATGTTTGTTAAGTTTAAGGGACTTAAAAGCGGTGTCATCAGTCCCTAAACTTACAAACTACTTATGAACTACCTTATACCAAAGACGACACAAATATCCAAGCCCGAAAGGGGATACGAACCCCCGACCGTAGCGGCCGTGCAGTGACTGGCGCGCCGCAGATCGCTCGGCCACTGCGACCGGCCGCAGCCACTTAAGCTAGTCATTTGACGTACTGTTACTGCCTTTTCCTTCCACGTCGTACTTATTCGTTGAGCTGGGGTATACATCTTTTATACATGAACACAATTTACAGAAACCCAAACTCAGAACTGCTACAGTATTGTAAGTTTACATAATATTTGAGAAAGGATAATTACAGAGCAATTGACGTTTACTCAAAATTTGACACGTTTAACATGCATGTCAAGAGCATGATCTTAAAGATAAGTACACCTTGGCAACAATCGATACGAAACATTTTATACGTGGACAATCGAAAGAAAACGAATCGATATGTATCTACATCTGTACAACTTTTAAAATAGGTTGTATGTGTGTGTGTTGGAATGTGTGTATGTATGTATGTATGTATGTCTCACATCTCCATATATCACTGAATGCATCTTCAAATTTACATGATAGTGCGAAACATATTTCAGGAGGTATGACGTCGTAAACAATGAAATTTCCGAATAATTGCTACATCAGGCCTTATTTTTGCACATCTCCTAAAATAATGGACCAATTTCAACTAAAGTAGGTACACATATTGCTTACGATCAGATAACAATCGCTACCTACGACACATAGTTCAAGATATATGACGTCGTGAACAAGGAGTCACAACAAAATTTCCATCACGCGACTCGTGATTTACAAGAGTTTATTTATCCACTATTTATGCATCGTAATATTGACGCGAGACGCCACGTTCAGCAACTGCCTGCGTGACGCAAGGGATAGCGTCACCGACTGATGTGCTGAAGGTCCCCAGTTCAATCCCGTCCACCGGCAAAAATTTAATTCTTTGTAACTAACATTTCCAGAATGTTCTAAATGTTTCTTATGTTCACTTGCAATTTCTACTTGTTTATTATGTCAACTTTTCTTCTAATTTGTGGTACATTCTGTGTATAAATAGCAGAGCACTCTGCACGAAAGGCAGTTTGCAATAAACCTGCTTTCAGAATAAAAACTGAAAAACTGTGTCATTGTAGGACTCATAGTCAAGGATATATGATGTTGATCTGCATGGACAGGTAGTCAGAGGCCGATGGCCAGAAAGAGAAGGACTAAATATTGTTCATAATACAGTTTTGAATGAATGTCATACATCATTTGTATTTAATTAATGTTTTTCTTTCTTTGGATACTGCACTTATAATTTTGTACATTATGCATATTTAATTGTTTTACTGTTTCATAATTACTGTTTTCATGAATACATGAAGATGAATTCTGTTCCGAATTTTTATTTTCGTTTCGATAATAAGACTGGAAAATGCATATGTACTCGGGAAATACCGGGTTTAGCAGCTAGTTATGAATAATGTGTACATGAAGTGAATCTTAGTCTCACAATCTGCACGCTTTCCGTCAGAATCTCAACTTGTCGGCACATTCCTCACTGAATGCCTCCGCCCATTATCATTCAGTACTCGCGGCGTGTAGCCTATTCCCGTAAGAGTTAGGGCTGGAGTGCATGACGGCCTGTTGTCCTTTGTTCGTTGCGTATGCTCACCACACCCCATCTCTTACGAGAATCGGTTGCATGCCGGGGGTACTGAGTGATCATGGGCAGAGCCGCTACGTCAGGGTTGTGTGGGTAAGTCACTTCTAGCCAGAGGCGTGCAAGGGTAATCCACGTGGCCGCCATCATCTCTGAGTTCCCAGCTGCGTAGTGGTCAGCGTGGCTGCCTAGTATGCAGAAGGACCCGGGTTCTAATTCAGACTGGGCACAAAACATCAAATGTTCAAATGTCTGTAGAGCTTATGGGACTTAACTACGGGATCATCAGTCCCTAAACTTACAAACTACTTATGAACTAGCTACAACTAAAGACGGCACAAATATCCATGCCCGAGGGGGGATTCGAACCCCCGACCGTAGTGGTCGTGCAGACCGTGACTGAAGCGCCGCAGTCCCCTCGGCCACCGCGGCCGGCTCACGAAACATCACGACAATCGATACGCTACAGCAAAATTCAAATGTTTGTTAAGCTTATGGGACTTAACTACGGGGTCATCAGTCCCTAAACTTACAAACTACTTATCAACTAGCTTATCCTAAGGACGGCACAAATATCCAGAGGATTCGAGCCCCCGACCGTAGTGGGCGTGCAGGCCGTGACTGGAGCGCCTCAGTCCCCTCGGCCACCGCGGCCGGCGCTACAGCAAAACACCTATAAATGCGGTGAAGAAGAAACTTCAAGAGGAGTATAGGAACAAATGGGAGATCGAATGGCAAAGAGCAACAAACGGGGGAAGCACTAAACCGTACTTCCCTACCATCCTACAACGTTTAATGATTAAACTATCAATATCTCCGAATTTTACAGCAATGTTAACAGGTCATGGAGAACTGAAAGCCTATTATCAACGGTTCAGAATAACTGAAGACGGAACGTGCACATATAAAAGAAATGTCCAAACTAATGAGAGAGAAAAAAAAAATCTGACAAAGGAGAAGGATGGCCCGTCAGTAAATTTGATTTGATAGATAAATTCACTACAGACTTTTACAACTTCCGTAATTCAATATGATTTCCTGCTGTGTAAAACTCATTTGGTTTCTTTAACTAAAGCGATAAATCTCGTTTAGCCAAAATGTATTCTTTTGTAAATCCTGCCGGCCGCGGTGGTCGAGCTATCTGAGGCGCGCCAGTCACGGTCTGCACGGCCACTACCACTACGGTCAGGGGTTCGACTCCCCCTCGGGTATGGATATTTGTGCCTTCCTTAGTATTAGCTAGTTCTTAAGGAGTTTGTAAGTTTAGGGACTGATGACCCCGTAGTTAAGTCCCATAAGCTCTACAAACATTTGAACATTTTTGTAAATCCTTCCATCTTATGCACTGTGTTTGCCAAATTACTTGATGTAACCGCCTGAATTTAACCTTCAAACATGTAATATTGCTATGTAACGGGGCAATTCAAATAAATAAATGAAATAAATAAAACCTGCTGTCGTAGGTTCGAGTTCTCCCTCGGGCATGGGTATCTGTGTTGTCTTTACCGTAAGTTAGTTTTAGTAGTTTGTAAGTCTAGGGACCGTTCACCAAGGTTTACAAAAATCTGAACACTTTTGGATAAAATTATCTGCTTTCTCCAATTATTTCGCTGCCCACGTAAAAATACTTGCCTTTGGATTGATAATTGCTGCAGGATAAGAAATGGCGTCTGTCCTTTCCAAATACAAAACTTTTTACTGATTTTTACTGAAGTTTAAGTATGGATATTAACCGTTTTTACAACGCCTACTTACTTGTAATTATGATTATTTTACAAGAGAGAGAGAGAGAGAGAGAGAGAGAGAGAGAGAGAGAAAGAGAGAGGAAGAGAAAGATTGACACTGACCGTAAAATCCTCTGAAATTACGTTTTTATACGGTTGCAATGAATCCCATTAAAGTGAAAGGATATATTATTTGAAAACTGTCATATGAATCGCGGATGATTTTCAGATGACAAACAGAATTTAATTATGAGTGGCAATAAGGGCGAATTCGTGTTCCATTTTATGTACGCGTGGGCGCCCGATGAAAAATAGGACGTAGGGGAGGATTAGCATTAAACAAGCGACAAGTTCGTTTTCAGCGCATCATATACATCGTTCACATGCCAGAGTGTGAATTACAGCGGATTGTATTTTTGCCTGAAGCGCATTCATTTATTCATTGACGTATCGTATGCTGTCAATCTCATAGTCAAGAAGAGACTTCAGGTACGTCAAACGAGGCAGTTAAAAGGCAGCGACTGTAGGCTTTTTCTGTATGAAATAAATTACTAAATGTGGGTCATATATTTATAATATATGCTAATACTATTCATTTCGATAGTTAAACACAATAAATTTTGGTTTTTCTGCGGAGTAAGTTGTTTTCTTGAGAGTACAGACAGGTATGAAAATTGCAGAAGTATCCGTTTAAACACGACCTATTTTCAGACGAATGAAGACACTGGAATAATACGACCTCGAGGAAGATGTTTCTAATGAGGAGAAATGTAAGAACACGTGAGGTATTACTGATCTTACGACTTATCATAGAAGATAGGTTAAGGAAAGACAGACGTAATTTTATGGCTTGTAGAAAAATTGGTGCTAAATCAGAGTAAGTGCCAGTTTTACAATTTCTAAAAGAAAAATTGACATTTTGATTACACGTATGGGCACAAGATGAATGAAACTGAACAGTTGAAATTTCTAGGTGTTGAGTTAGTAAGCTGGAATGATATTTTCAAAAAATGTTCAAATGTTTGTACAACTTATGGGACTTAACTACGGGGTCATCAGTCCCTAAGCTTACAAACTACTTATGAACTAGCTAAGACTAAAGACGGCACAAATATCCATGCCCGAGGGGGGATTCGAACCCCCGACCGTAGTGGCCGTGCTGACCGCGACTGGAGCGCCTCAGTCACCTCGGCCGGCAATGATATTTTCACTGTGTACCAGAGTGTGGGCTGATATGAAACTTCTTGGCGGATTAAAACTGTGTGTCGGGAAGTAGGAGGCGAGGTACTGGCGGAAGTAAAGCTATGAGGACGGGCCGTCAAATCGTGCCGAGATAGCTCGGTCGGTAGAACGTTTTCCCGCGAAATGCAGAGGTCCCAGGTTCGAATCGCGGTCCCGGAGCACAGTTTTAATCCTCTAGGAAGTTTCAGATAGCTGTCGTGGAGGGAGACCGGTACTGGGTCAAAAAGAAAACCTCGAGGAACCAGCCAACACCAAATGGAAGATAAAGAGAACAGGGTTACAACTATGGCAAGAGCAATGGGACGGGGAGAAAACAGTAACAACACACTCTCTCCTATCTGATGTTCAGGAAAGACTACAGATGAACCATAAAGGGGATGCTGCAATTCTTCACAGGACATGGACCATACCCGGCATACCTGTGCCAATTTGGGAAACAGACAACACCAGCGTGTGTCTGTGGCACCGTTGAGGTTACCCAGGATTATGTAACCATGCTGCGGTCTCGGGGGGGATATGTGCGACACAACCAGTAATTTTTCATATGTTAGCTTGCTTAGGAGAAACATAATCTTGTGGGGAGGGGGGAAGGGGGTCGGCAGTGATACTGAAAGTAACTTGATAGGTTTTCTATGTAAGATCTCAGGCAGTTGAGATCTGGAAATGCAAGTTAAAACGCTCACTGCTGCTCTAAATTGCTTTGCGAGTAGCCACAGTACTTGTGCAACGGAAATTTATCTAACTGCTCACTCCTTAAGGGAGCAGCCAACGTTTTAACAAACACAGAATTAATGTTTAAAAAAAGGAATAGATAATTAAACATGGGATGGGGGGCATTAAATTATAAAGCAGAGGTTTGATACTTGAAATCATTACCTATTCAATAAAATAAACAAGCAAAGTGTGGGGAGACGAAATTAAGCACAATAAAGCACACACCTTTCACAAAAGTGAATTAAATCATAAAGTTACTGCCTGTAATAAAATTGTTTCTGCCCTTTATGAATATGGAGGTAATGTGGGAGGAAATTTGCAAATACACAGTGGATAAAGGAAAGCACATTCATTCACTCACAGACACGTAATGCTTGCTACACATTACTCATGCGGCAACACTTGGCAGCAGCTAAACGAGCGTCAGCGGCGTTGTGTTGAGTTGGTGGGTGTCTCCAAGCACTAATTAAAATCAATTATGCACCATACAAACTATCTACTATCCTCAAGTACCAAGTAGTGTGTAACCATGAATTACATAGTATTTACAAAAAGAAATTTATTTAGAATAAGCGAGTAACGCACATGCGAGAATTCATATAGAACAAAGCTTACATATCAGTAAGAGCATAGCCGAAGGGCGAAATAATAAGCATTACGAAAGCACGTTGTGCAATCGGTCATACCAAGTCATGAAAGACAGAATCAATCCACAACATCTGAGAAAAACTTAGCATAGTTGCGGATACAGACACGACGCGAAAACGTTAGTTAAAAAAACAGCAAGGAAATTCAAACATACTAAGTTTACACAAAGACTGAAGGCCACACACATGTATTCTAACTTGAGCAAACCAGACACAAAATCATCACCAGAATGAAAACGCAATTACTAAATTTACACCGAATTACTCGAGTTCTGTAAAGTAAGAAACACTTTGCCTCGCATAACGAAAAAATTACTCAAGGAAACTATCATTGATAAACCAGGACTGTCTGGTGAGGAACAAAGTAAAGTTCTAACAGCATGTCATCCCCTCAGCATGATTTGATGATATACTCACTTCGGCGGTCGCAGCAAGAGTGAAGCCTCAGGCGACGCTAGAAGCCTTCCCCTGCAGACACCGGATGTAGGGCGTGCTAAAACGATCCAGAGTGCGTTCGGAGCCTATTGTCTAGCAACCTTTGCTACCTGAAGAAGGTAATACCCTTTACTAGAGCTCAGGAGAGGTCTCTTTTGTCACCTCTTTCGTCCATGATTATGTTGGTGCTACACTAAGAACAGGCCACCTCGCCATCTTGCCAAGTAAGCTTGTCTCTGGCCACCCAGCAGGCGGCAGAGCAGATGTCATACAAAGCCATGCATTATCAACTAAAGTAAATGAGGCCTAAAGCGTGAGGCGGCGACTGTAATCCATTGCGCGGCAGTCAGTTAATATTAAAAGCAACCTTCCACATTCATACGAACACACAAGTTCAATCACACAGGTGGAAACATATATAAACTTGGGGCATTGATCATTAATAAAGAAACAAAATAATTAACATACAAATATACAATATTAATGGCGGAGAAACACTTAAGAGTAATGAATAACTCAAAATGGAACACGACCACACATTCAGTGGAGTGTTTCAATATCAAGGCCAAGCCCAGTGTCAGGGGAATCCTCACTGGGAATAGCTCGGTGAGCCAGGCCGCACATGTAGATTTATATAAACACAAGTGGCACAACTGTAACACTGCAACAATAAATAACAACTAGGAAATAATTCATCACTTAGGGCAAGAATTCAGTAAATTAATTCACCAGTGGATTCCTTGTAAAATATTAAGTCACTCACTAAATGTATCTACCAGGACACATTTAAGTTTGGTAATGGGTTTTAATAATGGATATTACTGTAAAGAATTTAAAAAAGCCCATGTTCAGGATAAGATCCAAAAACTAATTGTTGCTTTATTTACCATTAGATCAGTATCTGAAATAGGTGATAGTTCAATGTGAAAAACAGTCTACATTGCTATTTTCATTCGCTTATGACGTGTGGTGTTATTTTATGGGGTAGTTCTTCTGATTCAGGTTTGGTTGGGACATTTTTGTCTCAGCTCATGGCGGGTGTTATAATCAAACAACTCGGACAACTTGAAATTTGTGTCGGGGCCGGGAACTGAAGCCAGGTCTCCCGCTTACTGGTCATATATGCCAACTCTTGCATCAGCCAGGCACGTGGGCTGACCTGCACTCCGTCCTACCCAAGTTACCGTATTCACCTGACCAATGTACTCCAAAGCTCGCAGCTAACCCTGTATTTCCGGCAGCACTCCGGTCCCTGTGAGCATTCCACGGACAGGTCCACCAATCCTTGACATGGTGTACTGCAATTTAAAACTGCGGAGCCTGTCCGAAAAACAGACGCCGCATTTCTTAATTCTTCAGAATCAAATATGGTATACTTAGTTCAGAAACTGGCTCTTCATTCAATATGTGATGTAAGTTCGCGAACCTGTCGAACTCTGTTCGGTAGTGTGAGACGTCTGACACTGGCCTCTCAGTGCAGATTTTCTCTATCGTAGTTTTTTTAATTTTATTTATTTATTTATTTTTTATTAAATCAGCTTATTCTCAAGAGTTTGCTGCTTTCACTCAGATAATACTAAACAGAAATTGAATATGAATTTGGATCACAGCTCCTTGACTCTTTTGCATAAAGGCGTGCAGTATTCTGATGCAACAATTTTCAATAATCTGTCACATGAATTCAAAAATCTTATTAGTAACCCATCCACTTTCAAGTCTAAAAAGGAAAGTTTGCTCATAGCTCACTCATTTTTCTATTGAGGAACTTCAGCAAAAATTTAAGAAAAGTAAGCTAATTTCTATGTTACTTGTTTATTGTATTTATTTGCGTGCGTAGGATTCCCATAGGAAATTGTAGTCTTAATCATCTTGTGATGGTGGAGATCTTCTTTCTTCCGTGTTTGCTGTAATGAACTGGAGTTTATACAAGACATCTTGTTTGATTTATTTTTTATCATACAAACATGTTTCGGCATTTATTGTACCATATTCTGTGGGTTATTGCCTTGAATTTTTGAAATTGTTTTACATGTTATAGTTTTTTGATTGAATAGACAATTGGATAAATTGTATTACTGGATTGAATATATAAGGCCTATATTTATTTACATACCCACATGAAGTTATTCAAATGTTTGGAAACCTATGGGACTTAACTACTTGGTTATTAGTGCCTAGCTTACAAACTATTTAAACGAAGTTAAACTAACTTAAGGACAAGACATTCACCCATGCCCGAGGGAGGATTCGAACATCCGACGGCGAGCGGCCGTGCGGACCGCAGCATGGCGCCCCAATGGGCACGGCTATTCTGCGGCGGCCATGAAGTTATTAGCAGGGTTTACATGTTGTTCTAATTAGTCATGATGAGTTTTAGAGCTTGTCATCTGCAACAACAAAACGTTTTTATTTTCAAAACAAGAAAAATGTATTGTTCCTTCTCCTGCATATTATGATGAAAATTGGCCTATGTGGCTATTGAGCACGTTACTTACTTTTGAACTGTAGTTTGTTCTCTCTTGTTTGTGTCGTATAATCACATTTCCTGAAGTTATTTTCTGAATATTTGCAGTTTTTGTTATAAACTCGCACGTTTATGTCGTCTTTTTTCGTATTATGGTGGCTTTATCGTATTTATTTGTTTACGTAGCGTGACTGTGATATGTCGCGCGACTTTGAATGGTTTTGACACTTGCGGTGTTTTGTACGTGTGAATGTGTGTGTGCGCTTGTTTTTGTTGTCTGTACCTGTGTGGGGGGGGGGGGGGGAGATATTTATTGCATGTAATACTGTGTGTGTGTGTGTGTGTGTGTGTGTGTGTGGGAGAGAGAGAGAGAGAGAGAGAGAGAGAGAGAGAGAGAGAGAGAGAGAGAAATAAATATAGGATATGTGTATGGTGTGGGGTGATCAAGTGTGGTGTAGGCTGTTGCTTTCAGAATGTGATAGTTTTCTTCTATTGTCTTGCATAAGGCGGAAATCCTATCCATTTTATTATAGCATGCACGGAAACAAGAAGATCTGCACCATCGCAAAATGACCATGATAAATCTAAATACTGAAAACCTTATCTTCGTGTGCCCAGACTACCGTATCCATTCACCTACCTGGTACAACTCCACTTCATTAAAGCTGTTCAAAGGCAGGACAACTTTGGATGCAGACAGCAGTTATTGGTGCTTACGTATACATCGTAAAATTTCAAAGACGATCTTCAAATGTTCAAATGTTTGTTAAGCTTATGGGATTTAACTACGGGGTCATCAGTCCCTAAACTTAGAAACTACTTACGAACTAGGACGGCACAAATATCCATGCCCGAGGGGGGATTCGAACCCACGACCGTAGTGGCCGTGAAGACCGTGACTGGAGCGCCTTAGCCCCCTCGGCTACCGCGGCCGGCTGTTTGGTGTCCTTCGCTCGCAATGATACTCATACGTTCCTCCATAACTCCAAAAATTTTGTGACGTTTTCGCGGAAATAACACAGAAGAATATTTTAAAATGTACACAATCACGTTGTAGTAATTACTAAACGTACATTGCTTTAAGATAAAAAGCTTACGTTAGAGCATAGTATCTTCCTTTCATTTAAAAATTAGAAAAAATATTCAGAATAAGGAAGAAGTGAACAACGAAGAGGCATAAGAAACGCTTTGATACTCTTGTTTGGATGTCGGACGAAGTGCTTCGGCTATCGGGTAAGTCCAGAATCGATGGTAATGCAGTACGGGTCTGTTAGCTTGTATAATCAGCTATGTAGTAAATTTGATGAGTAAATGCTAAGTTCAGAAATGGGGCTCATGGAGCACAAACATATTGATGGAGCGGTCAGTTGCGGTTGCAAATTTTAGGCAGATAATAAATTATTACAACCAAAATATGTTTTCTGTGATAAGTGCAAGGTTGTCACGACTTAAATGCCCGCCACGGTACTTTTCTATAGCGTTGTGTTAGTAACAACAAAGCTCTCTTATCTTTGCAGATTGTTGTCTTGATATCGCTGGTTGTGCCGGTTGGCCGCAGAGGGCATAGTTGTCGGGGAAGTCGCATTGGATGGTACGCATTTCTCCTCCTTACACGAGGCATCACAACAACCAGGCAACGTCGGTCAACTGTTGTTTTTGTATGAGAAATCGGTTGGAAGCTTTCCTCACGTCAGCCCGTTGTAGGTGTCGCCACCGGCGCCAAGCTTGTGAGAAAGCTCTGAAAAGCTAATCATTCGCATTTCACAGCATCTTCTTCCTGCCGGTTAAATTTCGCGTCTGTAGCACGTCATCTTCGTGGTGTAGCAATTTTAATGACCAAGAGTGTATAACCAGATAAACAAATTACAGTTTCGTCCCAGTCTCCACGGAAAATAGACGCACAGAGATTGGAGGCTGCTTAATGCTCCGTGCTGCTTCGATTGCTGCCCGTCTGACCTCCCCGCCCGGCAAGTGAACGCACTGCGCACTACGCTGTGTGAGCGGGCCAGTCTCTGACCTCGCCCATTGGCCCCTCTGTCCAGAGGGAGTGCGTCTTGCACAGCACCAGCCGCTATCCCCACTGATCTCTCGACACGCGCTTGTCTTACAGCTCCATTCATTCTGCCACAGTCTCAACTTGCAGAGGACGTAAGTGCGTTTGGAAGAGCACTTAGCTTAGCATGTCCGACAAGCCGGCTCAAGAAGGCGCGACGCGGGTTCTTGCGTTCTCAAGCGCTCTTAGTTTGTGCCAATGCCAACCAACGGATTACTGTGCAAAGTGTTTGCTTAATTATTTGGGTAATGCAGTTGGAAAATTTTGTAAGTGGTTTATTCTCACAAGGAGACCACATGGGTATCGGATGTTAGAATTTCTTTATATTTATGCAAATTGAAGTTCAGAACTTAAATATCAATCATCCAAAGCCATTCGAAGCAACTCTACAAAATTTCTTGATAAAATCGACTTCGAAGTTTTGCAAGTATCAATAATGAAAACAGTTGCAGTATCTATCGGTGTAATTCATGTAATATCGTTGTGGTCTCACAACCATTCAGCCGGTGTTTGGAATCCCATTCTGACACTTTTTTTTTTCGTTTACAAATTCAGTTATATAAAACATTTTGCGATCTTTAATTCCACGTGTTCTGTCATTTTTTGTTAATATGTATGTAGACAAGCTGAAAGCCATGTCGTCACGTAAAACGATGGTTGAGTTGGTTAGCTATGGGATGACTTTCCAAAAACAGTGTCGTAGCTCTTCAGAAACTGAACAATCAAAGACTCCCGTCCTCAACTAATAGTGAAGCCAATACTGTAAAAAATTTGTTTTTTGACTGAAACTATCATTATTAATAACATTTTATAAAATATCAAAATTACGAATAAACATAAATACGTGCACATTTTGTAAAAACTATCGTTACATATTAAAACTGTGTAAGTCTTCGAACACAACGAAGAAAATAAATAAACAAATAACCTGTCATGAAAGGATTCGAGGCACCAACCTATGGCTGTAGTGCCAGAACGCTACCATCTGAGCTACACTGCAGATGCTGCAATTTATTCAATTACTGCTAGTTACAAAAATTGCAAAACTTCATAGTCGATTTTCTCGAGAATTTTTGAGAGTTGGGCCGAATGGCTGTGGCTGACTGTTGTTTGTGTTGTGAACTTCACGTACCATAAATATAAAAAATTCTAATATCCGATACCCATGTGGTCTCTTTGTCAGATTTGAAATGAACATTTATAATTATTAGAAAACGTATAATATGGGTTGAAAAGTTCCTGTTAGTTGGGCTGTCTTTGTCTCAGAAAATAAATCGAATAGTCATATATGTAACTAGGTTGGCACTACATGCTAAAGATATACAGCAACTCATTAATGTCGCTGTCTCGAGTAGGTCATGGTTCAACCGGAGACACGGGAGACGATGTTAGGCTGTTGACTTGTAAGGCTGTCTGGTCCGCAGAGACGTCTGACAAGAATATCTATCAGCATCCAAAAGGTAATCGTTTGGTAATGTTTGTAAAAGTTGTATGGAATTTTGTATTGTTATCTTTAGATAACAATGTGAATACTTTTGGTAAAGAACCATTACTGTTGCGTAGAAGTTGTTGTAACAATTTTGATTTAATTAAGCATTTATCCTTATTTTGTGGCACTTGGAAGTTAGTAATACCTGTCACTTCGTATTTAACTAACTACTTTGTTTATTATTTATGTCAAATGGATAGGTCGTCTAGTACAGGGAAGTAGAACTAATTTCAAGTGCTGCTCTCACAATGAGAAAAAGTGGTAAATCAATCAGGGCTGCAGAATAAGAGTCGCATATCTGCATGTGTAATTAAATTTTAAAAGTTATTTGATGAATCAGAAGTTGTCAAATTTTTATGTACAGCAAGAACATTTTCATGTTAGATTAATGGTAGTAAGAGAGAGCCAAAAACATTTACAGAATCAGTCCTTATGTGTTGTTTTAGTTACATGCGTAACTTCACATTTAATTTGTGAGATTTTTAGTGACAGAAAAGAGTCCTTTGTCAGAGCCATTATTGTTGATTGTTGGGATAATAAAGTAACTCAGTCACTTAAAGTAAAAAAGAAAAGAAAAGAAAAATGACCAGTCTAGATAACAGAAGGTAATGTTATATCGGTTTCGACCCTAGTATAGGTCCATCTTCAGAATTATCTTTACAGCGCATGTGGCTGGTGCTGACCGTTCTAGGGCTGCCGTGGCTTCACACTGTGGCTGCACGCTGGTAACTGCTAGATCCTTTTTAACATAAATACCTCTATAAAAGATTACTGTTAATTAATTCATCATTTGCTTCAGAGGCAGATCGCATTTCTTCAGTATTATTGTTTAAGAAAAGCTCCTGTGGTACTGCCGTTTCGCGTAATATAACGATTAGGCTGGCGACTCAAATAACACCCAGCTGTGAGCTCCGCTCGCATTATTGACGAGTTAAAGCGCCGTTCTCAAATGTCAACTTGAAAATATACACGTTTTCTGTCAATCACATTCGGAGTAATTCTTGACACCAATTAAGACATTCATTAACACTATAATTAAAGTCAATTAAATACAGTGACATTATTTGTTTAAATATTAAATAAATTATCAGTACTTGTCTTGATAAATTTTAAAGTGGTAACATTAACATTATTAGACATCGATACACGCACAGGGAACATATTTTCTATTATGTATCAGCACGCATTTGCAGCTAAATTCAAAGGTAAGTCGTAAATTCAAAGGTAACCACGAGATTTATTTGTAAAGCTGCCTGCAGAATTTCAGTTAAACCACAAACAAGAAAGTTTTGTCTCACATTTTAATAGCAAGCAGACTGGTTTCATCATTAAATAAGTTTTCATCGACAGAAAAGTTAAAGTATTTAGTTACAGAATCCTTGGTGCATTTGGGTTACTGTATGACTCGAGGAAGGTATTCAAATGCAAGTACCCGTTATTCCCAATGTGTAAAAGATATCTGCATGAAACTGTCTGTTTTTTTTTTTAAATTTTTTTTATGTCAGTTGTTGTTATGGTCTTTAGTCCGGAGACTGGTTTGATGCAGCTCTCCACCCTACTCTATCCTGAGTAAGCCTTTTCATCTCCTCATAAGAACGGCAACCCATATCCATTTGAATCTGCTTACTATATGCGTCTCTTGGTCTCCCTCTGCGATTTTTACGCCACACACTTTAATGCTAAATTTACGATTCATCGATGTCTAAGAATGTGTCCTACCAAGCGATCCCTTCTTTTAGTCAAGGTATGCCAGAAATTCCTTTTCTCACCAATTCTGTTCAGTACCTCTTTATTAGTTACGCGATCTACCCAGCTAATCTTCAGCATTATTCTGTAGCACCACGTTTGAAAAGCTTCTATTTGGTGCACGTAGTTCTTTCTTGAGGTAAAAATCGATGTATGGGTAATGTCTCACACGAATGTTTCACTAAATTCGAAGTTTCAATTTTGTGTCGAGTGAACGAATATACCATTTTACACGCCAAACAAGCCGCTATATCGTTGATCTTTGCCTTGCCATCAAATAAGCATCCAATTTTTTTCCAAATTGAAGACTTCAATTTGTTTTCCTTCACTAACGTCAAATCACCTCTTCTAACTTTACACGATATAGTATCCATTGATGTCGTGTTCATATTAAAAAAGAACTGTCACTGTATTCACTACTATATTGGTCGTCACTCGGTCACTACAAAGCGCCAACTGAAGACAGCGGAAATTTTTCATGGCACCTCTGGTGGGCAGTGGGCCGGTTTGCCACCCAGAAAGCACTTGACAGACCGCAGATAAGGCACGATCGCGTAAACGTATTTGGCGCAGGTCCCTCTGGTACAGCTACGTCAGCTGTGGCCAGGGTACGAGGACAACAGACTTCCGCTCTACCGGAGCCCTGCAAAGATTCCAAGAGTGTTCGCAGGCTTGAAGTTTTGAGCTAACATTTCGATAGTCGTTATCCGCATATAACAAGTGGATATCCGCGTCGCTACAATTTTATGCGCAAAGTAAATAATACTGCGGATATCCGCTGATATGCGCATCCGCGCAGACCTCTAATTATAGATGTGGTGTCTGCTCTTTCCGAGACGTATGTTTCACGCATTGATGTCTTTACAGACGTATGAATCTCTTAACTGACTTTCGTCTGTCGTCATTTTTAGATCGATAGTGCCACTGTCGTTGCTTCCTCGGCATTTTACGAATGTTGTTATTAAATCGCAGTAGTTCTTTCCCGTCCTCGTTATAGGCTTTTCCAGAGTGAAATTTATAAGTCGTTTAAACTTTTATCCATTCTGGAAGTGTGGAACCTGCGACTGTGTTGATTAAAGAAATCAGAAAATAACAGCAACCAGTCACCTTTGTTATGTATTCATTACTACAACGGTTTCGAACTGCCTGGTAGTTCATCATCAGGCGGTATACATGTTAAATAAAAAACTACAACCCAACCATACAGTGCCTATAAACCAACCATTAGAAGCAGAACAATCCAAATATATCTCAATGCCCTTTGTCGGAAACATATCATATCAACTTGCAAAACTCTTTAAACGACACAATGTCAAAATATGTTTCCACACAAACAATAAAATACAAAACAAAACAGATCACAACAATAAATCGACCAACACACCTTTTCAAAAATCTGACATATACAAATTAAAGTGTGACAGCTGCTCATGCTACTATAAAGGACAAACAGGAAGGAATTTTAAAATACGATACGAAGAACATATTGATGCACTCCGTTTAAAAAATTTAAACAAGTCAAGCTTTGCAGCCCAACTGGCTGAAAACAGCCATTCCATTACAAACATAAAAACCAATCTCCAAATACTACACACTGCAGACAAAGGAATAAAGATGGACCTTTTAGAACAGTTAGAAATTTTCATCCATAACAATAAAGCACCATACACCATCTTAAATGAACAAACAGAACTGGCAAACAACTCTTTCTAGAAAAGTTTTAAAGACTCTTTAAGCCTGAGGAAACCAAACATACATACACTTACTTAGATCACATAACACCTACCCCCTCCCCTCCCTGCCATTCCCAAATGCTTCTCCAACCGCATATGTTTAATCTTCTAAATGCAATCTATGGATTTTTCTTCAAATGTAACCTTAGTGTTACCATTACAGTAATAAGAAATAAAGAAGCCACCACTGTAAGAGAATATTGTAAATAGAAATGTATCAACACTTTAACTATTGAAACTGTAACTGGTAAATAAGTTTAAAATAATATATATGCATCAACTGTGATCTTTGACAACTAGCTGTACATATCTCTGTACTGTTTATGTTTGTAAAACATGTGGAAAGCGAGTGTTGTGCTATGTGGGCAGCTTTTGAGCACTAATGCTTGAAAAATCACCTACCATCGATCAGCAATGTGAACCAACTGTAAGTAGCTGTTTGGAATAGAATTTAAACTTGTAAATATTGAAATTTAGTGCCAATGAAAAAGCTCACACATAATAATTTTCTATCTCACCACAGCCAAACGAGTTCCACAATGTTGTAAGCAACATATAAAACATGTATACCGCCTGGTGATGAACTGCCAGGCAGTTGTGGTAATAAATACATAAGAAAGGTGACTGGTTGCTGTTTTTCTGATTTCGTTTAAACTTTCCCCATAATTTCTCTTCGTCCGTCGTACTGCCGCCCCTGCGTTAAACGAGAGTTCTTGGCAGCAATGATGCAGACCCTCGGGGAAGCCTTTCCCCCCCCCTCCCCCCTCCCCCCTGCCATTACCCCATGTACTCCCTGAGAGTTCTTATCTCTGCGCTCTCTGCTTAACCAGGATCGCTCCGTCTGGCGTTTCCTGGCAGAGTCTAGTGACGCTGGGGGCCCTGTTGTAGTGGAACTGACCAAATACAGTGAGCCATTATTCTCTTCCGTATTGCCAGTGTTTACGACGTACGAAAACCAGAAGAATACTACACGGTAATTGTTTGCATTTCGAAGCACGGCGCGGCTGCATGAATGACAAACAGTCAATACCGCGGCGACGTTTACTCGTGCAGCACGCTGGGAACATTTACGGCACAGAGATAAATCACGAGCGCACTGCCTAGCTGCCTGGACACAACGCCCGTCGCGTCGTGAAATAAAGTGCCTCCGCGCCGTTCCTGCTCTCGGATTGTGCGAATATTTACTTTACGGTAACCGGGCATAACCTGAGACCGACTGTACAGCAGCGTCTCACAGAAACGCAATATCGTAAATCAAGTCGTAGAGACGCCTGCAGCCGTTTGTAGGAGCGTCTATCAGCATCTGCTCCCAGCAGCCGCAGTCTCGGTTCACTGACCCTCTGAGACCACCAGTGGCTCAACATTGTCTGAAAGGGATTTTCATAAAGTGTTTCATTATGGAGAACGTTTAGACATGTGGAAGGGAACAAGTTATAAATTAATAAAGACAAATGCTATAAAGTTTTTTTGTCTACAGAAGCTGATGTCAAGACAACAAAATTGGGAAGAAAATTATCATTCAAGGAAATAGAACGGACTGATAGGGTAAATCGGCGAGAGATGGCGCACATGTTCAAAATCGCATATATAATGTCACATGATGCATTTTAGTATTACTGTTTTCTGCAACTAAACACACCACTTTTCTACATGTAATTTGTTTGATCTATACAATTTAAAATTTAAAGGTAATATTTAACCATATAACAATTTTTACATTGTGGCCTCCATCATGTTTGTGATATGTGTACCAACATAACAAAAAAAGATCGATAATCGAATGAACGTTGCCCGCGCAATTTGAAAAGTCATCTTACTTCTTGAATAGTCCTGGTATAGACCATTTAACTTTAGTTAGCACACTTTGTAATTCCTAGTGAAAAATGAAATCAAAACCAAAAGCAAGATTTCAAACCTTGGTTTTCGGCAAAAGTTGACACAAAAGATATCAAAAAATATTCAAAAATTTAAAATCTATGTAAACCTAAGGGATATATTTGGTGAGATCGTCCGTCGATCCCAAGACTTACAAACTACTTAAACTAAGTTACACTAGCACAACACACACACACACACACACACACACACACACACACACACACACACACACACACACTGATGGAAGCGGTCGCGCGATTTGGAAACGTGGCGCCCAAAGCAGCAAACATTTCTTAGTGTAGGCAATCACGACAGGTTGTTGAACTATTGCCGATATTAGATACCTGGGAACAACGCCGTGTCCAGGGCATGATCCTCTGCCTGACGTTTCGTCTTCCACTGCCGAAGACATCTTATGAGGCTTTGGAGACGCTGGTCCACACTTAGAGCCTGCTCAGCAAGCTGTACTGTTTATGATTTCGTGCAATGTAGTTTCGTAACGTCATGAGACCTCTGCCTGCGAACGCGATGTTATGGAGCTTGCGGTGGATGGTTGGTACTGTTTAATTCATTCATCACTTACGTTCACAATTTGTCTAATGTAAGTCCTTCTGAATCACAAAAACAATTGCAGTACAGGGGAAGAAGGCTTAAATTTCACAAACTGATTTCCTGAGTGATAAATGTATAGTACCAACTCTTCACAACAAGCTCCAAAACATGCGACGGCGCGACTCGGCGATCGTAGGCAACTGTCTCATGACGTCAGCAACCGACCGTCGCGGGACACGCATAAACAGTACGGCTTGCTGAGCTGACTTCAGTGTTAACCAGCGTCTGCAAAGCCCCCCGAGATGTCTTCGGCAGTAGAAGACCAAACGTCAGGCAGAAGATTAGCCCTCGACCACGGCCTACTCCCCAGGTATCTACGAGGGGTGGTCAAATGAAAATATATGAAACGACGCTGTGGTCATAACTGAAGTCTTTACTCAAAAGTAATCACAAGGGCATGAGCACAACAATCCCATTGTTTATCGAGACGAAGGATTCCCAGCTCCCAGAATTCCTCTGGTTGTGACAAGAGCCAGTCGTCTACCGTGCAGTTCGTCGTCTGAGTTGAAACGCTTCCGTTTGAAATTTTTTTTTAGTAGACCAAACAGATGAAAGTCTCGGGGCGGTCGATGGACTTGCGTAGGTTACGGAGTGTCTCACACTATACGTCACTGTTAATGAGTTTTAAGTGCTCGAAGAATTCGATGAGTATCGATCCTCGGATCTCGAAAAAGACGGTGATCATCATTATGTCTGGCGGCACGGTCTTGAATTTTTTAGGGCAAGGTGACGATGCATTCTTCGCTTTCCTAGATGTCACAGAACATTAACCCAAAGCGGCATATTAAAATTTCAACCGGTTTGGTTGTTAAGACGTTTCGTACCTTTTCATTTGAACACCCCTCGTAATATCACCAACATAACAAAAGTGCAATCTTCATGTAAGTAAAACTTACAATTTGCTCAACATAAACAGTCACGTTTGCTGTAGTTTCCACATATAGATCTCCGCACTCCAATACCTATCTATACTTTTCTATGCTTCTGTATCATCAACAAGCACCAAAACGAAATAAATAAATAAATAAAATAAAATAAAAATAAAATGCGGCTTATGTATCGGATATTCGGAAAGAGTATGTAGATACGCTATAAATTCATTACTTCTATAGCCAAGATGGCAGCACTAGAATCAGAACACGTGGAACAGAACTGCTAATACAATTACTAACACATTTCGTAATACGTGACTAGCAAACACTAAGAACTAATCGTGAGCTGAAAAAGGTTTTGAAATTAAGTTCCTAGATAGTTATTGCCTCAGAGCTAGATTAGATTAGATTAAGTGTTCGTTTATAGATCCATTTTCAGGAGATCCACGTATATATATATATATATATATATATATATATATATATATATATATATATGGAGCTCATTTGGGGCGATCTAAATCAATTTATACAAGTTTCCAGCGAAGATCGCGTTTTTTATGGATGACCAGTTTCAACGTTCAAAGATGTCATATTCTGATCTCCTATATTTTACAATGTCATGTCATATGGTTTTACCTATATCCGTTCATTACATTTGTTATTGATTAGTTGTATACAAACATTGTTGGTGAAGTTGAACATATCATTGGATCCACCAGTATGGACATGTATCCTGTAGATAAAAAACGCGATCTTGGCTGGAAACTTGTATAAATATATCATTTGGTTGTATTCAAAAATTCGTTACTGGAGTAAAAGGAGTTGGCCACTAATACGTCTTTCAGGCTCCTCTTAAACTTACCTTTATTTGTAGCTAAATTTTTATGTTGCTGGAAAATAATTGTAAATGTATGTTCCTGAGTACTGAACCCCTTTTTGAACTGAAGTAAGTGTTTTTCCGTCCTTCTGTAGAATGTTTCTGTTCCTAGTATTGTACGTATGACCTGAGTTGTTTGCTGGAAAAAGGGATAATATGATTTATGACAAATTTCATTGAGGTCTAAATATACTGAGAGGTAGTAGTATACCCAGTTCTTTGAAGAGACTTCGACGGGATGTCTATGACTTTACTCCGCAAATAATACGTATTACACGCTTTTGGACTCTGAAAACTTTTGTTTGATTTGAAGAGTTACCTCTAAATATTATACCATATGACTTTATGGAATGAAAGTAACCAACGTATGCAAGATTTATAATTTTTATGTCGCCTACTTTAGAAAGCACTCGAATTGCAAATACAGATTTGTTAAGTCGTTTCTACAGTTCTGGGATGTGCTTCTTCAAAAAATGTTCAAATGTTTGTGAAGCTTATGGAACTTAACTGCGTGGTCATCAGTCCCTAAACTTACAAACTAGTTATGAACTACCTTATACTAAGGACGGCACAAACATCAATGCCCGAGGGGGAATTCGAGCCCTCGACGAGGAACGGTTTCGCGCATAGGAGCATAGCGACCCAGGCGGCTGTGCTCCTCCTAACTAATTTTATTATCAAGTTGTAATTCCACGAATTTAATATTGTCAAATCTTTTCTATCTGCTCTACTTCATACTTTATGCATAAGCTGGACGGAAACCTCTTACATGTTCTGTAGTGAGTCTTTTCAAAGTTTAATGTCATTGAGTTGACTTTAAATCAATTTTTAGTGTTCATGAACTCGCGCCTTTAAAAGTTACGCGATCGATCGCTGGTATAGCATTTTTCTGACAGTCAAAGAAAATTTTGTAATGTACTTAATACGTCTAAATAAGTATTTCTAGTTGCGTTTATAAGAAAACACAAATATCTGACTATTTAAAATTGGTAAAATTCCGATTGTTTTAAAATTACTGTGAGCAACATGCTCACGCGCGAGTCCTCGCGGGTTTACATCGCCACGATTCTAGAGGTTCATGACCCTTTACATAAAAATTGAATAGATATATAGAAACCATCATTTCAGTTCACTTTATGGTTCATAACAGAAGAAATTGTGGCATACACAATTACCCCTAACAGCCAGTAACACGTGCTCTTGCACTGATGTATGCCTGTATCGTCGTGGCATTCTGATCCACTAGATCATCAAGGTCCAGATTGTTCCACTCTTCAAAGGCGAGTCGCCGTAGATCTTTCAGATTGGTTAGTGGGTTGTCTCTATAAAAACAGCCTTTTCAATGTATTCCAGGCCTGTTCGTGCGAGGGTTCGTGCCTGAAGAACGTGATGGTCATTCTAATCTTGTAATGTCGTTAAGAAGAAGGAACGAATTCCCAAGATGTGCAAGATGAACGCCAGAATCTTCGTCCATTAAGAGAAATCCCTTACCGAAATGCTTCGATATGATTACACTGTATGTTCGAGGATGTCATTGCCATATAGCCGTTTGATTGTCTTCTGCGACCACATAATGCAACATCAAAACATCAGGCAACACCATCTGGCTGCACTCGTTGGATGGTGTGTGTAAAACGATCAGATTGTCCCAGGCTGCTTCGAAAACCGTCTCTAACGATTCTCCTCTGGTAGAAGGCAAATGCGAGTCTCATCTGCGAACAGCACGTGATGGCATTCGGCACGCTGTTTGACCCATCAGTACCGCGCTGCATCGTGTCTAGGTGACAAATCTGCACCTTATTACGGGCTATTTAAATTTTATGGGAATATTAAGGCATTTATTAGTTTAGATATTTATATTTGGGAAATTATAGTAGGAAATTATATGTTTCGGTTATAAAGAACATTTAAATTTCAGAGTAATGCAAAGTACAAGAAGGAGTACCATCATGGAGGATGTAATAGTTCTGAATATGTTCTCCATGTTAGCTTATAAAAGCAAAATACCGGGATTGTTAATTATTATCTACTGTTATTTTGCTTTTTGTGTGGGTGTGCATATTAGAAAAGATTAAAAGATAGTTTTCATTCAAGTTAGAACGAGATTTGTAGTTTAGTGAAGTCATTGAAACGAATCACGAACAGTATCGATTAAAATAGTGTGATCGATAATTTAGGACAGTTTTAACGCACTAGCGGAATTTAGTTAATTATTTCCGGACTTGGTGTGATTTTCGAAGGTGTAAGAAACTCTAATTCAGTATATCAAAGACATAAGGACTCATTCCACCATCGTAAACGAACTGTGTTAATACATTGAGGTGAAATTTTACTTCAGGCCTTTAACATTATTTAGTGTGAATCGTTGGTTTAAACTATACACGGACATTCCAATACTGGAATTTTGGACGTAGAAATGCTTAAACTATCGTAATTGACAAACTTCAATTCAAAGAGTGTGAGAATAGTGAAGTTTTGACGGATACTTATGTTTAAATTAGAGACTGGAGAATAAATGTGTAGGTTATTCGTAAACGATATCTCTGGTAAGCAATAGAAACCTGAACGTAAAATTAAACTTGTGTAGATTAGTGATTACTGTTGCAAGCTGATGGATTTTATGAACATTTATTTGTTCAAATAAAAAAAATAATGCATTTAACATCCATCGAGTCTTATAACCCCACTGTTTTCGCCAAACTAAAACTCCAACGGGCGGGCGTAGTAACAGCATAAAGAAGATCTGGATAGGAAGGAGAGGATTATAACCTCGCCATGGACGTTGCGAGTGAAGCCTGTCATGCGGTCTGTTACGCACAGTTTGACAAGAAACACTGCGTCCTGCGCCTGCACGAAAATGATTATTCAGCATGGCGGCGTTTGCCTCGGGGTTCGTCATGCTGAGATCCGTAAGTAGCGTTCGTCAGCTTGCTGAGGTATCCTTTGGGCGGCCAGAGCGAGGCTATGACAGTTCCCGTATCTGTGTACCTCCTGAACTTTTGAATAACATCGCTTTCCTTCACTCTGAGATCCCTGGAAACGTTCCAGCCCCTAATGACACAAATTAACAATGCGGATACCATCAATCCTCGGAACTGACCTTCTAGGCATGGCAGAACTAACGTCAACGCAAGCAGTGTTTTTCCTTCCTGGTGTTGTGATTGGAACTGATGGGCTGTCTTACCCATTACGTCGCACTGGCAGTGCTCCGGAGAGTTTACATCCTTGTGCGGGTTGAGTGACATCTATGGAAATCAAAGGAACTATGTTCTTGGTGGAACATACATATTCATGGTCAGTAATCAGGAGACTTTGGAAACAGAAGATGCAATATATATACGAGGGTCACTCCAAAAGAAATGCACACTATTTAAAACATACAGCTTTCATTCTGCATGTTTGAAAGTTGTACAGAGATACATCCTTCGCGCATGTTTTCAAACTTAGTTCAACCTGTTCCCGTTAGTGGCGCCGTCACAGCATGTCTTAAAGATGGCTGCTACTTTTGACGTTCATCAGAAGCAACGTGCTATCATTGAATTCCTGTGCTGTGAAAACGAGACAGTGGAAAACATCCACAAGAGGTTGAAAAGGGTGTATGGAGATGCTGCTGTCGATTGCAGTACAGTTAGCCGGTGGGCAAGAAGGTTATGTGATGAAAGCGGGCATGGCAGTATTGAGGATTGTCCTCGCAACGGGTATACAGGCGCTGATTCCAAGATGGCGTAAGACAGTTGAGAGGGATGGGGATTATGTGGAGAAATGGAAATGTTGTTCCTAAAGAATGTATCTACACACTGTACAACTTTGAAACATGTAGAATAAAAACTGTATTTTAAAAAAATAGTGAGTATTTCTTTTGGAGAGACCCTCGTATGTCAGCCACAGCCTAGAGGCTGAGGAATTTCATTACTGCGGCTACTGTAAGCCGTTACTGCCGCAGTCTGGATCTCTTCTGCAAGCAACATTTCCCGTTCAGTACACCAACTATTTTTTTTTATCCAGATACCTTTTAACTTACGTCTTCTCTCTAGCACCCAAAGAACATGGATGAATCTAGTGTATTAACACCGCTTTGCAATACCTGCAGTTAAATAAGGCGAAAGGCAAAGATAAGATTCCTACAGAACTGCTAAATGAATGGGGCAAGTGGCAAAAGAAGAGTATTCAAATTGTTGTGTACAATCTATGAGACAAGGGGCATAACATCTGTCAATACCTGACAGCTCATACTGGAAGTGCTACTTAAATACTTTCACGTGTACCTGTCTCTCCAGTAAAAAATGGTCCTTGATAAATTTTTGTGACTTTTAATTTGTTTCCTAGACATATCTATATAGAACTAAACCGATAATAAAATAAACAAAAAATTTTGCGACCATTGACTGTTTAATATTCTAAAAGTGAAATTTAACTTGCATAACAAAAAACGTTTTAATATGATCCGATTTATGATCAATTAATCAGAATTTTCAACTGTACAAAATACTTCCACTTCTATATATGACAACACCCACACCATTTCTCGCCCTGAAAAAGTCACTTTGTGGTCATATTAAGTCTGTGCTTGAAAGGAGTTATGATTTTCTTTGTTTGCTCTGCACTAAATGTAACAAAATGTCATCAATTCAGAAATCATTCACAAATTTCGATTTGAACACTAACAAGGGACAGCGGCACTGTAATAGTTCAGTGGACGCCATTCCAAAATAAAAGTGGATTTGTTTCGTTTGAGGAAGTTTTACAGTAGCTCCTATGGTGTCACAGGCAATGCTGTAAAATGGTTCAAGTCATACCTCGCTAACAAGAAACAGCTATGTGTAGTTGAATGCTAATAAAACGTGTTTTAATCTGGCGTGGAACATGTCTCGAGACAAGCCATGTAGAATAGCATATTAACAGAGAAATCTTGCAGTCGGGTTGTGTTGGGGATCCAGCAATGAATACTGAGAATTTCAATCAGCCGAATAGGGTGATACTTCACCTAGTACGTGTGATGTACTATACGTGCATGTATAAGGCAGGATTGTCATCAAGGACATTGTCTTTTATCACTGGACATCTTCACACAGTTGTGTCCGGTATTTCTTTTCCGTCGCCGATTTGCATACAACATTTACTAGAATTAATAGCAGTGTCAAATGTTATCAACATATCATTCCATTTACGTCCCATCAGGGGAACATAATCTCCAAAAGAAGATATAGCATTTCCTCTCTCGCCGCACATCTGCCGATCATTTCGCAACATTTAGTACTTTGTCCAGAGTTTGCTGTGTAGGGAAAGGCAGGTGGTGGTTTTAAAGCGGGAATTCCTTTTGCAGCCTGATGGAGCACTCTTTCACTGCTTTCTACGTGTGAAACATTTTAACGTCTGCATGACATTCCAGAGAGGTTACTTTTTCTTAAAAGCTTTTGTGTGAGCGGAGTCGGGCGGCAGACGGTTTTACGTTGACTGTTAGAGTACCTTGGGTGCACCATTCATTTATTTACAGCAACATATCTCACTTGAGGTTAATCATGACCTGAATTATACTGTTTGTCAAGGAAAATGCACACCAAGAATGCAATTAGCCGCTTCACCTCCGAGGATGACTTCTGCACTTGAAGGCTAAACGTAAGGGGAAAGTTTTATGCGTGGACCACGGCATCTCAGCCCGGAACTTTTAGGTACACAAGAACCTCGGTAATCCCGACTAGGCGGGAGCGGATGTAATTGTTGTTGTTATTACTTAAAGGGGACTAAACGGCTCGGTTATCAGTCCCCTGTTCCCAGCTAAGAGATCACAACATGTAATTTACAGTTGAAGACTAAGCACTCCACAGCCAGTACACGAGAAGTGCAGGAAGACAGTGTGTGCTAAAATGACATCATAAAAAGAAAAAAGGAAAACTACAAAAGTAGTGGCCAAATAGTCAACTGTGCTAAAATATCCCAGCAGAAGACAGTGGCTGCCTGATCACTAGGATATTAATGGATGAGCCAGCCGTTCTGTTCACTGCCAGTTGGAAATAGGACTGACAAGATAAAAGAAACAACAGATTAAAACTGTTTGAGTGGTGGCCGCCTGAAAGATCAGGCTTAGGTACCCACCATTAAATCATAACCAGCTGCGCAAATAAAACCTAAAACACGGTCAACCGTAGAGGTGTCATCAGCTAAAATCGAGGGAAGCTCAGAAGGCAGCTAAAAGTGGCCAATTCAACAAGCTGTGGACCACAGAGCGCTACAACTGTAGTCTGGCGGGTGCTCTCGACGTAAAGAGTTGGCCGTGTCTGAACCACATAGGCCTATACGCGGGCGACAGTGGACGACCGAGTCCCTTCGAGAAGGCCTGAGAGAAGTCTTCCAAGCTGCTGTCGAAGGTTTGATCACACGGAGCTCGTTGGGCGTGCTCAATGATGACCATTCTGAATTCCAGGCATGGAGATCTTGCGATGCAGACCCAGTTGTACAGTCGGGGGTTCGAATCCCCTCTCGGGCATGGAGGTTTGTGTCGTCTTTAATATAAGGTAGTTCATAAGTAGTTTTTAAGTTTAGGGACTGGTGGCCCCGCAGTTAAGCCTTAAGCTTAACAAACATTTGAATATTTAGAACCAGTTCGATATCTCTTTCTGGAGTACCAATACCTAGACGTCGGGAAGTGATGGCCTGCTTGGCCAGCTTATCAGCTCATTCGTTTATGTAATGCCGATGTGGCCCAGGGACCATATGAAAGCCACAGAATGCCTAGACTTGCCAAGACTGAACACAGAGTCGTGGATGGATTGTACCAAACGGTGTTTGGGGAAACACTGGTCAAGAGCTTGCAAGCGACTAAGGGAATCACTGTAAATGACAAATGACTTCCTGGGCATGTACGGAGGTGATCTAGAGCACGAAGTATGGCGATCAGCTCTGCCATAAAGACGGTACAGCCAGTAAGCAGGGAGTATTGTTCAATGTGGTCGCCATGAACATAGGCGTAACCCACTCTGCCTTCTACTGGGGAGCCATCAGTGTATATGACTGCTGCATCACGTAACATGCCAAGGATGTCCAGAAACTGGTGACGAAGTGTATGTGGTGAAACCGACGCCTTTGACTCGCAGGACAATTGCAAGTGGAGCTGTAGGCGAGGGTTGGACCAAGGAGGGATATGAGACTGGCAGGAGAATGCGAGAGGGAGAGGTAGGGACTCGAGTGAGGAAAGAAGAGTACGTGCCCGGACCTAATGTAATCCAGATTATCGAAAATGCGGATAATCCGAAAACCTCACTAAATAGAAAAACAAGCCATAACTTTACACCTCTTCTTATTTTGGAAGCCAGCGTCCTAATGGGTAGCATTTGAAAAAAAAAAAAAAAAAAAAAAAAAAGCACAGATTCCTCGGCATTATAAATCTAATGTGGGCTTAAGTTCTCGAAAGAAATAATATCTGTAAAGTCTTTACTGAAGTTTCCTGCGGCTGTTGTATCACCTTCTCTGTCAGCTGACGTATTCCATGGCGAGATTTCCATCTTTCCAAGCAAGCTGCGCTGGCAGTCAAGTTAAGATCACCATTGGGTAACTTGCTATTAACTTTAGCGTCTTTCCCTGCACAATTTCTCAGTGAACCAAATGAATAATGTTTCATATTGTGTTTCATTTCTTGCTTTCATTATTGCGCCGCGATTCTGCGAAGCATAAATGTTAAAATGTTTGCGTAGCTTATGGGACTTAACTACGGGGTTATCAGTCCCTAAACTTACAAACTACTTACATACTAGCTAATACTAAGGACGGCACAAATATCCATGCCCGAGGGGGGATCCGAACCCCCGACCATAGTGGCCGTGCAGACCGTGACTGGAGCGCCTGTCCCCTCGGCCACCGCGGCTGGCCTGCAAAGTATCTTTAGTCATCTTTTTAAAGCAGGTGTCTTCAATCTCTTTTTTATTGTTCTTCCAGTCTGAAACAGTTGACGCATATTTCCGTTGTTTATGGTTTCAAATTTTTTGTCCATCGAAACAATCATTTTCTTTCGCTTCGAAGCCATTTCTTTCACTACGCTAAAGCACAATACTGATAGAGATAAGATCAACAATGACCATAGTAAATGTAACTGAAAGCGTGGTAACGGCGATATTCTTGGTGCGGTGCCAATATAAACAATGGGTTCAATATTAGGTGCATTGTGCTGCCACCTACTGCCAGGTAGTTCATATCAGTGACGTCAGTAGTCCTAAGACATTGTAAGAGAGCAAAATAGAGAGTTTCGCGGAACTCACGGACTTCTAACGTGGTCGTGTGATTGGGTTCCACTTGTGTTAGAAGTATGTACGCCAAATTTCCACTCTCCTAAACATCCCTAAGTCTACTGTTTCTGATGTGATAATGAAGCGGAAACGTGAAGGACACTTACAGCAGGATAACGTACAGGCCGATCTCGTCTGTTGAGTGACAGAGATAGGCGACAGTTGATGAGGGTGTAATAGGAAGGCACCGCGCGAGGTGGCGCAGTGGTAACGCACTGGACTCGCATTCGGGAGGATAGTGGTTAAAATCCTCCTCCGACCATCCTGATTTAGGTTTTCCGTGATTTCCCTGTATCACTCGGCAAATGCCGGGATGGCTCCTTTTAAATGGCACTGCCGATTTCCTTCATCCGTACCCAAACCTCCGAGCGTAAGCTCCGTCTCTCAATGACCAAGCTGTCGATGGGACGATAAACCCTAAGCTTCCTTTCCTAACAGGCAGGCATCTATCCATAAGAAATAACAGGAATTCCAAACTGCATCTGGATCCGCTCAAACTACTTTGGCAGATAGGCGGGAGGTGAGAAAGCTTGGATTTCATGGTCGAGCGGCTGCCCATAAGCCAGATCATGTAGGTCAAAGCCATACGACTCCTCATTTGGTGTAAGGACGAATCACGGTACACAATGTGTCGATTCGATGGTAGGGTGTGGGTATGGCGAATGCCCGGTGAACGTCATCTGCCAGCGTGTGTAATGCCAACAGTAAAATTCGGAGGCTATGATGTTATGGTGTGCTCGCGTTTTCCATGAAGGAGGCTTGATGTTTTAAGCACCTTCTTGCTTTCCACTGCTGAAGAGCAATTCGGGAATGGCGATTGCATCCTTCAACACGATCGAGCACCTGTTCATAATGCACGAAAAGTGCCGAAGTGGTCACACGGCAATAACATCCCTGTAATGGATTGGCTTCCAGTCTTGCTTGGGGAAGTCGCCGTCACAGGAGGAAGTACTAGCACCATAAAGTAACTAGGGGATAAGTAATATAAAAACGCGTGCCTAGGTAACATTTATTTAGTCTTAAAATTGCGGAGTTCTTTGTGCAACATTAATTATCAATTGGTTAAGCAATTTTTTTCCTGCTAGAAATCATGTAAAAATAGGATAATGTGTTCCAGTCCGAAAAAGACACAAAGAAATTCGTCCAGCATTTTAAAAGGAAGTGACAGCAAAAGAAAGAATATTAAATTTTTATTGTTTTGGTGTGGTGTCTGTTCTTTCGGACATGTCCGAAACAACAAACACCACACCTGCTTCGCAGCCAGTTGCATTTGCAAATTAATGATAAAGGAAAGGAAGGAAGAAGGATTAGGAAGGAAAGGATTGACAGTGGCTGCTTTAGGGCATTGAAATGAAACAGTGGCGACAAGTGAAAATGTGAGCCGGACCGGAAATCGAACCCGGGTCTCCCGCTTTGGGCCAGCGGTCGCCTTAACCACTTGGCCACCCGTGCTCGCCTCCTGGCCGCCTCGAATTCCCACATGTCGCATGCTATGGCTGTAGCGCCCCTATCGTCCATGCCCTCTTACACTCGCAATTTCGGATTCCCGTGCGAGGTCGAACGTATGACCGCATCTGCGGTGAAGTAATCGAAGCTAACGCCGTCGTCGCGTCGAAATACTTATTACTTTGGTGTGGTGCCCTAAAGCAGCCACTGTCAATCCTTTCCTTCCTAATCCTTCTTCCCTCCTCTCCTTTATCATTAATTTGCAAATGCAACTCGCTGCGAAGCAGATGTGGTGTCTGTTCTTTCTTTATATTACACCAAAATAATAAAAATTTAATATTCTAAGCGCTATAGGATACTGAACGGTAAATTCCAGCTACTGTGAATTTATTGTCCAAGTGACGAAAAGACGAGTATAATTGTGAATAGTAAAAGGCTTGAATTTACCCCAGGCGGACTTAATCCTTTCCATTATTGTGCTCGCTCTCGAAAGACCCAGACACACACACACAGCACAGATGTCTCAATGCAAGAACGAAAGGAAATAAATAAGAGGATTATAAGCTGGATCAAACCAGTTTTTGAAGATCGCAACAGCAACAACTTAGACTTATATATACTTATTCAGACAGTTGTTGCTTCGTTTCAAATTTCGCCTGAGAAAGTGAAAAATTCCTACTTATTTCGAGAGCAAAAAATGCTACGGTGCTCGCCTCATAGCCAGGCATACATTTTGCTTGACTGAGTTGTAATTCAGAAACAATTTCCTGTCCTTCGTGTCTGCCGCCTCTTCTTTCTCCGGTATATTGTTACTTTCACAGCAGAGACAGTAAACGTGGAAAAATTGTTGCTCCGAATGCGAATTCGATGTTGGTAATCCGCAGCTAGAAGGGCGCGACTCGACTCGGCGGAGCGCGCACAAAGGCTTTCAGCGTAATGAAAACTCATATCTCTGCCGTAACAGGGCGGGCAGCCGCTAGCCGCGTGGCTGGGGCTGGACGGCGCCGGATCGCAGCTCCTGCCCGCGCGCCAGTTCCACGGCTCATACATTTATACAGCGCACAACTGCTCTCTGTGAAAAAGAAATCGGAAAGATAATCCCGAAGTTGCCGTTCTACTGCTCATGATACTGCATTCTCCGACGCTGTTACTGTTTCTTTATTTGTCGCGACAACTTGTAATGCCAACAGTGCCGTACTGAACAGGTTCTGCCGTAAAGAATGCCACAAGACACACAACTATTAATGAAGCACTTATTTATTTGACACAGTTTTCTTCCCTCGGGACATCGAAAGCCGTCCATCTTCATAAGTACGTTGTTCTCAACGGCAAGAGTTCATCAGAGACGAGTATATCGTCAGGCGTGCCCCAGGGGAGTGTGATAGGTCCGCTATTATTTTCTATCTATATAAATGATCTGATGGACAGAGTAAGTTGTAATTTGCGGCTGTTTGCTGATGCTGCTGAGATGTATTGGAGGGTGTCGTCTTTAACTGACTGTAATAGCATACAGGATGACTTAGACAAAATTTCTAGTTGGTGCGAAGAATGGAACCTAGCTCTCAATGTAGAAAAATGTAAGGTGATGCGCATAAGTAGGGAAAAAAATCCCATAATATTTGAATACAGCGATAGTAGTGAGCTTCTTGATGCTGTCGCGACGTTCAAATATCTAGGCGTAACATTGCAGAGCGATGTCAAATGGAACGAAAATGTAAGGACAGTTGTGAGTAAGGCGGACAACCGACTTCGGTCTATTGGGAGAATTTTGGAAAGATGTGACCGCATATAAAACGCTTGTACGACAACGTCTTGAGTATTGCTCAAGTGTTTGGGACCCGCAGCAGATCAGTTTAAAGGAAGACATAGAAGCACTTCAGAAGCGAACAGCTAGGTTTGTTACTTGTTGGTTCGACCAATGCGCGAGTGTCACGGAAATGTTCCGGCAACTCAATTGGGAATCGCTGGAGGAAAGACACGTTCTTTTCGTGAATTTCTGTTGAGGAAATTTAGAGGGCTGGAATTTGAAGCTGAGTGTAGTACGATCTTGCTGCCGCCTAATTACATTTCGCGTTGTGATCACAAAGACAAGAGAAATTAGGATTCGTACGGAGGCATTCTTTTTTTCCTCATTCTATTTGGGAGTGGAATAGGAAAGGAAATGCTTAGTAGTGGTACACTGTACTTTCCGCCACTCACCTTACGGTGAATTGCCGAGTGTGTATGTAGGTGTAGATGAATTAATGGGATACCATTGGTCACACGTCTCGGTCACCTCTTGTTCGCATCGACGGCACTTTGAACAGTGGCCGTTACATTTCAGATGTGTTACGACCCGTGGCTAAATGTTTGTATAGTCTATGGGACTTAACTACGGGGTCATCAGTCCCTAAACATACAAACTACTTACGAACTAACTAAGATTAAGGACAGCACAAATATCAATGCCCGAGGGGGGATTCGAACCCCCGACGGTATTGGCCGTGTAGACCGTGACTGGAGCGCCTCAGTCCCCTCGGCCACCGCGGCCGGCGCGAGACCCGTGGCTCTACCCTTCATTCGATCCTTTAGAAACCCTACATTTCAGCAGGATATTGCACGACCGCATGTTGCATGTCCTATACTGGCCTTTATGTATACGGAAAATGTTCGACTGCTGCCCTGGCCAGCACATTCGCCAGATCCCTCACCATTGAAAACGTCTGGTCAACGGTGGCCGAGCAACTGGCTCACCACAATACAGCAGTCACTACTCTTGATGAACTGCTGTATCGTGTTGAAGCTGCATGGGCATCTGTACCTGTACCCGCCATCCAAGTTCTGTTTGACTCAATGCCCAGACGTATCAAGGTCGTTATTACAGCCAAAGGTGGTTGTTCTGGCTATTGATTTCTCAGGAACTATGCACCCAAATTGCGTGAAAATGTAATCACATGTCAGTACTAGTATATTTGTCCAATGAATACCCGTTTATCATCAGCATTTATGCTTTGTGTTGCAATTTTAATGGTCAGTAGTGTATTTACCCGTTCAACACTTACAAAGGCAATCATCATATAGTGTCGTAATCACTAACTACCGGCCATCAGTGCAGCTGACGATGATGATGTATCTGCTCGTCGAAATACTGTGCCGATTGGAAACTATGGTACACACGTGGACTATTCAATCAACAATTACGCCGGGAGGAACTGAAGATTCACATTAACTGCGATTTTCATACGGCACTATGGTGAGTTATTCTTTTAAAATGTTCTTATTACGTAGTACTATGTTTAAGATATTGTTGAGCTACTCTATTGCTGCAAAATTGAATCAGTTTATGTCCTTCAGCTCATCATCATAGCCACAAATATATGGTCCACAGATTTGATTTTCCTCCCACAACTCACATTCGTTTCTACATCTACATCTACATGGGATACTCTGCAAATCACATTTAAGTGCCTGGCAGAGGGTTCATGGAACCACAATTATACTATTTATCTCCCATTCCATTCTCGAATAGCGCGCGGAAAGAAAGTACACATGAATCTCTCTGTTCGAGCTCTGATTTCTCGTATTTTATTCTGATGATCATTTCTACCTATGTAAGTGGGAGTCAACAATATATTTTCGCATTCGGAGGAGAATGTTGGTGATTGGAGTTTCGCAAGTAACCCAAGTCGCAGCGATAAGTGCCGTTGTTGTAGTGATTCCCATCCCAGACCCTGTATCATTTCCGCAACGCTGTCTCCCCTATATCGTGATAATACGAAACGAGCTGCCCTTCTTTGGACTCTTTCGATGTCCTCCGTCAAACCCACCTGATAAGGATCCCACACTGGGCTGCAATACTACAAAAATGGACGGACAAGCGCAGTGTATGCAGTTTCTTTAGTAGTTCTGTTGCATCTTTTAAGGGTTCTGCCAATAAAACGAAGTCTCTGGTTCGCCTTTCCCACGATATTATCTACGTGTTCTTTCCAGTTTAGGTCTGAAGTAATAGTAATTCCTAGGTATTTTGTGGAGTTTACGGCCTTCACATTTGATTGATTTATGTTGTAAACAAAGTTTAACGGATTTCTTTTCGTACTCATGTGGACGACTTCACACTTCTCATTATTTAGAGTCAATTGCCAATTTTTACACCATACTGATATCTTATTCAGATCGTTCTGCAGTTGGTTTTGATCTTCAGATGATTTTACTAGACGGTAAATGACGGCGTCATCTGCAAACAACCTAAGAGAGCTACTTAGATTTTCCCCTAAATCGTTTATGTAAATAAGGAATAGCAGAGGACCAATAATACTACCCTGTGGAACGCCCGATATCACCTCTGTTTTAGTCGATGCCTTACCATCGATTACTACGAACTGTGTCCTCTCTGACAAGAAATCCCCTATCCAATCGCAAATTTGGGGCGATATACCATAATCACGCAATTTGATTAAAAGCCATTTGTGAGGTACGGTGTCAAAAGCTTTCTGGAAATCAAGAAATACGGAATCGATTTGCGAACCTTTGTCGATAGCACCCATCACTTCGTGTGAATAAAGAGCTAGTTGTGTTTCGCATGAACGATATTTTCTAAATCCGTGTCGAGATAATTAATAATATTTGAATACAGGATATGTTCCAAAACCCTGCTGCAAATTGTCGTCAATGAAATAGGCCTGTAGTTTAGTGGGTTACTCCTACTGCCTTTCTTGAATATAGGTGTGACCTGTGCAACTTTTCGATCTCTTGGTACATATCCTTCTATGAGAGAGCGGTTGTATATGACTGTTAAGTAAGGAGCTATCGCTTCAGCATAATCAGATAGAAATCTAATGGGTATACAATTCGACCCAGAAGACTTGTTCTTGTTAAGTGATTTTATTTGCTGCACTACTCCGATGATATCTACTTCTACGTTACTCATTACGGCATCTGTTCGTAATTCGAAATCTGGAATATTGGTTTCGTCTTCTTTGGTGAATGAGTTTCTAAAAGCTATGTTTAGTAACTCTACTTTAGTAGCGCTGTCATCGGCAGGATCGCCATTACTATCACGTAGTGAAGGTATTGTTTGTGATTTGCCCCGTGTATATTTAACATATGACCAAAATCTCTTTGGGTTTTCAGTCAAATTACAAGAAAGAGTTTCGTTGTGATAAGTATTGTAGGCATCTCGCATTGAAATCCTCGCTAAATTTCGAGCTTCTGAGTACGTTCGTCACAAGTTTATATTTGCCAACACTTGTTCTGGCACGGTCCTAATCTGTCTACAGTTTCCTCGGGAGGATGAACCCATCCACCTTTTTGTTGTTGGTCGTCCACCAAATATCGGTTTTTATGTTCACATACAACACGTAATTCTTTGCAACTCGCGGGCTTGAATTTCTTCGTTGATTTTCCGTAAAGCTGACCTGTATTTGAGTCTGTTTGTGGGGCAAGGTTTTAGTGCTGTTTATCTATGATGCCTAATTTCAAGGGCCTCTTCCTTCGGGTGGACAGTTTAGTTATGTGTGTTCCGCTCATCCATACTGGTGACAGTATTCAAAAATGTTCAAATGTTTGTAAATCTATCGGACCAAACTGCGTGGTCATCAGTCCGTAGCTTACAAACTACTTAAACCTAGGTAAACTTACCTAAGGACAACACACACACCCATGCCCCAGGGAGGACTCGAACCTCCACGGCGAGCAACCGCGCGCTCCGCAGCGAGACAGTATTCAGCCACACTGTGGACAAGGGCAAATCGCTCCACAGCCCCATAGAGTCCCAGCCAGTTTCGACAGGAAAGCATTACGGGTTATTACTTTCTGCTTTGTAGCTTCTAGAGGTCTGTACACCCAATGTTAATCAAGCGCTGATTGCACTACGAAGAGAGAACGTTTATTGATGCACTATCTTGTAACTCAGTAAACTTCAATATTCATGTAGAAGAGTGCGTGCCAGTTTCGGTCTGTAGCTAAAACGTAATTAATGCCTAAGAAAGTTACTCTGACTTTAGAGTCAGAAGTATTCATGATATAATATACCTAGTGTCTATTTAGCCGCCGGTCGATAAACAGCAGACGCCGCCTTCATAGTTCGTAAGTGAAGCGACTTATAGTATTTTGATTTTTGTCTGCGCGTTTTCGTTTCATTTGGTACATTTATGCTGCGCTCTCGTGCATATTAGATTCAAATTAGCGTTTTAACAAAGAGTGTAGTCTTCCTTTGAGTGCATCGTGACAATAGTTTTTGTTTTCTCGGCACTGTAATTATGAATAGGGACTGTGACTGCTGTGTGCGGATGCAGTCTGAGTTGGTGACGCTTCGTTCCCAGCTTCAAGCTGTGTTAACCTCGATTGCACACCTGGAGGCTGTTGTTGGCCGGTAGTGGGGACCGAACGGACTCCCGTCGTCTCCACCGATCGGCCTGCGCCTGCGACATGCCCTAACACTCCCAGCAATGAGGCAGACACCCCACCTGTGGTTGCGTGGGAGATCGCTCCAGTGCGTGACCGGCGAATAGGTTTGAGGCGCTACCTGATCAGGACAACGAGCTTGAGCGGATAGTGTCTCTCACCCTGAAGTCACCACACAGTCTGCAAGATCCGGGCTTTCACAGAGGGTGGGTTTACTTGTTGTTGGGAGCTCCAACTCCAACATTAGGCGGTTAATGGAGTCCCTTAGAGAGATTTCTGCCAAGGAGGGGAAGAAGTCCAACGTGTGTATACCGGGTGGAGTCATTCCAGATGTGGAATGGGTCCTTCCGGACGCCATGAAGGATACAGGGTACATCCAACTGCAGGTGGTGGCTCATGAATGATGTGAAGAGATCCTCTCAGGTTTTGAGCGGCTATCTGAATTGGTAAAGACTGCCAGTCTTGCTTGCAAGATGAAATCAGAGCTCTCCATCTGCAGCATAGTTGACAGGACCGACTGTGGACCTCTGGTAAGGAGCCGAGTGGAGGGTCTGAATCAGAGGCTCAGACGGTTCTGCGACCGTGTAGGCTGCAGATTCCTTGACTTGCGTCATCAGATGGTGGGGTTCCGGACTCCGCTGAATAGGTCAGGAGTCCACTGCACGCAGGAAGCAGCTACTGGGGTAGCAGGGGCTGTGTGGCGTGGACTGAAGGTTTTTTTTAAGGGTAGAGGGCTTTGGGGAAACACTAAATGGGCTGTCTCAAAGGGTGGTGGTCGATCGGTATAACTGTTGTAAATTGTCGTAGATGTGTCGGGAAAGTACCAGAACTCCAAACGTTAACAGAAAGCACCGAAACAAACATCATTATAGGTTGCGAAAGTTGGCTTAATCCGGAAATAGGTGCAGCAGAAGGTTTTGCAAAAGATCTGTGTTCAGAAAGGATAGATTAAACAAAATAGGCGGAGGACTGTTTGTGCCGTCAAAAGTAGTGAAGTTGAGGGCAATGTGTTTATTTCTTCACCCTGAAGTTTAATCCCTTCTCCAGATTTCTCCTTGCATTCTTTAATATCTTGCTCGGTGCAGAAGTTGTATAACATTGGAAATAGGCTACAACCCTGTCTCTTCCAAACCAATGCTTCCCTTTCATTACCTATGACTCAACTAGGGTCTGGGTTTTGTTCAAGTTCAAAATAACCTTCCGTTGCTTATATTTCACGCCTGATGACTTAAAGATTTTTTTTTTCTTGATAGGTTCTGTAAAGATTAGCTACAGTCACTTTAACTGTGGCCCATACCAGCTGTATTTGTGGATATAAATAACTTATAATAAACTTAAATTTCTTTGTTGCAATTAGTGCAACTATCCTTTAGTTGTTTTAAGGAATGCAAAAGTTACATACTTTAGAATGGATAAATCCAATTGAATTATTTTCTCGTGATGGCTAGTACAATAATTCTGACACTGTTTAATTAACTTCCAGTACTGACTTAGCCCTTACAGGGTGGGGTAAATAGAAGTGGTCCGGGGAACAGAGTTTCAGGATAGAGAGAAACACAGGAAGTAGCTGAAGGCAGGTCGAAATTCTTCTGCTGCAGTAGTTTAAGACTATGAGTGCTGTTGGGATACACCCTATAGTTGAAGAGTCCCTCACAGGCAGCAATCGCACACTGATTACGTGACTTGGCTGGGCAGCTGTGACCGCGACCAGACGGACCTCTACTAATAACTCTGCCAGGCGAGAACACTGTACTTGGCTCCAAGGTTCGGTCGGCTATATGGGCAATTGCTCCAGCTTGTAGGAAGTAACTGTACGTGTATGTCGACTACATATGGACAATGTGCCAGATCAGCACAATATTATTTAAAAAAGTAACAAATTTCCAGTTTGGTGGTGTGGCATGAAATATTTATTTAAAAATGTCACATATCGATTACGTTGACTGAAGATCATCAGAATAGATTTCGAATCCAGAGGAATCACGTACACTGCATAAAACTTTAACGGTTCAAATCAATTGATGTAAATCTAACTGACTTAACCACGTCAGTCATCAGTCCCTAGGCTTACAAACTACTTAAACTAAACTAAAGTAACTTATGGTAAGAACAACACAAACACCCATGCGCGAGGGAGGACTCGAACCCCTGACGGCGAACGTCCGCGCGCACCGCAGCAGGCGCCTTAGTGCGGACGGCTATTCTGCCGTGGCCATTAAACATCCAAGTCCATAAAACATATAGGTAAATAAAAAGGACTCTCCAGTGCAAGCTACAAGATTCTTAAACTCAGGACTCTTAATCTGACCTGATGATGTACAATCATGGGAACGAAATCGTTATGTGATAGTTTTTAAATAATTTTTTTTTATATCACACCACCAAGCTGGAAATTTATTTTTATTAGCAACTGTGCTTGGCTTCCTCGTCTCTTCATGCTGCCAAGGAATGGTTTTGAAAACTTGCCCACTGGACCAATGTGCAAAGTTTATGAAATTATCAGTTAATTAACTGTGTCCTTTGGTTGAAGGGGCCGGGAGGGTGGGAGTTAAATAATGTATGCCATGAGCTGTTAAGGTTTTGTTTACCATTAGGCCCTAATGAGTTATTTTTATAGAAGACCGCCGACCTCGGTGGCCGAGGGGACTGAGGCGCTCCAGTCACGGTTTGCACGGCCACTACTGTCGGGGGGTTCAATCCCCCCTCGGGCATGGATATTTGTGCCGTCCTTAGTGTTAGCTAGTTCATAAGTAGTAGCCGGCCGCGGTGGCCGAGGGGACTGAGGCGCTCCAGCCACGGTCTGCACGGCCACTACTGTCGGGGGGTTCGAATCCCCCCAGGGCATGGATATTTGTGCCGTCCTTAGTCTTAGTTAGTTCATAAGTAGTTTGTAAGTTTTGGGACTGATGACCCCGTAGTTAAGTCCCATAGACTATACAAACATTTGAACATTTTTCATTCATAAGTAGTTTGTAATTTTAGGGACTGATGACCCCGTAGTTAAGTCCCATAAGCTATACAAACATTTGAACATTTTTATGGAAGACAGCCGCGGCGGAGCGCATTGAGGCGCTATGCTACGATACGCGAGGCCGTTCCTCGTCGGGGGTTCGAATCCCCCCTCGCGCATGGCTGTTTGTGTCGTTTTTAGCATAATATATTTCATAAGTAGTTTGTACATTTAGGAACTGCTGACCACGCAGTTAAGTTCCTAAGCTTAACAAGCATTTAGAAGAAAACAACATTCCGAACAAGAAAATTAAAATATACAATAGAGGATGTGTTGTGTAATAGATTTGTAATTCAAGTGGACTAAAAATTTACTTGTAGGTAAAGGTTATTTATATCTTTGCTGTGTAATGTGTGCTTTCGTTTTACTGCCTACCGCGATGTATCTGTGAATTCCACACCAGGTTTACAGTTTCTTTTTTTTTTTTTTTTTTTTTTTTTTTTTTTTTTAGATACATTACTTGTTACAAGAGAGCGCAGAGATAAGCGATAACTGAAGTGTGGTTAATCTATACCGCTTAATAAGCTGTAAGTGGCCACGTTCCCAGTAATACCTCTCGATACAAGATGAGTACGTCAGTTAGTGGCAGCTGATATCCGTGTATCAGAATTTTATCTCGACTGTTTCTTTTTTATTCACTTATTAGCTCAAAGTCAACCTCATTACGTTTTTCTCGACTTATCATGTTAGTAAACAAGTATTAAAATTTAAGGCAATGTGTTGCTTGCTTATCGCTTCGTTCTAAGCTAATGACGCCCGACAACGTAATCTGTGATGCCAATGGATTTATGGAGGCACGCACGTCAGTGATTTGTAAAGAGCACTGGAGATAATTTTAATATCTGAAGCTCACAGAAAATTCTTCGACGTTGTTCAACTCGTGCGACGCCGCATTGCCTTGCTTGTCGGTGATGTGCTGACTCTTCACGCGAATTTCTGCACTTTGTCGACACGTGAGAGTTTCGTTTTGATAACATGAAGTGTCGTCAACCGTAAATCGCTCGTGTTTTGCATTTCTATCAAGTAGCGACAAACGCCCGTGCTTTACTTTTCTTTGAGAGTCAAGGTGTATTTGACAAACGACGCACTCACTTTTATCTTCTTTAAAGCTTGACACTAGCTGCTGACAACTGACTTGACGACTGCGTATCTGTTACCTAAAATTGCTAGTTCAAGCTGCCAACGCAATAATGGCACTAACATTACTTATACTCCAGGAATAAAACCTGTCTAGACGGACGGAGTACGTCTTCGATTCTACGATGGAAGATTGAACAGTTCTCCAGAACTTAATACTACACTACTGGCATTCATAACTGCCACGTCATCACGGCGGCATGCAACAAATGTTGCTTTCCCTTCTTTACTCAGAACTGGCTTTCTATCTGGGTTCTTCATATTCATACATCTATTTTTCTTGCCTCAAAATATCTATTTTAGTTTCCTATAGGCGGTCTCTATTTTTCCCTAGTTATACATTCTTCTACAGATTTGAATTTAGCTTCTAGCCAGTCTTGTTTAGCCATTTTGCACTTTCCGTCAATTCATTCCTTAGTCGTCTGTACTCGATTTTACCTGCTTCATCTTCTCCTTTCATCAATTAAATTTAGTATTTCCTGTGATGTCCAAGGATTTTTTTGTAGGTCATGCCATTCTACTATTTGGCCCTCTGCTGTCTTAACTATTCAATCTCTTAAAGCTATCCATTCCTATTCTACTGTTTTATTTTTCCACGTTCTATCAATTGTTATCTAAATCTCCCTCTAAATTTCTCAAGAACTTAAGGTACCTTCAGTTTATTCAGATCCCACCTCCTTATATTCCTACCTTACTGTTGCTTCTGCCTACAGATCATAACCAATAACATATAGTCAGAGTCAATATTGGCCCCTGAATATGACTTACAGTTTAAAACCTGGTTCCGAAATCTATGTCTTAGCATTATAAAATCTATCTCGCCGCGGTGGATTAGCCGTGCGCACTGGGGCGCCGTGCAGCGGCGCACGCGGCCGTTCGCAGTCAGGGGTTCGGGTCCCCACTCGGGGACCTTAGTTCAAGTTGTTTGTAATCTACGGACTGGTAACCATGCAGTTGAGTCCGATAGATTTACAAAAATTTCAACAAATCTATCTCGTATCTTCCAGTGTCTCCTTGTCTTTTCCAAGTATACAACCTTATTTCATGATTCTTGAACCAAGTGTCTGTTATAATTCAATTACATTCCGTACAAAATTCTATCAGGCTGCTTCCTCTTTCATTCCTTTCTCTCTGTCCTATTCATTTACTTTCCTTTCCTTCCTTTTCCTACTACCGCATTCCAGTCCCCCATGACATTTAAGTTTTCCTCCCCCTTAATTTCCTTTACCTCCTCATACATTTCTTCGATCTCCTCATCATCGGCAGAGCTAGTGGGCATATAAACCTGTATTATTCATATCTATTTTGACTGAAATAGTGTGATCACTGCGTTGCTCGTTGTAGTTTATCCCCATTCCTATTTTCTTATTCACCATTAGACCTATAATAAGTTCAACTGATTTTGTATTTATAATCCTGTGGTCACCTGACCAGAAATCCTGTTCCTCTTTACACCGAATTTCATTAATCCCTACTGTATCTGACTTCAACCTGTCCACTTTCCTTTTTAAGTTTTCTAACTTCCCTTCCCGATTAAGGGATCTAACATTCCACGCTCCGATCCGTAGAATGCCAGTGTTGCCTTTCCTGATGACGACATCCTCCTGAGTAGTCACCGCCCGGAGATCCGGAATATTTTACCCGAGAGGATACCATCACCATATATTCAAACAGTAGAGGTGCATGTCCTCGGGAAAAGTAACGGCTGTAGATTCCTCTTGCTTTCAGCCATTCGCAGTAACTGTATGACAAAGCCACATTACAAGGCCAGATGAGTCAATCATGCAGACTGTTGCCCCTGTAACTACTGAGATACTCTTCCGCTGTGGTTGCGCATACGGTATGGCTATCTGTATCGTTGAGGTACGCAAGCCACCACATCTCGGCAATGTCTGTGGTTCATGGGAGTGGTACTTTATAATATGATTTTAAAAAAATATTACCAAATTCAGCATCACCTTGATTTATAATTTTTAATCGCTTAACACGATGCTGCATTGGTTGAAGGTCTTGATTGTCGGTAGTGTGATCGGATCTTAACATGAAAATGGCTAGCTTGGAAAGATGGAATAAATTACAACAGCACAGGTAAGAGAATTTGTGAGCCCAGAAGTGTCGACATAAACTATTGCTAATTGTGATTCCTTACGAAGCTTATCTAGAGGTCACTTTTCGCCAGACCGGCTATGGTGAAGGGCAGATTGAAAGAGCGTTGCGTTATCGACCACGTATGCAACGGGCTAGTGATGACAGCACAGAGTTGGCACCCGCCTCAGTGGCCTTTCTGCCATACGTTGGCAGCACTTCCAACAAGATTGCCCGCATTTTGCGCAAAAACAATGTGAAATTTGTGTTTCGTCCACCATCTAAAATTAAGGCACTGTTGGGATCCGTGAAGAATGATCTCGGTTTGCGCAAGGCGGGCGTCTACCGAATCAAAATGTTCAAATGTTTGTTAAGCTTATGGGACTTAACTACGGGGTCATGAGTCCCTAAACTTACAAACTACTTATGAACTAACTAAGACTAAGGACGGTACAAATATCCATGCCCGAGGGGGGATTCGAACCCCCGACCGTAGTGGCCGTGCAGACCGTGACTGGAGCGCCTCAGTCCCCTCGGCCATCGCGGCCGGCATCTACCGAATCCCATGCAGCTGTGGCATGTCATATGTTGGTCAAACTATTAGGACTGTTGAGGATCGTTGTGTTGAGCATAAACGTCACACACGCTTAAAACAGCCAAACAAATCTGCTGTGTCCGAACACTGTCTTGACACAGGCCACCTTATGGAATACAACAAAACGGAAATTTTGGCATATTCTTCCAGCTACTGGGACTGTGTTATCAAGGGAGCCATAGAAATAAAACTAGCTGACAACCTTGTGAATAGGGATGGAGGATTTTGTTTAAATTCCGCACGGGATCCTACTCTCTCACTTGTCAAAAAACATAGGTACAACACTAGTTCGACCTCAACCGTTGAGAACATGTTTATTATCGATATCATAACCGTTTTCATCTTTGGTCGTATCGGCGCTGTGTGCTTGCTTGATCGGTGTGTGTTGTCTTTCCTGTTTTCTCATTGAAAACCTAGGTTTTAAAAATCGTTCCACATCGCTTCGTCACTGCAGTTTCGCTCTGAAAATGGCAGGGTGGGCTGCTGTCGAAATATCGGTCGACGTCGAATTTTATACCTGGCTGCATAGCCGTAAGTTTTTCGGATGTTGCTAATTGGTTACTAACAGTGGGACAACACCTCTTCTCTGCCCTCCACCCACGCAACAGCATAGACGGGCAGGACGTGACAGGTGCCAACAGAGGATTACCTGCAAGAGTCTTTGAGATCGGCTGTAGGAAGTACACGAGATGTTTCAGAATGTCCTTTTGTACACTTGCGGAATTGTAGAGGGGACTTTGTGAATGAAGTTTTGATAAGGAACCGCTTTCTAAGATGCGTAGGGTAAGGTGGTACAATTTCGATCATTTCGGACAAATGTTGTTATAACTGAAAATAAATTGAGAAAAGGAATAATTTTAACTATGGCACTTGTTCTTGGATGTTTAATGAATATGTAACACAAATATTATACAGTTACAAATGTTGATATAAACACAAAAAAGGTTACGGAATTGAGAGAAAAAACGATCGAAAATGTACCACACTAGGTACAATTGTGATCACTTCCTCGTACAGTTTTGATTACGGGCATCTTCCACATAAAAAGCACTTTTTCTGTCACGCACCAGCGCATACTTCGTGGTACCACACATTGCATTTTTGGCAGCGAATCCAGTCACCCTTAACTACATGATTTATAAGAGCGCGTTAGACTAAGTAGCTTCACTTACCACTTTAAAGGGAAAAAATTTATATCTCCTTACCGCAAAGCGGTGTATTCTTGGAAAAGACAGGAGGTGCTGTAGAAACCTGCTACTCTACATCGCGACACAACGAGACACTACGAGACAGAAAAATGGCGCGAAAATTTACGTTGATGGGAATTGTACCTATATCGAAATTGTACCACCTTACCCTACCTTCAGATCTACGAGCACTTGACCGGTAGAAGAAATATGTTTCACGGTATTCAAGAAGTGCTCATAACGTCGTTGCGTAACATTTCCGGACATCATTATCAGAACTTCAGCTTCTACTGGTCAAAACAATTAGGAGATCAGTTGAGATATCTACGTTCTGATGCACTGCCTCATTAGAAGTATGTTTCCAGCACTTGTGAGAGACCGTAAGTTTCCACAGATTACGTTAACATCTGTTTACATCAATTGAAGATCCTTAAACTGCTGGACCCTAATGTTCTTTTCTTTCCCGGCTTTACGTCGTCGACACTTTTGCAGCCATAAGATACGCAAATGGCAATCAATACAAATGTGAAGGCAGGACTAATTGACATTAAATCGAACTTTGCGCATTTGCCTACGGCAATAACGAAGAGATAGAAGTCACAGGCCTACCACGCGTGAAGAATTTGAAAAATGTTCGCAGACGTCGTATGGAGAGGAAGGAAGGAAGCTTAGGGTTTAACGTCCCGTCGACAGCTTGGTCATTAGAGACGGAGCTAACGCTCGGGGTTTTGGGTAAGAATTGGGGAGGAAATCGACGGTGCCCTTTGAAAGGAACCATCCCGACATTTGCCTAGAGTGATTTAGGGAAATCAAGGAAAACCTAAATCTGGATGGCCGGAGGTGGATTTGAACCACCATCCTCCGGAATACGAGTCCAGTGCTTTACCACTGCGCCACCTCGCTCGGTCGTCGTATGGAGAAGTCGTTGTTACTGCAAAAGAATAATTGCATAAAATTATGATTTTGGGGTTCTGAATGCAAAAAAAAAGGTTGTGGCAAAAATACAAAAAAACTTTAAAAGTGATTACAGTGATCTTTCTCTTTTAACCCAGTTAGCGCTGACGTCCTGACGTCCTTCCAGAAGGAAGAGGACGGTGGCTTAGTTTATCATACTTGTAGTTACAAATTCGTGTACAGTGTCGTATTTCATTTCTTTAATGTCATCCTTCCATTTTAGACAAATTTTAGTTTGTATTGTTGATTGCAAAGTGGTAGGATATGGCTGCAAAGTTGAGGTCCTTACAGATGATATTGAAGATTTCCTCAGAGTTAGGTTCATATATCTTGAACATTCTTTACTTTTGGCGACATTTATATGTATATATTTCACTCTAAATAGAGTTTTAATAGTAATGATTCATCAGATGAAAATTCAATTTGACATCCTTCCATAAAGATGGGAAATATTCCAAAACTAATGGTGCGTTTGTGAAAAAAATCACTTATGAAGTTTTTTTGAAGTTATATGAAGGTAATTTATAGATTTTGAAATAAAATTAAAACCAACAATAATTCCGCGTTATCTGGGTTGCACCTGTCACTTTGTGTGGCGTAGGAAGATCATTTCTACCTACAGGAATGTTCTGTAGTTGTTATGTACTGTTTTAGAAGAAAATCGAACGGAATATTGATTCTGCGTATGTTTATTCTTTCTTGCATCATTGTGCATGTTTGTTGATTTGATACTGCATGAATGTTTTACTACACTCCTGGAAAATGAAAGAAGAACACTATGAATTCGTGGACCCAGCAGAGGGAAATTTCACTGACACATTCTTTCGGATGTACAAAACACACAATAACACAAACAGAGCCATACGTACGTGAGCACTGTCACCAAAGCGTAGGCCATGTTGACGCTAGTAGCGTGTGTACCCTCCTTTTGCAACAATGCAACGTGAAATTCTCCCACGAAGACGATCGTAGGAATGCCGAATGTAGTGTTGCGGTATGCCTTGCCATGCAGTTTCCACCTAATGCCTCAATTGGGCCTGATTTCGTTCCGGACGTGCAGACCGCACAGATGACGTTTCATCCGGTCACAAACATGCTCAATGGGGGACAGAACTAGGGATCGTGCTGGGCAGGGTAGTTGACGTATACCTTGAAGAGCACGTTGGGTGATGCGGGACACATTTTGATGTGCATTGTTCTGTTGGAAAAGCATATCGCCTATTTGCTGCATGGACGGTAGCAAGACGGGTCGAATGATGGTTTCAATGTACGGTGCACTGTTCAATTTTACCTCGACGATCACCAGAGGAGACGGCCAGTGTAGGATATGGCTCCTCACTCCGTGATGCCGGGTGTCATCCCCGTGTGCCTCTGTCGTATACACTGCAGATTTTCGCGATCCCCTGTACGACGCCACACGCGCGTTCGACTATCACTGGTACCGAGGCATCAATGAAGATGGCACGGTCTCATTTCGTCCTTTCATAAGCGTCTATCGCGACACCGCTCAAGGTGGGCTGAACAATGTTGGGACGTGAGGGGAAAACGCCATAACAGGACGAAAAATCGTGCAGTTTGGTGTGGGAAGCCTAGACTGGCCGTACTGCTCTGGTGATTGTCGACGGAACACTGAACAATCTATGTACACTGAAACCATAATTCAACCCGCCTTGCTACCGTTCATGTACTAACAAGGCGATTATATTTTCTAACAGGACAGCGCACGTCCACGTGTATCTCGTACCACCCAACATGCTCTTCAAGGTGTACGTCAACTACCCAGCCCAGTACGATCCCCAGATCTGTTCCCCATTGAACATGTTTGGGACCAGATGAAACGTCATCTTGCGCGGTCTGCAGGACCGGCACAAAATCTGGTTCAACTGAGGTACCTTGAGAAACCTGTATGGCAGGCCATTCCACAAGACTGCATTCGGCACCTCTACGATCGTCTCCATGCGAGAATTGCACCATGGATTGTAGCAAAAGAGGGGGGGGGGTACATGTTTCTAGCGTCAACATTGCGCTCGCTTGGTGACCATACTCATGCACATATGGCACTGTCTTTATGAGCATTTGATGCATACATCCTTGAGAATGTGCCAATAAAATTTCCCGCTGCTGGATCGAAGAATTCATTTTCCGGGAGAGCATTTGATAGTGCATGAAAATCCGGACCGATATATCTATTGTGATCCTTATGGTATGAGCCATCGGAAGGTCGAGTTATTCACATACGATGACGTGACTTGGCGTGTTACATGACGCCACGACCTTGTGCTGACTGACAGTGGGTGACGGTGGTGCCACTTGACCGCCCACCAGTGGCGCTCTGTGGGCCAATCGCAGCCGGTAATTCACTGAGGCGCCAACAATTAGTGGGTAGTCAGGGCGGCTCATCCATATGTTAGCGCCTCCCCGCCCCCTCCTGTGCCTCCCGGACCGCAACTTTGATTGAGTTGCGGCGTGCACGCCTAATTAGCTGTGAATATTTGATGCGGCAGGTGAGCCCCAGCTCCGTGTCGTGTCGCTACACAGCGGGGCGTGGGGCCAGTCTGTGCAGGTGATTTCTTAACTACTGAAACATAGCTGCCACATGGCACATCGATTTATTTTCGACCCGTTTTGTGGCTAATTTTAATTACAGCATATCAATCAAAAGTGAAGGCCTTCAACTACTCTAAATAACTAGAAATTACTATTACTTCAAACTTAAATTGGAAAGAAACGTAGATAATGTCGTGGGAAAGGTGAACCAGAGACTGCGTTTTAATGCAGAACCCTTAAAAGATTCAACAGAACTACAAAAGAAATTGCATACACTACGCTTGTCCGTCCATTTTTGGAGTAATGCTGCCCAGTGTGGGATCCTTATCAGGTGGTTTTGACAGTGGACATCGAAAGAATCCAAAGAAGGGTAACTTGTTTTGTATTGTCACGATACAGGGGAGACAGCGTCACGGAAATGATACAGGATCTGGAATAGGAATCATTACAACAATGGCGTTTATCGCTGCGGCGTGGGCTACTTACTAAACTCCAATCGCCTACATTCTCTTCCGAATGCGAAAATATATTCTTGACTCCCACTTACATAGGTAGAAATGATCATCAGAATAAAATGCGAGAAATCAGAGCTCGAACGGAGAGATTCAGGTGTCCTTTCTTCCCGCGCGCTATTCGAGAATGTAATGGGAGATAAACAGCTTAAAGGTGGTTCGATGAACCATCTGCCAGGCATGTAAATGTGATTTGCAGAGTTTCCCATATAGATGTAGATGTAGAGGAAAGATTTGCCTTTTTTTACTACAAAGTTGGTCTTCCAGTATACTGTCTGGGCCCTTTTTGTTTGTAGAAGACGAGTGAAGTCTCCTTCCTAGTAGTCCTTTATACTCTAGCTGATAATACAGCTTAACGTAATGTGAACTTTGTCAACGAAAAGTCAGTTTCAACGCATTTAAAGGGTGATCAAGAAAGAAATAACCATTAAGTTTTGTTGGCTTCTCGTTCTCACTCAAAGCAGCGGTCAGCAATTAGTTCGACCAAACAGCCAAATTCAAGTAGTAGTATAGAAAAATTCTGGGAGCCGCACATATTTTGTGGAATTATGCTTTTAGGAATCAGTGAAGGGGATACGGAATCGCCTATCCCCGCAATGACTACTATAGGAAAAATTATCTCACACAATGCTGGAGATAGATAAAAGTTTTACTGTATGTGAATTGCTTTGTTACAACAATACTGAAACAACAGTTTATTGTCTAACTATTTTCTTTCAAAGATATTTTACATTTATTTTAAAGTAAAAATTTTCCATTTCATTCCATTCCATGATGGTGGTGGTGGCGGCTGGTGCAGCAACAGTGTTGAATAATTAAAAAATGTTCAGTCTCTGTTGCAATATTTTATTCTCCAATAACGCGTTTCGCGCTGTTAGCGCATCGTCAGACTGGAAAAAGACAAATGTTTTGTTACAGACCTGGCGGGCAGGTACACGGACTGTAACAAAACATTTGTCTTTTTCCAGTCTGACGATGCGCTAACAGCGCGAAGCGCGTTATTGGAGAATAAAATATTGCAACAGAGACTGAACATTTTTTAATTAAAAATTTTCCATCACTTTTCACTGGATTATCACTCCTACGTTTTTTGTAAATGAAGTAATTACGATATCATTGTTTCAGTATGTAAAAGAAATCCATTTGACTAAGTCATAAAATTTCAGACTTCTAGGTTAACCAGACCAGTACCTGAGATAAAGTTCCTGGGAGAAGTAAAGAGTAAACTTACAGGAAACGTAGAAAGAAGATTATACGTAGTTAATACCCCAATCACAGTCTTCGTAATCATCTTCAAGTCTTCTTTTGCAATCCTCTGCTCCTGCCGTGCTTCTTTCAGTAATGTCTTGATTATACTGTCAGCATGCCTTAGTCTGTGCTGATTTAGTCAACATAGCACCTACTGTGTGGGAACCAACACGCAAACCCAATTTTTTGAGGTCATGGCATTTAAGACTGAAGGTTGCCACAGCATAGTACACACCAAAATGTAGTGTAAAAAGCACTGATGAGAAATAATATATATGATGTTAGGAAGTCCCTGAAAGCTTTTGTCTGGAGTGTAGCATTCTACGGGAATGAAACGTGGACGATAAGGAGTTGAAACAGAAACATGATAGAATCATTTGAAATGTGGTGCTACAGATGAATACTGTGTGAGTCTGTCTGCCTGTTAAGTCCTCTTTTTTTTTTTCAGCAACGGTCCAGTCATCCAGTTGCATTTTGTCTTATACTAAGATCTTCGGTCCTTCGGCGGTGTAAATAAATAAATAAAACCATCTGTTAATGCAGCAAAGAAATACAACCATTTTATAAATTGGCAAATCACTAATCACAACCTGAACGGTTATTACCATCCACTTTGTTCGTGCAATTTAGCAAGAGACAAGATTTCACAGAACCGGAATTGGAAAGTACCATCCTAAAATTGTTAATCTGTAGTTAGAAGCATAGAAATATTTTTGTCACTAACTTAAACTGTGCTCGTAATCTGTAAAATAAATCTCAAAAACTATTGTTGGAAGTAAAGAGCAGTACACCTTCGGCAGTAAATTTTTAGTTTATTTTAATCTAAATTACTTGGTAGAATATTACATTACAGAATTATCAAACCCCTTGATGTAATCTAATAACGTGTATATGTAACCACAAGAAGACTACCAGTGTCCACAGGTTGTATGATTTACCTCCTGCAAGTACTGTTGTCAAAGTAACTAAGTCTGTACCAGAATGCCTTTTTCCTTATATTGCATCTATGGTCCCCTAAACCCGAATGCCTATACCTGAATGCTTGTTTCCCTTATATTGCATCTATGGGCTTCTATACCCGAGGACAAAGGAAAGCCTGTCGCGGTGGCCGGCCGAGGGGACTGCGGCGCTCCAGTCACGGTCTGCACGGCCACTATGGTCGGGGGTTCGAATCCCCCTTCGGGCATGAATATTTGTGCCGTCCTTAGTATTAGCTAGTTCATAAGTAGTTTGTAAGTTTAGGGACTGATGACTCCGTAGTTAAGTCCCATAAGCTATACAAACATTTGAACATTTTTGGCAAAAGAAAGTTGTGCCCCCTCCCCCTCGAACTGCCTACGCACACTTCACTAGGTAGTCCGTATACGTCTCTGGAGCAGCACACTATGCCTATCAATTGCCTGTGCTTGAAACCGTAAACGTGGGCTTATGTTGTGTCTACTGGAACCACCGATCCTTTTAAGGTAATTCAGTATCAGATTCGTTTTTTACATCATTACTGTGTCTGTTCCTTTTGTAATACTTGTTACTCGATCATTTGTAAGGCTACGAAAAAATTCAGAAATGCAGATAACGTTCTGACACCGCAACGTGTACGGTGTACGGTGTGACACCACAGAGAGTGCGTTGTAAGACTTTTTTTGCCATTTTATACACTCTTCTTAGCACAAAATAAGACCGTGTCCCCATCCTCCCATCCCTCCGTTATGTAATTCTGTTTTGCAATTCTTGTGCAATATATGTCACGCAGATAATCTGATGATGAACTGCTAAAGGGCGAAACGCGTCATTGAAGAACAATAAAATACTAGGCAAGCACGACGAATTTTATTACAAAATATAATCGCAGTGGTTGCTGTACGACATATTGAATTGGAAAGAATAAAATGTAGTAATTATTTTAGTACCAGGACTACGTTATTTGCTGGATTCGAACTGGATCTTTTCTTATTGCTTGTCCTCATTACGTACTTCCAGATCTTCCCTCCCCCCTCCCCTCCTTATAACAGTGATATGGGCTTCCCTGATTCTATTCGACGCCCGGTGAATTGCAGGATTTTACAAGAGCAGATTTGCCTGCTGTTGGAAGCGTGAGTCGCTTATGATGTATACACCTGTTTTCGTCTCTAATGACCAAGATGTCGACGGACGCTAAAGCCTAATCTTTTTTCTTTCCTTCTTAATCCAACAGTCCCCCATGGTCCTGGTGGTCTGATCTCAGGTCCGATTTACTAACAGTGCGACACAAGCACCGCATAGCAATAAACAGTAGAACTAAAAAGCTGACAGAGGAGCAGATAATAACCACAAAGGCAGTTAACGTGCACAATAACGACGACAGAATAAAGAACACTTTTGAAAAGTCTAGTTACTGTAACGCGAGAGGCAGTAATGGCACAAAATACTGGTACTTAATCCACCCAACGGCAGTACTCGGTGGATGCGACGACCACAGACGGGTTTCCTCATATGGCTTCCCCTGATAGCTGCTTACCTCCGCTAACACCGATTCGCAATTTAATTACTCGCGGCGACTGCATTAAAGGTGTCGCGTTCATTTCGCAGACGACAGCGCAGGTAAGTTACCTAGCTTACCTCTGTCCGCCCACAGCCATAAATAGCGCTAATTGCCACATCTCGCCTTCGGTACGTCGGCTTGCATCATAACATTAGTTCAGCCTTGCCATTTCTACTGTTTCTCGACCTTCAAGCGCTAACGGAACAACGAGGTGATGACGTACATATCGTCTGTAAAATCTTCGTAAAGGTATACGCGACGATTCCGCCCTCCTATGATCGTAAATATTAGAAAACTGTGTGGGGAATGTTTTGAGAATGCAGCTGGAAGTAAAGATGTAGTAAATAAATCACATCTTGTGTATTGGGGCAGATTTTCATACATTTTATTATTTCTGACGTCATATGTCCTGAAATAATTGACATACAGTAATTTCGTAGGTACATTCAGTGGTATATAGGCACAAGACTATAAAATAATCTATTGTGAAAGGTCAACAGTGAAGACATAATACGTCAAAAACTTATGCGTGATGGGACGGATTTTCATGAACCAAGTAATGTATGACTTGGTATCTCATCAGCTGTATGTCGTACAATGATGTAATTATTGTTATTGTTTTGTGTAAGTCTGTATGAGGAGCATAGGGCTGCAATAAAGAATAACCATCTTTCTGTATTTTCTGCTTGTATTTCCACCTCTTCCGAGCCTATTCCTTGCTGTTGACCTTCTGCATCAACCGATCGTCTCCACGCCATTTTGGGCCTGCCTTGTTCGCCGTCCAATAAAGTGCATCCTTCGCAATATGTTCATTTGTTCATATAAGTGTATTTCCTAACAATCTCCGCTTTCTGCTTCTTATTTGCAGCTGAGTTGGCTTCTGGCTTTTTCTTTCGTTAGAGATGACATTTGGTCACCGTAAAGGATAAGGAAAACAAACAGAAACTTCGAGAAGGAATTAGGAAATAAAAACATTGAGTTTTGACGATGACATTCTAATTTTGTCAGAGACAGCGAAGGACCTGCAAGAGTAATTCAACGGAATGGACAGTGAGTTGAAAGGAGTGTACAAGATGAACAGAATTGGGGAGAAAAGGAATTTCCGGCATACCTTGACTAAAAGAAGGGATCGATTGGTAGGACACATTCTTAGACATCAAGGACTCATCAGTTTAGCATTGGTGTATGGGCCGGCCGCCGTGGCCGAGGAGACTCAGGCGCTTCAGTCACGGTCTGCACGCCCACTACGGTCGGGGGTTCGAATCCCCCCTCGGGCATGGATATTTGTGCCGTCCTAGTTCGTAAGTAGTTTGTAAGTTTAGGGACTGATAACCCCGTAGTTAAGTCCCATAAGCTTTACAAACATTTGAATATTTGATTTGAAAGTGTATGGGGGAAAAAATCGCAGAGGGAGACCCAGAGACGAACATAGAAAGCAGATTCAAATGGATGTATGTTGTCGTTCTTATGAGGAGATGAAGATGCTTGCTCAGAATAGTGTAGGGTGGAGAGCTGTAGCAGACCAGTCTCCGGATTGAAGATCACAACAGTCCACAGGATTTTCCTCAGATATTTGTGCAATGTTGACGGTGAGATCCCGCAGTGTACGCTTTCGCTGCTGCAGATACAAACAACAATTTGAAGCAGATAACCTCCAGTGATGGCCGCGCAGACCAACTATACGAATCCATGTACTTCCATGTCATTTTGGAATTGGGAGTGCGGCTGTCTAGTTTTAATTCCAGTAATTAATGTAGGTACCAACAGCCATAAAGTCTGTTGTTTTATTGAACAATGCTTGCGCCAAGTACGGTCCAACAAACTCAAGATAAGATGCAGTTATTGCTTAAACTTATTGGTGCTGTGATACTCAAAGAATAGGCATGAATTATTTCAAAATACTAATAAATATAATACAGTTTTATAGAACTTAAAGTACAATTAAATGCAGTATCATACTATAAATAGTGTAAAACTTACTGGCAATTCAGCTATAATAAATATTCTTGACTTAAAAATATTATCAACCCAGGTTACACTGTAACAAAAAAGGAAAAGCAGTTTAACAGACTCAAAAACACAATTTGTGACTGACGATAGGATCGCGTATATCAATATAAAACAATATTTTAGTCATATCTCATGTAAAAGTTATGAAAATCAATAAGCTCGATCTCGTCCCAAACGATGTATCTGCGTAAATATCGACAGTGCCAGGATCGATTCATATCGCGATTAATCGGATCCCATGCACAAAATATGGCTCCACGATATCCCGTCCATAGTACTGATCTGTTTTCGAAGTAATTTCGATACCCTATTCATACAGAGAGAAAAAAATGGTACTACCTTCTCCACTAAACTTCTGGAGTATCACAACATCAGAAACAACATTTCTGTCCAAATAATGAAGTTTAGCTGAGTTTCAGACTAGTTAAATCTTGAAGCGATAATAACTTCGTGTTAGCACAACTTACGAGCCGTGATACGCGCGATAAGAGCTGGTGATGTTTATCTTAGGCGGGTTTTCAGCGGCAACTTTGTACCTGCGTGACCAGCGGTGGCATTAATGAGCGGATGTTCTCCGGGACACTCGGGGTGCCTTTATCTGCACATCTGCGGAAATAAGGAGGGGCTCTACACGAGTTTTCTGCAGCTAGAACGTCCCGGTACCACAGTGTTCCTGTCACGGAACGCCGCATTTCATCGCCCGTGAGAATTACGCCGTTGTCAGCTGGTATCTTCCTAATTTTTGAGTTTTTCTTGTTGGTAATTTTTATTAACGTGGAAATAAATTTCTATTCTGTAAGGAACTGATGACCTAGCTGTTTAGTCCCCTAAAAACCAACAGTAACTATTCTGTAATACTTTTTTTACTGTGGTACAATAATTGTACTATTGTCACTACTTGCCAGCTGTCAGCCTACGCCCTGAGATTCTACACTTCCAATTACCTTTCCATTACAGTTTTCAGCAGCGTCTCATGTCACAACAGTTCTCTATCGTCGCGGCCGATTAGCCGTGCGCATTGAGGCGCAATGCTACGGTGCGCGCGGCCGTTCGCCGTCGGGGGTTCGAGTCCTCCCTCGGGCATGGGTGCTTGTGTTGTCCTTAGTTTACCTTAGTTTAAGTAGTTTGTAAGCTACGGACTAATAACCCAGCAGCTAAGTCCGATAGATTTACAAACATTTGAACATTTAGTTTTCTACCCAAATAACATACGGGTATGTAGCCTTGTACAGAAATAGACGTTCACCGATATTTCGGCAGAACACACTGCCATTCTCGTGAAATTGTAAATCACTGTAGAATAAATAAAATGCCCATTTTGTAGGACGTCCCAAGAAAATATTATGTATCCAGTATCGTCGAATTACTTTTGGCCCACTTTAGGTTACGGTAGTAACACTAAAAGTGGGCCTTTGCGATCGTCTTTTGACAGCTCGAAATTTAAATGTAAATAACGGCTTAACTATTCATCTGACACGAAAATTGAATAACCGAATTTGTAAAGGAGAAAACTCTCTACAACTTTGCTCTCTTATGTTTCTTTTCATATCCGGTATCGTTTCAGAGATTTTGCAAAAATAACGGCGATTTTGGGATGTCTGTCCGTAATATGTTCCCTGTTTTTAAGACGAACCGTTCAACCGATCAGCACCAAATTTTACAGACATAACTGTAGGCCGCCAGAGACGAGAACCTCCCCTTTTCAAATTTTTTGGACAAAAAATGCGGTAGTTGTAACAAAAAAGCCGTTTGTAATGTAATTGTAATTGCAAACTAACCGTTCATCTGACAAGAAAATTGAATAACCTAATTGGTAGAGGGGAAAATTCTGTACAACTTCGCTCTCTTATGTTTCATTCATATCTTGCATCGTTGCAGAGATATTTGCAAAAATAACGGCGATTTGACGATGACTGTCTGACTGTAACGTGTTCCAACTTTTTAGGTTGAACCGTTCAACCGATCGGCATCAAATTTTACAGATATAATTGTTGGCTACCAGAGATCAGAACCTCGCTTTTTGAAATATTTCGGACAATAAATACGTTAGTAATACCAAAAGAAGCCGTTTGTAATGTGTTTTTAATTGCAAATAAACCGTTCATCTGACGCGAAAATTGAATAAACGAATTTGTAGAGGAGAAAGTTCTCTACAACTTTGTTTCTTTATGTTTTTTTCATATCTCGTATCGTTTGAGAGATATTTGAAGAATAACGGAGCTTTGACAACCTCCATTGAATTAACGAAAACCAGCCGTTCGCAGATGTCACATGACATTCGTCGCTCAGAACTCTCTCTGGCATACACCATCTTGCGTTGCGTATTTGATGATTTTCTTATTTTACCTTACACGTTGATATTTCAAAGCAATGGAGCACTGAATAACTAACAAAAACACGTCGTTCTTCGTACGATAAATGATAATATAGTGTCTACAAATGCCATATTAGCATCAGTTAACAACGGCCATGGATAGTATGAGATTGAAAAGCGCAAATCCTAATTCTTGCCCCTGTTGGATTGTGATGCTGAAGGTCAGTGGTTCGGAACCCGCCACTACCTACATTTTTCCCCTAAAAGGGTTTCAGACATTCTCATTAATTAATTTTTTATTACTTAGATTATTATTTTGGTCCAAAATGTTTGCACAAACGTATAAAACTACAAATCTAAAGTGGGCCTTAAAACAATTCAGTGCGATTTTTTCCTTTGTATAGAGACGAACGTGATGGAATGACAGAGTGGCTACCTCTTCGATGATACTTTAGAAACTGAAAGGCACTCTTACTGCGTGTAGTGTATGCCGTATGGTGTCACTATTGACGCACAACTAACGCTCCCGGGGGACAAACTGCCACACAGGGCAGAGCAGCACTTAATGCAAACTCCATTTACTATTGTCAACAGCAGGTGCGATGAGCCATCTCAAGACTCTCTGCAAATACCACCAATATTTAGACCGTTGTAAACTATGTTCGCACTTGCGAGGATAACTAGGAAAAGAAACCAAACGAAGTGCAATAACTCTGTAACAAGCTGTCGGGAACTGCAGCTTCCTAAACCAAAATCCTCACTTAATTTCGTTACCGTGCAGTATCAAATTACACTCCTGGCCATTAAAATTGCTATACCACGAAGATGACGTGCTCCAGACGCGAAATTTAACCGACAGGAAGAACATGCTGTGATATGCAAATGTTTAGCTTTTCAGAGCATTCACACGAGGTTGGCGCCGGTGGCAAGACGTGCTAACATGAGGAAAGACTTTGATAAAGGTACGATTGTAGCCTATCGCGATTGCAGTTTATCGTATCGCGACATTGCTGCTCGCGTTGGTCGCGATCCAATGACTGTTAGCTGAATATGGAATCGGTGGATTCAGGAGGGCAATACGGAACGCCGTGCCGGATCCCAACTGCCTAGTATCACTAGCAGTTCAGATGACGGGCATCTTATCCGCATGGCTGTAACTGATCGTGCAGCCACGTCTCGATTCCTGACTCAACAGATGGGGACGTTTTCAGGATAACAACCATCTGCACGAATAGTTCGACGTTTGCAGGAACATGGACTATCAGTTCGGAGACATAGCTGCGGTGACCCTTGACGCGGCATCACAGACAGGAGCGCCTGCGATGTTGTCCGAAACGACGAACCTGTGTGCACGAATGACAAAACGACTTTTTTCGGATGAATCCAAGTTCTGTTTACAGCATCATGATGGTCGCATCCGTGTTTGGCGACATCGCGGTGAACGCACATTGGAAGCGTGTATTCGTCATCGCCATTCTGGCGTATCACCCGGCATGATGGTATGGGGTGCCATTGGTTATACGTCTCGGTCACCTCTTGTTCCCATCGACGGCACTTGGAACAGTGGCCGTTACAGTTCAGAAGTGTTACGACCCGTAGCTCTACCCTTCATTCGATCCCTGTGAACCCTACATTTCAGCAGGATAATTCACTACCGCATGTTGCAGGTCCTGTACGGGCCTTTCTGTATACGACAGATGTTCGACTGCTGCCCTGGCCAGCACATTCTCCAAATCTCTCACAAACTGAAAACGTCTGGTCAATGGTGGCCGAGCAACTGCTCGTCTCAATACGCCAGTCACAACTCTTGATGAACTGTGGTATCGTGTTGAAGCTGCATGAGTATCTGTACCTGTACACGCCATCCAACCTCTGTTTGACTCAATGCCCAGGCGTATCAGGGCCGTTATTATGGCCAGAGGTGGTTGTTCTGGATACTGATTTCTCAGGATCTATGCACCCAAATTGCGTGAAAGTGTAATCACATGTCAGTTCTAGTATAATATATTTGTCCAATGAATACTCGTTTATCATCTGCATTTCTTCTTGATGTAGCAATTTTAATGGCCGGTAGTGTAAGTAAAGTAGTAACCGAAAGTTTAAAGTGCCTGATGAGGTAAAAACACATTGTGTATACCAGAAAAGATATTTTTATGTATTGCACAAAAGCTGCTGTTCTACTGAAATGCTTACTAGTTGCGGGACTGGCCCATTTTCTTAACCCACGTATTACAAAGAACAATGTGCATTATTAGTATGCGGTACATGAATACAGTAATTTTGCATGGTATGTTCATGTCGTAATTAGTTACATTCTTTTATATTTGGACACTGTAGGTCACGCTGTCTATTTAAGATCTTTTGGTGTAATTCTACAGCCGCGCGGCAGTAGCCGAGCGGTCTGGAGCGCCACGTTACGGATCGCGCGACCTCCCGCGTTGGAGATTCGAATCCTCTCTCTCGGGCATGGATGTATGTCTTGTCCTTACGTTAGTTTAACTTAGTTTAAGTAGTTTTTAAGACTAGGGACTGATGACCAACGTAGTTTGGTCCCATAGGATTACAGACATTTGAACATTTTTTTGGAAATTTGGAAACTGTTGATCCAAAGAAGTTTATTGTTAGGTCTAAAAATTCTCAGTTTTATTTCGTTTGTAGTAATATCGGTGACTGTATGTAGCGTGACATATACAGTTGCATTGCAATAGATTTTCAGTTTTAATTCTGAACTATTTTAAGCGTTATAAATTGCTTCTTGTGTATTGTAATTTATAGATAGAATTGAGGTTGTGCTACTATAATTTATCGCTTGTGGTTTGGCTTTTGATGGTATATTTCTGTAGGATCTATTGTATTTTATATTTTGGTCAATGTGCAAAGGAAATGAAATAAAAACTTGTGGTTTGCCGGAGACAGCAATGGACCTGGATGAGCAACTGCGTGGGATGGGCAGTGTGTTGTTGAGGTTATAAGATGAACATTAACCAGAGCAAATAAAGATAATGGAATGTATTCATATGAGGGCAATTCCCCATCCCCCCCCCCCCTCTGCTCTGATGAGGAGTTCCCTTGTTAGGAAATCGGACGATGATGAAGGAATTAAATTAGGTAACAAGACAATAAAGGTAGTCGATGAATTTTGTTATTTGGGCGGGAAATAACTTCTGATGGGCGGAATAAGATGTAAATGCATAAAATCAATGGGAAGAAAAGCATTTCAACAAAAGAGAAAATTCTTAATCCTCGAGAACTCGCGCCTTTAAAAGTTACGCGATCGATCGCGTGTATAGCATTTTTCTGGCAGTCAAAGAAAAGTGTGTTATGTTCTTAATATGTCTAAATAAGTATTTCTAGTTGCGTTTATAAGAAAACACAAATATTTGACTATTTAAAATTGTTAAAATGCCGATTGTTTTAAAATTACTGCGAATAAAATGCTCACGCGCGAATCCTCGCGGGATAACATCGAATACTGCTTTAAGTGTTAAGAAGTTTTTTTCTGCGGACATTTGTGTTGAGTTTAGCCTTGTGTGGGAGTGAAACATGGCAATAAATACTATGTTACTTCAGGCGAATGCTGAGGATTAGGTGGGTAGATGTTGTTGTTGATGTGGTCTTCAGTCCGCAGACTGGTTTGATGCAGCTCTCCACGCTACCCTCTCCTGTGCAAGTACCTTCATCTGAGAATACGTTCGGCAACATCCTTTTGAATCTGCTTACTGTATTCGTCCCTCGATCTCCCTCTACGATTTTTACCCCAAACACTTCCTTCTAATGCTAAGTTCACGATTCCTTGATGTCTCAAAATGAGCCCCACCAATCTATCCCTTCTCTTAGTCAGGATATGCCAGAAACTCCTTTTCTCCCCAATTCGGTTAAGCATCACCTCATTTGTTACGTGATCTACACATCTAATTTTCATCATTCGTCTGTAGCACCACATTTCGAACGCTTCTATCATCTTTTTGCCTGAACTCCTTATCGTCCACGTTTCACTCCCATACAATGCTACACTCCAGACAATTGCTTTAAAAAAGAACTTCCCAACATTTAAATTAATATTGGATGTTAACAAATTTCGCTTCTTTAGAAATGCTTTTCTTCCCATAGCCATTCTGCATTGTATATCTTCTCTACTTCGACCATACAATGCTACACTCCAGACAATTGCTTTAAAAAAGAACTTCCTAACATTTAAATTAATATTGGATGTTAACAAATTTCGCTTCTTTAGAAATGCTTTTCTTCCCATAGCCATTCTGCATTGTATATCTTCTCTACTTCGACCATCAGAAGTTATTTTGCTACCCAAATAACAAAACTCATCAACAACTTTTATTGCCTGATTACCTTATCTAATTCCTTCAGCATCACTTGATTTGCTGTTATTACATTCCATTACCTTTGTTTTAGTCTTGTTAATGTTTATCTTATATTTTCCTTTCAAGACACTGTTCATTCCAGTCAATTGCTCTTCCAGATCCTTTGCAGTCTCTGACAAAATTACTATGTCGTCGGCAAATCGCAAACTTTTTATTTCTTCTCCCTGCACTTTAATGCCCTCTCCAAATTTCTCCTTCCATTCCTTCACTGCCTGCTCAATGTATAGATTGAACAACATTGGGGAAAGGCTACAACCCTGTCTTACTCCCTTCGCAACCTCTGCGTCCCTTTCTTGCCCTTCGACTCTAATAACCGCTGTCTGGTTTTTGTATAGGTTGAATATAACTCTTCGCTCCCTATATTTTACCCCTGATACCTTCAGAATTTGGAAGAGTGTGTTAGATAACATAACTAATGAGGAGGCACTGGACATAATTGAGGCGAAATGAAATGTGCGGCATAAATTGACTAAAATAAGGGATCAGTTGACAGGAAACATTTCTCATACGTGAAACAATAGTCAGTGTATTATCAGAAGGAAGTGTGTGTGTGTGTGTGTGTGTGTGTGTGTGTGTATGGTGGAGGGTAAAAAATCACAGAGGGAGACCACTAGATGAGTAATCAGGTTCAAATGAATGTGCGTTGCCGTTGTTACTTGGAAATGAAGTGGCTTGCACAGGATAGAGCTGCGGGGACAGCTGCATTAAACCAGTCTGTGCTCTGATGGGCACAACAACAACAACAACAACAACAAAAGGAACAGCAAGTCGCGAACCTCATCAAATGTCCAGCACAATTTCAATTCATTCATTTTCATGTTGATTGTGTCTAACAATATCCGTCACAGATAAAAAGCGAAAGAAAGGATCAGTGTTGAAATGGTATTCTTTCACTGGAAAGAAACTAGGAACACGCGATGCCTCGCGCGCATCTGCTGAGTTACGTGATTGATTCTTGATAATTACAGCCTTTGCCAAGTAACAATGTAAACATAGCCGCGGCTGACCGAGTCTAATGAAGCCGGCGTGCAGTGCGTCAAAACAAATGACTTCCGGCGCGGCGGCAACCTGTGCGAGCGCATGCGCGCTGAGTTATCACCTATCGGCCGCATTAACAACCGCTGTTAATAATAACGCTGCGCAAACAACGTTGTTAATCACGCCGAGCGCTAATTAAACTCCAAATTTGGCAGCTGCCGTAATCTTCCTCCGTGCAGGCAATTCGTTTCCTCGGCAGTCTTGCCACATCGCGACCGATGAGAGGAAGTTATCGTAATCGGAAAGGCCGTATTTCTTGGCGGACACGCGACATCTTTACAAGTGTTCCTCGGAAGTTATTGCTGGACCGGGAGAGACAATTCCAAAGACATTAGCTGTGAGCTGCTAGAAACAGATAATATATCTGACGGTTTATCTCTTTCTGGATTTTATTACAACACTCTTTCCCTTAAGTCAAAATGAATTACCTGTCTTATTTTACTTCTTTTTCTAACAGTGTCACTAAGAAGTTTATATGGTATATACAACGACCATTTATCTCCTGTCTCCTCTTGTTTTTGTTTTATTTTATTTTTAGTAAATTTCTTCCGTTTTTTCTGGCGCGTGTAACACTGTAGATAATGTAATGATTCCCTTTTCTTTAGACCGTTGCCTTTCGCATTGTCGTACCATCATGCTAACTGAGGAGAGGAATACCGAGTAAGTGAATTTCTAACGTGTCGTATCTGTCTTGATCAAGTAAAATTACGCAGTGCATAGTATCAGCATTCCTCTCCCAGTCTGACATTCCAGTTTAAGGTTTTCCGCAGATTTCTTTACTCTACGCTTCTGAAAATGATAGTAGTGATTTCCTACCAACGGTCCCTATCTAACGATTTCGTTGTGAACGGAATGTTACAACCTAATCTTACTTCATATTCCTTGACTGTTACGACGGTTCTTGACAGAATATCTTATACATTACTAGCTTAAACCCGCGGCTCCGCTCGCGTGTTGGTTGATTATGATAGATAAGCTATCTTTCAGTAGTGTACTATGAGACTGGTTTTGAAGGATGGAATGAAATACAACACCTTCTTTAGAAACAAACATTTTTAATCAACATTGTCAGGAAAGTAAGTAGTGTAGATCAAATCACACGTAAAATGCACTCATTTCGAAGAATCCATTCACGAAATTCAACAATAATGATCACTTGATGTAATGCGCGTAACGTCAAATCAATTTTTTTTTATAAAGAGATGTATTAAAAGAAATTTCTTTTTACTGATTTATTTATTTATTCTTACATTTCCTTATTCGTATGCTTATCCTTATAGAGAAAGAGCTGAAGACATTGTAGCACGCACGGACCAAAGATATGGTCTGTGGCATCCCGCTTCGCTGTATGTAACCTCCTTGCTATAGAGTCGCAAACACCATCGCTGGCCTTCATTCCGAATTTTTTTTATAATTTGACGACTTTCAACCACCATATCTTCCACCCCCTTATAGCCATCGGCATGGAACTGCTATGGTGTGCAACGGGAGACTTCGGACAACAATTACACACAGACCATTCATTTGTGTTCTCTAGTTTTCGCTGCAGAGCGAAATATTTACACACACACACACGTGTAGAATTTTATATACACCGATAACTTTCCACCCCAATATACTCGACCCTTTTATCATTATCATCCCTCAAGCAACAATGCAACCAATAAAACCATTTTCAAAGAGTAAATATAATTTTCAAATAGTAATTATTGTTCCGCATTTCGCGTTATATTCTTCAAATTACTAAAAATCTATCAGATCGCTATAAAACCGTGCCTAAAACCCTCCTCAGGTATAAAGTAGTAACTGTACAAATATTTAAGTCCCTGCGTCTTGTCGTTCTGACGTGATAAGCGTACACTGAAGAGACATTAACATTAATATATATGTAGATAAGTAGCTATCCGATCGCCATAAAACCGTGCCTAAAGCCTTCCCGGGTAGACATTAGTAACTGTACAAATTTTTAGCTCTTTATGTCTTGTGCTTCAGACCTGATAAACGTACACCGAACAGACATTCACATTTAAGTACTTCTAAAATATTTTTTTGTAGGTTCATTCGTTTTTAATTTTACTTAGGTTATCTGACGATCTAACTATTTCAGTTTAGTAAAAATTATGCCTAGATATACGATTATCACCTTTTACATTATGCTACATGAAACTCGTTAAGCAGTCTACTTATTTGTTGTTTCGGTACAAACTTGTCATCTGCAAACATAACAAACAGTTTAAAAATTTTTCTTATTTTCTAATATTCGGTTCGAGAAAAACGCGTCATTTCTGTTTGGTACTTACAATTCTTTTCTTTCTCTTTAGAATCTGGTTGTTGCTGTTAATGTTGTAATTTGGATGTCACTCGTTTCTTTCGTGCTGTGCATTACGCCAGTGGTAATATTCGGCGTATGAATACAGCTGAAAGCTGTTCATTTGTTCTCTGAGTGTTTTGTTTTGAAGAGTTGCGCGCGAAATACGATTGTTTACTGTTAGTGTCGTGTTATATTCGTCTGTTGATGGGGAATGTTGGAGTGAACCAGTATTGTGGATGCGTTTTCTTCTTGTTTACATTTCGTATGTGCATATACATCTGCCTGGGTGTGTGTGTGTTTTTATTATTATTTTATTTTTATTTTTAAGGAAAGAATCGTAAGTAGCAAACAGAATTGACGCCTTTTTCTCGAACCGAAGTTTAGAAACTAAGAAAAAAATTTTAAACTGTTTGTTATGTTTGCGGATGACAAGTTTGTACCAAAACAACAAATAAGTAGACTGCTTAACGAGTTTTATGTGGCCTAATGGAAAAGGTATGCAAGAAAATGTGATAATCGTATATTTAGTCCTAATTTTCACTAAACTGAAATAGTTATATCGTCAGATAACCTAAGTAAAATTGATAATGAACCTACAAAAACATTTTAGAAGTACCTAAAAAGTCTATTGTACAGTAACTATAATTTTTCAGAACAAAAAATAAACCATCCCACTGATGATAGCACAAAATGTGCTGAAACATGTTTGGGAACAATCAGGTGTCTTGCATACGGCGGAAAATCCAAACTATTTATCCAAGCAAGCACGGAAGAAAGAAGAACAGCAGCATCAAAAGATGATTATGAAACACACAAGATAACGATAAAATATTCTGTAAATTTATCGGTTTACAAACCGCTTTTCGGCTGTTACACCGTCATCATTTCTGTCTGCGTAATATAATCACAACCCTGTGCACACGATGTAAACTACCATCTCCTACCAACTTGCCTCATGCCTCTAGCCGCGGTGGAGTAGCCGAGCGGCCTAAAGCGTCTCGCTGCGGAGCGCGCGGTTGCTCGCCGTTGAGGTTCGAGTCCTCCTTGGGGCATGGGTGTGTGTGTGTTGTCCTTAGGTTAGTTTACCTAGGTTTAAGTAGTTTGTAAGCTACGGACTGATGACCACGTAGTTTGGTCCGATAGATTTACAAACATTTGAACATTTCATGCGTCTATTATTGTTTCATAGCCATGTTATAAAATCGTTTGTGACAGTTGCACAGAGTGACACTTGCCCGGAGTGGGAATTTGTGGACACTTACTTGGAGCCCCGGACACTGCAGGTAATGGACAGGGCGTTCCACAAGTAGGGTACAACGGCCTGTCCACCGCAGGTAGCTTTGGGCTCACTCGCCATCTGTGCTGTGAGAACTCACGGCAAAATGGAACGGTCCGACGTTGTTACGTGGCACAGCGCGGCCTAGTGCAAGCGCAGGAGAAGTGCAAACAATGTGCCGTCCTCAGGCGATTGATCGTAATTAGGTTCGTCGCAGATTCATATTCAGTATATACGTCGAAGAGTTTAAAGGGAGACTCCACCCAAAACTTTAACTCTTCTTCTACCGTGCCAATAGCAAAGAAATTTTGAAATAGTGTCTTTTATGTAAATACTTAGCAATAAATAAGGTTTTAAGAAAATAACTAAACAGTTTTTTTAATTATTTTTTAAATTTTTTTAAATATGCTCTTAATGGTATTCTAGTAAACTAGCTTTTGATTCTCACGCCACAGTTTGTACACGGAAGATTTTATAGGTATATTCACAAGACAGTTCAATGGTTCTGTGCTTTCATCTTACAGGGTGCCCAGAAAAGGACTCCCTGATTTCAAAATTAAATATCTCGAAAACAAAGATCGATAGAAGAACGCAGTAAACGGTATGTTTATTGTGAAAGGTTTAAGAAGTTTATACGGCAGTTTGAAATAATAGTTACAAAAGCTGCTAACAGATGGCGCTGTAATCGCCATACGTAATGCCTAGTATAAATAGTGATCCGAAGCCCAGAGTGATCAGTTCCACTATTGAAACGTGAAAGAAGGTTAGCGTACCGAAGGAAGAGATTAAAACCATATACTACATCGAACAACGCGTTTTTCTGATGCTAGAGTACCATAGGTTAGAAGAGAGTCCTACGGCAACAAAGCGAAGTTTTCAAGCACGATTTAATGTTCCAAAAGGACCCGATGCGAAAACCATTCGTACGCTCTTCGTATCGAGTCATTGCTTTGGAATATACCAAATTTACTGGTGCAGACATGGATTGGCCTCCATATTCGCCGGATTTGACTGCTTGTGACTTTTTTTGTGGGACACAGTGAAAGACATGGTCTACCCGAAGCATCCCACCACGCTGGACGAGCTTGAATCGACGATCTCTGTGGCATGTGAATCCATTTCGGTTGAGACACTAAGAAATGTGATGGCGAATTTCATTCTTCGCTTGCCTCACCTCTGTAGTGCCTATGGTGAACATTTTGAAAACATTGTGATGTGATTGTTTGCAAAGGGTGTTTTCATATGATTATTTCACTTATGTATGCTGATATGAGCTGTTCAGCGTACAGCGCCATCTATTAGCAGCTTTTATAACTATTATTTCAAACTGCTGTATAAAATTCTTACAGCTTTCACAATAAACATACCGTTTACTGCATTCCTCTATCGATCTTTGTTTTCCAAATGTTTAATTTTGAAATCAGGGAGTCCTTTTATGGATACCCTGTATGAGAAATATTGATCATAGGCTTTCTGTGTTTACTTTAAATTTTCTTTAATTATTGGTATTAAATGTGACAATAAAGTAAACTAATTACATGTTCGCTAGTAGAGGTATGCAAACACATCAAGACTACTTCCAGCAAAAATGTCCTTCGGATTGGGTAATACTTATGATAAAATTTGGCAATGAGTTATTGCAAATACATACACCCATTGAAATTTACCGACGCAATAAGGTTTTCCCTACTTGCTTCTACGATGCTTCTTGTAATTTCAACACAAGGGTAGCCCTTTTTTTAATAAAAATCCAGTCACACACTTCTAGAGAAAGAGCAGTGGTACAGATATATGAATGAAAGCCGCTACTTACTTTTTTGGAGTTATCTCATTGTATTGAACAATATATATTCCATAATATATATTTACACAGTAAAAAGGCAAAGTAATTGATATCCAACGATTGGCTGCCAATTGTTTCGTCAGTTTTCCTGGAAATCATGCTACTTGTTTCCCTCTGTTTCAGTTTATGCCAAGTTCGGAGTAAAACAAGTTCTGTTTGATGATGACAGAAATCAGCAGATATCTTTGGCATCTTTCGGTGTGCCACAGTCAGTATTTCAATTATTTCTTAGAAAGATTTGTAGCTAGCTGAAAACCAGGCATTAACCAAGTTTTTTTTTTTTTAAAGTTATTAATGCCTTCAGTTAGTCTGATAGATTGATTTTTTTAAATCAAATGTTTGTGAAGCAATCTGATCAAACTACAGTAGCCATCAGTCCCTGGACTTAAAAACTACTTAAACTTTATAACACGCACACTCCTGCCCGAGCCTTGAGTTAGTACCTTTCTTATCCCTTCTCTCTTTGTCCGTCGATCTTTTTTCTAAAAAAACATGTTATATTTATGGTACAATATATAAGAAATAAGGCTGTCCTACATAATGTACAAAATTATAAACAAAGAAAGGTAGTAATCAAAATACAATGATATGTATCATTCATGTAATTCAAAATTTGACTATAAACAATATTTCTTGTTATTTGTCCAGGATCTAATATAAATAAATTTTTTGGTGAGCTCACCCCATAAGCAAGCGAAATAAAATTGTCCGTATGAGAAGTTATCAAATCCAGTCCGCAGTATTTAATAGATTGCCCTGTGATTTATTAATAATGATAGAAAGTGCCTCACCGACTGTCAACAATTTTCATGTTGGCCTTTACTCGCTGTTGTTTCAGGATTTCCTTTCATGTTGATGTTTGATCACCGGGTTATGCCCAAGCCTTTAAGTTTTATTTATGACTAATGATGTTTACCATCGTATATTTTACTAAGGAATGCAATCTTGCTGACCATCAGGTAGGTCCCGACTCCCCTATTTGTTTTGTTTTTGAAGCTGTGGATAGGTTCGCGCCCTAAAACTGTCATGGTTTGTTTATATAATTTCTCATGTTACAGTATTCCGATGACGCGCCAAAGCGAAACGCGTTAATAAACAGTATTAATTTGCAACAGAGACTGTTATTATTAAAAATGGATGTACACTATTTCATTCTCTTCTTTTCCTTGCAACTCTATAGAAGTCCATTGCTTTCGCCTGTAGCCATGTGCGCTTGTCAACAGTATAGTCAGTTTTCAGGAATTTTCTGACAGGAATACTGGAGTGTCTTAGTAGTAATTAAGAAATGGATTAAAACGTTGTGCATGATAAAACGGTTTTTGCTCATCGCAGTATACACGATCTCAAATTTATTGAGTTATATGTTGTACAACTGTATAATTGACCAGGTATATATTCATTTGTATGTTTGAACGTCTGTAAAATCTGTTGCGAGTATGGTTAGTAGTAAAGAAATAATAGACTGAAACCTGATGCGTTACTGTTTATGTTTTCATATCTCATGAACTACGTGTCGTACTGTGATACAATTCCGAAGGTACAATCAGCTGCATGTGTGTATAGTGTCTGAAAAACTTCCTCTAAGTACGATATGTATTGTAGAAATTTTAAAATGTAACGTCATACCGAATGCCGTAGTTTTACCCCATGAACAGCGGAAAAGTTGTAAGTGAGAAAAAATTTAATAAAATTATGAAATTATTCTCTCATTCTCATATAGTGTATTTTGAATGTCTCGTGGCATTATGTCGCAGTTTCTTGGAACTTCTATTGTTTATGACGTAATAGCTCCTCAATCATGTGTCGTATGTGGGCCTTACCCATGTAGTAATTGTTACCTCACGGTAAGGAATATGTGTACCAAATTTGATTGAAATCTGTCAAGTGGTTTAGGAGAAAATGTGCAACATTGTCGCGTCATGCAGCAGTTTTTCGCGTTTGTCATTGTTTATGACGTCTTATATGCTGAACTATGTGTTGTACATGATTCTTACACCTACGGCAACCGTGCTCTTGATCTGAAGGACAGCCGCGGCAGAATATCCGTGCGCACTGAGGCACCTTGCTGCGGTACGCTCGACCGTTATTCGTGAAAACTATTGTAAATATATGAAATCTTTAACGTAATGACATTGAGGAAAGGTAATGGTAGAGAAAGTAATAAGGTAATGTCGTTCTCCTAAGTTTTCATTGTAATAGTGTTCGTTACTGGATCTGTTAATAATTAGCAAGATCAAAATATGAAAATTGTGTCCTTAATCATTTCTATTAGTGATTATCATTTTAGTCACTATTTTTGGGTGATAGCTTCTTTTCGAACTGAAAGTCTATAATTTTTATAATGGTTGCACTCACATAAATGCCAGTGTAAGTAACAATTTACGCAACAAAATATTTTTTGGGATCACATAAGAACATACAACAATGAAATGAAAATTAGCTCGGTATTTGCAAAGGATTTTTACAGACTCAGTACTTCCTTACATTCTATAGAAACTTTTGTGACATTCATGAACTGCATATTTAATTTTGCCAGCATTGTTAGCAACCGACCTAACGATATGACGTTTAACAGTCTCGGCGGGGTAGATACAAGTTTTGACTTTACTGAGTTTATTCATGATTGCATATGAAACCCAAGATTTACGAAGTACACATTTGTTAATGCATTACAAGAGGTGTGGCTGCTGTCAACAGACAGGGGTGAATGAGATCAAATTTATTTATGTTTGACATGAATAGGGACATAGATTGTTTGTGTGTATGTTGATCATTTTTGCACGTATTTGGTTTCCCGTTTATTGCGCTCTTACATTCTGTTACAAAAATCGTAATCAAGTAGTTTGTCAGGCAGCTACCAGTACTTCTTACCAATTGTGGAGAGTGCTTAATACAGCAAAAATTAATTACACTACTTCATTACGATACAGTTATTTATTTGTTAATGAAATTAAGTCTCATTCTTACGGTGATCTTTTTGGTACAACAATCGCCTGTCTTATCAGGTAAGTATTCATACTCGAATTAATCATTTATTCGGTTGCTCGCCGTGGAGGTTCGAGTCCTCCCGGGGCATGAGTATGTGTGTTGTCCTTAGGTTAGTTTACCTAGGTTTAAGTAGTTTGTAATCTACGGACTGTGACCACGCATTTTGGTCCGATAGATTTACAAACATTTGATTTTTAATCATTTATTTGTGCTCTTTTCAATCAACATTTTCATGACTATCGACTTCAGTGATTATATTCTGTGATACATCCGTACGTGCTGTTCTGTTGCTATCAGTCTCTGGTAAACATTATCGCGCCACCCGTAACCACATTTATATTCAGTGTCACACTCGTATTAAACATTCGACTGTACCCTGTTTAATTAATGAGTACTTGACTGTCAAATTAACGAATTCTACTTTGTGGTAGAACAGGACTTGTCATTCAATGAGATTGTCATTCAGTCTGACAGACAATCGAGCGCGTCGATGCCAGACTGATTAATCACAACATTTACTCTTACTCCAACACAGAAATTTGATCAACTGTTTATATTCACAGTGCAGAAGCCGTGTACTCACTGTCATATTCACACAAAAATATAGAGACGAGCACCACACACACACACACACACACACACACACACACACACACACACACACACACACACACAGTCATAGTTTCGAAGTAATTGTAATTTTATTTTATTTGAATATGTACGTTTCAGTATTTGGACTTCAGCCAAATGTCCATAACACCAGTACCACCTAACCGAAAACATTTGCGTATTACATAATAGCACGCCATCTGACGTCATCTGACAGTATAAGCAAACAGTATACGCAAAGTCAAGTCATGCTGATATCCAGGGTTCCGTATATCAATCAATAAGCAAAAACTGAACACATATTACATCACCTTGGTGTCCCGTTTGTCCGTCAGATAGTTGGAGCCACATTTTCCTCAGTAACAGGTACAAGTCTCAGACTGAGATTCATACCTCAAGGTAAGATCTGCGGTGGCTAGGCGACAGAAAAATTTTATGCTTCCAGGTCAAAACAATGAAAATATTTTGATACTCGCAAAATCTTTCTTCGAATCATTAAATTTAGACTGAAGAAAGATTGCACAGTATATAACTAAAGGGAAACAATCCGAAAATTGTCGATTTGTAACTTTATCACGCAATTAAAATGTTCAAATGTTTGTTAAGCTTAAGGGACTTAACTACGGAGTCATCTGTCCCTAAACTTACAAACTACTTATGATCTAGCTAACAAAAAGGACGGCACAAATATCCATGCCCAGGCGGGATTGGAACCCCCGACCGTAGTGGCCGTGCAGACCGTGACTGAAGCGCCTCAGTCCCCTCGGCCACCGCGGCCGGCACGCAATTAAAAAATGATGTGTTTTGATCATTTGCTTAACTGCTTCCCAGTATTTCCGCGTGTTAATACACCTTTTCTTCAGTATCAGGTGAATATTTGTGCCACATATAAGGTCTTCCGCCTTTTCCCAGTGTAAAACATTCAAGCTTCTACGTCAGTGCAGTCGAAAGTTACAGTGGTTTACGTCACGTATTTTGATTACCGATAACTCACTCATCAAAAGCTTTAGCGTATTTCCCATTGGACTATAATCATGAATTGGCAAAAGGCATTCCCGCGCGCCCCAGATTGTGAAATCACTGAAAACACAATTATACACTTGACGAAAAATAGTGTGAGAATTTCAGGTGACATTCGTTTGCAGAACTTTATATATTCGAGTAGTCTTTCAGAAACTGACTCAGAAGAAGAAAGTCCAAATAGAGAAAGCCATAGTTCAATGAAAACCGCAGAAAATGAGTACACTGCTGTTTGGAATAGAGCTATATTATCTGCCCTCATATAACTACTAGTCCATAAAATCAGAGAGTGAGAGTTTGTGTGTGTGTGTGTGTGTGTGAGAGAGAGAGAGAGAGAGACAGAGACAGAGACAGAGAGAGAGAGAGAGAGAGAGAGAGAGAGATAGAGAGAGAATGAATGAAGATTTGAACTTACCACCCAGCTATTTACACCGTCCACCAACTTGATTTTATAGTTCTTGAACAGTTCAAATGTTTGTAAATGTAATGTAAGGAATCAGACTGCTAGAGTCATCGGTCCCTAGACTTAAAAACTACGTAAACTAATCTACGCTAACGACAACACACCCACGCATGCTTAAAACCACGCTGCTATTCTCGAGTGTGATAGTGACACTTAAATAGAGCAATTTCATTTACTATAAAACTTTGAAGACACCATCAACCGTAAGTGAAACATCTTGTATAAGTAAATCACACACACACACACACACACACACACACACACACACAATGTCTTAACACAGACGCATGTAATATTAGCCTGCTCATAAAGAACAATGTATAAAATTGTATGTAAAATAACTTCTTACAGTTGCAGACGACACACTTGGGACAAACAAGGCACTCCAACCCAAGAAAAAACAGAAATTATTCAAGATATAAATCAAGGCGTGAAAGCACTGTTTCGCAACTATTATAGACAAGGACCAAGCCTTCGATCATTCAGCACTCAGACAATACGCAGACGAAGAACACTTGCAGCAGAGGCCGAAACGGCGGACAGTTTCCATGACTGGCCATGCGGTTTCACTCCCTGACGAATTTTATTGATGGAAGAAACAGTGACTTGCTGAAGGCTGACTAGTCTGAACGTTTTATGTATAGTTGCTTTACAATCAGTTTGGACAGTGCTGCACCAATGATAAAATCTTCTCACAAGCAAAGTACTCTACAGTGCTATCTAGAGCATGGTTACAGAGCTTTGCACGAAAACGACATCCACCAGCACATTGAGGTGTACGTAGAGATCCTGTTTAATGTTAATGTTTGTAGAGCTTATGGGACTTAACTACGGGGTCATCAGTCCCTAAACTTACAAACTACTTAGGAACTAACTAATACTAAGGACGGCACAAATATCCATGCCGGAGTGGGGATTCGAACGCCCGACCGTAGTGGTCGTCCCGGCCGCGGTGGCCGAGGGGACTGAGGCGCTCCAGTCACGGTCTGCACGGCCACTACGGTCGGGGGTTCGAATCCCCCCTCGGGCATGGATATTTGTGCCGTCTTTAGTCTTAGTTAGTTCATAAGTAGTTTGTAAGTTTAGGGACTGATGACCCCGTAGTTAAGTCCCATAGACTATACAAACATTTGAACATTTTTGTAGTGGTCGTGCAGACCGTGACTGGAGCGCCTCAGTCCCCTCGGCCACCGCGGCCGGCAGAAATTCTGTAACCAAACGTTCATCAGATATGTTTGTTCGAGCCCATGTACTTTCCTTGTCAGTCGATCCGTTGAATTGTAGCGTCGTCTTGTCGCAAGTTTCTGTCGGTTTCGTTCCCATCGTCTTCAGGCGACTTCACCTTCAGATAATGAGTACGAAATTGATCTAAATGTTGCGATAAGACGACGCTACCACATGGCTGATTCTCAGAGAAGATTTTACAACTGCAGTACGCCGAGAAACGTTTCAAACACAAACAAAACTTTGCACCAGCAATCGATACAGTCGGTAGCAACGTCTGTGGGTATTCCCGTAGGAAATGTCGCCCGTGCGATCGTCTCGGCTGCGCCGGTCGTTTGTTTGGCGATAGGCGGCAGCAGGGAACAAAACCGCGCTGTGCAGCCGTTTATCCCTCGGGGCCGGCGGTGGTGAGGCGCAGTGAGCCGCCGCCGCCTCGCCCACAGTCGTTATCACATCTCACGGCAGCTTTTAAGCCGGCGCGGCGCTCCAGAGAGTTTGATATTGTTCCTGGCCCATTGGAAGCCGCACAGCGGCGTTTTGTTGCAAGTGCTTCGCACAGTTGCTCGGCTTCCACATCCGATTATTCGCCTCCCCCACTGTACGCACTGTGCGTGGACGCGGGCGGCGCGGCAAAGGCTGTATCGACGCCGTGCGATTCCTTTAACGATGTCACGGCTATGCCTCGCATCGTAATACGCAATTGCGTCTCAGAGCTGGCGATCTCGCCGTTTTTGATCGTAGGTATTGTAGCAGAACAGCTCTCAAATAGAGTGTAAAATACAGTTGTTGTTGTGGTCTTCTCTCCGTAGACTGGTTTGATGCAGCTCTTCATGCTACCCTGTCCTGTGTAAATCTCATCATCTCAGAATAGATTAGATTAGATTAATACTTGTTCCATAGATCATGAATACGACACTTCGTAATGATGTGGAACGTGTCAGTTAAATGAAATGTGTCTATACATAATATTAAATGACACTCAATATTTGAATATTTTATTTTATTTATTTTTTATTTTTTTATTTTTTATTTTTTTACTTTTTTTATTTTTTTTTCTAAAGTACTAACTTTTATCTAGAAATTCATCTAATGTGTAGAAGGAATTGCCATTCAGAAATTCTCTTAATTTATTTTTAAATGCTAGTTGGCTATCTGTCAGAATTTTGATACTACTTGGTAAGTGACCAAAGACTTTTGTGGCAGAATAACTAACCCCTTTCTGTGACAGAGCTAAATTTAACCTCGAATAGTGTAGGTCACCCTTTCTCCTAGTGTTGTAGCTATGCACACTGCTATTACATTTGAATTCAGTTGGATTGTTAATAACAAATCTCATAAGTGAATATATATATTGTGAAGCTACTGTGAAGATTCCTAGATCCTTAAATAAACGTCTGCAGTATGATCTTTGGTGGGCTCCAGCAATTATTCTGATGACCTGCTTTTGGGCAATGAATACTTTCATACTAAATGATGAATTACCCCAGAATATGATGTTATAAGAAAGCAGAGAATGAAAATAGGCATAGTATGCTAGTTTACTCAGTTATACATCACCAAAGTTTGCAATCACCCTAATAGTATAAGTAGCTGAGCTCAAACGTTTCAGCAGATCTTCAATGTGTTTCTTCCAATTCAACCCCTCATCAATGCATAAACCTAAAAAAAAATTTAATATTCTACCTTAGCTATAGATTTCTGTTTGAAGTCAATATTACTGAATGGTGTGATGCCATTTATACTGAATATACTGTGTTTTTTCAAAATTTAAAGAGAGCCCATTTACAGAGAACCACATAATAATTCTCTGAAATACTTTATTGACAATTTCATCAGTTAATTCCTGTGATTCGTGTGTGATAGCGATACTTGTATCATCAGCACAGAGAACTAGCTTGGCATCTTTATGAATATAGAAAGTCAAATCATTAATATATATTAAGAACAGCAAAGGTCCCAGTACCGAACCCTGTAACACCCCATGCTTGATAGTTCCCCAGTTTGAGGACTCGGCAGTTTTTTGTATATTATGTGAATTACTTATATCATCTTTCTGGACTCTTCCAATTAGGTATGATTTAAACCATTTGTGCACTTTCCCAATCATACCACAATACTTAACCTTATCTAGAAGTTCGGCAACCTACATTCTTTTGAATCTGCTTACTGTAATCGTGCCTCGGTCTCCCTCTCCCATAAGCTATACATTTTTGTCTCCCTCTACGATTTTTACCCCACACACTTCCCTCTAATGCTAAGTTGACGATTCCTTGATGTCTCAGAATGTGTCCCACCAATCTATCCCTTCTCTTAGTCAGGATATGCCAGAAACTCCTTTTCTCCCCAATTCGGTTAAGCACCTCCTAACTAGTTCGTGATCTACAAATCTCATTCGTCTGTAGCATTACATTTCAAAAATTTCTATCATATTTTTGTCTGAACTCCTTATCGTCCACGTTTCACTTCCATACAATGCTACACTCCAGACAAGTGCTTTCAGAAAGGACTTCCTGACATTTAAAGTAATATTGAATGTCAACAAATTTCGCTTATTCAGAAATGCTTTTCTCCCCATAGCCATTCTGCATTTTATATCTTCTTTACTTCGGCCATCAGAAGTTATCTTGCTACCCAAATATTAAAACTCATCTACAAGTTTTATTGTCCCATTACCTATCTAATTCCTTCAGAATCGCCTGATTTTCGGACGCTACATTCCATTACCTTGTTTTACTCTAGTTGATGTTCATCTTATACCCTCTTTTCAAGACATTGTCCATTCCATTCAATTGCTCTTCCATATGATTTGCAGTCTCTGACAGAATTACTATGTCATCGGCAAACCGCAAAGTCTTTAATTCTTCTCCCTGAACTTTAATTCCCTCTCCAAATTTTTCCTTGCATTCCTTCACTGCTTGCTCATTGTAGTAATTGAACAACATTGGGGAAAGGCTACAACCCTGTCTTACTCCCTTCCCAAAATTTGCGTCTCTTTCATGCCCTTCAACTCTAATAACCGCTGTCTGGTTTTTGTATAAGTTAAATATAACTCTTCGCTCCCTATATTTTACCCCTGCTACCTTCAGAATTTGAAAAAGTGTATTCCAGTCGACATTGTCAAAAGGTTTCTCCAAATCCGCAAATGATACAAATGAAGGTTTGCCTTTCCTTAGCCTATCTTCTAAGATAAGTCGTAATGTGAGTATTGCCTCCCGTGTTCCTACATTTCTCAAATACTACACTATAAAAGTAATTTTGATATTACTATTGAGAAAAACGAGTCCTTGTGAAAGTACCGCGGACATGCGTTAAGTTTCGTGAGCTATTGCTAACTGTGTTATACATTCCAGTCATTACATACAGCCGCGGCGGTATAGCCGTAAGCACGACGGTGCCTTGCTGCGGTGCGTGCGACGGTTCGCCGTCGGAGGCTCGAGTTCTCCCTCGGGCATGTGTGTGTTGTTCTTAGGATAACTGAAAGTAGTTTGTAAGTTTAGCGACCGATGACCACTGCAGTTAGGTCCCATAACTTTACAAACATTTGAATATTACACACAGTAAACTGTAGCATTATATTAAACATTTATACTAAAATTATATCTGCGACGCTTGTCTCTTGCGTATCCGTTCTCACTTCAATATATACTTCTGTCATCTACGGACGAATGATGAAGATTAGATGGGTAGATCACGTAACTAATGAGGAGGTGCTTAACAGAATTGGGAAGAAGTGGTGTTTCTGGCATATCCTGACTAAGAGAAGGTTGGTGTTTCTGGCATATCCTGACTAAGAGAAGGAGTCACATTTTGAGTCATCAAGGAATCGACAACTTAGTATTGGAATGAAGTGTGTGGGGTAAAAATCGTAGAGGGAGACCGAGGGACGAATACAGTAAGCAGATTCAAAACATTGTAGGTCGCCGTATTTTCAGATGAAGACGCTTGAACAGGACAGGGTATCGTGGAGAGCTGCATCAAACCAGTCTGCGGACTTTTTTTAAATCTGCTTGCAGTAAGTCAGAATTACTAATTTAAGGCGATAGGAATGTAACGTCATTAGCCGGCCATGAGGAAGAGGTAATCAGAAAAAATTGACGAGTAACGTTTGTACAACATTTTTGTCTTTTACAATTTCTTTACGACATAAGTGAACAGATATCAGGCGTTATTTACTGCAGAGATGCGCAGCACACTCTTCTTTGTAGGGTTCCGAAGCAATGACCTTTCCTTGTTTTTTATTCTCTTCATTGCAGAGAACAGATTCTCACAACAGTACGTCGATCCGAACATGTACATTAGACTTGCGCATAATCGTTCGCGACCTGGAGCGCTCACTTTAGTTCGCTCTTTTAGTACTCTGTGCTTTTTCCTTGTTACTAGGAACGCTTCAGCAGTTTCAGCTGCTCTGCTATAACATGGTCACCGATATCCATCATTTTGACTTTCGTGCAATTACTTTAACCCTAGCACCGCTAAGGGTGGGTGGGGGGGGGGAAATTGCCCGTGGTATTTGTTTTATTTGTTTAATATATCTAGTTGTTGCAAGAATTTAGGTAGTTGCAGAAAAACATCTAGAGTATATGCTGTCACGGTTTTATAATTTTTGTGAATTATTTCAATCTGCCTATTACATTAAAGTGCGGGCAGTTTTTGCGCCCCGTTAGTCATCGGTGAGACAACTTTTCTCATTAAAATATTTCTCAATACGACAGAAATGTATGCAATTTTTGACTGTTGGTACCGCTGTATTACGTTCCAATTGTTTTGAAATAAATCTCCATTGCTGTTAGAGTAGTTCTACATTACTCACAGTTCTAATAAAATGTCTCGTCAGTATCAGAATTACTGCAGCTGTTCAAGCTGTTGACTTTTATTCAAGAGGAAGATGTCACATCTGTTTGAAGAGTAAAAACTCTAAAAGGGAAAAGGACAAGATGACAAAAGTGTGTACTGTTTGTTCCAGGTGTTGCAAGTATGTGTGTTCCACTCATTCTACAAAAACAAATTTTGCACAAATTTTGAAATTGAAAATGAAAATGAGTAGGAAAGAAAACCTCAATTGTAATTTTTACTTTCATTTTCTGTTTTCGTATGTGTGGTTTGGTATTGTACGTTCTTTATGATTTCTTAATACTGGCTGATGTATATCTAAGTGTTAGTTTCATGATAAAAATATAATAACATTTCTCATATTCATTACTTTACTAGCTTAAACCCGCGGCTCCGTGTTGGTTGATTATGATAGATAAGCTATCTTTCATTAGTGTGCTATGAGACTGGTTTTGAAGGATGAAAAGAAATACAATGCCTTCTTTAGAAACAAACATTTTAATCGACATCATCAGGAAAGTAAGTAGTGTAGATCAAATCATACGTAACAATGCTATCGTTTCGAAGAATCCAACAATAATGATTGTAATAATATCACAGATCGATCACTTGATGTAATGCGCGAAACGTCAAATAGATTTTTTAAAGAGGTGTATTAAAAAAAAATTCTTTTTTACTGATTTATTTATTTATTCTTATATTTACTTATTCGTATGATTATTCTTACAGAGACCAAAGATATGGCCTGTGGCATCACGTTTCGCTGTATGTAACCTCCTTGCTATATAGTCGCAAACGTCATCTCTGGCCTTCAGTCAGAATTTTTTTTATAATTTGATGACTTTCAACCGCCATATTTTCCACCCCCTTATAGCTATCGGCATGGAACTGCTATTGTGTACAAAGCGAGACTTCGGACAACCAACAATTACACACAGACCATTCGTTTGCGTTCTGTAGTTTTCGCTGCAGCGCGAAATATTAACACACACACACACACACACACACACACACGTAGAATTTTAAATACAGCGATACCTTTCTATTCCAATATACTCCACCCTTTTATCGTTATCAAATCTCAAGCAACTAAGCAACCAATAAAACCATTTTCAAAGAGTAAATATAATTTTCAAAGAGTAATTATTGTTCCGCATTTCGCGTTATATTCTTCAAATTACTACATATCTATCAGATCACTATAAAACCGTGCCTAAAACCTTCCTCAGGTATCAATTAGTAACTGTACAAATATTTAAGTCTCTGCGTCTTGTCTTTCGGGCGTGATAAGCGTACACCGAACAGACATTCACATTAATATATATAGATAAATAGCTATCCGATCGCCATAAAACCGTACCTAAAGCCTTCCCCGGGTAGACATTAGTAACTGTACAAATTCTTAGCTCTTTATGTCTTGTGGGTCAGACGTGATAAACGTACACCGAACAGACATTCATATTTATAGATATACATTTGTTGTGTTTGCATCTGTTATAATGTTCCTGATAACTATGGAAAGGGTGTTGCAACCTAATAAAGAAATTCCTAGTTCATTAAATAATAAAAAATAAATAAACAAACAAAAATAAATTGTTAAAAAGTGAAAAGAACGTGAGGGCAATTTTTGCCCCCCCCCCCCCCCCCCCTTAGACATCCATGTGACAAATCCGAGCTTTGTGGTGGTAGGGTTCAACGATGTTTGTCAGAGAGTCATTCAGCGAAAGTAGCATTACATCCAATCACTAAGGTAAAGCTGTCAACAACCTGAATGCTGAGCCCTTGACTTTTTCCCAGATTTATGGGTTGATCGTATAATCACCGAACGCGTAGCTACCTGACGCATGCCAGTCTCCTTCACATATTTAAAGAGACGATCCTAGTCTTGAACGACAGCGACTTACGTAAACTAGCTGACTCGACGGTCTCCGTCTGAGCCCTGACGAATGCGACTCAAGTGCGTTGACCATTGTGCTCCGTATCTACGAGATCAGCGAAAGCAACAGTGCGGGCTGCCTCTCGGTATTTCGAGAGGGTTATCTTCTCGGCGATAGGAAGCTGGCAGCTTTCTGCACGGCGGACACCACGCTCCTGGAAGGACCAACGCTGACAGACGCGTCGCGCCGCTTCCTTCCTGCCTATCTTATCTGCACTGCAGGACCAGGAAGGCAGAGAGGCGCTACCAACTTTGCGATACCCGGTATTGCCCGAGTACATTTTTTTCAGTTAAAAATTGACCACTGTACCGAGTAAAAGCTTAAGTCTGATAGGTGGTATCAAGATAAGAGTTTACAGTTATAAAGAAGCTTAATTTTAGCAGTAATTTAGCACAAAGGTCCGTGTGAACTACTGTCTACTCCCTGATGTAAAACCTTGTTCCCTGGCCCATATTAAGAACTGACTGGGTTCAAATTACTCTGATAACAGGAAGTAACGAAATGTTCAAATGTTTGTAATTCTATAGGACCAAACTGCGTGGTCATCAGTCCGTAGCTTACAAACTACTTAAACCTAGGTAAACTAATCTAAGGACAAACACACACACCCATGCCCCAGGGAGGACTCGAACCTCCACGGCGAGCAACCGCGCGCTCCGCAGCGAGAAGCTTTAGACCGCTCGGCTACTCCACCGCGGCGGGAAGTAACGATACAGTAGCCAATATACGTAGCAGCTCACACGAAATTACACACAGGCATTCATAAACAAACCACCACAATTAAAGTTATTTCATAAAGGTGGCTAAATAAAAACATTTATGGCGCAAAGGAACTTAAACATAAACTGCATCTGAACTTGTTGTCAGCACTCGTGAAAGATAATATTAAATAAAAAGGGGGAAGGTGCTCGAAAACTACAATTAATAGGCAAGTCAAAATTATACTGAACTTAACTGGTTTATTCAGGTCGAACGCAAGCAAAATGGGGAACCAATTTTGTTAATACAATAAAAATGCATCCCACTGAAATAATGTACTTAAGTTAACCTATCTTACACAGACGATGCCCAGCAATGAATTTAACTTAAATTACACAGAACTTAACGCTATTGGTGGAGGATTTACAAACAACACTCACTCGCTCACACACAGGCAATGCAACAGCGAAACTCACCAAAATCAGCGTGCTGAAACGAGGCAGAAGCAGGCACCGCTATCGTAGGCGAGATTCAGGTACCACACAACTGCGAAGATGGCTCTGGTCTGTCGTGCCTGATTTGAGATGGTACGTGAGGATAGCAAAGTTACATTGTATTTAGATTAGACCGCGAGCAAACTCGCTAATGGCGACACGCGGCTATATTACATGATCGTACTCCACTGAAGGTGAAGTGGTTAAAAATCTGATTCATTACACAAAATTACGGCGGAATCATAAGTTGCAACCTGAGAGTAAACTATCTAGGCACTGGTTTTATGAGAAGTGGTGTGAATTCAAGTGACTAGCTGCAAACTCCTGAAGTAGGAGTTCGGACCCCAGTGGTTCCGAAAACCGATAAAAATGTATAAATTCAATTTCTGAAAAATAAAGAAAATTAACTACGGCATGCAACCCCTATAACTGCGTAGCATTTCATAAGGAAGCTACTGCAATGCAGCAACATGCGATTGGGAGCGTTCACAGAGACGGAACAAGTCCAGTCACAAGAAAAAGAAAGAATTACAAAGTCGGAAAAATAAAAATAAAAAGTACGGCATGCAACCCATATAAATGTTTAGGATCTCATAAGCAATCTATTAAAGGAGTTTGTACGAGGCTCGGAGAGAATTACTGATAAAGACTAAGTGCATACTACAAGTTCGGAGAAGAAACAGCAAAATTAAAGTAGGCGGGGAGAGAAGATCGCGAAATGTTGGTGGAAATCACAAGGATACACGCATAGTTGCTTGCCTGATGGGCATGGAACAAACAATAGTGGAAGCTGAAGGCTTTGTTCTAAGAACTAACCATGTGGAACACATATCACTCATGAAAGGAAACGATAAGAAAGATTTTTACATGCAGTGTACAAAAAAGGAACATATCATCTGTTAGGAATCGGGCCCCACAAAGGTAGAAGGAATTTACACGTAGTTCGTACACCGCCACATAATCACAAATGGTTTGAATATACCAGACCGCTATCAAACTGCCACTAGTAACACATACATCGCATTTATCTGTTGGAAATCACTGGACTGAAAAACTAGAACTCGTTTCTGCGCACAATCGGAAGGAATATTCCAAAAAATAAAGCTAAGTTCAAGAGTCTAAGTTAAACATGCTAGACAACGAATTGCTACTATCTCTGCAGGCACAAGAACCAACCTTAACTCACCACAATCCCTGCACCAAGTGAAGACCTAGCGTCCAGGAAGCGCGGGAAAGCTACCGGAAACCGAGAAAACCTCGAGTACAGCTGTGGTGGGCAGAGAAGATCGCGTGACTCGCCCTGGAGAAGGCTCGTCGACTGGCTTGTAACCAAAGGGTGTAGAAACCTCTTTGGTCGCATCAGCAGCAGGGGTTGATAACGACTAACTATCGACTCTGAGCCAGAGAGAACCATGCAAAGCGAGCTATTTCTACCCATGTTTAGACAGCCATTAGTTTCTCACACATCCACTTAAAAGTAAAACAAGTACACATTCTCACAGGGACAATAATAAATAATTAAAATAACAAAATCCTAGCAATATTAACTAACATTTCAGAAACTAACATTTTAAAACATGACATAAAATGCTATTCCTCATGTCTTGAAAAAGAGTGGGGTTCTAGTTTTAACAAATGCTAGTCTAGCGGCATCAAATAAATTACAATTTTATAAAAATTATATGGAAGACGATAGACAGTCGTCTTTCACAGTCTAATATTTCCAGTCTCACATTCCCTCCTACACTGATGTCCTATTTCCACCTCTCTGTCCATCTCTGCCTGCTCCTTTCTCTATGCCATTCCCTACGCCACTCTTTTCCATCTCCTTCTCCCACTTTCTCTGTCACGCGATACTTCCACGGTCTCTACCTTCCCTTTATACTCAGTCATGCCCATCTGCACAGGTGACTCACGAATGTGCCCTACTCTATACAATTCTTGCTCGCATTTTCCCTTCGCTATCTCTTCATCCTCCATTGATCTATGACCAACACATTCTCGCCCCATCTGTCCATCTCCCCCATTTCTGTCCAACATTCCCACCCCCCTCCCCTCTCTCTCTAACGACACACACACACACACACACACACACACAGAGAGAGAGAGAGAGAGAGAGAGAGAGAGAGAGAGTAATTTTCAACTGCCGGCCGCAGTGCCCGAGTGGTCTGCGGTGCGCCAGTCACAGTGTGCACGGCCGCTACGGTCTCTACCTTCCCTTTATACTCAGTCATGCCCATCTGCACAGGTGACTCACGAATGTGCCCTATTCTATACAATTCTTGCTCGCATTTTCCCTTCGCTATCTCTTCATCCTCCATTGATCTATGACCAACACATTCTCGCCCCATCTGTCCATCTCCCCCATTTCTGTCCAACATTCCCACCCCCCTCCCCTCTCTCTCTAACGACACACACACACACACACACACACACACACACACACAGAGAGAGAGAGAGAGAGAGAGAGAGAGAGAGAGAGAGAGAGAGAGAGAGAGAGAGAGAGAGAGAGTAATTTTCTACTGCCGGCCGCAGTGCCCGAGTGGTCTGCGGTGCGCCAGTCACAGTGTGCACGGCCGCTACGGTCTCTACCTTCCCTTTATACTCAGTCATGCCCATCTGCACAGGTGACTCACGAATGTGCCCTATTCTATACAATTCTTGCTCGCATTTTCCCTTCGCTATCTCTTCATCCTCCATTGATCTATGACCAACACATTCTCGCCCCATCTGTCCATCTCCCCCATTTCTGTCCAACATTCCCACCCCCCTCCCCTCTCTCTCTAACGACACACACACACACACACACACACACACACACACAGAGAGAGAGAGAGAGAGAGAGAGAGAGAGAGAGAGAGAGTAATTTTCTACTGCCGGCCGCAGTGCCCGAGTGGTCTGCGGTGCGCCAGTCACAGTGTGCACGGCCGCTACGGTCTCTACCTTCCCTTTATACTCAGTCATGCCCATCTGCACAGGTGACTCACGAATGTGCCCTACTCTATACAATTCTTGCTCGCATTTTCCCTTCGCTATCTCTTCATCCTCCATTGATCTATGACCAACACATTCTCGCCCCATCTGTCCATCTCCCCCATTTCTGTCCAACATTCCCACCCCCCTCCCCTCTCTCTCTAACGACACACACACACACACACACACACACACACACAGAGAGAGAGAGAGAGAGAGAGAGAGAGAGAGAGAGAGAGAGAGAGAGAGAGAGTAATTTTCTACTGCCGGCCGCAGTGCCCGAGTGGTCTGCGGTGCGCCAGTCACAGTGTGCACGGCCGCTACGGTCTCTACCTTCCCTTTATACTCAGTCATGCCCATCTGCACAGGTGACTCACGAATGTGCCCTACTCTATACAATTCTTGCTCGCATTTTCCCTTCGCTATCTCTTCATCCTCCATTGATCTATGACCAACACATTCTCGCCCCATCTGTCCATCTCCCCCATTTCTGTCCAACATTCCCACCCCCCTCCCCTCTCTCTCTAACGACACACACACACACACACACACACACACACACAGAGAGAGAGAGAGAGAGAGAGAGAGAGAGAGAGAGAGTAATTTTCTACTGCCGGCCGCAGTGCCCGAGTGGTCTGCGGTGCGCCAGTCACAGTGTGCACGGCCGCTACGGTCTCTACCTTCCCTTTATACTCAGTCATGCCCATCTGCACAGGTGACTCACGAATGTGCCCTACTCTATACAATTCTTGCTCGCATTTTCCCTTCGCTATCTCTTCATCCTCCATTGATCTATGACCAACACATTCTCGCCCCATCTGTCCATCTCCCCCATTTCTGTCCAACATTCCCACCCCCCTCCCCTCTCTCTCTAACGACACACACACACACACACACACACACACAGAGAGAGAGAGAGAGAGAGAGAGAGAGAGAGAGAGAGAGAGAGAGTAATTTTCTACTGCCGGCCGCAGTGCCCGAGTGGTCTGCGGTGCGCCAGTCACAGTGTGCACGGCCGCTACGGTCTCTACCTTCCCTTTATACTCAGTCATGCCCATCTGCACAGGTGACTCACGAATGTGCCCTACTCTATACAATTCTTGCTCGCATTTTCCCTTCGCTATCTCTTCATCCTCCATTGATCTATGACCAACACATTCTCGCCCCATCTGTCCATCTCCCCCATTTCTGTCCAACATTCCCACCCCCCTCCTCTCTCTCTCTAACGACACACACACACACACACACACACACACACAGAGAGAGAGAGAGAGAGATAGAGAGAGAGAGAGAGAGAGAGAGAGAGAGAGAGAGAGAGAGAGAGAATAATTTTCTACTGCCGGCCGCAGTGCCCGAGTGGTCTGCGGTGCGCCAGTCACAGTGTGCACGGCCGCTACGGTCGGGGGTTCGAATCCCCCTCGGGCATGGATGTTTGTGTCGTCTTTAGTATAAGGTAGTTCAAAAGTAGTTTGTAAGTTTAGGGACTGATGACCCTGCAGATAAGTTCCTTAAGCTTAACAAACATTTCAAAATTTCTTCTCTACTCTGCCAGTCTTTTCCTCCCCAAAGTCTCATTTAATTTTCAATTATATTTAACCAATTAATTTTTTTCCTTTAAACCAAATGCAATTAAAAGAATGAAATATTATAATTATTATTATTATTATTCGAATGGAACTTTTACAGAACACGTTAAATCAATACATCAAGTCTTGCTTTCTTGCTACTTCTTCCTTTCCGCCCACATTAATTTCATGTATTCTGATCTCTGCCTTCGGAGCTCCTCGATGTTGTGAAGCTGCTTTCTTTTTCTCTCTTCTTCTTCCTTGAAAATCGCTTTCTGAATTTTGTTCCTGTATAAGTTTCTGTTGTGTGTGTCCATTATGTCGTTCTTTACTTCTTTGCATTCATTCAGCCTGTGTAAAACACACTGGTTGTCCATTAAGCTTCATTATTTTAATAAGGATTTGTTTTGTCAGCCTGTTATTTTCCATTCTCGCCAATGTTCAATGTTCTTTTCGGCATGGTATGTACTACGTTCTCTGTATGTTCTAGGATTTCTTTGTTGGGTCTTGGTCTGTTATATTCTGTGCCTGTTGTCCTCAGGCCCAGTATGCTTTTCATCAGTCTCCTTCCCATTTTCATTAGTTTATTGATCAAATCAAATGTTTGTTAAGCTTATGGGACTTAACTACGGAGTCATCAGTCCCTAAACTTACAAACTACTTATCAACTACCTTATACTAAGGACGGCACAAATATCCATGCCCGAGGGGGGATTCGAACCCCCGACCGTAGTGGCCGTGCAGACCGTGACTGGAGCGCCTCAGTCTCCTCGGCCACCGCGGCCGGTAGTTTATTGATCCCTTGTTTTCTGACTAGCTTTAATGTTTCAGCACCATACAGAGCCTCTGTTTTCACCACTGTGCTGTAGGTTTAATTTTGGTGTCCCATGGTAATGCCTTCTTCTTGTATATGTTTCTGGTGGTCAGAAATGCTATGTTCATCTTTTTTGCTCTTCCTTCTAGACTTTCTTTCTCGTTATTGTTTATGGATAGCCACTCACCTGAATATTTGAATGAATTACGTTTATTGATTTTGTTTTGATTTACGAGTGGTTTCTCTTGCCAATTATTACATTCGTTATAAACTCTGTGTTTGTGAAAGAAATTTGTAAACCGTCTTTTCTTGCTTGCTCAATTAGATTATCTATTTGGATTTTCGCATTCTCTGGTTTGTCTGTGATAAGAGCAATGTCATCCGCGAATGCCAAGCAATCTGCATATTTTCGATATCCAAATTTGATGCCTTTCGTATCGGATTTTCTCCACACTCTTATCACTGTTTCAAGGGCACAATTAAAAAGTGTAGGCGGCAATCCGTTTCCCTGCAAGACTCCTATTTTTTTAGAGTAAAATTGAGCCGTCTCGACTCCTCTTTCTTCGATTGACCCTGTCCTCGATTTAATTACTGGCCCAAGTACCATTGATCTCTCTGTGCGTCCACAGCTGTTTGATCTACGGAGGCAGTTGGAGAGGGTCGAATTATTTTGATTAAGGGTCGTTTATGGCCGGGCCCGGCCTGTGCATCGACGTTTTCTGGGTGGCACTCTCTCTGTCCATGAGGAGCCACGCATGCCATGAGCTGAAGAGGTTGGTCCGGAGAGGCCTGTCTGTCAAATGATAACAGCACCTCGGTGCGGGCTGTTTACTTCGCCTTCCGGCTATATGGTCGCGTTCCTAGCGGCCGTGCGACACCGCATCCGTGATGGAATGCATCCTAGCACAGTTGTGTAGCCAAAATATTGATGTAAGGGCAATTCCCAGAATATTAACGGCGCAATTGTGTCCCTGGATTCCCAGAATAAACGTGATGGAATAAAATATTCCATGAAAATATGCTGTAGAATAATTTTCAAGCCATATATTAAATAAAAATTGTCAACAATGTCCTTACATGAACAAACTGACATAAGAAGTTGCAGTTCAACACCTTCGATATATATTTTACTGGCGATCTTGGCTTAACAACCTGTTAAGTAGTATATTTTTATTAATTTAAATTTGACCTCTCCCAATTACTATTTTTCCCCCAACCCGAACGGGGAACTCCCACTCCTCCCCCCCCCCCCCCCCCCGTTTTCTACACAACTGATGGAGGGCGAGGGCGACTTATATTGCCTTGTTGGAATTAACCCGTGCATCGAAAAATGACTTAAATTATATATGGTTGCGCAGGTAGCGCGCGTTTGTTGGAGTAGATGGAAAGTTGGTTGCACACTGTAACTAAACATGTTTCCATTTATTCCCATCTGCTTGCATTACTGTACCTCCCGATACCAGTGTTGCATGTAATTAGTCTATTATCTTTTTCTTTTCCAAAAGTGTTGTTATTCTTTTTTTCTGACATGAGTAGCTTCAGTTATTGTCTATTATATGGTATTGCAGACATTTGTTTAATTAGCAAATATTAATTAGTTTATGCCCGAGGCGTATTGTCATAGTTCAGATGTTAGGTTATTTAGTTTTTCTAATAAGCCAAATAAAATTCGTTTCTCATAATATTAAAGTAGGTATTATTGTGTTTCACAATTAATGTTAGAAATATTAAAGCTTCATTAGGTTCCACATAATTATTGTTCATTCCAAAAGTATTGTTGACGACTATCTAAACTATATTTGGCATGAAGAATTATTAACATAACAGAGATTTGTACAGGGTGAATCTAAATTCGCGCACTCTGGCTTCGCAGCGCGATTCCTCACATGCAAGCAATAAATAATAATAATAAAATAAAATAAAATGGTCTCTCACAAAAGTTAGAGGCACCCGCACCACCTCCTGCCGCTAGACATCCCCTCCAGCAACTTCGACGCTCCGTAGCGCCATTGGATGACGTTTCCGGGCATGGGTTTCTATGCTCACTTTGTTCCTCAAGACACCTCCCATATCCCCAAGAAGTTTGTTGGTGTAGTAGTGTAATTCTGGAACACACTGACGTATGGGACACACATCCATCTCAATCTTCGATGTCCATTTACTGCCGGAAATATGAGCAGGACGAATTTTTGTGACAGACTTTTTTTATTGCTATCATGAGAGGAATCGCGTTGCGAAGCCCGAGTCCACGAATTTAGATTCACCCTGTATATCAATTTACTCAGTATAATTTAATAATAATATTTCATTATAGCCAGTTGCACGTAAGTGTTTACTTTTCCATTATAATTAGTTTAATGTTCTGAACAATATGTAATTTTCAGAGCCATTGTTCAACTAATATAAATAGGGTGTTTCGAGCCGAGTTTGGTCGGAAGCACAATCCACGTCACTCTCAACTCTAATCTGGACAATTATGCAAAAGGTCTTCTGCGTTAGTCGTGTAGAAAGTGTTTCTACAGTTATTATGATTTGATACTTAATATTTGTACAAAAATATGTTTAAATGTTTGTAAGGTTTATGGGACTTAGTAGCGGGGTAATGAGTCCCTAAACTTACAAACTACTTATGAAATTATACTAAAGACAACAGAAATATCCATGCCCGAGGGAGGCCGCAACGTGGCGCTTAATACTTGTGCCACACTAAAGAAATACCTCAAACTTTTGTCAGGTTAGAAGTATTCCACACAAAAACTGTATAAATTGTATTATTGATGTGTGGAATGTGCAAACTGGGATGTTGTCGTTGTGGTCTTCAGTCCGCAGAATGGTTTGATGCAGCTCTCCACGCTACCCTGTCCTGTGCAAGTCTCTTCATCTGAGAATACGTTCGGCAACCTACATCCTTTTGAATCTTCTTACTATATTCGTCCCTCGGTCTCCCTCTACGATTTTTACCCCACACGCTTCCTTCTAATGCTAAGTTGACAATTCCTTGATGTCTCAGAATGTGTCCAACCAATCTATCCCTTCTCTTGGTCAGGATATGCCAGAAATTCCTTTTCTCCCCGATTCGGTTAAGCACCTCCTCATTAGTTACGTGGCCTCCCCATCTAATTTTCATCATTCGTCTGTAGCACCACATTTCAAAAGCTTCTATCATCTTTTTATATGATCTCCTTATGGTCCACGTTTCAGTCCCATACAATGCTACACTCCAGACAAATGCTTTCAGAAAGGACTTCCTAACATTTAAATTAATACTGAATGTTAACAAGTTTCGCTTCTTTAGAAACGCTTTTCTTCCCATAGCCATTCTGCATTTTATATCTTCTTTATTTCGGCCATCAGAAGTTATCTTGCTACCCAAATAACAAAATTCATGCACTACTTTTATTGTCTCATTACCTAATCTAATGCCTTCAGCATCGCCTGATTTTCTGACATTGCATTCCATTACCTTTGTTTTACTCTTGTTCATGTCCAAGTTATATCTTCCTTTCAAGACACTGCCCATCCCATTCAACTGCTCTTCTAGATCGTTTGCGGTCTCTGACAAAATTACTGTGTCATCAAGAAACCCCAATGTTTTTATTTCTTCTCCCTGCACTTTAATGCCCTCTCCAAATTTCTCCTTCCATTCCTTCACAGCGTGCTCAATGTACAGATTGAACAACATTGGGAAAAGGCTACTCTCTTCCCAACCTCTGCGTTCCTATCCAGCCCTTCGACTCTAATAACCGCTGTCTGGTTTTTGTATAGGTTAAATAGAACTCTTCGCTCTCTATATTTTTACCCCTGATTCCTTCAGAATTGGGAATAGTGTATTGCAGTCGACATTGTCAAAAGCTTTCTCCAAATCGACAAACGCTAAAAACGTAGGTTTGCCTTTCCTTTGCCTATCTTCTGGTATGCAGTGGTTGTTATTGATGAGACGTGTATGCCGGTCATAAATGGGGACAAACGGGCACAAGTGATTCATTAAAGTGTCAATGAAGTACAGTTTTACGTGTCGTCTGCATTATTTGTAGAAGACTAGTTTTGTCCCATGAATTTGTCATCCACTCGTCACCGAGAGCGTCGATGCACGACAACTTCAAGAGAGAACGAACTACGACCCAGCATCGTCGCAACACCGCTGCCGGGTTCTCGGATGATTAACTCGTGTAGCCGCCTCTGAATGCCGGGGGTGACGCGGCTGGCTGCGTTAGTAGGCGGCGATTCGTGTTTGATTTCCCCGCCGTGTGTACGCCGCCATTAAATATTAATGCTGCGGCGTCTCCGGCGATATCGCGGACGCAAACGGCATGCGTTAGCCAGCGCCCCTGGCGGCCGCCGCTGTAATTGACGTCTCGCGGCCTGATGAACGCCGCGTTGCTCTCTTGTTGGGCGCCTGCTGCCTGCTGCCTGCTGTTCCCGTGGGTACCTGCCGACAGGTCTGTACATTACCTGCAGACTCTGCTACACTGCGGGTCGCTGTGAAAGACGTGTGTCGTGACAGCAATGACTGCCGCCGTAAGCGGCGACGCTCGGGCCCTAAACTCTGCAAACTAGGCAACAAGTATAGTTCTTATAAGCCAGAAAGTAATAAACACACACACACACACACACACACACACACACACACACACGTGCGCGAGAGCGAACTTCCTTGCCACTTTTGTAATCTCGCGTAACTAACAAACGGACTTGCAAAGCTAATATCGGACAGTGCGCCTCGGTTGCACAGTGGTAGAGTGCCAGACTATAAATCCAAAGGTCGCGGGTTCGATCCGCGCCAGGATTTTTATCTGTCACTTTCCACTTCTTTCACCTCTGGCATTATTGCTCATGTGAAAAATACCGAGTAGCACAGTGGTTCGGAACCCACGTTAAACCGTACGTCCCCCTGTAACTGGCTGGGTAAGCCAGTTCGAAGGTCGGAGGAAGGCAGCGGCATACCACCTCCTAACAGGACCATGCCTAGTAAAGCACTATGGTGTTCAAACCAATCTTCGGATTGTTGACTGCCTTATCTTTATCCCGAGCCTGTCTAATCGAAACAAAATATACTGTAAAATAAGCTACATGCTGCTAGTATTATACTTTGAACAAACACAAAGCATTAATGGATATTAGTTAAAAATTTTAAAATGTGTAAACAGTCCATATTAGGGAACCGGTTGCCTAATTTGGAGCTTCAGTTGCTTAAATTGAATCTTATGGTAAAACAATGACTAAAAAGGAAATAAGACCAGTAATATTTTTAGAAAAGCTTCATTTAAACAATTGACCATTGATGTTCCTTCTGAATGACGGAGAGAAAGCTACGGATTTCCTCTGATAAATGAATAAAACCACTTTTTACCCGCCATTTCTTCCCTCTGTTGAAAGAATGAGTTAGTACATATTTCTCTGCTATGTCGAATGCAAGTTTACGAATATCTTTGATTGTCAATCCAAAAAACCAGTCTTCAAATAAAAGGTGATCTGCGACAACTTTTCCATTTCAGTCGTAAAGGTTGATTGCCTTTCGAATAAAATAACTTCATTTGAGAAAGTGTTTTTACCATCAACAAGTCTCTTTTTGCAGCTTTTGGTACTCCACATATACAAGCACACTCTTTTAAGTCCATGCTCACCATTTCTGTTTGCTGGCACAGCGACCTCCACTTCATCTGTCCTGCCGGCCGCGGTGGCCGAGGGGAATAAGGCGCTTCAGTCACGGTCTGCACGGCCTCTACGGTCGGGGGCTCGAATCCCCCTTCGGGCATGGAAATTTGTGCTGTCCTAGTTCGTAAGTAGTTCATAAGTAGTTTGTAAGTTTAGGGACTGATGACCCCGTAGTTAAGTCCCATAAGCTCTACAAACATTTGAACATTCATCTGTCCATTTCCTGTAAATTCCCCTTTTTGCCATCTTGCAAACCTAGATAGATTTCCATAATTATTACTTATTTTTTAATTGGTTTTACCGTCTGGAAAAATAAACCGAAAACCAGAAACATATACCAATTACCTATTGTTAAAACGACTTTGAAAGTAGCCTGTTATTAAAATCAGCAAGATCTCGGGCAGTTGAGATCTGCTAATCTAAGTTAAAACGCACACTGCTGCATTAAATTACTTTACGAGTGGCCACAGTACATGTGCAACCAAAATTTATCTAAGTGGTCACTCCTTAAGGGAGTAGCCAATGTTTCAACAAACACAAAATCAATGTTAAAAAATAAATGTATTGATAATTAAACATGGGATGGAAAGCATGAAATCATAAAGGAGAGGTTTGATAATTTAAAATCATAATCTATCCAGTAAAATAACAAGCAAATAAATGTGGGTAGACCAAATTAAGCTCACACCTTTTACAAAAGTGAATTAAATCATATAATTACTGTTCATATTAAAATTGTTTCTGCCCTTTATGAATATGGAGGTAACGTGCAGGCAATTTTGAAACACACAATGAGTAGCTGAAAGCACATTCATTCATTCACAGACAGGCGCATAATGCTTAGTGGTATATTACTCTCTGGGAACATTTGAAAGCAGCAGCGAAACGAAGCGTTGGTGGCGTCTTGACAAGATGGCAGGTTTCCTGATCACAAATTTTTAAATATACTGTGCACTAAACAAACTCATGTGTGGGGATTCAGCGGCTCACTATTTTTAAGTACCACATGGTGTGTGACCAGGCTGAATTTCATAACACAAACACGAATTAATTTAGAATAAACAAGTAAAGCACATGCGAGAATTCGTATAGAAGAAAACTAGTATTAACAAAAGCATGGCTGAAGGCCCAAGTAACGACCGTTACGAAAGCACAGGGTGCAATCGGTCATACAAAACAGGAAAGACAGAATCACACCAGAAAATCTGCGATATATTTAGCATACTTGCGGATACAGTAAGGAAATTCATACGAACTAAGTTCACACTAAGGCTGAAGGCCACACAAGTGTATTCTAACTTGAGCAAAACCGGACACACAATCAACACTGAAATGAAAATGCAAATAATGAATTTACACTGAATTTACTCGAGTTCTGTAGTTAAGAAACACTTCACCTTGCATAGCGAAAGAAATTACTCAAGAGGACTATCACTTAAAGACAAGACTGCCTGATCACGAAGAAATCGAAGTCCTAATGGCATGCCTTTCCCTCAGCATGATTCGGCAGAGTACTTCATTCCACAGTCGTCGGAGCCAGAATGAAGAGTGAAGACTAAAGCGCTAAGGTCTCGGAAAAATCTCCCCCCGCCATACATCGCATGTAGAGTGCGCTAAATGCGACACAGAGTGCGTTCAGAGACTAGTGTTTGCCAACCCTTGCTACCTGGCCAAGACAATTCCCTCTACAACCGCTCCCAGAGAGGTCTACTGTCACCTCTTTCATCCAGGATTAGGTTGGTACGACACTAAGAACACGGCCACCTCGCCATCTTGCCAAGTAAGCTTGTCTCTGGCCACCCAGCAGACGCTAGCGCAGACAACAAACGAAGCTATGTGTTCTTAACCACAGCAAAACGAGGCCTAAAGAGGGAGGAGGCGACTGTAAGCCATTGCGTGGCAGTCAGTCAGTATTAAGAGCACACATTCACATTCACATGAACACACAGGTTCAATCACACAGGTGGAAACATATTAAATGGGGGCAAACATATATAAACATGGGGCATTGCTCATTAATAAAAAGAATAAAATAATTAACACAGAAATAGATAGATTAACGATGCAGAAACACTACGTTAATGAATCAATCAGTGGACGTGTTTCAACCTTAAGTGTTATTTGTTATGAGTGACCCCCTATACTGGATCGGCCCAAATTAACTTCGGCAACTCGAAGTTAAGATAATGTTGGAGGAACACACAACGCTAAACTCTAGTCAGTGCCACACGCCAGACGCACGAGAACGATCGTGGAGAAGGCAGCGGATGACCGGCAGCCAATCACACGCCAGCGCCGCGCCTTTTGGAGGGAGCATCCGAGAAGCGCGCCCTCTACAACATACCGACATGCGTCTGGAAGTCCCATCTGAACTCGGCTCCGAAGTAGGCAGTCAATAGGACTCAGTGCAGCTTGCATCGAGGAAGAAGACGCCGCTGGAAGAAGAAACATATTTTATAGAATCTGAGTATATTGTATTCTTCAGCAAATAAAACTTGTATTACGAATCAGTATAGCTGTTTTAGATGTCAACGCATCCCAAGTGCCCTGAATATAACCTTTCCTGAAAAACAGACCGGGAAGAACAAAACACATGGCGACAAGTACGACTAAACAGTATCACATCTGAGATGCTTCGCCTGGAGGGTGAAGCATTGATTGAGGAATTGAAATGGTTGATATCTAACATCTGGAAAGAGGAAAAAACTCTTGAGAATGGAAGACGAAGGAAGATGTCACAGAAGTGTTCAACTATGGGGGATTTCACTCCTTGAGCTTGGGTCCAAAATATTTACAATGCTGATCCCAAACCGCTTGAAACCTTTGGCATCGTCTCTGGACGGTCAACTCTCGATCACATATTTTCCTTGACGCAGCTAATAGAAAAATATTACGAGTTTGGCCGGGAACTACACATCATTGAATTTAGACAGGTGTACGACAGCAATGACCACTCCATGCTATGGATAACGCTACAAGAGCTCGACATTCCACCAAAATACATCCGACTAAGATAAGCTTGCTACTTCCCAATCAACTTGCGAAGTGAGGTTCGGCAACCAACTATCATCACCATTTGGTATTCAGACTGGATTGCGACAAGGAGATCCACTGGCGCCAATACTATTCAACTTGGCCTTGGAAAAGGTGAACCGCGATAATGCTCGAAACAGAGAAATGGATATGGTGGGAGCAGACACAATCCTGGCATTTACGGACGATGTTGTGTTCCTTGGCGACACCCAGGAACAAGTAAGAGCGGACACCTCACGATCCCATCTCAACGCGAAGCAAACAGGGCTTATAGACAACGAGAGTAAAACAAAATACCTCGTTGTCTCACGACATCAAGCTCTTCCTCCTTCCATTATTGTTGACGGGAATGCTTTCGAACGAGTGATAGAATTCAAGTACCTGGGATCCATATTGGCCGGCTGCAGTGACCGAGTGGTCTTCGGCGCGCCAGTCACAGTCTGCACGGTCGCTACGGTCGGGGGTTTGAACACCCCCTCGGGCATGGATGTTTGTGTCGTCTTTAGTGTAAGGTAGTTCATAAGTAGTTTGTAAGTTTAGGGACTGATGACCCCGCAGTGAAGTCCCTTAACCTTAAATAACATTGAACATTTTTACCCATATTGACTAGCAAAAGTGAAGTAACGAAATAGGTGCAACTACGAATAGCAAACTCTAATCGCATCTTCTTCAGCTTAAACGACCTTTTCAAATACAGGCTAATATTACAGAAAACACGATTCGGTTGTACATGACACTAATACGACCGGTAGTGTCATATTGTTGTGAAATCTTGGCAACTTCAGTAACAACTGAAGAAGCCATCCGTGCAGCTGAGAGGAAGATACTCTGGAAAATATATAGCCCTGTATAGAATACTGTAGAAGGTAAATGGGGACGAAGAACAAAAGAAGACCTTTACCAGCGATATGGAAAGCTACACATCGGCCGAATATTGTTGCAGAAGAGGCTATAATGGTTTGGGCACATATTCCCAGCCGACGTATCGCTCGTAAACCGTGTTTTTTCCAACTTGCTGGAAGATGCCTAAAGGGACTACCGAAGACGCGATGGAAGGATCGGGTATTCGCAGTCCTCAAACAAGTGGAGCCGATAGCGGTAGAAGATGAGGGTGTGGACCGACAACGTTGGGCCACCATCTGTAATAAATGTGTCCTGTACTGAGATTGCGACTGACATGTTTTATTTTAATTTTGTTTTTATTTTTGTAATGTATACTGTGGTAAATCAAACGCCTCCCTCAATAACCCCCACAATGCGATAAAATTAAAGAAAAATATAATGATTAATTATGGAACTGGGCTGATAGGGACATTTGATTCAAGGAATTGATTTCAGAACATAACAGTTTACAAAGAGGATCACCACATGTAATTTGCGGCATGGCGCGGCCCACGAGCGAAGGCGTCAAAGTACCGTGTCTACACAGGCAATAACTGCCTGCATGTCCTCTCTGCTTCTCCAGTGATGGACCAAGTGTCCTCTTCGGTGGTTTCTCACCAAGTCCCTCTTCTCTCCAGCTACAACTTCTCAAATTTTGTGCCTCTTTGGCTCTGTGATTGGTGGGTTGGTTTTGCAATGCTATCCAATAGCTGATAGCCATTTTTACATCCACGCCTCTTACAAGGAAAGTACATGGGCTCGAACAAACATAACGAACGTTTGGTTACAGGATCTCTACGCATACCTTAATGTGCTGGTGGGTGTCGTTTTTCTGCAAAGCTCTGCAACCATGCTCTAGATAGCACTGTAGATGTAATTGTAGACGCCATACGTAATGCAGATATCTTAACTATAGCTTATGTAATAATCATCGTAAATTTTCTCTAGCGACTTGTCATCAAAAGCCGTGATGATAGTTGCAACTTTAACCTTCTACCCGAAAGACTGTTGGTATTTACTGCCACTGCTTCCATCGCCTCTTCCCGCACTTACCGTAGCACTACCGGTTGCAATGAGTTGTTCCTCATTATCATCCCTATTATCATTATTATGAGTTTGTAACAACAGTATCTAACTTATGCTCATATTTCTGTACCATAACAGATACGAGAAAGAATGCAAATGATTCATCTTCTGCACTAGTACCATCTTCTCGAAGAAGGGTTCTTCGTAACTTCTCAACTAATCGCAATATATTAGCAGGATTGATTAGCAATCGCCGCCCCATCTGAAGCTTCACCACACAAATAACATCACAAAACGCAACTTCGGAGGCACACTCACCGTCCCTACTGGCGAACCGACAGGTCAAAGTGCAATGCGGCACGGCACATGCAGAGGCCTCTAACGGACGACTGCAGAGTTTTGCAGATGCGGGAGTATCACTAGTGCAACAAGGGATCTTTACATTATCTCTCGCCGGCCGCGGTGGCCGAGGGGACTGAGGCGCTTCAGTCACGGTCTGCACGGCCACTACGGTCGGGGGTTCGAATCCCCCCTCGGGCATGGATATTTGTGCCGTCCTTAATTGTAGGTAGTTCATAATTAGTTTGTAAGTTTAGGGACTGATGACCCCGTAGTTAAGTCCCTTAAGTTTAACAAACATTTGAACATTTGAACATTATCTCTCATACGATTTGAGTATATATGTGTTAGTTCGAGCCCAAGTACTTTCCTTGTCAGTCGCCGGTGGAAATTTTCTGTGGACTGGCGTCTTTCCCACGTTTCTAGCAGGTTGTCTTTATCTTCTGCATTCCTTCTTGGTTCTAAAAAACTGTTATTTGTGGCAGCTGTCTGTGTTAGGCCTGTCTGGTATGTCGTTTATCAGGGTCTTTCTCCATGGCCAGAAACATTGTTTTGGTGGAACCACTGTATTTATACTGCAGGCCAGACTCTCTCCCACTCACGCATGTGTGCATTGCAGGGTTTGCTTGTCTTTTTTCCGTCTGCAGCGGTCCACGGTTTATCTGCGATGCCGTCGCTGTTTTTTGGAAACTGTAAGGATTTTCTCTGACCTGCGTCCGATGTCGCCATTTATCTGGACGCTTCTAAAGTCAGGCTGGTTTCGCCTTGTACATCCTTACTAGAAAGCCACGGCAATTCGCCAGGCAGCCCCCCCTGAAGCGAGAGAATGCGGTGCGGGATATGTGACAATTGCACCCAGTGACATTTGCAACCAACCAAACATCTGTGACATTTGCACCGAGTCTGACTGGAAACTACCTGTTTACTACATCACGACCTAACTGCAGCTAATCCGCTCCTGTGTCCGCGCCACCCTCACCCCCGAGAGTCCTCGCTCACCGGAAACGCTCTCTCGACACAGTCTGCCTGCAGCCCCAAGGTCCTTGTCCACCTCAGCGGATGACTGCTAACTGTCAGTACGATTACGAATATCGTAGTGTTCGGTTGGTGCAGCTTGTGTGTTTGTGAGCTTATAGGCTCAATATGGAGATATCAACGACCAACAAGGGAAAGCCATGTGGCCACTATGAAGTAACTTCATAGGTGTCTTGTTAGACAAGAGAAAATGGAAAAAGGTTAATAAATATGAAATTAAAAGAAAATTACAACAAGAATAAAAATAAAATGAAAAGGTGAATAAAAATAAAATTTAAATAAACTGATTTTAAACTAATGGGAGTAGGTTTATTACGAATAGTCGGTAGACAGCACATGGTCTCTCTGATGCAGTTGTAAATTTTTATTTATGATCAGTTTCAGGACAAGCCAATCATCTGCGAAAACAATACAAAACTTTTGAGTCATCAGTAAGGATGCAAAATGTTTGTAGAACTTATGGGACTTAACTACGGGGTCATCAGTCCCCAAGCTTAAAAACTACTTATGAACTAGCTAAGACTAAGGACGGCACAAATATCCATGTCCGAGGGGGGATTCGAACCCCCGACCGTAGTGGCCGTGCATACCTTGACTGGAGCGCCTCAGTCGTCTCGGCCACCGCGGTCGGCAAGTAAGGATGCAACATCTCTCTGAAATACATCGATTTTCAGACGGACAAACACCGATGTTAAATAACATCGCTGTGAAAACATCGATATTTGAAGATATAGATGTTTTCATACTTTCCAGAAATATGATGGAAAGCGCACTGAAATGATTTTATTTGTCGGTATCATAATAACTGAAAGAAAGGTGTGCTGTCAGAGACATTTTGAAACACAAACGAAGTGGAAATAATTACCTTTATATTTTTATTTTTATTTTTTACACAACCCGACATACACATGACGTTAGCGGCGGGGTGTTTGTAATTTGGCATTAAAACGTGAAATATGTGCTTCAATATGTTCTGTGTCTAGGCTACGAATACACAGAGAAATGACAGATTTGAATGAAAGCGAAGTTGAGAATGACGCTTCGCAACGTATTGTGCTGATTGATTTGGTATTTAAATCGATGTGTTGATTACGTGTGAAATAACTTGTGTTTTGCTTGCGTATTGCATGTTTTCTTAGCCATCGATGAGGAGAAGAATTAAACATTATTTATCTATCATTTATTATTTAATCATGTATTTTTAAAACGAACAGGACTATTCATCTATGACGTTTACAAAAACATGTATGTAGCAGAGATGGAGATCTATGTGTTAATGGTACTTAAAATTTCTTGCCTTCTGTCTCGAATTTTTCGGCCAATGTTTGATGTTTTAACTGAAGTCTCGACAGCACGATATCAGAGTAATTGTGGTAACACTGTTGAAATTTCGATTCCACTGCTGTTGGAAACTGAAATTTCGGCAATGCCAGCTGCCCGTGTGGGCGAAACATCTAATTATCGAACGCCGACATAAAGAAAACGACAGACGCCAGCAGTCAAATAGTATCCATAAAAGCTTTAACAAGATAAGGATTTGGCATTCATCAGCAAAACTTATCATTGATATCCTTTTACCCAGAACTTTCATCACAGCCTTGAACTTCCTTTATTTCCAACATTACGTCTTCATTGCACAAGTTAAACAGTAATGACGACAGTCGACAACCTTTTCTCACACCCTTTTTAATCTGAGCACTTTGTTCTTGACTTTCGACGCTTATTGTATTCACTTGGTTCTTATAAAATGTAATACCAACAGCTTACTCCTATTTTTCTCAGAATTACGAACATCATACGGCACTTACATTATCGAAGGCTTTTTTCCAGGTCACAAATCTTATGAATATGTCTTGATTGTTCTTTAGTCTCGTTCCCATTATAAATTGCAGTAATATATTTTCTGAATAAAAGTACGAGGCGCGTGCAGAAAGTAAGTTCCGTTTGGTAATAAAATAAAATTGTACACAGATGCAGAAGAAATTTTTATTGCACAAAATTCTACAACTCTTAAACTACTTTTCTACATAACTGCCGAAATTTTGGAGGCACTTATCATAGCGTGCCACAAGTTTTTGCATACATCCTTCACAGAAGGTTGCCGCCTGTGTAATTAACCATGTGGTAACAGCTCGTTATCATCGTTGACGTGTTGACCACCAAGGACAGATTTTAGGTGTAAGAAGAGATGAAAGTCACTAGGAGAGAGGTCCGAACTGTATGGAGGATGATCAAACAGGTCCCATTGAAATTTTCGTAAGAATTCAAAAATGTTTGTAGAGTCTATGGGACTTAACTACGGGGTCATCAGTCCCTAAACTTACAAACTACTTATGAACTAGCTAATCCTAAAGACAGCACAAATATCCATGCCCGAGGGGGGATTCGAACCCCCGACCGTAGTGGCCGTGCAGACTGTGACTGGAGCGCCTCAGTCCCCTCGGTCACCGCGGCCGGCCCGTGAGAATTGCTTGGTCACATTCGGTGTGTGAGGTGAAAAAAAAAATCTTTTGACAGTAATCCTCTTCTTACTCTTAAAATCTGTCCTTGGTGGACAACACTTCAACGATGATAACGAGCTGAAAGAACATGTTACCACATGGTTGAATACACAGGCGGCAACATACTATGAAAAAGGCACACAAAATCTTGTGCCATGCTATGACAATTGCCTACAAAATATCGGAAGCTCCATAGAAAAGTAGTTTAACGTAGATTTTTGTACAATCAATATTTTTTCTGTATATGTACCCGTTCGTTTTATATAACCAAACGGAACTTAATTTCTGGACGCGCCTCGTATTTGCAAAGGAGTCTGCAGGTAAGCAGCCGGCCGCGGTGGCCGAAGGGACTGAGGCGCTCCAGTCACGGTCTGCACGGCCACTACGGTCGGGGGTGCGAATCCCCCCTCGGGAATGGATATTTGTGCCGTTCTTAGTTGTAATTAGTTCATAAATAGTTTGTAAGTTTAGGGACTGATGACCCCGTAGTTAAGTCCCATAAACCATACAAACATTTGAACATTTGAACTGCGGCGCGCCAGTCTCGATCTACACGGCCACTACGGTCGGGGGTTCCATTCCCTCCCCCGGGCATGGATATTTGTGCCGTCCTTAGTAGTAGCTAGTTGATAAGTAGTTTTTTTAAAGTTTAGGGACTGATGACCCGGCAGTTAAGTCCCATAAGCTCTACAAACATTTGAACATTTGACCATTTTTGAAGTTTATTTTTTCTTGTTTTGTGTGGTACATCCTGGTACGCTGAATTTCGCCTACGATAGCGGCGCCTGCTTCTGCTTCGTATCAGCACGCTGAATTGGGTGAGTTTCGCTTTGCTTCGCGCGTGTGAGTGGCTGAATGCTTGTTGATTGTAAATTAACCCCCCCCCCTCCCGACGATGTTCAATTCAGATTACACGTACTTTAGCTTAATTTTCAATGTGGGATGCGTTTTTATTGTTTAACAAAATTGGTGCCCCCATTTGCTAATGTTTGAACTGAATAAATAATTTATTGTCAGTGAAATTTTATCGTTCTTATAAATATTAGTTTTGAATACCCTCCCTTTTTTTATTTAATTTTTTTTGTCACCAGTGATGAGAACAAAGTCAGGTGCAAATTATCATGTTTTAATTCCGTTGCGCCATAAATGTTGTCACAGCCACCTACATGAAATGGTTTAGTTTGGTATGGCTTATATATTAATGATTGTGTGTAATTTTCGTGATCTACGACGTATGTTGGACACCGTCTCTTTGTCTTTCTGCTGGTAAATCTTTTAGCGGGTTTTACGGCCAGAGTTATAAGTTTAGAGTAAGCTTGTAACTGGCTCCTTTCAGATAGGTTTAACGTTACTATTAACGGTGGTGTTTCAACGTTCAATAAATTTTCAGAATAAAAGTATTTTGAAAGGAGCCTGCAAGTATGCAGGTGAGCCGGTAAAAGTTGCTCAGTTAATGTATTGGCGGTCAGGACCGTTTGTGTCAAGTTGCTCAGTTCGTATTTTTTTTATTCTTTATTATGGCTTTTGGTTATAGTGACCATACAGCCAGCGGTTATTACAGTGACAACATTACAATAGAATTGAGATTCTTACAATGTATAACACAATATTAATAAGTATCTTACATCATACAGCCTTAGAATAAAAGTAGAAAAATCATATATACAATAAATAAAACAATACATACTTAACAGTACAGCATAGGACCATATGAGAGGTGCAAAGACAAATAAAAGTCAAAATATAATATAAAATTACTTATGCAGTTTCACGCTGTGCAGATTCAAGTTAAACACACTAGCTCTAAAATTAGAACTGTATGCCGGTGACTTTGAGGTAGTCCTTCAGTAAACTGTACTTAAACTTGTCGAATCTATGAAGGAGGACAGTGACACTTGTGGGCTCAGTTCGTATGGTGAGCTGGTAAAAGTTGCTGAGTTCGTATGAGCAGCGGCTGGAGCGTGTGAGGTGGGCAGTAGAGAAGAAACCGCCTGCAAGTGGCTCGTGTGTGTGTGTGTGTGTGTGTGTGTGTGTGTGTAGACGGCAGCGCCGGCTGTCGGCGGGTCGGGCAGCGCTCGGCTCCCCAGCCGCGGCTTGTCGGCGCGTGTGGCCGCCGCCAGCCGTAAATAGTGGCGGTGGCGGTGTGGGCCGCTTCCGCCGCCTCAGGAATGCCGCAGCCGCAGCCGCCCACACGCGCGGCCTAGACCTGCGCGTGCGCACTGCCAATGCCGCCACTTGTGACGCACCGAAAGACACGTGACCTCTGACCTCTGGCACTCGAAGAGACCGCTGTGCAAATAACACTCCTACATCTGCATACAAACTCCGCAATGCACCCGGGGGTGCGTGGCGGGGGGCACTCAGGACAAATACTGGTTTCTTCCTTTCCTCTTCCACTTGAAAACAAACAAGTTGACAGTTCCAGATGGAGTACCAGCCCGATTAAACAAAGAGTACTCGGCGCCACAGGCTACATCTATATCTACATAGATACTCTGCAAATCACATTTAAGTGCCTGGCAGAGGGTTCATTAACCACTTTCATAACTTTTCTCAAATTCAAAAATGTTCAAATATTTGTATAGTCTACGGGACGTAACTACAGGGTCATCAGTCCCTAAACTTACAAACTACTTATGAACTACCTACGAACTATGACGGCACAAATATCCCTGCCCGAGGGGGGATTCGAACCCCCGCCCGTAGTGGCCGTGCAGACCGTGACTGGAGGGCCTCAGTCCCCTCGGCCACCGCGACCGGCATAACTCGTTCCGTTTTCGATCTGATTCTCGTATTTTATTGGAATGGTCATGTCTCCCTAAGTAGGTGGGTGCTAGCAAAATATTTTCACATTCAGAAGTAAAAGTAGGTGATTGTAACTTCGCAAACAGATCACGCCGCAATGAATAACGTCTTTCTTTTAATGATTTCCACCCCAATTCGTGCAACATTTCCGAGACGCTTTCCCCCCGTAACGTGATAAAACAAAACGAGCTGCCCTTCTCTGCACCTTCTCAATGTCTTCCGTCAGTCCCGCCTGGTGAGTGTCCCACAAGGGGCAACAGTACTCCAGGAGAGGACGCACAAGTGTGATGTAGGCAGTCTCTTTGGTGGAGCTGTTGCATCTTCAAAGCGTTCTCCGAATAAAACGTAACCTTTGGTTCACCTTCCCCACAATATTTTCTCTGTGTTCCCTCCAGTCTAAGTTGTTCGTAATTGTAACTCCTACGTATTTGGTAGAATTTACGACCTTAAAAGGTTTGGCTGATTTATAGCGTAATTGACGCTCAGCGGATGTCTTTTAGTGGTCATGTGTATTACTTCACACTTTTCTTTGTTTAGTGTCAATTGCCAATTTTGGCACCATGTAGAAATTTTGTCTAAATCGTTTTGCAGTTGCTTTTGATCCTCTGTTGACTTCACTAACCGATAAACGACAGCATCAACCGCGAACAATCTAAGGGAGCTATTCAGATTGTCTCCTAAATAGTTTATAAACACAAGGAAGAGCAGGGGATCTATAACACTTACCTGTGGAACGCCTGATACCACTTCTGTTTTACTCGATGACTTACCGTCAATTACAACGAACTGTGACCTTTCTGATAGGAAATCGTGAATCCAGTAGCACAATTGGGGAGATATCCCATAAGCACGAAATTTCATTAGAAGCCGCTTGTGGGGTACAGTGTCAAAAGCCTTCCGGATATCCAGAAATATCGAATCGATTTGAGATCCCTTGTCGATGGCACTTAACACTTCATATGAATAAAGGGCAAGCTGTGTTTTGCAAGAGCGATACTTCCTGAATCCGTGTTGACTATTGGTTAATAGGTAGTTCCCTTCGAGGTAAGCTTAGCTTGAATTTATCGCAAATCTTTGATCCAGTGCAAAGTACCAAGACACTGGTGAAAGTCACAGGTAACTCCCGTGTACAGGAAACGCAATACAACGGACCCACGAAATTACAGACCTATATTATTAACATCCGTTTGCTGTACAATTCTTGAACATGTTGTTGTTGTGCTCTTCAGTCCGGAGACTGGTGTGATGCAGTTCTCCACAATACCCTATCCTGAGCAAGCCTCTTCATCTCCACATAAGAACGGCAACCTACACCTGTTTGAATCTGCTTACTGATCCATCTCTTGGTCTTGTCTGCGGTTTTTACTCCACAAACTTCCCTCCAACGCTAAATTCACAATTCCTTGATGTCTAACAATGTGTCCTACCAATCTATCCCTTCTTTTAGTCAAGGTATGCCAGAAATTTCTTTTCTCCCCAATTCTGTTCAGTACCTCCTCATTAGTTACACGGTCCACCCACCTAATCTTCAGCATTCTTCTGTAGCACCACATTTCAAAAGCCTCAATCCTCTTCCTGTCCGCACTGTTTATCGTCCATGTTTCACTCCCATACAAGGTAACACTCCATACAAATGTCTTTAGAAAGGACTTCCTTAGGCTTAAATCAATATTCGATGTTAACAAATTTCTCTTTTTCAAGAACGCTTTTCTACTCATTGCCATTTTGCATTTTATATCCTCTCTACTGCGACCATCGTTTGTTATTTTACTTCAGTATCACCTGATTTTCTTAGACTCCACTCTATTACCCTAGTTTTGCTGTTGTTAATCTTCATCTTATATGCAACTTTCAGCACACTGTCCATTCCGTTCAATTGCTCTTCCAGGTCCTTTGCTGTATCTGACAGAATTACTATGTCGTCGGCAAAAGCAATGTTTTTAATTCTTCCCCCTGAACTTTAATTCCTTCTCGAAATTTCTCCTTGCTTTCCTTCCATGTCCTCCTAATATAGTAAATTTCCTTCAGACGGAATAGCTTCTGTCCATTCATCAGGACGGCTTTAGGATACATGGATCGTGTGAAACACAGCTTGCCCTTTCTCTCATGACATCTTGCGTGCAATGCATACAGGGCAACAGGCAGACTAGACTGCACATTTCTCGATTTTCCAAAGGCGTTTGACACGCTACAGCATTAAAGACTGCTGACGAAGATAGGAGCATATGGAATATGTACCCAAATCTGTGAGTGGCTCGAAGACAAATAATAGAACCCAGTACTTTGTTCTCGATGGCGAGTGTTAATCAGAGACAAGGGTATCGTTAGGGGTGCCCCAGAGAAGTGATAGCATCCTTTTCTATCTATGTAAATGATCTGACGGACAGAGTAAGTAGTAATCTGCGACTGTTTGCTGATAATGCTGTGGTGTACAAGAGGGTGTCGTCATTGAATGACTGCAGTAGGATGCAGGATGACTTGGACCAAATTACTAACTAGGTGGTGTGAGGAATGACCACTAGTGCTAAATGTAGAAAAATGTAAGGTGATGCAGATGAGTAGGAGAAAGTATCCCGCAATGTTCGAATAGAGCATTAGTAGTGTGCTCCTTGACAGAGGTGCACGGCGATATGAAATTGGGAAGCGAACTGTTGACTTCGCTTTATTCGAACGATTTTGGGAAGATGTGATTCGTCCGTAAAGAAGATTACATATAAAACACTTGTACGGCTACGTCTTGAATATTGCTCAAGTGTTTGGAATCCCCACCAGATCGGTCTAATGGAGGACATGGAGGAAGTTCAGAAGCGAGCGGCGAGATTTATAACTGGTAGATTCCATCAAGCTGGCCGCGGTGGCCGAGGAGACTAAGGCGCTCCAGTCACGGTCTGCACGGCCACTACGGTCGGGGGTTCGAATCCCCCCTCGGGCATGGATATTTGTGCCGTCCTAGTTCGTAAGTAGTTCATAAGTAGTTTGTAAGTTTAGGGACTGATGACCCCGTAGTTAAGTCCCATAGACTATACAAACCTAATGAAATATATGATTCCATCAATGCGCTAGTGTTACCGAAATGCTTCGAGAACTCGGAGTCACTGCAGACAAGGCGACGTTCTTTTAGAGAAGCACTGTTGAAGAAATTTAGAGGGCCGGAATTTGAGGCGAACTCCAGAACTATCCTACTGTTCTGACTACATTTCGGTTAAAGACCACAAGGGTAAGATTAGACAGATTAGGACTCGTACATATGCATACAAATATTCGTTTACCCCTCGTTCTGTATGGGAGTGGGACAGGAAACCAAGTAACTAGTAGTGGTACTCAGTACCCTCTGCCTCATTGCGGAGTATGTATGTAGATGTGAATGCAAAACGAAGGAAAAATAAATGTTTGTATGCATCTCTTATCTTTGTGCTCTTCACGCGAAACGTAGGTTGGCGGCAGTAAAACCGTACTTCAGTCCTCCTCAAATTCCGGCCCTCTAAATTTCTTCAACAATGTTTCTCGAAAAGAACGTCGCCTTTCATCCAGAGACTGCCAATTCAGTAACACTGGCGCATTGATCGAATCTACCCATTACAAATCTGACCGCTCGTCTCTGAACTGATGTCCTCCTTTAAACCAATCTGGTGTGGATCCCAAACACTCGAGGACTATTGTTTCTTCTGCTCGACTGCATCACATATTTACTGCCAGTTGCTATTCCTCAAAACTTCCAGAAATGTGGTTCAAGTCATCCTGCATCCTACTACACCTTCCTGTACACCACAGCATCATCAGCAAACAGCTGCAGCTCACTCTGTCCGTCAGATCATTCGTATATATAGAAAATAATAGCGGTCCTATCACACTTGCCTGGGGCACTCCTAACGATACCCTGCTCTCTGGTGAACACTCGCCATCGAGGGCAACGTACTGGATTCTATTACTTAAGTAGTCTTCGAGTCACTCACATCTTTGTGTACGTACCTATTTCATATGATCGTATCATCGTTAGCAGTCTGTAGTGCAGTACTGTGTCAAACGCCACAAGATAATCAAGAAATACGTAGTCTGCCAGTTGGCCTTCATCCAGATCTCGCTAGATGTAATAAAAGAAAAGAGCATGCTGAGTTTCTCGCGATCGATGCTTCCTAAAGCCGTACAAGCTTCTGCGTCTCAAGGAAATTTACTACATTAGAACTGAGAATAAAAAATTCTACAGCCAACCGATTTTAATGATATAGGTCTATAATTTAGTGGGTCCGTTCTTTTGTCTTTCTTATGCGCGGGAGTTATCTGCGGCCTGCCGCGGTGGCCGAGGGTACTGAGGCGCTCCAGTCACGGTCTGCACGGCCACTACGGTCGGGGGTTCGAATCCCCCCTAGGGATTTGATATTTGTGCCGTCCTTAGTATAAGGTAGTTGATAAGTAGTTTGTATGTTTAGAGACTGATGACCCCGTAGTTAAGTCAAACATCAAATGAAGGTACGTTTGCATGATACTCCTGCGTGAATGATTTCTTAAATGTTAATTTTAAAAATTCGACCTTCATTTTGCTGTCATCCTTCACCACCCCAGAATGATCGAGTGACTGGATCGAAGCTTTTGATCCGCTTACCCATTTTACGTAGGACCAGAATGTTTTCGGGATCTCGGCAAGATCTTTTGCTAAGTTATGACGGTGGTAGTTATTGTATGCTTCGCACATCGCTCTCTTTATAGACGCGCGAATCTCCACCTCATTTCTCATCGCAGAGTCTAATTCCAAATTAAATTCCGAGTCAGCTTATACCAAACTCAGACTGTTCCATTCATCATTATCATTTGGTTATCTCCCTTGTGGCAGTATTTGACTGCAGAGCCCTCCATGCTCCTCCGTCTTCTGCTTTCTTCTTTGGTACCCTCCTTGTGGCCTGATGTCATCCAGCATCTGGCATCTGCTTCTGGCCCTCCCTCTGTTCCCTAGAACGAAACCTTCAATTTCCTCATGTAGAAGGTAATCTGTTCTCTAATAGTGACCTATCTAGTTTATCCTTGTATTCTTCACGGTCATAACATCCTCCGTTCATCTCCAACTCTGCCCAGTACTTCCTCATTACTTACTTTATCAGTTCAGCTGATCATCTCCTCCGTCGTCATATCCACATTCCTCATGGATCAATTTTCCTCTCATCCTTCGTTCTCAGAGTCCACAATTCTGTTCCGTACAAGTCTACGCTCCACATTAGGTATTTCAACAACCGCTTCATCGAGTGAGGTGGCGCAGTGGTAACACATTGGACTCGCATTCGGGAGGACGGTGGTTCAGATCCACCTCCGGCCATCCAGATTTAGGTTTTCCGTGATTTCACTAAATCACTGCAGGCAAATGTCGGGATGGTTCCTTTCAAAGGGCACGGCCGATTTTCTACCACACCCTTACTCAAGTCTCCGAGCGTTAGCTCCGTCTCTAATGACCAAGCTGTCGACGAGACGTTAAACTCTAAGCTCCCTTCCTCCTTCCAGCTTCTTTATCAGTTATTTTTTAAACCGTTGGTTAGGAGTTTTTTCTGCTCTTGAAATGTCTCTTTCTCCAATGCCATTCATTGATATCCTTTTGGCAGTCCATGTTTTTCTTAATCCAAGTTCCCAAATACTTGAATGTTCTCACCTATTACATAGTTTCTAACGCCAATTAAAAAATTCTTGCTTGTTTTATTTAAACCTATAACCTTGCTTATAGTTTTGATAACTCTGAGACAATATGCTATACTGGCATCATTCAGGTCATTTAGCATTTGAGTTAGTGTAAACCTTATGCATTCAATATTTTGCCCATTTATCGTGTCGCTCTTTTCCCATCCAAGCAACTTTCGAATATTTTACATAACATCGGCGAGAGACAATAGCGTTGTTAACACCTCTCCCAGTCATACTCTAACCAAAAGTTAGGGAAGAGCCGGCCGCGGTGGCCGAGGGGACTGAGGCGCTCCAGTCACGGTCTGCACGGCCACTACGGTCGGGAGTTCGAATCCCCCCTCGGGCATGGATATTCGTGCCGTCCTTAGTATTAGCTAGTTCGTAAGTAGTTTGTAAGTTTAGGGACTGATGACCCCGTAGTTAAGTCCCATAAGCTATATATATATATATATATATATATATATAAGTTAGGGAAGAGGAAAACGTGTTGTCGTCTTCTGCCACATCACTTGACTGACAATTGGAAACAGAAACAGGCACGTTTCGACGCTTCACAGGATTTTGTCGAAACAGCGGATGCGATACTCATTTTCTTGAACTCCGGTGCGCCCCTGAAACGAAACGGCAAAGCATGGATCACCTCTCCGGATAAACGTCAGAGCCGAAAAATCACGCATCGAAACGCTGTTGATCCCCTTTTTAGATAGTGAAGGTATTACCCACAAGGAACTTCTACCTGAGTGAACAACGTTGATCGCTGCACGTTAGGTTGAAATGTTGAGCCGAACTCGTGGTACGACCCCAGTACGCACAACAAGGTTTCTGGTTTTTTGTTCACGACAACGCTCGCCCACACACAGCCAATATCGTCAAACAGTTCCAGGCAAAAAAAGAGGAGGTGAAACTTGAACATCCACCATACTTACCGGATTTCAATCCTCTAGATTTCTTCCTACTCCCTCTGCTCAAACTCGCTTTAAAGGACAGAGATTTGACGATATTCCTCACATTCATCGAAACGTGATGATCCTTTTGAGCACCATCCCAAAGTTTTCAGGACATATATCGCAGAGGTCAACGGTGGACAGCAAGGTAACTATCGTTCATAGTTCATCTACGTTAATATTTCAGGATTATTCACCGAACTTTATTATCAAAGGATATACAAGGCGCGTCCAGAAAGTAAGTACCGTTTCAATTTATCTCCGCTGCAGCGCCGCGACTGCAGTTCCGCACATGCGCTGCAGACGATGTGTTTCAAGGAGAAGAACGTGCGCCATTTGGAGACCGCTGTCAGTTACGTACGCGTTGTTGTGCTTGTTTGAAATGTCAGCGTTGATTGAAAATTTCGCCGCCTGTGAAATCAGATCGGTGATTCGGTTTTTGAATGCGAGGAAAGTGAAACCAAGTAAAATTTATCGGGCAAATTAGCGATGTTTACGGATCAAATGCGATGGTGAGAAGATGGGTCCGACAGTTCAATTGCGGGCGTAGTGATGTGCACGATGAAGAACGAAGTGGGCGACCACCTTTGGTAACAGAAGAACTGGTTCACGCGATTGATGACAGGATCGAAAATGTTCAAATGTTTGTAAATCTATCGGACCAAACTGCGTGGTCATCAGTCCGTAGCTTACAAAGTACTTACACCTAGGTAAACTAACCTAAGGACAAACACACACACCCATGGCCCAGGGAGGACTCTAACCTCCACGGCGAGCAACGCGCGCTCCGCAGCGAGACGCTTTAGACCGCTCGGCTACTCGACCGCGGCGATGACAAGATCCAGGACATCTCAAGTCTTTCCTTGGCGGTCATCACTTCACCAATGACGACGAGCTGAAAGAAATTGTTTCCAACTGGTTGAAGACACAGGCGGCAGATTTCTATGAAGAAGGTATACAAAACCTGGTGCCACGCTATGACAAATGCTTTTGTGAGGCGAGTGTCAACAGCCTTAATGTATTTCATAAAATGCATTTTTTAAAACCATCAACTGTTTATTAAAAACCTTATACATCTACCAGTTTCGGTCATAGACCATCTTCATGGATAAAAAAGGTGTTAAAACAGAATGGTAAAATGCATCAAATAAAATACATCCAACTGAGATAAACAGGAGTCAGTATAACTAAAAGTGTAAAAATTACTGTGGTCATCTTAGATAAAACATATCAGACAAACATGACATAAAAGGTGAGAACAGACTTATTCATAGTCTGTTCTCACCTTTTATGTCATGTTTGACTGATAGGTTTTATCTAAGATGACCACAGTAATTTTTACAATTTTAGTTATACTGACTCCTGTTAATCTCAGTTGGATCTATTTTATTTGATGCATTTTACCATTCTGTTTTAACACCTTCTTATCCATGAAGACGGTCTATGACCGAAACTGGTAGACGTATAATGTTTTTAATAAACAGCTGATGGTTTTAAAAAAAAATGCATTTTATGAAAAGCTATGACAAATGCCTGCAAAATTTAGGCAGTTATGGGGAAAAGTAGTTTAAGAGTTGTAGAATTTTGTGCAATAAAAATTTCTTCTGTATCTCTGTACAATTTCATTTTATTACCAAACGGAACTTACTTTCTGGACGCGCCTAGTTATGGATTTTTTGTGGTGCGAATTTCTTCATGGTGGTACATCTAGGCTACAGCACAGACTGCATTTTAGTGGGCCCCTGCCAGTAAAGACTAGAATGTTAACCAGTGGCGGCTGGTGACAATGTGCTAATGTGCTGCAGCACACTGTAAATATATTTCTAAAATATGCCATTTCGCTTCGAATGCAAGCGAGAAATCACTATAAAATTACATCCTTTCTCTTCGAATACGAGCCAGATATCACAATAAAATTATGCCAATTCCTTTCCAATGCGTATTAGAATACTAGTAATAAGGATGAAAACGCATTTTTGGAGCGCTTTCGCCGCGATAGCTGGAAACCAGCTCCGTGTGCTGAAGTGGGATTCAGCCGCGCTGGTACGTGTGCAGAGAGACGGCGCAGTGCTCCGTTCGCTAGTGCGCATGCGCAGGCGTGACGACAGGCCTGGCGGCTCATGTGTGCTGAGGCCGACTGCAGCACCAGATCAATATTTCTCTTCGCGCTGCGTGTAAAGGCTGCGGAAGAATAGTATATGACGAATTTTGCGGCATACAGAGTCAAATAGCACGCTGGCTCAGGCGTCTTGCGCGTTGTCTCTCCAACCTACCTGTGAGAGGCTCGTATTCAAATACCACTGTGTCTAAATTTTTAATTTCTGTAAATAAAATTAATATGTTTTAAACGTTATATTTACTATCTGCAGTGAATACATGCAGTTGGCAGCGCTGTTATAAATTCCTCTGAAGGTCTTACTGTCAACACGGTATTAATTGATGTTTAATTAAAGGCAATCATACAAAGGTTGAATTTTTGTTAGTATATTTTGTTTCTTGTTTATTTTTGTAATATTGTAGCACACTGCTCAAATTTTGTACGAGCCGCCACTGATGTTAACACGGATAAACCAGCGAGTGAGATGAGCGCGGAACGTGAGCCTGCCTTTGTAGCAGTGGAGATGTTTTGTGTTTACGAGGTGCATTAGAGCGAGGATGATCGGCATAAAGTAGCGACACGCCAGGCAGGTGGGCACACGCGCGGTTCATTAGCGGCTAGTGCGCATGCGCGGCCGGCTGACCCACTTGGCGCCGGCTTTTGTCTGGCACACCAGTTTCCGCTTTCGTTTACTGCCGCTAAAAGCGCTTTATGACCCGTGTGTGCGCCACGGGTAATCTTCGCCGCGACCGTAATCTGCCTGCCACCGCCTCTCGTGTTACGTCATCGAGCGGACGCAGTCGACTCGTGTGAGGAACAAATGTTTGAACCCGTCCCGAATGTTAATTGACCGTGACTGTTTTAGTGAAATAAACTGTTTTTTTTTTTCTGTTACCAGTACCAGCGACACGTTTGTGTTAACTTACGGTACTTAAATATATACTGTATCGACAGGGTGTTACAAAAAGGTACGTTCAAACATTCAGGAAACATTCCTCACACACTCCAATCATAATGTTCCTTCGCCCAGTTTCTGCAGACAAAAAGGAATCGTCGTTTTAATATGACACACACCATAGGTCTCTGTGCGTAGAGACCACATTACAGAAGCAGTTGGTTGCAGATAGTGTAGTGAACACATACTAGAATGCAACAACAACGTGACTAACCCTAAGGTATGGTATGGGAAGCCATAGGAAGGTTGGAAGGGGGCAGACACAAAGGGAGGTTGCTGCAGCTGTTGGGGTATCCCAAAGTGTGATTTCCAGGACTTGGACGCGATTTCAGACCTTCTCTTAAGAAGGTAAGGCCAACGTAGTCCACGGGTAAAATCAGCAAGAGATGACTGTTATTCCGGTTAACAGTCCGTCGAAACATGACACTGAATGCAACTCAGCTTCAACGCAACCTCCAGACAGCAACAGAACGCGCAATAGCAACACAAACAGTCCGGATGTGGCCTACGCTCAGAGATCTATTGTGTGCGTCATATTAAAACGACGATACCTTTTAGTCCGTAGAAACTGGGAGGAGAAACATCAGGATTGGAGTCTTAACGAATGTACATAGAAGAGTCAAGATTTTGTGTTCCGCCTTACACTCATCGTTCCCTCATCTGGAAGTGAATAATCCTGCTTATGTGAAAGAAGCATCAGCATATTACTATGGTGGACGAGTGATGTGGGCAGGAGTCAGTATTGGCGGACGTACGGACCTCTGTTATTCAGAATGGATTTTTGACTGCTTAAAGGCCTAGAGACAGGATGCTTCGACCTTTTGTTGTGCTGTAGGAGATGGGTTCCTTCTGGTGAACTATAAAGAACAACCCCTGGTGAACAACATGCTTGAAGCTGAGGCTATTGGGCGTATGGAGTGGCCAGATTGTTCACTGGATTTAAACCTGCTTATGTCTGGGATGAACTTCACAGAGGCATTGCAGCCAGACCAGCAATTTCCACAACGGTTGCAGAACTGGATATTGTGTTCATGAAGGAATGGCCACATGTCTGTCAAGAGCTAATTGATAATCTCATACGGTTCATGCCACGTAGGTGTATTGGCCATCCGAGGTGACCTCACATCATATTAGACGGCAACGGGATTGACTTTTTCACTGTTATGGTAGCTCCATGCTGCCTCGCTCTAATTAAAGAGTTGAGACAACAAATTTCGACACCCACGTCTAGTTCTGGTGTCAAATGCCCTTCGGCCCCTTAGGGAGTTCGGCCGCGATGAGAGACAGTGGGTGATAGTGGGCCGGCCGCGGTGGCCGAGGGGTCTGAGGCGCTTCAGTCACGGTCTGCACGGCCACTACGGTCGGGGGTTCGAATCCCCCCTCGGGCATGGATATTTGTGCCGTCCTTAGGATAAGCTAGTTGTTAAGTAGTTTGTAAGTTTAGGGACTGATAACCCCGTAGTTAAGTCCCATAAGCTTAACAAACATTTGAACATTTGGTGATAGTGGCGAACAAAACCGCGCGAAATATGGGGGAATAGATACTCTTACGAAATGCTATATTCTTCTATGACCGTTACTGTACATATGAAAATGATGAAAATGCATTTCTTGATTCACTCTGGTAACATAGTAGGATGCTTGCGCGGTTTCTTCATTCTAGCATGTCTTAATCGTTAAGCACGTTTTCCTCAATCACTCTTTCTAGCGAACAACAAAGACGCGAATATAAACGCCCAGATACAGTTTCTAATTCATATATACAGCTTTATTAGGATGTTGATAAAATTTTACACATTTTAACTTTAAAACATTAAGTACGTTGCATGCCGAAGGATTAACTTAGCCACAGTTTCTGCGATAACCATGAAAATTGGTAAATGTTTTGAATTTTTCAGTGCACTGAAATGAAGAGAAGGACTGAGAGAGGCAGAAGAGGAATGGGCAGAGAGAAAGAGGTGGACAGAGGGGTAGGAGATAAGCCGGGAGAGGAGGAGATTAGGAGAAAAAGGAGAGGAGGAGAGGGTGGGGAAGGAACATATAGAGGGAGGGAGGCCGAAGAGGAGGTAGTGGGGGAAGATGAGATAGAGGCGTGATATGGGCAGAGAAAGGAGGGAGGGATAAATGGACAAACAGAAGAATGGAATAATTAAATACCCGGACAATTCCCGATATACAGGCTATTTAATTAATAGAGCTATGAACTTTTTTTTCACTTATTATAACCCACCATGAGCAGATTGAATGGCTTTCTTTTTTGTGGTGTGTTCCACTGCTCGTAAACTTCAGAAGGACTGGTTTCCATTGAGAAGTTCCATCATGAGCTTGAGTGTATGCCATTTAGCGTTATCCGGAGTGCACCACGTGGAGGCGGCATACCTTACACCCCACAAATGAAATAAAATCCTCTATTGCCTCAATCACCAAAGCTGGAACTGAAATAGTTTTTCAATGGATACCAGCAGATACAGGTATACATGGGAATGAAATGGAAGACTTCAAAAAAGGAACCAAGATTTCTCAAACAAATTGCCCAAAATTATCATACATCTCCATTAAAAGACTTATCAACAACAGTTTCAATAAGACGTTCTGTGACCACTTGACAACACAAGGGCAAGGAAAAACATGGCTTCTACTGTTAGAAGAACGCACTTCCTAAATACCCACGAAGGGAAACTGTGACAGCTTTTCGAAGAGTTGCTGGTGGCCACGAGTGCCTTGCGGAACACCTGCACAGGATTGGAATCTTACCCTCACCGAAGTGTGTTATATTTGAAAGAGAAGACACCATCTAAGAAACTGTGAAAGACTGCAATATTGTGAGGGTTTGTCAGATGGTCAATTGTATTGGGAAGTTAATGACTATGTATCAAATGTCTGAGCATTAAATAAATAAATACTTCAGAAGGACACTTGAATGACATCATCACAATCAGTAACTTTGTAGTAGGAATAAGTTGGAAGCCAGACATGACCTTATTTGGATTTGATGTATCGATCTTGGTGTTGTCTGTCACCGGCAGTGACTGCACACACTGCACCTATCATTATTATTAGTATTATTATTCGTTTTTTTTTTTTTTTTTTTTTTTTTTTTTTTTTTTTTTTTTTTTTTTTTTACATCCGGACCATTAAAAGTCACGGTTCTATTCAGTAATGTTGGGGCAAATGGGGATCCCAATTGGGAATAAATAGGAGGGGTTACCAGTTTTGGCAAAAGTCCTACAACTAACGGAAACCTCCCGGAAACCTTGGTGAGAACCGGGCGAGAGCGAGATCGCATTCCCGATAACCAGAAATTGAGCATTCCAGTTGAACAGCTGTTATTGCTCGGAAAAGTTGTAATGTTTATATTCTGGGAGTGTGAGAATTTCATGTTAATTAAAAAAATTAAAATTTACTAAAATTTGTATACGACATGTCGCAGAATGTTGCGAGAAATTCCAAGTTGATCTTGAGAGACAGCCTTGAAAAACGTATTGAGAATAGGAATTAGAGACCAGAAACGTCATGCAACAACTTTTCAGAACGACCGAAGTTACAGGTATGTAATCCTCCTTCCAGCGAAGCCACCCTTTCGACATTCAACTTGTCTTCACACACCGATAGACTGCAGGCGGTATATATCTCGAAACGCAGCTGGCAACATCCTCGCCGCATTCAATGTCATCAAACGTATATCATGATTCTGAACACAGTTTATGTGGAGAACATGATAAAAATGTCCTTGTTCATTTATTCCGTGATTACTTATATGTTCATGGTCTGGTTTGTTTTATTACTGTTCATCTACATCTACATCTACATGGGAAACTCTGCAAATCACATTTACGTGCCTGGCAGAGGGTTCATCGAACCACCGTTATACTGTTAAATGTGAATACTGTTTTATTATCTATCTATGCCGAAATGAACTTTTTTGTGTAAACTAGTGGCTCTATTTAACGAAGTTTCTTTTCTTTTTCAGTCGCGTTGTACGTTGTAACATTAATGTGTTAGCTGTATGCTTTTAGTAGTTTATACGTAGTTTGCTGTACCCTCCTCAATGGGGCCCAGACAAAATCGTGATGTGGACCTGGTACTATCTTCTGCTATGCGCTGCCACTCGCATGCCATAGTAAATGGTCGGGGCTCTGTTATACGAAGATGCTTATGGCGTGAATCTATCATCTTTGCTGTCAGGCAGGAAGTTCCACTCAGCTGCTGATCTGTTCTTCCTGTACCGTAACAATGTCTGTGGTCTTCTCTCGGCAACTATTTCGTCGCCTAATCGACAGCAACATTAAATGAAAAAGGGTCAGGAACTGTAATAAAAATTAGTATGTATTTCACATAGAGAACACACGATTGTGAGGAAGCCCAGTTACACGTTTCCTAACATTCACATGTACTACCATGCGCAAAAATATCCGAACGACCTGAATTGCGTTTCGCCTGATGTGCATGCAACCCAACTAACGTACGTGTCTTGCGGATGTTCTGCTCGCTCCGCGGTATAGTCGTTCGACTATTCAAAATGGAGCCACTACAGACAAATGCGCTTTATGGCAATCATTCCAAATGTACATTAACACAACGATTTTGCAAATAAAAGGAAACACGTTATTAAGTTCTTAACGTTTATTAAATCCAATTTATTACAATGACATATCTTAAGTATTGTCAAACATATTACAGTCTCATGTAAGAAAATCCGTCACATAAAACATTAATTAATCCTTAAACAACATTTAATATTGTTACAAACAACAGATTTTACCATAGTATCGGAAATCCTTAAGTCCTGTAGAAATTCGAAGTACTTTTGTTCTCTAAATCGTTTTCTCATAATTGCGAAACGTCGTTCCACTGGCGAGCGTATTTTTACTAACCGATTGTTGAACTAACTAGATAATAAAAACTCAATTAACAGCAGCAAAATAACTATGGAATCTTCAATATTAACTATGTATCACCAACGTTTTCTCCTGAACAAATATTCGTACAAAACTTTGAACGCCGGCCGCGGTGGCCGAGGTGACTGAGGCGCTCCAGTCACGGTCAGCACGGCCACTATGGTTGAGGGTTCGAATCCCCCTCTCGGGCATGGATATTTGGGCCGTCCTAGTTCGTAGGTAGTTCATAAGTAGTTTGTAAGTTTACGGACTGATGACCCCGTAGTTAAGTCCCACAAGCTTAACAAACATTTGAACATTTTTGAAAGCTTTGAACTTTTAGTGAGATGACAGCCTACTTTGTTCTGGAATCAGACCAACCACCTGTAGCCGTAACTAACCAAGCAATGTTTTCATGTCTTATAGATACTTGATTATGCCTAAGATTGTCACAGCTGACGAAGCATAAAGATGTGTGGAATATTGGAGATCTCCTCACAAATATTAGAATGCGCAAACCAAATCATATAAAATGCCAATTCTTAAAATATTTTTATTTATTTATTTATTACTGAACCAGAAACTTAATAATCACCCTTATGTCCCTAATCACAAGTGCCCAGACTCAGTTCGGTGTGGGACTGACATACGAGGCTGCTCCTATCGGAGGTTCGAGTCCTTCCTCGGTCAGGGGTGAGTGTGTTGTCCTAAGATTAGTTTAAGTAGTTATAAGCCTAGGGACTGATGACCACAGTAGTTTGGTCCCATAGATTTACAAACATTTGATTTTGAGTTTCATACCCAATATCTAATTGAAGTCAGATGTTAGTGGTAGAATTATTTCACCAGCAGCGGGATGTTTGAATCTGTAATCAGGATATAATTACATTATGCGTCACCGGAAATCGAACCCCGAACCTACCGATTTCCTTTCTAAGCACGAATGGACGTTAAATCTCAAATGTTAACTCAACAGGAATTACGATGCGTGCGTATCTGACTAGTAACAACGGCACCTATCGTTGTTATAATAATAATAATTTCGTGTGGCTCAGTGTTCTGGTGCAAGTCATTCAACTATGCGCCACTTCAGAGACTTGCATGTCCCTGACCTGCCCCAATTATCCAACTGGGAAAGGTGACCTACAATTTAACGTGGAATATAAACCACGTGTAGTTTATAACGACTCCTCACATTGTTGAGACGTGAATGCTGGGTTAAAACACAGATTGGAAAAAATCTGTGATTTAACTAGGTTTCGAACCCGCGGCCCTTCAGTTACCATTCAAGCACCTTACCCCAAGACCACCGCAACACCCTGGCTCGCGTTCGTAATGCACGAAGAGACATTCAAAATCATTTTTTTACTAGTAGTCCAGTGTGCTCTATCTAGGGCGTCAAATGATTTATGAATATTTTGTGCTGGACCTGGATTCGAATCCATATACGTGCCTTTCGTGGAGACCTAGAGGAGTCGGCAGTCTCGGAGAAACCTACGAAATGATTCAACTATATGACTCCGAGAGGGTCGAGTGAGGAAAAGAGGAGATCCGAATTAGAATCCCAGTCCAGCGCCATAATTTTTAACGTCTCAAGTTAAATTCAATACGAGACACGTGACCTTAAAGGACCATTGGTTTGTAAAATAAAGTTTTGTAATATAAGAAAAGCTTTCTAGCGACAGAGTTACTGATTGCTGTGTATTCTGCCTGTTACTGGCAACGATAAATTGGCTTTGTCCGAGTTGATAGAGAAATAATTCGGTTTAATATTCCTCGTGTGTGTGTGTGTGTGTGTGTGTGTGTGTGTGTGTGTGTGTGTGTGTGTGTGAGAGAGAGAGAGAGAGAGAGAGAGAGAGAGAGAGAGAGAGAGAGAGAGAATGGGGGAATGGTAGACCTAAGGCAGAAAGCAAATGCTTTTCTCAAGGTTAACAGGTTATTTGACTGTTCTCTGGTAATCATCTTAAATGGGTGATCATGTCATCTTATGTTTATAACGTGAGCTGCGGTGGAATGGCCGAGCGCTCTAAGGCGCCTTTCTGTGGAGCGTGCGGTTGCTCCTCGTCGGAAATCGCGTTGCCTCTCGGGTATGTGTGTGTGTGTGTGTGTGTGTGTGTGTGTGTGTGTGTGTGTGTGTGTGTGTGTGTGCGTGTGTGTGTATGTGTGTGTTTTTGTGTGTTGTCCTTACATTACTGTAAGTTAGTTTAAGTAGTTTGTAAGCCTAAGGACTGATAACCACGGTAGTTCAGTCCCAAATATTTACAAAGATTTGAACATTTCATAACATGACTTGTTTTCCTTGTCAATAGCAGTATTCTTTAAAAACAACCGGAAATGGAATTCAAATATAATTTGAAATTCAGCTAAAATGCTTCTTTTGAGTCATGTGATGCCTGTGAACTCAACCCACATGGTGTGCTCCTACTGTTGTAACATTCACTGACAGTGATACATTGTCTGTGCATTCGTATTTTGAGAAAAGGTCTACATATGTAGCGTAGTGCCGAACTGTACAAATAAATCTACAAAAATCTAGAAAATACGATTTTGCATGTTCCAAGCAATGATAAAGGCATAAATTGTGGTTTATACTCACTCTTAGAGATCCTAATCAGATAGCGGTCACTTAGTGCATTTAATTTTGGGAGGATTACTTTGATGTAAGTAAACACTCCGTACACAATTATTATTCTATTAGTTCACAACCGGTATTAAGAATCATGTTCTGCAGCCGCAAAGGTGTATAGTATTATTGTGTACACATCGGTGAAATGGTGTTTACATCTGTGAAAAAGGTGTTCACGATATCACACACCAGAGTTTTGTATTTTAAGTCGTTTACAAACATAGTTGGTGAAAGTACAAATTTCATGATGGTTGTCTTTTCAATATTTACGTCGGTGAGGCAGTGTTTCAGTATATGATAAAGACATCAACACTTTGTCTCAAAAACGCCTTTTTAGCGCATATAGTGAAACCAACTGGATTTGAACACGGAATGCAAAATTTGTGAACGATACTGGAACCGCATAGCTACCAAGCTTATGTGGAGCTGATTAAGTCAGTTCAAAACTTCGACATTTTTTCTTTGAATATTTTAATTTTGGCACATAAGCCAAGATAGTTATCCTTTTAATTTCATCCTTCCTTAGCCTAACAAGTTCCGATGTAACTTGGCAAATTTCTTAGTAACCAAACAGCACGAGAAAAATGCATAGTAATTCGTGGAAAGTGGCTAGCGCGCAAGATTAAATTGCATATATACATGAATTAATCGGAATCCGAAATGTAACTACGTAGTAGCGCACTGACCGTGTAATTTTTGCAGTGGCTTTTATAATAGAGTTAATTTAAATGTGAAATGCATTTGGTGGAAATACGAAGACTTAATCTAAGATGCAATCCATATTTACACACGTTTGTGTTGTGTAATAGTTTATATCTTTGGACTAGAGTCAGTCTGTTGACATAAACAAATATACGTATATTTTACTTTAACTGCAACTTTCACCTTTCTTACTTACGGTACGTAAAAATCTGGATTGTTGTCAAGAAACTAAGATACCTTAAACGCATCAACTTTCGGATGGTTTTTTCACAATCAGACTTCACATAATTTTCTCCCTTCTTACAAAAATGTTATAAATGCGTTTTCCATCACAAGAAACTTAATTTTACACAGAAAAAGTAAGGAAAAATTTAGTAACTTTCGCTAACACTGCTCTAACACGCATATGGCTTCTTCTTCCTCGTGTTGTGTGAAATCACCAGAGCTTAAGCCAATAACAGAGCGTTTTTGATCAATTTATTGATATTCATGCTATAATTTCAAAATAATAACAAATGTTTTGTAAGAACAACGACGGAAAATTCTATTTCAACATTACAATCATCCAGATTGAAAACAATTCGAACCCTATTTTAAACATAGCATAATAGCCTTCTATATATGGCACATTCCAGATTTGTTAAGCCATTTCAATGTGTAAGTAGGAAAAGGGGAATAAAATATTACGTACTGATTAGACTGATGTATTTTCTCGGTTCGTCTATGTTAGCAAGAATACTTTTGCTTACTGTCCCATTCATTTCATACCAGACTGAGCTACAGTAAAGCGTAGCCAGGTTTACCTAGTTAACATGAAATTTTCGAATGTTGGCAAGGCAACAAAATTATAAGAATTAAGGATGGTGAAATTAATAAAATATTTCGAAATGAAACATAAATCATTTCTTCCAGAAGACCTCTGATTATAAAATCGCTCCTACACAGATATTAAATGCCAAATGAGTAATTAACCCTTTAACTATAGTGAACTTCTACAGACGTTCATTGTAATTGGGCCTTGCAAAAGGTGGACTGCTGTAAAAGCTGGGGAAAGTAAGTCCTCTCTGATGAACTTCCGTCTCTAATGACCACTCTATCGACGGGACGTTAAACGCTAATCTTCCTTCTTGTTTTCGCGTGAACTGGTGCAGTCCTCTGGAGGGAAAGTCGTTCCCAGGCGATTTCAAAAACAGTCCATCTCTGCAAGGCTGTATTATTGTGGTATTTTAAGAAGTCAGCAGTAGTTACAGAGCTAAACATCGCTCTCTGCATGAATTCAAGTAAAAGCCGATAAACAATTGCATCGGGTGACCGTTTGATAAACACAGGACTTATTTTAAGGCATTAATATCACTTCTCATAGTCTCTAAAAACAAAATGAAAGTGATAGTCATCCAGTGAGTTAGAGTCACCGAAAGTGTTACGTTTTTAACATATCAGCGTATTTTAACAATTACATATCGATAATTATTGTCAGCGGTGGGCGTCAGACTAGAACTACGAACAAACTATACCAACTGCGAGATACTATACAGTAGTCTCATCTCATGCACTCTTAAGGTAACCTCTTCCTGTTTCTTTCGCACCTCTCTGTTTCTGGGAGACTGGAAACTGGAGAGTTCATTGATCAGATGCTTTTCACTTTTATTTAAACAGCATCACCAGCAGTTACACTGTAATCTTTACGAGTACACCATACTTATCGTCCCTTTCGATTTTATAGAATGAATTACATATTCTAAACTTTTTTTTCGCGAATTTTTTTCCTTGTTTCATATTCTTATCACAAATGCTTCTCATGTCACTTATAAGCTTGAATCGAATTATCATTGAAATTGTTTCAGGTGCTTAATCTTTTCGCAGATGATAAGTCCTATTTTTCAATCATTGGGAAAGATTTATTTGCACGGTTCGTCTGATTGGAAACTATATGATCTAAACTTATGAAATATGTTTGTGAAGTTTGCATTTTGTAATCAGGGTAATTCTATCTTTGCATTTGTGCAGTTATGTGTTAGAGGTGGTGCCAACGAAAAAATTCATAAGGAAAATAGTATTCAGGTATTTAACATTAAAATGTATTGTGCAGAAAATGTTAATAGCGTCCGGTGATGCTATAGTTAAAGAAATGGTCTATGCTAGGTATTTCTCTTCTCAGTCAACACAGTGGCAGGCTGCGCGCCGCGCCTTCGAAGCCGCCATCTCCTTCAGCGCTAAGGCAGCGCGAGGAACACAGACGCCGAGCAAACGTATTCTGCCTGTCGCTAGTCTAATGGAGAATTGGCAACATTGCAGAGTTCGTTTGGCAACTCTGTAAGCGGGAGTTACTTCCTGGTAAGCACAGAATCAAGCTGATAAATTCACTTGACTTTTCATGTCATTTCCATTCAATAATCTGAGTGATTTTTCCTTAAGGTGTGACATGAAGTTATTAATTCATATTTTGCGTCCAGGAAATTCGTTCCACGCGAAAATTGCAACCAATCTCTTCTTTTAAGGTTACGCTTTGATCTGGTCTCCTAACTAGTCGGCCAGTAAGGAAGAGCGAAGTGCCGGAAGTCTTCGCTAGCCTTCGGGTAACGTAGTCGGCTGCGAAGTGAATGTGCTGTCGACTTTCAATGCCAATCGTGGCGAGAGCAAAAATTTTTAGCTGTTCTCTGACAGAGCTACAGGAATCCAGATTGAAAATCAATAGGGAATTCTTAACAAAACTACTCAGTCAAAAGGTGTTTAGCTGTTTCCAGGACGGCATTCTCTCATATACCCTGAAAGTGACTTACAAGGCTCAGGTGGTTTACCGATTGCGTGCGTACAAACCAATTTCTTTCGAGTTAAGGCTGTCGCCGAACCACGTTGAAGTCAATTTGCCCAGAAATACATTTTCTTGGCGGTAGGACAACTACTTCCAAAAATGAGTAAAAAACCATGAGACTAGTATAATTTCTGTATTAGAAGCGTGCTTATAGTTGATCATTTCATTGAGCACCAAATTGTCTTAACTGCGTCTTGTCGATATGCTAAGCGCAGTTTCCATTACGTTGCCGTAGTGGTCTGGTAGATAGGTTGTAGTTTAATATCGTCATTTGTGCGTTCGATTGCGCCCTGTAAGGGGTATATTATTAACTAGGACGATGATGTCTACTTCACCTCTGGTAACACCAAGTGAAGAACTTCGAGTTGCACCGTAGTTAACAATCCGTATTAAACCGAATTATTTCTCTATCAACTCGGACAAAGCCGATTTATCGTCGCCAGTAACAGGCAGAATACACAGCAATCAGTAACTCTGTCGCTAGAAAGCTTTTCTTATATTACAAAACTTTATTTTACAAACCAATGGTCCTTTAAGGTAACATGTTTCTTATCGAATTTAACTTGAGACGTTAAAAATTATGGTGCTGGACTGGGATTCTAATTCGGATCTCCTCTTTTCCTCACTCGACCCTCTCGGAATCATATAGTTGAATCATTTCGTAGGTTTCTCCGAGACTGCCGACTCCTCTAGGTCTCCACGAAAGGCACGTATATGGATTCGAATCCAGGTCCAGCACAAAATATTCATAATTTCATTTGACGCCCTAGATAGAGCACACTGAACTACTAGTAAAAAATGATTTTGAATGTCTCTTCGTGCTTTCGGAACGCGAACCATGGTGTTGCGGTGGTCTTGGGGTAAGGTGCTTGAGTGATAACTGAAGGGTTGCGGGTTCGAAACCTAGTCAGATCACAGATTTTTTTTTTTCAATCTGTGTTTTAACCCAGCATTCACGTCTAGACAATGTGAGGAGTCGTCAAAAACTACGTGGTTTGGATTCCACGTTAAACTATAGGTCGCCTTTCCCGGTTGGATAATTGGGGCAGGTTAGGGACATGAAAGTCTCTGAAGTGGCGCATAGTTGAATGACTTGCACCAGGACACTGAGCCATTCGAAATTATTATTATTATTATTATAACAACGATAGGTGCCGTTGTTACTAGTCAGATACGCACGCATCGTAATTCCTGTTGAGTTAACATTTGAGATTTAACGTCCATTCGTGCTTAGAAAGGAAATCGGTAGGTCCGGGGTTCGATTCCCGGTGACGCATAACGTAATTATATCCTGAGTACAGATTCAAACATCCCGCTGCTGGTGAAATAATTCTACCACTAACATCTGACTTCACTTAGTTATCTTCCCTTTAGATACTGGGTATGTAAGTCAAAATCAAATGTTTGTAAATCTATGGGACCAAACTAGTGTGGTCATCAGTCCCTAGGCTTAGAGCTACTTAAACTAACTTAAACTAACCTAAGGACAACACACTCACCCCTGACCGAGGAAGGACTCGAACCTCCGACAGGAGCAGCCTCGTATGTCAGTCCCACACCGAACTGAGTCTGGGCACTTGTGATTAGGGACATAAGGGTGATTATTAAGTTCCTGGTTCAGTAATAAATAAAATATTTTAAGAATTGACATTTTATCTGATTTGATTTGCGCATTCTGCTATTTGTGAGGAAATCTCCAATAATATCACACATCTTTATGCTTCGTCAGCTGTGACAATCTTTGGGATAATCAAGTAGCTACAAAACATGAGTGCATTGCTTGGTTAGTTACGGATACAAGTGGTTGGTTTGATTCCAGAACAAAGTAGGCTGTCATATCAATAAAAGTTCAAAGATGTGTACAAATATTTGTTCAGAAAATGTTGGTGATTAGCAGTTAATATTGAAGTTTCTATAGTGCGTTTGCTGTTGTTAATTGAGTTTTCATTATGTGGTTAGTTCAACAATCGGTTAATAAAAATCCGCTTGCCAGGGGAACGACGTTTCGCAATTGTGACAAAACGATTTGTAGAGCAAAAGTACTTCGAATTTATGCAGGACTTTAGGATTTCCGAAACTATAGTAAAATCTGTTGTTTGTAACAATATTAAATGTTGTTTAAGGATTAATTAATGTTTTATGTGACGGAGTTTGTTATATGAGACTGTAATATGTTTGACAATATTTAAGATATTGGATTTAATAAACGTTAAGAACTTAATAACGTCTTTCCTTTTATTTGCAAAATCGTGTTGTTAATTTACAACTGGAAGGATTGCCGTAAAGAGCAATTGTCTGTAGTGGCTCCATTTTGAATAGTCGAACGACTATACCGCGGAGCGAGCAGAGCACCCGCAAGACACGTACGTTAGTTGGGTTGCATGCACATCAGGCGAAACGCAATTCAGGTCGTTCGGATATTTTTGCGCATGGTAGTACATCTACACGCATACGCCGCAATGCATCGTATCCACCATAAAGTGCGTGGCGGAGGGTACACTCTACCACTACTAGGCATTTCCTTTTCTATTCCACTCCCAAATAAAACAAGGGAAAAACGAATGTCTGTACGTCTCTGTACTGAGCCCTGATTTCTCTTCTCTTGTCTTTGTGAGCTTTACGCGAAATCTTTCCTCTAGCGATTTCCATGTGAGTTCCCAGAGCATTTCTGTGACTCTCGCGCATTGGTCTAAACTACCAGTAACGAACCTAGCTACTCACCTCTGAACTGCTTTCATGCCTTCCACTAAACTGATCTGCTGCGGGTTCCAAACACTTTTGCAATACTCAAGATGTGGTCGTACAAGCGTTTTATACGCGATCTTCTTTATAGATGAAGTACATCTTCCCAAAATTCTCCCAATAAACCGAAGGCGGCTGTTCGCCTTACTCACAACTGTCCTTACATGCTCGTTCCATTTCATATCGCTCTGCAATGTTACGCCTAGATATTTGAACGACGCGACAGCATCAAGAAGCTCACTACTAATGCTGTATTCGAACATTATGGCATTGTTTTTCCTACTCATGCGCATCACCTTACATTTTTTCTACATTTAGAGCTAGCTGCTAGCATTCTTCGCACCAGCTAGAAATTTTGTCTAAGTCATCCTGTATGCTATTACAGTCAATTAAAGACCACACCCTTCCGTACATCACAGCATCATCAACAAACAGCCGCATATTACGTTACACTGTTCATCAGATCATTTATATAGATGGAAAATAATAGCGGTCCTATAATCCCCCCCGGCTGGGGCACGCCTGACGATGCACTCGTCTCTGATGAACACTCGCCGTCGAGAACAACGTACTGCGTTGTATTACTTAGGAAGTCTTCCAGCCAGTCACAAATCTGTGAACCTATTCCATATGCTCATATCTTCTTTAGCAGTCTGCAGTGTGGCACCGCGTCAAACGCCTTTTTGAAATCGAGAAAAACTCAATTTGCCCTTCATCCATGGCTCGCAAGCTGAGTTTCACATGAACGATGTTTCCTAAACTCGCGCGTTTCATAGAAAGAAGTTTATCTGTCTCAAGGAAATGTACTATATTCGAGCTGAGAATCCTACAGGAAATTGATGTCAACGATATTGGTCTGTAATTATGTGGGTCAGTTCTTTTACCTTTCTTGTAAACGGGAGTCACCTGTTATTTTTTTTTTTTTTTTTTTTTTCCAATCACGAGGAACTTTGCGCTGATTAAAGATTAGCGATAAATGCCGCAGATTACTATTTGTGAAACCGAAGTGGTATTCCACCCGGACCACCGGAACTACCTAATACTATGACTTCCATTTGAAAGTTAGTGCGTTGATCAAATGATGGTACGTTTGTACAGTCCTCCTGCGTGGAAGATTTCTTAAGGGTTACATTTAGAATTTCAACTTTCCGTCTGCTTTCTTCTATTACTGCCCCGGAATGAACAACGAGTGACTGGACAGTGGCCTAAGTTGACACGAAGCAACCTTGATGTAGGGGAAGGAAACGACACAGATACATTTAATAAAAAACATCTGTAAAGTAAGCGAGATTACGTGCATTCGCTAGAGAAAGCGCAGAATGGTTGAACAAAAGAACAGTGCTAGTCAGAAGATCTATATTACGAAAACAGGAGCACGAGCCAAACGACCAAGCTCACGCCATTCCAGCACCGGATGTCGGTGGTGCAAGCGGTATAATCTCCCGGTAGCGGCCCACTTGTCAGCTGCAGGCTGGCGGTCGTAACACAAAGTAATCACTTATAACACTTGTGACAAACCGGCGGTAATTTCCGCAGCAGACTGTCGGTCCTGTTAGTAAACTCCGGCTCTGCACCCCAGTATGAGCCGCGATTCCCGAGTAGTTTCCAGAAGCCATCATGACAGGGAGAGGGCAGGAACCGTTGGTGCAGCTTCGCTCCTGCGGTCGCCTCGAACTCTCGGCAAAGCTGGTTGTGACACCAGTTGGAGAGCGAATTCTCAGAACGAGAATGAACTAGCATGCCTGCGCCACGGCACGGCTTCACCCTGCATCTAACCTAACGGCCACCAACTGTTAAATGGATTCACCATTTCGAGCAACTTCTACATTAAACAAATGGGTTACGTAGAAAATTCTCTGCCCTCTCCATTTGATGCACCTCAGTATAACCAGCCCTTCTGTGATACCAGTTGGTTGGGAAGAATTAATACAACGGCAAATGCTTGATTGAGTCTGATCATATGTTAATTGAAGATCCGTAGTGTCTTAGTTTAGTATCATGTTGTTGTTGTGGTCTTCAGTCCGGAAACTGGTTTGATGCAACTTTCCACCCTACTCTATCCTATGCAAGCCTCTTCATCTGACAAGGAAAGTACTCGGGCTCGAACAAACGCAAATATACCAAAATCGTGTGAGAGATAATGTAGAGGTCCCTCATTGCACTAGCGATACTCTCGCAACTGCAAAACTTAGCAGTCGCCCATTAGAGGCCTCTGCGTGTGCCACGCTGCATTGCACTTTGACCTGCCGGTACGCCAGTAGTGAAGGTGCAGTGTGGCTATGAAGTTGCGTTTTGTGACTTTATTTGTGTAGTGAAGTGTCAGCTGGGTCGGCGATGGGTGATCAATCCTGCTAATGTATTGCGACTAGTTGGTATGAAATTCCGAAGAGCCGTTCTTCTTGAATACGGTCTTGGTGTAGAAGATGAATCATTCACATGTTTTCTGGTATATATTATAGCGCATAAATATGAGCATAGATTAGAAACACTATAATAGATACCAGGTAACATGCGAATGATTCATTTTCTACACCAATACCATCTTCACGAAAAAGGTTTCTTCGTAACTTCGACTCAACCAGTCAAACTATATTAGCAGGATTGATTAACAATCGCCAACCCATCCGACGCTTCACTACACAAATAAAGTCACAAAACGCAACTTCAGAGACACACTGCACCGTCACTACTGGTGTACCGGCATGTCAAAGTGTAATGCGGCGTGGCACACGCAGAGGCCTCTAATGGGCGACTGCAAAGTTTTGCAGATGCGGAAGTATCACTAGTGCAATAAGCGACCTTTACCTCCGTTGTCTGACTGATAAACTTCTTTTACCTCATCATACATTTTTTCCATCAGCAGAGCTATTTGGTATTGAAAGAGTGCAGTTCTCTAAGCAAAATTTCTGGCTCAGATAACCAAGTGAAAGAAGCCTGTCTTTGCTACTTTTCTTAATGGAACTGCACTAAAGTAATTGGCGATCCCCATCTATGTGTCTTAAATAACATATTAAATGGTGACGACGGAAACGCGGGTTAGTTTCCTCTCCTCCAGAAGGGAGCAAGAGACAAGATATTTGATCTAACTACACAACATTTATAAAATATATACTGTGGGAGAATTTAAATTAGGACAAAGGGTTAACATTTAACAAAATGATTTATTGTGTAAGGCATAAACAACAAAGGGGAAGAGACCGATTTAAATACAATAAACACACACACTTTACAAAAGAATCCACATTTACATAAGATTACATGGCCCTAATACTGCCCACCAGCAAAAGTAGTACTACCGTAATTAATAATGATTATTTTTCAGAGGGGGAAGGGAGGAATTGATACACATTGTCACTCGAATACATGCGCCAAGCCATGCAGCTACTTACCAGCACCGAACACAAAAGAAAACAGCAACGCCAGCAGCAGGACGTGGTACGGAACAGCAGGTTCACTCGCACACCAATAAACGAAAAGCTTTGTTCCTTAGATTATGGTCTTGTGACTTAGGATCGGGGTAGTTATCAGCGGAAACGAACGCACGTGATAGAAGACCACGTGGCGTGCAATACAGTCGCGAAGTATAAATTTCCAGAGAAATTCAAGATATCGATTAAAAAGGAAAATTCGCTAAATAATACTTAAAAACAGTCGTTCCGGTGATCGCTGTGCACAGGGGGAAGAGAACTACTGAATGGTAAAGGTTTCAGGTCAAAATAGCACTCTACAGAGTTGGACCTTCGAATCCCAAAAATTAAAAAATATACTTTTAGCAAAAGTAAAACCGTGAGATAGGTTGTACAACCATTCGTTCTACCCAGGGAAATGGTATCTAGCTAATAAGCAAGCTTGCAGAAAGTTTTTTTTTCTTCTTCTTCTTTTTTTCACTCTATTCAGAGTGAAAAAAAGAAGAAGAAGAAGAAAAAAAAAAACCTCTTTCGGGAACAATAAAAACGCGAGATAGGTCGTGCAACCATTCGTTCTTCTCAGGGGAATGATATCTAGATAATAGGTAAGGGTACAGAGTGATACGACATGTTACAGGGTCAGATCGCGAAATTTGAACAAGTTGGAAAAAACTCAATTTAGTAAGAAATAAGATCTACTTTCGGGGATGATATCTAGCTAATAAGCGAGGTTACAGAATCCTACATTACTTCGCTGGGTTGGATCACAAATTTGAAAAAAAAAAACAAAAAAAAAACGCGAAATATGTAGTGTAACGATTCATTCTACTAAGGGGGAGAAGAGAAATCTAATAGGAATGACTACGGTATAGAACACGCTATTTGCCATACACGTGGGGCAGCGAGTACGGAAGTTACAAGTTTAGAAGTACCAAAATTAGGCGAAAATTACCACGTTACACGTACTAGAAACCACAGCATCTTAGCAAGGTTATAGTTAAATTAATTTTCAAAAGAGATAGATTGGCTGACCAGTACTTATCTTTGTGGTGTACCGCGATAGTTACACAAATGAAGAAAAAGAAAAAAGGGGACGAAAAAGGACAAGCTTTCGGAACACAGTTCCTTCCTCATGTGGGAGAGAAGGGAAGAAAAAAAAAGGATAGGAACGGAAGGAAAAGGTAATTCACGATCTAGGTCATGAAGGTGGTGTTTGAGGAGTGTGGACGTCAGAGATACTGCATGTTCGTACTGAGCCAAGCCAGAGAGGATATATATAACCAAAGAGGAAATATCAAGTAGTAAAGAGAATAGAAGAGAAGGTGAGTGAACTGAATGATGCTGAGGGGTGTAGGAGGGGCGGGGGGGGGGGGTTGTCTAAAACGTTTTTGATTAACAGGGAAAGATGGACACACACACACACACACACGCAGAGAGAGAGAGAGGGGGGGTAAGGAAGGGGTAGGTGAGCTGCTCATATCTCTCTTTCTCTCTCTCTGTTTGTGTGTGTGTGTGTGTGTGTGTGTGTGTGTGTGTGTGTGTGTGTGTGTCCATCTTTCCCTGTTAATCAAAAACTTTTTAGACAACCCCCCGCCCCTCCTACACCCCTCAGCATCATTCAGTTCACTCATCTTCTCTTCTCTTTACTACTTGATCTTTCCTCTTTGGTTATATATATCCTCTCTGGCTTGGCTCGGCCGGCCGCGGTGGCCGAGGTGACTGAGGCGCTCCAGTCACGGTCAGCACGGCCACTACGGTCGGGGGTTCGAATCCCCCCTCGGGCATGGATATTTGTGCCGTCCTAGTTCGTAAGTAGTTCATAAGTAGTTTGTAAGTTTAGGGACTGATGACCCCGTAGTTAAGTCCCATAAGCTTAACAAACATTTGAACATTTTTGAGCTTGGCTCGGTACGAACATGCAGTATCTCTGACGTCCACATTCCTCAAACACCACCTTCATGACCTAGATCGTGAATTGCCTTTCCCTTCCGTTCCTATCCTTTTTTCTTCCCTTCTCTCCCACATGAGGAAGGAACTGTGTTCCGAAAGCTTGTCCTTTTTCGTCCCCTTTTTTTCTTTTTCTTCATTTGTGTAACTATCGGCGGTACAGCACAAAGGTAAGTACTGGCCAGCCAATCTATCTCTTTTGAAAATTAATTTATCATCTCTGAGGAGAACTTTCATCATTAATCCAAGGTTATAGTTAACAACACGTGTTCTATGGACAAATGGCAGACACTGGAAGTATCGAAAAGTTCCCGAAAAACATCAAATTTACCGACCATATGAACATGAAAAACTTTTAAACATGTTTAAACGTAGGAAGGAAGGACTCTACAGTCAGGAGTGCGATGATTGTGTTAACGAACACCAGTGAGGCCGCGAAATCAAACTTCGGCAAAAATCGCCATGAAATTAGCAATCCAGAACGCGAATGAGCATTTTCAACTTACAATCGAATCCGAACAAAGTTTAGCCACATGCTCAGAACAGAGCCAACACCAAAAAGCAACTTACCCGGCAAAGACCAGACTACTCTTGGCCGCCCTCGTGGTCGCTACTCTAAAAATGTTCAAATGTTGTAAAGCTTAAGGGAATTAACTGCGGGGTCATGAGTCCCTAAAATTACAAACTACTTATGAACTACTTTATACTAAAGACGACACAAACATCCATGCCCGAGAGGGGATTCGAATTCCCGACGGCGGACGTCCGCACGCACCGTAACACAGCGCTCCAGTAAGCGCGGATAATCTGCCGCGGCAGTCACTTCTCTCCAGCTACCTAAAGTTGAGGGGAACCTCTCCAAAGGGTTTAGCCGACATAGGTAGGTAAACGTAACGTGCACATCGGACAAGGGGAGTGAACGGGGACCTTCACTAAGCATCTTTGCTAAAGATGTACCTCTGGCTGGGAGTTGGCAGAACTTGACCAGTGCCAGAGGCAACTGCAGCCACGCTGAACCAGCGGACGACAAGTGCAACGAAGCGTGGCTAACGCTTTTTTAAACCGTGTTGTACACAAGTCACATTCATTCTGCGGAAGCGGGGTCAGTGAGAACTTAGCATACGCCATCGCATGTGGGGCCTCATTCACAAAAAATAGACATTTAAAATTATGAAACACAACAAAATTATTCCATATTTTGGACCCAAAAAATTCTCGTACATTTGGTATCTCGCATAGAGCGAATGGAGCAGCTCGCTACACTCAAAAAAGTCTGAAGGTCATGAATATTTATTTAGTGGGGATAAAATAAAATGAACTTGCTATATGGACGTGTTTCAGCACATATACTTGTACTACTATGGTCAGTTCTGGCTTTGTGTCTATCAGTACTAGGATAATGCACTCTCTGTATTGTTCACAGTAACTTACCCATATCCCTCTTTTTTATTCATTACAAGCTGCAAATCCCGCGTCTCCCAGGTACTTGTTTGGTCCAGCCTCAATTATTCCATCTCTCCTTCCCCTTTGTTTCTCTGTCCAGTTTCTCTCTCTGCCCATCTCCGCCTCTCCCTCCCTCTCTCTCTGTTCATATACTCATCTCCCCTCCCTCTGCTCATATCTTGCTATCCCCCTCTCTGCCCCTTCGCCATTCTCTGCCAGTCACCTCCTCTTATCTGTCCAACTCCTTCTCCACTTCCTCAGTTCATTACCTCCTCTATCTGTGAAAAATTATATAACTCTGTTACCTTTCACAGTGATCTGAATGAAACCGTAGATATTTATCGAAGTTCGTAGGTAAAGTACCCTCTGTTATGCACCATACAAAATTTTACATAGATAAGAGTCTTTCCTTTTGTTTTGATGATTAAGAGTGCAAAGTTTAATCGCAGTCAGATTAACGGTACGCAGCGCATAAAATACGATCAAACATGATGCGTCAGTTTCCCACGTCATATCTCATGAACTATGATTAGTACAAGGGAATAATTTTGTAGTTTCATTCATTGGCATGAAAGTATACTGTCTGAAAAATATCTTTCGAATAAAGTAACAAGTAAGTAATAAATTTAAACGTTATTTCTAAAGCCGCAGTTTTTCACTCATATCATTATTCATGACGTCATATCTCCTGAAGTATATGTCGTTCAGTGAGATAATTATGTCTATAACCTTCAAGAAAGTGCAAGTAATATGGTGACAAAGTTTAATCGCAATCGAATTTACGGTAAGGCCGTGAATGAAATGTGAACAACAAGGCAAACAAACAAACAATTTTTATATATTAGATGAGACCTACGCCAGCGTTTCTCCGAACTGATTTTATATTTATAATTATGTATCCCCAGGCCGGAAATTATACGTATCCTCCCAACGAATCACTATCCCACACTATATCTAGCTTCAATTGTCCATTTCTCTTTTCAAATTTTCTAACTTACCTACCCGTTTAAGGGATAGAACATTCCACGCTCCGATCCGTAGAATTCCTGTTTTGTTGCTTTTGATAACGACATCCTGCTGAGTAGTTCCGCCCGGAGATCCGAATGGAGGAGTATTTTACCTCCGGATTATTTCACCCAAGAAGACTCCATCATCATACTCGTATATTTATACATTAGAGCGGCATGTCCTCGGAAAAGTAGCGACTGTGGATTCTGATTGCTTTCAGCCGTTCCTAGAAGCTGCATGTCAAAGCTACGTTAGCTGATGTTAGGCCAGCTTAACCATTAACCCAGACTATTGACACTGTAACAAATAAGAACATTGCTGCCTCTCTACGGAAACCAAGTTTTTGTGGCTTCTTCACAGACACCCCTCGGCTGTGGTTGCACTTGCGGTACGTACAAATCGTTGAGGAGCGCAAGCCACCCCTCCTTGCCTATGTCTTTGGTTCATGGGGGTGGGTTTAGTATCAGTGAGGTGGAAATTTGGTTGGCAACCCGAATCTGTGGTTAAAATTTTGTAATGTGATGCGAACTGGACAGTATAGACCTTCTGGCACCGCCATGGGCGTTGTGTGCCCTCAAAACGTTGGTGCGTGACACCGCGTAGAACAGCTAAAGCCGTCGCTGTCGGATTAGAGATTTTCAGTCTGGTGATTTAAGTGGCTCTTCTATTGAGCATTATGAGCGAGGCATCCAAGGCGCACTCACAGCCACACAGAAGAACGTACTCTCTCCTTCTGACTCTTGTAACGGCGACATTGCACAGGTGCTGTTGGTGTTCAAATACAACAGCGCAACTGCACGGTTCGCTAGCATCCGCATCTACGTTCATGCATGCATTTCTCATTCTGTATTTTGTCCCACCCATGTAATTTATAACTCTCTTCCGAGAACATACGGGAAAATCTGCGAAACGGTAAAGTTGGTAATATCCGAACTCAAATAGAGGCTTAGCGACAGTCGTTCTTTTACCTCCCTGTTCGCAAATGGAACAGGAATCAGAGAAGTATGTGTGATCCGTTGTTAGTGGAAATCACATCACAGAACAGATATGCATCTTATGTCAGATAACCAAACATGACAACTCACCGCTGTGATAAGAATGTTCTTATCAGTAATGTAAATGAAGAATATGTCATTAAAATCTCATATAAACCACTATATTTACTTGAAACTACACGAAATTAGCTACTATGAAGCTATCGTAGCACTGTCAACAGAAAACGCAAAAGTATTTATCGTATTACATTTTAGTATTTACAGTCAAAGCTGCTCAGAACAAACTGCTAAATGGATAGAAGTTGAACAAGCCACCGTTTTCTCGGTCTGTGTGTAAGACAAATTTTTATAGTTTGTTAAGATGAGTGTTAACAGCTGTCACGTATTTAATACTATTCATCTTCAACCATCAGCTATTTATAAAATCCTTAAAATCGACTAGTTTCGGTCCAAGACAATCATAATAGATAAACTATACAAAAGTAGAGAATAAAAATAATTAATGTTCACAATAAAAATTAAGTAACAGCAAAATAGCACTTATAGGATGGAAAAGTGGAAGCATCAATTTACATTGTGTTGTAAATACTTACGAGGTATTAAAACAGATTATGCAGGTGCATTAAATAAAATAAATCTGACTGAAAACAGCTGCAGTCAATTTCACTAAAATTAGAAATGTGATACTGGATTATCCTAGTAGTCAAACAAACATAAAATACAAGAATGGACTGTGAATAATAAGGAGTGCATTGCGCTAATTGCATGAGTCAAAGACCATCAGAACCTATGCTATTGAAGTAAGATTGCACATTACGATAGTTAAGGTTCTGATGGTCTTTGACTCATGCAATTAGCACAATGCACTCCTCATTATACACAGTCCATTCTCGTATTTTATGTTTGTTTGACTACTAGGATAATCCTGTATGACCTTTGTAATTTTAGTGAAATTGACTCCTACTATTTTCAGTCTGATTTATTTAATTTAATGCAGTTGAATAATCTATTTTAATACCTCGTAAGTATTTATGACACAATTTAAATAGTCTGATACTTCCACTTTTCCATCCTATGAGTGCTATTTTGCTTCTTACTTTATTTTTATTGTGTACATTGATTACTTTTATTCTCTACTTTTTATAGTTCATCTATGACGATGGTTCTGGGCCTAAACTAGTCGACTTTCAGGATTTAATAAACAGCTGGTGGTTAAAGGTGTATTTTATTAAACAAATCTTTATCTTTCGGAGCACAGCAATTACGTGGCAGAAGCTATGAGGTCCACAGCGCGAGAGCACCTAAAAACTAAGTTAGCCTATTTGTTTAAAACAAATATAACATAGTCACATGACAACTTTATTGGCAACAGATCCATAAACATTTGAGCTATTTTTCGACATAATAAGCAAAAGAGCTGAGTCTGCCGCCTTTGAATGAAACCGGCGTGTGACAGTAATCTTCAGCTATTATTGGGAAAGAATGTGGAAACTGTAACGTGTCATTTAGAGGCATTGAATGTTTTGTAATTTTATGCTTTGTTATTTCTATGACGGTACTCATCTCCATACTGCTCGGCTGTATTGCAAAAGTTCGGCTGGGAGCTGTTTGATCATAGAGCATACAGTTCTGATCTCGCTCCCAGCTATTTCCATATTTTCTTGTACCTCAATAAATTCCTGCCCTCCAGCCAGTGTTTTGATAACGACGATTAGTTGAAGACGACTGTCTCACACACAAGCGGCACACTACTTTGACACAGAACAAAATATCCTGGCTTCAACCTAAGATGACTTCCCATCCATACACCCTATGCCTAACATATTCCACCCCTCCCCCTCCTTCCCCACTCATTATCCTACATCTCTCCTATTCATATCTTCATTGCAACTGTGTATCACCCTTACAATATTCCCTTAATTAATTACTTTCTCTCTCTCCGAATTACCCGTCTTTGGGGTACGTTAGATCAGTCACTTCTTAGACACTTCTTCATTCTGTCAGATCTCTTCTTCCTTTCCTCCTCTGATATATAAATCGGTTTCCTGGTGTTGATCTTATTTTGGAACCTCTTAGTTTTGACTTTTGTAACGGTCTTGGCTGTACCTTTCCTTAACACGACTTCTGTAATCTGGAGTTCTTTCAGATCCTTTTCCACTTGCTTAAACCAATTGGGTTTTGTCTCTTTTGTAATAGAAGTCAAACTTTGTTTAGTTAGTCTTTCAGGGTCCATTCGAAGTATGTGTCCATATAAATCAATTCTCATTTTCCTCGTGGTATCCGAGAGTCTCATTGACTTTACGAAGAGGGCTTCGTTGCTATAAAAAGTTTGTTTATCATTCTGGAATTTGGGACCTATGATCTTCCTCAGAAATTTCTTCTCCTTGATTTCCAGTTTTTCTATTTGCCCTTTCCTTGCCATGACTAGTGTTTCTGCTGCGTGGAGCGCTTGCATCTTTATTAATGTCTTGTAATGTCTTATTTTGATGACCCAAGAGAGGGTTTTCTTATTGTAGGTATTTTTGGTTTTCTGGAAGGCTAGTTCCATTTTGCTTCTTCTTGCTTCCATTCCTTTCCCTTCAAGATTGTTCCATTCAATCCAATCTTTTTCAATCAATTACTTTTATGATTTTAATATTTCTTTATTTTTTAATTTTTTCTAGTTTTTATTATTTCCTTATTATTTTTATCCTTTCAATTCCCCCCACTCCCTCCCCATACTCCTCTGTACCTCCCTTTTATCTTTTCCCGCCGCTTCCCTTTACTATATTCAATGCTGCAATTGAAATTCCCACCTATAAGAGCCTTTACAATCCATCATGCTACGCGAAACTTTCCATCCCCACCCTTACCCGATATCTGTCCCCCTGCACTCCCCACGATGAGCGAGGCTGTTCCCCGTCGGGAGTTCAAATCCTCCCCAGGGCATGGAGGTTTGTGTTCTCTTTAGTATAAGCTATTTCATAAGTAGTTTGTAAGTTTAGGGACTGATGACTCCGCAGTTATGTGCCATAAGCTTAAGAAACAATTGAACATTTCCACTTCCCACCTCACTCACAGACTGGACTGGATGCTGGTGGCGCTGGAGTGTGTGAATAATTGTCTGAGTGATTGTGTGAATGTGTTTCTCTTTCTGATGGATTCTCAGCAAGCCTCTTTACCGTGACTTGTTACAAATCAATAGCGGCCTGTGCTTCAGATTATTGGGGGTTCACTTCTTTTTTGAGTGCCGGATCTTGATAGTGGGGCTCCCCCCCCCTCCCCACCCCCCCCCTGCTCGGCGTCCAAAGAGACAACTTGGCGCATCTCTGTGAGTGGAGCCGGGGAAAAGCGCCACCGTTGCCCTCCCCCCTTACCTTTTTAGACATATTTTCGTTAACAAATCTGCAGAATGTCTTACCTCGGCTTGTTTGTGCTTGCTTCAACTCGAGTTGAGGCGTCTGCCTACCAAGCTTCTTTATTTAACATTTTTCTTCCAAACTTAAAGCTGAGTAATTTGTTTCTAAAAGATACTGAACGTTGTTCATTTTTCTTTGATAATAAGCAGCAAGAACACATGAAAATGCACATGAAACCGAAACACTGTAAGTAACTGATTATACTGTTAAGTGATTGTAACAATATGACTCTGTTACGATGAAGAGACAAGCTACCTTTGGGTCACGTGACACTGTAAGGTGCATCCTTTCCTAACCTTATGCATTCGCATAGTCTTTTATCCCCCACATCTTTTCAAACAGTTAAATATTTGTTACAACGAAGAGTATAAATGTCATTTACCCGCAAACTAACGACACATTTCGTGAAACGTTCAAAGATATGTGGCAGGTAAGAATACAAAAGTCATCGTTGTTCCCGTATCTGTTAAGAAGAAGGCTGGGTTTAAAAAAATTTTATTGCAGTCTGTCTCGAACCCACTACCTTCGACGCCGCAACGCAACGCCGCTAAACACAAGGCTGCTTTTACTAGGTAGAGAATAATGACTTCATTATTATTCGCAGTGGCGGATTAGCCGTGCGTACTGGAATGCCGTGTTGCGGTGCGCGCGATCGTTCGCCGTGGGTGGTTCGAGTGCTCCCTCCGGTTGACTCCGACGCAGTTAAGTCCGACAGATTTACACACATTTGAACATTTTTTAACATTATTATTCATGATCGGATATTCTGAAGGCTTTTACAGTTGATGCGTAATTAATTTATAGCTATAGATATTTTAACTAATATCACGTGTTTTTTATGAATCTTCAATGCGCCAAAAACTAATATGAAGTGCGGGTATTGCCTTAATGGAGGATTTGCCGATGCCCAAGGCGAGGTGCGCAGTAGCTCCTTTGTCTTTGCTTCGGGACCATTCGTGCGTAACCGGCAGGGCTCGAGTAACAAGGAGCTGGCATCTCTACCAGCTCCAGCGCCAATGGTAAAAGCGGCGTTTCCCCTCGCCCCTCCCTGCCGCGGGAGCGCCCATAAGATGCCTCCAGGGGGTTCAGAAGAGAATTTGAACCTCAACCGCGCATACTTACTGCAACGCTGCGGCCACTGTCGCCTGTATTAAGCGGCCGCGCTACGACTCGTATACATGATGTCACCGCGACGTAAAACGATTCTCATGCGATAAAGATACGTTAAATGTACATATAAAATGATCTGATAGAAGAACGAAACTGAGAATAGTTTAAAAACACATTTTGTTTTATTTATGTACTTTCTTTTCACGACGAGCTTTTTTTCCGGGAGTTCACAGAACCAGTGAACACGAAGGACGCGCCACTACTGTTACGTATACTACATTGTCAAAATGTTTTTAAATCTATCGGACTCAACTGCTTGGTCATCAGTCCGTAGCTTCCAAACTATTTAAACTAAGGTAAACTAACTAAGGACAGCACAAACACCCGTGCACGAGGGAGGACTCGAAACCCCGACGGAGATCTGCCGCGCGCACCGCAGCACGGTGCCTCAGCGCGAAGGTCTTATCTGCCGCGGCCCTCCATTATTAACAGAACAAAACATACACTCCTGGCCATTAAAATTACTACACCACGAAGATGACGTGCTCCAGACACGAAATTTAACCAACAGGAAGAAGGTGCTGTGATATGCAAATGATTAGCTTTTCAGAGCATTCACACAAGGTTGGCGCCCTTGGCGACACCTGCAACGTGCTGACATCTGGAAAGTTTCCAACCGATTTCTCATACAAAAAACAACAGACGACCGGCGTCGCCTGGTGAAACGTTGTTGTGATGCCTCGTGTCAGGAGGAGTAATGGGTACCATCACGAATCCGAATTTGATAAAGGTCGGATTGAAGCCCATCGCGATTGCGGTTTATAGTATCTCGACATCGCTTCTCGGGTCGGTTGCGATCCAATGACTTTTAACAGAATATGGAATCGATGGGTTCAGGAGGACAATACGGAATGCTGTGCTGGATCCCAACCTGCTCGAATCACTAGCAGTCGAGATGACAGGCATCTTATCTGCATGGCTGTAACGGATCGTGCATCCACGTCTCGATCCCTGAGAGAACAGATGGGGACGTTTGCAAGACAACAACCATCTGCACGAACAATTCGAAGACGTTTGAAGCAGTATGGAGTATCAGCTCAGAGACCATGGATACGGTTACATCACAGAAGCGCCTGCGACGGTGTATGCAACGACGAACCTTGGTGCACGAATGGCAAAACGTCATTTTTTCGGATGAATCCAGGTTCCGTTTTCAGCATCATGATGGTCGCATCCGTGTTTGGCGACATCGCGGTGAACGCACATACTGGCGTATCACCCGGCGTGATGATATGGGGTGCCATTGCTTACGTGTCTCGGTCACCTCTTGTTCCCATCGACGGCACTTTGAACAGTGTCCATTGCATTTCAGATGTGTTACGACCCTTGGCTCTACCCTCCATTCGATCCCTGTGATAGTCTACATTTCAGCAGGATAATGCTCGACCGCATGTTGCAGGTCCTGTACGGCCCTTTCTGGATACAGAAAATGTTCGACTGCTGCCCTGGCCAGCACATTCTCCATATCTCTCACAAACTGAAAACGTCTGATCAATGGTTGCCGAGCAACTGGCTCGTCACAATACGCCACTCACTCCTCTTGATGAAATATGGTATCCTGTTGAAGCTGTATGGGCATCTGTACATGTACACGCCATCCAAGCTCTGTTTGACTCTATGCCCAGGCGTATCAAGGCTGTTATTACGGCCAGAGGTGGTTGTTCTGAGTAGTGATTTCTCAGGATCTATGGTCCCAAGTTGCGTGAAAATGTAATCACGTGCCAGTTCTAGTATCATCTGCATTTCTTCTTGGTGTAGCAATTTTAAAGGCCAGTAGTGTATAAAATACTGCAATGTAACGTCGATGACTTGTACGTCAAGAGTGCACTGTTGTGGCTAGAATACATTACGGCTCCGGAGAGATGCGAGAATAAAAGCGGCGCAGCGCGGCCGTGCTGAAGGCGAGTGTCTGGACTGCAGGGAGCGGGAGTGGCAGGTGCAGGCGGGGGCACTGCGAGCAAATCGATGGCGCTGATCGCTTAATGCGCTGGAAAACACTTCACGCATGGCAGCCGGGGCTGCCTGGAAATCACACGGCGGAGGGAGGCCGAGCTGTGCGCACAATGCGCGGGGCGGAGGTGGGGGCGCGGAGCACAGCTGCCAACGTCTCTGCACTCACTCACTGGCGACAAGTGCGTGCGGACGGCGCGCAGGCACTATCCAGGGGCCGGCAGGGGGGTCACGACAGATTACCTTCTCCTCACCCTCTTCCCACCCACATATTTCTCAAGTTTAACCCGCGAGAACTCGCGCCTTAAAAAGTTACGTGATCGATCGCGTGTATAGCATTTTTCTGACAGTCAAAAACAGTTTGTAATTTACTTAATATATCCATATAAATATTTCTAATTGCGTTTATAAGAAAACACACATACTTGACTATTTAAAATTGGTAAAATGCCGATTGTTTAAAAATTACTGCGAGCAAAACGCTCACAGCGCGAGTGCTCGCGATTTAATGTGTCGCCATTCCTACTTCACTGTGGCACACGTCTACCATAACAATAGTAATGACAGATGTAAGGATAGGACCAAAATATTTGAAGATTGTGCGGTGTAGTATGCAATAAGGTGAGGAAAGTCAGGTTACAACATTCCAGCTCTCAACGTCATTTGGGGTTTGATGAATTAATAATTACTGAGTCCCACAAGTAGACCTGTTAATTATAAATGTCAGTTATATTCAAATATTTGTTAAGCTTAAGGGACTTAGCTGTGGGGTCATCAGTCCCAAAACTTACCAACTACTTATGAGCTAACCTTATAGCAAAGACGACACAAACATCCATGCCCGAGGGGGGATTCGAAGCCCCGACCGTAGCGGTCGTGCAGACTGTGACTGGCGCGCCGCAGACCGCTCGGGCACCGCGGCCGGCCTATTAAATGTTTATTCATTAACGGATGCCAACTATACCTGTAGTGTGTAGGACCTAAATACTCGCCGGAATTCGTTGCATTGGGGACACACACACACGCACCAAACAAAGATTTCAAAGAACAGGTCTTTCCACCTCTCATTGTCGTGTGCCCTTTCCCACTGTCAATCGATATATAAAATCGAAATACTGAAACATTTCGATCGTATCGGGGGTTGAAATAAATTCTACGACAAAGTTGGAAAATTGGTCTGGGGGGTTGAAATAAATTCTACGACAAAGTTGGAAAATTGGTCTGGACCGGATTTCGAACCCGAATTTCCTGCTACGGGTCAGGGGTCGACATAACCAATTATGCTGTCCAGGCACTCTTCCGTTCCAACCAAAATTCCCAACTTGTAGCCCACTGTCCATTGATTCCTATTGCTCGCGGCCTATACTAGATTCCCGCAACGGATCGAGCGTTTGAATGGGTTCACATTGAAATTGTCATTCCAATGTGGACATGTCCGACATATCTGCCCCAACAGGCAATTGACAATTTCCTGTGGACGCATTGAAACGCTCGAACCCTTTGCGGAAATCCAGTTAAGGCTGCGAGGAAGAGTTATCAGCGGTAGTGTGCTACAAGGAGAGAATTTGGGGTGGAAAGGAAGCCTGCCTGGATAGCGTAATTGGTTAAAGCGATAGCTGGCCCGAAGCGGGATATCCGGGTTTGAATTCCGATCCAGCACAAGTTTCAACTTTGTCGTTGAATTTATTCTCCTCCCCCCCCCCCCCCCCCCCCGGGAACGATCGAAATGTTTCAGTATTTCGATTTCGTAAATTTACGAAAAGAACAGATACCATGTCAGTAACTCAATATACGGTTCAATGTTGCTTACCTCAGTTTCACATGTCCCACTGGATACTCTTCTCTGGTCGTGGAGTCTAGTGATCTGCATATCGCAATATCATTTGCCAGAATATAAGAATTGTTTTGCCAACTTGGAAATAAACCTTTTTTTCCTCTTTTGCCAGATTCAGATATGTCAAATCAATCACGCGGTAATGAATAATTAGCGTTGCTGAGCGCCTTCCTAAATATGAAATCAAAATATTAATTTGGAGTCGCGACCTTCAGAATATTAATTGCCTCAGCTCGCACAATTCACCAAAAATTCGTAAATTTATTTCACTTGCACATATACCAATTCACAGAGCGTCAGTGACTCAAAATTATTCGGTACGATCTCTTTCTTTCACTGAGTATTAATTTCTTTTACACTCGCGACCGACGACATAGCACTACATGACCACTAACAAATGGCACCTTGCACATGCTCGCGCCTTAGGGCCCGAATTTAACAAACTAGCACACTATTGGCAGCATACAGGCGTCAAATAAAAATCACTTTTAAATACACTTACTAATTTTATTAGCATGTCATTTTTAATAATTTTGTATTTAATTATGACAACTCCAAACATGGGTGTAATCGCCGGTAAGTTGAAGTTTTTGGAAAGACTTTTTAAATAGTAAAACATTAATATATAAACTGTGGCAGTTCCCGCCATATAGAAACACGGTGAAGCCCCACACTGCTTGCAATGCCCGGCTAACGGCTGCGTTCCATCGGTTAGCTGACCATGTGTCGCTAATGCAACGATTCAGCCCGTGCTTACAACAGCGGCCTACCGTATCTTTGCTTGGTCGTCCAAGGCTGCCCGTACAGAAAAAAATAACATTTAGAAAACCCGTAATAATGTATAGTAAAAATGTGGGGTTACGCTACAAAGGGATACCACACTAGACTCATGCTAATCCGCCCACTGATGGTATTCATGTATACCTGATTAGCAGAAGTGCCTCATTATTGAGAACAACGATACAAATATAATTCATTGTGGATTCCAAACCGACTGGAACTATTTTGAAGAAATATTCTGGAATTCATCATATTGGCCCAGCAGGTGATCTTGCTATTCGATCGAGATATTAATTTACGAATACTCAGAATTTTACTTACGGAACTTGAAACGACAGTAGAGTCAACCATTTGTATCACGCCATTCTTCTGTAACTACACTACTGCCTCGTGGAGCGCTAGTGGCGCTTCTGTGATCGTGTTTTATTGCCGCTGAGTGCGCCTCGGTTGCACAGTGGTAGAGTGCTAGACTACAAATCTAAAGGGCGTGGGTTCGATCCCCGCAATGTCCTAGGATTTTTATCTGTCACTTTCCACTTCTTTCACCTCTGGCAGTATTGCTCATGTGAAAAATACCGAGTAGCACCGTGGTTCGGCTGGGTAAGTCAGTTGAAAGGTCGGAGGAAGGCAACGGCATACCACCTCCAAACAGGACCATGCCTAGTAAAGCACTGTGGTGTTCAAACCAATCTTCGGATTGTTGACTGCTTTACCCTTTTTTTAGGGTTCACTCTTCCTCCGCTTCTCCGCCAGAGGCAAAGTTCTACGTTTACGTCAGACAGCAGTATTAGTGTGTAAATAAGGATTAAATAGGCTGAGGATTGTAGAAGCACGGCCAGCATTGGGTTTAATCATATAACATCACAGCAAAACTTAACAATTAATAAAATACACACATCGATTTTCATAGGTCGCTGGGTAGCTGTCGTTGTGACGACAGTGCAGCTGAGCAAAAACACCTCCATTTGTAAATGTACCCGGTTTTTCACTACAAGCTACATGTTCTGACTTTTCTGTGCGGCTGTTGCGGTTTCTTAAATTTATCGTCAGACCACTTGTAAATAGACTCTGTGCTACTCGGGTCTTGTCCGAGTACAGCCAGGCGGGGATATGTGCAACTTCGACGCCGAGACTGCCACTTAATAGCAGTGGGTTATCGCTATCAGTACGATTACGTAGAGCGGTCCTCGCCTGGTCCAGATGACACCATTGAAGATCCGACAGCAGGTCTAACCTGTGCAGGCCTCCACTGAGGTCGCCTGCAATTCGTCCGCACGAGATGGGGATAGGGCCCCGAGGAGCTTCCTGTTCGTGACAGCAATAGCGTACCGTTCAAATGAGATGGTGCGCTTGGGTTTTTCCGACCACGAGACTTGAGAGTGTCTTCCGTCAACCGCCTTCCACCACCAGGCTGTCTTCCGTAGGCGCCGTAGCGCGCTGCTTCTTATGCAAGGCGGAACGGCGTGCACAGCACACGGCTGCTCAACGAGAGTGTTTTGTACGCGTTTCTGGTTTGCGTAATTGCGTGGTCACGGTATATCGCCCCAAATTTGTGACTGGATAGGGGATTTCCTCTCAGAGAGGACACAGTTCGTAGTAATCGATGGTAAGGCATCGACTAAACAGAGGCGATATCGGGCGTTCCACAGGGTACTGTTATTGGTCCTCTGCTGTTCCTTATTTACATAAACGATTTAGGGGAAAATCTAAGTAGTTCTCTTAGGTTTTTTGGAGATGACGCCGTCATTTACCGTCTAGTAAAATCATCTGAAGATCAAAACCAACTGCAGAACGATCTGAATAAGATATCAGTATGGTGTAAAAATTGGCAGTTGACTCTAAATAATGAGAAGTGTGAAGTTAAACTTTGTTTACATGATAAACCAATCAAATGTGAAGGCCGTAAACTCCACAAAAAACCTAGGAATTGCAATTACTTCTGACTTAAATTGGAAAAAAGCACGTAGATAATTTCGTGGGAAAGGAGAACCAAAGACTGCGTTTTATTGGCAGAATCCTTAAAAGATGCAACAGAACTACTACAGAAACTGCATACACTACGCTTGTCCGTCCATTTTTGGAGTATTGCAGCCCATTGTGGAATCCTTATCAGGTGGGTTTGACGGAGGATATCGAAAGAGTCCAAAGAAGGGCAGCTCGTTTCGTATTGTCACGTTACAGGGGAGACGGCGTTACGGAAATGATACAGGATCTGGGATGGGAATCATTACAACAACGGCGTTTATCGCTGCGGTGTGGGCGACCTACGAAACCACAATCGCCAACATTCTAATCCGAATGCGAAAATATATTGTTGACTCCCACTTACATAGGTAGAAATGATCATCAGAATAAAATACGAGAAATCAGAGCCCGAACGGAGAGATTTAGGTGTTCATTCTTCCCGCGCGCTATTCGAGAATGGAATGGGAGATAAAGTAGTGTAACGGTGGTTCAATGAACCCTCTGCCAGGCACTTCAATGTGATTTGCAGAGTATTCCATCCCATGTAGATGTAGAAACGACGCCAGGGCCGGCAGTGGCTGTCAGCAGCCGTGTCACGGCAACACCGTCTAGATACAAGGCCTCACAACAAGTCCGTGTCACGTACACCGATAGGTAGCCATCGCAAGCTCACTGGATGGCGCTACGAGGCAGTGGGCTGTGCCCCAGCTGCCAGCCACTCAGCTTGCGTCGGCAGCCTATCGGTGTGACGTAACACGGACTTGCTGTGAGGCCTTGTATCCAGACGGTGTTGGTCGCCTTCGGCGATCAACCACCGGGAAGCGCCGGTGTATCTGAAGGGAATAAAGCTGATACCACTCTATCAATGTATGATTGCGTGGAAGCACTTGAACCTACCCATCCCCTGTGCCTCTGAAGGTGTTATATGCTGGTCATCCTCACAACTTTCTAGCTACGGTCCACACCGCCCAATTGAGGCCGTAGCAGCAATATCCAGCTCTGCAAACGTTGTGGGAGGTGCTGGTCTGTCTGCAATGCGTTTGCTAAGTGCATTCCAGACATGCTCAATCGGGTTTAAGCCCAGTGAACAAGCTGGCCACTCCATTCGTTCAATTTCCACAGCTTCAAGCATGTTGTCTATAACTGCATTTTTGTGGGGCCCATCTGTTAAGGCACCAGTTAGGACACAACAAAAGGTCGAGCGATCTCTACACTTCTGAGCAGTCAAAGAGCCATTCTGAACAACATAGAAAGCCTTAAGTCTGCCAATACTAACTCCTGCTCACTCCATTCATCCACAACCATGATATGGTGATGTTTCCTTCACATTCGCAGGATTGCTCCGAGTTTCACCTTCTCTCCAGATGAGGGAACGACTATTGTCGGGCAGAACACAAAATCTTGACTTATCTGTCAACAGAACATGGCGTCATTCGTTACGACTCCAATCATGATGTTCGTCTGTCCAGTTTCTGCGGGCTAAACAATGTCGTCGTTTTAATCGGACTCACATTATGGGCCTCCGTTCGTAGAGACCATATTCCCGAAGACGATTTCGAACAGCTTGTGTTGATATTGCACATCCTGTTGCTTCCTGGAGGGTGTGTTGCAGCTGAGTTGCGTTCAGTCTCGACGGAGTGCTAACTGGAGATAATTGTCACCTCTTGCTAATGTTACCCATGGATGACCTTGGCCTTGCCTTCTATTAATGGTCCCTTTTATCTGAAATACCGCCCAGGTCCTGAAAATTACACTCTGGGACACACCAGTAGCTGCAGCCACCTCCCTCTGTGTCTCTTCCGCTTCCAACCTTCCTCCATACCATAGATTCTGATAAAGCCACGTTGTTCATGCATTGCACTACCTGCTCATTACACAGTCTGAACCCAACTGCTTGCGTAATTCGTTCAGTAGAGTAAATAACACAATTTGCAGCAACTTTATGTTATTAGCATGATCTCGTTGCCGTAGTGTTGTTGTCTCCAGTCTGTAGCCCCGCCAGAAAGATGTCGAACCTTTATAGTTCATTCTGCCGATAACAATACTTCAGAACCTAGATATCTGAAATGATAATCTGTTTTGACCAGCGTAGTTGGAAGCTCCAACATGAGGCATTTAATGGAGACCCTTACTGATACCGCTGGCAGAGAAGGAAAGACCATTATGCACTCCGTGCATACACCGAGGTGTGACGGCTCCTTCCGAATGCCACGAAGAGTGCAGCCGACTACAGATGGTGGCTCACGTCGCTAACAACGAAGTGTGCCGCTTTGGCTCGGTAAAGATTGCCAGTCTTGCTTTCAAGATGCATAGTTGACAGGACCAACTGTGGACCTCTAGTGCAGAGTCGAGTGGACGGTCTGAATCAGAGGCTCAGATGGTTCTGTAACCGTGTAGGCTGCAGATTCTTCGACTTGACTTGCACTATTGGGTGGTGGAATTCGGGGTTCGGCTAAGTAGGCCAGGCGTTCACTACATGCAGGAAGAGATAGCGCGAACACAGATCTAATAACAGTCTACCTTCTGTAAACTGCCGTAGCTCTGTGGGAAAAGTACCCGAGCTCCAAGCGCTAATAGAAAGTACTGAAGCTCAAATCATTGTAAGATGTGAGTCCGTCTCCGTAGCTCAGCCGTAGCGTCGCTGACTACCACGTAGGGGGACCGGGTTCGATTCCGGGCAGGGGACTGGGTGTTGTATGTTGTCCTAATCATCATCATCTCATTATCATTGGCACGAAAGTAGCCCACGCGGCGGCAAATAAAAATATTTACACTAAGGCGGCCGAACAAACCCGCAAGGGTACTCCCGGCCAAGACAGCCATACGCTCATTTCCAGTGTAGGATGTGAAAGCTTGCTAACACCGGAGATAAGTTCAGCCCAAATTTTTACAACGGGGCAAATGGTGTTTAGGAAGGATAGTTTGAATAAAATAGGCGGTGGCGTATTTATTGCTGTCAAAAGCGGTATATCCTGTTGCTAAATTGGATAAATTGCCAGCCCACGGTCCATAAAGCAGCGACTTCATTAAAGCTGGGCGGTTGAAATGCTGCCAGTTTAAGTAAACCTTTGGAACAGTGCCAATCGTGACACGGTGTGGTTGCTTCCTTTACTTGGTAGCATCTGAGAGCAGAACAGTCCGTTTCAGTACCATACTTCCTTAACTGTACGCTTACTCTAATTTTGGTTGCTCGTTCGCATTGCGACCGTTATCATGACGATGATATCCATACCGACAGGAGAAGGTACTTCGTGAGGCCACGTTCTTGGCTATAGTTCAAACGCAGATCACGTGCCCATTTGTTATTTTGCCTCTGATTACAAGTTTTAAAGCTTCTTGGATTTTTCTGTTGGCACACTCTCACACAAGGGCTGGACGAATTGGTCGTATTTCATTTTCTATGTTCAGTATATTTTATAGCCTCACTAGCGTTAGTGATCGTGTTGCCCGAGTATGTATTTACTCCATTAGTCCATCATCTTCTTTTCCCTTTCTCTGTTCATCGCCTTCTTATTCCTTCTGTGCGTTTCAGATTCGTTTTAAGCGGATCATTCCTTATTTATCCCGAGAAATGTGTCCTTCAGCAGAAAAAATTATGTCGCCATTAGATTTAGTAGTAAAGACAATTTACACTCATAAAAAAGTGTTGCATCATCTGAACACTAAAAATGAACGTACTTCCTTTGGTTGTCTATAAATGTTACTCAACCTGCACAAAGATGTACGCTATGCTACGATTCCCGAGGCCGTTCCCCGTTGGGGGTTCGAAACCCCCTCGGTCATGAACGTTTGTGCTGTGTTTAGTATTAGTTCACAACTAGTTTGTAATTTTAGAAACTGTTGACCCCGTGGTTAAGTCCCATAAGCTTTACAAACATTTGACCAAAAATGTAAACAACCATGTATGAGCAGCGTCAATGCGTCCGAGTGGTAAGACGAAGCTCAAAACACCAGGAAAGAAGTTCACTGCTTGCTATAGATTGGTGTGGTGACTGCTCTATCGTCTACACGCGAAGACGACGTTTGGTTCATTTACTTCACCGTAGATTCGGTCATAGTTTGACCTCGCACGGGAATCCGTAACGGCGAGTATAAGAGGGCATGGCCGATAGAGGGGCTACACCAAAGCGGGCGACTTGTGGAAGTTGAACGACAGGCGAGCCGGGTAGCCGAATGGTTAAGGCGACCTCTGGCCTGAAGGTTGGGGAAGGGGGAGGGGAATCCGGTTTCGATTCCGGCCCGGATAATGTATAATTTCAATGCCTCAATGTCATTCCTTTCCTTCCTAATCATTCTTCCTTCCCCTTCTTAATACACTGCTGGCCATTAAAATTTCTACATCAAGAAGACATGCAGATGATAAACGGGTATTCATTGGACAAATGTATTATACTAGAACTGACATATGATTACATTTTCACGCAATTTGGCTACGTAGATCCTGAGAAATCAGTACCCAGAACAACGGCCTTGATACGCCTAGGCATTGAGTCAAACAGAGCTTGGATGGCGTGTACAGGTGCAGATGCCCATGCAGCTTCAACACGATACCACGGTTCATCAGGAGTAGTTGCTCGGACACCATTGACGAGACGTTTTCCATTGGTTAGAGATCTGGAGAATGTGTTGACCAGGGCAGCAGACGAAAATTTTCCGTATGCGGGAAGGCCCATACAGGACCTGCAACATGCGGTCGTGCATTATCCTGCTGAAATGTAGGTTTTCGTAGGGATATGATGAAGGGTAGAGCCACGGATCGTAAAAACAGCCACTGTCAAATTGCCGTTGATGCGAACAAGAGGTGACAGAGACATGTAACCAGTGGCACCCCATATCATCACTCTGGGTGTAACGCCAGTATGGCTTCCAAAGTGCGTTCACCGCGATGTCGCCAAACACGGATGCGACCATCATGATACTGATAGAAAGTACTGAGGCACAAATCGTTATAGGTTCTGAAAGCTGGATGACGCCTGAGATAAATTCGGTCGAAATTTTTTCAAAGGGCCAAATGGTCTTCAGAAAGGATAGAATAAATAAAACAGGGGGTGGCGTGTTTATTGCTGTTACAAACGGTTTATCCTGCAGCGAAATTGAGGCAGATACTTCCTGTGAATTAGTCTGGGTAGAGGTTATACCTGACCACCGGAATAAATTAATAATTGGATCTTTTTATCGGCCCCCTGACTCAGACGATGCGGTTGCAGTAATGTTCAAAGAAAGCTTGTTGTTGTTGTTGTGTGTTTAAAGGGGACTCAACTGCTGGGTTATCAGTCCCCTGTTCCCAGCTAAGAGTTAACTTTTAAAAGTTTCCTTTTGTCGCTTAGTACTCGAAGTCCAGTATACTCCCAGTACAAAGAGACAGTCAATGGTAAAAGGACGTAACATAGAACGAGACAAGTGTTGACAAAATAGACAGAAAACTAAAACAAGGCAGCGGAATCGTGTGGCTGGCTGATCACAAGGATAATACAGGATGAGCCAACCACTCTGCAAACTTTAAAATCCTTAAATTAAAGCAAGTCTTAAACCGTAAAATGACAGCGGCCTATTGTTCTGGAGGGGTGAAGCCCGAAAAGGCGGGCCTATAGGCCCCACCATTAAATAGACCAATAGAAGCCAGTTGCACGAATAGAACCTAAAACACGGTCGATCACAGAGACATTGTCAGATAAAATCAATGGGAGCTCACAAGGCAGCGTAAAAGCCTGCCTCAAGTCGGCTAAAAGTAAGCAGTCCACCAGAATGTGGACCACAGTCAATAGGGCACCACAACGGCAAGTTGGTGGGTCCTCTCTTCGTAGAAGGTAGCCGTGTGTTAACCACGTATGACCAATGCGTAGTCGGCATAGTACAACGGACTCCCTACGAGAGGCTCGCAGGGAGGACCTCCACATTGCCGTAGTAGACTTAACAGCACGGAGCTTATTCGGTGCGTTCGATTCAGCCCACTCTATATTCCAAAGGCTTAAAACCTTCCGATTGAGCACCGCCCGGAGATCCCTCTCCTGGAGACCGATTTCCAGCATAGTTGAGGTAGTGGCCTCCTTCGCCAGTTGGTCAACACGTTCATTTCCTTTTATTCCAATGTGTCCCGGAGTCCAAAGGAAGACCACAGTGCGACCAGATGTACATAGTCTGTATACAGCTTCCTGAATGGACCGTACCAATAGATGTCTTGGGAAACATTGGTTAAGGGCTTGCAGACCACTCAGGGAGTCAGTACAGATAACCACAGACTCCCCGGGGCAGGCTCTGAGGTGTTCAAGGGCCCGCCAAATGGCGACAAGTTCCACCGTAAACACACTACTCCCACAGGGCAATGAATGTTGTTCTACATGCCGGCCGTGGGAATAAGCATACCCAACATGGCCATCGACTAGGGAGCCATCGGTGTATATAAATTCAGCGCCATGGTAGGAATGTAGAAGGGCCTGGAACTGTTGACGCAGAGTCGTCGGTGCAACGGAGGCTTTGGAGTCTCGGGACAAGTCCAACCGAAGCTGGAGGCGAGGAATGACCCAAGGAGGAGTACTGGGACGGTACTGGAAGGTGAGAGGAATAGGAAGGGACTCTAGAGAAGAAAGAAGGGAACGAACACGAACCGCAATCGGGAGACCCGACCGTGGACGTCGTCGCGGGGAAGGGACTGCGTCAGCTGGGAAGAGGAGCCTGCGATTTGGGTGGTGAGGTACGACATGAATATGGGCAACATAAGAAGCCATTAGCTGTTGCCTTCTGAATCGCAGGGGGGGAACCCCAGCCTCAGCAAGAAGACTTGTCACAGGACTGGTACGGAAGGCCCCCGTTGCTAAACGGATGCCACTGTGGAGTACTGGGTCCAAGGCCTGCAATGCAGATGGGGCTGCTGAACCATACACAACGCTCCCGTAATCTAAGCGCGTTTGAATCAGCGCCCTGTAGAGCTGCAAAAGACTTGTACGAGCGGCTCCCCAACTAGTGTGGCTGAGGCAGCGTAGAATATTGAGGTACCGCACGCACTTCTGCTTGAGCTGGCGAAGATGGGGCACCCAAGTGAGCCGGCTGTCGAAGAGCATGCCAAGAAATCGGTGAGTCTCTTCGACACGAAGAAGTTCATCATATAAATATAACTGTGGGTCCGAATGGACAGCTCGACGGCGGCAGAAGTGCATAACCCGGGTTTTCGCTGGAGAAAACTGGAACCCATGGGTTGAGGCCCACGACTGCGCCTTTCGAATGGCTCCCTGTAGACGCCTTTCAGCTACCCCAATGCTAGCTGAGCTGTAGTATAAGCAGAAGTCATCGGCGAACAAGGAGGAAGAAACCGATGACCCCACTGCCTCAGCAAGTCCATTGATGGCGATTAAAAATAGGGGTACACTAAGGACAGAGCCCTGTGGGACACCGTTCTCCTGGACGTGAGAGGAGCTGAGGGAAGTACCAACCCGTACCCGAAAAGATCGGAAAGAAAGAAAGTTTTGAATAAAAAGTGGGAGCGGACCTCTCAAGCCCCAAGCGTGCAGTGTAGCCAGAATGTGGTGGCGCCAAGTGGTGTCGTACGCCTTTCTGAGGTCGAAAAAGACGGCAACAAGATGCTCACGCCTGCTAAATGCCGTACGAACGGCAGACTCCAGGGCCACTAAGTTGTCAATGGTGGAGCGGCCTTGCCGGAAACCTCCTTGACGTGGGGACAACAGACCCCGATGTTCAAGTATCCACATAAGCCGTCGGCTCACCATACGTTCAAATAGCTTGCACATAACGTTGGTGAGGCTGATTGGGCGGTAACTATCAGCCACCTGTGGGTCAGCACCAGGTTTGATCACTGGAATAATGATGCTTTCTCGCCATTGTGACGGGAAAACCCCCTCCACCCATAAACGGTTAAACAGGGCGAGAAGCTGGTGCTGAAACTCCACGGAAAGGTGCCGAATGAACTGACTGTGGATTCTGTCCGGTCCTGGAGAGGTATCGGGGCATGCAGCAAGGGCAGTTTCGAATTCCCATGCACTGAAAGCGGATTTGTACGATTCGGCTCGACGCGTGTGAAAGGACAGCCGTCTCTGTTCAACACGCTCCTTCAGAGCACGGAAGTCCGCACTGTATTCACATGTTGCAGAGGCGCGAGCATAATGCTCGGCCATGTGTTCTGCGATAGAGGTCGGGTCGGTGTATAGGGTACCCTGGATGCGTAGGCTGGGAATCGCTGCCGGTGGACGGTACCCAAAGAGGCGCCTAACCTGGGACCACACCCGAGATGCTGAGGTGCGACGGCCGATGCTGGCGACATACGTCTCCCAACAGTCCCGTTTACCCTGCCGGATGACCTGTCGAGCCCGGGCCCGGAGCCGCTTAAAAGCTATAAGGTTTTCTACAGTGGGGTGTCGACGATGCCGCTGGAGTGCCCGACGACGATCCCGAATGGCCTCAGCGATTTCCGGCGTCCACCAGGGCACAGACTTACGCCGTGGGGAGCCAGATGTGGTAGGAATGGTAGCCTCAGCAGCGGAAACTATCGAACTGGTGACCTGGTGAATCGCAATGTCCAAGTCGGCTGGCAGTGGAATGGGAACTGTAGCAGCTGAGGTGAAGTGGTTCCAATCAGCTCGACTGAGAGACCATCGAGATGGGCAGCCCGCAGGGGAAAAATCAAGGAGCGTCAAGAGAACAGGAAAATGGTCGCTGTTGCAAAGGTCATCATGGACCCCCCACTGGAAGTGCGGGAGCAGGCTCGGGGAACAAACAGAGAGATCAATCGTGGAATACGTGCCTCGAGCCACGCAAAAATGCGTGGGTGCACCAGTGTTTAGCAGGCAGACGTCTTGCTGTGATAAGAGCATCTCTATGTCCCTACCACGGCCTGTTGTCTGCGCTCCACCCCACAAGGGATGGTGAGCATTGAAGTCTCCCAGAATCAGAAATGGTGGGAGAAGTTGTGCCACCAGGGTAGCAAGGTCAGTAAATGAAATCGTCTCATCTGGAGGAAGGTAAAGCGAACAGACCGTCAGTTCCTGCATAGCCCGGATTCGAACAGCCACCGCCTCAAGAGTCGTGTGTAGAGGCACAGCGGCACTGGGGACAGTGGCAAGGACGTAGATACAGACACCTCCAGAGACCCTGTCATATACAAGACGATTTTTGTAATAGCCCCGATACCCACGAAGGGCTGGGGTCCTATTAGCAGGAAACCAGGTTTCCTGCAGGGCTACACAAAAAGCTGGGAAGCGGCACAACAAGTGCTGTAACTCTGGCAGATGGCGGAAAAAGCCGCCACAGTTCCACTGGAGGATCAGAGAGCCTCCTGGTCGCTGGGGCATGCTGAATTTGGCGGCGCAGTAGGGGTCGCAGTATCTTCTGCCGTCGCCGATTTCTGAGGCAGAGCCTCAACGTCCATGGCTTCCGCAGACTCGGCAATTTCCAAGTCTTTGGGGGACGCGAGAATCTCTATCTCGTCCTCAGAAGAAGAGGTGGAGGGGGGTGGTGGCAAGGTTGCCACCAGGGTATCCTTCTCCTTAGGAGGTTTCTTGTCTTTCTTCTTCTTCTTCGTTTCGCGCTTCTCTTTAGGTTTCTCATGCTGGGAGGGCGCTGCCAGCTCAGTCCCCAGGACTGAGGAGCGGCGTGCAGCCCTGCGACCAGCTGGCAGTACTTTCTGCCATCCACTGGCATCCGCTGATTCAGCGGGAGAAACCTTAGAGGGAAGGGATCCAAGCGACCCCTTCCTAGCGCGAGGAGCCAGAGCAGGCTGTTGTGACTCTGGCTCACATGTGGGGACTGATGTCCCCATTGGTTGGGGGATTTTTGCTTCCAAGGCAGGGGCTTTGGAAGCAACAGTGTGAGATGTGCCCCCTACCACCAAGGGGGCAGAGGGTGACGGTTGGGCTCGAGGGCCCACTGTGACAGACGGAACTGGCGGTAAACTAGTCTGTGGAAAAGGTTTCGTGGCTGCTGCATAGGATGGTTTGATGCTGACCGGGTGGAGTTTCTCATATTTCCTCTTGGCCTCGGAATAAGACAGCCGATCCATGGTTTTGTATTGCATGATCTTCCTTTCTTTGTGCAGTACAGAGCAGGTAGGCGAGCAAGGTGGGTGCTGTTGTCCACAGTTAACACAAATGGGAGGTGGTGTGCAAGGGAGGTCCGGGTGCGATGGACGACCACAGTCCCGACAGGTGGAGTTGGCGGTACACCTGGAGGACATGTGCCCAAACCTCCAGCATTTAAAACAGCGCATAGGGGGAGGAACGTAGGGCTTTACGTCACACTGGTATATCATCACCTTGACCTTCTCAGGCAATGAGTCGCCCTCGAAGGCCAAGATGAATGCACCAGTGGTGACCCTGTTGTCCTTCGGACCCCTATGGACTCGCCTTACAAAGTGGACACCTCGCCGTTCCAAGTTCTTGCGGAGTTCGTCATCTGACTGCAAAAGGAGATCCCTATGAAAAATCAAACCCTGTACCATGTTCAGGCTTTTGTGTGGGGTGATAGTAACGGGAACATCACCCAGCTTGTCACAGGCGAGCAAAGCCCGTGACTGTGCTGGGGATGACGTCGTTACTAAAACTGACCCCGATCGCATCTTCGACATGCCGTCTACTTCTCCAAACTTATCTTCCAAGTTCTCGACGAAAAAGAGAGGCTTTGTGTTCACGAAAGATTCACCATCAGTCCTGGAACATACTAAATACCTTGGAGCATATTGTTGTCCGCGGCTACGAGACCTGCGTTCCTCCCATGGCGTGGCCAAGGAAGGGAACGACTGGGGATCATAAGTCTCAGCATTGAATTCTACTTTTCCTTTCTTAGAGACGGTGGATAAACGCCCACCAGCGTTACTCTGGGTTCTTTTCATCGTGGTCCCACGAGCAGCTAGGGAAATGAAGGTCCACCCAGGCAGAGCCCCGCTTGCCTGGGTAAGCCTTGTACAACTGAGGTGCGGCAGGTTCCTCAGAGGTTCCTCGCTAATGACTGTTCAACCTCAACAGCCATGCATCTCCTCGGCACGTAGCACACCTTGATATTGAGGTTTTTTTTAGAGAGGTTTGTACCGTCCTCGCGACCCGGGCGATGAAGCCAAGATCCCCGGGCTCTGAAACGTACAACGTTCCACCGTCGCGCCGAACGATGGTCGTTGAAGCACGCACAGAGCTTACGGTGTAGCGGACTGTTGGCGCGACACAGCCCACAGCTCAGGACCCCGGGTTCGCCAAGCCCGTACCCAGCAAATTAATGCTGAGCCCCTGAGGGAAGAAAGCTTGAATCATATTTCAAATAGGTATCCAAACCATACTGTTATAATCGGTGGCGACTTTAATTGACCCTCGATATGTTGGCATAGGAGGAAGGAAGGAAGCTTAGGGTTTTAACGTCCCGTCGACAGCGTGGTCATTAGAGACGGAGCTAACGCTCGGAGCTTTGGGTAAGGATGGGGAAGGAAATCGGCCGTGCCCTTTGAAAGGAACCATCCCGGCATATGCCTGGAGTGATTTAGGGAAATCACTATGTTGGCATAATTACGTATTCAAAACCGGGGGCAAATATAAAACATCGTCCGAACTAGTTCTGAATGCTTTTTCTGAAAACTACTTCGAACAGTTAGTTCATGAACCCACTAGAATAGTACGTGGTTGCGAAAATACTCTTGATCTCCTAGCAACAAATAATCCCGAGATAGTAAAGAGCATCAAAACAGATACAGGGATTAGCGAACATAGAGTTGTAGTAGCGAGACTTAATATCGACATTCCCAAATACGCCAAAAATAAACGCAAAATATATCTATTCAATAAAGCAGATAAAAATTCGCTTCACGCTTTCCTGAGTGATCGTCTCCAGTCCTTCAAAACTAAAAATGCGACTGTAGATCAGTTGTGGCTTACTTTCAAAGACATAATTTCAGTAGCAATCGAGAGATTTATACCAAATAAATTAATAAAAGAGGGGGCTGACCCCCCGTGGTACACAAAACAGGTCAGATCACTGTTGCAGAAACAAAGAAAAACGCATGCAAAATTTAAAAAGACGCAGAATCCGCAAGACTGGCAATCATTTACTGAAACTCGCAACCTAGCGCGGACTTCAATGCGAGAAGCCTATAGTAGTTTCCACAACGAAATCCTGTCTCGTAATCTTGCAGAAAATCCAAAGAAATTCTGGTCATATGTGAAGTACACTAGCGGCAAAACACAAACAATACCTTCACTACGCGATAGCAATGGTAATACTACCGACGACAGTACTGCTAAGGCAGAATTACTAAACACAGCTTTCCGAAATTCTTTCACCAAAGAAGACGAAGTGAACACTCCAGTATTCAATCCAAGAACAGCTGCCAGCATGCGAAACTTAGAAGTAGATGTTCCTGGAGAACTAAAACAACTTAAGTCTCTAAACAAAAATAAATCTTCCGGGCCAGACTGTATACCAACTAGATTCCTCTCAGAGTATGCTGATGCAATAGCTCCGTAGTTAGCTATAATTTACAACAGATCACTCAGCGAAAGATCCGTACCCAAAGACTGGAAAGTTGCCCAAGTGACTCCAATATTCAAGAAAGGCAATAGGAGTGGTCCCCAAAATTACAGGCCTATCTCATTGACGTCGATTTGCAGTAGGATTTTGGAACATATACTTTGTTCGAATATTATGAACTACCTAGAAGAGAACGATCTATTAACTAATAGTCAGCACGGATTCAGAAAGTATCACTCTTGCGAAACACAGCTTGCCCTTTATTCATTTGAAGTGTTAAGTGCCATCGACAAGGGATCTCAAATCGATTCCATATTTCTGGATTTCTGGAAGGCTTTTGACACTGTACCTCACAAGCGGCTTCTAATGAAATTGCTTGCTTATGGAATATCTCCCCAATTGTGCGATTGGATTCACGATTTCCTATCAGAAAGGACGCAGTTCGATGTAATTGACGGTAAGTCATGGAGTAAAACAGAAGTGATATCTGGCTTTCCACAGGGAAGCGTTATAGGTCCCCTACTCTTCCTCGTGTTTATAAACGATTTAGGAGATAATCTGAATAGCTCCCTTAGACTGTTCGCGGATGATGCTGTCGTTTATCGGTTAGTGAAGTAAACAGAGGATCAAAAGCAACTGCAAAGCGATTTAGACAAAATTTCTACTTGGTGCGAAAATTGGCAATTGACACTAAATAAAGAAAAGTGTGAAGTAATACACATGACCACTAAAAGAAATCCGCTGAACTTCAATTACGCGATAAATCAGTCAAACCTTAAGGTCGTAAATTCTACCAAATACCTAGGAGTTAAAAAAACGAACAACGTAGACTGGAGAGAACACATAGAAAATATTGTGGGGAAGGCGAACCAAAGGTTACGTTTCATTGGCAGAACGCTTAGAAGATGCACCAGCTCCACCAAAGAGACTGCCTACATCACACTTGTGTGTCCTCTCCTGGAGTACTGTTGCCCCTTGTGGGACCCTCACCAGGTGGGACTGACGGAAGATATTGAGAAGGTTCAGAGGAGGGCAGCTCGTTTTGTTTTATCACGTCACGGGGGGAAAGCATCACGGAAATGTTGCACGAATTGGGGTGGAAATCATTAAAAGAAAGACGTTATTCATTGCAGCGTGATCTGTTTGTGAAGTTTCAATCACCGACTTTTAGTTCTGAATGTGAAAATATTTTGCTAGCACCCACCTACTTAGGGAGACATGACCATCGCAATAAAATAAGAGAAATCAGAACGAAAACGGGACGATTTAGGTGTTCTTTCTTCCCGCGCGCTCTTAGAGAATGGAACGGTAGAGAAAAGTTATGAAAGTGGTTAATGAACCCTCTGCCAGGCACTTAAATGTGATTTGCAGAGCATCTATGTAGATGTAGATGTAGATACTGTAAACAGAACCTGGATTCATCCGAAAGAATGACGTTTAGCCATTCTTGCACCCAGGTTCGTCGTTGCGTGCACCATCGCAGGCGCTCCTCTCTGTGACGCAGCGTCAAGGGTAACCCCAACCATGGTCTCCGAGCTGATAGTCCATGCTGCTGCAAACGATGTCGAACTGTTCGTGCAGATGGTTGTTGTCTTGCAAACATTTCCATCTGTTGACTCAGGGATCAAGACGTGGCAGCCAAGAGGATAAGATTCCTGTCACCTCGACTGCTAGAGATACGAGGAGGTTGGGATCCAGCATGGCGTTCCGTATTGCCCTCCTGAAGCCACCGATTCCATATTCTGCTAAAAGTCATTGGATAGCGACCAACGCGAGCAGCAGTGTTGCCATACGATAAACGGCATTCGCGATAGGCTAGAATCCGACCTTTATCAAAGTCATAAACGTGATGGTACGCATTTCTCTTCCTTACACAAGGCATCACAACAACGTGTCATCAGGTAACGCCGATCAACTGCTGTTTGTGTGTGAAAAATCGGTTGGAAACTTTCCTCATGTCAGCACGTTGTAGGTGTCGCCACCGGCGCCAACCTTCTGTGTATGCTCTGAAAAGTTAATCATTTGCATATGACATCATCTTCTTCCTGTCGGTTAAATTTAGCTTCTGTAGCACGTCATCTTCGTGGTGTAACAATTTTAATGACCAGGAATGTAAATAATTCTCTGCATGTGTTCACTGTGGCTCTGCCATACCTAGAATCTCTATTTCGAAGTTTGATCGTATCTGCTTTGTTACTTTGTGTCAAGAAGGACTCTCAACAAGGGAAGTTTCCAGACGGAGTGAATCAAAGCGATGTTCTTCGGACGTTAGGAGGTACAGAGATTCAGGAATGTCGATGACTTGTCTCGCGCTGGTCACCCAGAGGCTAAAGCTCGTTCTACACGGCCGACTTTATGCTGAAAATTGACTATATGAAGTGCGCGAGCCTTCGTGCGTCCGTGTAAATCAGCAGCCAACCCCATCGCGAGTTCGTCTATGACGTCAGTGATCTATAGGCACTGACGAGAATGGAGTTCTAAATTTTCGAGTGTGCTGCAGAATGCGCACGCGCAGAAGCGAGTAACAGTAGTTGCATGTCTGCTAACACTAGAAATTAACATATTCTGGCCCTGCGCATTCATATTACAGAAATGCTTTCGCATCATCCTTAACAGTATTCTGTTGTTTGTTTTCAACACCAAAAAAAGATTCATCAGGGCCTAATATTGTTTTCCTACTAGCTTTCTCTTACAATAGAGACGAAATATCTGCAAGCAGAAAAATATTTTCGTTTTACTGGGAAGAACCTACACTAAGTACATATACGAGTGTATAAATATGAACGTGTTTTACCGAAAATTATATCAACAGGAGAGTCAGAATTATTAGATGTGAAAATTATTTTCGATATTATTTTGACCGTTAGCAAGAAAACAAGATATAAAAACTAAAGTAAATAGTCAGTTTTTACTGAATTTTCGATATGGTTTCATGTGTTTGCAGTATAAATTTTCTTCATCAAACAAACGCGTAATGTTTTTAGAAGTCTGAATGACACTTTTCCTATTATTTAGGTTCTCAATTGTGCACATAATTTGCTACATGACATTTGAGGAGACCATCAACTACAAAATACCCTTTCATCACTAATAAATTCAATTATCCTTTTCCTGCGCCTACGTAAAAAGTGCCACCATAACTTCATTTCTTCGTTCAGTTCCGAAACTACCCAGCAGACAGCTCTACAGTTTTCGTGTTTACGTCTAAACGAAAACGAATACAAGAGACAGGCGAGACGCAGTACAGGAATAGCACGCCATTGGCGCTGTAGTAGACACACTCGTCTCGAAAGTCAACTGGAACAACAAAGTTTGTCGTGTAAAAGGGGCTTGGCACAGCTGCTGATGGCTGCTACTTACGGGTTTCAACTCTAAGGAACCCTGAGAGGAACACCACCACGCTCAATAATGATTTGCCGGTTTTAGAAGCAAGATTTAAGCTGTTGTATGCATCCATTTACATACTACAAAATTGCCGGCCGCGGTGGCCGAGGGGTCTGAGGCGCTTCAGTCACGGTCATCACGGCCACTACGGTCGGGGGTTCGATCCCCCCTCGGGCATGGATATTTGTGCCGTCCTTAGTTGTAGCTAGTTCATAAGTAGTTTGTAAATTTAGGGACTGATGACCCCGCATTTAAGTCCCATAGACTCTACAAACATTTGAACATTTTAAATAATGATTTTCGTGCAGCCACAGGACGCCCTTCTCAAACTGTACGTAATGAGTCGCACGGCAGGCACCTTCACTCCCAACACACATGGGGAAGTCCAGCTTTGACACCTGGACACCATGCAGCGCGATACAGATCGGCCAAGAACATGCTGAACGGACTCGTCACAATTTTCATCAAGTTCTACTAGAGATGAGACTCGCATCTGTCTTCAGAAATCGCCAGAGGCGGTTTTGGAGGCAGCTTGGTCAGCGTGAACGTCTGACAAGGAGACCACATGGGTAACGGATTTTAGACTTTTTTATACTTATTGTACGTGAAGTTCAGAACTCAAATAAAAATCCGCGAAAGCCATTCGACGCAACTCTCAAATATTTTCGAGAAAATCGACTTTGAAGTTTTGATAGTAACCTTAAGTACCAGTACTTAAATAAACAGTAGCATCTTTCGTTGTAGCTGAGGTGGTAGCGTTGTGGTCTTTAACCCTAGGGTTGCTGGTTCATATCCTGTTTTGGCAGATTTTTTAAATTTTTTTTCGTTGTGTTCGAATGCTTACACGATTTTAATATGGAATGGAATTTTTTACGAAAAGTGCGCGCACTTTTGTTTATTCGTAATTTTCTTAATTTATTAGAAGGTTGTTATAGATGATGGTTTCAATAAGAAAAACATAAATTACATTTTTTACAGTACTGGCTTCACTATTAGTTGACGAAGGTGGTCTTCGATGGTACAGCTTGTGAAGAGCTACGTCACTGTTCTTGGAAAGCCATCTCTTTGGCTACTATTGTTCTTCCAAGCATCTAACCTACTCAACCATCGTTTTACGTGACAAGATTTTCAGGTCGTCTACATGCACGTAAACAAAAACTGACAACACGTGCAATTAAAGATCCCAAAATGTTTATACAACTGGGTAAAAAAAAAAATGGTCACAGTGGGATTTCAACTACAAACTCTATGATGATGAGGCCACGACGCTACTTGAACTACAACGACAGATGCGCCATTTGTTTCAGTTAGTGATACTTGTGTGTACCCTGCAAAACTTCACAGCCTATTTTCTCGAGAATTTTTGAGAGTCGCTACGAATGGTTTTGGATAATTTTTATTTAAAGTCTGAACTTCAAAATGTTTAAAATTTTCAAATGTTTGTATAGCTTATGGGACTACGGGGTCATCAGTTCCTAAACTTACAAACTACTTATGAACTAGCTAACACTAAGGACGGCACAAATATCCATGCCCGAGGGGGGATTCGAACCCCCGACAGTAGTGGCCGTGAAGACCGTGACTGACGCGCCTCAGTTCCCTCGGCCACCGCGGCCGGCGTCTGAATGCAAATGTTGCAAATGTTTGTGGAGCTTATGGGACTTAACTACGGGGTTATCAGTCCCTAAACGTACAAACTACTTATGAACTAGCTGCAACTAAGGACGGCACAAATATCCATGCCCGAAGGGGGATTCGAACCCCCGACCGTAGTGGCCGTGCAGACGTGACTGAAGCGCCGGACTCCCCTCGTCCACAGCGGCCGGCGCCGGCGTCTGAACTTCACGTACTATAAATATAACGAAATTCTAAAACCTGTTACCCATGTGGTCTCCTTGTTAGAAACACCGACCAGCGAGTGACGCAATGTGATGGTTCCCTGATATTTTGCAGTGAAATTATGTGGGGTCAGCATACGACACTGGTGGTCGTAGAAAGCAATCAAACGGCTATACGGGTACAGGGATGACGTCCTAGCCGGTCGAGAATGGCCACGTCGTTAGAGGTGACATGTCGCGAATTTCGCGGCCGCTCCTGTCGGAGGTTCCAGTCCTCCCTCGGGCATGGATGTGTATGTTGTCCTTGGCATAAGCTAGTTTAAGTAGCTTGTGAGTCTAAGGACCGCTGATCTCAGCGGTATCGTCCCTTAGGTCTACGAATGTTTGGACATTTAAAAATTTTAATGACATTCTCCGACGCATAGAGTATCCATATCGGCAGAATTTCTATGACGGACTCATCGTAATGGATGACATTTCTCTCGCTCATCGTGCACAACTTGTGAATACGTTCCTTGGCGATAAAGACAAGAATACAGGCAGTGCAGGACGAGTAACCAGGTATCACGGGTACTGTGTATCAAATGTTCCAATGTTTATAATCCTATGGGACCAAACTACGTTGGTCATCAGTCCCTGGTCTTACAAACTATTTCAACTAGGTTAAACTAACCTAAGGACAACACACACATCCATGCTCGAGGGAGGATCGAACCTCCGACGCGGCAGGCCGCACGATCCGTTACGTGGCGCCCCAGACCACTCGGTTACTCCGGCGCGGCGGTACTGTGTATGCTGCAATCTGAAACACAAATTGAAAACGTCTAGGTTATTATAGTGTAAGTTCTAGATTTCTTTTTTCATGAGCAATAAAGAGAACTCAAAATGTTCAAATGTTTGTATAACTTATGGAACTTAACTACGGGGTCATCAGTCCCTACACTTACAAACTAACTATGAACTAGCTAACACTAAGGACGGCACAAACATCCTTGCCCGAGGGGGATTAGAACCCCCAACGGGGAACGGCCTCACGCATCGGAGCATAGCGCCTCAATGAGCTTGGCCACTCCGCCGCAGCTGTCTCCTGAACTGTCTGCTGTACAGTGATATAATTTTGTAGGTACATTTAGTGGCGTCTGAGGATAATGTTTGAAAAATAGAGCAAAGAAGTAGTAATGCGGAAGTCTCTCACGCATCTCCGTGTTCACGAGGCCATATCTCTTGAACTATGTATCGTATAGTGATATAATTACAACAGTCACGCAAGTGCAAAAAATATGTTGACAAAGCTTCATTACAATCTCATAAACGATAGGCAGCGATAAAATAAGAACAAACAAACATTCACTTTTGTATATTAGGTATAAAAATTGATGTACGTCTATGTTTCACATCTATTTCCTAAATTACTGGACCAATTCATCAGTTTTGTTTACACATTATGTAAACAGTGATTTTTTACTGTAATTATAAACAAACTGTCCATTATAATGTGTTTATAATATCACTTACGAAGAGAGATTTGTATCTATTCTTTGCAAAGACAAAACGTCCTTAACAATTGTTATTAATATCCATAACATTTGTGTATGTAATATCTGACACATCTATAATTTACTATAACAGAAAATCTCAGTAGATAAAGGTTACCACTTCTTCTTTGTTCCTGATGCAGTCGACATCGAATAAATCGCTATCTTGAATTAGATCGATAGCTACAAGATCGTTTCTCTAGATAATTATTTTACATAACACAAAAAGTTGCCTTGAGTTATTTAAATAGATGTTTGAAAATTGAGCTTACGTACTTTTTTAAGTAACACACATTGTCCATTTTCAAGAAAATTTCCTGAATTTTTAGCACCAGTGGTAGATTAGCAGGATTACTTGACTGCTGCTGCCAGCCACTATTACGAACCGAACTCAATCTTTAATTATATTTAGACGTTCCTTTTTTCAGTAGAGAACGGACATAGCTAATATTTTAATTTTTATACTGGCTACAGTTTATACAGTTTTTACAACTGTATGTAATCACATGTAAGTAAGTGTGCTATGTTAACACAGCGAATCCCTGCGTCCTTCAGCCACAACTTAGTGCAATTAATAGCCATAATTTATGCCGCTATTAAATACTTTTGCAGGGAAAGGAACTTAATTGCTTTAATGTAGTGTACTCAACCAAACTGTTTTTGCTAGCGTATTACTGGGTGCCTTCAGTAAAAATCAGTTTTCATGTACCAAGTAATTTATATTGCATGTAAGGCGAAACAGCTTTTTGAATGTTTTACTACACTCAAGACATTAAGCTGATGAACAAGACAAGCACCCAGAATCATAAATTATCCATCATAGCAAATAATTATAATAATCCGTAATAATAAACATTAACCAGCATTTCGAAACCTAACCCCACATCATTTACAGACATTTATATTCATATTCACACATACAACATCCACAACACATTTGTAACAACACACACGAGACACTACACGTCGGGCAACAATCACCACGGGGAAAAGGACCATCTACGGTATAACAGTTCAGGATATTTGATGTAACTAAATGCACTCAAAACTGAGGGACTGATGACCCCCAGTTAAGTCCCTTAAGCTTCACAAACATTTGAACATTTTCCAGGAGATATTTCGTCATAAACACTGAAACGGATCGGAAATTGTATTTTATGAGTTGCCGTACCGTTCGTTTGATTGTAATGAAACTTTGTCAACATATTTCCATGTAGTTGTGTAAAGGTTATACGTAAAATATGTCACTCTACGACACATAGTTGAGCGGATACGACGTCATGAACACTGAGATGTTCGAAAAATTGACGCATTACGAATGACGTTTAAAATTTATTACGAGTTTAAAGCTAAATTAGAGCGATTTATTTTGCAGATTATCCGTTGCCGAATACATCTGCAAAATTATATCACTGCATGACACACAGTTCAGGAAATATGATGCGATGAACACTGAGATGGTTGAGGAAAAAAAAACCGCTTAGTTCATGACGGTTTAAAACATTTAGTATTTACTACTTACTCTATTCGGACGGCATTTCGCAGACAATGTCCAAATATACCACTGAATGAACATGTAAAATAGTATTATTATACGACACAGAGGTCACAGAGGTCAGAGCGTATAATTTTAATATTTCGTACAGTGCTGGCAGAGGGTACGTTACAACATACTGACAATGTTGTACCACTTACCATAAAGATTAGCTCATTTATATCTTGCATATTATAAAAGAATGAAAACTAAAGTTAATCGGTGGGGCCATTCTATCCGTCCGATTTCGTTCATTCTTGTCATAAACGAAACGTATTCATCCACAGGTTTGGCTTCAGGTATCAGAATTCACTTCAGCCTTGCCTTCCTTTATTTCCACTCAAACGCTACATCCTTCTGTCCATGCTGTGAATATTTTAATCGGTTTGTTTTACAATATCTTCGGTTCTAATCAAAGTTTGCGTTTTTTTTTTTTCGTTTTTTTTTTTTTTTTTTTTTTTTTTTTTAACCTTAGGTCAAATGTTCAAATGTCTGTCAAATAATCTGGTTATCAGCTAATAGTTTTACAAAGTACTTTAACTTTCGCGAAGGACAAATTATACACACCCATGCTCCGACAGGGAGCAGCGGCTAGCTTTTTTTTTTTTTTTTTTTTTTTTTTTTTTTTCGGCAGATCTATGGTTCACGGTCGTTTGTTCAGTTTGTTCGTGGTTGTTCGTTGGATGGTTGGCTCAGCTTTTTCTTTTATTACAGAGGGCGTTCCGCCCCCAGACCGGACGCGCTGAGCCACGGCGTCCCGGAACCCTCGGTCACCCCGCCGCAGATTCCTAAGACCTCTCAGTAGACCATCATCATTTGGTTGTCTGTCGTACGGCAGGTTTAAACTGCATAGCCCTCCATGCTTCTTTGTCTTCAGCGATCATCTTCGTTCTTTGGTACCCTCCTAGTGGTCACCCAGCATCTGGTACCTTCTCCTGCCTCTCCCTCTCTTTCCCGGAATGCAACCCTCAATTGCCTCTACAAGGAGGCAATCTCGTCTTAAACTGTGGCCTATCCAGTTTAGTTTCCTGTTCTTTATCGTCAGCAACATCCTCCGTTCCTCTCCAACTCTCTTCAGTACGTCTTCATTTCTGACTTTATCGATCCAGCTGATTTTCTCCATCCTACGCCATATCCATATTTCACAAGCTTCAATTTTCTTCTCATCTTGCTTTCTCAATGTCCACGTTCCTGCTCCATAATAAGGCCACACTCCATATTAGACACTTAACCAGTCTCTTCCTTAATTCTTTGTTTAAACCACAGGTTAGGAGTCTTCTTTGCTTCTGGAACGCTTCTTTTGCCAGACCATTTTCGTTTTGATGTCTTGTTGGCAATTAATATCTTCCTTAATCCAACATCCCAAATATTTGAATGCTGTCACCTGTTCTATGACCTCTGACTCCAACTTGATTTTCACTTTTCTTTTCTTTAAATCTATAACCATGCTTTTCGTTGTCTTTTTATTAATTTTCATGCCATGTGATGTACAGGCTTCACTCAGATCATTTAGCATTTGAGTCAGTCTATCTTTATTTTCTGCAAGAATGACCATGTCGTCAGCAAATATTATACAATCAATTTTCCTTCCACCTATCCTTATGCCTCTTGTCCCATCCAAACAGCTTTCCAGTACTTCTTCCAAAGAAATGTTAAATAAAATTGGAGAGAGACAACAGCCTTGTCTGACACCTCTCCCAGTCTTGCTGTCTTCAGAGATCCCATTACCTATTTGTACTCGTGCGTTCTCAGTAGACCAAGCTCTTTTATTTGCGCATTTAAACATTTCCTTTCCCAACATAATTTGTTATTCCACTAACGGTGCGAAGTATTCGCAATGGTAATCTCGTTTACTTGTATAGAAAAGGTTTTTTATAATCAGCATGCTATGGTATGGTGCATGGCCGAGGGTACGTTGCAATAAACTTTAGTTTCAGTGATCCCCAAGAAAGTTAGCATATGTGACTAAAAATTGTGAATGGGGAGGAAGATATGTGGTACAGGAAGGGCATCCATCCGGTCACACCATAAAATTAACCACGGAAATTCCATAGTCAAGGAGCAAGAAACGTAGAAAAGAAAAGGGACAGGAGAACTGAGGAGAAGGAGTTGAACAGAGACAGGAGATAGATGGCGGCGGGATGAGGTGGAGAAGGAAATGATGAACAGAAATAAGGAACAGGAAGAGATGGACAGATAAAGAAAGGAGGGGAGTCAATAAATACCGTGGCAACGCCGGGTTTTCAGCTAGTTAGGCTTACTTATAGATTTTGACTTGCTACAAAATGCTGCTGTGTTCGATCATTCATTTATTTGTGAGTGCATCGTTCTCTCGTAGTATGTAACGGACTACAGCACCTTTAATGTGGTCTGTCGTGAAAATGTCTGAACTGGGTACCAGATCTGTCAGTCTGCAACATTCCGCTGTTGCCCTGTATCAATACGTCATTATTTAGCAATTGAAACACCTGCTAAACGAGAAGAAGTCTGACAGAGTAGACTGACGGGTGAATTTAATTTTCCAGCTAATAGGAAATAAGCGTCGGACAGTCCATTAATTCCGTTTGGCATCGCGTTTCAATAAATCACTTCAGTCCAGTTTTCTTTATTTCGTTTATATTTTTTTTTTTAGAGAAACGCAGGGAACGCTGCATGTCGTCATAAGAGATTTGCCACCTCGATCGGAAAATACGCACGACGCCATGCTCCGGCAAGTTGTTGTGCCTGTCGCTCGTACAGGAACGCCGTCGACGTTGTAAAGAGATCGTGCGTAAACTTCGCCTTATCCACTCGACTCGTAAACAGAAATGTCAGACGATATGTCTTCATTAAGTCGGGCCTGTCATTGAAACGTTGGCTTGGACGGTAATTGCTGGCTTTAGATAAGATTACGTTAAACGTTCTGTGATTATCCCGCTATCAACGAGCAGTGCGCTGCATTGAAATAAATCTGTTCTTTTCGTGTTAACAGCTGATAGTGAGCGATATTGGTAGGTTGTTGAACCCAGGATTGCACTGAAAACTGACCTTTCAAGATCAGTGCATTTTGACTCAAACCGCTTAGCATAACTACTAATAAATCCTTGAAACAGAATATTTTAAGAGCGTGGTTAGTTCATTCTTAGTTCCACATCCAAAAATGAAAGTTCACGTTGGTATTCAACAACAGGACGAGGGAAGTTTGCAATCAACATAAATTTCGTCGACCTGCAACACACACACATACACAAAAGGCTTTCGGTCACAACCTTCATCAAAAAGAGAGTTTAAATTAGGGTATTTTTTGTTTCCGTGATCTGATTTTGGTCAAAAAAAGTCTTCCGTATGTTGCCCCAAAGCTACAAGTAAGATTCCCGTAGAAACCCAATGCAAATTTCTCTAATAGTTTTGAAGATTAGCGTGTTCAAGCAGACAACCAGACAGAGACGAAGATTACAGGTAAAACTTTAAATAACGATGTCTTCTTTTTCCACGCTCAGATTATGATGAAAGAATGCTTGTTGTTGCCCAAACAACGCTAAAATTACCTGTGAAAAGTGTACAGAAATCCGATGGGTAGTTTTACAGGTAAGTGTGGTAAAAACGGATTAACAAGGGACACGTCGGTTTTACAGTTTCATTAAAGTACACATTTTCAGCCCTTATCGTCATTTTCTCAGTTTTATTACGTATATTTCAGCTCGGATGTAAGAGAAATTTCTGTCGTACCTACAGGTGCTGAGAAAAATGGCTTCAGATACCAAAAATATTATTATTGTTTGTCTAGTATTTCCGTAGACCTATAAAACGTGTGAAAAAGACCATATGAAGTTATTGATCTGACTACAGTGTGGGATGTAAGATAGGTCTTCGATCCTTCCCCGAGGCAACTTTGTCCAAAGTTATTGCAGCTGTCCCTGCAACTTGGTACGGGGACCGAGGTCCCTTCCAGTGTCATCTCACACCTGATAAATGATAGAGAGATCACAGGATCTTGTTGGTCAGGAAGGCAGTCAATAGACGCTTCACTGGCGAGCTGAAGGAGTAAACATCAGGCCACTTCAAGTCGCGGGTCGACGGCCACGAGGCACAAGAAGATGATGTTCTCCACGGTTACCACCGAAAATGTTTATAGTTATTTACATTATTAACCGAGACGATTTATAAAATGAAAAAGAACAAAAAAGTAGTTTAGCTCTTGCCGTCTGATGACTTTAACCTCTTACAAATTGCAAGATGTTTATTTGGAGCGGTATTATCCAAAATCTATTACATCGTCACGACTTAACCAGCTTTTTAGTGGGAGTATATGTATATTAATAAAAGTTAACATTCAGACAACGGAAGAAGACACTTGATAATTTACAGAGCTTTAAAATCGATTCTTTATGTAGATCGATTATAAAGGATAGCAACCTATAATATCTGTGCCGACAACAACATACATAGCTTTTTTTTTTTTAACAGATACATTCTTTTGGCAAGAGAACTTCGAAATATTTTATTTAAAGTGGCAGTTTTATGAAAAGTGAGCGCTTCTTCTCTCAGTGCAAGTACCTGACATTCAATTTTGAATAGCCGGCCGCGGGGACTGAGGCGCTCCAGTCACGGTCTGCACGGCCACTACGGTCGGTGGTTCGAATCCCCCCTCGGGCATGGATATTTGTGCCGTCCTTAGTATAAAGCAGTTCGTAAGTAGTTTGTAAGTTTATGGACTGATGACCCCGTAGTTAAGTCCCATAAGCTTAACAAACATTTGAATTTGAACATTTCAGTTTTGAATAGAAGTGCAAAAGTAAAAAAAAAAATCAAATTTTTATTTTCGTTAACGCTCGGACGACGGATATATATGTGTGTGTGTGGCCTCTATTCCGAATGAACAGACGTTACTTCTGATCCTGCAGTCGTGATCTTCTAATATATAAAGCAGAGTGTCCGTATGTTTGTACGTGTTACATACAAATCTAGAGTTTTGTTCCAATCTTTATGAAATTTCGTACACGTAAGCTTCAATCCATGAGGACGGTCGCCGTAAGTGTAAGACATACGATACATAGTTGACGAGATATGACGTCATAAACAATGAAATGTGCCAAAAACTGCTGTATTTAGCGACAATGCTGCTCGTTTTCTCCTAAATCACTGGACCGATTTAAACCAAATTTAGTGCACACATTAATTACGTGAGACAACAATTGTTGCAGGGTTAAGAATCACGTACGATACATGGTTCAGAAGATATGACGTCATTAACAATAGGAATTGCAAGAAACTGCCACATAACACTGCGAGACTTTATAAATATGAGACAGAGTATTTGGCGACTTTCAGCGAACTTTAAATATGATTTCATACCTTTATTAAACTTTTCCCGCTGACAACCATAGCAAAATTATGAAAGGAAAAAAGTTTCACGCTACTTTTCCGCTGTTAATGGAGAAAAACTACGGCATTCGGTATGACATTTCAATTTATAATTTGTACACTACAAATTGTAGCCGCAGGAAATTTTACAGACAGTATACACGCACATAGTTGAATGTACCTTCTAAATTGTATCACAGTACGACACGTAGTTCCTGAGATATGAGCACATAAACAGTAACGTTCATGGAAAACCGCCCCTCCCCGCACCAAGTTTTAATCTATTACTTCTTTACTGCTAACTGTATTCCCAATAGATTTTACACACTTACAGCCCTTATACAAATGAATATATTATTGAAAAATGGCAGGAATAAATAAATAAATACGCGGGCAACGCCGGGTTTTCAGCTAGTTCTTTCATATTCACAGAATGTATGACATCAACAGCGAATGAGGAAAGCCGAAAATCCAGGGTGGGAACACACTTTCTGCTTTGCCCATTCGCAGTTGTTGTCATATATTCTGTTAATATATTCGGATACTGAAGTCCAACACAGTACGTCTGGAACTGACACTTCGTCGAACGAGAGAGTCGGCCCGGCGCAGTGTGTGTGTATGTGTGTGTATTTGTGATTGTACGCCATTGTATACCATCTGTTGCTTTCTTTTTCTGACTTTCATTATTCCGGTTTTTGTGTCTTGTATGTTTGTTTGCGTAGTTTTCTATCATTTTGTTCGTGGCATTTGTGTTTATTCTTATCTGTTTTTTAATTTTTTTGTTCATCTTTACTGCCAGTGTAATGGGATTGTGTTTATCCTGTGGAACATGTATCTAAGTGATACATGAACATTCACAATAATTGCATCAGACATCTAATCACTTGGACTCATAGAAATGATATATTCTTTTTAATGTCTGTAAATCTATCGGAACAAACTACGTGGTAATCAGTCCGTAGCTTACAAACTACTTAAACCTAGGTAAACTAACCTAAGGACAAACACACACACCCATGCCCCAGGGAGGACTCGAACCTCCACGGCGAGCAACCGCGCGATCCGCAGCGAGACACTTTAGACCGCTCTGCTACTCCACCGCGGCTGATATATTCTGTTTCAAGGATTTTCTGTAAATGTTAAGTGTCAATTTCTGAAATGTTTGTGCATCGACTTAACTATGAGACATTCGTTTTTTTACCAGCAATGTGTTAAAGGGACCTAGACGTGAAAATGACTGAAAAATCGGAGTTTTTCCTCCATCTGAAAGACAAATTTCTCCAGTTTCCAAAACTGAATTATTTATTTATTTTTAAATAGTCTTAAACGCTGTTTGAATAAATATCTACACACAGGCCACGCTGATGCTTCAGGTAAGGAATATCATCATAAACGTTCCATCCCTGCCACAGTCATTGAAACAATAAAGCGAATAAACACGGACCTAGCAGATAAAAAATTAATTAGCAAATGTCTACATGGCTGTACACAAAATCCTAATTAGAGTTTCAACAGCTGCGCGTGGCAACGACGAGTACCGAAAACAGTGTTTGTCGGATGGGCAGTACTCAAAATAGGTGTGATGGATGCTGTTATCTGTTTCAATGATGATGTAATAGACAGGAAAAAAGTAATGGACAAATTAAGCATCCAACCAGGAAATAATATGATAGCTGCTCTGACTGCCACATATCGTTAGCGAGTAGTTGAAGCTTAAAGGTATGCGGAAGCCGCCACTAAAGAGTCCAGAGTAAGGAAAAGATTCTAGAAAAAGTTTGCAGAGGCTAAAGAAGCAGCTGGCCAGCAAGATTATACCACTGGAATGTTCAGAAAGAGGCATACCGTGAGTCAAAAACCCTGTGAACATTCTTTTCTCATTATCTCGAGAGTACATTTTCAGAACATTAGCTACATATATCTTCATAATGGTTTTAGCTATTTCACCAAATTTCTCCCAATTGAAGAATGGGACAGTGTCTTTGTATTATGCCTAATACATTGCAGAAATGATCGGCATTTTTCATTCTGTATATAATTTTAACGGTAATGTTTAGACAAAGTAGTAATTCCTCAGATAGACTACAAAACAAGAGGCATAATGTGTTCCTACGAATATTGACAGCAGCCTGCCACAGTCTAAATGGTATTAGACTAACGATTCACCAGAAAATGGTTTCCTAGTGCGAAAGTGTATTACAGAAACATCTATTAATCAAAAAATTGTAATTCTTCAACTATAATAGATATTTCAATAAATTACATATTACAGCTTGAGTTTATGTCATTCAGTGCTGGTACCAAATAGCAACTTCCTCCGGATTGTAGATCAAGAGTAACGTGCACCGAAAGCAAGGCAGCCGCGGTGGAGTAGCCGAGCGGTTTAAAGCGCCTCGCTGCGGAGCGCGCGGTTGCTCGCCGTGGAGGTTCGAGTCCTCCCTGGGGCATGGGTGTGTGTGTTTGTCCTTAGGTTAGTTTACCTAGGTTTAAGTAGTTTGGAAGCTACGGACTGATGACCACGCAGTTTGGTCCGATAGATTTACAAACAGACAGACAGAAAGCAAGGCGTGAAAATGCAGCCCGTTCACGTCCAGGTTACCTTAAATATGCTGAAGTGCATAGCATTGTTCTGAGATTGAGTAAAACAATCAGTAACGTTCATTTAGTAAACATAAAGCTATCTCATCATCCAATTTTCATCTTTCTGAAATGTTCATTGAAGTCTACATCTAGAAGCAGATCGTTTTTGAAACTCATCCCAGATGACCAGACTTTTACAGCGTTTCATTTCATGACAAACTGCTGGTATGAATTAAAAATGTCTTTTGATGTTAAAAGAAAATCTTCGGCCAGACTGATTGCACTGCGTCACTGTCATAAGCGTAGCATTCTGAGATGGAATTAGAATGCATCCCCGTAATGAAAGCGTCATTCAGTGGAATTGGGGAATTTAAGGAGATTACGTTCCGCCACTTCAGTTGGCCCGGGGCCAGTTGGTTGGCAACAGTGGTGGACTGTAGTTGTACGAGTCTTGCAGCGCGAACCGCGGCGCCCTATTGGTTGATGGTATATTCAGGACTGGTCGCGGTGGCTGGCCAGCTAATCAGCGGGAGGAAATGCTGTTAACAGAGCGGGCCTGCGGAGCGTCGCTGGTGACCATGTCTGCACAAGGGCGGGCTGAATTCATCCGCGCTCGCAATCCACACAGAATGAGCTGATGCGGTGACGGAAGCACTGGGCGCGAATGTGGCAGGAGGAGCGTTCCAATCCATCTCCGGACATTCAGATTTACTTTTTCCCGAATAAACTCGTCTCGATCTAAATTTGGAATTTATGACAACGTTTCCGTTGCATCCTCCACAGTAGAAGAAGAATGGGTAGCTCTGAGAGATAGGGTAGTGAAGGCAGCAGAGGATCATATAGGCAGAAGGACAAGGCCTAATACAAATCCCTGGGTAACACAGGATATACTGAACTTAACTGATGAGAGGAGAAAATATAAAAATTCAGCAAGTGAAGAAGGAAAAAGGGAGTACAGACGTCTGAAAAATGAGATTGACAAGAAGTGCAAACTGGCTAAGCAGGAGTGGTTACAGGACAAATGCAGAACCGTAGAAGAATGCATAACTAGGGGAAATGTAGATACCGCCTACAGGAAAGTAAAAGAGATATTTGGAGACAAGGAAAGCAGCTGTATGAAAATCAAGAACTCAGACGGAAAACCAGTACTAAGCAAAGAGGGGAAAGCTGCACTGTGGAAGGAATATATAGAGGGCCTATACAAACGAAATAAACTTGAAGGCAGTATTCTAGAAAGGGAAGACGAAGTGGAGGAAGATGAGATAGGAGATATGATACTGCGAGAAGAATTTGACAGAGCGCTGAAGAACTTGAAACAAGGCCCCTGGAGTAGATGTTATTCCGTCTGAACTGCTGATTTCGTTAGGAGAGCCAGTCATGAAAAAAATGTTCAACCTTGTATGCAAGATGTATGACACAGAGGAAATACCCTCAGACTTCAACAAGAATATCGTAATTCCAATTCCAAAGAAAGCAAGTGCAGACAAGTGTGAAAATTACAGAACTATCAGTTTAATAAGTATAAAACACTTCATTCAGCCAAGATCGCTAAAAATTTATTTTCGTCCCTTAACCGGTTTCGGTAAGCTCAATCATCATCTTCAGAAAGTCCAGCACTGAATATGGTGACTGAGCTCACCGAAACCGGTTAAGGGACGAAAATAAATTTTTAGCGATCTTGGCTTTCGTCCCTTAACCGGTTTCGGTGAGCTCAGTCACCATCTTCAGAAAGTCCAGTATTGAAGATGGTGACTGAGCTTACCGAAACCGGTTAAGGGACGAAAATAAATTTTTAGCGATCCTGGCTGAATGAAGTGTTTCATATAAACTGTTGATCGCTCTCCAGTGGCGTAAAATGCCTTTTAACTATACTTTAATAAGTCATGGTTGCAAAATACTAACACGAATTATTTACAGACGAATGGAAAACTTGGAGAATCTGACCTCGGGAAAGATCAGTTTGGATTTAGGAAAAATGTAGGAACACGGGAGGTAATATTCACATTACGACTTATCTTAGAAGATAGGATAAGGAAGGGCAAACCTACGTTTTTGGCGTTTGTAGACTTGGAGAAAGCTTTTGACAATGTCGACTGGAATACAGTATTCCAAGTCTAAAGGTAGCAGGGGTAAAATATAGGGAGCGAAGAGTTATGTTTAACCTATACAAAAACCAGACAGCTGTTATTAGAGTTGAAGGGCAAGAGGTTGAGAAGGGAGTAAGACAGGGTTGTAAGCTTTCCCCAATGTTGTTCAATCTGTACATTGAGCAGGCAGTGAAGGAATGGAAGGGGAAATTTGGAGAGGGAATTAAAGTTCAGGGAGAAGAAATAAGAAGTTTAAGATTTGCCGATGACAAAGTAATTTTGTCAGAGACTGCAAAGGATCTGGAAGAGCAATTGAATGGAATGGACAGTGTCCTGAAAGGAAGATATAAGATAGACATTAACAAGAATGAAACGAAGATAAAGGAATGTAATTTCAGAAAATCATGCGATGCTGAAGGAATTATATTAGGTAATGAGACAATAAAAGTAGTAGATGAATTTTGTTATTTGGGTAGCAAGATAACTTCTGATGGCCGATGTAAAGAAGATATAAAATGCAGAATGGCTATGGGGAGAAAAGTGTTTCTAAAGAAGCGAGCCGGCCGCGGTGGCCGAGGAGACTAAGGCGCTTCAGTCACGGTCTGCACGGCCACTACGGTCGGGGGTTCGAATCCCCCCTCGGGCATGGATATTTGTGCCGTCCTAGTTCGTAAGTAGTTCATAAGTAGTTTGTAAGTTTAGGGACTGATGACGCCGTAGTTAAGTCCCATAGACTATACAAACATTTGAACATTTGAAAGAAGCGAAACTTCTTAACATCCAATATTAATTTAAATGTTAGAAAGTCCTTTCTGAAAGCATTTGTCTGGAGTGTATCATTGTATGGCAGTGAAACGTGGACGATAAGGAGTTCAGACAAAAAGATTATAGAAGATTTTATAATGTGGTGCTACAGACAAATGATGTAGATTAGATGGGTAGATCACGTGACTAATGAGGAGGTGCTTAACCGAATCGGGGAGAAAAGGAGTTTCTGGCATATCATGACTAAGAAAAGGGATAGATTGGTACGACACATTCTGAGACATCAAGGAATTGTCAACTTAGCATTAGAAGGAAGTGTGTGTATTAACACGTTTGTTACTCTTCACGCTGAAATGGCTGGACGGATAAGAATGAAATGTGGAATGAATATAGCTTATACACAGAATTACTACGTTGGTGCACATCGGTGGGTACGTTACAACAAACTTTCAAATTGTTTGACTGGTCACCATGAACGTCAGGACATTAATGTATGTTTTCATGAAGTAAGGCAGTAAATTTAGCCTGGAGGAGGGTAATTTGTGACTTTGTCACCATTTGACCGGTCACCATGAAACTAGGTGCATAGCCAGCCGCGGTGGCCGAGCGCTCTGCTGCGCGCCAGTCACAGTTTGCACGGCCACTACAGTCGGGAGTTCGAATCCCCCCTCGGGCATGGATATTTGTGACGTCCTTAGTATTAGCTAGTCCATAAGTAGCTTGTAAGTTTAGGACTGATGACCCCGTAGTTAAGTCCCATAAGCTTTACAAACATTTGAACTTGGCGCATATATGTATGTTTTCATATATAGGAAGGAGAGGAGTAGGTGGAGGTGGAGCTTATGGGACTCAACTACTGGGTCATCAATCCCTAAACTTACAAACTACTTATAAACTAGCTATTCCTAAGGACGGCACAAATATCCATGCCCAAGGGGGGATTCGAACCCCCGACCGTAGTGGCCGTGCAGACCGTGACTGGAGCGCCTCAGTCCTCTCGGCCACCGCGGCCTGCGGTGTCGTCTTTATCTGACTGTAATAGCATACAGGATGACTTAGTCAAAATTTCTAGTTGGTGCGAAGAATGGCAACTAGCTGACAACGTAGAAAAATGTAAGGTGATGCGCATGAGTAGGAAAAACAATCCCATAATGTTCGAATACAGCATTAGTAGTGAGCTTCTTGATGATGTCGCGTCGTTCAAATATCTAGGCGTAACATTGCAGAGAGATATGAAATGGAACGAACATGTAAGGACAGTTGTGAGTAAGGTTTATTGGGAGAATTTTGGGAAGGTGTACATCATCTGTAAAAGAGACCGCGTATAAAACGCTTGTACGACCGTCTTGAGTATTGCTCAAGTGTTTGGAACCCGCAGCAGATCAGTTTAAAGGAAGATATACGAGGCGCGTCCAGAAAGTAAGTTCCGTTTGGTTATATAAAACGAATGGGTGCATATACAGATGAAATATTGATCGTACAAAATTCTACAATTGTTAAACTACTTTTCTACATAGTTTCCGAAATTTTGTAGGCAATTGTCATAACATGACTAGGTTTTGTGTGCCTTTTTCATAGAATGTTACCGCCTGTGTATTCAACCATGTGGTAACATGGTCTTTCAGCTCGTCATCGTCGTTGAAGTGTTGGCCACCAAGAACAGATTTTAGGCGTAAGAAGAGGATTACTGTCAAAAGTTTTTTTTTTCACGATAATGGCTGACTTCACACACCGAATGTGACCAAACAATTCTTACGAAAATTTCAATGGGGCCTGTTTGATCATCCTCCATACAGCTCGGACCTCTGTCCTTGCGACTTTCATCTCTTCTTACACCAAAAATCTGTCCTTGGTGGTAACACTTCAACGATGATAAAGAGCTGTTACCATATGGTTGAATACACAGGCGGCAGCTTTCTGTGAAGGATGCATGGAAAAACTTGTGGCACGTTATGACAAGTGCTTACAAAATTTCGGCAGTTATTTGGAAAAGTAGTTTAAGAGTTGCAGAATTTTGTGCAATAAAAATTTCTTCTGTATCTGCGTACAATTTCATTTTATTACGAAACGGGACTTACTTTCTGGACGTCCATCGTAGAAGCAGTTCAGAGGCGAGGAGCTAAGTTTGTTACTGGTAGGTTCGACCAATGCGCGAGTGTCACGGAAATGCTCCGGCAACTCAATTGGGGATCGCTGGAGGATAGACGACGTTCTTTTCGTGAATTTCTGTTGAGGAAATCTAGAGGACCGGAATTTGAAGCTCAGTGTAGTACGATCTTGCTGCCGCGTAGCGATGACAAAGACAAGAGAAATTAGAGCTCGTACGGAGGCTTATAGGCATTCTTTTTCTCCTCGTTCTATTTGGAATAGGAAAGGAAATGCCTAGTAGTGGTACAGTGTACCCTCCGCCACGCACCTTACGGTGGCTTGCTGAGTATGTATGTAGATGAAGATATTTACGTTCCAACCCTCGTAAATAAGCAAAATAAACGGCTGATGCTTAGTAACATGCATTTCTTAAAACACGAAACGACGAAAACTGCCGACGGGAGCACTTCTCATACTAGGTGAGTGGCACAGCCCACTGCCTCGTAGCGGCATCCTGTGAGCTTGCGATAGCTGCCTATCCGCGGCCAATGGCAAATGCAGGCTCCATCGCAGACGTCATGCCACGTAAGCAAGGTAGTTCCGAGGCGGAGCGACCGCTAGCTCAGTGGCTGCCCGCTATGACGAAGTGGGGTGTGTCCCAGCGGCCGGCCAATCGGCTAGCGATCGCGCCGGCTCGGAACTACCTTGCATACGTGGCATGATGTGTGCGCTGACGCCTGTCTCTCTCGCTGGCCACGTGTCTGAGGTTGTGACGTGACACGGACTTGTTGTGAGGCCTTGTATCTAGATGGTGTTGGCAGGAGTCAGTCTGTACTGAGGCTATGCTTGTATTCGCAATAAACGTGTTCTAAATGGAAAGTGTTGTGCTCTATTTTACCTACCAGCCTTCGAATTCCGGACCACCTGTAGTTTTCTTCGTGACAATATGAAGCATCACCTGAAATGTTAAACCAAGTCCGGGTTCTGTACCTAATAAGAACGCCAATTTAGAGAAAAGATGAAAATTGTATAATTCAAGCCGATTTAAAAAAAAAAATTATTTATTGATTTATATCTACGATATGACAAACTTTACTGTCGAATCAGGTTAAAAGAAGATCTTTTGTTAAGACGAGAGAATGTGATGCGTCCATGCGAGAAATTGCTGTTAGTGCAGATCAACGAGTGTTTTCAGAATTATCTCTTAACCCTTCCAGACCTGAATTTTTCTGGAGGTAGGAAATTATTATTATTACTGTTTTTCTTTTTTTTTTTTTTGCTGTATTCGTCTTAAGTTACGTTTTTAAAGATTTTAGAAGCAAGATTTAAGCTGTTGCATGCATCCATTTACATACTACAAAATTGCATACGCTGAAAAGCAAGGCTTCTTTTTGTGGACAAAAATAATTAATTTTGTAGCACTAACTTTTGTACTAAATAAATTGATCATTCAATAGTTGCCATGGAAAATAATTACTACAATTTTTCAGTTGTACAGTGGAATACTAGTAACCCACAACTTGCGTGTTCTTTGGAGTTCACAAGCTGCTGCGCAGTGAAACACTAACTACTTGGTATTTTTATAGTAATGTTTTGCAGTTGACAGTAAGTGTGCACGATGAAAAGATTGAACACTCATAGTCATATGCATGTTGTTTCAATTGAGACAAAATTTTGTGTCTCGTTTCCGCCGGTTGTCCTGGATGTCGGTGGCCGAGTAGAGAGAGACCGACACAGGAAAGTAGGATGCACGCGTGTGCTGGTACAGAGTCTGAGGTGACCAGCCAATGGGACAGCAGAAACTAGAAACACCAAGCTAGATTAGAACAAGTTGTATATTTCGTAGAAATATGATACTTAACTTTTACAAAGTCATGACTGCCAACTAAGTGTACTGCTGAGACATAGTTCAACTACATCTACATAGATACTCTGCAAATCACATTCAAGTGCCTGGCAGAGGGTTCATTAACCACTTTCATAAATATTCTCTACCGTTCCATTCTCTAATAGCGCGCGGGAAGAAAGAACACCTAAATCGTTCCGTTTTCGATGTGATTTCTCTTATTTTATTGGGATGGTCATGTCTCCCTAAGTAGGTGGGTGCTAGCAAAATATTTTCACATTCAGAAGTAAAAGTCGGTGATTGAAACTTCGCAAACAGATCACGCCGCAATGAATAACGTCTTTCTTTTAATGATTTCCACCCCAATTCGTGCAACATTTCCGTGACGCTTTCCTGCTCGTAACGTGATAAAACAAAACGAGCTGCCCTTCTCTGAACCTTCTCAATGTCTTCGGTCAGTCCCACCTGGTGAGGGTCCCACAAGGGGCAACAGTACTCCAGGAGAGGACGCACAAGTGTGATGTAGGCAGTCTCTTTGGTGGAGCTGGTGCTGGTACTGGCCTGCCTACTGATGAGTCCTAGTGCCTGTCCTAATCCCAAGTGAACGATGCAGTTCAGTGGTGGCCACGAGCGGAGTTGCAGCAGAGGACGTCGTAAGAACGCCGCGCCGTGCGTGCATGGCGGCGCGCGGCTGAAGTACGTGGCGCGCACTTCAGACTTATGCGACACCACACAAAATGTTTCTGATCTATCTTAGACATTGTAAAAGTTATATACAGAATTGTAGCCAGAGGGTCTGAAAGGGTTAAGAGTGTTGCTGGCTTACGAATTTAGCGACGGACTATACTGAGGCTTGCAGATCGTCTTGTTTGGAGCGGGCGCGCTGTTGCTGCCGTTATAAAAGGCCGGAAGACTGGAAGTGGGGGTCTCAGGAGGTAACACATGGCGGACAGGGCCCCTTAGCCTTAATTTTGGAGCCTCAAATTGAGCGGAACGGAGCCGGCGGGCTCATGAAAGGCCGCGCCATAAAGTACGCGCCGTCCTCGTCCTCGCGAGCAGGGTGGGCACTAAAGCTGGCAGCACAATATATCGCGCGCCGCCTCGCGATTGATTTTTACGAGCCGGCGGCCGTGGCACGCTGCCCTACACCGTGCTGTGCCCCGCTACTCCGCGCTGTCGCAGGCACCGGCCGCCGCTGTCTCTCCCAGAGGCCGACAGCCGGCCCACGCCAGCCTCCTCCTCCTGACGGCTATTAGCTGCCCCTCTCTCGAGGCGCCAGCGATCGACGACTAAATTACGGCCTCATTTTATCCGCGGAGATAGTCGGCGCGTCGTAAAAGCGCCACATCTCGCACGGACAGTACTTCCGCGTCATGCCAACGGCGCGCTGGAGCTGCGTCTGTGGCGCTTTTACACTTGTGCGGCTTCCCAGCGCGCCGGCCGTTGCACGGAGAGGCAAGGAGGTGCGCGGAACGGAGTGTGCTTCTGAATTTTGCATACCAGCCGCAGTATGCCGGCGCGACAGTCTCCCCGTGCCCGACAGGCTTGAATTTTACAATTTTCGCCGGCCGCGGTGGCCGAGGAGACAGAGGCGCTACAGTCACGGTCTGCACGGCCACTACGGTCGGGGGTTCGAATCCCCCCTCGGGCATGGATATTTGTGCCGTATTTAGTATAAGGTAGTTGGTAAGTAGTTTGTAAGTTTAGGGACTGATGACCCCGTAGTTTAAGTCCCATACGCTTAACAGAAGAATGCTTAAGATTAGGTGGGTGGATCGCGTAACTAATGAGGAGGTACTGAACAGAATTGGAGAGAAAAGAAATTTCTGGCATACGTTGACTAAAAGAAGGGATAGATTGGTAGGACACATTCTTAGACATCAAGGAATTGTGAATTTAGCGTTGGAGGGAAGTGTGTGGGGTAAAAATCGCAGAGGGAGACCAAGAGATGGATACAGTAAGCAGATTCAGACAGATGTAGGTTGCCGTTCTTATGTGGAGATGAAGAGGCTTGCTCAGGATAGGGTATTGTGGAGAGCTGCATCAAACCAGTCTCCGGACTGAAGACTACAACAACAACAACGCTTAACAAACATTTGAACATTTTTTACAATTTTCGTCTTTTCTCTAAATTGGCGTTCTTATTAGGTACAGAACCCGGACTTGGTTTAACATTTCAAGTGATGCTTCATATTGTCACGAAGAAAACTACAGGTGCTCCGGAATTCGAAGGCTGGTAGGTAAAACAGAGCTCAACACTTTCCATTTAGAACACGTTTATTGCGAATACAAGCATAGCCTCAGTACAGACTGACTCCTGCCAACACCATCTAGATACAAGGCCTCACAACAAGTCCGTGTCACGTCACAACGACAGACACGTGGCCAGCGAGAGAGTCAGGCCTCAACGCACACATCATGCCACGTATGCAAGGTAGTTTCGAGCCGGCGCGTTCGCTAGCCGATTGGCCGGCCGCTGGGGCACACCCCACTTCGTCATAGCGGGCAACCACTGAGCTAGCGATCGCTCCGCCTCGGAACTACGTTGCTTATGTGGCATGACGTCTGCGCTGGGGTTTATATTTCCCATTGGCCGCGGATAGGCAGCTATCACAAGCTCACTGGATGGCGCTACGAGGCAGTGGGCTGTGCCCCAGACGCCAGCCACTCAGCTAGCGACGGCAGCCGATCGGTGTGACGTGACACGGACTTGTGAAGTCTTGTATCTAAACGTGTTGCTCCTGCCTGGAGAGCTCCAATATTTATACATAGAACGAATTTTTCTGGCATTACAAGTACATCAAACATAAGAAACATGTAGAACATTCTAGAAATAGTAAATACAAAGAAATAATTCTTCTGTCCGTGGCGGGATTTGAACTACGGACTGTAGCACAGCGATCCGAGATGCTAAAATCTCTCTTTTTTTTTCTCTCTATGGGTAGTTCTGTTCGTTGCGGACGCTTATCATGTTCGTTCGTTTTTGTTCGTTGTTTGCTTTTGTATTGCAGAGGGCGTTCAGCCCTCTGACCACGCGTCCTGTCGAAAAAACATGAGGCAATATATCTGTAATGGATGTCTATAACTTGCAAAAGTCTCTGAATCTTTTTAAATAAACGTTCAAATGTTTGTGAAACTTATGGGACTTACCTTGCCGGTCATCAGTCTCTAAACTTACAAACTATTTATAATCTAACTTATACTAAAGACGGCACAAACATCCAAGCCCGATGAGGGATTAGAACCCCCGACGGGGAATCGCCTCGCGCATCGCAACAAAGCGCCTCAATGCGTTCGGCCACTCCGCCGCGGCTATGAATCATTTTGTATAATTTTTATACAGACTTCATTATTGGCTGTGAATTCAGTTTGATAATAGAGTGACATACCAGGGGAGTTGGAAAACAAGTTTCCCCTGTCGACTGTGGCCACAGTTGTGCATGAAAGGAAAAAACATGCGATCAGACATTCAAGATTAGACAAATATCTTTTTACGTAATTTCCAAGTACACTGTGACATTTGTCAAACCATTTTATAATTTTCGAAAAGCCGTCCGGGGAAAAAATCTACATCTGCATAGATACTCTACAAATCACATTTACCTGCCTGGCAGAGGGTTCATCAACCATTTTCATAACCTTTCTCTACTGTTCCATTCTCTAATAGCTCGCCGGAGGAAAGAACGTCTAAATCGTTCCGTTTTCGATCTGATTTCTCTTATTTTATTGGGATGGTCCTGTATCCCTTTATAGGTGGGTGCTAGCAAAATATTTTCACATTCAGAAGTAAAAGTCGATTGAAATTACTCAAATAGAACATCGTTCTTTTAATGATTTCCACTGCAAATCATGCTACATTTCCATGACGCTTTCCCCCATGTAACGAGATAATACAAAACGAGCTGCTCTACTCTGAACCTTCTCAATGTCTTCCGTCAGTCCCACCTTGTGAGGGGCATAAGTACTCCAGGAGAGAACGCATAACTGCTGTTGCATCTTCGAAGCGTTCTGCCAATGAAACGTAACATTTGCTTCGCCTTCCCCACGATATTTTCACTCCAGTCTAAATAGCATACGGAAGAAGCGTTCAACGGCTATGGAATGGAAACATCCTTCTTAACCTGTCCGAAAGAAATTCAAACGCACTCCGAGTTACCCACCGTTTCCAGGGACACCCAAGGAGTTTTGTTTATAGACTTTTTGGAGGATGCAGCCTCATTACTGCGCGGTGCTCTGTAGAAATTAAAAGAGGTGATTCGGAAAAAGATCTGGCGTTCTGCTGTTGGATGACAATGTGAGTGAGACCACCCTCGGCGTCGGCAACGCGAAACAATATTGAAATTCTTGGTTCGGAGCGCCTACGCGATCCGCCATACAGTCCTGATCTCGCACCAAGTGACTTCCATCTGTTTCCAGCTTTGAAGAAGACTCCCGGCGAAAGGCGCTTTGGAAGCAATGCTGATGTCAAACCAGCTGTTCAACGCTTCTTCCGTATCCCACGCCCTGGTTGTTTCCTGGAAGGCTTTCTGAAACTTACAAAACGGCGTGACAAATGTCTCAATGTACTTGGAAATTACGTAGAAAAATAAAGATATGTCTTATCTTTAATGTCTCATTCTATTTTTTTTTTTTTTTCGTTTCATACGTAACTCTGACCACAGTCGACAGGGGATAGTTTGATAAGTTCAAAGGTATTTTTATCTGGTGGTGAGAGATGCCGAAACGTAACAAATAAACACATTTTAACCCACTTCAAAAAAGGTGGTTCTCAATTCGACTGAATTAAATTTTTTTTAATGTTTGTTACCTCAGAACCTTCGACTTTATGATTTATTTTTTATTTTTTTAATGCTGCTGATTTCCGTGTGGTCCCATTTCAGATTGGTCCGGTTCTGACAATGGCATCTGTAAGAAATCCAATCGACAAATAACTCAGTATCACGTCAACCGATTTCAATTATTCTTTTTTTATTGGAAGGGATGTAGTTTGATGAGAGTTTGGTTAGGTTCTGATTATGGGATCCATGACAAAGTAACGGAACTCTTCAATTCATAGGAGCAAATTAATGATACTCGGCCAAATCGTTTATAGGCTATCCGGATATTAGTCACCTACCGTAACGACGCTATGGTCAAGTAATTCCCTGTTCAAAACTTTTATCTTGTAAAGCCGCACTTTTGAAAGTATTTTTTGCGCTTTTTGCTAGTCTCTTTTGAAATTGTCCTCGAGGTAGGTATCCTCTGGTAGGCGTTTCTCCCTGACTTCGTTTGTTTCATTTCAACGGAGCTGACTTACTTGAGCGCCACGTTTATATATTTTACCAATATTCAGAAAAATAGTTAGTGTACTTCAGATTCACTAAAAATAAAAATAAAAATTAACAAAAAATTTTAACAAAAAAGATATAACAAATTAATGTGCACTAAAAATGGAAATTGCGAATTGCGTGTTCTGCTACAACTTAATAATGAACTTACTTTTTTTACTCATCAATATGTAGGTACTGTCTATGTGTTTACCACGCAAGAAGATAGGTAGGTACCTAGCCACTTTAAATCTAACTCATTTCGTACATGTGAATAACAAACAATGATCAAAATATTTTTAGAGTTCTCCTAAGTAAAATCAAATGAAAAATATTAGACTACTTTATAGACAATCTAGTTATTAGCGTAATATAATGTAGTTACAATTATTGTTGTTTTTAGAGTCGGTGTGAGCTAAGGAAACACTACAATATACCCAGCAAAAATAATACGAGAATATTGAGACCGAAGCCGGATCGGATACTTCCTTGGCTGACACAGACTCCGAAAATAACAATAATTGTAACTACATTCTATTATCGTAGTAACTTGCTTGACTTTTAAGTAGTCTAATATTTTTAATTTCATTTTACTTAGAAGAAATCTAAAAAAAAAAAAAAAAAAAAATGGTCATTGTTTGTTATTCAAAGGTATGTGTTGAGTTAGATTTAAAATTGGTAGGTATCTATCTTCTTACCTGGTAAACACACAGATCATACCTAAATACTGATGACTAGAAAAAGTAAGTTGATTATTAAATTGTAGAAGAATACGCAATTATTTTGTTTACTTTTTAGTGCATATTAATTTACTTTGAAATGGCTTTTTTTTCTTTTTTGCTAAAATTTTTGTTCATTATCCAGCAATCTAGACGATTCTACTCATAAAATATCGATAAATCCTCCCCAGAGCATCTGTAACAGTTTCATGAAAACTACGAATAATCGAAATCTGGACGTCTGGGTTGTTATACCGTGGAACCGTTCATTGCGCGTCGGCTGTATTAACCACTCCACACTCAGCCGCAAGCTTCAGCGCGGGTGCACTGCTACAATACAACACTCGCGGCGCATTTAAACTTGGCTGTCACGTCTTCTTGCCATTTGAGTAATTGACACGTAAGACCTCGGCGCCTGTGGTTAGGCCGCGGCCTGAGTCAGCCACCCCTCGCTGGAGGGGCTCGGCCCATTACACCTGGGGGCGGCCGCCCTCTGACAGGCGCAACCCTCCTCAAAAGCCGGAGGGATGAAGCGCGGCCTCATTGTCATCACCAGCGCCAGTGCGCTCAAAGAGCAGCCATTCTGCAGGCCGGATTACGTCTCGTTTTTCTTTGCCAAACATTCCTCGGAACAGGCCATCACATTACAAACCCCGACTGAGCTTGCAGCGTAACACTGGAAAGAGCACGGAGGTCTTTGTAAAGATAAACCGTCTCAAAACAATTTATATTTAAAATATGGGACCCAGGTAACAACACAACAGTCATACGAGCAATATCTTCGTCTTCTTTATTTGTGAATTTTTCATCCTTGCCCTGTTCAAGTGCAATGGTTGGGTTTACTAGATATACAGGGAGCGATACCGCACAATAAACTTAGTTTCGGTGCGGGCAGTGGCGGGTTGGACCAAGACTGTTTTGACTTCCCTGAAAAAATCAAATCCCAGAAATGTCACAAAAATGTTCAAATGTTTGTATAGTCTATGGGACTTGACTACGGGGTCATCAGTCCTTAAACTTACAAACTACTTATGAACTACTTACGAACTAGGACGGCACAAATATCCATGTCCGAGGGGGGATTCGAACCCCCGACCGTAGTGGCCGTGCAGACCGTGACTGGAGCGCCTCAGTCTCCTCGGCCACCGCGGCCGGCGAAATGTCACAAATTTGAAATTGTTGAAAGAGTAGAATAAAAATCTCAACTGCATAGGTTTCACGTTAGAATACAAGTGGCTTAATACACTGCGTAGATATTTTCGTAAATCGCACATTTTATTCCGAGTCGAGTGGCTAAACTAATAACTGGCTCCCCCCTAACCCCTAAACTTACAAACTACTTACGAACTAGCTTATACTAAAGACGGCAGAAACATCCATGCCCGAGGAGGGATTCGAAGCCCCAACCGCAGCGGCCGTCCAGACCGTGACTGGCACGCCGCAGACCGCTCGGCCTCTGCGGCCGGCACGCGGCTCAGTGAAAAAATTACTGAACACAAAACAAAATGAGAACTAACACGAGACATATAGGTGTTTTGGTTTTCTTTCACAGTTATGGATATTTGCGCTATATTCAATTCCACTCTAATGACCGCCAGTTAGCGTAGATCTAGTTTCAGATTTTCGGTTTTCGTTTGCGAGAAAACTGCTCGCAGAGATATGTGCTTCCAAAGAAGGGCACCTGTTGAAGTGCTAACTTAAAAAGGTTTGGATACTGATCCAAACTGATACTTTTTCATAAAAAATTTTACCAGTTCATTATGAAGGCAACTTTAGTATATTATTTTAAGGCTTTCAACACTTCAAAGTTCAATCAACTGCATCTAGAGGTGAACAATGGCGTCTTCAGTAGTAACCTGAAAATAATTTTGGAAACTTTTGGAAGGGCTTTAGATTTTTAAAATTTAGTATTTTTTTAATTTGCTGGTCATAATCCTCAGGCAGTGAACTATGGTTTATGCGAAGTCGATAAAGTGGGTTTCTAGTCACTGGCGGGCCTGATATTTCGTGGCGACGGGCCACATTGTGGCACGCAGACGTAGCTTGGGCGGCCGTGGCCTAGGGCAGTGTTTTTCAACCTTTTCGAATATGCGACCCCCTTTCATGTGAAAATGTTCCATCGGCTCCCTCCCAAATAAAATATTCTGGTGACTCCCCCCTCCCCTCCCTCCTCACGAATCGTAAGAAAACAATGTTACGCTACGGTCGGGGGCTCGAATCCCCCGTCGGGCATGGATTCAAATGTACAAATGTTTGCTAAGCTTAAGGGACTTAACAGCGGGGTCATCAGTCCCTAAACTTACAAACTACTTACGAACTATCTTATACTAAAGACGACACAAACATCCATACCCGAGGGGGAATTCGAACCCCCGACCGTAGCGGCCGTGCAAACTGTGACTGGCGCGCCGCAGACCGCTCGACCACTGAGGCCGGTGGGGCATGTATGTTCGTGCCGTCTTTAGTATAAGGTAGTTCATAAGCAGTTTGTAAGTTTAGGGACTGGTGACACCTCAGTTAAGTCCTTTAAGCTTAACGAATATTTGAACATTTGAAAACAATGTTATCTCAAAGGAAACAAGTTTAATCTTCTTTATTTTAAATTGATGGACGGAGTTCTTTTTATGTAAATTTAGGAATGGTGTACTTATCCTATTTTTATAAGAATTCCGACAAAAAATATGTTTTGCTTAAACAGTGTTTCGAATTTCAGGCGAGACATAAACGTGAATTACGCTCATTAAGTAAGGTTCCATGGTATAGATAATTTGCAAAGAAGTAGGCTTTTTTTCGAATTTTCCAGTATTGCTTATTGTAACACGATATTTTACCTATAGATTTGTTCCTGAAAACTGCTTTCGGGCTTTGCCCTCATTATTCATTAACTCACTATATTATAAAACAATTTATGATCTATTTAATTCATAATTTAAGGAACGTTGTAATTTTAAAAATGTTCAAATGTTTGTAGAACTTATGGGACTTAACTACGGGGTCATCAGTCCCTAAGCTTACAAAACTACTTATGAACTAGCTAAGACTAAGGACGGCACAAATATCCATGCCCGAGGGGGGATTCGAATCCCCGACCGTAGTGGCCGTGCAGACCGTGACTGGAGCGCCTCAGTCCCCTCGGCCACCGCGGCCGGCTGTAAATTTAACATTAAATATATTTCACTAATGAAAATTTTTCGTAATGATGGTTTAGCATCAGCAACTGGGAATATTTAGTAAAACAATTTAACAATTTATTTTTGTCCGTCGCAGTTGCATTTGAAATAAGCTAATGGTTTGATAATGGACTGTAGAATCCGAAACTAGTCACTGAGTTCGAAATTGTGCAACTGCGACGGACAAAAATAAACCGTTTCACTGAATTTCATGTAGGCATACGTTTATGTAACGCTAGTTACTTTATGGTACAAGTACTTCGACTTGTTGTTACGGGGACCCCACAGATGAAGACTTTGCGACCCTCCTGGGGGTCGCGACTCACAGGTTTGACACCCCTGGCCTAGGGGATGGTTCCAGAATGAAATTTTCACCCTGAAGCGAGTGTACGTTGATATGAAACTACCTGTACATGTGTGTTTCTCTGTATGAAAGAAAATGCCTCTTCAGTAGCAGTCGTACTAATTACGTTAATGTTAACGTCGTGACAGAAAGCTTTCAGGAAAGTGCACGAGGACTGCGTGGGTGGGGGAGCTGCGAATCGAGCATTTGAGCGTGAGAGGCGCGAGGCGGCGCCAGGCAGCCGGGAGACAATGGCAGGCGCGCTTGTTTACAGATGAGCGTCTGCCGCGCTGTCTGTCGCGGTCCGCTGCACGTCCAAGGGCCCGTCATACCTGCCGCTCCAGTGCGCAACCCATTACTTCACTCTTCCTCGCCATTCTTGTATTGCACCGCTTTCACAATCGTACTGGTTATTGTTTTTGTCTTGTTTTATTTTTCATTCTTTCATTTTATTTTATTATTATTACTATTTCTTTGACAATTGCAGAGTAAGAGGCAGACCTTACCTGCCATTATAGTCGGTGCCCTGCAAAAAGTATTACTAACAGCTTTTCTGATTTTGAAAATATAACCTCCCCACCCCTACACCACCGTTTCATCTAATATATAAAGCAGAGTGTCCGTATATTTGTACGTGTTGCATACAAATCTACAGTTTTGTTCCAATCTTTATGAAATTTTGTACACGTAAGCTTCAATTCATGAGTGTAAGAAGCACATACGATATATAGTTCACGAGATATGAAGTTATAAACAATGAAATGTGTCTGAAACTGCAGCATTTAGCGACAATGCTGCAAAATTTCTCCTAAACCACTGGACCGATTTCTACCAAATTTGGTACACATATTCCTTACGTGAGATAACAATTTCTGTACGAGTACGAACCACATACGACACATGGTTCAGGAGATATAACGTCGGAATCGCATAAAACTGCCACATAATATGGCGAGACTTTATAAATACGCTATATGAGAATAAGAGTACTTAACGACTTGCAAAAAACATTAAACATAATTTCAAACCTTTATTAAACTTTTTCTCGCTGACACAAGCATAGCAAGCATAGCAAAATGATGAAAGGAAAAAAGTTTCTCGCTTACTACTTTTCCGATGTTTATGGAGCAAACTACGGCATTCGGTATGACGTTACACTTTATAATTTGTACACTACGAATTGTAACGACAGGAAATTTTACTGACAGTATACACGCATATAGTTGAGTGTATCTTCTAAATTGTATGGCAGTACGAGACGTAGTTCACGACATATGAGCACAAAAACAATAACGTTCATGGAAAACCGTCCCATCACGCACCAAGTTTTAATGTATTACTTCTTTACTACTAATTGTATTCCCAAGATATTTTACATACAGCCCTTATACAAATGAATATACACCCGAAAAATGGCAGGAATAAATAAATAAATACCCGGGCAACGCCGGGTTTACAGCTAGTCTAATACATAAAGCAGAGTGTCCGTATGTTTGTACGTGTTGCATACAAATCTACAGTTTTGTTCCAATCTTTATGAAATTTTGTACACATAAGCTTCAATCCATGAGGACGGTCGCCGTAAGTGTAAGAATCACATACGATATATAGTTCACGAGATATGACGTCATAAACAATAAGATGCGCGAAAAACTGCTGCATTTGCGAAAATGCTGCGCATTTTCTCCTAAACCATTGGACAGATTTCAACCTTTCAACCAAATTTGATACACACATTCCTTACCGTGAGGTAACAATTGCTGCGTGGTTAAGAATCACATATGGCACATGGTTCAAATGATATTCCGTCATAACCAATAGAAATCGCAAAAAATGCCATAAATGCGGCGAGACTTTCGAAATACACTGTATGAGAATGACAGTACTTAGCGACTTGCAACAAACTTTAAACATAATTTCAAACCTTTATTAAACTTTTTCTCGCTGGCAACCATAGTAAAATGATGAAAGGGAAAAAGTTTCTCGCTTACTACTTTTCCGCTGTTTATGGAGTAAAACTACGGCTCTCGGTATGACGCTACAATTTATAATTTGAACACTACAAATTGTAGCGACAGGAAATTTTACACACAGTATACACATATATAGTTGAATGTAGCTTTTAAATTGTATCACAGTACGACATGTAGTTCATGAGATATGAGCACATAAACGGCAACGTTTCGCTGTTCATTGACTAAAACTACAGCATTCGGTATGACGTTACAATTTATGATTTCTACACTACGTATTGTAGCCGCGGGAAATTTTACTGACAGTATACACGCATATAGTTGAGTGCATCTTCTAAATTGTATCACAGTACGACACGTAGTTCATGAGATATGAGCACATAAACAGTAACATTCATGGAAAACCGCCCCATTACCAAGTTTTAATCTATATTACTTTACTATTAACTGTATTCCCATGAGATTTTACAGACTTGAAGGCCTTACACAAATGAATATATACCTGAAGAATGGCAGGAATAAATAAATAAATACACGGGCAACGCCAGGTTTTCAGCTAGTATGCAATAATTAGAAATGGTGACCCGTGTGCCTACTGCTCTAATTATATAACAAGGAAGGAAGGAAGGAAGCTTGGAGTTTAACGTCCCGTCGACAGCGTGGTCATTGGAGCTTACGCTCGGAGTGTTTGGGTAACGATGTGGAAGGAAATCGGCCGTGCCCTTTCAAAGGAACCATCCCAGCATTTGCCTGGAGTGATTTAGGGAAATAACGGAAAACCTAAATCTGAATGGCCGGAGGTGGATTTGAACCACCATCCTTCCGAATGCGAATCCAGTTCAAATGTTTGTTAAGCTTATGGGACTTAACTACGGGGTCATCAGTCCCTAAACTTACAAACTACTTATGAACTACTTACGAACTAGGGCGGCACAGATATCCATGCCCGAGGGGGGATTCGAACCCCCGAGCGTAGTGGCCGTGCTGACCGTGACTGAAGCGCCTCAGTCCCCTCGGCCACCGCGGCCGGCAGACTATAACCGGAAGGTTGCTGCACTTTTTTGCTCGGCAACAACGATCGATAAATGATAGAAAAATAAAATTTAAATTAATGTTAATTAAAATGCTGTAAACATATATAAAGAATACGATAAATAATTTGGAAAATAAATACATAACTGATTTTACGGTCGACAGCTCGATGAACGAGCAAAACAATTTTAGTGGAAAGTTAAAAATAATAATGCTAATTATTAAACTGAAAAATTACGTAAAACTTTGGGTGGGCAAAGGAATCAGGGTATGTAAGTCAAATCCGGGTACAAAGGCTCAGATACCGCGCTAGGTATTGGCAATTAGACCATTAATACAGAAAATAGAAACGCTAACAATAAAATGCATGCAAGGCAAAGCAACTTTCATATGCAACAAAACATACATATCTCACCTTAATGCTTATCCTTTACTGCTTTAGGTGTTCACGATTATATATTTTATTAGAAACTGTTCATCTGGAAGCATGCCATGTCGATTATGGGCGTGATTGAACTATACTGATGACATTTACAAAAATAGTTAATGTCCTGTCGTGGTAATTTTTCGATTATTTTGGAATAAATGATTAAACTATCTTATCAAACTTAGTTCTTTTCTGAACACGAAATTAACTCTTCCCTGTCATGAGATGTAGTTGCAAACAATCACTGTTCACACTAACTGATTATATTAGATTAATACTTGTTCCATGCATCATGAATACGACACTTCGTAATGATGTGGTTCGAGTCAGGTTAATGAAGGGTGTCTGTACAAGACGTTACATTACACAAAATATTACATGACACAAATTTTTTTTATTTACTAATTTATGTCTAAAAACTCATCCAATGAGTAGAAGGAGTTGTCATTCAGAAATTATTTTAATTTATTATTAAATGCTATCTGTCAGGTTTCTGATGCTTAGGTGACCAAAGGCTTTTGTGGCAGCATAATATACCCCTTTCTGTGCCAAACTCAGATGTAGCCCTACATAGTGAAGATCATCCGTTCTCCAGGTGTTACAGCTGTGCTGATGCTTGCTAGCAAAGTTTCTGCTCTAAATGAAATGCAATGGAAATTAGTCTTTCTTTTATAATGTTCGTAAGGATCTTTTGCCAACAAATGTTATTTTAGCCCTTTCAGTCAGACTCATGAAACCTACAATTAGCAACATTGATTTTTTAAGTGCTTTGACAGACTATTCTCGACAAATTTAATATTGTTCAACTAGCGCTGTGCATTCAGTTAATCTTCAATTTTCAACAATATTTTTACTGTATTCTCGGTAAAATGGATAAGGATGGAACCTTTCTGTACAACGACTGAGGATAATGAAACTTTTGGCACTACTTCAGAGTTACCAAGTTTTCACCATTAAAAAATTAGCAGTACTACGCTGTACATAGTAAATCAGTTACACTGGTCGGATCTTACTTCTTTTGTGTGCGAGATGGTGCTGATGATGGAGACTATGGACACATAACAGTTGGCAAACAAAAGCTCTTCTTAGCGACGAATATAATTGCAAGTTTGGGACCACTGCATTCCTCTTGATAATCACTTAAGCTTTTCCATACAAATTAACAGTAATGCCTCCTCCTCTTCTCGGGCCAAGCCGACATACGCACTTTTACGACGCACTATTACGCACTCCGTTTTACTGTTATGTCCGACTCTCTCTTCCGCTGCGCGCCTCGGCGCTGCCAGCGATAAAGATCGCTACTCACAGATCACTTTATGCAATAACAAAGCCCTTGCTAAACCAGCGTGACTACTTAATTACAAAATTGATCTTGACACACATACAGAATAAAAGAATATTGTAAATGCATTCAGTTAATAAAAGACAACAAATATATAAATAATTATATGACTCTGGGACCAGCCCAGTATTCACCTAGAGGGATGTGGAAAACTGCCTAAAAACCACATCCAGTCTGGCCGGCATTCCGACTGCCTTCGTTAATCCGCCGGGCCGACTCGAACCGGGGCCAGTACACCTCCCCGTCACGAACAGGGGTGCAATAAAACCACACGGCTAACCGAGCGATTTGGCAGATTAGAATTGTATGCCGCACCGTTATTCGAAACTGGGAGCTTTGCCTTTCGGGGACACAGCTCGTGTAATTATTTATATATTTGTTATCTTTTATTAATTGACTGTAATTACAATATTCTTTTATTATGTATGTGTGTCAAGACCAATTTTGTAATTAAGTAAAACGCTGGTTTAGCAAGGGCTTTGTTATTGCATAAAGTGATCTGTGAGTAGGGATTATTATCGCTGGCATCGCGGAGGCGCGCAGCGAGGGTCGGACGTAACAGTAAAACGGAGTGCGCAATAGTGCGTCGTAAAAGTGCGTATGTCGGCTTGGCCCGAGAAGAGGAGCAGGCGTTACTATTAATTTGTATGGGCACAGCTTAAGTAATTATCAAGTATGTATCAAGATGAATGCAGAGGTCCCAGAGTTGCAATTATATTTGTCGCTAAGAAGAGCTTGTGTTTGCCAATTGTTATGTGGCTATAGACTTCATCATCAGCACCATCTCGCACACAAAAGAAGTAATATCCGACCTGATTTAGTAGGTACAGCTAACCAGCATAGTAGTGCTAATTGTTCAATGGAGAAAACTTGGTAACTGTGAAGTAGTGCCAAAAGTTTCATTATCCTCAGTCGTTGTACAGACAGGTTCCATCCTTATGCATTATTTTTCAATAAAATGTTATTGAAAACTGAAGATTAACTAAATGCATAGTGCCAGTTGAACAATATCAAATTTGTCGAGAATAGTCTCTGTCAATGCATTTAACAATATCCACTGACTGAGGTTTCACGGGTCGTCCTCACAACTTTACGTCCGCCAGTAGCTCTCCTCCTACTTTGCAGACTAGCAATCGTGGAAGAAAGTATGTTTGGAATGTAGGAGGCTAGGTACCGGCGAATTTAAAGCCGTGAGTTGAGCCGTGAAGCGTGCCAGGTTAGCTCAGTCGGTAGTGCCCACTCCCGCGAAATCCAAAGGTGCTGGTTCGAATCCCGGTCCGTCACACAGTTCTAATCTGCCAGCTAGTTTCAGAAGAAAGTGTGCGGTACTATCACAGTGGCAGCCGCGGTCGCTAAACAAAGGCCGCAGACGCTGTCGTTTGGCGCGGGGACAGTATAGCGTGCTGTGTCGGGACACGGCGTTGGTGCGGAACGCCGTAGTATCGGGTGTCCGGCGGCGGCCGAGATTCTGGCGTGTGGCACCTGCGCCGCTGGCTGCCGGCTGCTGGCCGGCGATCAATGGGGGCTAATCCCGGGATAACAGCAGGTGGGCCTTTGTGGCCGCCCCAAATGAAATTACGCCCGCCCGGCTAATGCCCCCATCCCCTCAGCCTCTGGCCGCGGCCGCAGCCGCCCCCGCTAATACACTCCGCCGCCGAATTTGCGTGTGACGCGTCCTAAGCGGAGCGCACCCGCCCCTCCACTAACAAAAATATAATCGGCGTGTCGCGTGAGTGCGACTGCTCGCCCCGAAACCTGCGCTAAAACGACGCTCCCTCTGGTTCATTCAGTCGCGTTAAACTCACACTCCAGGACGGAAGGAAGGCGGGTCACCTCCGCCACAGCGAGGCGGCTCGACCCAGCGCGGAGAATACACTGGTAGCCACCCGATGGTTATACGAGGTGCATTCCAGTTCTAAGGCCTCCGATTTTTTTTTCTCCGACTGTGCGGCGGAACGACCTCTTCGTGCGGTGGAACGTGTGCTAAAACCTTATCTTCAAAAGCACTCGTCTTGTATGATTAGGATTGAATGTGGCCGTGTCAGACCTTGTAATCCTTGAGGTGTCCTCTCGCCTATAAAAATTTATATAAAATAAAAAAAATATATATATATTCATGTAATATCTTTATACGTTGCAATATTTCAAAATCAGATTCTTGCGCCGAGGGAAGAAGTCTTTAACAGTCACTCTTGTTAAAATATTTCTAAGTTATCTCATAGATAAGACGGTCAAAATAAATTCTTCAGTTTGTGGTCGTTGCTATAGCTACAGATAAAAAAAAATATTTTTCAATGATTATCGATCGATGTGTATGATCGATTAATCAAAGTTCTAAAAGAAACATTAATCGAAGTCTTCTTGACGTAACTTTTCCACCAATAAAAATTCATAAAAAATCTTCCTTCAGATTGAAGAATATTTAAATGAAATAGTCTCCTCGTTTCGTTAATATATTATTTATCGTAAAATAATTCTTCATAAATGATGTACTCTGACACTTTCGTCAAGTTTAAACACGATAACATTTATTGCTTTCTATGACATTACATATGTAGCCATTGACAGACAAAAAGGAACTGACTTTTAAAGATTGTTGTTTTAACATGAAACTTCGATAATAATGTCAGCTCTTGCGACGACAACCGCAGAGGTCAACATCTTCCTGCCTCGTGGCCGTCGACCCGCGACTTGATGTGGCCGGATATTTACTCCTTGGAATCGGCGTCGAAGATGTTGCCCTCGTAGGTTGAATCGCTTCACAGCACATGAAACATAAAAAGACATACAAAAAAACTTCTTTAAGAATCATATAATATTAAAAATTTACATAAAAATCATTTAAGAACAGAAATATAAGTTAGTTATCCTGCACAAACTGAGCTGAGATGAGATATGTAGCGGAGACAATAATCCGTCCCACTACAACTGGAAAGAGATAGAAACAAGTGCATTATTTTAAAATGAGGCCGCGTTCATTGTCAATACGTCCCAGAGATGGCAACACCGTACGGCAGATGGAATTTTACCACCAGCGGCGAGAATGAGAACTGTTTTACATACTTAAAATGGCGACGTTTTCCTTACTTGAACAGCGTGCACTCATTCGTTTTCTGACTTTGCGTGGTGTGACACCAATTGAAATTCATCGACAATTGAAGGAGGCATGTGGCGATGGAGTTATGGATGTGTCGAAAGTGCGTTCGTGGGTGCGACAGTTTAATGAAGGCAGAAGAACATCGTGTGACAACAAACCGAAACAACCTCGGGCTCGCACAAGACGGTCTGACGACATGATCGAGAAAGTGGAAAGAATTGTTTTGGGGGGATCGCCGAATGACTGTTGAACAGATCGCCTCCAGAGTTGGCATTTCTGTGGGCAATCCTGCATGACGACCTGAAAATGCCAAAAGTGTCATCCAGGTGGGAGCTATGAATGCTGACGGGCGACCACAAGGCTGCCCGTGTGGCATGTTGCCAAGCACTGTCGACGCGCAACGACAGCATGAATGGGACTTTCTTTTCGTCGGTTGTGACAATGAATGAGACGTGGATGCCATTTTTCAATCTAGAAACAAAGCGCCAGTCAGCTCAATGGAAGCACACAGATTCACCGCCACCAAAAAAATTTCGGGTAACCGCCAGTGCTGAAAACATGATGGTGTCCATGTTCTAGGACAGCAAGGGCGTAATCCTTACCCATTGCGTTCCAAATGGCACTACGGTAACAGGTGCATCCTACGAAAATGTTTTGAAGAACAAATTCCTTTCTGCACTGCAACAAAAACATCCGGGAAGGTCTGCGCGTGTGCTGTTTCACCAAGACAAAGAACCCGCACATCGAGCTAACGTTATGCAAGTTTCTTCGTGATAACAACTTTGAAGTGATTCTTCATGCTCCCTACTCATCTGACCTGGCTCCTAGTGACTTTTGGCTTTTTCCATCAATGAAAGACACTCTCCGTGGCCGCACATTCACCAGCCGTGCTACTATTGCCTCAGCGGTTTTCCAGTGGTCAAAACAGACTCCTAAAGAAGCCTTCGCCGCTGCCATGGAATCATGGCGCCAGCGTTGTGAAAAATGTGTACGTCTGCAGGGTGATTACGTCGAGAAGTAAGACCAGTTTAATCGATTTCGGGTGAGTAGTTAATTAGAAAAAAAATCGAAGGCCTTAGAACCTGAATGCACCTCGCAATTAAACTTGCCCTGTTTAATACGTCATAACACGGAAACTAATTACTGTAAAAGACATTATTGATAAATCTGAAGCATTGAATTTACTTTGAGGAAAGCCCCCATAAAAACCGGCACCCAACATGAATATTGGGCATTAGCAATAAGCCATTCCACCTCAAGTAAATTAATATACCTGAAGATGCACCTTTAATGGTGTAACCTAATAAAGGCATATAAGACAGCTAAGGCGGATTATGATAATTCATGGAAAGGAATCCTGGCTTAATCGTCTGTACTGCTTTCTAGAATTGCTTAACATAATTGGAACTGTTCGAAGGCTCTGTGACGCATGCACATTATGCATCTCGCACTCTTGACATTAATGTTAGTAGGTTTCTTAGTCTTACAGTAATTAATACAATAAACAATCCCTGAGATGGATTTTCGTCTCAAATATGTCAAAGACATTATTGATAAATCCGAAGCATTGAATTAAAATTTGTGATGCGGCAGGGAATCGAACCCGGACCTCCATGCTTACTACTTACTAGGCAGACGTCTTAACCTTTAGATCACCACATCACTAATGTTTATTTGTATTAAAATTGATATTCATATCATCTTAACAGGATTGTTCCAATGTGTCCATTGCCGAGGTGCTATTTTGCTGCATGGAGAGCCTTGGCAGTAGTGGCAATTATCTTTGGAACACAGAAGCTGAATTAAAGTTTGTGACGTGGAGGGAAATAGTACTTAGACTATTCGTTAGTGGTGTGGTGGTCTAACGGTTAAGACGTCTGCCTGGTAAGCGTGGAGGTCTGGGTTTGATTCCCGGCCGCACCACAAAATTTAATTCAATGCTTCAGATTTATCAATAATGTCTTTGACATATTTGAGACGAAAATCCATCTCAGGGATTGTTTATTTGTATTAATTACAGTAAGACTAAGACACCTATTAGCATTAATGTCAAGGGTATGGGGTGCATGATGTGGCCGGCCGCGGTGGCCGAGGGGACTGAGGCGCTCCAGTCACGGTCTGCACGGCCACTACGGTCGGGGGTTCGAATCCCCCCTCGGGCATGGATATTTGTGCCGTCCTAGTTCGTAAGTAGTTCATAAGTAGTTTGTAAGTTTAGGGACTGATGACCCCGCAGTTAAGTCCCATAAGCTTAACAAACATTTGAACATTTTTTTTTGCATGATGTGCATGCGTCACAGAGCCTTCGATCAGTTCCTACTATGTTAAGCAATTCTAGAAAGTAATACAGACGATTAAGCCAGGATTCCTTTCCATGAATTATCGTAATCCGCCTTAGCTGTCTTATATGCCTTTATTAGGTTACAACCGGTTTCGCAACATTAAAGGTGCATCTTCAGGTATCTTAATTTACATGAGGTGGAATGGCTTACTGCGAATGCCCAATATTCATGTTGGGTGCCGGTTTTAATGGGGGCTTTCCTCAAAGTTGTTGCCTGGGTTTATATAGGACACTATTAAGTAAACGTCTATGTGGTTGTAGTCAATAGTTAGTTAAACCAAGTTTACTACTTAAAATTTTTTATTAAATTGAACGTGGGGTTTGTATTCCATCTCTCCTGAATCTAAAGCAAAATGGATTGGATCGCGTCATATCCTGTTAAAAAACTTGAGATAACCAGAAGCGTTTTTAAGTCGTACGTCTGAGTCTCAAAAGTAAAAAAAAATATAAGAACCATTAGGTGCGCGTTTGGACATAAAATTGCTATTGTTATTAAAAACCATGAATGGTATTCCAGTGCACAGATAGTATATAATAGATTCAGAAGTGTTATATTTCTGAATACGTAATTGCCGTCCTTTAAGACATCATTATGGAAAATCCCCCAATACTCGTCACCATATTAGTGTGCTGTGGAAATGAAGGAAACCTAGTGAACTTGGTATGTGTCCACGTTGCACTCATAATCCGGCATCGTTAGTTATAGTTGTCACATACTCGCTTGTTGGCGGTAGCTAAGATCCGTTGGACATGTTACTGTGTAAAATATTGTTACTTTGAGACATCATAACCCATACGTATGACTTCAAAACGCTTCTAGTTTTGTCAAGTCTTTTAACAGGATTTGACGCAAACCAATTGGTACAATCCATTTTGCTTTAGATTCAGGGGATATAGAACACACATCCCGCGTTCAATTTAATAAAACAATTTAAGCAGTAGATTTGGTTTAACCAACTGTTGACTACAACCACATAGACGTTTACTTAATGGTGTCCCATATAAACCCAGGTAACATCTCTTAGGAAAGCCCCCATAAAACCAGGCACCCAACATGAATATTGGGACGTCGCAATAAGCCATTCCACCTCATGTATATTAATATATGGTGCGAAACCGGTTGTAACCTAATAAAGGCATATAATAGTTTCCAAATGATAAGCCAAGATCGCAAACTACCAATTTATTAAGTGACGACCAGTTTCGGTGCACTGTGTCACCATCATCTGTTCATATATATATATTATAATCTGGTGATCTTGTTAAAAAATTGGATATAAAATAAGAAGTGCAACATTGCACTTAGTCACTATAAAAAATACTTAAGTTAAAAACATGACAGCTTTTTTTATATATAGTGACTAAGTGCAATGTTGCACTTCTTATTTTATATCCAATTTTTTAACAAGATGACCAGATTATATATATATATATATATATATATATATATATATATATATATATATATATATATATATATATATATATATATATATATATAACCAGATGATGGTGACACAGTGCACCGAAACCGGTCGTCACTTAATAAATTGTTAGTTTGCGATCTTGGCATATCATTTGGAAACTATAAAACGAATTGATCGCCTCCAGACCAAACGATGTCAGGTAATCGTAAAGGCATATAAGGCAGCTAAGGAGGATTACGAGCCGGCCGCGGTGGCCGAGGTGACTGAGGCGTTCCAGTCACGGTCAGCACAGCCACTACGGTCGGGGGTTCGAATCCCCCCTCGGGCATGGATATTTGTGCCGTCCTAGTTCGTAAGTAGTTTGTAAGTAGTTTGTAAGTTTAGGGACTGATGACCCCGTAGTTAAGTCCCATAAGCTTCACAAACATTTGAACATTTGATTTGAGGATTACGATACTTCATGGAAAAGAATTCTAGCTTAATCGTCTGCATTAATTTCTATTTCAGTTATGGATGCCAAATGTATAAAATAGTCTGTGAGTTCAAATCAAATGTTTTTATAGTCTATGGGACTTAACTACGGGGTCATCAGTCCCTAAACTTACAAACTACTTATGAACTACTTACGAACGAGGACGGCACAAATATCCATGCCCAAGGGGGGATTCGAACCCCCGACCGTAGTGGCCGTGCAGTCCGTGACTGGAGCGCCTCAGTCCCCTCGGCCACCGCGGCCGGCAGTCTGTGAGTTCCAACGATGGCCGACTGGTGCCTTGGTCAGCCATCGTGACTGACCAGTCGTAGTGCACTTGTTGAGGCGTCATCATGAGCTTGACCAAAAGGAGCTGGGACTTACTGGTGATATCGCTGTCTGAAAGTATTAATGAGGGTCCACTGACACCACCTGCTGCAGGTAGGACGATGAAGAGGTTCCAATTAACTGGAGAACTGGGCGCCACTCCAGGAAGGGGCAATACCTGTACTCGTGTTCATGAACTAAGCATAATTGCAGAATGTGGTGCCACACAACGTGGCACTACACAAAATTGCAGCTAATTGCATAGACACATAGGGAACACACACGACACACATCTGAACGTCCACGGTATTAGCGATAAGTCCCGAAACACATGTGCTACAAAACGCCACTGTTTCCTGCGCATGTACTCGGACATCAATATGGGAGATGATCACCGTGCACACGTACACAGGCCGCCCAACGGGTTGACATACTCTGGATCAGGCGGTCGAGCAGCTGCTGGGATATAGCCACCAATTCTTGCATCAGTGCCTGTCGGAGCTCCTGAAGTGTCCTAGGGGTATGAAGACGTCAGCGGTACGTCGACAGAGAACATCCCAGACGTGCTCGATGGGGTTTAGGTCTGGAGAAAAGGCAGGCCACTCCATTCGCCTCATTTCTTCTGTTTCAAGGTGGCAGCTCGGCGGGGCTGTACGTTAATGTATGCATGCTACCAATAGTGGCAATGTATTTATGGATATCATAAATTGTAAGTAGCAACATTTAGGCCTAAGTCAATATTATTATGTCACTTATGGCTCACCACATAGTTTACTTATTTTGTTTTTGTAATTGCAACAGATGCACAAATCCCACTACACACCATTTGTAATGTAAAAAACCGTTCACCATCTGATGATGATATGCTAGGCATATCGAAACCGGTTATGGGAAAAATGCAATAAAAACATTTTGCACAAAAGGTGACTGGTTGCTGTCAATCAAGATACCTTAGATATTTAACATATTTGGATGTACGATGGCACTGTTAGTTGAGTGATATAGTCCCTGTTTTTATTAAAAACCGAGGTATTAAACGTCCATGCACGGTGCTGCCTGTCTACAGGTGCCTGGAAAATGAGTGGATGTCCTCCAGTCGAAATATCGGCGGTCGCCAATCCTCTCACCCGACTGCATACTCCCAAATTTTTTGGATAAAAGATCTTTCACCTGTAAGAAAAGATGGTTTCTCGAACTGGCGATGGCTGCTCATTATGCAACCTTTACGCGAGTTATAATGTTTACTTGATCCGGTTCTCCGTGCAGTGTACTTGCTTGTCTGCTGGTGGCGTTTAACATTAAGCCAGGTGTACGAGTAAGTTCTGCACGCTCATAGAGCATTTTTTAGTAATACTGACAGTGTAAACTGCGCCGTGAGTCAACTCACCGGCAGAGAGAAAAGGAAGATCTCAGTTAGTCACGTAACTGCGGGGTCATCAGTCCCTAAACAACAAACTTCTTATGAACTAATACTAAACACAACACAAACATCCATGCCAGAGGGAGGATTCGAACCCCCGACGCGGGAGGCCGCGCGATCCGCAACGTGGCGCTCCAGACCGCTCGGGTAAGATATTTTCGTATTTATTTATATTAATGATACGTGAAGTTCAGAACTAAAACAGCAATCAGACAATCCATTCCAATCAACTCTAATAATTTCTTGAAAAAACCTCATTTGAAATTTTTCGAGGACGTTTAATTACATATAAGAAGACCAAGACTTTGTCAGTCGCTGTGGATTACTGGTGCCGTTCTAGACTGATAGTCCAAAAACAAATTAGGGTCAATGGTCGAATTTCAGCAATTCCTTTATTTTGTATAACTTTTTCGTTTTGTTCTAATAGCCACACCATTTAAAATTAAAATTCATTAAATATACGGTAGTTTTTTTTATGAAAAAGTATATCTTTTTAATGCTTTTTTTAGCGCCTTTTTATGACAGGCTGTTAACAATTATGATTCCAATTAACAAAGAATTTCCACCCGACATTGCAGATCTGTTTAAATATTGTCTCACGATTACTTATTTCAAATGGAACGATGATTTCTATGAGTAAACAGATAGTGTAGCTATGGGGAGCCCTTTAAGCCCGGTCATAGCAAATTTCTATATGGAAGAAGTCGAGGAACAGGCACTGAAAACAGCAAATAAAAAACCTGCTATTTGGTTCCGCTATGTAGACGATACGTTTGTCGTGTGGAGTCATGGAAGAGGAACTAGATCGTTTTCTTCAACACCTCAACGGGATTAATTCTAGAATTCAGTTTATCATGGAGAAGGAGGCAGACGGAAAACTGAATTTTCTTTTTCAAAATGTTTAAATGGTTGTCAAGCTTAAGGGACTTAACTGCGGGGTCATCAGTCCCCAAACTTACAAACTACTTATGATCTAATACTAAAGACGACACAAACATCCATGCCCGAGAGGGGATTCGAACCCCCGACGGGGAACGGCCTCGCGCATCGTAGCATAGCGCCTCAATGCGCTCGGCCGCTCCGCCGCGGCTGAATTTTCTTGGCGTGTCAATTTTCAAAAAGGGAAATGGCTGATTGGGCCATACAATTTATCGGAAGCTCATCCACACAGACCGTTATCTGCACCGGTATTCAAACCACCACCCACAGCAAAAGCGGGGCATTATAAAGACGTTGGCGGACAGAGCGAGGAACATCTGCGAACCGAAATTACTCGATGCGGAATTGAAACACCTAAGTAATGCTTTACTTAAGAATAGTTATTCGTCCACAGAGATAAGGAGAGCGTTGAGACTGACACGTAGAATTTAAAAAGATGAAAAGGCTCCTGTGAAATCACGGAGACATCGGTAAAATTTTGACGAAACGGAATGTTTCCGTTATCTACAAACCTACTCGGAAGATGCAGGATCACCTAAATCGGCGAAGGATGCTCGCAAATCGCTGGAAAAAGCAGGAATTTATAGGATTCCGTGTAGACTAGAAGAGCACAAGGAGAACTGTAGAAGGGGAGAGATTGACGGATCAGCTGTTGCTGAACATATTTTTAAACAAGGTGACCACCAAATTCAATTTGATAAGACTCAGGTTTTAGCAGCCACAAATGGACACCACGAAAGACGGTACAGAGAGGCTATAGAAATTGTAAAACTCCCCAATAATTTCAATAGGATTGAGGAGGGCATGAAAGTTAATGAAATCTGGATTCCGGTGTTGAAGAAGAAAAGTAGCAGTCTTCCACCATGGGACGATATCAACGACGGACGACGGCTATCGGCAACCACGAATTGCACGTGCATGTCAAACATCTGACGTCACACCTCTGCGCGCGAGCCGTGTTAAACGGAGTTTGGTTTCAGTCAGTAGCGAGCCAGGGTGTGTATCGGACATACAAAAGTGCCACGATCACCCTTGAAAATGTCCTCCGCAGTCGGTGTCGAAACGTTGGGTTTAAATAATAAATCCATAAGACCACGGCATAACAGCCCGGATATTTTTAGTAATATAAAGAATTAAGGTAGGTAGTTTCTGGCGTTTATTTAATCGAAATCACAATCATTGGAAACAAAACACATACATTTTCATAATTAGAGACGTATTAATTGCTGTGTATTTGATGAATTTTTTTGAGTACATGGTGCAAGTATTAAAATGGGAATGGTTCAGTTCGAACCGTTAATTCTACGATTCAATTTATTATCATGTTACAAATGTTCAAATCTAAGGAACTTAACTACCTGGTTTTTAGTCCCTAGGCTTACTTAAAGTAACTTACGCTAAGGACAACACAAGCACACATGCCCGACGGCGAACGGCCACGTATCAAATTTCAGCAGTAGCTGTCAACCACGCCAATTGTCACAGACGTGGCTGATTTCATGTAATTAAAAGTACAAAAAAAGTATTTCAAAGTTGATTTTCTCGAGACTATTTGAGAGTTGCATCAAATAGCTTTGGTTCATGGCTGTTGAGATCTGAGCTTCACGAACCCTAAACGTAAAAAAATTACAGAAATCACAAGCACAACAGCGTCTTTCTCTGCAATTTTGGGTCCAATTATGAGGAGTATTTCTTCTATTTCCCTGCTCAAATGCTCAAATGTTTGTAAACCTATTGCACCCAATTGCTATGGTCATCATCCCCAGACTTACAAACTACATAAACTAACTTACACTAAAGACGACGTACACACACCCATTACCAAGGGAGGACTCGAGCCTCCGCCGTGAGCGGCCGCCCAGTCCATAGCATGATGCCCTAGACCCCGCGGCCTCTCCCGCGCAGCCATTTACAATCAAATGTTCAAATGTTTGTAAAGCTTAAGGGACTTAACTGCGAGGTCATCAGTCCCTAAACTTAGAAACTACTTATGAACTACCTTATACTAAAGACGACACAAATATCCATGCCCGAGGGGGGATTCGAACCCCCGACCGTAGTGGCCGTGCAGACCGTGACTGGAGCGCCTCAGTCCCCGCGGCCACCGTGGCCGGCCTCGCGTAACCCATGGCTAGTTCTATTTCATCTACGAGCTCTCTCTGAGGACTTATCTTTATTTTCTTAACCGTTTCATTCCCAGTGTCGTTCCTGGACAACAACGTATTAAAAGTTGATTTATACCGTATTTTGTGCATCAGTTCTTAAAGTTGCATTTTTGTTGATGAACAACATGCATCTAGTACGACATTTTGCCGCTTGGTACGGCGTGTAGCCACTTTTGAGGTATTAATTTGTCCAGCTTTGAGGTTGTGTTGTGTTATCGTCTGTACGTGGTAGAGAGTGTGAGCGTGCGTGTGGTTCATGTTTTTTTAATTTATTTATTGGCGAAGATTACGCTAGCATTATTGATCTGGCAGTGTTAACTATGAACAAAGTAACGTCCAAGTAATAGAATACCTCGAGTCTAACGTCTGTGTTGTGCATGGGGTACAGGACATAAAAAAAAGGTTCGACCAAAAATTTTAAAACCCACATTTTGATGTTTACTGCACTGTATTAATACATAAAACACTGAATTTTGATTTTTCCAATGCTGATTTCATAATGTGGAACGGAAAAGGTTAACGAGTAAATCATTATCTTACCGACTTGTCCTACATTAAGTCTACGTCTCGCCCAGCGTCTATAAATCAAATGTTCAAATGTTTGTAAATCTATCGGACCAAACTGCGTGATCATCAGTTCGTAGCTTACAAACTACTTAAACCTAGGTAAACTAACCTAAAGACAATACACACACCCATGCCCCAGGGAGGACTCGAACCTCCACGGCGAGCAACCGCGAGCTCCTCAGCGAGACGTTTTCGACCGCTCTGCTATTCTGAATATATTTTTCAACCGATTCTCCCGCCTTTCATTGTCTGTAGCTTCCCTTAAACTCCCATTTCTTAAATTAATAATCTACTAGGCAACGAAACACCTGCTGAAGAAGCGAAGTCCAGTCGACTGAATGTTCAAATGTTTGTAGCGTTTATGGGACTTCACTACGGGGTCACCAGTCCCTAAACTTACAAACATAAACTAGCTTATACTGAAGACGGCACAAATATCCATGCCCTAGGGGGGATTCGAACCCCCCGACGGGGAATGCCCTCGCGCATCTTGGCATAGCGCCTCAATGCACTCGGCCGCTCCGCCGCGGCCAGTGGACTGAGATAGAATATCTGCAGGAGAGTGATCTGTTAGGGAACAATATCAGTCAGTGTTTCTTGAAAGTTAATTATGCCCTATTTTATTAATTCACACTCTTAAGCGAGAGCTGCGGCGGACCGCGGTGGAGTAGCCGAGCGGTCTAAGGCGCCTCGCTGCGGAGCGCGCGGTCGCTCGCCGTCGGAGGTTCGAGTCCTCCCTAGGTCATAGGTGTGCATGTTGGCCTTACGTTAGTTTACCGTAGTTTTATTAGTTTGTAAGCTACGGACTGATGTCCACGCAGTTTGGTCCGATAGATTTACAAACATTTGAACGTTGTAGCTGCGGCGGAGTAGCCGAGCACATTGAGGCGCTTTGCTCCGATGCGCGAGGCCGTTCTCCGTCGGGGGTTAGAATTCTCCCCCGGGCATGGATGTTTGTGCTGTCTTTAGTATAAGTTAGTTCATAAGTAGTTTGTACGATTAGGGACTGATGACCCCGCATTTAAGTCCCGTAAGCTTAACAAACATTTGAACATTTCGTAAGAGAGAGATTACTGCAGCAGTGGCTTACATCAACATACCCCCAGGCTCCAGATTCGAGAGCTACCCATCTAATTTTCATCATTCGTCTGTAGCACCATATTTCGAAAGCTTCTATCATCTTTTTGTCTGCACTCCTTGTAGGCCACGTTTAACTCCCATACAATGCTACACCCCAGAACATTACTTTCACAAAAGACTTCCTAAATTTCAAACTAATATTTGATGTCAACAAATTTCACTTCTTCAAAAACGCTTTTCTTCCCACAGACATTCTGCATTTTATGTCTTTTTTTTTTACTTCGGCCATCAGAGGTTATCTTGCTACCCAAATAACAAAATCATCTACTACATTTAGTGCTTACTTACCTAATCTGATTCTATCAGCATCGCGTAATTTTCTGACACATTCCATTACTGTTCGGTTTACTCTTTTTAATATTCATCTTATACCTTCCTTTCATGACACTGTCCATTGCGTTTAATTGTCCTTCCAGGTCCTTTGCTGTCTGTGACAGAATTACTATGTCGTCAGTAGCGCAAGCTTTTTATTCCCTCTCCCCGGAATTTAATTTCCTCTCCAAATATCTGCTTGCATCCCTCTACCAGGGAATACGAAGTGTTTTGTGCTACTCACAAGGAAACTACATGGGCTCGAACAAAAATATCTGTATGAACGTTTGCTTACAGTATCTCTACGTACATATCAATGTGCGCAAAACTCTGCAATCTTGCTGTAGATAGCACTGTGGATATAATTGTAGACGCCATACGCAATGCAGAAATCTTAACCTCAACTTACGTAATAATCATCTTACATGTCCTTTAGCGTAATGTCGTCAAAAGCCGTGATGACAGTTGCAACTTTAACCTTCTTTTCGGAAGACTGTTGTTATTCACTGCCACTGCTTCCATCGCTTCTTCCCGCACTTACAGTAGTAATACAGCTTGCAATGAGTTGTTCGTCCTTATTATCATCATTATGTGTTAGTGTTACAACAGTATCTAACTTATGCTCATATTTCTGTACCATAACAGGTACGAGAAAGCATGCGAATGATTCATCTTCTACACTAATGCCATCTTTTCTGACACATTCCATTACTCTTTCAAGACACTGTCCATTCCGTTTAATTGCTCTTGCAGGTCTTTCGCTGTCTCTGACAGAATTACTATATCGTCAGCACCGAAGGTTTTTATTCCTTCTCCCTGGTCTTTAATCCCTCTCCAAATATCTCCTTGCATTCCTCCAGCAGGAAATACGAAGTGGTTTTCCCCGTGTTTCGTGCCATTCACATGGAAAGCACTCGGTCTCGAACAAACACAAATGTACCAAAAATCGTCTGAGAGATAATGTAGAGGTCCCTTATTCCACTAGCTATACTGTCGCATCTGCAAAACTCTGCAGTCGCCCATTAGAGGCCTCTGCGTGAGCCACGCCGCATTGCTAAAAAATGTTCAAATTTTTGTAGAACTTATGGGACTTAACTACGGGGTCATCAGTCCCTAAGCTTACACACTACTTATGAACTAGCAAAGACTAAGGACGGCACAAATATGCATGCCCGAGGGGGGATTCGAAATTCGAACCCCCGACCGCAGTGGCCGTGCAGACCGTGACTGGAGCGCCTCAGTCCCCTCGGCCACCGCGGCTGGCCGCCGCATTGCACTTTGACCTGCCGGTACACCATTCGGGGGCACTAGGCACAGTGTGGTGTGCCTCTGAAGTTGCGTTTTGTGACTTTGTGTAGTGAAGCGTATATACCAGGTAACATGCGAATGATTCATCTTCTACACCAATACCATCTACACGAAGAAGGTTTCTTCGTAACTTCATCTCAACCAGTCACATTATATTAGCAGGATTTTTTACCAATCGCCGACATATCCGACGCTTCACTACACAAATAACGTCACAAAACGCAAAAAATGTTCAAATGTTTGTTAAGCTTAAGGGTCTTAACTACGGGGTCATTAGTCCCTAAACTTACAAACTACTTATGAACTATCTACAATATTTGTGCTACAACTAAGGACGGCACAAATATCCATGCCCGAGGGGGGATTCGAACCCCCGACCGTAGTGACCGTGCAGACCGTGACTGAAGCGCCTCAGTCCCCTCTGCCACCGCGGCTGGCACACAAACTTCAGAGGCACACTTCACCGTCACTACTGGTGTACCGGCAAGTCAAGGTGCAATGCGGCGTGGCACACGCAGAGGCCTGTAATGGGCGACTGTAGGGCTTTGCAGATGAGTGAATATCACTGGCTCAAACCTTCACATTATCTCTCACGCGATTTTCGTGTATCTATATTTGTTCGAGCCCAAGTACTTTCCTTGTCAGTTGCATTTAGTAGTGTTGTGCACGGGGAGGGGTAGCGACGCGTCCAGGGCGCGGTGTCCTGACAGGCGGCTCGTGTGACTGGGGCGGAGGGCAGGGCGCGGTGAATGCTGACGGCGGCCCTCGGCCCATTGTGGGCGGCCACAATGGCGCCTCAGGCAGGCAATTTGGCCGTGTTTGGCCGCCTGTTTGTTCGGGACGCCGCGCCGCGCCGCGCCGGCCGTCACCTGCTCCTCCGGAGCGGCCGCAAAAAGCCGCGCCCCGGCTGCCTGACCTCTCACCGCCTTCCGCTCTGCAGAGCAGCGTGGACTGGTCAGTGCCTGACCTGGCTGTGCACACATACCACCTGTTCCACGACGCTTACTATTATCTGCTATTGTTACTCCTCTTCCCTTCCTTACAATTCTGTTAACAGCACAAACAGTCTCGTTACTAGAATGAATCTTTCTTTTGTGTCCCAGCCTCGTAGCCGCTTTTGTGTCTGGTTTCCGTCGTAGGTGTCGGTGGCCGAGTAGAAAGACCGACACAGGAATACAGGATGCACGCTTGTGCAGGTAGGAGGTGACCAGCCAGTGGGACAGCAGAAACTAGAAACACTAGAGTAACTTAGAACGAGATATATATTTCTTAGAGACTTTGTAATACTTAACTTTTACATAGCTCAGTACTGCAGAATGCTGATACATAGTTGAGCTAGAGGCCTGCCTAGTGCCTATCCGATAGCCAAGTCTTCACTGGTGCCTATCTGATTCCGAAGTGTTAACTCGTTCCTATCTCAGTCCCAAATGAACGATATCATTCAGTGGTGGCCACGAGAGGAGTTGTAGCAGAGGGCGCTCGTGGCTGACGTAAGAACGCCGTGCCGTGCGTGCATGGCGGTGCGCGGCGAAAGTACAAAGCGCGCACTTTGTACTTGTGCGACACCACACTTTCACTCTGCACCGGAGTGTGCGCTGATATGAACTTCCTGGCAGATTGAAATTGTGTGCCGGAACCGAGACTCGAACCTGGGACCTATGCCTTTCGCGGGCAAGCTCACTTGCGCCTGTGCTATTCCGACACGACTCACAATGCCGCCTCACAACTTTACTTCCGCCAGTACCTCGCCTCCTACTTTCCAAACTTCACAGAAGCTATCCTGCGAACCATGCAAGACTAGCACTCCTGGAAGAAAGGATATGTTGGAGAGATGGCTTAGCCACAGCTTAAGAGATGTTTCCAGAATGAATCTTTCAATCTGCAGCGGAGTGTGCGCTGATATGAAACTTCCTGGGAGATTAAAATTGTGTGCCGGAACCGGGACTCGAACCTGAGACCTTTGCCTTTCGCGGGCAAGCGCACTACCGACTGTGCTATCCCGACACGACTCACGATGCCGCCTCACAACTTTACTTCCGCCAGTACCTCGGCTCCTACTTTCCAAACTTCACAGAAGCTCTTCTGCGAACCATGCAAGACTAGCACTCCTGGAAGAAAGGATATGGTGGAGACATGGCTTAGCCACAGCCTAAGGGATGTTTCCAGAATGAAACTTTCACTCTGCAGCGGAATGTGCGCTGATATGAAACTTCCTGACAGATTAAAATTGTGTGCCGGAACCGGGACTCGAACCTGGGACTTTTGCCTTTCGCAGGCAAGCGCACTACCGACTGTGCTATCCCGACACGACTCACGATGCCGCCTCACAACTTTACGTCCGTCAGTACCTCGTCTCAATCTGGAAACATTCATTAGGCTGTGGCTAAGCCATGTCTCCACCGTATCCTTTCTTCCAAGAGTGCTAGTCTTGCATGATTCGCAGGAGAGCTTCTGTGAAGTTTGGAAAGTAGGAGGCGAGGTACTGGCAGAAGTAGTGAGGCGGCATCGTGATTGTGTCAGGATAGCACAGTCGGTAGTGCGCTTGCCCGCGAACGGCAAAGGTCCCAGGTTCGAGTCCCGGTTCCGGCACACAATTTTAATCTGACAGGAAGTTTCAGTCTCGTTACTAGTTCCAATTCGTCATCGTCGGGGCACTGTATCCAGTAATGGGACTGTTTGCGGTCGTGCACCTCATATTAGTCACACTCATATTTGTTCTATTCATTTTTTAAATTTTTATTTATCGCATGGAAATATACGAGGGTCACTAAAAAAATGCACATTTTTGTTTAAATTTCTTTTTTACCTTTTTAAACACAGTTTTTATTCTGCATGTTTGAAAGCTTTACAGTGTGTAGATACATCCTTTTCGCTTGTTTTCAAAGTTAGTCTATCCTGTTCCCGTGAGTGACGCCGTCACAGCGTGTCTTCAAGATGGCAGATGGCTGCTACACCTGACGTTCGTCTCAGAAGCAACGAGCTTAAATTTCTTAGAGTGGCGATAGGTCCGCCGTGTTGGAGGCAAATTGAACTGGCGTCCTCCATGTTATTTGGGGTATCGGCTGACAGCTGGTATGCTACACCCACTCGAGAATTGTACCTATTTACAGTTCCGCGTTTTGTCCAAATGTTTGTATAGCTTATGGGACTTAACTACGGGGTCATCAGTCCCTAAACTTACAAACTACTTATGAACTAACTAATACTAATGACGGCACAAATATCCATGCCCGACCGTAGTGGCCGTGCAAACCGTGACTGGAGCGCCTCAGTCCCCTCGGCCACCGCGGCCTGCAGCAGCTGTTCCGAGGCGCTTACTATGATCTGCTATTTTTACTCCACTTCCCTTCCTTACTATTCTGTTAACAGCACAAACAGTCCCGTTACTGGTTCCAATTCGTCATCGTCGGGGCATTGTATTCACTAATGGAACTGTTTGCGGTTATGCACCTCGTATTAGTCACACTCATTTTTGTTTTATTTATTTTTATTTTTTATTTATCGCATTTTTTATTTATCTTCTGCAAGAAGGAAGTAAGTACCAAGACTAAATTAGCAGTGCACCGCTCTATCTTTCGACCAACTTTGTTGTATGGGAGTGAAAGATAGATGGATACAGGTTACCTTATTCGTAAGATAGAGGTTACAGATATGAAAGTAGCAAGAATGATTGCAGGTACCAATAGATGGGAACAATGGCAGGAGGGTGTCCACAATGAGGAAATCAAAGAAAAGCTGGGAATGAACACCATAGATGAAGATGAAGAGCGAACAGAGCCGGCCGCGGGGGCCGAGGGGACTGAGGCGCTTCAGTTACGGTCTGCACGGCCACTACGGTCGGGGGTTCGAATCCCCCCTCGGGCATGGATATTTGTGCCGTCCTTAGTGTTAGCTAGTTCATAAGTAGTTTGTAAGTTTAGGGACTGATGACCCCGAAGTTAAGTCCCATAAGCTATACAAACATTAGAACATTAGAACACTTCCTTCTTACGCTAAGTTGACAATTCCTTGATGTCTCAGAAATGTCCTACTAATCTATCCCTTATCTTAGTCAGGATATGCCAGAAACTCCTTTTCTTCCCAATTCGGTTAAGCACCTCATCAGTTACGTCTGTAGCACCACATTTCAAAAGCTTCTATCATCTTTTTGTCTGAACTCCTTATCGTCCACATTTCACTCCCATCCAGACAAATGCTTTCAGAAAGGACTTCCTATCATTTAAATTAATAATGGGTGTTAACAAGTATCGCTTCTTTAGATATCACTTTTCTTCCCGTAGCCATTCTGCATTTTGCAACTTCTCTACTTCGACCATCAGAAGTTATTTTGCTACCTAAATAACCAAACACATCTACTACTTTTTTGGTCTCATTACCTAATCTAATTCCTTCAGCGTCGCCTGATTTTCTGACAGTCCATTCCATTACCCTCGTTTTACTCTTTTTAATGTTCATCTTATATCTTCCTTTCAAGATACTGTCCACTCCATTCAATTGCTCATCCAGATCCTCTGTCAAAATTACTATGTCATCGGCAAACCGCGAAGTTTTTATTTCTTCGCCCTGAACTTTAATTTCCTCCAGCGACTCCCACTTTAGTTCTCGAAGCTTCTTAGTAACATTCGCGCATTGCTGTTTTTGCCAACATAGCGACACTGTGGTGAAGTGTTAAACAAAACGGAAAGCATCCAACTATAAACTGTGCAAACTGTACACAGTTTAAAATAAGTGAAGTGATAACAAATGAAACGGAAGAAATGACACAAAAAGCACACGTCAGGAACCAACCAACTCCAGTCAATAAGACGGAGAAATAGCAGTGAGATGTAAAGAAGAGACAATAACACCACCACAGATAGTGCTTTTAAAACAGAAAGCGAAATGCGACTGATGTAAAAGTAAATGTCTTAATTGTAGTTGCACAAGATGGAATACCTCTTATAGTTAGGCCTAGTTTTAACAGCTTATAATAGTTTTTATATATGTTAATACTACTATTATACTAAAGCCATTATTCAGAATACATCACCTTATTTCCAGTTGTTCAGTGGTAGATGTTTTAATTGCTCGCCTGCCTTTAAATCATCATGAAAGTAATACGACGTCGGATACTTAGGCGCCTTATGGAATTAACCATAAATGTGACACGTTTCATTTTAATCAGATTTATTTAATCTTGATGAAGCACATAAACAGAAGTAATGCATCTTAAAGACTGCTTGTTACATAATGACAAAAGTAAGACTGCATGTTAACTATATAATGACTACACTTAGACTAACTACATCCTGACTCAAAACTGATTGCGTTCGCGCCATTTCGCGCGTATTAATACCTACATTGTACTCTAGAACACAGAAGTTACAATATTTAATATAAAACAATTTGTTCATGAAACATAAATAAATCTTGCTTTACGTAAAGATACACAAAATCGTGACAAATGTAATAATAAGTTTTTCATATCAGAACAAAACAATACAAAAGGTCGTAAGTAAATAACAATTAGTGCAGTATTAATGTATGTTTACATTATTTAAAATTGTTAAGTTAAAGTTATTATTTAATTTTACCGTCAGCAAAGTATTACATTACGGTCAATACATTACAGAGAACCTCAGATATTGTTAGTTATTAATTTCATTAACAAACACATTATTGTCCAACATTAAGCTTACGACTCAGTAATTAATTAATTGATTTAGTTTATTAGAAGACCCTAGTAATGAAAGTGATAATCAATGTGACTTGCCAGTAGCGCCATAAGATGCTTATGTAATATAAATATGGAATATTAAGGCATAATACCACGACCAACTATGGTATCGTACGTTGCATTAATCCAAACAAACGAGACTTTCCAGGCCATATACAAGCTACAGCGGAAGATGGCAGGACAACCAAACATAAATTTGTACTTTTTTCGATATCTTTATCCTTTAATGAGATCCATACTTTCAAAGATACTGACTTATGCACAAAATCACAAAAACCTATTTTTGGCCGTTATTCCACTAAGGGCCGCAAATGTCTAAACTACTAACCATATGAAATGACTCAATTTTAACTGTATACGTATACCTAGAAATGACATTTTGCTTTCAGAAAATTAATATCTGTTATCAAGATACTACAATGTCTGCTGAGAATGGTGCTCCGCTGCGTAACTTACCTTGCGATTTTCAGAAATCTTCTCGCCGGGACATTTAGACTTCTGGACGTCTTACAGTTTGAAATGATCCCACGGTGACGGATTGATTTTATTTTGGTTATTGGTTGCAGATACTGTGCTGCACGAAAGCAAGGAAAGCACCGCATATATTTTAAATAATTTACAGAGGCAAAAACCGTATTCAGTAGATTTTGCGTATGATTGATTTTAGCTCATATATAATTGCGTATAAAGTTCAAAGGAGATATCAAAATGTTATTTATTATTGAGTGCATAACAGTACTGAGTGTGTTGTCAGAAATTGGTTCATGTATTGCGAACGAACCAGCGTTGAGTACCCACTTCAGTACAAGCGGAGTTTTCGGCCGTCAAGAACTACTTTCAGTTCAATTTTAAGGAAACTTCTTGCCGGCCGCGGTGGCCGAGGAGACTGAGGCGCTTCAGTCACGGTCTGCACGACCACTACGGTCGGGGTTTCGAATCCCCCCTCTGGCATGGATATTTGTGCCGTCCTAGTTCGTAAGTAGTTCATAAGAAGTTCGTAAGTTTAGGGACTGATGACCCCGTAGTTAAGTCCCATAGACTAAACAAACATTTGAACATTTTTTTGAAACTTCTTGTGAAAATAAATTGGTTTTGGGCTACCCCCAATTTGATATCTTCACTTGGTAAAGTAGTAATTTCATTTATTTAAAGAAATTCCCAAATTACAAATTTTGTCTTATTTAAGCACCTCACCCTCGTGTAGTAGGGAATTGAAGGGAACTAGCTGAGAACTATCCCTATTGAAGCACAAAAAGGAATACGTGTTGCTGTTGAAAAGTGTTGGAAAATAGCGGAACTAGATGCTTCAGACCTCATTCCGCCTTATTCGAAAAAACGTTCGACACGGTAATATATACATTGATGAGAACGATTTATTGATCCATAGTGAACACGGATTCAGAAAGTATTGTTCTAATGAAAAACAGGTAGCTCCTTACTCACATGATGTGGTGAGTCTATCGATAAGGGACCTCAACTAGATTTCATATTTCTAGACTTCCGGAAGGCTTTTGACACTGTACCTAGCAACGTCTTCTAATCAAATTGCTTGTTTATGGAATATCGTCACATTGGTACCATAACGTATAGAATCAGAAAGTGTAATCTCTGTTCTCCGAGCCGGCCGCGGTGGCCGCGGGGACTGAGGCGCTTCAGTCACGGTCTGCACGGCCACTACGGTCGGGGGTTCGAATCCCCCCTCGGGCATGGATATTTGTGCCGTCCTAGTTCGTAAGTAGTTTGTAAGTTTAGGGACTGATGACCCTGTAGTTAAGTCCCATAGACTATACAAACATTTGAAACATTTCTGTTCTCCGATAACACGGGCTGAATAGGGTTAGTGCTGGAATCTCCCACTGCGCAGCGCTGCGGTCGTTTTGCGCGCTGTTGTGTTCATGCTTATAGACGCTCTATCGTGCGTTTCGTTGCCGATTTATGGATATTTGGAGTTTAATATAAAGAATTATGCAGTGGTAGAGATTGTTAGTGTATTGGATATTTAATTAAACTGAAATGCCAAGTAATTATTTCGATTGAAACGAATAGTAGAGGGGCAGTCTCCTAAACTGAAGTGACGATGCCTTTTTATTCTGCGTCTGGTTACAAGTCAGGGTATAGAAGTTGCAAGAAGCTAAGACGCATTTTCACGTCCCCAAAAGATTTAGAACATTTTGACATATGGAAAAAAGCTATCCCAAAGAAAGACAAAGCGCTAACAAGGAACTCGTACATTTGTGATACTCACTTTATTGAAAATTTAATATTAGGAAGGTAGGAACTGACAAATTCATCCGCGCCGGGTTAGCCGTGCGCATTGGTGCGCCGTGCTGCGGTGCGCGCGGCCGTCCGCCGTCGGGGGTTCGAATCCCCCCCTCGGGCATGGATGTTTGTGTTGTCCTTAGGTTAGTTTACCTTAGTTAATGTAGTTTGTAAGCTACGGACTGATTACGACGGAGTTAAGTTCGATAGATTGGCAAACATTTGATTTGATTTTGATAAATTCATTATTTGTAGAAACAAAGTAGAACTGCCCAGAATTTATTGGCACTTGAAACCAAATTCAGTTTCTCACATTTTCCTGATGTTGTCCAAATATTTTTCTATCCAAACAAAGCTATGAAAATCTGCTACAGAAGGGAAAGCTGTTTGAAAAACTGTGACTAAAATACCCACATATTTTTGACAGTGATATCACTTCCGATTTAAATATAACCTAGTTGTTTGTTAGGTCTACATTTCTTGATCCATTTGAAATAAACTAAAGCGCAAGTAAACAAAATTTAAACAGTAGCTTGGCCAGGACAAACAATACCCTTAAGTCAGAGAAGGTTAGAGTAATCGTGCTGCTGTAGGCGCATACAGTCACTTCTGGGCAAGAAGAATTTTATGTCTTTAGAAATACAGGTGTCATATATGCTTGCTTGACTATTGGCTACGAAAATCTCGATCCGTACTAAGTTGCTGGAAAGTAATCGTTAGGGCGCCTCGCTGCGGAGCGCGCGGTTGCTCGGAGGTTCGAGTCCTCCCTGGGGCATGTGTGTGTGTGTGTGTGTGTGTGTGTGTGTGTGTGTGTGTGTGTGTGTGTTGTCCTTAGGTTAGTTTACCTTAGTTTACTGATAAGCACGCAGTTTGGTCCGATAGATTTACAAACATTTGAACATTTTTCTTTTTGAAAGTAATGGTTGAAAACACAAATTTAAGAGAAGATTAAAGATCGACAATATTCTACAATGCGTGTTATAGAGCTGAAAACTTTTCAGTTTTCACTCTAGTTTAATTGCAATATTACTAGAAGTGAGTTCGTAGTGGATTTCACTATCATTATCTAGTTGGTCTGCTGCAGGAATACCTATGAAGTGACACGGCAAGAATAAATATTAATGTTGCTGTATAGCATTTAATGCTTCAATTTTTTTCCTTTTCTTGCTACTTTAATATACTGACAGTCCAAAAATTAATGACTGTATGTGAAATCGTGCTGTTATCTCCTGCTTCCATCCCAGAACAATTTTTAAAAAGCAATTATCAGCATTGAGATTGCACTTAAATGATCTAGTTTACACATGTTCCCATAACACAGGGGCCTGTATGTGAATCACGACTTCACAACGTGCACTACAGAGATATAAATGCGAAAATCACCATAAGTTCAAAAGCAACATCAGAATGATTTAGATATCTATATGGGGTAAAACCGACAATTGACCTTAAATAATGATACGTGTGAAGTCATCCATATGATGAAACATATGCTTTAAACTTCATTTACAAGATAAATTAAGTCAAAGCTACAGGCTGTAACCTGAACTAAATACGTCGGAATATCAATTACGAAAGACTTAAATTGGACAGAACACACAGAAAATAATCTAGGGAAGGCGAACCAAAGGCTATTGGCAGGACACTTAGAACACCGTATTGTTATTATTATTGCAATCAAAGTAGGAGAGACGGGAAAAGTGCCAAAGGCAGAAAAAGGAGGAGATGAAAGAGAGACACGTAGACAGTGACAGTGAGGTGGAGATTGTATGCCGGCCGCGGTGGCCGAGATGACTGAGGCGCTTCAGTCACGGTCAGCACGGCCACTACGGTCGGGGTTCGAATCCCCCCTCGGGCATGGATATTTGTGCCGTCCTAGTTTGTAAGTAGTTCATAAGTAGTTTGTAAGTTTAGGGACTGATGACCCCGTATTTAAGTCCCATGAGTGCGCCTCGGTTGCACAGTGGTAGAGTGCCAGACTACAAATTCAAAGGTCACGGGTTCGATCCCCGCTAGGTCCTGGGATTTTTATCTGTCACTTTCCACTTCTTTCACCTCTGGCAGTATTGCTCATGTGAAAAATACCGAGTAGCACTGTGGTTCGGAACCCACGTTAAACTGTAGGTCCCCCTATAACTGGCTGGGTAAGTCAGTTCGAAGGTCGGAGGAAGGCAACGGCATACCACCTCCAAACAGGACCATGCCTAGTAAAGCACTGTGGTGTTCAAACCAATCTTCGGATTGTTGACTGCTTTACCTTTAAGCTTAACAAACATTTGAACATTTTGAGATTGTATAAGAAAACATTAGTACCAGGCAAAACGATGTACGTACGATGTTTCGTGTTAAGAGAGAGCGAATATTTTTCGCAAGCCAAAAGTTTTGGCGTGGCAGGCTGCGGTAGCTGCCAGAGTCTTTTGAACAGGAACACATTTATCCTTTTTTTTGTCCCCCGACAGGATAATTTTTCAGCAGGCGAATAAAATAAATGACGTATGTCGGGGTGTGTTTAACCAGTCGCGGGGCTCCTGGGTCATAACGTTAAAGTGAAATACTTCCCGCCGCGGGGGTCTCGAGTAACAAACGAGCAACAAGTCGCGAGGAACCGCCGCAGCCGAATAACACGCGGCGATCACGCAACGCTCATTACCGCTCGACTGCACAGTGGCAGGCAGCGAGAATACGTCATAAGTCTGCTCATTGTCAATCACACAGGAAGTGCGTGCTTTGGCAGCGGCGCCGAATTCATCCGGCGGTTATGAGTGCCTGGCGAGCTTCCACAGTGACTCACCGGAAGGTGGCCCTCATAAATGAGGCTGCCGGACGTCGAGCTAGTGCAGCAGCACGGAATCTGTCCTCGCGTGTGGCAGCTGTCAGCACAGAGAGAAGCTTCGAGTTTAAACCATTAATGCCCAATTTATTTTTAATCAACATACATTCTTAATTTTTGGAAACTGTATCCTTGCAACTCATTGGGCACTTGCCAGTTCTTTTATCCTTAAACTGCCGCGGTGGAGTAGCCGAACGGTTTAAAGCGTCTCGCTGTGGAGAGCGCGGTTGCTCGCCGCGGAGGTTCGAGTCCTCCCTGGGGCATGGGTGTCTGTGTTGTCCTTAGGTTAGTTGACCTAGGTTTAAGTAATTTGTAAGCCACTGACTGATGAGCACGCAGTTTGGTCCGATAGATTTACAAACATTTGAACTCTTGAATTGAACCTTAAACTGCTAACTAGACAAATGACAACTCATAAGGAAATTAGAAATAACAAACTTAAGACAGAATTACAAAATTATTAATTATTTTACAAATACTTACGTTTACTAATTTTCAAAAACCATAATTAAGGCCTAATATTAAGTTTCGAAAAGCATTTTATGCACAGTGTAACATTATACTTTCCACAATACGGTCTAGGCTTTCCTTTACAGTTCTCAAACTGACATCTTCTTTGATTTCCACGCTTCTGGATGACGTTTAGCATTAAGTCGTATCATATCCTGGGAGACGAAACATTTTTTTTTTGTCTATCCTTAGCTGACTTCATTTCTAGGCGTTTCTTCGGGTATGTTCTGGCAATTTGTCTGCTGAATGTTTGCTATTTTTACACTCCCTCACGTATCTATCAATTTCCTCTATACTCATGCCTACAACGTCTTCTGAAAACAGTTCTTCAAAAAATTGTACAGGAGTGAGACCGTATAACTTTTCCTTCAATTCATCCGAAAGAAAATAGGTTTTCTTTTCCACATCAGGAAATGAAAATTGCTGAGCTTGATCACAACATTTAACTTCCTCTTTATAGCCTCTTTTGGAAGAAACATGAGAAAAGTCTTTCTTGTTTCTTTCGTGTAAAATTTCAGTAGTACCAGAAATATCGCTTACATACGTATTTACCAACAAGTTTGATATTTTCCTCGTCTGCTTATCTACATCAGAAGGTGGAGCTACCATATCTGCCTCTATGTCCTCAGAAAATAGGTATTCTTCTACCTACAAAGTTTAAAAATTTGGTGGGACATGACAAAGTAATCTGAAAAGATCGAAAAACGTAGCGTTTAGCACAGAAGTGTCCAATGTCCTGAAATGAGGACAGCAAGTGTTCAAGCACTGGTACACAACGCTCAGTAAAGTATTTTGACCTTCAGTACTACCAAACTCTCTTATGTTATTACATAAGCAGCAGGCAGAAAAGGACAGTGATCTTATCTTAGATGCAGCCACGATAAAAAAGAATAAAAATAACAAACAGTATCTGCAAAAAGCGCGCGACTTCTCTTAATAGTCTTGAACTGAATAACTGTAGCAGAGCAATATCCACGACATCCAGTTTTGAAGGAAACCTTACTTTACACACACAAAATGCTCATTGTTTGAAGCAGGATACATTGTAATATCAATGGAAAAACAACTGTCCTCAATCGAGAACATTCAGCGCTAATGGGTTAATGTCCCGTCGACAGCGTGGTAATTAGAGACGGAGTTTACGCTTGGAGTGTTTGGGTAGGGATGTGGAAGGAAATCGGTAGTGCCCTTTCAAAGGCACCATCCCAGCATTTGCCTGGAGTGATTTAGGGAAATTACGGGGAACCTAAATCTGGATGGCCGGAGGAGGTTTTGAACCACCGTCCTCCCGAATGCGAGTCCAGTGTGTTCCGACACTTTGCTCGCTACACAAAAATTATTAGGCTGATTCGAGATTTACAACTCCACTCTGTTCCTCGTCTCTTTTGCAGATAATGCGAAAGAACATTTCAAAGCATAGATAGATGAAAGTTTACTGTCTTAACCTGTGCTCTAAATGCCTACATCTTGCGTAGGAAACAAAAACTGAAAACGTTTCCCTTCTTGTATGCTTCCTCTGCCGAACCATCCAATATTTGAGGCAAATAGTGTGCCATCGCGTACCAATAACTGACATAGCAAAGTGTGGCCAAAACATTAAAACCCTGGAGTTATAATGTTTTCAACTACGTGAGAAACACTAAGCCCAATACACAAGAACTGGATAAAAAGTAATGAGAAGTATTACTCTCTGTGAAATGAGTTTATTGTAATTGGGCGAGGCATTATTCACATTACGACATATCTTTGAAGATAGGTTAAGGAAAGGCAAATCTAAGTTTTTAGCAATTTATATAAAGAAAACGCGCTAGTTACTTGTTTTTAATGCTCAGCATACGTGTTTCTAGAATTTATTCCCATCTTCAGATGTTTTTGTTACATAATTTGTATTTATTCTGATGTCACCATTTGGGGTGTTCTGTTTCTCCTGCCAAGCGGTTTTGACATGATACTGCAATCGGAGAATAGGTTGAATATTAGGATGTTATTTCTACCTTGTTTTTAAAAAGTGGTTTTAAGCTTCTTCAATTTACAGAATCTCACACATATAGAGAACATCACTACACTGTTCTTGTAAAAAAACATGGTACATAGATTATATTCACAGAACATATGACAACAACTGCGAATGGGCAGAGCTGAAAATGTGCACCCAGCCGGGATTCGAACCTGGGTTTCCCGCTTTGTAGGCAGTTGCGCTGACCACTAGAACACTACCACACAGTGATCACCGCACCTGCAAGGACTACCTAAGCACGTCTCCCGTTAGACACAAATTCCCAGGTCTACCCTGTCCACACGCAAACTCGTAGTTTCAGAAACTAATTTCCGTAAGAGTAAGCCCCCCCCCCCACACACACAGGAGGCGTGCTTAGGTGCTTAGGTAGTCCCTACAGGTGCGGTGATCACTGTGTGGTAGTGGTGTAGTGGTCAGTGCAACTGCCTAGGTAGCGGGAGACACGGGTTCGAATCCCGGCTGGGTGCACATTTTCAGCTCTGCCCGTTCGCAGATGATGTCATGTATTCTGTGAATATGAAAGAATAAGAACTGCAGTATCAGAAGTGACGTCTGTTCTTTCGGAACAGATGCAACATATATATTTATATATAGATGTTTTTAGCATGTCGCTGATTTGGGGAAAGCTTTTGATAATGTTGACTGGTATTTCACTCTTTGAAATTCCGAAGGTAGCAGGGGTAAAACATATGGAACGAAAAGTTATATACAACCAGACAGCTGCTATAAGAGTCGAAGGGCATGAAAGGGCCACAGTGGTTGGAAAGTAAGAGCGGGTTTTAGCTTCTCTCTACTGTGCTGAAGAGAGCGTATGAAATGAACATTAACAAGAGTAAAACAAAATTAATGGAATGCGGTCTTAGTAAATCAGGCGATAATGAAGGAATTAGATTAGGTAACGAAACAATGAAGGTGGTAGATGAGTTTTGTTACTTGGGTAGCAAAATAACATGCGATTGTCGCAGTACAGAGGATATAAAATGCAGAATGGCAATTGGATGAAAAGCATTTTTGAAAAAGAGAAATTTGATAACATCGAATATTAATTTAAGTGTAAGGAAGTCTTTTCTGAAGGCATTTGTGTGAAGTGTTGCCTTGTACGGGAGTGTAACATGGACGATAAGCAGTGCGGACAGGAAGAGAATAGAGGCTTTTGAAATGTGGTGTTACAGAAGAATACTGAAGATTAGGTGGGTAGATCGCATAAGTAATGAAGAGGTACTGAACATAATTGGTGAGAAAAGGAATTTTTGTCATACCTTGACTAAAAGAAGGGATCGCTTGGTAGGAAACATTCTTAAACATGGAGGAATCGTAAATTTAGCATTGGAGGGACGAGTGTGGGGTACAAATCGCAGAGGGAGACCAAGAGACGCGTATAGTAAGCAGATTCAAGTGGATGTGGGTTGCCATTCTTGAGATGAAAAGGCTTGCTCAGGATAGAGTAGGGTGGAGAGCTGCATCAAACCAGTCTCCGGACTGAAGACCATAACAACAACAACTACTGTTATTCTACTAAAGGCTACACTCAGCTACCGGCAGCATGGCACAAGGCTGTTTGTTGGCGAACGACGTCGAAACCATTATAGTATCTCTACTATCCCTAAGGTGGCATCTGCCACCATCAGATCAGAATCGACATGGTGTGTGACCTGTTTCAGTTTCCAGTGGATCTATTGCGACAAAGATGCAACTAATTATGCTGCTCACACAGCTGGCACAAACAGTTTTCGGGGAATTTTGGAGTCAGTCCTTGTCTTCCGCCAAACCCTTCAGTTATTTGCGACTCGTCAGTCGGCGGATGCCGGCGAGTCTGCGGCGCGCCCGCATGGTCCGGCAGCTGCGGGGTGGAGCAGTGGCGGGCATTTGCAGATTAAAACCGGACCGACGCGAAGCGCGGCAGCTGCGAGGGACCAGCGCCGGGAAATGCGCTGCCTCGCTCCGCTGTGAAGCAAAGTGAGCGGTGAGCCTGCCACCCAACTGCCCACAGTGGATCTGCGCTCGCCGCCTCTTGTTCAAGTTTCCTCAACAGCGAAGACAGTGACCATGTTTTCCACTTAGAAAAGTTGATGTTTGTAAATCTATCGGACCAAACTGCGTGGTCATCAGTCCGTAGCTTACAAACTACTTAAACCTAGATAAACTAACCTAAGGACAAACACACACACACACCCATGCCCCAGGGAGGACTCGAACCTCCACGGCGAGCAACCGCGCGCTCCGCAGCGAGACGCTTTAGACGGCTCGGCTACTCCACCGCGGCTAGAAAAGTTGAGGTTTGCCTGTTGCAACAGTACAAAAATGTTCAAATGTTGGTACAGCTTATGGGACTTAACTACAGGTTCATCAGTCACTCCGAAAACTGTCTTGAGCAGTTAAACCGGCAACCCACGCGCAATGGAAATATTCTAGACCTTATAGCCACAAACAGGCCTGACCTTATTAACGATGTCTGTATAGAGATAAGAATTAGTGATCATGATATCGTCATAGCGTCGATAGTGACCAAAGTTCATAAACCAATCAAGAAGGCTAGGAGCGTTTTATTGTTGGGAAGAGCCGATACGCAAATGTTACGATCGCACTTAGAAAATGAATGGGACTATGGATGTAGAGGAATTGTGGACTAAATTTAAGTGCATTGTTAATAAAGGGTTAGAGAAATATGTGCCAGTAAAGACGATTAAGGATGGAAAAGATCCACCGTGGTATAATAATAATGTTAGAAAGCTTCTGAGAAAGCAAAGGCTGTTGCACTCTCGATTCAAAAAAGAACACGCAAATGATGACAGGCAAAAGTTAGTAGAGATTCATGCGTCTATAAAAAGATCGATGCGCGAAGCATACAATAATTATCACAGCCATACCTTAGCTAAACATCTTTCCGAGAACCCGAAAAAATTCTGGTCCTATGTAAAATCGATAAGCGGGTCAAAGCCCACTGTTCAGTCACTCGTTGATCATTCCGGGACAGTAATAGAAGAAAGCAAACGGAAAGCTGAAGTTCTAAATTTAACCTTTAAGAAATCTTTCACGCAGGAGGACCGCACAAATGTACCATCATTTGATCAACGTACAAATTCCGAAATGGGGGACATAGCAATAGGTATTTCCGGTGTAGAGAAGCAGCTGAGAGAGCTAAATACGAGAAAGTCTGCTGGTCCGGATGGAATACCAGTTCTGTTTTACAAAGACTATTCTGCGGCATTGGCCCCCTACTTAGCTTGCATTTATCGCAAATCTTTAATTCAGCGCAAAGTTCCTAGTGATTAGAAAAAAGCGCAGGTGACTCCCGTTTATAAGAAAGAAAGAGAACTGACCCACACAATTACAGGCCAATATCGTTGACTTCAGTTTCATGTAGAATTTTGGTGCATATTCTCAGTTCGAATATAGTAAATTTCCTTGAAACGGAAAAGCTTCTTTCCATGAATCAGCACGGGTTTAGGAAACATCGTTCATGTGAAACTCAGCTTGCCCTTTTCTCACATGACATCTTGCGAGCCATGGATGAAGGGCAACAGGCGGATTGTGTTTTTCTCGACTTCAAAAAGGCGTTCGACGCGGTGCCACACTGCAGACTGCTAACGAAGATACGAGCTTATGGAATAGGTTCACAGAATTGTGACTGGCTGGAAGACTTCCTAAGTAATAGAACGCAGTACGTTGATCTCGACGGCGAGTGTTCAGCAGAGACGAGTGTATCATCAGGCGTGCCCCAGGGGAGTGTGACAGGACCGCTATTATTTTCTATCTATATAAATGATCTGATGAACAGAGTAAATTGTAATTTGCGGCTGTTTGCTGATGATGCTGTGGTGTATGAAAGGGTGGCGTCATTAACTGACTGTAATAGCATACAGGATGACTTAGACAAAATTTCTAGTTGGTGCTCTCAATGTTGAAAAATGTAAGGTGATGCGCATGACTAGGAAAAGCAATCCCATAATGATCGAATACAGCATTAGTTGTGAGCTTCTTGATGCTGTTCCGTCGTTCAAATATCTAGGAGTAATATTGCAGAGCGATATGAAATGGAACGAACATATAAGGACAGTCGTGAGTAAGGCGGATAGCCAACTTCGGTTTATTGGGAGAATTTTGGGAAGATGTACTTCATTTGTAAACGAGAACGCGTCTTGAGTAATGATCAAGTGTTTGGGACCCGAAGCAGATCAGTTTAAGGGAAGACATAGAAGCAGTTCAGAGGCGAGCAGCTAGGCTTGTTACTGGTAGGTTCGACCAATGCGCGAGTGTCACGGAAATGCTCCGGCAACTCAATTGGGAATCGCTGGAGGAAAGGCGACGTTCTTTTCGTGAATTTCTGTTGAGGAAGTTTAGAGGGCCGGAATTTGAAGCTGAGTGTTGTACGATCTTATATTTCGCGTAGTGATCACAAAGACAAGATAAGAGAAATTAGGGCTCGTACGGAGGCATATAGGCATTCTTTTTTTCCTCGTTCTATTTGGGAGTGGAATAGGAAAGGAAATACCTAATAGTGGCACAGTGTACCCTCCGCCACGCACCTTACGGTGGATTGCGGAGAATGTATTTAGATGTAGATGTAAACTATGTTTTCCGCTTAGAAAAATTGAGGTTTGCCCGTTGTAACAGTACAGCTGTAGTATCAGTCGTTTCAGAAGGCTATTCCAGCAAAACTTTATTTTCTCACCTGCCTGTAATTCACATTGTACTAGCACGATATTTCGATCGTGTTACTAGCCTTCTTCATTAGGTAGGCCCTACTTCCTGAGGTTGATTCCAGAGTGAAACGGGTCCAGCATTTATGCCTTTGTGTGGTTGCTAGGCGTGTCTCATTGGTCCACATTACTGGAGGCGCTCCGTTTGAAGTCCACGGCGACGAACAGCCGCAATCCTAGTATTAGCTAGAAGTGGCTGTTCCGTCTGCTGTGCGTGTTGTGGCTCTTGTCCGTTAATAAGTTTACCATGTGTCATTCTATTCCACCTCCACGTGGTACTGGGCGTTCAGTCTTCTGTCGTCATTTAAGCTTCCTTGTGAACAATTCTGTTGGCGTAGCCGATCGCGTCAAGTGCTTCTTTTGACGTCCGCGCGCGTAAAGGCGACTCGCTTGTTGCTCTCTGACTCCCGGCGTTGAATCTACCGTCCATTTGCTATGTCCATGTGACACCTCTCTTGTGTTCTATTTACTGTCTCATTCGGCGCTGACTGTGCATTCTGCCTTATTTGTGCTAAGATATTCTGACCCCGTAGTTAAGTCCCATCAGCTGTACAAATATTTGAACCTTTTATTATTCCGTAGCTTAGAAACTAATTAAACTAAGGTAAACTAACCTAAGGACAACACAAACACTCATTCCCGAGGGGGGAATCGAAGCCCCGACGGCAAACGGCCGCGCGCACCGCAGCACGGCGGCCCAGTGCGCACGGTTAATCCGCCGCGGCTAGAATTATGTGTGCAAATAAAAGTTGTCTTTCATAACAACTACTTATATGGTATCTTACCTACGACGTCGTTGATGAGATCGCGGTTAAGAACTATCCGCAGACATGAGCACTACAATTTTCCTTGGAAAGGCATCGTTAGATAACCTGGGTAGCACCTTAATACTTCAGTCCTAAGCCAGTCATACGTACAACAACCTTCTACTGAGGTTTGTGTCACGCGCTTTAAGAAGGGTCTTAGAGTGATGTTTGTAAACCCATTGTAACAAACTGCTATGGCTCTCAGAATGAGTCGTAAGATAATCTTGCAAAGCCTGGCTTGCTCCGTGCACTGTTCTTTGAGTTTATGGAGTGTAAACGCTGCACTTTACTTTACGCACTGCTCTAACTTCTCATTTCTGCCCTAGCTGCAAAGCGGGTACTGTATTTACGAGCTACGAGGAAGAACAGATTAACTACCGCACGCCCGTTTGTAATTTTATTATGACTAAAGAGCGGACTTCATGCCATTTAGACTACAATTGTACCAGGTACTATGAAGGTTTGAGCTCTTTCTACAACACCTAAAATGAAATGTGTAATGAAAATATATTAATTACTCATTTATTCTACATTTGTTAACAAAGAAGGTCTCCACTAACGAGTCATTACAGTTATTTACCGAACAAAGTTTCGATTTTGGGTTTTACGCTTATGGCAGTGAAAGGAGTCTCACAAGGAAAGTACTTGGGCTCGAAAAAAAAACATATACACCAAAATCGTATGAGAGATAATGTAAAGGTTCCTTATTACACTAGTGATACTCCCGCATCTGCAAAACTCTGCAATCGTCCGTTAGAGGCCTCTCCGTGTGCAACATTGCACTTTGACTTGTCGGTTCGCTGGTAGGGACGGTGCAGTGTGCCTCCGAAGTTGCGTTTTGTGACGTTATTTGTGTGGTGAATCGTCATTTGTGGTGGCGATTGGTAATCAATCCTGCTAAAGTATTGCGAATAGTTGAGATGAAGCTACGAAGAACCCTTCTTCGTGAAGATGGTATTAGTGTAGAAGATGAATCATTCGCATGCTTTCTCGTATCTGTTAGGGTACAGAAATATGATCGTAAGTTAAATACTGTTGTAACACTAACACATAATGATGATAATATGGATGATAACGACGAACAACTCATTGCAAGCGGTAGTGCTACGGTAAGTCCGGGAGGAAGCGATGTAAGCAGTGGCAGTGAATACCAACAATCTTCCGAGAAGAAGGTTAAAGTTGCAACTATCATCACGGCTTTTGATGGCAATACGCTATAGAACATGTACGATGATTATTACATAAGTTATCGTTAAGATATCTGCATTACGTATGGCGTCTACAGTTACATCTACAGTGCTATCTGGAGCATGATTGCAGAGTTTTGCATAAAAACGACACACACCAGCACATTGAGGTGTACGTAGAGATCCTGTAAGCAAACGTTCATACAGATTTGTTTGTTCCAGCCCATGTACTTTCCTTGTCAGTTAGAGGGAAAGAAATGTTTTCTGGTATATCTTTTCATTTTAACTACTCTAGCGCGATCAAGATTATATGCCACTGGACTGTCTCAAAAACTTCACAGACGCTTTCTTCCGCCTTGTATTACATACAAGGATTGATGTGTAAAGTTTTGTACACTAAAGCAGTTGGCTCTGCAGGTGCAACGAGTCTACATGTTAAGCAGGCTAGACATCAGAGAGCAGAGCACATTTCAATCCAAGCTTCTTAACAGCTTCTTAACAGTGCTCATAATGAACTGAACGACCACTCCTGGAAGTAGAAAGTAAAATACTTACTGCTACATGATCTCACCGGGTACAGGAATGTTGTATTAAGCATGTTTCATTAAAAGAAAAGTATTGTTCTACTAGGAGGTAACAATTTAGTTTATTATCGTAAAAAAATCGGAAGAACAAAGGTAATTAAAGTTGTAATAAATAACTGACAGGTTTCAATTGTAAACAAAATAATTATCAAAAGAAAAAATATCTAATACGAGGGAGAGTTGAAAAATAAGTTTTCCCTGTAGATTGTGGGCAGAGTTGTGTATGAAAGGAATATATATATATATATATAATGAGACATTGAAGATAAGCCATATATTTAGTTTTCTATATAACTTCCAAGCACGTTTAGACCTTTCTCAAACCGCTTTATAAGCTTAAAAAAACAGTCCAGGAAAAAATCAGTGCGTTGCATATGGAAGAAGCGTTGAACGGCTGTGGACGAAAGATAACACAGCAGGTGAATACGCACGTGCAAGACACCGATACACCATTGGGTAGAGGTGGACCATGAGTATGGCAATGACTTTCTGTTTCGGATTGTGATGGGGGATGAAACGTGGGTCCACCATTACACGCCCAAATCGGAGGTCGCATCCGTGCTGTGGAAACATCTGTCACCTGTCGGAAAGAAGTTCAAAAGCACTCCGTCTGCAGGTAAAGTAATGCTCACCATTTTCTGAGACGCAATGGTTCTTCCGTATGTAACGCCCTGATATTTTTCCTGGAAGGCTTTTGAAAATAATAAAGCGGTATGACAAATGTCTCAATGTACTTGGAAATTATGTAGAAAAATGAAGATACGTCTTATCTTTAATATCTCATTCTATTCTTTTCCTTTCATACCCACCTCTGACCACAGTCGACAGGGGAATCCTTTTTGCAACTCCCCCTCATAGAAGGTGGCTGAGATGGCGCACCTACTCTTGATTTTACAATTGATTTCTTGAGACAGGAGAGGCTTTCGTGATAAATACAATGAGTAATTGTGGTACTGGTGTCGATGCTGTTGCATAGAATTGATCTGCGTCGGCGGTGGCTGCATCTAAAATCCTAACAGAACTAACTGGTTTAATCTGCAGCTGAACTAAATCAGTCAAACCTTCCTATCAATTTTGATGAAGTCAAGACTCAGTAACTTTGCGAGTCGAACAAATATGGCAGGGTATGCTGATTCAGTAAACCAGCCCATCATCGTGTCTTCTCGCTATTGTATGCAGACGTGAACTATTGTGGATGGTCAAAAATGGCCACTGCTCACTCTGTGAAAGTGCGATCAATAACAGATGAAGCCTAGAACTCAACACTGAGCACCGCAGCGTGCGCAATTACAGCGTGCAACCCATAGATATGTTTAGAATTACATAAGGAAGCTATTGAAGGAGGCGGGGAGAGAAGATCGCGAAATATTAGTGGAAATAAGAAGGATACCCGCATAGTTGCTTGCCTGATGTGCATGGAACAAACAAGAGTGGAAGATGAAGGCTTTGTTCTATGAACCAACCACGTGGAACACATATCACTCACGATGAGAAAATTTTTTACATGCACTGTATAAAAATGAACATATCACCTATTAGAAATCGGGCCCCACAAAGCTAGAAAGTACTTACACAGAGTTCACATACCGCCACATGATCACAAAAGGTTTTGACATACCAGGCCGTTATCAAACTGCAACTAGAACCACACACACCGCGTTTATCTATTGGAAATATCTGAACTGAAAAACGAGAACACATTTCTGCACACGATCTGAGAAAACATTCAAAAAAATGATTCTAAGTTCACGAATCTAAGTTAAAAGTGCTAGTCAATGAAACGCTACCATCACTAGAAACAAGTACAGAACCAACCTTTCCTCACCAGACACCCAGGACCGAATGGATCGCCGTGCGGCCACCGGGCCGTGGGAAAACGAGGGAAGCCACCGGAAGCTGGAAAATCCACGAAACAGCAGTGATAGGGGACCGAGAGACTCGCCAACCAGCTCGCAACCAAGGGGTGTGGGAACCTCTTTGGTAATAAAGGGAGCTATCGATACTGAGCCAGAGAGAACGATGCAAAGCGAGCTGTCACTCCCCACATTCGAACAGCCATAGATTCAATCACACACTTAACGGTAAAACACCTGCACATTCTCACAGCGAGAGTGGCGTAGCGGAGAAGCCGTACTTATGTCACATTAATTAATGTAATAACGAATTATTAACATAACAAAATAAGAAAAACCTCGCAATATTAACTAATATTCTAACACATCAAATAAAAATGTTATTCCTCAAGCCTTGAAAAGAGTGGTGTTCAATTTTTAACAAAATGATAATCTAACAACATTAAATAAATTATAACTTTACAGAAACTATACAAAAATATATGGAAGACGACAGACGGTCGTCTTTCAAGCGTTAGCGTCGCTGGAAATCTTGCGGTTTCTAAACAAGACGTGAAGAGTGACGATGACTATACACTGGCCGAATCCCATGTTTATAGTTTCCTAACAGGGTCCAGACAAAAGTAACCGAATTAAATACTGCATTAGAAAGCATGCTTGAAATAATTAAAAATGGTGAAAAAAAGCCAATCCAACTGTTTACATAACATTAATTATACTAAAATACACCACATGAGACAGATTGAGGATTAACATTCAATGTAGTGGCAAAATAATTGCAATGGGCTCTGCGGGGACACACCAACTTCGACACCCAGAGATCAAGTAACATAAGAATTTTTACTTATTTTTTAACTGGGAAAAATGCAAACTAAACTGAAAAAAGTGCTCTATAGGAGTAAGCCAACTGTTTAAAAAAATCAAAATTTTACAACAGGCTCTTAGATCTGTCTGTGCATTTAGGGTGGAACAGGGGGATTCTTTAATCGCACGATATACCTCCACCTCTTCTAGAATATTGAGGGTGTTGCCCTTGTTCATAATATGCAGTATCTGCATGTTATTTCTAATGTCCGTTACTTGGTATCCTGTTTCAAGTAGATGCTGCTTGACCACTGATTTTGCACTGCTATCGTTAATGTACTCGTAAATCGGGTTTTAAAATTTCTTCCCGTCTGGCCTATGTATCTGGCTTCACAATCGTCACATGTTATGCTGTATACCCATGAAGACATAAAACATCCCGTTCAGCTGTCTCCTTATGCCTAAACCTTTGGCAATTATTCATTGGGATATAGAAAGCCGAAGTTATGCCTTTTGAAACCAAGCATCTACCCACTTTACTGCTTTACTGGAAGGTACTCTATGGAACGTGTCTGCAAATGGTTTATTTAATAAGGTAAGAGTGATCAACTCCGCAAATGCAGATGAAACACGCAGTATTAGGCTTCGCATTCAGTTTCTTTAATACCTCTTTATTGATGTCATAGTCAAAGTCAGGTTCATAGCAATTTGAATAAGCAATGAACTGTATTAAATTCCCATTCGAAGGCGTGCTTGGATAATGGGACATTATACGTTGAATGTATGACAACATTAGAAGAGGTTGGTTTCCTAAAGATATCAAAACTTTACGAATCCCCGTTAAATCTGATCAATAAATCCAAGAAGAGAAGCGTTCCGTGAACACTCTGTTCCATCGTGAATGGAATGCTGCAATGAATTTTGTTCAGCTCACATAGGAAAGTATCACAGTCTTGAAACGAGCCCTTGTACATATCTTGCCCAAGAAATTATTTTATTGGAAAAAATACTTAATTTCGCTATCATACTGTGCTAAAAAAAAGTCATGAAGATGTTGGAAAGGCAGTAAGACAAAGGTTAGCCCATTGCTAGACCCCGTTATGGAATATATGTGCAATCCCCAAATTTAAAATAGATAAAACCTAAAACCAAGTTCAGCGACGTAAGCACTTCGTCAATTTCTTCAACTGGTCTCCCACTGTGTGTATTGACATTCTCACTAACTATTTGGTGTAGTTGCTCTGTAGGTATGCTTGAATACATATTTTTCATATTAAATGAATCGAATCAAGAGTCAGAACAGAAAGCATTTTAATCAGGTCATCTCTATTCGAAATATTGAAATTTACTAGGTGCCTAAAATTATGCAGTATTTAATTCGGTCATTTTTGTCTGGGCCCTGTTTGAATACTATAATCATGGGATTTGGCCAGTGTATAGTCATCGCCACCCTTCACGTCTTGACTGATGACCCCATAGTTAAGTGTTGCCTTCACGTCTTGTTTAGAAACCGTAAGGTTTCCAGCGACGCTAACGTTTCCTGGTGACAGCGGCCGCATGATTGAATGGCCGGTGCCGAGCCAACTCTTCTTCCAAATGGCACAGAAAGGAACCTTACCTTTATAATAAAAGTACAATCGGTTTTCGCGTCGAGTACGGTGTAAATCCCAGACTTTTTTTTTTAAATATTCCATTTCCTGCCCTCCACCCCCAGTATATTTTTAAAACTATGACGAACGCAACGGCGTTCAAGTTTTATATTTTTTAACGAGGACGTAAAGTTAGGAAGCTTTCAATTGTTTGAAATTTTACGTGAACGCTGGGGAAGGCTAAATTGCAAACATGTTCTTCTAAGGGATTTTAGTGAGTACTTTTCTACGATTTATTTAATTTTATTTTACAGTTAGCAATTTTATTGTATATTTTCTCTTAACTTCAAAAGACACTCTTGGCAGTCTCTTTCATTTATGTACATTGCAGACCACCTGATGATGCGTCTACAGGACGCGAAACCGGTTGTGCTTTTTTAAATAAAGTTAATTGCAGTCGAATCGGAATGCTTTCTAGAATGTTCACTGACCTGACTGAATTGCGAGGTGACTTACGGGCCAGAAGAGATTGGCGGAATGATATTATAAATCCTGTGTCCACTGACAGCCAATTCTGCGAAACCAGCCCTCGTTTGTTGCCTCGTTGTAACTATAGGAAGCTACATTGTCGGCTTCCGCTGAATTCCCTTTGATGTATTCCTGACTGGAGCCATCACCTGGGTGGCCATTCATTAGCGGTGGCTGTGGGAAACCTCGCCGAACAACAAGTTTGCAGAGAAGGCCATTGGCAGAATTCTACCGAGCAAGAAAATTTTCCCTATCACCTGAAATAAAATTGTTACCTTACACGAAGCTTAATAATACTGACAGCTTCGTATTAAATTAGTGACAGTCCAGCAAATAATGAGGAGGTACTGAACATAATTGGGGAGAAAAGGAGTTTCTGGCATACCTCGACTAAAAGAAGGCATCGATTGGTAGGACACATTCTTAGACATCAAGACATCAAGAAATCGTGAAATTAGCATTGGAGGGAAGTGTGTGGGGTATCGTAGAGGGAGACCAAGAGATAGTAAGCAAATTCAAATGGATGTAGGTTGGCGTTTTTATGAGGAGATAAAGAGGGTTGCCCAGGATAGAGAAGGGTGGAGAGCTGCATCAAACCAGTCTCCGAACTGAAGACCACAACAACAACACCAGCAAATATTACCAAGACAGAATTAAGTAAAAAACTAGATAAAAGACTGCACATTTAAGGCCAGTAGTGTTCACTATTCACGAAATTACACTTAAATGGTGCCTATCATGCTAATGTCAGGTTGTCCAGTCAGCAAATGGTTTACATAATTCACATGAAAGCGTCACAGAATTTGGTGACGTCTTTCAGGATTTCTTGATCGTAAATTTGTAGTCAAATTATTTTAGAGGAAAAAATATCCATGTAGTCAATTAGTTTATGAAGATTTTTATTGTATAAGAAGACAATGTTTTTGGAAAAAGATACCTTTCCAAAGAGAAATAATTTTGTTAATACGCTTTTTGTGTTTTGAAAATATTAATCGTGTAAGCTGAATTCCCAAAAAAATTGTGGCTCTTTAATGAATTCAGTTTTGCACACTAGGTTACTTCCTTTTATTTACCTGCAGTAGTGACCATGTGTACTCGTGTGTACTCCAAAGCAACTGTCTTACATGATAGATTAATTCTAGTGTTTGACCTTCCAGTTGACGAAGTTACCTGATTAAAATCCCTTAATCATGATAATTTAATCTTTTTGTTGTTAATTGCTTCTTCTCCTTCTGGAGTGTACAGTTCTATACGGAATACTGAACTGCAATTACTACGTCTTGCCCAAATTTACGATAGTCCATTTGTATTTGAATTATCTGTTGAAATTTTCATATGTTTCATTCAAATGTTGAAATGTTTGAATAACTTATGGGACTTAACTACGGGGTCACCAGTCCCTAAACTTACAAACTACTTATGAACTAGGTAATACTAAGGACGGCACAAATATCCATGCCCGAGGGGGGATTCGAACCCCCGACCGTAGTGGCCGTGCAGACCGTGACTGGAGCGACTCAGTCCCTTCGGTCACCGCGGCCGGCATGTTTCATTAGCTGCTTGTTACATTCATCCAATGATGATACTTTTTGCGGAGATAGCAACATTTTTTTTTCAGACATAGCCGCCGCGGTGCAGTAGCCGAGCGATCTAAGGCGCCTCGCTGCGCAGAGCGCGGTTGCTCGCCGTCGGAGGTTCGAGTCCTCCCTGGGGCATGGGTGTGTGTACTGTACTTAGCTTAGTTTACCATAGTTTAAATAGTTTGTAAGCTACGGACTGATGACCACGCAGTATGATCTGATAGATTTACAAACATTTGAACATTTTGAACAGAGTTAGCCTATGAAAAGACTGCATATCCAGTCCGTTAAAGTCTTGTATACTTGAACAATAATATGGCTTCAGAATGACACTAAGATTTACTTTCGCTTCTTTTAAAACTTTACAACTGCGTAACTCCGGTGGGTAGTCGGATGAAAAAACAAGTACTTGTCTGAGTACAGCAGCTGGTGCTCGTTGGTGGCTGTTGCTGTTCCGCTCGTAAACAAAGAGACTGGCACGTACGACTACGCTTCGCTGACAACTTAACCAGCAGAACGCTGTTGTCGGTCGTGTCATTTGCCTCGGCGAAACGAGCCTGCGAACAAGTTGTCACGCAACCGGACAACACACGGGAGCAGTCTGGCGTTACGGTGAAACGGCGGAAGCGTAAAATAACCTCGCGGTGTTAAAAAGTTACTTGTCCCTAAACGCGGAAGTCACGAACAAAAAGGAACTTCGCATTATAAAACTATTAGTTTGGACCGTAAGTTGGTAGAGAGTTTCCGTACGTTTAATAAACACAATAGATACACATAACACACTCTAGTCTTAAACATTATATTATCTCCCACTGTTTTCAACAGCCTATTTATTCTGGGATAGCTTTACGATCCACCCCCATGAACCACAGACATTGCCGAGGTGGGGTGGCTTGCGTGCCTCAACGATGCAGATAGCCGTACCGTAGGTGCAACCACAGCGGAGGGGTATCTGTGGAGAGGCCAGACAAACGTGTGGTTTCTGAAGAGGGGCAGCAGCCTTTTCAGTAGTTACAGGGGCAACAGTCTGGATGATTGACTGAGCTGGCCTTGTAACATCAGCTAATGTGGCTTTGCCACACAGCTACTGCGAACGGCTGAAAGCAAGGGGAAACTACAGATGTTACCTTTCCCGAGGACATGCAGCTCTACTGTATGAACATATGATGATGGCATCCTCTCAGGTAAAATATTCCGGAGGTAAAATAGTCCCCCATTCGGATCTCCGGGCGGGGACTACTCAGGAGGATGTTGTCATCAAGAAAAACAATACCGGCATTCTACGGATCGGAGCGTGGAATGTTAGATCCCTTAATCGGGAAGGAAAATTAGAAAATTTAAAAAGGGAAATGGATAGGTTGAAGTTAGATATAGTGAGGATTAGTGAAATTCGGTGGCAGGATGAACAGGATTTCTGGTCAGGTGAGTACAGGATTATAAGTACAAAATCAGTTGGGGGTATCACAGGAGTAGGACTGATAATGATTAAGAAAATAGGAATGCGGGTAAACTACTATGACCAGCACAGTGATCGCATTATCATTGTCAAGACAGATACGAAGCCAACACCGACAACAGTAGTACAGGCTTATATGCCAACTAGCTCTGCCGATGATGAGGAGATAGAAGAAATATATGATGAGCTAAAGGAAATTATTCAGACAATTAAGGGAGAGGAAAACTTAATTGTTATGGGAGACTGGAATTCGGTAGTAGGACAAGGACGGGAAGATAGTGGGTGAATATGGTCTGGGCAAAAGGAATGAAAGAGGAAGCCGCCTGGTAGAATTTTGCACGGAACATCATTTAATCGTAACAAACACGTCGTTTAAGAATCACAAAAGAAGGTTGTATACTTGGAAGAGACCAGGAGACACCGGAAGGTATCAGATAGATTTTATAATGGTAAGACATAGATTCCGGAACCAAGTTATAAACTGTAAGATATACCCAGGGGCAGATATAGACTCTGACCATAACTTGTTAGTCATGAACTGTAGGCTGAAACTGAAAAAAAAAAATGCAGAAAGGTAGGAAAATAAGGAGATGGGACCTAGATAAATTGAAGGAACGTGAAGTTCTGGAGAATTTCAGAGGGAGATTTAGGCATAAAAAATATAAAAATGCAGTAAATGAAACAGGCAAAATGGAGTACAGACGACTAAAAATGAGATTGACAGGAAGTGCAAAATGGCTAAGCAGGAGTGGCTAGAAGCCAAATGCAAATCTGTAGAAGAATGTATAAGAGGGGGAAAAGTAGATACCGCCTACAGGAAAATAAAAGAGGCATTTGGAGACAAGAAAAGCAACTCCACGAATATCAAGAACTCAGATGGGAAACCAGTTCTCAGCAAAGAAGGGAAAGCTGAAAGGTGGAAAGAGTACATAGAGCAGCTCTACAAAGGAAATGAACTTAGAGACGATGTTGTAGGAAGGGAAGAGGAAGTAGATCAATATGAAATAGGAGATTCTATACTGAGAAATGAATTCGACAGAGCCCTGAAAGACCTAGGTCAGAACAAGGCCCCATGAGTAGATGACATACCCTCAGAGCTACTAAAGTCTCTGGGAGAGCCAGCCATGACAAAACTATTTGAAATGGTGTGTAGGATGTATGAGACAGGCGAAATACCCTCAGACTTTAAGAAAAATGTTATATTCCCCATTCCAAAGAAATCGGGAGCAGACAGGTGTGATAATTACAGAACCATCAGTTTGATAAGTCATGGTTGCAAAATTTTAACACGAATTATCTACAGGAGAATGGAAAAGCTGGTAGAAGCTGACCTCGGGTAATCAATTTGGATTCAGGAGGAACGTAGGAACCCGAGAGGCAATACTCACTTTACGTCTTATCTTAGAAGATAGATTAAGGAATGGCAAACCTACATTTTTAGCTTTTGTAGATTTGGAGAAACGAGAAACCGTTTGACAATGTAGACTGGAATACACTCTTTCAAATTTTGAAGTCAGCAGGGGTAAAATACAGGGAAAGGAGAGTTATTTACAACTTGTACAAAAGCCAGACCGCAGTTATTAGACTCGAAGGGCATGAAAGGGGAGCATCAGTTGGGAAGGGAGTAAGACAGGGTTGTAGCCTTTCTCCGATGTTATTCAATTTGTACATCGAGCAGGCGGTGAAGGAAAGCAAGGAAAAATTTGAAATAGGGATTAAAGTTCAGGGGGAAGAAATAAAAACATTGCGTTTTGCTGATGACATTGTAATTCTGTCAGAGACAGCAAAGGACCTGGAAGAGCAGTTGAATGGAATGGACAGTGTGTTGAAGAGAGCATATAAAATGAACGTTAACAAGAGCAAAACAAAAATAATGGAATGCGGTCTTCGAAAATCAGATGATGCTGAAGGAATTCGATTAGGTAACGAAACAATGAAGGTGGTAGATGAGTTTTGTTACTTGTGTAGTAAAATAACATGCGAAGATCGCAGTACAGAGGATATAAAATGCAGAATGGCAATGGGAAAAAAAGGAATTTTTGAAAAAGAGAAATTTGATAACATCGAATATTAATTTAAGTGTAAGGAAGTCTTTTCTGAAGGCATTTGTGTGGAGTATTACCTTGTACGGGAGTGAAACATGGACGATAAGCAGTGTGGACAGGAAGAGAATAGAGGCTTTTGAAATGTGGTGCAACAGAAGAATGCTGAAGATTAGGTGGGTAGATCGCATAACTAATGAAGAGATACTGAACAGAATTGGTGAGAAAAGGAATTTTTGGCATACCCTGACCAAAAGAAGGGATTGCTTGGTAGTACACATTCTTAGAATCGAGGAATCGTAAATTTAGCATTGGAGGGAAGTGTGTGGGGTAAACAACGCAGAGGGAGACCAAGAGACGCGTATAGTAAGCAGATTCAAGTGGATGTGGATTGCCGTTCTTATGAGGAGATGAAAAGGCTTGCTCAGGATAGAGTAGGGTGGAGAGCTGCATCAAACCAGTCTCCGGACTGAAGACCATAACAACAACAGCTTTACGATTCAACGACTGTAGAAATCATGTGTTTTTGAGGCGAGAACTCCTTTATACGTGTTGGGAGCGCTATTATATTCGAAAAGGAAGTTCCTTGCCGGCCGCGGTGGCCGAGGGGACTGAGGAGCTCCAGTCACGGTCTGCACGGCCACTACGGTCGGGGGTTCGAATCCCCCCTCGGGCATCGATATTTGTGCCGTCCTAGTTTGTAAGTAGTTCATAAGTAGTTTGTAAGTTTAGGGACTGATGTCCCCGTAGTTACGTCCCATAAGCTATACAAACATTTGAACATTTTTTGAAGTTCCTTGATAGAGAGCGGAAAAGGTGAAAGTCTGGGGGTTCAAGATCAGATGATCAGCTGATCAGGTGTTTTTTTCTCAGTCTAGAATGTCGTCGGACGTTATCACGCAGTCTTTCTGGTCGTTGTACTTTGACAGCATCTACAAGACGCCTCGTAGACAGTAGTTGTGCGTAATGATAGTGACATCTCGAGGAAGCAATTCGTTCAAATGTTTGTATAGTCTATGGGAGTTAACTACGAGGTCATCAGTCCCTAAACTTACAAACTACTTATGAACTACTTACGAACTTGCGGCCGGCCGGCCGGCAAGCAATTCGTACTACACCACACCCTCGCGCTTCCAGCAGGCGCTTGACATTATCTTCCCTGGATGCGTGCAAGTCTGTTCGGGAGTTGCTGTTTTGTTACGTTTAGGCTCAACCATTCCTCTATTTCCGCATCTTAAAATAAAGATACCATAAATTTTCTCGTCACCCGTAATGATCTGTCGGTGTTGATCAGGAGTCAACTAAAGACAAGCAAGCAGAGATGCTTACTCGGCCACGGATTTTGGCTTCGAGCATGCGGTATGCGGTACCGGTACACCGATTTATAACGTTCCACGTTGAATGAAAATGTTGCGCTAGTTATGGAACGATAACAGTTTATGATATTTGCCAGTTCGAGAGTAAACCGAAGTTGATCATAGACGTTTAAAGTAATATGGCATGATGGGCATGTTCAGCCGCCTAATTGGAAAGGTTTTTCCGTATCTTTTGTGCCCGCGGGCAACTTTCTTTCGTGAAGTGTGAGAACTGTATGCTGAAGTGTCCATGTTAAGTGTAGGTGAGTGTAGTTGGTGCGTGTGTAGTGTAGTGTTGGTGTTGGAGATGGTGGGAGAAGAAAGAGGGTGAAACCCGGTGGCGGCACATAGCCTACTACTCTCGAAAAGCACCAAGGGGGCCGCCGAGCTTAAGGTCCCTATCCGGCGGACGGAACACCAGTACCCCATGCCCACACTTCATGAGACACTGCGGAGAGGTTTGAATTTAATCCAAAACATTCCCTCTGCCGTAATGCAAAGGGAAAATATCAACATCGCATGGCGGTACCCGGACGGTTACTCATCCAAGTACCGGCTACTCCCGGCAATGCATAACTTCGGTGATCTGGGGGGAATCGATGTATCCACCGCCACACGACCGTTGGCGTCACAAAGGTAAATTCCTTCAAAAGATCTTCATCGGACCCCGAAGTTGTTCCTCAATGTGGAGTCAGTGAGACGAAAACTAAGGTAAAGGTAAAGCAGTCAACAATCCGAAGATTGGTTTGAACACCACAGTGCTTTGTAGGCATGGTCCTGTTTGGAGGTGGTATGCCGTTGCCTTCCCCCGACCTGACTTACCCAGCCAGTTATAGGGGGACCTACAGTTTAACGTGGTTTCCGAACCACGGTGCTACTCGGTATTTTTCACATGAGCATACTGCCAGAGGTGAAAGAAGTGGAAAGTGACAAAAATCCCAGGACCTGGCGGGGATTGAACCCGCGACCTTTGGATTTACAGTCTGGCACTCTACCACTGTGCAACCTAGGCGCACTATCCTCCATAAAACGAGAAAATAATTTTCTAATCGTTATCTGTTCAATAGCATTATCTGCATACAATAAGTTACTCCTCTGTTGAGCTCAAACAAAATAATACGTTGGAAAGTCCCGATATCTCTACTTGACACTCCACTTTCTATCGTTCCCAGGTCCAATCACAAAGCCGCGGTGGAGTAGCCGAGTGGTCTAAGGCATCTCGCTGCGGAACGCCCGGTTGCTCGCCGTCGGAGGTTCGAGTCCTCCCTGGGGTATGGGTGTTTAAGTAGTTTATAAGCTACGAACTGATGACCACGCAGTATGGTGCGATAGATTGACAAACGTTTGAACGTTTTTTTTCCCCATCACAAAATCACAAAATGAAAATATGTAAATCCAAATAGCAACAGCGAAGTACAAACAAAACTGCGCCGCGAGCGAGTGGCCGAGCGCATTGAGGTGCTATGCTCCGATGAGCAAGGCCGTTCCCCGTCGGAGGTTCGAATCCTCCCTCGGGTATGGATGTTAGTGTTGCCTTTAGTATAAGTTAGTTTATAAGTAGTTTGTAAGTTTAGGGACTGATGACCCCGCAGTTAAGTCCCGTAAGCTTAACAAACATTTGAACAAAAAGTGATAGTTGATTATTAAACTCATATCATCTGAAATACCATCATCCGAAACAAAAACGTTACGAACATAAAGTTTATCCATTAGAGCGATATATTTTGCCCATGCAAAAAGCTTGGTTCTCATCAGGCATACAATGTTTGTAGACGTCATTGAGCTCTCAGTTATACCGGATGCTCATTTTCCAGTGGCATCATGTATAAGCTAACCATAGACATTCCTAAAGACTTGCCGGTTGAAACTGATGCAAAGTCACAGTAAAACCCACTTTTTACAGTTTGTAGCACACAATTAAACAAAAACTGAAATTTTGATTTCACATAATGGGCACATCGTAAGTGAGACTGAACAATTCAAATTTCTAGGTGCTTGTATTGATAATAAGCTATCGTGGAAAGCCATTATCAGGATTTTCTTTTAAAACTAATTGCTACGTTGTTTACCATTAGAACCTTTTCTGAAATAAGTGATAGTTCAACACGAAAAGTAGTCTGCTTTGCATATTTCCATTCGCTTATGACGGGTGGTTTTTTTTACGGGTAGCTCCGTTGATTCAAAAAGGGTATTTATTACACAGAAACGGAAGGTGGAGCATTATGTGCGGTAAGCTCATGTACCTATGTCGACCCCTCTGATTAGTAGCTTGGGAATTGTAACCTTGGCCCCTCAATACATATTTTCTTTAATGTATTTGTTATTAATAATATGCGCTTATTCCAAACAGTTAACAGCATTCATTTCGTTAATACGAGATAGAAATCGAATCTGTATTTGGATCACATCTCCTTGACCTTTGTGAAGAAAGGTGTGCTGTACTCTGCCGCATGCATTTTTAATAAGCTGACACAAGACTTCAAAGAACTTAGTAATAATCCGCGCACTTTCAAGGCTAAACTGAAAAGTTTCCTGACGACGAATTCTTGGAAAATGTAATGCTAATTTCTGTGTTACGTTGTTGCTTCTTCTGATTTATGCTTAGATTTGTGTGCTTTACGATTGCTATTCGCTTCACATTTATTAATTACTACTCCTTCGTTACGATTTAATGTACTGACTCGCTCCATGAACATGGAGGCCGGCCGCGGTGGCCGAGGGGACTGCAGGGCGCCGTGGCTCAGCGCGCCCGGTCGGGGGCTCGACGCCCTCTGTAATAAAAAAGGTGAGCCAACAACACTTCGAACATCAACGAACAACAACGATAAGCGTCCGTAATGAACAGAACTACCCTTAGAGAGGGGAAAAAAGGGGACTGAGGCGCTCCAGTCACGGTCTGCACGGCCACTACGGTCGGGGGTTCGAATCCACCCTCGGGCATGGATATTTGTGCCGTCCTAGTTCGTAAGTAGTTTGTAAGTTTAGGGACCGATTACCCCGTAGTTAAGTCCCATAAACTATACAAACATTTGAACATTTTTTTTGAACATGGAGGATTGCTCTTCCCTTCAGTCCTGCGGAAAATGATACATGTATAAATAAATGGGACAATTATTGGAATTTCTTTTCGCCAGACACATCAAGCTTGGCAACCATATAGCCCAAGCAGATGAATCAGTGTTTAAGTTAAAAATGGAACTCTTTCAGCCGTTAAATTACTGAAACTTCATTTAGCTACCAGTTTCCACAGTTCATTGTGCCACCAGGACCCCTGACAATCATAAAAATAATGAGTTTGGAGAACACTGTTTCGTTTCGGAAGGCAGCGAACAGGTATAATGTTTTTATTTTAAAATATTAGTCTAGTTAGCAAAAAAAAAAAAAAAAAAAAAAAAAAAAAACACCTTCATTTATAATAAGGTGACCGGTTTCGATCTTACACTAAGATCATTCTCAGCATCCACGTCAGACGAATAAATTAAGTCTATAAATTTTCTGCTAACTAGACTGATATTTTCATATTAAAAATGATGTACTGTGTTCCCTAGGCACACGGGGGCTAGTACTAATCTACTGTAGCTGAAATAAATAAAACATGTGAAAACCTCCCAACGACATTCGGATTTCAGGCATGCTGATCAGGGGGCCAGAAGATGACACGCCGAAACTGGTAGACAAATAAAATTTCCATAATTTAATGGCTGAAGGTGTTCAATTTTTTTTAATAGTACCGCCAAAGTCTCTCGCCATCTTCCTTAGAGATAAACTCCCACCTGAAGTTTGAAATTCTTAAGATACTGAAGGACTTAAGAAACTTGACAAAAACTCAAGTACGATTGGTTTGTGACATGGACCTCACTTTGATTTCTGCCTCACACGATGGCTCGTTGTAGAGATTATCACCAGATATTTGAAATTATGAACATTTTACAAGATTGGGTTCTTGACACAAACTCAAGTACGATTGGTTTGTGACATGGACCTCACTTTGATTTCTGCCTCACAAGATGGCTCGTTGTAGAGATTATCACCAGATATTTGAAATTATGAACATTTTACAAGATTGGGTTCTTGACACAAACTCAAGTACGATTGGTTTGTGCCATGGACCTCACTTTGATTTCTGCCTCACAAGATGGCTCGTTGTAGAGATTATCACCAGATATTTGAAATTATGAACATTTTACAAGATTGGGTTCTGACCGACGACAGGAGGAGAGGGCTCTCTGGAATAGGAATTAGCCCTGCTCATAACTTGATTCTTGGTATTCGAATCATTCACAAGGAGACCAATCTTGCTCAATATGTCTCAAAGCAATCTCCCATCTGCATTAGTTTTTCCTCAAATGTGGACGACAGGGCCACGTCGTCGATGAATGCGAAGTGTGTGATTTTCTTGCTCAATCTAGCTCAATATCGCCTCAAAGCCATCTCCCATCTGCATTAGTTCTTCCTCAAATGTGAACGACAAATGTTGAAATGTTTGTTAAGCTTATGGGACTTAACTATGGGGTCATCAGTCCCTAAACTTACAAACTACTTACGAACTAGGACGGCACAAATATCCATGCCCGAGGGGGGATTCGAACCCCCGACCGTAGTGGCCGTGCTGACCGTGACTGTAGAGCCTCAGTCACCTCGGTCACCACGGCCAGTAAAATGTGGATGACAGGGCCACGTCGTCGATGAATGCGAGATGTGTGACTTTCTTGCTCAATTTGCTCAATACCGCCTCAAAGCCATCTCCCACCTGCATTAGTTCTTCCTCAAATGTGGACGACATGGCCATGTCGTTGAAGAATGCGAAATGTGTGATTTTCGTGCTCAATCATGCTCAATACAGCCTCAAAGCCATTTCCCACCTGCGTTAGTACTTCTTCAAATGTGGACGACAGGGCCATGTCGTCGATGAATGCGAGATGTGTGATTTTCGTGCTCAATTTGCTCAATACTGCCTCAAAGCCATTTCCCAACCTGCACTACTTATTCCTCAAATGTAGACGACAGGGCCACATCGTCGATGAATGCAGGATGTATGATTTTCTTGCTCAATCTTGCTCAATACAGCGTCAAAGCCATCTCCCACCTGCATTAGTTCTTCCTCAAATGGTGGACGACAAATGTTCAAATGTGTGTTAAGCTTATGTGACTTAACTACAGTGTCATCAGTCCCTAAACTTACAAACTACTTATGAAGTATATATATACATGTGGCGACTGTTCCGAAAGAATAGACGTCACTTGTGATCCTGCAGCTGTTATTATTTAATATTCATAGAATATATGACATCAACTGCGATTGGGCAAAGCTGAAAATGTGTACCCAGCCGGGATTCGAACCCGGGTCTCCTGCTTTCTAGGCAGTTGCGCTGACCCCTACACCACTGAGGACACAGTGATCACCGCACCTGCAAAGACTACCCATGCACGCCTCCCGTCAAATACAAATTCCCAGCTTCGCCCTGCCCATAGTACTCAAACTCGTAGTTTTAACTAATTCCCGTAAGAGTAAGGGCTTCAAACTTGCCCACCCCTCCCCACTAACGATAGGATCATTGCCCATCACCGGCATATTATATATATATACATGTGGCGACTGTTCCGAAAGAATAGACGTCACTTGTGATCTTGCAGCTGTTATTATTTAATATTCATAGAATATATGACATCAACTGCGATTGGGCAAAGCTGAAAATGTGTACCCAGCCGGGATTCGAACCCGGGTCTCCTGCTTTCTAGGCAGTTGCGCTGACCCCTACACCACTGAGGACACAGTGATCACCGCACCTGCAAAGACTACCCATGCACGCCTCCCGTCAAATACAAATTCCCAGCTTCGCCCTGCCCATAGTACTCAAACTCGTAGTTTTAACTAATTCCCGTAAGAGTAAGGGCTTCAAACTTGCCCACCCCTCCCCACTAACGATAGGATCATTGCCCATCACCGGCATATTATATATATATACATGTGGCGACTGTTCCGAAAGAATAGACGTCACTTGTGATCTTGCAGCTGTTATTATTTAATATTCATAGAATATATGACATCAACTGCGATTGGGCAAAGCTGAAAATGTGTACCCAGCCGGGATTCGAACCCGGGTCTCCTGCTTTCTAGGCAGTTGCGCTGACCCCTACACCACTGAGGACACAGTGATCACCGCACCTGCAAGGACTACCCATGCACGCCTCCCGTCAGATACAAATTCCCAGCTTCGCCCTGCCTAGTACTTACGAACTAGGACCGCACAAATATCCATGACCGAGGGGGGATTCGAACTCCTGACCATAGTGGCCGTGCTGACCGTGACTGGTGCGCCTCAGTCACATCAGCCACCGCGGCCGGCAAAATGTGGATGACAGGGCCACGTCGTCGATGAATGCGAGATGTGTGATTTTCTTGCTCAATTTGCTCAATACCGCCTCAAAGCCATCTCCCACCTGCATTACTTCTTCCTCAAATGTAGACGACGGGGCCATGTCGTCAAAGAATGCGAGATGTGTGATTTTCTTGCTCAATCTTGCTCATTACTGCCTCAAAGCCATGTCCGACGTGCATTACATCTTCCTCAAATGTGGACGACAGGGCCACGTTGTCGATGAACGCGAGATGTGTGATTTTCTCACTCCATACCTCAGCCCATTTGTAGTTCTCATGGAAAGCTTGCAATATTTTTTCGTGCCCCTGTGTAAAAGCTTTCTCTGAACTGTTACACAGACATGTGTAAAAACTACGCCTCGTAGCGAACTAACCTTGGTTTCTCTTCTCTTAGCTTATGCGTTAAGCTTAAACCACCCAAACCTGAACCAAACCTTTTCCCCTGACCCGCTTTTGATAAATGCATTCCCACTTCTTTTATTATATCACTGACTTTTACATCTTCAGGCCAACTCCGCAGTCCGCGTGCCTGGCGGAGGGTACATCGCAGAACCACTACTCCTTACCTTTTCTGTTAAACTCCCAGTTAGAATGAGAGAGAAAAATGAATGCTTTTGTGGCACTGTACGAGTCCTAATATCTCTTATCTTTACGCCATATGTAAATTGGCAGCAGTAGAATCGTTCTGCAGTCAGTTTCAAATTCTGACCCTCTAAAGTTCTTCGAGAGAAATTATCAAAATAACGTCCCCTTCCCACCAGCGATTTGAGTTGCCGAAGCATACATGTAACGCTCGCACAATGATCGTGCCTACCTGTAGAACCTAGCAACCCGCCCCTGAATGGCTTGATGTCTCCCTTTAAAAATTGGCAGAGACCCCAAAGAATTTAGAAATAATTAAGATGGAGTTTCCCAATAAACCGAAATCGACCATCTGTATTTCCTACGACTGTTGTTACGTGCTCGTTCTGTTTCATATGTGCAGCGTTACGCCTAGACATTTAATGGACGCAAATGTGTTAAGCAGCACACTACTAATGTTATATTCGAACATTATGGGATTGTTTTCCCTACACATCTGTTCCACTTTTCATTTTTTTTAGTCATTTTGGTGCTAGCCATTCATCACACCAACAAAACCTTTTGTCCAAGTCATCCTGCATTGTATTGTAGTAAGACAATGACAACACCTTCACGTACACCACAACATCAACAGAAATCAGTTGTTGATTGCTACACAAGATAGAGAATAATAAGGGAGCCATCACAAAATCCTGGGGCGCCATTGATGCTACCCTTGTCTTCGATGAACACTCGTCGTCGAGAGGAAAGTACTGGGTTCTATTACTTACGAAGTCTTCGAGCTACTTATCTCCGTAGCTACCCCATTTGCTCGTACCTTCGTTAGCAGTCTGCGTTGTTGTCCCGCGTAAAACGCATTTCGGAAATCGAGAAATATACAACCTGCCTGTTGCCCTTCATCCATGGGTCGCAAGATGTCATGTGGTAAAAGGGGAAGTTAAGTTTCATTCGAGCGATGCTTCCTAGAACAGTACTAATGAAAGCACGAAAGCTTTTAAGTCGCAAGGAAATTTACCATCTTCGAACTAAGAATATTTTCCACACTGCTTCTGGATTCTTCGAGAATCTTCTTCCTGCAGAATTTCAGAGCGGTGCTGATATGGAGCCGAAACTCATCTTTCTTTGCAGCATCTTTGAGCACATAGTCTGTAAGGGTACAGCTATCGATCCTGTATTTTATGAACCGAATCTACCCTGACGCTTCTTTACTACAGCTCAACTGCGTCTCTGACAGGGATAGCCCATATTTCTAGAAGGTACGGGAGCGACTCTGCAGATCGGTTTGCAGTAAACGGTGACCTACTCTGTTCAGAGGCGTCAAGCAAGTAGGACTTGCCGGAACGAGGGCAGCTCGAACGGCGATGAAATCTGAGAAATTATTTAAAGAGCATTTATTTACTGTCTGTCGAGAGATTTGGCGTATTCACGACAAAGAATCACCAGATTTTGAGACGTGAATGACAATGTATTGTGAGTGTCATTAGGGTAACTAGAAACCAATTTTGATCTCAAAAGTGTAAAAATGTGAATTTGCAACGAAGTATTAACCCTTTCGGACCCTGTGTACCCAACTTCTACGGTGTCTTAAGATGGTTCAGAAGCGTTTTTCTCAATGGAAAGAACATGTATACGACACCTGAGTGTTCATCATTTCATCATGCACAATTACTGCCACCTGCGGAAGATCACTAAAAAAATATTAAGAAGCGGGCGTTGCACTGCGCAGCAGTTTGCGAACTTCAGAGAGCACGGAAATTGTGGGTTACTTGTATTCCACTATATAACTGAAACTAGTATTTGTTATTTTGCGATGTAGTTATTGAACGATCAGTTTATTTAGTACAACAGTTGGTACTACAAAATTAATTAATTTAGTCCTTAAGAAAAGCCTTGTTTTTCAGTATACGCAGTGTTGTAGAATGAAAATGTTTGCATATAATTGCATAAATCTTGCTTCTAAAATCATTGAAAATTTAAGTTAAGAGTATTACAGGATTAAAAATAATTTCCTTAACAGAGAAAAAAAATCAGGTCTGAAAGGGTTGACGTATTTGAACCTTTTCATTGATATTAGGATAATTTTGGAGGAACTGCGTTATAGTATGATTTAGGATGGGAAGGGGGGCGGGAGTTAATGAGACGGTAGAGGATCCAAGTGGGAAATGCTCAGCAGTTTTCAGAAATGGAGGCAAAGTACATGGTGCTCAAAGATATGGAAGTACTTAGGAAATTTGATGGGGCACATATCCATGCAACAGTATTATAGCAGAGGATGAGGCGGATCACAGTCTTATAGGTCTGAAGGATATTGGAGGGGTGTAGACCCCCAAGATGAGACAGTTAATAATTTTATTAGTTTTAATATATTGTGGTGATTTCGTTGGATAGTTCGTAGGTGTGGTTTTCTTTTTATTTTGATGTAGAGCTGGATAGTACAGGGTTTGGTAATGTGGAAGCGGGCCGCGGCGGAGTGGCTATGCTACTATGCGCGAGGACTTTCCTCGTCGGGGGTTCGAATCCTGCATCGGGCATGTAGTTTGTAAGTTTAGGGACTGATGACCCCGCAGGTAAGTCCCAAAAGCTTAAAATCGTATGAACATTTTTTTTAATGTGTAAGCGAGTACTTAAACGACCCCCTTAAAATCACATAACCCAGCTAAGTGTGTACTGTTGCTACATGCAAGCGTTGCAACAGAACTTAAATAACGGAATCCTGCTACTACAATATGTAGTAACTTCCCTTATTCCGTCATCCAGCTTCTAGTATTCGTGGCGGCTAAGGAGGCTTGCTCCCTCCCCCCTGCCGTACGGTGTTCTGTTCCACTGCAGGCTGTTACCTCGTATGTGACAAGGAAAGCCATGATTTTGTGTGGCTGGATGTGACATATAACAAGTTATGCGCAGTAAAATCTCCAGTACGTCCATGATGTACTTCTTTCCGCCCTCGACGAGCTGAGGAAGTCGCCCTTACTCGCCTTAGAATTGGACACTGCCCGCTAACGCATGGCTTTCTTTTGCGCCGTGAGGAACCGCCGGAGTGTAACAGATGTGGGACACAATTGTCGATACGACATATTTTAACATAATACCTTTTGTACACTAGTATGAGGACAACTTTAGGTCTCTCGCAGGACCTGAAATCTATTTTAGGTGTCGATGAGGCGTCCGTGGATTGTGTCCTAAGATTTTGTACAACATCTGTTCTTCTTCCCAAAATATTGGGTGTGCGATTTTAAAATGTGACAGAGATAGATTTTCTATCTATATAAATGATCTGATGGACAGAGTAAGTAGTAGTTTGTGGCTGTTTGCTGATGGTGCTGGGGTGTATGGGAGGGTGTCGTCTTTAACTGACTGTAATAACATACAGGATGACTTAGACAAAATTTCTAGTTGGTGCGAAGAATGGCAGCTAGCTCTCAATGTAGAAAAATGTAAGGTGATGCGCATGAGTAGGAAAAACAATCCCATAATGTTCGAATACAGCATTAGTAGTGAGCTTCTTGATGCTGACGCGTCGTTCAAATATTTAGGCGTAACATTGGAGAGCGATATGAAATGGAACGAACATGTAAGGACAGTTGTGAGTAAGGCGGACAGGCGACTTCGGTTTATTGGGAGAATTCTGGGAAGATGTACTTGACCTGTAAAGGAGACCGCGTATAAAACGCTTGTACGACCACGTCTTGAGTATTGCTCAAGTGTTTGGGACCCGCAGCAGATCAGTTTAAAGGAAGACATAGAGGCAGTTCAGAGGCGAGCAGCTAGGTTTGTTACTGGTAGGTTCGACCAATGCGCGAGTGTCACGGAAATGCTCCGGCAACTCAATTGGGGATCGCTGGAGGAAAGAAGACGTTCTTTTCGTGAATTTCTGTTGAGGAAATTTAGAGGGCCGGAATTTGAAGCTGGGTGTAGTACGATCTTGCTGCCGCCTACTTACATTTCGCGTGGTGATCACAAAGACAAGATAATAGAAATTAGGGCTCGTACGGAGGCATATAAGCATTCTTTTTTTCCTCGTTCTATTTGGGAGTCGAATAGGAAAGGAAATGCTTAGTAGTGGTACAGTGTACCCTCCGCCACGCACCGTATGGTGAATTGCGGAGTATGTATGTAGATATAGATGCAGATGTAGAGTGGCTCGATCACTCTTTTTAAGTAGTCACCGTTCCCCATACATCTATCAATATTTTACCCCGTATGCAGTTATTTTCTTTGAACCTTCCTTTAAGACATTTCTATAACTTCGGCTGAACGTTTAATTTTTTTTACATCCATACGATTGGAACCACTTTTCTTCCCGTCTGTTTACGTTAGCATACGGGCGCTGATGACCTCGCTGTTGAGCGCCCTAAAACGCCAATCATCATCATCATCATCGTCATCATCTAGTATTCGTGATTACGCCTGCAGTCAGTCTGGACTGGCCCTCCAGTAAACACGAGCTGGCCCGGTCGCACTTTTCCGGCGCTCGGTCGCCCGTTAATTAACGGACAATCAGTCGGCGCTAATTGCAAAGTTGGGGCGCGGCCCGCGTCCACCAGGTGAGAGCGACTGCAGCCGACTGCATTATTTGCCGTCCAGTGGCGGCAGCTCACGGCTCTTCTCCCCACCAACACGTCACTGCCAGCAGAGTTGGTGCCATTCACACCGTGGTCAGAAAGCGCTCCATGATTTTCCGAACCTTTAAATTCATTGATTTATAACGAGTCCAGAAATATCAACTTCCTTACATGTCTTAATATGACTATGGAACAGGTTAAACGTATTAGGATTTATCCATGTATATGTTTCGCAAATCGCGAAATTTCCCGACGTCTGCTGCTCCTGTAAGATGGACAACACATAAAAATTTGTGCCGGACCGGAACTCGAACCCGGGACTCCCGCTTTTAGCGAGCGGTCGCCTTAACCACTCGGCCACCCGTGCACGCTCCCCGGCCAGACCCAAACTTCCATGTGTTGCACTTGCCTCTTTCCCTCACATGCTCGCACACGTTATAGTGTGAGTCCCGCAAGAGGAAGAGACACCTATCACTGTAAGCTTGTCAGGCGTTAATCTTTATTATTATGTCTGTTCCAAGTGAACGGACGTTGGCGGTGATCCGGTCCGGCACAAATTTTCATGTGTTGCAGATCGTTTGTACATCTTACAGGAGCAGTAGACGTCGGGAAATTTCGCGATTTGCGAAACATATACATGGATATATTTATCTCTGCTGTGGATCACCGCCAACGTCTGTTCCCTTCGAACAGACATAATAATAAAAAGTATTAGGATTTATTGTGTCTTAATACAAATTAGCCGGCCGCGGTGGCCGAGCGGTCTGCGGCGCGCCAGTCACGTTCTGCAAGGCCACTACGGTCGGGGGGTTGAATCCCCCCTCGGGTATGGATATTTGTGCCTTCCTTAATATTAGCTCATAAGTAGTTTGTAAGTTTAGGGACCGATGGCCCCGTAGTTAAATCCCATAAGCTCTACAAACATTTGACATTTTGAAGGCCTGTCTCCACTTAGCACAGTACCTCCAGTAAGATTTTCTTGGAATTCCAAAAATTCTTCACCAACAGTCCTCATAGAGCTTTCATTTTATTTTACTTCTTCAAATGTTCAAATGTTTGTTAAGCTTATGGGACTTAACTACGGGGTCATCAGTCCCTAAACTTACAAACTACTTATCAACTACCTAACACTAAGGACGGCACAAATATACATGCCCGAGGGGGGATTAGAACCCCCGACTGTAATGGCCGTGCAGACCGCGACTGGAGCGCCTCAGTCCCCTCGGCCACCGCGGCCGGCTATTTTACTTCTAAACCTGCTATTAGCGTCGTACTTCAGAAATGTTTCCTCTTTCATTATTTTATAATTTCGTATCATTTTTATGATACCATAAATAAAACAAAGGGTCAGACTAGAGCCGTAACTCATGTTTAGAAAACAAAGAAATGAACGAGATTCTGACACCTCAAATCGCTATTTAAGATTAAAATAAAATTTACTGGTTGGCGTTTCTTCATCGCTCTTTATGTCGTGAATATGACGATATTTTGAAATGTGAAACTTATCTAAATAGGTTTAACGTTGACAATTATGTTAATAATTTAATAAACTCGAAGTATTATCAACATTTTTGTGATTAAAAGTTAAAAACCTTTCATCGAGTTTCAAGAAGTATACCTCCTATTGGACATGACATGTCGTCTGGACTGACCAACGTGCCCCGTCCTCTCTGGGCCAACCTGCCCTATCGTCATACTTAACAATGAATTCTGCTGTTTAGAAAAGTCACTGAAGCAATTAAGATTGTATGCCGTATAGAAATGACCTTAAAGCTTATGAGACTTCACTGGGGTGTCATCAGTCAGTAAACTCTCGGTAAACTAATTATGAACTAAATTATACCAAAGACGGCACAAACATTCATGCCCGAGGGGGGACTCGAACCAACGACGGGGAACGGCCTCGAGCATCGCAGCATAGCGCCTCAATGCACTCGGCTGCTCCGCCACGGCAAAAGTGAAATAACACACATCGATTCCATATTTCTTGATTTCCAGAAGGATTTTGACAGAATGCCTTTTATATCTCACAAACAACTTTTAATCAAATTTCGTGGATATGGTATATCGCCCCAAATTTGTGATTGGATAGGGGATTTCCTGTCAGAGAAGACACAGTTCGCAGTAAACGATGGTAAGGCATCGACTACAACATAGGTGATATCGGGCGTTGCACAGGGTAATATTATTGGTCCTCTGCTCCCTTAGGTTGTTTGCAGATGACCGTCTAGTGAAATCATATGAAGATCAAAATCAACTGCAGAACGATCTGAAAAAGATATCAGTATGGTGTAGAAATTGGCAATTGACTCTAAATAATGAGAAGTGTGAAGTCGTGCACATGAGTACGTTAAACTTTCTTTACAAGATAAATCAATCAAAAGTGAAGGCGTGAACTCCACAAAACAATTAGCAATTACTATTACTTCAGACTTAAACTGGAAAGAACACGTAGATAATGTCGTGGAAAAGGTGAACCAGAGACTGCGTTTTATTGGCAGAACCCTTAAAAGACGCAACAGAACTACAAAAGAAACTGCATACACTACGCTTGTCCGTCCATTTTTGGAGTATTGCAGCCCAGTGTGGGATCCTTATCAGGTGGGGTTGACAGAGGATATCGAAAGAGTCCAGAGGAGGGCAGCTCGTTTCGTATTGTCACAATACAGGAGAGACGACGTTACGGAAATGATACAGGATCTAGGCTGGGAATCATAACAACGGCGTTTATCGCTGCGGCGTGGGTTACTTACGAAAATCTAATCGCCAACATTCTTCTCCGAATGCGAAAGTATATTGTTGACTCCCACTTACATAGGTAGTAATGACCATCAGAATAAAATACGGGAAATCAGAGCTCGAACGGAGAGATTCAGGTGTTCTTTCTTCCTGCGCGCTATTCGAGAATGGAGTGGGAGATAAATAGTATAATGGTGGTTCGATGAACCCTCTGCCAGGCACTTAAATGTCCCCTGCAGAATATCCCATGTAGATGTAGATGTAGAACCGACGAGTAGAATTTTACTGAAACTCGCATAAAAACAATTAAGGACTTCAGCTTGTCCAAAACTTCGACTGGGCAATCCTGCCCCTATGGCCAACGTGCCACAGTCTCCCCTACTTAGAGACAGTAGTTACTGAACTTGTAAAAAAATCACTGCATTTAATATGCTGCATATATTAAGAGGCTGGTGCGTGACAGACAAACTGTGTGGCATGGCACTGAAACCTAAGAAAGGAACTGTTTTGTGCCTTGTGGGGAAGGCTCCAGATCCGAGCAGTTGGTAGCCTCGACCAAGAGCTTTTAGCAGACAATAGGAGGTTAGGAGACAGTCTATGCTTTACAATTTATTTCTTTTGTGCTCATTGGGCAGCCTCCCACATTTCATTAAACAGTTGACACCTGCTTGTGGCGCTTGTTTGTTTTCTTGAAACTACATCAGCCCCTAGGGTGTGCCATAAGAGTTTAAGACCAAATTTATCATTCGCTGGAACCGATGTAACAGGGTCACTGATAGGCTGGCACGGTGCTTCTCATTGGCGGTCTAGAGCAGGTGCGTCTTGGCAGCAAATTTCTTAAAATATCGAAAGATATATACTGCTGACCAAGACCAGGAAAGACACTCCCTTTTCTGTCTGCCTTCTTGGAGATGGCTAAAGGCTGTGTTTCTTTGAGTGTAATTAGTAGCTCGTAGTGGTTTTGCCTAGTGACATAAACGGTGGTGCACGGTGCTCAATGTTGAGTTGCAACCTTCACATGTAATTAAGGCACTTTAACAGAAAGAGCAGTGGACTTTTTTGTCTGTCCACAACAATTAGTTCTTGTCTGCGGACGATACCGAGAAGGCACAATGGTGAGCTTGTTTGCTGAATCACCGTGGCTACTTAGTTTTGAATAGGGAAGTTAGTCAGTCTTGACCTCGTCAATATAGTTAGAAAGCTTTTAATGTTTTACTTCAGTTACAGATTAAACCAGTTTTGATAGGATTTCTGAGTTGCAGAAGCAGCTGCCACCGATACAGCGAACAGTATTCGGGCTCTGATGCAAAGCTAAATTTTGGTTTATCCAATGTCACTTCTGTGCAATGACATCAACACTAATATATCATTATGCATTGAATGTACCACGACAGTTGCTTCCATTTCAATTGTAGAACTAAGTGTAGACCAAGATTTCAGCAAACCTTTTATAGATATTTTTCTTCTGACAATTATTTTGTTTATATTTGTGGTTTACGGTAACAAATGATACTGTCCTTTATTATTAACTTCAATTGTTTAATTTTTCATACTTTCATTCGCATTCTTTCGATTTTTATATATGACAAACTAAATTTCTACCTCTCAGAAGAACAGTAGTTTCCTTTATTGAGACATTCTCATAACCAGTGAGGTCATTTAACAGCACTATTTCATTTTGGGCTTACAGCAGTGCTCGTTCGGTTTATTTTGAGCACAGTTAAGGAGCTCTTACCTGTCTTGTATTGAAGAATGCCATGTTTACTGATGTCTAGCCTGCGTGTCACGGTAGATTTGTTCAACCTGCAGAGACAATCATTTTAGGCAAATCAGTTCTTGCGCATAATATGAGGTGGATGAAATCGTCTGTTCAGTTGTAGATAAGTCAGCAGTAAGTAAAGTTAAATGTTCTAGGTAATGGCCACCCTGTCAGGGTAGGTTTCAGACTGTACCACCCCAAATTATAGATAGTGAAGGTCGCACATTGTTCTGATGAAAGATATTTCTCAGATTTTTCAATTTTTGACTATATGGTACTGTCAGGATAGGATTTTGCCCATATGAATCCCAAGTAGATAAATATAGTGAGGGGTCACACATTGTACTGATGAAAAATATTCTTTGAATTTTTTATTTTTGCATGTTAACGAAACATTCGGTATATGGTTTCGTCCGTTCAAATCCGATTTAGTGATAGTGATGGTCACGGTTGTACTGTTAAAAATACTTTTGAATTTTTGTACAGTAACAGAATTGACAGAGTAGGTGCAGTACATAGACATGCGAACTGAAGACAGTGAGGGTCGCGTGATATTTAGATAGTTAAATTTTTTTAGTTTGGTAATTTTTGTTTAGATTAGTAATTTTTTGCGTAATTACAGGTTTTTATCTTCGATACAGATACTCGACATTGCTTTGTTGGTTCATCTAGCTGATAAGTGGGTTGATAGTTTTGTAGATAGGCATTGGTTGTTGGGATTTATTGATGAGGCGATAGTCATATGTTGACTAGGTTGTAAGTGCAGAAGTTATGTGAATCTCAAGTACAGGTAGACAGAATAGCAATGGACAAGAGGGAAGGTAAGAATCGCCGTCAGACATGAACAAAACTTAAGTAGAGCTAACACAAGGAGGGGGAAATATGGAAATTCCAGAGCATATGACTACACGGAGAGTGCATTCTAAGACGAATATCGACGCTTCCATGATAAAATTCGAAAGAGCAGAAGCGAAACTGAAGGTGAATTTAATGGACTTTCGATTTATTCAAGTACAGAATATGCTTCCGCATAAGCCACCCAAAAAAAAAAAAAAAAAAAAAAAAAAAAAAAAAAAAAAAAAAAAAATGGACGATGTAGACGAAGTAGTAGGAGAAATGTAAGGAACTCGACTACAGTATTATAAATGGAAAAGGACACAGATTCAGAAAGTGGAGTTAGTAACGCCACATCATGGTACTGTTAGACACACAATGGCTTCTGTACGCTACGTAAATGTTACACAGCAAAACACGATTCAGCAGGCCGAGTTACTAGCGCCACTCCATGTCTCTGTAACAGACCTGAATGCTTATGTATACAGTGGAAACACAGTACGGCAATGCCAGATACAGTATGAGATTTACAAGCGCCATTGCATGGCTCTGTAAATGCTGCAACCCATACATTTGGTAACGGTAGGTCATGAATAACAGGGGCGACAAAACAGGGTGTTACTTGTTTCGGTATTGTGGAAATGTTTCAGGTGATGAGGCAAAACATGAAGATGAAAGATCAAGAGGCTAAACCAAAGAGTAAAGAGTTAGAGCGAAGTTTAACAAGTCTTAAAACACAGAGTCTAAAACTTAAGGAAATAATAACACAAACAAGCGAACTTTAGACGCAAATGTAAAGTGGTATGTCTAAAATTGACAAGTAGATTTAACAGATCATTAATAAAGCAAAAAAAAAAAAAAAATCACGTGCCATTATTGAGGGTTTTGTGTTAAGACATGAAGAATTACGTATAGACGTTGATAAGGTCCAACTGGGCATCAGTAAAGTTAATCAGAAAGTAGAAGAGATAACGAAAAAGGCTATGAAAACGGCACAACAGATGTGTGAAGAGAAATCTACTCAGGAAACAGCAAATTCGCATTAAAGAAACATGATCAGCGCATTACTACAATAGAGACTAAAAACAGAGATTATTTTGAGAAATTACATACAGAGAAGTTACATACAATCGAGAAATAATGGAAATGGACAGTGGTAGTACTGATTCGACAGATTCGTTCTTTATTAAAGGAATACTAACGGTTGCGTCTCCAAGTGAGAGCAAACCAAGGTTATAGATACAGCTGCGAAAGTATCGTATAGACAAACAATTACACAGCTGTTGCAGACAGGCGATACAACATTGAGACAGATGCATCATGCTGAGCCTAGAGAAACATTTATAAACCGTACGATCTTACACCAAGTTACGGAAGATGTAAATTATACAGCGAACCATTTTATATGCCGCAAGTGGTAAGAGAAACGAAACAGCAGAACACAGCGTTTTGACACATTTGTAGTACACAATACGAGTGAAACACAGCCATAGAATGGTGTACAGAGTGCACGACAAGATGGCTGAATATCTGGTAGATAGTATGGATTTTTTGAAACAGCCACAATAATGAATGATGACTCGTTATAACACAGATCATTTACTTACAGTAACGCAAATTTCAGCACTAACGTGAAGAAGGTAATATGCTACATGCAAGGATGTTTATTGATCAGTTTCGTGTAAGTGTAACTGAACATTTGATTTGGACACACAAATTAGATTTCATTTGCGCACTCATGTCAGGAGCTGTGGCGCAGACGGTGCAAATATTCGCAGCTACCTGCCACTCGTGCCAGGAATTTTGTGAGGCATTTTTGTCGAGGTACTGGTCGACCGAAACACAAAACTACATAAAATATAAATTACTACTAAATGTAAAATGTAAGAATTCATGGGAGAAGAATCCGTTTGGACACATCGTACAGAAATGGAGAATTAATTCGAATGTGCACTATGAGCTACCCCGCTGGTCGGACGAGGTGGATGAGACACACAGGCTTTTACGCTCATCCTAAGGGAATTTGAGTTGATTTTCTCTGAGATGAAGTAATAAAAAAGAAGCCTACAAGAAAATAACGACAGATCTAGGAACGACACGCAAAACAGCGGCAACCAAAATATTAATTTTAGACCGAAAAATAACGATTGTCGAAATATATTTTCGGGGAACTACAACAATTTTGTCTCACGCAGTGGCGTATTTATGAGGGGGGAAAGAGGCTTTCTGGCTTGAACCCCCTTCCCCAAAATGTGAAATTATATAAATGTTTCTTTTACACACCTGCACACAATATCGTAATACTATGGGTAGAAAACGGGGTTAAGAACACGTCGACTTCAGGTTTAGGTTGTACGCTACTACAATACGCCCACGACAGCTTGTTTCCTAACGAATCTCAGCACAAAAGAGACTCGCCGATAACTGGCGTGGTTGTTGGTTGTGACTGGTAATGACATTTTATTACGTGTGTTCAGTTTTCCTTTAGTAGCATCTGTCAATTTATCATCAGTGGTGAATTAAATACAACGTCAATTCTCCGCTAAGATAAAGATTTTTCAGAGTTAATTAACGTTGCCAGAGATATCAAAAGGGAACTGTTGGCAATAAGAGAAAATGTTGATACTTTCAGCAGGATTTTCTTAGAAGCCAAGGAATTTGCTTCGGCCAATGGAGTTGAAATGAAGCAACCACGCTTCTACGAAGCAAGCACATGATGTTGAAGGTTGTAATGTGTATGTGTTCGTACCCGTTTTGGATTGCTTTATTAGTTCACTGCAGGATCGGTTGAACATTTTAAGAGCTTTGAATTTATTCTATCACGAAAAACTGCAGATATAGGCATATATAGGTTTTCAGGTAGATGCTGCGTTTCTCGACTTCCGCAAGGCGTTTGATACAGTACCCCACAAACGTTTAATGAACGAAGTAAGAGCATATGGTCTATCAGACCAATTGTGTGATTGGATTGAGGAATTCCTAGATAACAGAAAGCAGCAGGTCATTCTCAATGGAGAGAAGTCTTCCGAAGTAGGAGTTATGTCAGATGTGGCACTGGGGAGTGTCGTTGGTCCGTTGCTGTTCACGATATATATAAATGACCTTGCGGATATCATCGGAAGTTCACTGAGGCTTTTTGCGGATGATGCGGTAGTATATAGAGAGGTTGTAACAATGGATAATTGTATTGAGATGCAGGAGGATCTGCATCGAATTGACGCATGGTGCAGGGAATGGCAATTAAAGCTCAATGTAGACAAGTGTAATGTGCTGCGAATGCATAGAAAGAAAGATCCTTTATCATTTAGCTACACTGTACCAGATCAGAAACTGGAAGCAGTTAATTCCATAAATTATCTGGGTGTAGTCATTAGGAGGGATTTAAAATGGAACGACCATGCCGGCCGCGGTGGCCGAGGGGACTAAGGCGCTTCAGTCACGGTCTGCACGACCACTATGTTCGGGGGTTCGAATCCCCCCTCGGGCATAGATATTTGTGCCGTCCTAGTTCGTAAGTAGTTCATAAATAGTTTGTAAGTTCAGGGACTGATGACCCCGTAGTTAAGTCCCATAGACTATAGAAACATTTGAACATTTTTTGGAACGACCATATAAAATCAATCGTCGGTAAAGCAGATGCCAGACTTAGATTCATTGGGAGAATTCTAAGGAAATGCAGTCCGATCACAAAGGAAGTAGGTTACAGTACACTTGTTTGCCCACAGCTTGAATACTGCTCACCGGTGTGGGATCCGTACCAGGTGGGATTGATAGAGGAAGTGGAGAAGATCCAACGGAGAGCAGCGCGCTTCGTTACAGGATCATTTGGTAATCGTGAAAGCGTTACGGAGATGATCGCTAAACTCCAGGGGAAGACTCTGCAGCAGGAGAGACGCTCTGTCGCTCGGTACGGGCTTTTATCGAAGTTTCGAGAACTTACCTTTACTGAGGAGTCTAGCAGTATATTGCTCCCTCCTACGTATATCTCGCGAAGAGATCGTGAGGATAAAATCAGAGAGATTAGAGCCCACACAGAGGCATACCGACAATCCTTCTTTCCGCGAACAATACGTGACTGTAATAGGAGGGAAAATCGATAGTGGTACTCAAGGTACCCTCCGCCATACACCGACGGGTGGCTTGCGGAGTATGGTTGTAGATGTAGATTGATGAAGTTATGAAACTCCAGTCATTTTCGGCTTCAGAGCCATTAGTCGCAGACGTGACAACAACTGAGTAGAGAATCTTTCATCAACGTCAGAGTCGACTGGAGCAGTTGCCTAAAAACGCAGTGGAAGCTACGCCTGTCTGTGACCGGCAGATCTATCCTCATGTGATTCGGTTTCTAGAGCTCTTGGCAACTCAACCAGTGACAGCGTCTACAAATGAACGCAGTTTCTCCACCCTGAAGAGAATGAGACGTACTTAAATAATACAACTAGCGAGGCACGTCTGAATAGACTCGCCATGATGACAATTCATCGAGAAGAAGAGGTTGATACCGAAACTGATAAGTGATACGGCTAAACAAAGAGACTGCCGTCTTCCTTTTGTACTTTAAACTTTTAATGAGGAACTATTCTAAAACTTTGTCTCGTAGGGCATTTATGTATGTGTCAACTATAAATTTCGTGTGCTGTTGCGAAAACTACTTAAATTATTTTTCCCTGGCTTACATTATGTCATTTGTGTTCTAATAAAACAAATGTAAACCAATGACACACCTTATTTTTATAGTTTTGGGCATTAAATTAGTATGGATCAATAACATTAACTTTCCATTTTGGTCGCGGCTGATGACCAGGGACTGATGACCCCGCAGTTAAGTCCCATAAGTTTAACAAACATTTGAACTTTCCATTTGAGCTACTGAAAAATGAAAGGCATAGTCCCCATCCCGTAAAACAAAATTGTTAATCCGCCACTGTTCCCACGTAGTTTAATCTACGGTCCAAGAAACTGTGGAGATATCTTTCAGAGAGGAGTATACGGCTTCAGTCGTCCACAAGATGGAAGTGGTACCGGATACGGAGATAATTCGAGCAGGGGAGGTTACGGATTCCAGTATACGGGAGGAGGACGACCACATGGTTATTTCCAGTGTGGTGGAGACGTGAGAGAAAACTGGCGAGATCAAGGGTCTGGAAATTTCCAACAAGGAAATCCGGGTAGCAGCAGAATAATAATTTTACAAAAGGAGAGGTGTTCAAATCGTGGATATGTGACCACCAAACCCAGAAAAAAGAAGAGTGACTTTGTGGGAAAGAAAATTGCACCAAGACTCTGTCCAGGTTGAAATATAAACAAACCAAGCGATTTGTTTGTTACAGACTGGTAAGAAGACGCTAGTTGCGTGGAATATAGCATGTATTCCACTACATACAGACCTTACTACTACAGTCGCTGCATAAGTTATCGAATTTGTAAATGGAATAAATTTAATAGGGAATGTATGTATAGTGTTACACCGCTATTTGTGACATCAGTAGTGTACGGAATGCCAAGGAGCACGAAAATATTTGCCGTCGGGGGAGGGGGGGGATTAGAACCCACGACCCTCTCAATTCGCATCCAGTCTCTTACCACTGACCCAAACACCGGTTCCTAAAAACACTTTGTCTGGGACAGTTGATAACCTGCATATGGTTTTAGATCTGTATCAAAATTCCTTTTATTTTCTAAGTTCTAGAGTTCCCACTTGGGACGCTTTCATGTCTCACCATGCAATACAAGTACCACAAATTTGGACGAATTATATTCACAAACATTAACATTCTAGAATGAAATTTTCACTTGCGGAGTGTGCGCTGATATGAAACTTCCTGGCAGATTAAAATTGTGTGCCGGAACCGGGACTCGAACCTGGTACCTTTGCCCTTCGCGGGCAAGTGCTCTAACGACTGAGCTATCCCGACACGAATCACGATGCCGCCTCACAACTGTACTTCCGCCAGTACCTCGCTTCCTACTTTCCAAACTTCACAGAAGCTCTCCTGCGAAACATGCAAGACTAGCTCTCCTGGAAGAAAGAATATGGTGGAGACATGGCTTAGCCACAGCCTAAGGGATGTTTCCAGAATGAAATTTTCACTCTGCAGCGTAGTGTGCGCTGATATGAAACTTCCTGGCAGATTAAAATTGTGCGCCGGGACTCGACCCTGGGAACTTTGCGATTTGCGGCATCGTGAGTCGTGTCGGGATAGCTCAGTCGGTAGAGCGCTTACCCCCGAAAGGCAAAGGTTCCAGGTTCGAGTCCCGGTGCCGGAACAGGAAGTTTCATATCAGCGCACACTCCGCTGCAGATTGAAAATTTCATTCTGGAAACATCCCTTAGGCTGTGGCTAAGCCATGTCTCCACCATATTCTTTGTTACAGGAGTGCTAGTCTTGCATGTTTCGGAGGAGAGCTTCTGTGAAGTTTGGAAAGTAGGAGGCGAGGTACTGGCGGAAGTAAAGTTGCGAGGCGGCCTCGTGATTCGTGTTGGGATAGCTCAGTCGGTAGAGCGCTTGCCCGCGAAAGGCGAAGGTCCCAGGTTCGTGTCCCGGTTCCGACACACAATTTTAATCTACCAGGAAGTTTCATTTAACATTCTTTCAAAGCTGTTGAAAAATAAAATTCAAATGTTTGCATAGCTTGCGGGACTTAACTACGGGGTTATCAGTCCTTAAACTTACAAACTACTTATCAACTAGCTAACAGTAAGGCACAAATATCCATGCCCGAGGGGGGATTCGAACCCCCGACCGTAGAGGCCGTGCAGACCGTGACTGGCGCGCCTCAGTCCCCTCGGTCACCGCGGCCGGCTGTTGAAAAATACCTGATGACTTTAAGCTGAGTGTGGTGTATGGGATAATGTGAATTACGCGAACGCTAGCACCGTGATTAATGGTCGGCAGTGTCGTCGGCACGCGGATGACCTTAGGAGACCGTCACAGCGGAATCTGCGCGCCGATGACTTTGGCTGGTCTACGAGGCGGCATTAGTCATGGCGGGGCGGCGGCTGTGGACAGGTGTGAGGCCCGCCTATTGTCGCAGCGCGCTCCTGTCAGCCGGCCAACTGCCTTCCTTTTATTTCTATTGCGGCTCAGCTCGTCGCCTCACAATGAGCTCATTAGCGACAGATTGCTGCGCGCTCTATAGAGGTGTCATCCGCACGTCAATCACTCCGCTGTCTTAGAGCTGCAGTAGGGAAGTCTCCGGCATCAGCGCGGACGTTTCGACAGATTTGACGGCTGCAAGGGACCACTGGAAGACAGCGTGACATCCACAATTCACTTTCAGCTTCGTTCAACCGATAGGACAGTCGTTACAATACTGGGAGGACTGTAATACTGACTGTGGATATTACTAATGAGTACATTCTTTAAATGTAGCATTAACGTGTGACAAGATGTGGCCCAAGGGAGGGTGTACTTTATCCCCACCGTCTGAAAAATATTTTACAAGATAGGTACACCATGTTTTAAAGTTATGAAGAACTCTATCGTGTTTAATGAAGTCTGCTATCAGTTTTTCAGTTAACATTAATAATTAAAAAAAGTTGTAAGTACCGTCTTCCTCTCTTATGGGTCCCAATATTCTCCTCAGGATCTTCCTCTCTTTAAGTTATAATTTCCTGAGTGGGCCCTTTCGATTCATCAAGAGGCACTCGAACTGTATGAACACCAGGAAGACATAGTCACATGTATGAGGAAAAGGCGACTGACCTTCTACGGGCACATGTCCCGCCCGAATCACTCAAGGCTAACCAAGAAGATCCTCACAGTGACGAGCAGGGGAAAGGCGTCCAAAGCCAAGTGGATCACCTCTGTTAGATCAGACTTAGAGGAATTGCAGATCCCATTACAGATAACCGAGAACCGAACGCAATACCGTCAGGCCATTCTACATGGAGTCTTCCCACTATCTCTCACAAGCAAGAAGTGTACAGGCACCACCAGACCTAAATGGACGGATGAGAGGAAGCAGGCTCACAGCCAGAAGATGAAGGCGTACTGGGCCAAGAAAAAGCAGAAGACCCTAGCTGAGAGTTAAGACCAGCCTCGTGGTCCCTAGTAGGCCGAAATGAACTAAAAAAAAAGTTGGGCTCTAAATGCGATTTTCATAATGAAAGTCCCATTAAATATTTTGAGCCACAGGATCGTACTGACATGTCAACATTCCTTTAAATACTGTATTGTAACATCAACGACACTTAAGGTAAATTTTAATTTTCTTTCTTGGTAGAAGATGTAACTTCCTGATAGATGAAGTCTGAAAGGTAGGAGAAGAGGAAACAACGGAAGTAACACTGAGAGGACAGATCATGAGTCGTGATTGCATAGTTCAGTCGATGGAGCACTTGTTCGCGAAAGGCAAAAGTCCCAGGTTTGAGTCTCGGTACTGCACGCATTTTTTATCAGTTAAGTTGTTTATATTCACGGAATGTATGACATTAACTGCGAATAGGTAGAGTTGAAAATGTGTACTCAGCCGGGATTCGAACCCAGGTCCCCTGTTTTCTAGGCAGCTGCGTTGATCCCGTACACCCCTGACGACAGGGCAATCATCACACCTGCATCGACTACTCAAGCACTTCTCCAGTCAAATACAAATTCTCAAAACTCGCGGTTGTTTCAAACTGACTCCCGTAAGAGTAAGGGCCTAGGAGTGCCTCCGCAATGAAAAAAGGGTCATTGTCCGATTGCCCGTCACACAAACACAAACACACACACACACACACACACACACACACACGCACGTACGCACGCACGCACGAACATCTGCCGAACATATAGATATCAGGTTGCGGATAGCCTGGCTAGTAAAAGTCGCAGGGATAGTTGTCAACCAACCGAAAGATTTTTAAGCACCGTTGTTAAACGTGTACTTTATAACATGTTTCGGGATTACATGATCCCACAGTTTGCTTAAAACATCTTCGATTGCATCGTGTCCTCACAACAGATAATTGGAAATTTGTTGATGAGGAAACATTTGCTAATCCTCAAAAAATAAATGCAGTACTGAAATTAGCTCACGCATTATGGAATATGGAGAAATGGGAAAATTTTCGTAACATACTTCCAACGGACGGACTTTGCGCGTTTGGTGCTGCTTTGTGGAGTAGTCTAATGACATAATAGCTGACTGGGTTTCAGACTGTTGTCTTCCTGTCTACAAAAGCGACGTTAAGCGCTACTCTTCCGTTAGAGGTTGTGACACTTGCGGAGAGTGACACTTGCGGGGAAAGGGAATTTGTAGACACTTGCGGGGAGGCCCGGACGCTGCAGGTAGTGGACAGGGTGTTCCAGAAGTAGGGATACACCACCCCTAGTCCACGCCCTCCTGCCGCTACCTGTGCCGTATTCAGGGAAAGGCCCACCGGACCGGTCGCGAAATTTGTGACACAAATTACATGTTTGATAATATCAATTTAATGCATAGAAGTATGAAATAACATCAAGACTACTTCCTGCAAACATTTCGACAAAAAAAGTTGGCACTGAGTTTAGAAAAACAAAATTCTGGTATATTGGATTTTAATATTTTATCAAAAAATGAATGTTACTACAAGAAATACAGCCATTCAAATTTATGGGCACCATAAAGTTTTCCCTTCCTCAGTAAATGAGCTGCTTCTTGTAGTTTCAACATCACAGTAGCCTTTTTCTTGAATGTTCTGAATATAAATCTTCACACAGACTTCTTGATGAGGACAGTGTTACGGATATCTGATTGTAAACCACTGCCTATTACCTTAGACCTTTTTGACTGTACTGAACAGGAGTTCCGCGTATTCCGTAATTTATATTTATAGAGTGAACAGGCATTGCAATTTATAACCAACTATGGGCTGCCAATTTCGCTTCATTTTTCCTGGGAGTCTTGCAACTTGTTTCTCCCTGTTGGTTTATGCTATGTTCGGAGTAAAAATGGTTCTAAATGACGGTGATAGAATATAGAATTTATCTTTAGCACTTTTCGGTGTGTGACATTCCCTTACATATTCCGTATTTCATATATTTATTAGATGTATTTGTAATTCGAATACAGCGAATTCGTTTTGAGGTCCCAAATAAACGCATCAAGTATGTGAAATACTCATTGACTTATTATTAACGTTTTTTAATTGAAGGTTTAAGGTTTCGTCTCCTATTAAAAAGCATAGTAGCTATATTTAAAGAGATGGAAGTTGCGTGATAGTGGGGTTAACTACCATAGCGGTCAATTACATCAACGTATCTGTGCAGGATACCTAATATATTTATTGCTTGTGAAGGTGTCTTGATATGCTTAGTGTTCTGAATAATATGCTTTTAGGAGGTATGACTGTTGAAATTCATCGTCTTGTAGTAGCAGAGAATGTCTTAATAACTCTACAAACATTATCACTGTTAAAATACCGTTTTGTTTTCAGGAGGAACACTCAACCGATTAATATGCAGTTAGAACAAGTTTCATGTTATGTTGACAGTGCTAGACTTCTTGGTGTGCCTTTACCCAGGAAAAGCTATTAGCAGCCCCACGGTCCCCGGGTTCCCCGCAAGTGTCACTCCCCGCAAGTGTTCCAACCCCTTCCGTTACTTGTGTCCCCCCCCCCTCTTTAAAAAGTAAGCTTACAAGATTTTACTCGTAAACTGTAATAAAACGTCGTCAGCTTCACTTTACGCACCCTTCCTTTTATTTTATACGAGTAATGGAGATTTGTTCTCGACAGAGAAGCTTCTCTTGTGAAACGACGTAAACATCGTACAACATAAAATCCGATTTTCAGTGTCCTGGAGCTTTGGTGTAGGTGGTCCGTGTGATGGTTTACAGGGTCGAAAAATTTTTCAACATTTCGCTTAATTATTGACCAAATTAAAAAAAAACACTAAAAAGAGGTAAAATATTATCTTAAGTTTAATACAGTTAGGCAAATATTACCACAATTATAAACTGTGTGTTTAACTTGTAGCTGACGCAACTTAAATATTCAATTGTGAATGTGATATGGAGATGTGTGTGAGACATGCGAACATTACTACAATAACCAGTAGTACTGCATTGAGGCTGTACAAAGTTAAACATCAGGCACATAATGACTTTCTTACGACGTGTTTTTGTTCTATTGATTTTTTATTCGCTTCAAATTAGTTTTGGCTTATTAGGCATGATGAAGAAACATCATTATCATCATTTGGTTGTCTACCGTGTGGTAGGTTTAGACTGCATAGCCATAGATGATTCTTTGTCTTTTGCAATTATCTTCTTTGTTTGGAACCCTTGCTAACGTCATCCAGCATCTGATACCTTCTTCTGCCTCTCCCTCTCTTTCCCGGAACACAGCATTCAATTGCCTTTACCAGAAGGCAATCTCGTCTTAAACTGTGGCCTAGCCAGTTTTGTTTCCTATTCTTTATCGTCAGCAACATCCTCCGTCCTCTCCAACTCTATTCAGTACTTCTTCATTTCTGACTTTATCGATCTAGCTGATCTTCTCCATCCTACGCCATATCCACATTTCACAAGCTTCAATTTTCTTCTTATCTTGCTTTCTCAATGTCCACGTTTCTGCTCCATACAAAGCCACACTCCATATTAGACACTTAACCAGTCTTCTTTGTTTAACCCTCCGTCGGGCGCACCTCCAGATGAAACAAAATCAGGCGCACCCGGCCTGAGAGGCCACCCACATATTTTGTGGACTAGCTCCGCAATGTTAAATCAAATTCAAAATGCGTGTTGGCTAGTCTTGAAGAGGATCTAAAGGAAGGAATTACAGCAAACTTAAAGCATAATAATGGATTTTTTTTAACACAATACACCTTAAACTAAAGTGACCAAAATTACCAATTTCCCACAAAGAGCATTAAAAATTGGTCGAACAGACATCCACAAAAGTAATGAAGTTATTTTTAGAGGACATTAGGCCGTCTATTCTGACATGGAATCATCTTTTCTCGCCACATTTGCAGCCAAAAACCGATGTTACAGCTCCCAAATCAACAGCTGAAACACAGGTATGGCACAGAACGTATACGTCGCTCAAGCAGATTGGTTGATGACAAGCTGAACATTCGTGATTCTTCATCCTCCTAACTCTTGTTTCAGCCACGCATGGTCGAAGTTTTAGCCATTTGGGAGGTAATGTGGGAGAACTTTCACGTTCCTTGTGGGGTAAAACTTTTTTCAATCGAGTTTGCAGCCGAATCGACATTTCACATATATTCATAGCATACACAGGCTAAATTGTCCAGTTAGAAGTTGATGACACAAGGTTTTGCAATTGGTGGCGTCATTTGTAGCAATATCTTTTACACTGGATGTTGTGTAATAATGATGTGACTCTTCACACTATGAATAGTAGAAGGTATCTACTTAGACTACTTCGTCGTCTTATCGTTTCCAAACTAAAAACTCCTCACATATTTTCTTCTCTTCTTCATATTCCGAGCTGTTCAAATCAATCAAATGTTTATGGGACTTAACTACGTGGTCATCAGTCCCTAAACTTACAAACTTCTTATGAACTACTTACGAACTAGGACGGCACAAATATCCATGCCCGAGGGGGCATTCGAACCCCCCGACCGTAGTGGCCGTGCAGACCGTTCAGTTGCTGAGTCCCTCCTTGCCTTCTCCTACCTCACCCTGAGAGTGAGTGTCTCTCTCATCGACTAAATCTTCGAGTGCGGCTGGATCTTCAGCAGTTTCGTCCTCGAGGAGACGCATTATTTGCACAAGATCATTGGCTTAGAGGCATAATATACTTTTTTGGACATTTCAGCAGAAAATATGGATGTGATAACGTAGGAAAAGAAAGGAAAACTGAAATTGGAACTCGATCAGGCGCACTCAGTCTGAAAGGCCAGGGTCGTCAAAGTCTTCTTTTTTCCGAAGGTAACGGTGAAAATCACAGACTTAGTTTGATTGAAATGAAGTAATAAAATAAAAATATCTTGAAAAATCTCACCTTAAAAACTATAAAGTAATCGGGCGCAGGCGGCCTGTGAGGCTCAAGGAGTTCCCCGAAATCGATGGCAGCCTGTGGACCGGCACTGTGTGAGGTTCCCAAAGTTACGCGAGTAAACGGAGTGGCGGGCCGCTGGACCACCACTGTTAAACACGGGAATCAAAAAAGTGTTTTGCTGGTCTGTGAGGCAGACTGCGACCGACGGAGGGTTAAACCACTGGTTAGGAGTCTTCGTTGCTTCTGAAACGATTCTTTCGCCAGAGCCATTCTCACTTTGATGTCTTGTTGGCAATTCATATTTTCCTTAATCCAACTTCCCAAATAATTGAATGCTGTCACCTGTTCTATGACTTCTGACTCCAACTTAATTTTCACTTTCTTTTCTTTAAACCAATGACCATGCTTTTGGTTTTCTTCTTATTAATTTTCATGCCATATGCTGTACAGGCTTCACTCAGGTCATTTAGCATTTGAGTCAATGTATAGTTTCTGCAAGAATGACCGTGTCATCAGCAAATCTTACACATTCAATTCTCCGCCCATCTATCTCTACGCCTTTGTCCCATCCAAACAGCTCTCCAGTACTTCCTCCAAACAAATGTTAAATAAAACTGGCAAGAGCTTGTCTCATACCTTTCCCAATCTTGCTGTCTTCAGAGATCCCGCTACCTATTTGTACTCGTGCCTTCTGATTCCGGCACAGATCTGCAATTAATCTTCTTTCCTTCCACTTTACTTCCTTCCTTTTCAAGATGTCTAACAGCTTATCCCATTGCATTCTATCAAATGCCTTTTCAAGATCTATGAAGACAGTATACACTTCTTTACCCTTTTCAGTGTATCTTTCGCCGATGGTTATTAGCAGTTCAGTTGCATCTCGCGTTCCCTTTCCCTTTCTGAAACCATATTGTTCCTCTCCAAGTACTTCTTCCAATTCGTTCTATAAAGCCTCCTATTCAGAACTCGAAGAAGTACTTTTGCTGCTTGTGATATTAGGCTGATTGACCTGTGATTTTGGCACTTTTTAGCATTATTAGTCTTTGGGATTGGAACTACAGGGTGTATCACGAAAGACGCCTGCCAGGCGTCCGTGGATCGCACATTACGGCTCCCGGCGCAGCCACCGCATCCACTGGCCACGGAAGCGCCAGATTCTCGGACTCTATAGTGCCGCGGGCGCATACACTGAGTTAAAGTCTAAGAAACATTGCCATCTGAGTTACCTTTCAAATGTTCAAATGTTTGTATAGTCTATGGGACTTAACTACGGGGCCATCAGTCCCTAAACTTACAAACTACTTATGAACTACTTAGGAACTAGGACGGCACAAATATCCATGCCCGAGGGGGGATTCGAACCCTGGCCGTAGTGGCCGTGCAGACCGTGACTGGAGCGCCTCAGTCTCCTCGGCCACCGAGGCCGGCTGAGTTACCTTTATTTACAGTAGATGTTCAAAATGATGTCCCTCTATGGAAAGAGCGGCCTGACATTTCTTGAACATATTTGCGAAGATTCGACGAATTTCGGCTGCCAAAATCTGGGAGGCCTCACAACATCGAGTGCTACGTCACACTGACCAGGCCGCGGTCGCCAGCTGAATGGCTGGTCGCTGGGGCACGCCCCCTGCCTCGTAGCCGCCAGCCAGTAAGCTGGCGGCCGCGGCCTGGTCAGTGTGACGTAGCACTCGATGTTGTGAGGCCTTGTATCTAGGTGTGTTGGTCAACTACGCTACCACAGCCTCCGCCCCCGAAAAAATGACATTCAAAATTTTTCGTACACAGCTGGTCTAAAATAGTCCAGTGCATGATAGAAACAACCATTCTTCCATTTGAAAAAACTGTATATTTGCATAAAAAATACAGTTTCTAAGTGATATTACAATCTGTTTGTTGACTAAAAATACGAGCCCCTGACTACCAATTCATTCTGTGAAAACCGCACATCAACCGCACTTTCCGTTTCCGCAATATTTGCGGTGCAAGTGTTAGTTGGTTCACCCTGTGTATATACAAAGGGTGTCCAGAAAAGGGCTCCCTGATTTCAAAATTAAATATCTCGAAAACAAAGATCGATAGAGGAATGCAGTAAACGGTATGTTTATTGTGAAAGCTGTAAGACGTTTATGCAGGAGTTTGAAATAATAGTTACAAAAGCTGCTAACAGATGGCGCTGTACGTGGTACAGCTCCTATCAGCATACATAAGTGAAATAATCGTATGAGAACACTCTTTGCAAACAATCACATCACAATGTTTTCAAAATCCAAAAGTCATCAACGTTTCAGCCGACCAGTTGCATGCAACTGGTCGGCTGAAACGTTGTTGACTTTTGGATCGTGTTCCACCGTTGCTAAATTGAAGACATGTTTAAAATTTTGTTTCCAAAATGTTCACCATTGGCACTACAGAGGTGGCGCAAACGAAGAATGAAATTTGATATCACATTTCGTAGTGTCTCAACCGAAATGGATTCACATGCCACAGAGATCGCCGATTCAAGCTCGTCCAGCGTGGCGGGATGCATCGGGTAGACCATGTCTTTCACTGTGCCCCATAAAGTAACGGGGAGTCAAATCCAGTGAATATGGAGGCCAGTCCATGCCTGCACCAGTAAATTTGGGATATTCCAAAGCAATGACTCGATTCCCGAAGAAAGCGAAATACTTGTTCAGTCCGATGTGGTCGGGCTCCATCTTGCATAAACCATTCAGTACCTGGTTGATCCTCTAACGCTTGCTGTGTGGAGACAAATTGTTCCAAAATTGCAACGTAACGTGCACCAGTGACAGTTTCTCGAATGAAAAAAGGGCCAATAATGCCTCTGCTGCATACTGCAGCCCACACAATAACTTAAGGAGAATACAGGGGTTTCGCGTCACACAAATGTGGCTTTTCGGAACCCCCAAATCGCCAGTTCTGCTTATTCACGTATCCATTCAGGTGGAAGTGTGCTTCATCTGTAAACCAGATGCAGCCAACATCAGAGCCTTCACTATCAGTCATTGTGTGCATCTGATTAGCAAAGGCAACCCTTCGTTGCACAGCCCGTACGGGTATGGCCTGGTGCGTTTGAATTTTGAATGGAAATATGTGTAGGCTCTTTCTCAGTATTTTCTGTGTGCTGGAACGCTCCAAACCAGGCTCAGATGCAATTCTAAGGACGGATGACATTGTATTTCGCTGAATAATTCCAGAAACTGTGGCGATATTTGCAGGCATAACTGCGGTTTGCTTGCGGCCAACATGCCCCACTAGATCATCAGTTACGCTGCCTGTTCGTTTAAATTTTGCAAAGAGGGTACGAATGGTTTTCGCATCGGGTCCGTTTGGAACATTAAATCGTGCTTGAAAACTTCGCCTTGTTGCCGTAGGACTCTCTTCTAAGCTGTGGTAAACTAGCACGAGAAAAACCCGTTGTTCAATGGAGTACATGGTTTTAATCTCTTCCTTCGGTACGCTAACCTCCTTTCACGTTTCAATAATGGACCTGATCACTCTGGGCTTCGCATCACTATTTATACTAGGCGTTACGTATGGCGTTTACCGCGCCATCTGTTAGCAGCTTTTGTAACTATTATTTCAAACTGCTGTATAAACTTCTTACAGCTTTCACAATAAACATACCGTTTACTGTCTTCTTCTTTCGATCTTTGTTTTCGAGATATTTAATTTTGAAATCAGGGAGTCCTTTTCTGGACACCCTGTATGAATAGAAAACACTGGTCAGACGAAAAGATGTTCAGACCATGACGTTCTTGGACGGACCAAATAAATGAAATAACGGAACGTCAAGGCATATGCAAGGAATAAGCGCTGTATAAAGAGGCTTGGCGGAAGATAACAGGAATACAACAAAATGTTGTTTCTGATTGAACTGACATCCAAACCTTCAGATGTCAGACACTGAGGTCGGCCCCAAACGTTGTATATCGATAGAGTATCAACCGAAACTGCAATATAATTCGTGCTATGTGCTGCCGTCCAGGAGTACGTGCATATACGGGGAATAATATGTTACACTTGTCATACGGAGCACGGGAAAAGCATATCTGTAGGAGTCTGCCGCGCTGAACTCCTGTGGAGTAGTTGATAGAGCGAATGTTTCTCGTGACGAGGGTCGTCGGTTCAAGGCCAGGTGTCACGATTTTTTTTCTTAATGACGTTGCAAATTGTTCTACGTCGAAAAACGTACGCCGAGAGTTACATGGGAGAACATGTTCTCAAATGTAAAAGCAAAAGGACAATTCGGATTCCATAGCACTGTGTTATCGGCAGTTTGTTTCTGCTTCATTTTATTTCAAAGTAGCAAACATGTAGAGTATATTCGTAAAAGAAAGAAATAACCAAACGTGCGGAAGTATTAAAGTAATAATAATAATAATGATAATAATAAATGACTGCCGCGGTGGAGTAGCCGAGCGGTCTAAAGCGTCTCGCTGCGGAGCGCGCGCTTGCTCGCCGTGGAGGTTCGAGCCCTCCCTGGGGCATGGCTGTGTGTATTGTCCTTAGGTTAGTTTACCTAGGTTTAAGTAGTTTGTAAGCTACGGACTGATGACCACACAGTTTGGTCCGATAGATTTACAAACATTTGAACATTTTTGAATAAATGACTGCTAGATAGGCAGCACCACCGTTCAGCAGATGTACGTGTTGTGGCTAGAGTGCCGTGTGTTTGCCCACACAATCAAGTGGGGCTGACGTTGCTGTCCAGTCCGCACGCTACTGCTACTGCTGCAGCTGACAGTGCTGTTTTGCGAAATGAACCCGTAGAACGTTATAGACATTCTCTTTTAACAATTTTCAAAGTACTGCAGAAAAAAACCGCTTTAATCGGGGCTTGAACCCACGACCCTCCGTTCGATAAATTAACTCTCACCAACTAGCCCACGGTAGCGCAACGTGATGAGCTCTCAAAGATATGCTTCTCCTCCACTCCGTAGGTTAGGTGTCATTTATTATTACAGTTTTTGCACGTTCTCCTCGACGGCAGCACATGCACGAATTATACGGAAGTTTCGGTTGATACGCTATCCGCTATCGATGTACAACGTTTGGTACCGATCTGAGTGTCTGACATCTGAAGGTTTGGGTCAGTGACGTAACTAGGCTTTGGGGGGGGGGGGGGGGAGATCTGCTTGACGAGCTAAATTTTAGTCAGTTTCCAGACAGACTACCATCTACCATTCCCGTTGAAGATTAATTCACTCCCATCCAATGAAAGCTTATGGTAAAACACCCCGAGTTTCCAATCTTTACCTTTACCAGATTGCTGTTATACAATTTCTTTCTTTCTTTTCTTTTGTTTACTTTCTTTTTTTATTTTTTCTCTTTGGGTGTTGGGGGGGGGATTCTATCCCCCTCACCCCCCCCCCCCCCGTAGTTACGCCACTGGTTTGGGTGTTAGTATTAATTAACCCTGTAGTAATCAAATATATCTATTACCTGACTGTTTGTAAGGGCAAGCAGCATAATAGTCGCCGATACGTGAGTGCAGCGCCGTAGCTTTCTGTCAGTGACGATATTGTGTTTCACTGTGCTTGGTATTGGAGTATTTACCTGCGAAAAGTGTCGGCCGGCTTTCGCGCTGGCAGCTCGGCGCTTGGTTTGCTCTCGTCCCCGTCACCTGTGTCGCCACGCGCCAAACAACAGCCGCGGCCAGATAGGCCGGCCTTTGTCCATAGCGCCGTGTTGATCTCCGACACGTGCAAACGCACCATAATGTCAACACGCGGACGGCCGCGCTCGTCGCATCTGCTCAAATACGCCTATCGTGTTTCCCGTCCTGTTACCCTCCGCCTCTGTTGTTGTTTCTTTTCCCCCCGCATCGAGTTTAGATATTGCGCTCTTCGCTACTACTGACTGAATCACAATCGTTTATTTATTTTGCTAGCACCCACCTACTTAGGGAGACATGACCATACCAATAAAATAAGAGAAATCAGATCGAAAACGGAACGATTTAGGTGTTCTTTCTTCCCGCGCGCTATTAGAGAATGGAACGGTAGAGAAAAGTTATGAAAGTGGTTAATGAACCCTCTTCCAGGCACTTTAATGTGATTTACAGAGTATCTATGTAGATGTAGATGTATTAGAAAAGTGCCCAAATAATTTCGCTAGTGGCGGATGCTCTGGATTTACGATCAGTGTCTCCTGATAGTGTGTGTACATACGAGGTGTTTCACTAAGTGTGTTTGCCTCTGTAACTCATAAAATAATAGGTGACGGGAAATTTTATTGCGGTAGGTCAACACAACAAATGTTACACTTTCTGCGGCGCTATGAACATAGTTTATTGTATCATTTTCCAAAGAGTTACACCACAAAGATATAATTTTTTAAATGGAACAATAGTTTTTTCTATTGTGTATTGGAATCGTTTAAACCAGCTGCGTCCAAATCAGTTCAAACTACATTCCTATCACTGTTAGTTTGAGAGCTACAACCCTTCAAAGTTCCGGGGGCGGAGGCTGCGATAGCGTAGCTGACTGGTCGAGTGGCTATCCCCTGGGGCACGGCCCACTGTCTCATGACCACCAGCCAGTCAGCTACGCTGTCGTAGCCTCCGCCCCCTAAACTTTGAAGGGTTGTAGCTCCCAAACTAACAGTGATAGGAATGTAGTTTCAATTGATTTGGACGCATCTGGTTTCAACGAATCCAATGCACAATAGGAAAAACTAATGTTCCATTTAAAAAATTATATCTTTGTGCTGTAACTCTTTGGAAAATGATACAATAAACTATGCTCATAGCTCCGCAGAAAGTGTAACATTTCTTGTGTTGACCTACCGCATTAAAATTTCCCGTCATCTATTATTTTATAAGTTACATAAGCAAACACACTTAGTGAAACACCCTATATATTTATAGACTTCAACCCCTCAGAGACTAACCACCTACGGCCGTAGGGAACACCAACTCACAAACACGATGAACTTGGCAAACCCCTGCAAAACAGCAATCTGACTGGCAATGCCAGCTGAGCCCACAGCCGACCTACAGGCAAAGCAGGGAAACCATATTCATCGCACTAAACACAAACAAACCTAAACAGTCCCGCACACTTAGCCAGTTCTATGACCGAACTGCCTAACTACCTTGACAGACTTGGCTATGTCACAGGTATTCTGCCGCAGCCGATGTTAACGGGTAAACTGCCGCAGCCGACCCAGGAGGCATCATTGGAGCTCAGCTGCAGCAGAACCTCGCATCAAAACGGGCTGATTCTTTATGACGAACCTAGCAAAGTTAATGGTACTGAGAAAATACCCATTACTAACATTACCAAACCTTGCATGATCTGTCGCAGATAGCATACCGCTCCTGCCCTTCATACCTACCCCACTGTCGCAGAGGTTTTTTTCCCTTGGCTCTTGCCTTGGCACTTTTTTTCCTCTGCCCTTACATACCTTTACCCTTCGTATACCTTTCGACCAATTCTATCTCCAGATGCACCGTATTAATGGGTGATCGCGCCCACACGTACGGATAACATCGCGGTTCCCACATCCCGTGATCCACCTTAGCAAACTAACTTAATTACGGAGGTGACAGTAGAACTTTTGTGATGGTCACCACGTTGGTGTGGGCGTGGAGGGGCCCCATCCTGCCGGGAACAAGGCATATGACAGCATAGTGAGAGATGTGGGGGATAATAGCAGATTAATGTAAAATGTAAAGTTTCACGGCCGGAATGGTCTAAATTACTAAAAATTTCCGGGCTATTATGCCGTGGTCTAGTGGATTTATTGTCGACTCCCAACGTTATCCGATGAAAAGACCACAACAACAACAACAACAAAACCTGAGTCTTATCAAATTGATGAAGGTGGTCCCCTGGTTGAAAAACATGTTCAGCAACAGCTGATCTGTCAATCTCTCCCCTTCTACAGTTCGCCTTGTGCTCATCTAGTCATTTTTGACTGTTCTTTTTGTGGTACCCACGTATACGTCTCCACAGCTACACAGAATCCTATAAATTCCTGATTTTTCCAGCGGTTTGCGATCCTGTATCTTCCGAGTAGGTTTGTAAATAACGGCAACATTCCGTTTCGTCAAAATTTTACCGAAGCGGACGGCGACGTCCTTAATAAAAGGCAGGAAGACTTTAGATTTCACAGGAACCTTTTCATCGTTTTCAATTCTACTTGTCGCTCTCAACGCTCTCCTTACCTCTGTGGACGAATAGCCATTCTTAAGCAAAGCATTACTCAGGTCGAGAAATTTCGGTTCGCGAATGTTCTTTGCTCTGTCCGTCAACGTCTTTATAATGCCCCGTGATTGGTGGTTTGAATCCCGGTGCAGCTAACGGCCTCTTTGTGTGGGCTTCAGATAAACTGTATGACACAATCTGCCATTCCTCCTTTGGGGACGAAACGTGGAATTTTAATAATAAATCCATAAGACCACAGCATAATAGCCCGGAAATTTTTATTAATACACTGTCTCACTACTATACATTTCCTTTCCTATTCGACTGCCAAATAGAACGAGGGAAAAATGAATGTCTTTATGCCTCCATACGAGCCCTAATTTCTCTTATCTTGTCTTTGTGATCACTACGCGAAATATATATAGGCGGCAGGAACATCGTTCTATAGTCAGCTTCAAAATCCGGCCCTCTAAATTTTCTCAACAAAATTTCTAGAAAAAGAACGTCGTCTTTCCTCCAGCGATCCCACTTGAGTTGCCGGAGCATTTCGGTGACACTCGCGCATTGTTCGAACCTACCAGTAACCAACCTAGCTGCTCGCCTCTGAACTGCTTCCATGTCTTTCTTCAAACTGATGTGCTGCGGTTCCCAAACACTTGAGCAACTCAAGACGTGGTTATACAAGCGTTCTATACGCGGTGTCCTTTACAGATGAAGTACATCTTCCCAAAATTCTCCCAATAAACCGAAGTCGGCTGTCCGCCTTACTCACAACTGTCCTTACATGTTCATACCATTTCGTATCGCTCTGCAATGTTACGCCTAGATATTTGAACGACGCGACTGCACCAAGAAGCTCACTACTAATGTTGTATTCGAACATTATGGAATTGTTTTTTCTACTCATGTACATCACCTTTCATTTTTCTACATTTAGAGCTGGCTGACATCCTTCACACCACCTAGAAGTTTTGTCTAAATCATCCTTTATGCTATTACATTCAATTAATGATGACACCCTCCCATACACCACACCATCATCAGCAAACACCCGCAAATTACTAGTTTTTCTGTCCATCAGATAATTTATAATAGATAGAAAATAATAGCGGTCTTATCACATTCCCCTGGAGCATGCCTGACGTTACACTCATCTCTGATGAACACTCGCCTTCGAGAACAACGTACTGTATTCTATTACTTAGGAAATCTTCCAGCCTCCTATTCCATACACTCGTCTCTTCGTAAGCGGTCTGCAGTATGGCACCGCGTCAAATGCCTTTTTGAACTTAAGAAAAACACAGTCTCCCTTTTGGCCTTCATCCATGACTCACAAGCTATATTTCCACCTATCAGAAACACCAATGTTCCCTTCCTGCTGCCCAATTTCGACCAATCACAACTAACCCGTGGGGACAGAACTGGCTTTATAAGACAAGCACAGGAGAAGACAAGTCTGTATTCTCTGAGGAAGGCTCCTGTAATGGATCTGAAATGTTGGAAATATTTTATCATCATGACGTGGCAAATAGCTCAGAATAATTTTAATTTTAACAATAATGAACACGGACGTCTACGCTCTTACAACTTCGAAGAAAGTTCAAAATGTTGAAATGTTTGTAATTCTATGGGACCAAACAACCGTGGTTATCAGTCCCCTAGGCTTACAAACTAATTAAACGAAGTTAAACTAAAAGACGAATCACACACACCCAGGCCTCGCAATCAGTAACGTGGCGCTCGAGACCACGCGGCTACTCCCGCGCGGCGACGAAAGTTCCATACTACACTGGACAAATTTCAGTGACAAAGATATTTTGTCAAATAAATTTTGATAGTGTAATATTGGCCTAAGGGGAGATTCGAAGGCTGTCTGACACTATTTGGAACCGCATAACGGCATGCTTTGGGGACAGAATGGGTCCAACACCTCATGGACCTAGCACTAACATTCCACTTTTCACTGCCATCGACCTTGTATCATTAATCTCGTATTGTTATCAGTTCAGTAACGTCACATGGTCTCTCGTCATATGTAGTTTCATTCACTTCGAACTACTCTCTCTGGCAGAATATTTTCTTTTTTTCTTGTAACTCTTCAGGCTTTCCCGGCGATCTAGTGACATGATGGGTAGTCGGGTGTTCTGCCGGACGACAGTGTCTACTCTGCACAATATTTCGGCTCTGACCTGATACTGATTTCCGAGTTTGTTTTTTTTTGCACTTTTCATTCCTCACCCTGAGGGGGTGAGGCGGGCTGCTTTAGAGCTTGCATTTGCTCTTTTCAGCTTTGAGGGCTTTATCCACACGTGTGGGTTACATCATCTTTATTACATCATATATTTTGCTTGGTGCATTGGTCATATTTTACAATTAAAAAAAGATTTTTTTAACAAATTTTGATTATCAGTAATTTCAAGTTAATGATTTATCGCTACTATGTACATTTGGTATTTACTGAGTTGCATTTCGTATAATAATACATATCTTTAGAATTGGGTAGTTTTACATTACTTTACAATGTTTCTTTTTTATAATATCATATCTCTCTAACATGTTAAAAGAAGTTTGTACTCGATAAAAATAGAATGGTGATGAGGATGGAATGATGAGGTGTGTTATGTACAAGTGATGTGACGGTGGGTGTTTTTTTGTGTATGTACAGATGAGTGATGCAGTGTAGTTATGTTGGGTTTGGATATGTGGATGTTCAATTGTTCCTGTTCTCCCTTTTGTTAAGGTGAGCTGGTAGGAGGGCGTTTCTAGTTAGTGGCCCCATGGTGGGAGCTAAGTCGGGGAATTCCAGGGAAGTGTTTTGAGCTACTGTGCGCACTGGTTCAATGTATTTGAATCTGGGTAGTCTGGTTTGTCTCGGTCTTGTTGTCAAGAGGTCTTCCATGTCGGTTCTTTTGGTCAATGTGTCGTCCATTGTTTGCTCTAAGTTTCGTTAGTCGGGTTTGGAGCGGGTTTACTCCTGTGATTTCGTAGACGTCGGCACTGGGTGTGAGTCTTGGAAGTTTGGTGATGCTGCGTAGAATACGTCTTTCTGTTGAGTAAAGTCGTTCGGCTACTGGTGCGCCGAGTGGACCGTGTCCAATATTTATGTCTGCTGCCTTCCCCCTCCACTGGTGGTTGTAGGCGTTCCCTCTGTGGTCTGCGCCCAACAGATCCGCCTCTGAGCGTCCCATCTGCGGTCTGGTGCTCTGTCTGCTGTCCGCGCCCGCTCGCTGAGCTTTTCTGGAGTATTGATGTACTATTTTCCTTCTGCTGTGGCCCTGGGTGCTCTCTCTGTGGTCCGCGCCCACCAAACCTGCCTCTGATCGTGCCATCCGCGGTCTGGCATTCCGTCTGCGGTCCGCGCCCACTCGCTGAGGTGTTCTGGGGCGCTGATGTTCCGTTTTCCGTCCGCTGCAGCCCTGGGCGCTCTCTATGTAGTCCGCGCCCGTCGTACCCGCCTCTCAGAGCTTCATCTTCGGTCTGGCGCTCCCTCTGTGGTCCGCGCCCACTGTGCCCGCTCCTGGAAATTGTATCTTCAGTCCCGTCCTCCTGTTGCTCTGCTTGGGGCACGTTCTGCTTGTCCAAGCCTACGGAGCTTGTGTCTGTGATACACTGCAGCTGTCCTCGTTGCTTCTTTAATAGTTCCAGAGCAGGCTCGCAGGCTCTACTTAGTTGGTAGCCTGTGTCTCGGTTCATGAGATTGTCAGCCAGTTTGATCTCAATTGACACCGTAATAACACTGTCCCAAAGTCTGGGTGTCTGTACCAGAATCTTCGTGTCATCGTAATTCATGACATAATTCAGCTCCAGACAGTGTTCAGCAATGGCTGATTTCGTCACTTGCCTTAATCGGGTGTGCCTTTAATACTCCTTGCACCTGATGTCCACTGTTCTGGTTGTCTGGCCAATGTAGAATATGCCACACTAATAAGGGATGCTATAAATCCCTGGTTTCCGTAACTCCAGGTCGTCTTTTACATTTCCCACCAAGCGTCTTATCTTGCTGGCCGGACAGAAGACACACTTGATGTTGTGTTTACGTAGAATCCTACTGATTCTGGCAGAAATAGAACTGCGTAAGGCAGATATGCCGTCTTTTTTGCTTCCTCTTCCTCTACTTCTGGAACCTCTGGTGTTTGGGCTGGTTGGAATGCCCTCTCAATTTCTCTTGTCGTATATCCATTTTTGTAGAACACAGTTTTAAGGTGCTCAATTTCTGTAGATAGACTATCTTGGTCTGACAAGGCACGTGCCCTGTGGACTAATGTCTTGAGGACCCTATTCTTCTGTCCATGATGGTGGCAGCTGCTAGTCTCCAGATATAAGTCAGTGAGTGTTGGTTTCCGATACACACTGTGGCCAATTGATCCATCTGCTTTCCTTCTTATTAGCACATCCAGAAACGGCAGGTGTCCATTCTTCTCCAGTTCCAAGGTGAACTTGATGTTCGGGTGGCATGAGTCAAGATGTTCAAGAAAATCATTGAGCCTGTCCTTTCCATGCGACCAGATCACGAAGGTATCATCTACATACCTATAGAAGCTGGTGGGTTTATATCTGGCTGTCTCTAATGCCCTCTCCTCAGACCTCTCCATGAACATGTTGGCAACCACAGGAGACAGGGGGCTGCCCATAGCTACACCTTCTGTTTGTTCATAATATTGGTTCCCATACAGGAAGTATGTGGAGGTCAGGGTATGTCTAAACAGGTCCAATAGAGCGCCGTCAAATTTATCTGCAATCAGTTCTAGTGAGTCTTGCAGTGGGAGCCTTGTGAACAGCGATACCACATCAAAACTAACCATGATGTCTGAGTCTGTAATACGTAGTTGCTTGAGGCGTTGCAGGAAGTCTTCTGAGTTGCGGATGTGGTGAACACATTTCTCAACATGCGGAGAAAGCAGATACTTACTTACTTTCAGTGTCCGGAACTAGACTTCTAACTTCCAGAAATTAGCAGCCGATATGGCTTTGTCGTTAGCCTCCCATAAGTCTTCCATTGTACAGGGCTTTTCTAAAGATGGACAGATCCCCATAATTAAGTACATCTTGTGTACTGGTGTTGGTTTCAGACACCCAGTCACAATCCGAGTCATTTCATTCACCGCGATGTCAACTTTTCTCGCGTGTGTTGACGATCTCCATACTGGAGCGGCGTATTCCGCAGCTGATACACCAAGCGCAAGGGTTGAGGTTCTCAGGACTTTTGGGTTTGCACCCCAGGATCCGTTAGTTAATTTCCTGATGATGTTTCTCGCGAGAAAGCAGATTCTTCAAGTACTTGGCTGTTTCGTACGTGGGTGCCCCAATATTACTGACAATTGGGCGTAGGGGCACACCCTCCTTGTGTATTTTAGGAAGACCATACAATCTAGGAGGTACTGGTGCCTTTGCCCTAAGTTGTTTGATGATCTTCTCGGGTATTCCTGTCTCCTTCAGGAGAGCCTTTGTCGTCTTGTCCACCTTGTCAGTGGGGTCACACTCCAAAGTACTGTAAGCAGGGTCCCCAAGAAGCTGGCGCACCTTCTCATCATAATCCACCCGCTTCATAATGACTGTAGAGTTCCCTTTGTCTGCTGGGAGTATTACAATACTGCTGTCTTCCCAGAGCTTCCTGAGTGCAAGCCTCTCATCAGCTGTGATGTTCGATTTTTGTTTTATGGTGTGTGGGGGTGGTGGGGGGGTCAGGCAATGCAATTATCTTTGCAGCCCGATGGAAAACACTAAATGCGGCTAAAGTTGGGGGTGAAGAATAAAAATGTAATAAATAATACAGGGATCATTCTATACGGAACCTGCTATGAATTACTGTTAAAACTATCAACTGTGTCGTCATAATATAGAGCACTGTATGCCAAGTGAGTCAATATTTTTCCGTGTTGCTAGCCCCACCTCTCTGCAGCGCTGCGCTCGGCTCGTGTGGCTCGGTGCCATGTGCTACAATGTGGGCTAATTTATTTTCGTGCATTACGGAGGTGGAGAGGGTTGCGGCGATGACCGATCTGCTGGCATGCCGTCACGTGCGCCAAGTTGGCTGGGCGGGGACAGGGGAGGTTGTCCAAGCAGCGGGTGACAATATGTGTCGCCTGCCCGCAGCCAAGGCGTCGACTGGCGCGTATTCAGCGCTATGCAGCAAGGAGCGACGTTTCAACACATACATTCCTCACACAGATTTCTGGACAGCGACAAAGATGATCGGAGTGATATACTTTTTATGAAGAACGGTTTCGTAATGATTGACAGGTACTAAGCAATTACGGAGAGTGGAACCGCCCTATATCGGCAATTTTTAATTGGCTATATAAATGCCCCTTTTTCTCAGGAACTGTCTAGTGGGATGGTGTTTAGTCTGTGGAGCATGTGTCTAAGTGCGACACAGATAACTACCAGAAAGAAATGAATACCATAGTACAAATAGCCACAAACAACGGATACAAAGAAAATTTAGTAACAAAGCTGAACAATAAAAAAAATAAAAAAACCACACCAATACCACCACCACAATGGCAGAATACCACACAAAGAAACACACAAGACAACACAAAGACAGAAAAATGAAAAAAAAACAACAGATGGTACACAATGACATAAATCACAAAAACACATACAAGATATCTAACATTTTCAAAAAACAAGGCATCAAAATAGCCCATCAAACCAACAACCCACTTCAACAATATTTTCCAAAATCAATATAAAGTACAGATCCATATAGAAAATCAGTAATATACCAACTGAATTGCAGCACATGTGATGGAAGATACATTGGTCAGACTAAAAGAACATTTGACACCAGATATAATGAACATGTATGAGCCTGGATATATAAAACAAGTCACTCAACATTTGCAGAACACCTACATCGAAACCAAAATAAAATCACCACCACAGTCACGGACATGGAAATCTTAAGAATAAACAGCAACAAAAAACATCTGCTCACCCTTCAAGAAAACTACCACCTTCAAAAAACAATAGCAGAAAAGAAACATCTCATAAATGATCAAACCAATCTAGCAAATAACACACTTTTCAAGCTTATTGACCACCTAACATGAAAATAAACACTCTGAGACTCAACCTCCCCCACCCCCTTTTTCATAAAAACGCAAACGGCGATACCCTCGCCCTCCCTCCCACCAAAACCCCAAGTAAACCTGTATTTACTCATCTGAACGTCCTGTTCGCCGAATATATACACATATATATAATCCCTCTCTCTCACGCACGCACACACACACACACACACACACACACACACACACACACACACACACAAACACGTGGAATAAAACTGTATTTATGCATATAAATACAAATATATAATGTTGGCAACACTCACAGACCACACGAAAAACAAATGAACCGAGAAAAACAACATAGCCACGCTGTAGTGAAGTATAAACAAATCGAAAGGCATTTCATTTAAAACAAAGTGACGTCCAATCTGGATGCAGTCGAAATAAGTGAAGTGTGTGATGTGCTGTGATGAAACGCAATGAACGTCACAAAAGCGGACGAAAAGTGCTGTGCACAGCCGAAAACCACAAGCCATAAACCATCTCCAGCCAACAAGACGGAGAAACAGCAGTGAGATGTAGTAAAGAAGAGAACATCGTGACTAGACCTGTGGTGTCGCACAAAGTGCGCGCCACCTACTTTCGCCGCGCGCCGCCATGCACGCACGGCGCGGCGTTCTTACGACGTCAGCCACGAGTGCCCTCTGCTGCAATCCCATTCGTGGCCACCACTGAACTGCATCGGTCACTTGGGACTGAGATAGGAACCAGTTAACACTTCGAAATCAGATAGGCACCAGTGAAGACTTGGCTATCGGACAGGCACTAGGCAGGCCTCTAGCTCAACTATGTATCAGCATTCAGTAGTACTGAGCTATGTAAAAGTTAAGTATTACTAAGTATCTAAGAAATATAGATCTCGTTCTAATTTACTCTAGTGTTTCTAGTTTCTGCTGTCCCACTGGCTGGTCACCTCCTACCTGCACAAGCGTGCATCCTTTATTCCTGTGTCGGTCTTTCTACTCGGCCACCGACACCTACGACGGAAACGAGACACAAAAGCGGCGACGAGGCTGGGACACAAAAAGACTAAATGTCAAGTTAAAAACACATAGGCGTAGCGTGCAAAAAGTTTTGTAACTGTTTTTAATCTATGTATCGAAGACAAACTGTACAAACATTTTGTATCATTTACATACCATAGAAGATGCTTTTAAAATAAAAAGCGAAACGCGTCTGGTGTAAAATAAATCTTTTTATTGCAGTCAGGGTAATACGGATTACCTTTTATAATCAATTTTAACAGCTGCTGCGGAAGATGGCCACATAACCAAACATAGTGCTCAAAATTAATTTGATATGCAAATTTAATAAAATTAATCGAGGGCGTTGGGTGTGAGGCGTCAGTCTGTTGGGAGTGGAAAGGTCTGGACATGTCGGAGGTGACGCCACTCTGGCGGGGCCTGCTGGGTTTTTCCCGGAGACGGCGGGTGCGGGTTTTACCGGCCGCCATCTTAAATTTTGGGTTATTATCTTTCCTTACCATTCCTACCCTCATGCAATGACAGAGTAATTGAATGCGTATCTAGAGTCGATTTTCTGAGAATCTGGTAAAGAGAGTAACTTCTTTTCTTCTACTGTGGAATTTTAGCCGACGTTGTTACCTCAGGAATGGGCAACAAGCGCTGTTGTGCCTAAGTTGGCCAGGTTGTGGTATGTATGTCTTTGAACTAGTTCCGGGGTGATTTAGGAGACTCTAGTTTTGGGAAATGTCTCGGTTGTTGGTCCTGGCATCCGGAGATGAGGCGTCTCTGAGAGCTCGTTGTAGTTGTGTGTATGTCGAGTTTTACTTCGTGTGAAATTTAATTAGTTTCTCTCTAAGCATTATGATCCGTATAATCATGCAAAGTAGTTTGCCTAGCTTAAAGAATAAGCGTTTAATACTTGCTCAGTCTTGTGAAAATTTGATTTGTGCATTCAAACCTTTCAAGTGGGCACATGGTATAAGGATCATGCTCGATTAATCAGGATTCGGATTTCCCAGTGTGAATATGCGTGTGTATGTGACTATAATATATTTCTGCTTTTCCGAACATAAAGGTAGTCTCATTTTCCGGATTTCACTTCCACTTGGTGTGTATGGCCTTTTGTGTCTGTTCTACGTTTTTAATAACGCTTTCGTTCTGTGAGTAATCAGGTAATTGTCTCATGTTAAACTAGTTTCATAGAAACCATGATTTACTTTTGGATATGATTTACCGATTTAAGTGAACTTATGAAATGTAATAATTGTTGATGACTTGGCTTTCTCTGATTTGGGACACGAGTGTGTATTCGAATCAGCGATAGAAACATTAATTTCTTTTACTCTGAATCAGTTTTTAACCCGAATTATCCTGGAGCATCTGTCCCACTGCTATACGTTGCGACAGTCCAGAGGAATGTGCTCCCGTTGTCTTTACACATGTGTAGTGCATGCCGTATTTCTCTTACTGTTATTCTTTCTCTTGCAGAGCACGTGTGTTGCTACTATTAAACTATTCCTATGTCCCTCTCACATTTCGATAAATTATGAGCCATTAAGTATTACCATCACCTTAGCAATATAGCAAGGCACCAGAAACTTTTATTTCTTAATAACGTGAAAAAACACCAGCTTATAAAATAAATGTTCGATTAATGAATATTAAACTACAGAATAAATTTTAGTAGATAGTGTACATCTTAGTGTTTTTCCGTTAGCCAAAATTTACTGCTCCGTTCATGTAATAGTGTATTTTGTACGTAATTTATGTGGTACGGTATATTTCATTATACAGGGTGTTACAAAAAGGTACGTCCAAACTTTCAGCAAACATTCCTGACACACAAAGAAAGAAAATATGTAATGTGGACTTGTGTTCGGAAACGCTTAATTTCCATGTTAGAGCTCATTTTAATATTTACGGATGAGGCTTCATTCCAACGTGATCAAATTGTAAATTTTCACGATCAACATGTTTGGGCTGACGAGAATCCGCACGCAATTGAGCATTCACGTCATCAACACAGATTTTCTGTGAACGTTTGGGCAGGAATTGTTGGTGATATCTTGATTTGGCCTCATGTTCTTCCACCTACGCTCACTGGAGCACGTTATCATGATTTCATACGGGATACTCTACCTGTGCTGCTAGAATATGAGCCTTTACAAGTACGACACAACATGTGGTTCATGCACATTTCAGTCGACGTGTTCGTACGCTTCTCAACAACAGATTCGGTGACTGATGGATTGGTAGAGGCGGACCAATTCCATGGCCTCCACGCTCTCCTGACTTCACCCCTCTTGAATTTCATTTATGGGGGCATTTGAAAGCTCTTGTCTACGCAACCCCGGTACCAAATGGAGAGACTCTTCGTGCTCATATTGTGGACGGCTGTGATACAATACGCCATTCTCCAGGGCAGCATCAGCGTATCAGGGATTCCATGCGACGGAGGGTGGATGCATGTATCCTCGCTAACGGAGGACATTTTGAATATTTCCTGTAACAAAGTGTTTGAAGTCACGCTGGTACGTTCTGTTGCTGTGTGTTTCCATTCCATGATTGATGTGATTTGAAGAGAAGTAATAAAATGAGCTCTAAAATGGAAATCAAGCGTTTCCGGACACATGTCCACATAACATATTTCCTTTTTTTGTGTATGAGGAGCCGCGGTGGAGTAGCCGAGCGGTCTAAAGCGTCTCGCTGCGGAGCGCGCGGTTGCTCGCCGTGGAGGTTCGAGTCCTCCCTGGGGCATCGGTGTGTGTGTGTGTGTTGTCCTTAGGTTAGTTTACCTAGGTTTAAGTAGTTTGTAAGCTACGGACTGATGACCACGCAGTTTGGTCCGATAGATTTACAAACATTTGAACATTTTTGTGTGTGTGAGGAATGTTTCCTGTAAATTTGGCCGTACCTTTTTGTAACACCCTGTATACCTTTCAAATATTTTCGACGAGCTTCATTCAGTTGCAGGAATAATCTCAGATATACCTCCCCACTCTTTTGTATGAATACTGAGTAAGGGATCTCAACGGATACGTTTCAAGCCTTAAAAAGCCCCTACTGATGCTTACAACTAGCTGACGCGATATATTTGATCTGATTAGTTCTTTGATTTGTTGTGCATCCCAAAAGTATTTAATGAATGAACGAATGCGATTAGTTCCCTTCTAGAAACCTCAGATGAAAGATATTTCGTTTTCAAACTGGCGGACGCGCTGTGTGAACGTGAAAGAGATCAACGCGAAGGTGCTGCGGAAAGAATGCTTTTTTTTCGAAGCGCATAAACAGTGGAACCACGCAATTGAGAGGACTAGAAATTAAACTGTTTGAAAACGTGCGCGGCGGTCGTTTTGGTAAAAGCTTTAAACCAAATTCGTCTCGCGCCGCGCGTTCGGCTGCTGCGCTTCGGGAGCACAGCACGAATTAAAAGCGCTGTGACCGAGCCGGCATAAAAACGTGATGACACCGCACAGCAGCGCACCACACCGGCGCGCCGCCACTTCTTTGTTTCGCCGCTGGCGGCGCTGGCGGCGCTGGCGACCTGGGCAGGCAGCAGACGGGCGGTGACGCCAGATATTGGACTAATTTAAGTGGCAGTGGGAGGGGTGGGGGAAGGAAGGGTGGGAAGGGGAGGGGGGAGAAGCGCAACGCGTGGCTGGCGCCGGGCTGCGGTATCGAGCGCCTGGCGCGCCACAGACAGAGAGAGAGGGAGCGAACAGCTGCCTGCCGCACGTGGGGCCGCCCGGCCAGCGTGTGCGCGTGTGTGTGTGCGCGCGTGTGTGCGCGGGCATTATCGCGCCTGGCTGACGTGTGTCTTACGGTTCAGCGGGTGCTCGGACGCCGCGCCGCCGCGCAACCGTCATCGCATTTTTCCTGGCCCACCGGCAGCGATGACGGACAGGTGCCACTTGTTCAATCAACACCACCCGTGGGCGCCCGCCGTCGCTTCTGCCGACGACGCGACCTACAATTCTGTACGAATGGTTCGGCGTTCACCGTTCCGTGCACAAGCTTATCGCTCTCTGGAAGGAATCTTTCGCCACGCAGTTGGAAAGGAAACAAGTAATTCATGACATCCGTCATTATAGATGCAGTACAAGCCCTATCTGCATCTCTTAGCACAAGATATCATAGGACTAGTGCAGCAACTAAAATCACTTAACAAGAACAACGTTTACAACGTTTAAAAAACCCCAAAGGTAAAAATCGCAAACCGTCAGATCTTGGGAACGCAGAGGCCTTGCGAATGTCATCCGGCCCCTTGCAGCCAAATCAGTCGTCGGGAACAACGTCGTTTAACCAATAGCGAGCTAAGGAATGCCACTGAGGTGGCGCACCATCGTGCTGGCAAATAAAGTTCCCTGGTTCAGCTTCGTATAATTGAGAAAAGAGTCATTGTTTTTGAAGCACATGAAGATAAGTGCCATCAGACAGTAGCTTCAGCCTAAAAGAAAGGCCCTTAAATTTTTCTCCGGGATACGCCAAAATAAATAAATAAAAAATTAGGACGTATCTCGTAGCAACAGTTACATCTCGTGGCGATTTGTTGACAAACTGACTTGCTCGTCCATTTGACATGTAATTTGTAATGGGACGGTCACCGTCCTAACATCATACAAGCAGGGTTTCAAAAGAAAAAGAAAACGTCAGCGGCATCTATTGACCTCACAGCAGCTTATGACATCGTATGGCCGGGTGGATTACTATACAGGTTAAGTTAAACTGTTCCAAGGTCAAAATTCATTATACTAATGGAAAGCATGCTTAAAACCGCTCCTTTAAAGTTTAAATCAGAGCTACCACAATTAAATCCAATACCATAAAAAACGAACTTCTGCAGGGCTCCGTTCTAGCCCCGCTTTTATTTAACTGTAAATTTTAGTTAGGCTAACGAACGAGTTACTGTATTTCAAAGCAGTACAACGGAAGAAGGTAAAACAACGCTAACCAACGACCTAGAGAAGCTCGAGCAGGATCACAAAAAGTGGAGACGGAGACCCTACCCGAACCTTAAGAAAACAGAAGTCAGTTACGTGGAACGAACTGACAGAATAAATAAATAAATAAAAAGAACGACATTCTCGCCCCTCCCCACAAATATTTGGGCGTGACTTTCGACAGATCTGTGATATTTAGGGAAGACCTATAACTAAAAGGACAGAAGCTAAAGTCAAGAAATAATATACTAAGGAAACTGGCTGGTGCTAGCTGGAGATCTAACGCAAACGCATTAAGAAGTACACCACAACCACTTTGTGAACCTGTCGCCGAATACTTTTCTCCTGTTTGGAGTAGAAGTAGCCTTGTCAAGAAAATAGATATGAATCTAAATGATGCGATGAGTATCGTGACAGGAACTCTTAAATCCAAGCCAACGCCTTGTCTGTCAGTACTCGCCAATACTATCCCTCCAAATCTACGACGACAAGAAGCAGAAATAAATGAATTGATGAAACTCAAACGATCCACAGACTTGCCTATTCATGAAACACTAAACAACTTATCACACACCAGCAGACTAAAGTCAAGAGAACCAGTGTGGAGAAGCACTGGCCAATTGGCCCCAGACAAATGGAGAAACCAGTGGACCTCCTTCCATAGCCACAAGAATTTCGGTAATGTAGATATTGCGCCTCGGTTGCACAGTGGTAGAGTGCCAGACTAAGCCGGGCGCCGTGGCTCAGCGCGCCCGGTCAGAGGGCTCCACGCCCTCTGTAATAAAAAAGCTGAGCCAAATATTCAACGAACAACCTCGAACAAAAACGGTCAGCGTCCGCAACGAAGAGAACTAAACAGAGAACAAAAAAGACTACAAATCCAAAGGTCGCGGGTTCGATCCTCGCCAGGCCCTATGATTTTTATCTGTCACTTTCCACTTCTTTCACCTCTGGCAGTATTACTCATGTGAAAAATATCGGATAGCACCGTGGTTCGGAACCCACGTTAAACTTTAGGTCCCCCTATAACTGGCTGGGTAAGTCAATTCGAAGGTCGGAGGAAGGCAACGGCATACCACCTCCAAAGAGGACCATGCCTAGTAAAGCACTGTGGTTTTCAAACCAATCTTCGGATTGTTGACTGCTTTACCTTTTCAATGGGCTATGTCACCATCATCTGAACGTATAAAATTATACAATGTGGTCAAGTTATTAAAAATGGGAGGTTAAACAGAACGTGCAACATAGCACTTAGTCAAAGTATAAAATACATAAGTTACATTTACATCCAATATCAGTGTAGTGTAGCATTGCATGGGAGTGAAATGAGGACGATTAGAAGTTCAGACTAAAAGATGATAGGTGCTGCAGACGAATGATGAAGGTTAGATGGGTAGATCACGTAACTAATGAGGAGGTGCTCAACAGAATTGGGGAGAAAAGGAGTTTCTGGCATAACCTGACTAAGAGATGGGATAGGTTGATGGGACACATTCTGAGACATTAAGGAATCGTCAAGTAAGCATTAGAAGCAAGTGTGTGGGGTAAAAATCGTAGAGGGAGAGCGAAGGAAGAATATAATAAGCAGATTGAAAAGCATGTAGGTTGCCGTTCGAATCCTCAGATGAAGAGGCTTAAAAAGGACAGCGTAGCATGGAGAACTCCATCAAACCAGTCTGCGGACTGAAGACCACTACAACGACATCATCTACTTGTAAAACTTCCAAGTCGATTTTAACGTGAATTTTTAAGAGTTGCATTGAATGGCTTTGGTTGATCGTCACTTGAATTCTGAGCTTCACGTACCACAAATATAAAAAAAAAGAAACTAAAATCCGATGCCTATGTAGTCTCCATGTTAGTACAGTATCTTTTTTTTTATTTTTTATTTATTTATCTTTTTTTTAATACAGATGATGCATGATGAGATGACATTTAGTTGTAAGGAATTGTACGAAACATGGTGTGTTTTGATAATTAATCTTCAGTGCGCCAAAATCCACTATGAGGCATGGATGTTGTCTTCAGGGAGTCTTTGCGCATGCGCTAGTGAGGTGCGAGAACTGACTACATTAGAGTTCGGGCCAATTCTTGCGTTTGCGTCAGAGTCAGAGTAGTATAGAAGTTGGTGCCGTCAGCATCGCAAGCGTGCATGTTACCTGCGAGGTTTCCATTAGCCCATCCCCGACGGAGGAGCGCCCGTAGGCTGTATCAGGAAGTTCAGAAGAGGATGTGAACCTCAGCAGGGCCTGGGCTACGTTGTGGTACATACTCCTACTATCTGCACGACCTTAGTTTCCCATGAAATAAAATATTTTGAAAATGCAAATACAATGATCATAAACGAGAATGAAACGAAGAATGATACTTTTTTGGCACGATCAGGTTTATCTCAAGTGTGCACTAGACCAGTGGCAATAATGAAATGCCCCGTCGATGGCGTGGTCATCATAGACGCAGCACAGGCTCCATCTACATCCACACACCTCAATTCACCTCACGGTGCGATGCGGAGGTTACTTTGTTTGCCTCTGCGATTTCTTCTTTTTCGTGTTCCAGTCGTATTTGATACGCTGGGAAAAAAACCTAGTAATAGTCCGTGTGGGCTCTATCCTCACGGTCTTCTTACAGATTATATGTAGTAGACAGCAATATACTGGTTGACTCTTCGAGAAACGTGCGCTTTACGATTTCTAAGAGTAAGCTAGCCCGTACAGCGATAAGAACGCCTCTCTTGCAATGTCTCCCACTTGATGCTTTCGACCTTGCTAAATAAGCTTTTGGCGAACTGTGCTGCTCTTCTTAGGATCTTCGCTATCTCCTCTGTCAATCCTATATAGTAGAAGTCCCACAATGACGAGTGATATTCAAGTATTGGTCGAAATAGTGTTTTGTAATACTTCCTTTATTGATGGACTTCACTTCTTGAATATTCTTCCAATGACTCTCAGGATAAAAATTCAAAATTCGAATGTTCGTTAATCTGTTGTTGTTGTGGTCTTCAGTCCGCAGACTGGTTTTATGCAACTCTCCACGCTAACGTGTCCTGTGCAAGTCTCTTCATCTGAGAATACTTTCGGCAACTTACATCCCTTTGAATCTGCTTACTGTATTCGTCCCTCGGTCTCCCTCTACGATTTTTACCCCACACACTTCCTTCTAATGCTAAGTTGAAGATTCCTTGATGTCTCAGGATGTGTGCCACCAACCTATCCCTTCTCTTAGTCAGAATACGCCAGAAATTCCTTTTCTCCCCAATTCCATTGAGCACCTCCTCATTAGTTACGTGATCTACCCATCTAATTTTCATCATTCGTCTGTAGCACCACATTTCAAAAGCTTCTACCAGCTGTTTGTCTGAACTCCTTATTGTCCACGCTTCTCTTCCATACAATACTACACTCCAGATAAATGCCTTCAGAAAGCACTTCCTATCATTTAAACTAATATTGGATGTCAACAAGTTTCGCTTTTTCAGAAACGCTTTTCTTCCCATAGCCATTCTGCATTTTATGTCTTCTTCACGTCGGTCATCAGATGTCTTAGGCTAAGATCTGATTTCTCACGATTAATATGTGGTGGTTCCACTTCAAATCACTCAGTATGTACACTTCTAGTGTTCTTTAACACTCGCATAATCATATAACAAGGGCTCTTTGAGTGTATTCGTAATACGTTGCATTCCATTATGTTGAGGGACAGTTTCCACTCCCTTCACCAGCGCCGATAAAGTTCAGGTACTGTAGCATTTCATCACTATTTATAAATGTTGGAACGTCTCTGTATACGACAGTATCATGCGTGAAAAGCGCCATGGACCTTCCAATATTACCTGCTGTCTTTTGTGATTATCTAAAATAAGGACAGCTTGTAAGATATAATTATATATAGGGTAATGTCTTTGATATACAGAGCTATGATTGTAATATCGCTGGTATGCAGCAGCAAGAGTGGAGCAGTGGGGCTCAGTAGTCAGCAAGGAGGTTAGAATACAGGGAGACGTCCTTAAGCTTAAAAGGTGAAATCTGCTTCCGCCATATTGCTAAGTTTTGTAGAAGTGTTCGTATTGCAGAGCTAATGTGTTATGTCACTTAAAACAGAAATAAAACGTCCGACAGTCTTGCCGTTAAAAAGTACGTTTCCAAATATATTATGATCAGTATTTATTACCAATTATTCAAGAAACTATATTGTTTGAAACTACATACTTTGCAGTGACTGTCAGTTCAATGCATTAACAGTTTGATGGTCGAGTTAATGCATAGTTTTAACGGAGAAATAGCATTCCAAAACTGACCAAGATGGCGGATAGGCTTCAACTGACATAAGTGTTCGGCACAGATAATGTCATCACCCTATATTCTAACCTCCTTGCAGTTGAGTCGTTGGCCCGGCGGTCGAGCTGACCTGCGGAGGTTTCGAATGAGGCTGTTAGGCCGATTATTTTATTTGTAGTGGCAGACAGTAATTTTCTATCATTGTGAAATTCGTGTTTATGCGTGTGAAGTATATTTATCAGCAATAAATCTCAGTCTTACAGTTTAAATTGCATTTGTGTACTCAAGAATACCCAGTCATTTTTGAGAGAAATGTCTAGTGCAGTTGAAGTCATTATAAAGAAAGAGATTGAGAGCAATCAAATACTACATTAGTTGTGAATTCCTTACCTCGCTTTACGAGTAGGGCAGGTAGGGAGCTTGCACGCTAGAAGTTTCTTTCACGTCAGAAGCCAGAAACTCGCTTGCTGGAAACTCTCCAGTCCAGTCATAGAGTGGTCTTTTTTTCTTCATTTGACAACTGTGCGGTACCGCAAGGAATACCCTGTGGAAAAAATACGGCATTTAGATGAGGGCTATATCTATTGCTTTCTGGGTCTCACTGCGTTTCACTCGATCTAAATCCATGTCGATTACTACAGACGATATTTAAGATCTACGAAATTGATGTAAGATATAGTATTGTTAAGGATGGGGAAGGGTATCGCATGTGCCGTTTCAAAGGAACCGTCTCTGTATTTGCCTGTAGCGCTTTAGGGACATCTGGGAAAACCTAAACATTGTTACGCTCGAAGTCGAGTGTGAACGTTTGAGCAGCGTCCTTGCGGATGAAATTTATGTGCAGGACCGTAAGATGTGCCGATGGATAGTGCACTCTGTAGTATCTATTTCTTGAAAGGCAACATTATACTTCGTGACCATTCATTTTAGTTATGCTTCCAGGTATTATTTTATAAGAAAGTTAATTAGCAGGCTTTTTGTTATTTTCAATCTTTGAATTTTACCATCTACTGCTTCATGAATTTCAAGGCATTTCTAATCCAGAGGAAACTCCATGTTACGTTAAAAAATAATAATAGATAAATAGATAAATAAATCTTTACAAAACCGGTATTAAGGAGTAGGACAGAGTATTCTAGTTTCTGTGGACATTTCAGCAAGCATTAGCGATTCTCTGTTTATTGCAACCTAGTTCTGCCGACATTGATGGTGGATAGAGTACGTTTTCGTCTGTGAAAGTATCCACAAAGCATTCGCAGAGTCTCAATATTTGTTCCTTTTGACACCAGCTCTGCATTCTATAAAATATACAACCTTGGATTCTTTTATCAGTCCACACATCACATCCAGCTTTCACATTGTTTTCTTCAAAACATAATTTCAGTCCTAGATTCTCACAACAACTGTTAAAAATATATGCTGATAAGATAGCGGTTTTACGCCGTTAAAATAAATTAATAAAACAATGGAATAAAATGTCCATCAACGAGTCCATGGATAGCAAATAGCTGACACAAAAGTTCTGTGAAATATTCATAATATCTCAATAGGTAATTAGTTAAATATTTTTCAAATTCACAGAAAATTAAAAAGTTCTTGTCAGAATCATAACCGTCTGTCGATTGCATACTTGTTCATAACAACATGACCTGAATATTTGCAGGCAATTAAGGCACTTTCGGCAGAGTTTTCCTTCAGGCCTTGTAAATGGATTCCCGAAAGCTTACGACATGTTTAATGGTTATTTCTTCCGGGTGTTGTATCTTAATTATACAGGGTGTCCCATTTGTTTTTGCTTTGGCGTGCAGTACACCGCTTGCCAGTGTAGTCGTGCATCAGAGTAATCTAGTGACGGCACGGAGGTAGTACACATTGTGAATAAACGTTGTGTTGTGGAACTTATACTGTATTATGTACACACATGAAGATATAGTAGAAATGCTGTTGATCTATGGAGAATGTTCGTTGACGGGGAATACGTTATTAGATTGCTTGTTTGTTTATAGTACTGTTAGAGAACATTATGATTATTACGTTAATATGTCTGTTTTCTACCCTACTCTACATACCTGTACTCAGTGGCGTAGCTATCATAGGGCTAGGCGGGGCAGTGCCCCGGGGCCCCCGAGCTCAAGGGGTCCCTTGGCCTACGTGAGCGAGGTTCAAAAAAAGTTACCGTAGATAGTTGAACACTTTCATGTCCGCCAATTACTTCGGATAATCGAAGTTCAACTGTATATAATAATTTAGGCGAATGAAGGTTTTCCGACTTTGAACTTTTTGAACCCTGACAAACAAACCTCAAACGCACGAAGTGAAATCCAAAAATTATTCGCACACCAGAATATAAACATAACAAGGTCCTTTGCTTGTCCACTAAGACGTGGACCCTGCCATCGTCAGCGTGTTATCAGTTGAAGTCGGAGTTGCCGTGCCTGCCAATCTTTGCGAAATAACAGCGAACGGTGCTGAATTACTAGCACAGTGTTTGACAGTAGACAGTGTGACCACATTTGAATATGAATTCTCTACAATGTATTATTACAGAATGGTATTATTATGGTAACTCAACTGTTTGTATAGTGAATGCCCCAACGGTGTGCTCCATAATCATAGATCCCAATGAAGTGCTGTAACCAGTTGCACTCTTAAATTCGTGCAAGAAGTAGAGAAAATATGGTTACTTTGTCACAATAGTAAGTTGTGCATTGAAGACACTACCCTGTTCCCCACTGCCACTATAATAAGCGAAGATGTCAACTTAGTTATTTTACGTATTACTTTTTCCTGGCCAGACATTAATATATACTTCATGAAGCCTGGTAGGGGCATGGGTCAAACCATAGTATTCCACCAAACAAATTCCGGCAACTTTCTTTTCTGAAACCATCCTACACGAATATTTTACTTATTTTCCTTCTTTGATTGGGCTATCAACGAAATTAGGCTGCTCGGTACGGAGCAATGACCTTACAGAGAGAAGTTTAGCGACAGTGAGATGTCGGCACTGACAACAGTCCACCTGCTGGCACCGCGGGTTCGACTGTTCCCGGTTTGCTTCGCGGCAGGGGGCCATGTTTTCATGGTTAAGTAATACTTCTTCATTGAAACTTCCTGGCAGACTAAAATTGTGTTTATTTTTTACTAGCTTATGCCTGCGACGTCATTCACCTAGTATGAAGCAACTTCGGAAACTATCCCAAGGGGTCGTTTATCTTTATGTCCTACCCAGGTCCAAATCTATCCCTCTGCAAAATTTCATGCAAATTCGCCCAGTAACTTTTGCGTGAAAGCATAACAAACAAACCAACTTTCACAGTTATAATTATATTTGAGAGTACAATTAAATATTATCTGCTGCGTGACATATTATAATTTACTTAATATATTTTGGTTTGCCTTATTATGTCTTCCAGTAGGCGGTAAGGAACTGATGATGAAGTAGTTTTGCATAGTTTTAGTTTAAGGAGGGCCCCAATGTCATTTTTGCCCCAGGGCCCTTGGTGACATAGCTACGCCACTGCCTGTACTGTGCCCTGTTGTAGGCGGGCGAAATTCTGTTCAGGCAGAACGACTGTACAGAAGACGATCTGACAAGTCATCTCCTTGGCGCAGGATGTTTGGTCGTCTCACATCTCGTCTACGTGAAACGGAAAGCTTAAATCTAAGACCTAGACATCGTCCTAGAACACGCACAGATGAACGTGCTGAAGTTGCTGTGCTCGCTACCGTAGCTGTGAATCCTCACATCAGCACACGTCAAACTGAACGTGAAGTTGATGTGTCGAAATCAAGTGCACAGCGTATTCTTCAAAGTCATAAATTTCATTCTTACCATGTTCATTTACACCAGGATCTTCTGGAAATGACTTCAGCAACAGGTTAACATTTTATCGGTGGGCTCAGCAAAAACTTCTGACTAATCCAAATTTTTTCGCAGATGTTCTCTTTACCGACGAGACATCATTCTCAAAATGTTCAAATGTTTGTTAAGCTTATGGGACTTAACTACGTGGTTATCAGTCCCTAAACTTACAAACTACTTACGAACTGCATCATTCTCCAACAAAGGAATTGTCAATATGAGGAATATGCATTATTGGTCCGCAGACAATCCAAAATGGCTCCGTCAGGTAGAGCATCAACGTCCGTGGAAAGTGAATGTTTGGTGTGGGATTATTGGAGATACCATTATCGGATCTTTCTTTATAAATGGCTTCCTAAATGGCAGAGAGTACTCCAGATTTATACGACACAATCTTCCTGTTCTCTTGGACACCGTACCTCTGAATAGGAGAATGGTCATGTGGTATAAGCATGCCGAATGCCCTGCACATAACGACTTCAGAGCACGACGACATCTGAACCATAAGTTCCCGGGTAGGTGGATTGGACGTGGTGGCCCAGTTAGGTGGCCTGCCCGATCTCCGGACCTTACACCAATGGAAGTTTTTGTTTGAGGAGCAGTGAAGGATGCTGTTTACCAACATGAACCTACAAGACCAGAGGACATGAAGCAACGCATTATTGATGCTTGTACAGCCATCAAAGAGGAAACAGTAGCACGAAGTAGGGCATCCTTCATCCGCAGAGTGACCCTATGTATGCCAGCCAATGGTTATCACTTTGAGCATGATATGTGAACGCTATCTTTAGTATGTAGTGCTGGTATCACAGTGCAAGTTTCTATAAAGGGCCGTTTTACCCAGTGATGTTCAGAAACATTTGTTTGAAACAATTTGTCATGTAACGCATTAGATAAAGGTAACATTGATAATTATGTGATAATAAAACTAATTGGTTAAACATGTTTACATTCATCTTCTATGTCTTTTCTGAACTTCCCAAATCAAAACATTTTTACCTAAACAACGGTAAAACCTTTAGTCCACTTGCTCGTTTCACTAAAACCATCAACATGAATTTTACTATTATGAGTGAATGATTCACTGTCACTTGCGCTAGATCTACAGTAAAGTTTTAACATTGAATGGCATTACCTTTTTAGTAACGGGTTAACGATAAGCGAAGTTAACTTTGCGACTAACGTTGCGGTACACAGATATGTTACAGAAGCGCACCACCCCTAGCCTATTGGATAAATACCTGCTGGAATGTACGACTTTAATGCAGGATGGCAGCAGACCGTATTATTTGTTTCGGACCTCTTGGTAAGTATGGAAGTGTGATTACGCATGTCAATCACATCGCGATTCCGGGCAGCGTGGGGTTCACGCCTGAGTCTCAGGACGTGCGCTAGCAGCGTATTTCGGGTTTTTCAAGCGTCAACTTCTCGTCGCAATATCTCCAGATGTAATTGGAATATTTCGATGCAATCAACGCCATTGTTTATGTGATTTGTCATGCTATGTATTGTTGAAGAAAAAAATATAGGATGTCCATTTAAGAAAACATGTTTGTGTTGAAAAACACATTTGCTTTCGTCTTAGAATGTTTTCAAATATGTACATTCATGCCGGCCGCGGTGGCCGAGGTGACTGAGGCGCTTCAGTCACGGTCAGCACGGCCACAACGGTCGGGGGTTCGAATCCCCCCTCGGGCATGGATATTTGTGCCGTCCTAATTTGTAAGTAGTTCATAAGTAGTTTGTAAGTTTAGGGACTGATGACCCCGTAGTTAAGTCCCATAAGCTTAACAAACATTTGAACATTTGATTTGTACATTCATGGGCCCCAGCCGTACATTGATACCGGTGAAAGTCGTTTCCCAATAGCTGTTATTGTTCCAGAGATATTTTGGGTGGACAAGATAGCTGGGACACCCTGTATCACCCTGTATCACACCCGTGATCTCTGGAGTTCATCCCAGAATTTAATAAATAAATAAATCTCTATATATAAAAGGAAGTGTCCCGATTGACTGACTGACTGATTGACTGACTGACTGACTCATCATCGCCCAGCCCAAACCACTGAAGATAGAAACTTGAAATTTGTGGAGGGTGTTGATCTTACGCTGTAGGCGTCATTTGAGAAGCGATTTTTCGATATTCCGTCCGTAAGGGGGTGAAATAGGGGATGCAACGTTTTTTGAAAATACGTAGCTATTTAGGCAATATTGAAGCTAGAACAACAAAATTTCGGATTTTAAATCATGGTTCGAATTTAAAAGACACGTGTTTCGGCATTTTTTGAAATTCGTCAAATAAGTGGGGAAAATAGGTGACGCAAAAAATTGATTTTCAAAAATATGTTGCTGGTAAACTCAAATTTTAAGCTACAACTACGAAACTTCGGATATGGAATCTTGGTCAGGATTAAAAATGCATGATTTTTAGTATTTTTTGAAATTCAACAAGTGAGAGGATTGAATAGAGGATCAAAAATTCTTTTTGAAAACTCGTTGCTATTGATACAATTTTGAAGCTAGAGCTGCAAAAATTGATATTTGTATACTTGGTTAGATATTAAAAAAATACATGTTTCGGTAGTTTTGGAAATTCAACCATCAACGGGGTTAAATTGGAGAAGGGGTGTTTTTCGAAAATATATTGCTATTTAGGCAATTTTGAAGTTAGAACTACAAATTTTCGGATTTGGTTTCGGGGTTCGATTTTAAAAGACACATGTTCCGGCATTTTTTGAAATTCAACCAATAAGGGGGTAAAATAGAGGACGTAAAAAATTGATTTTCAAAAATATGTTGCTGTTAACTCAAATTTCAAGCTATAACTACGAAACTTAGGATATGGACTCTTGATCATGATTAAAAAGACGAGTTTCGGTATTTTTGGAAATTCAACAACTAATGGGGTAAAAGAGGGGAGCAAAAATTCTTTTCGAAAACACATTGTTGTCAAGACAATTTTGAAGCTATAGCTACAAAAATTGGTATTTGTATTGTTCGTTATGATTTAAAAAATACGTGTTTCGGTATTTTTTGGAAATTCAACCATCAAGGGGGTTAAATTCGAGAGGGGATGTTTTTCAAAAATCTGTTGCCATTTAGGCAATTTTGAAGTTAAAATTACAAATTTTCGTATTTGGATTCGGGGTTCGAATTTAAAAGACATGTGTTTCGGTATTTTTGGAAATTCGACCAATAAGGGGGTGAACTACGAGATGCAAAAATTGAGTTACAAAAATGTGGTTCTGTTAAATCAAATTTCAAGCTATAACTACGAAACTTAAGTTATGGATTCTTCATCAGTATTAAAAAGAAACAACTGGTGCAGACCGACCAGCCTACGCATGCGAAGCAGCGGGGGTTCAGCTAGTAAATAAATAAAAATAAAAAACCCCTAGCCTTATTATATGACTCCAAGAGCTACGTCCTACTCATCTGCAGCCATAATTACCTGATCGTCGGCAAATAACAAAGAAGATATAGAATCTCCGTCTATATCGAGTCCCGTTCCTCCACGCTATTGCACTATTTCTTTAAGAACATAGTTATAAAATAAAAAGTTGTTGCTTGTCGTTCCTTGTCTAAAGCGTTTAGTTAATCGTTAATAATGATAATAAATGACTGTGTTATTACGAGGTAGCCGTGAGATATCGTGAACCAGGTATAACATGAAAGTGAATGGTGACCGGTGAAATCACAGTAGCGCAGTGCAGTGACAGAGTTGTGGAGGGGCGAGGGGAGGTTGGGGGATTACACGCTGGCTGCTGGCTGCTGGCGCTGAGTGACGTGACGCAAGGCGACAGGCCGGAATTACGGCGCGCGTTTTCACGCCTGGCGTCACAGCGGCAGGGGCGTGGCTGCGCCGATAGCGAGGGGAGGGGAGGGCCGCTAACCGCATTATCTGCAAAGCGCATCTAGCCGCTGCGCGCCTAATTGCTTTCATTGACTTACCCACCGGTACACGACACAAACGCACGTGGGGTGTTTTGTTTCTGGTTGTACCCCCACTGCTTGGCTAATATCGCTTAATCATCTAGGCAGTTGTGACTATTTTACTTTCTACACTGGCCGTTTGTCGATTGTTATTACAAGTTTCTCTGAGCCTGTAGAAGGGACTTAGTAATTATTTATTTTATAGCATTTAAAAGGAGAAACAGCTGAAAGGTGGAATGAACATACAAAGGACCTATAGTCTACAAAGGAAATTAATGTAGTAGTGTAGAAACGGAAGAGGAAGTAGATGACGATGAAATATTAGGTAGGTTACTGCCAGAAGAATTCGACGAAGATTTGAGTTACACAAGATCCCAGGAGTACATAATATTCCCTCTGAAATGCTCATATCGTTGGCAGAGCCGGTCACATCCTGCCTGATGTGCAAGAGGTATGAGACTGAGGAAATGATTTCAGACGGCAAGAAAAATATATTTTCAATTCCAAAGGAAGCAAGTGCAGGCTAGGGTGAAAATTACAGAAATGTGAGATTACTTACTCTCTTTTTCCCCTTCTATTCTTATAACTGCGTCCTGCTTTTGTACGAGTAATATATACAGTGTTTCACGAAGATTCGCAAATATTGCAATTGTTATTCTACGAGCAAAACTAAAGAAAAAAATCAGTATAAACGTAGGTCCGCAAATGTTTAGTTGCGGAGTTAAGGGTAATAAAAGAGTTTGTCTGAAATGTAACAACTTCGCTAATACGAAGCCATTGCAAAACTATACGAGGTTTTCAGTAACGCACGATTTCCAATTACTTTGTTGTTATGGATCTGGTGAATCTAATGAAACATGTCCCAACTTCCTTGACACTGAGCTTTGTTTTTACCAGTTTAACATGAATTCATGTGTGCTATGGTATTAATAAAAGCAGATTATCTGACACATTCATACAGTTTTTGTTATCTTTATTGCCACCATGTTCCGAAAATAAATTATGTAAAATTTCTGTTAATAAATGACAAATTTTCCCAAATTATTTCTTTGCTTCTCTAACATTTCTGGAATTCTACTGCAGAAACACGTCTGGGACATGTTTTCTTAGATTCACCAGATTAATAACAACAAAATAAATGGGAATAGTGCTTTACTGTAACCTTGTACAATTTCGCTATGGCTTTATTTTTCCGAAGTTGCTAAATTTCAGACAATGTTTCATTAGCCGTAACTCCGTAACTAAGCAATCGCGGGTCTATGTTTGTATGAGCTTTTTTCTTTAGTTTTACATGATGAATGACTTACTAAAATATTTTCATATCTTCGTGAAATACCCTCTATATTACTTGTATGAAAGCAAACAGCAGTTATATAAGTAGAAAAGAGAGAGAGAGAGAGAGAGAGAGAGAGAGAGAGAGAGAGAGAGACACGCAGGTTGGGAAGGGAGTGAGACAGAGTTGCAGATTTCTGTCAATGTCATTCAATCTGTACAATGAGCAAGCTGTGAAGGAAAGCAAGGAGAAATTTGGAGAAGGAATTATAGTTTTAGAGGGAAGAAATAAAAACTTTGCAGTTTGCCGATGACATTGTCATTCTGTCAGAGACAGTAAAAAAGCTGCAAGAGCAATTGAACGGGCTGAGCAGTTGTTCGAAACAAGCATTCAAGAGGATAATTTAGTCTTTGTACTAAAAAAGAAACGCCTACAAAACCGCAGAAAGATGTCATGATGACATAGCTATGAGATAAACCGATGCAGGCGACAGGCGTTACCTTTCTACAGTTCACAACGTGAAAAATCTCTTTTCATCATATATTCTGTTGTCCTTACTCTGTCCTATTTTTTTTCTTTTTGGAGAAATTTCATTTCCCCTGCTTGCAGTCCTTTTCTGATATTGCCCATTGTCAAAATGTTCAAATGTTTGTAAATCTATCGGACCAAACTGCGTGGTCATCAGTCCGTAGCTTACAAACTACTTACACCTAGGTAAACTAACCTAAGAACAAACACACACACCCATGCACCAGGGAGGACTCGAGCCTCCACGGCGAGCAACCGCGCGCTCCGCTTGTCCATTGTCCTCCATAGAGAAGTAGTAACTCTTATTCATAAGGAGTTTTGCTTTTTTTGGAACTTCCTTACTCCGAATCGGGTCCTTTATTAATCCAATAAATTTCTGGCGTGCAGCCGTGCAAATTTCACGTCTTGGACTAATATTTCGGCCGCGTATCGTCCAGCAATCTTCAGAGTGAGTCCAAGACTGACTCACTAGACTTGATACGCGGCCGAAATATTAGTGGAAGACGTGGAATTTGCACGGCTGCACGCCCGAAAGTTAATGGATTACCCTTATGCCGTGAAAAGTTGAAAAAACACAGATTGTTTTGTTGTTTCATAAAAATTGCCTGCCTTCTGTAACCTCCCGTTAATCTCGTTGGCTATTTTTCCGTTGCTAGATATTTCACTCCCTAAATAAGTGAAACTTTTGAAACACGTCAGCTGAATGTGTGGTCGAGTTCCATTTTTGAGTTATTCATTAACCTAAAGTGTTACTGCACCATTAATATTGTCTATTAGCACGTTAATTATTTTATTCTGTGTATTACTGATCAATGCCCCATGATTACATACGTGTCCACCCGTGTGATTGAACTTGTGTGCTGGCCGCGGTGGCCGAGGTGACTGAGGCGCTCCAGTCACGGTCAGCACGGCCACTACGGTCGGGGGTTCGAATCCCCCCTCGGGCATGGATATTTGTGCCGTCCTAGTTCGTAAGTAGTTCATAAGTAGTTTGTAAGTTTAGGGACTGATGACCCCGTAGTTAAGTCCCATAAGCTTTACAAACATTTGAACATTTGAATTTGAACTTGTGTGTTCATGTGAATGTGGAAGGTTGTTTTTAATGTTGACTGCCGCGCAATGGCTTACATTCGCCACCTCGCAATTTAGCGCCTCGTTTACATTAATTAAGAACTCATGGCTTCGTTTGTCGTCTGCACTGGAGTCTGCTGGGTGGCCAGAGACAAGCTTACTTGGCAAGATGGCGAGGTGGCCGTGTTCTTAATGTGGTGCCAACTTAATCTTGGACGTAAGAGGTAACAAGAGACCTCTCTGGGAGCCGTTGAAGAGGGTATTATCTTCCTCAGGTAGAGAGGGTTGGTAGAGACTGTGCTCTGAACGTGTTCTGTGTGGGTTTTTAGAGCGCTGTACATCCGGTGTGGTGGGGAAGGTTTTGGGGTGACCTCAGGGCTTCACTCTTGCTGCAACCGCGGAAGTAAGTACTTCGTCGAATCATGCATAGGGGAATGCATGCTGTTAGATGCATATTTTTTCTTTCTTATTATCGTAAACGAACCTATATTTTCCACCCTGATTAGGAAACCTCACAAAATGTTCAAATGTTTGTAGAGCTTACGGGACTTAACTATGGGGACATCAGTCTCTCAACTTACAAACTACTTATGAACTAGCTAATACTAAGGACGGCACAAATATCCATGACCGAGGGGGGATTCGAACCGCTGACCGTAGTGGCCGTGCAGACCGTGACTTACGAGCCGCAGTCCCCTCGGCCACCTCGGCCCGCAAGAGACCTCACTACCCGTATGCCGTTTTGTAGGATGGCCTACGACTGTGTGTCTGAGCAAGGACTTTTTTCCACTATTGAGGCTCTAATACATGTACCACAAAGGACGATACCTCATTCACCTAAAATAGTAATAAGGATTGGCGCACCTAAGTCCGTTCAGCATAAGGACATAATGTCTGTATACTTCTCTAAACTGTCTTTGTGATCAGGAAGGCTTGGTTTTTCAGTGATAGTTTTCTTGAGTAATTCTTTCGCTATGTGTGGCGAAGTGTTTCTGAATTTACAGAACTCGAATAATTCTGTGCAAATTTAGTATTCCGGTGACGATTGTGTGTCCGGTTTTTCTCGAGTTAGAATACTCGTGTGTGGCCTTCAGCCTTTGTGTAAACTAAGTTTTATTAAATCTTCTTGTTGTTTTTAATTAACGTTTTCGCGTCGCGTCTGTATCTGTAAATATGATAAATATTTCTCAGATTTTCTTGTTTGATTCCGTCTTTCCTGTCTTGTATGACCTGTTGCACCATGTGCTTTCGTAATGGTCTTTACTTCGGCCTCCAGCCATGCTTTTATTGATACTAGCTTTCTTCTATATGAATTCTCGTGTGTGCTTTACTTGTTTATTCTAAAGTAATTTCTTTAGTAAATTCTAAGTAATTCCTCATGGTCACACACCACGTAGTACTTAAGAATAGCATGCCGCTGCCTCCCCAAACATGAGTTGGTTTAGTGTCTAGTGATTTTAAGTTTTGTTTCAAGACACCGGCCATCTCATCAAAAACGCCGCCGACGCTGTGTTTTTCACTGCTATCAAGTGACCCTGAATGGGTAAAATGTTGCAAGCATTATGCATGTGTTCGCCTTTGAATGAATGAATGTGCTTTCATCTATTTATTGTGTGTTTGCAATTTTCCTTCCACGTTACCTCCAAATTCATAAAGGGCAGAAACAACTTTATTACGGGCAGTAACTTCATGATTTAATTCACTGTTGTACAAGATGTGTGCTTAATTTGGTTTCCCCACAATTATTTGCTTGTTCATTTTACTGAATACATGTTGTTTTGTGATGTTTTGGTCTTCAGTCTGGAGACTAGTTTGATGCAGCTCTCCACCATAGTATAGTCTTTTCATCTCCTCATAAGAACGGCAACCCACATCTATTTACATCTGCTTACTATATGCGTCTCTTGGTCTCCCCCGGCGAATTTTTACCTCACACACTTCCCTCCAATGCTAAATTTACGATTCCTCAATTAATGGAAAATGATTTAAGTATCAAACCTCTGTTTTATAATTTCATGCTCCCCATCTCATGTTTAATTATCTATTCATTTATTTTTAACATTGATTTTGTGTTTGTAAAAACGTTGGCTGCTCACTTAAGGAGTGATCAGTTAGATGAATTTCCATTGCGCAAGTACTGTGGCCAATCGTAAAAGTAATTTAGAGCATCAGGGAGCGTTTTAACTCGCATTTTCAGATCTCAACTGCCCGGGATCTTGCTTAAATAATTTAACAGACAACTTTCACTATCTACCACTTAGAGAGATTCTCCATTCAAAGTAATTTTCCTGTTCATTCCTTTGTCTCTTCCAAATACCATTACTTCATTCTTATCTTTATTTATTTTTAATCCATACCTTTAGATTATTTCCTTCCATGCATCAAGTTGTAAATGTGCATCTACCTCTTTATCACTCCATATTACCATGTCATCTGCAAAAATCATCTTTTTGTCACTTTCTTTTACTATATATTTAACTGCGTTATTCATTCCCTCCATTACTACGTTAAAAAGTGCAGGAGATAAAATACTTCATTATTTAAGAACTTGACTTATTTCTAAGCATTCAAATTTCCCCAGCGGTGTTCTGATTGTACAGATGTGTCCTCTGTACACTGTCTTCATTACATTAATGTAAGGTAAAGCAGTCAACAATCCGAAGACTGGTTTGAACACCACAGTGCTTTACTAGGCATGGTGCTGTTTGGTGGTGGTATGCCATTGCCTTCCTCCGACCTGCGAAATGACTTACCCAGCCAGTTATAGGGGGACCTACAATTTAACGTGGGTTCCGAACCACGGTGTTACTCGGTAGTTTTTCACATGAGCATTACTGCCAGAGGTGAAAGAAGTGGAAAGTGACAGATAAAAATCCTAGGACCTGGCGGGGATCGAACCCGCGACCTTTGGATTTGTAGTCTGGCACTCTACCATTGTGTAACTCGTAATCTTGCAGAAAATCCAAAGAAAATCTTGCAGAAAATCCAAAGAAATTCTGGTCATATGTGAAGTACACTAGCGGCAAAACACAAACAATACCTTCACTACGCGATAGCAATGGTAAAACTACCGACGACAGTACTGCTAAGGCAGAATTACTAAACACAGCTTTCAAAAATTCGTTCACCAAAGAAGACGAAGTGAACACTCCAGTATTCAATCCAAGAACAGCTGCCAGCATGCGAAACATAGAAGTAGATGTTCCTGGAGTAGTAAAACAACTTAAGTCACTAAAGAAAAACATATCTTCCGGGCCAGATTGTATACCAACTAGATTCCTCTCAGAGTATGCTGATGCAATAGCTCCGTACTTAGCTATAATTTACAACCGATCACTCAGTGAAAGATCTGTACCCAAAGACTGGAAAGTAGCCCAAGTTACTCCAATATTCAAGAAAGGCAATAGGAGTGATCCCCAAAATTACAGGCCAATCTCATTGACGTCGTTTTGCAGTAGGATTTTGGAACATATACTTTGTTCGAATATTATGAACTACCTCGAAGTGAACGACCTATTAACCAATAGTCAACACGGATTCAGAAAGTATCGCTCTTGCGAAACACAGCTTGCCCTTTATTCACATGAAGTGTTAAGTGCCATCGAGAAGGGATCTCAAATCGATTCCATATTTCTGGATTTCCGGAAGGCTTTTGATACTGTACCCCACAAGCGGCTTCTAATGAAATTGCGTGCTTATGGAATATCTTCCCAATTATGCGAAAGGACACAGTTCGTTGTAATTGACGGTAAGTCATCGAGTAAAACAGAAGTGATATCTGGCGTTCCACAGGGAAGCGTTATAGGTCCCCTACTCTTCCTCGTGTTTATAAACGATTTAGGAGACAATCTGAATAGCTCCCTTAGATTTTTCGCGGATGACGCTGTCGTTTATCGGTTAGTGAAGTCAACAGAGGATCAAAAGCAACTGCAAAGCGATTTAGACAAAATTTCTACTTGGTGAGAAAATTGGCAATTGACACTAAATAAAGAAAAGTGTGAAGTAATACAGATGACCACTAAAAGAAATCCGCTAAACTTCAATTACGCGATAAATCAGTCAAACCTTAAGGTCGTAGATTCTACCAAATACCTAGGAGTTACAATTACGAACAACTTTGACTGGAGAGAACACATAGAAAATATTGTGGGGAAGGCGAATCAAAGGTTACGTTTCATTGGCAGAACGCTTCGAAGATGCACCAGCTCCATCAAAGAGACTGCGTACATCATAGTTGTGCGTCCTCTCCTGGAGTACTGTTGCCCCTTGTGGAACCCTCACCAGGTGGGACGGAAGACATTGAGAAGGTTCAGAGAAGGGCAGCTCGTTTTGTTATATCACGTTACGGGGGGGAAAGCGTCACGGAAATTGGGGTGGAAATCATTAAAAGAAAGACGTTATTCATTGCGGCGTGATCTGTTTGCGAAGTTTCAATCACCGACTTTTACTTCTGAATGTGAAAATATTCTGCTAGCACCCACTTACTTAGGGAGACATGGCCATCCCAATAAAATACGAGAAATCAGATCGAAAACGGAACGATTTAGGTGTTCTTTCTTCCCGCGCGCTATTAGAGAATGGAACGGTAGAGAAAAGTTATGAAAGTGGTTAATGAACACTCTGCCATGCACTTGAATGTGATTTGCAGAGTACCTATGTAGATGTAGATACCTATCATCTTCATTTATTTTCAGAGTCTTTCCCTGTTAACTGAGTCAGATGTCTTTTCTATGTCTATAAAAACCCTTATCACTCCCACCAGCTGACGTGTAAAACGACAGAAATAGTCCAGAAGAGATTTTTACAATGAGCTTTGTGCAGTAAGCGGATAGAGAAGGCTACTGCTGGGAGCAGTAGTCCCCGGCGGTGGGCGTATGAGCGGCGATCCCCGTGGCGGCGGCTGGGTAGCGGCGTGGGCGCCGCGTGACGTCACCACCTCGCCCCCACCCCCCGCCTCCGCCGCCGGAATAATGCCGCCTCCCGCAGGGCTGCCACTCTGACGGCCGCGACTCCCGCAGGGCGGCACCCTCTGTGCCCCTCGCCGCGATTCAATTCGCTGTCTTTTGTCGGCGCCCGACACGGACCGCGGCGGCCATAAAGGTGCCTTCACTACAGGAGCATCCGCACTCCGTCTTAGCGCGTATTTCTAGATTTGCGTTAGCTATTCCTTCACTCTGAAAATTCTTCGAGGATTACATAATAACACGGCCCTAGTCGGTATTTTTCATGACATATCCGAGATTGAAAAAGTGGGTTTATTTAGTAGGAGACAAATGTGGGTTTACGTAAGGAAAATTAAGCAGGAAAACTAAAATACGAGGTATGTCCACAAAGTAAGTTCCGTTTGGTTATATGAACCGAACGGGTACAGATACGGAAAAAATATTGTTTGTACAAAAATCTACAACTGTTAAACTACTTTTCTACATAGCTTCCGAAATTTTGTAGGCAATTGTCATATCATGGCACAATGTTTTGTGTGCCTTTTTCAAAGAAGGTAGCCGCCTATGTATTCAACCATGTGGTAACATGTTCTTTCAGCTCGTCATCATCGTTGAAGTGTTGTCCACCAAGGGCACATTTTAAGTGTAAGGAGAGGATTTTTTTTTTTTTTTTTTTTTTTTCCCTCAATGATGCCTGACCTAACACATCGAATGTGACCAAACAATTCTTACGGAAATTTCAATGGGACCTGTTTGATCATCCTCCATACAGCTCGGACCTCTCTCCTAGCGACTTGCATCTCTTCTTACACCTAAAATCTGTCCTTGGTGGTCAACACTTCAACGATGATAAAGAGCTAAATGTTACCACGGGCGGCTACCTTCTGTGAAGGACGCATACAAAAACTTCTACCACGCTATGACAAGTGCCTACAAAATTTCGGAAGCTATGTAGAAAAGTAGTTTAACAGTTGTAGATTTTTGCACAATAAATATTTTTTCTGTATCTGTACACGTTTGTTTTATGTAACAGAAAGGAACTTACTTTGTGGACATACCTCGTAGCAACGTCAAACGTCTTAGGAAGGATAACTGAGAAGAATAGGAAATATACATTGGAGGCGAATGAAATTTCTGTTGAACTGGGGTTCGAACTCTGGATTTTCGCTTTGCGCCAGCAGTCGCCTTAACCTAAAGAATGACCAGTGACCTGATTTCCAAAATAAAAATGCGGTCCGCGTCGGGCGCCGATGTGTGACACTAAATGTCGCCAAGGATAACAACAACAACATACTAACGCATGCACGCAGAATAGAGAACAGACCCAGTGTTAGTCTCCTCCCCCCCCCCCCCCCCAAGCTAACGTATTGCATTATTCGATGGTTCTCGTATTTACATTTCCTTTTCTCAGAATCACTTATTTTAGAAAACTATTACCGTAACAGGAAAACTATTTAATTGCTTAAAGAACATGAAAGCAACGGAACAAGCATCGGAATTACGTTTTTTTTTTCCTTTCTTTCCTACGGAACAAACTATATATAAGGCAACCTCAATAACTAAGACATACCAAGTCAGATGCTATCATAAAAATTAACCAAATATAGCTACTCGCCGTGGTGGAGTGGCACAGCGTTCTAAGGCACCTTGCTACGTAGTGCGCAGTTGCTCGCTGTCGGAGGTTCGAGTCCTCTCAGGGGCATGTGCGTGTGTGTGTTATCCTTAGGTTAGTTTAATTAAGTTTCAGTAGTTTGTAAGGCTAGGGACTGATGACCATAGCAGTTTGGTTGAATAGGTTAACAAAAATTTGAACATTTTCGCACAATTAAAAGCGAAATAAATTGCGTTACTAATTAAAGAAATACTACATTATTTTATAGTTGTCACATGCAATGAAGCAATAAAGACAGTTACGCACTTTACGTACTCATATTTCTCTGTGAGTTATATTCTGCAGAAGAATTTGTGTCATTCCCGAGGTCGGTATTTTCCACTCAGTGATCACCATAATAAGTATTGTGAAACTGAGTTCTTGCTATAATTACTTTCTTTATAGTTTTCACACTAAACATATTGTTTTTGAAGTCCAAAAAATATGTGTGACGGAGAACACTTTGTCCACGTCAGCATTTGCTCCAGGTATCTTCAGGTGCAAATAAGTTGAAATTGACAGGTCTGTTTTTACGAACTCGCCACACAGTTCTCAATTAATAAATTTCCCTTTCATTTATATTTTTAAGGTGGCTCACTTTCTCAGTAAGCTGATCTTGCAAAATTTTTAATTCTTTACTGAGAAGGCTTCTATAGAAGAGGATATTTAAGCTGAGACAAGTTAAATTCATTCAGCACATGAAATGGGTAAGCCCATTTTGTGATATAATGAACTTAAAATGACCAATAAATCAGAGTCTTGGAGCACGCTGTCTTCTTGCAATGAATTCGTTAATCACTGAATTTGTACTGTTGGAAGACGTGAAGATGTGTGAAAACATTTTTTTTTTAATTTAAAATATCGTAGGTTGCCCAAATATGTTTTTACAATTTATACAGCGATTTTGGGCCAACTTTCACGTTTTGTATTTAAAATAGAAAAAGATCGCCCTCAACTTCTTAGAAACTTATGAAAGAACTGTCAAAAACCGTACCTCATTCCCTTTAAGTTGAAGCCCGTTTCCTTCATTGCTTGAGTATGACTTCATTTGATCTCCGTTTAGTTAAGGTAACATCACTTTAAAAATGTTAGTTCAAAATATATGGGTCGATTAGTAAAATACAGGACAATATGCGTCCTGTATTTACTTTGTCGGGACAGCGGAACACTTTGGCAAAATAAGGGACGACCCCGTAAAAAAAAACGGGGCGTCTGGTCACCCTAGCTTAACCTCTTGAGTATCGGAAGCTCACCTCACATTCGCCACAAATTCTAATATTCTTACAAACCGATATCCTTCAGAAAAACGCCCTTGTTATGCCCACTCCTGATTGCCCCTATGGGTCGGCAATCCAATTAACCGATAAGTGTTCTCGCCAGCTTACACCGAAGGCATATCTCAAGCTGCACACATTCAACTACAAAGCCTAGAAGACGATAGCCGTTTAGGGTACGCCAAGGATAACAACAACAACATACTAACGTGCACTACTTCGTGCAGGTGGGGCTGGAAGCGATCAGTGAGTGCAGCAGGACAGCACTGCAGGAAGTATCACTACTGTCGCACCGGACTGCTTGGAGTGGGCTACATCTAGGCACACAGCCACCAGCCCCAGCGCCAAATACCGGAAGACTCGCCATCGAACACCTGTCGACTTGTTTTGTATTTATACTCTGCATCATTGCTCGTTTTCTAATGTAGACTCTTCGTGTGACGTTCCAAAATGCCACAGACCCGTACTTTTGTTTTGTTTCTACATCTACATGGGATACTCTGCAAGTCACATTTAAGTGCCTGGCAGAGTGATCATCGAACCACCATTATACTATTTATCTCCCATTCCATTCTCGAATAGCGCGCGGGAAGAAAGAACACCTGAATCCGTTCGAGCTCTGATTTCCCGTAGCCCACGCCGCAGCGATAAGCGCCGTTATTGTAATGATTCGCATCCCAGGCCCTGCATCATTTTCGTAAAGCTGTCTGCCCTGAATCGTGACAATACGAAACGAGCTGCCCATCTCTGGACTCCTTCAAATTCCTCCGTTAAACCCACCTGATAAGGATCCCACACTGGGCAGCAATACTCCAAAAATGGACGGACAAGCGTAGTGTATGCAGTTTCCTTAGTAGATCTGTTGCATCTTTCAAGGGTTCTGCGAATAAAACGCAGTATCTGGTTCGCCTTTCCCACGACAATATCTACGTGTTCTTTCCAATTTAAGTCTGAAGTAATACCAATTCCTAGGTATTTTGTGGAGTTCACGGCCTTCACTTTTGATTGGTTTATCATGAAAACAAAATTTAACGGATTTCTTTTCCCACTCATGTGGACGACCTCACACTTCTCTTTATTTAGAGTCTTTTGCCAATTTTTACACCATAGTGATATCTTATTCAGATCGTTCTGCAGTTGGTTTTGATCTTCAGATGATTTCACTAGACGGTAAATGACGGCGTCGTCTGCAAACAACCTAAGGGAGATATTTAGATTTTCCTCTAAATCGTTTATGTAAATAAGGAACAGCAGAGGACCAATAACACTACCCTGTGGAACGCCCGATATCCTCTGTTTTTGTCGATGCCTTACCATTGATTACTACAAACTACGTCCTCTCTGACAGGAAATCCCCTATCCAATCGCAAATTTTGGGCGATATACCATAAACACGCAATTTGATTAAAAGCCGTTTGTGAGGTACGGTGTCAAAAGCCTTCTGGAAATCAAGGAATACGGAGTCGATTTGCGAACCCTTGTCAATAGCATTCATCACTTCGTGCGATAAAAGAGCTAGTTGTGTATCGCATGAACGATATTTTCTAAACCCGTGTTGACCTTGGGTCAATAGATCATTCCGCTCGAGATAATTCATAATATTTGAATATCCTGCTGTAATGTCAATGAAATAGGCCTGTAGTTTAGTGGGTTACTCCTACTACCTTTCTTGAATGTAGGTGTGACCTGTGCAACTTTTCAATTTTTTGGTACAGATCCTTCTTCGAGAGAGCGGTTGTATATGACTGTTGAGTAAGGAGCTATCGCTTCAGCATAATCGGATAGAAATCTAATGGGTATACAGTCCGGACCAGAAGATTTGTTCTTGTTAAGTGATTTTAGTTGCTTCACTACTCCGATGATATCTACTTCTACGTTACTCATTACGGCCTCTGTTCGTAATTCGAAATCTGGAATATTGGTTTCGTCTTCTTTGGTGAATGAGTTTCTAAAAACTATGTTTAGTAACTCTGCTTTAGTAGTGCTGTCATCGGCAGGATCGCCATTACTATCACGTAGTCAGGGTATTGTTTGTGTTTTGCCCCTAGTATGTTTAACATACGACCAAAATCTCTTATGGTTTTCAGTCAAGTTTATGCGAAAAGCAACTTGGTTTACATTTTGTTTCGCCACATCGTCCAGTCAAAATATTATTCCGTGACCGCTCATATTGTTACCTGGACTTATAGAACTAGCCTGTGTAAATAAATTTGCGTTGTGCAAATTTGAGTGTTCTTCAGTCACAACAATCCCTATCGTCCATTGCTCACCACCCGAATACTATATTTTTTTACTACAAACTCTAATACCAACACATTTTACACATTCTTTTTTTACCCATGTCTTATGAATGGTTTGATGAAGTCCTCCATGAATTACTCTTCTCCTCCAGCCTGTTTATATAAAGGTAGGACTTGCACCCTACGTGCTCTGTTATTTTCCTGATATCTCTCTCTTCCCTCTCAGGTCTTACCTTCGACAGCTCCCTCTAGTACCAAGGAGGCCATTCCCTGACATCTCTTCTGTGTTTTACAAATATTTATTTTCTCGACAATTATATGGAAAACTTGAAAATTTCTTTGTTTATCAGGGCAAATATGTTTCAACATTTTTCTATATCACAACGTCTTAATCTGTTCGATCGATCTCTTTCGCGGTTTGCCCGATATACTGCTGTTGTTTGGCCTCACGGTGATCAGAATTAAATGGCTTTTTTGCAACATCTAAGTTCAATCCGTCTGGATATCCGTTTCACTATGGAGGTGGACAAGAATGGTTGCCATCGTTTTCTTGACGTGTTGGTCGGGAAGGTTGATGATACGTTTGGGAAACGCTGTTTAAGGAAAGGAAACTCTCACCGACTTCTGTGTGCAGACTTGTAGTTGTCGCCATCCGGTTCAGCGTGAAGGGGAACCTCATAGTTTGGGACACGTAATTTCAGACCCCGAAGGCTTGTCAGTTGAGTTATTCCATATTGAGGTCACCTCTCGTCAAAAGGCTCTATTTTGTTCAAACGAGCATTGTGCTGTCAACCACCAGTGCAACTCAGGGGCACCGATTTTTGAAAATCAGAGTGGGTGCTATAATCACAATTCACCAATGTTGGAAAGTAACCTCCCTGAAAATCAACTTTGTGTATCTTCGAAAAACGATTGATCAAGGTAAACAAACCACTATTTTAAGTTGTTTTCGTAGATGAAAAAATAATCTTCTTATCTTCTTATATGTTATAAGGTTAGCCTGTGGTTACACTCTTACAGCAATTGGCCAAAATGCGCGAGTAGCTAGTGAAACTGGACAGGGGCACTGCCGTTAGTAGTGCGTGGACGAGTTGAAAATCTGCGTCAGGTTGGAGGCGCGCTATGGGTAGTGTGGGCACTCGTGACGGTCGCTGTGCCAAGCAGTGCTGGCCGTGCACCAAGACATGCTCAGCCACACTGTCTACCTGTGTCTGTTCATGTAAATGAACTGTTTGCTGCTGGTCATTCCCACATAGAAGGCTTCACAGTGCAGGCATTTCAGCTGGTAAATCACACAGGTGTTGTTGCAAGTGGTTCTGCTCTTAATCGTGTACAACTTCCGGGTTACAGGACTGGAATAAGTGTTGGTGGGAGGGTGCATAGGACAGATTTTACACCGGGAGCAGTTACATGGGTAGGAGCCGGATGGTAGGAAAGGTGGTTTGGGGATTTAATAGGGATGAACTAAGAGGATACGAACGTTAGGTTGGCTACGGAAAGACACTCTTGGTGGAGTGGGAAGGATTTCATGAAGGATGGATCTCATTTCGGGACAGAATTTAAGGAAGTCGTCTCCCTGCAGGAGACTCCGATCCAGTCCCGGAAAGTATCCAGTGACAAAAGGGGCACTTTTGGGGTCCTTCTGTGGGAGGTTCTAGGTTCAGGGGGATGACAAAGTAGCCGTGGCAGTTTTCTTCTGCACCAGATCAGGATGGTAGCTGCGGGATGTGAAAGCTGCTATTAGGTTATTGGTGTACTGGTTCAGATTCGTTTGCCAAGAAGATCTAAGCTGTAGGAAATGGACCATTTGATATGGAATGGATAGCATCTGTCATAATGAAGGTACTGTTGTTTGTTAGTGGGTTTGATGTGGACGGATGCGTGAAGCTGGCCATTGGACAGATGGAGGTCGAAATCGAGGAAAGTGGCATGGGATTTTGAATTGCACCAGGTGTATCTGACGGAATTCTGGTATTCTTCTTCACTAAGAGTCCAGATCATGAAGATGTCATCAATAAATCTATACCAAACTTTGGGTTGACAGGCTTGGGTATCCAAGAAGGCTTCCTCTAAGCGTCCCATAAATGCGTGGCATATGAGGGGGCCATCCTGGTTCCCATGGCTGTTCCCTTTAGTTGTTGGTATGTCTGGCCCTCAAAAGTGAAGAGGTTGTGGTTTCGGATGAAGCTGACTAGGGTAATAAGGAAAGAGGTTATAGGTATGGTTGCAGGTACTCGACGTGAAATGAAATACTCCACTGCAGCGATGCCGTGGGCGTGCGTGATATTTGTGTATAAAGATGTGGCATCAATGGTTATAAGGATGGATTCCAGAAGTAACAAGATTGAGAAAGGATTTCAGGCGATTGAGAAAGTGGTTGGTGTCTTTGATGAAGGATAGGAGACTGCACGTAATGGGTTGAAGGTGTTGGTCTACGTAGGCAGAGCTTTGTTCTGTGGGGGTTTGGTAACCAGCCACAACGGGGTGACCTGGATGTTTGGGTTTGTGAATTTTAGGAAGTAGATATAAGCTGGGGGGTTCGGGGTGTCTATGGGCTCATGAGGTTGATGGAATCAGGTGAAAGGTTTTGTAGGGGGCGTAAGGCTCTGAGGATTCCTTGATGCTCAGCCTATCATAGCTATCGGTGAACACAGATTGTTACGGACCCCCAGCGATCCCGAATATTGCTAATGGAACAGCTATGCTTGCGCAAGCGCGACGTCAAAATATACACGATTGACTTCTTTGAACTTCTTTTGGACCAAGTAAAAGCGTTAACGCGACCCGGTTGTCCTTATAGAGTCTTTTATAGAACAAGCAAGTACAGTAAATGATCTCCGATAAAGATATGCAAAATATTGCACATTTTCTGTGACCGATATTACAGAAACAACAAAGTATGTAGCTCAAGTTTTCAGTGGCTAATGCAAGTATTACAATTAAAAAAAAAAAAAATCGGAAATATTGTTAAACGGACATTTCGATAGGTTGTGGTATTTAATCTAATCGTGTTTATTTAGTTAGTTTAAAAACTGTACTTAGTTGAATAAAAAAATTAATACAACAATTAAATTAAAATGATATGTGTTTTGGAAATGAGTGCATCGCTCCGATGCGAGAGTCCGTTTGTCGTCGGGGTTCGAATCCTCCCTCGGGTATAGATCTTTGTGCTGTCTTTAGTATGAGTTAGGTTATAAGTAGTTTGTAAGTTCAGAGACTGATGACCCCGCAGTTAAATCCCATCAGCTTAACAAACATTTGATCATTTTTTAACCAAATATAGATTTTAACAAAATGTGAGTAGTGGTCTATTACACATACTGTATTTTAGTTGCTTTTATCCGATAAAAGTAAGTTATAAAATATGAACTGAATACAATAGTCATTTTCTAAATGTTATTTAACTTTTAAATGCTTGTCTGACTTGAAATAAACTTTTGGTTGGCATAGTCCAGATCTTTTCTCAAATACAGTCTTTAAACATGGTATCCAATAGTAGAATACTGGATTTTTCTTCGTAAGTATCGTTAAACCATGGCAATAAGAATCAAAGAATGCAGACATGTGCCCGTTGTTGCTGTAGTGGTCTTCAGCTCTCCACGCTACCGTGTCCTGTGCAAGTCTCTTCATCTGAGAATACGTTCGGCAACCTACATCCTTTTGAATCTGCTTACTGTAATCGTCCCTCGGTCTCCCTCAACGATTTTTACCCCACACACTTCCTTCTAATGCTAAGTTGACAATTCCTTGTTGTCTCAGAATGTGTCCAACCAATCTATCACTTCTCTTAGTCAGGATGTGCCAGAAACTCCTTTTCTCCCCAATTCGGTTACGCACCTCCTCATGAGTTACGTGATCTACCCATCCAATTTTCATCATTCGCTGTAGCACCACACTTCGAAAGCTTCTATCATCTTTTTATGTGAACTCCTTATCGTCCACGTTTCACTCCCATACAATGCTAAACTCCAGAAAAATACTTTGAGAAAGGACTTCCTAACATTTAAATTAATATTGGATATTAATAAGTTTCGGTTCTTTAGAAACGCTTTTCTTCCCATATTCTGCATTTTATATCTTCTTTACTTCGGCCATCAGAAGTTATCTTGCTACCCAAATAACAAAATTCATCTACTACATGTGCCCATATTGAAGTATAACAGAAAAAGGTAGGGGAATTTAAATGGATAATCTACGAAGAAAATCAGGTGATGCTGAAGGAATTAGATTAGGTAACGAAACAATAAAGGAGGTAGATGAGTTTTGTTACTTGATCAGTAAAATAATAAATGATGGCCGCAGTACAGAGGATACAAAATGCAGAATGGCAATGGGTAGAAAAGCGGTCTTGAAAAAGAGAAATTTGTTAACATCGAATATTGATGCCTAAGGCTAAGGAATCCTTTCTGAAGGCATTTGTGTGGAGTGTTGTCTTGTATGGGAGTGAGACATGGACGATAAACAGTGTGGGTAGGAAGAGGGCAGAGGCTTTTGAAATGTGGTCCTACAGAAGAATTCTGAAGATTAGGTGGGTGGATCGTGTAACTAATGAGGAAGTACTGAACAGAATTGGGGAGGAAAAGAATTTCTGGCATACTTTGACTAAAAGAAGGGATCGATTAGTAGTACACATTCTCAGACACCAAGGAATTAGCGTTGGATGGAAGTGTGTGGGGTAAAAATCGCAGAGGGAGAGCAAGAGATGAATATAGTAAGCAAATTCAAATGGATGTAGGTTGCCGTTCTTATAAGGAGATGATGAGGCATGCTCGAGATAGATTACGTTGGAGAGCTGCATCAAACCAGTCTCCGGACTGAAGACAACAACAACAACAACAACAACAACCACACGAAGAATTGCAAAATACTGTTGATAAAGTTTAGGGAAGCTTTATTTGACGAAGTATGTTGTGGCCATTTTCTCGCCACCATCGAGGGATAATGAGATTGAGCTAATGGAGATAGCGCGTGTAGAGGTGCACAGTGGTTATCCACTCACAACGTAAGCGAACGACATCGGAAAGAAAATATCGTCAGAAGTACCCTCCACCATGCGCTGAAGAGTGTATACGGAGGTCGCACAAGTACAAACGAGTTTCCCGCAACTGCGAATTACGACTAAAATTTCTGTTGCCCCAGCACGCGAATAAATGGTAACTCGAAACGAGAATAATAATCAATCTAACGCGCGCGCAAATTAGAGCTGCCGCGAAATTGCTCAACGTCGGCGCGGTGCAGATTATTTGCGATAGAAGCCGGGAACAGATTGCGCCAGCATTTTGGCGCTCCGCGTCGCGCTCGGTCGCCATTTATCACGCCCGGTCGGCCAGGCTGCTGGTCGTCCGTCACCGTCCCTCGGCCGGCTAGAATTTGCTCGCGCGCACAGGAAATCGCGAGCGCTGTTTGCGGCGCGCGGCCCGACACTTTGGCAAGCGCTGACAAGCCGTTTCTTTTTCCTGCTCGCGCGGTCACTTTGCCACGCGAGCAATAGAGCGGACAGCTCGTTAGAAAGGCTCGGTCGTGCTGCGGTCGCGTGATAGCCCACTGGCAGTGAGGAACGACCGCCTTGCGCCGCCGGCCGGCGACTCGTCACGGAGCACTCGCATAACGGTAGCAGCCGGCGATAACAGCGGAAGGGACACGAGACGTCTCTATCGCTCCTTATTTCGCTGCATATGAAAACACAGGAGGCTGTATTTCGTTTTCTACATATAGAAAGATTAAATCATTCTTTACAGAATTAATGTCCGTCCTACAGGCCTCGACAAGCCCAGCAGGTGGAGGTCGTGACGTTACAACTTTTGTGTCCCAGCCTCGTCGCCGCTTTTGTGTCTCGTTTCAGTCGTAGGTGTCGGTGGCCGAGTAGAAAGAGACCGATACAGGAATAAAGGATGCACGCATGTGCGGTATGGAGGTGACCAGCCAGTGGAACAGCAGCAACTAGAAACACTAGAGTAAATTAGAAGAGATATATATTTCATAAAGGCTTAGTAATACTTAACTTTTACATAGCCCAGTACTGCAGAATGATGATACATAGTTGAGCTAGAGGCCTGCCTAGTGCCTGTCCGATAGCCAAGTCGTCACTGGTGCCTTTCTGATTCCGAAGAGTTATCTGGTTCCTATTTCAGTCCCAAGTGAACGATGTCGTTCAGTGGTGGCCACGAGCGGAGTTTCAGGAGTGGGCACTCATGGCTGACGCCGTAAGAACGCCGCGCCGTGCGTCCATGGCGGCGCGCGGCGAAAGTAGGAGGCGCGCACTTTAGACTTGTGCGACACCACAACAACAACGCACAACATCCATTTAGAGCGCAAAGTGCGCTGGTTTGACAACGGAGAGCGTGGAAAGTTCCGACGACTGAACAGGCAATCAGCCTCTGCCTTGCCCAGCTTCCCATCGGCGGGTGGAGACCACATGGAGAACACGCTGGTTACCTGACGCCGGCCGCGGTGGCCGAGGGGACTGCGGCGCGCCAGTCACGGTCTGCACGGCCATTACGGTCGGGGATTCGAATCCCCCCCTCGGCCTTGGATATTTGTGCCGTCCTTAGTGTTAGCTAGTTCATAAGTAGTTTATAATTTTATGAACTGATGACCCCGTAGTTAAGTCCCATAATCTATACAAACATTTGAAACATTTAGCTACCTGACGTTGATGTTCAATTGCCATTTTTCCCTCCGAAAAACGGTATTGTTTCTCATGCAGTGAAGGCTTTCACGACCGGCTGAAATAATTGCTGTTGAATCTTCCGGGTTATATGGTCGTGGTCGAAGAAACATATCTGCTCCTGACGTTTCGTCCAGAGCTGCACTGGACATCATCAGAGGTGAGTCTTGCCGACTCAGTGCTACCAGTAGCACCTCTGAAGATGTCCAGCGCAGCTCTGGATGAAACGTCAGGAGCAGATATGTTTCTTCGACCACGACCATATAACCCAGAAGATTCAACGGCATTATTTTTATTTTTTGATACTTCGCTGATACAATTAGAGATACAGACTAGCACAGAGAAACAAATGAAACAGGTTAACAGCGCGGTTCAGATGATTTATTGACTTCATTTATATTAATTTTATATCAAAAGTTACTCAGAAAATTAATATTTATTCACTTGGAAAAATCCAGTCTGCTAAACTATTTGAACTACAGTAACGAGCGAGGGCTCAAATGAAAGGTCTCATCCATAAGCAGTTTTGGTATAACCGTATCATCTGTAACTTTTATATGATGCATAATAATGCACTTTTCCATTCGTCTCTAAATAATTCGTGGAATCGGACCTCAGGGATGATCAGTTTGGATTTAGGAGAAATGTAGGAACACAGGAGGCAATATTCACATTACGACTTATCTTAGAAGATAGGCTAAAGAAAGGGAAACCTACGTTTTTAGCGTTTGTCGATTTGGGGAAAGCTTTTGACAGTGTTGACTGGAAATGTTGACTTTCAAATTCTGAAGGTATCAGGGACAAAACATAGGGAGCAAAGAGTTATTTTCAACATATACAAAAACCAGACATCGTTTTTTTTTATCCCATTTCGTCATGTTCATTTGCTGCTCGGCCGGCTAGAATTTGCCCGCACGCACAGGAAATCGCGAGCGCTGTTTGCGGCGCGCGGCCCGACACTTTGGCAAGCGCTGACAAGCCGTTTCTTTTTCCTGCTCGCGCGGTCACTTTGCCACGCGGGCAATAGAGCGGACAGCTCGTTAGAAAGGCTCGGTCGTGCTGCGGTGGCGTGATAGCCCACTGGCAGTGAGAAACGACCGCCTTGCGCCGGCTGGAGGCTCGCCACGGAGCACTCGCATAACGGTAGCAGCCGGCGATAACGGCGGAAGGGACACGAGACGTCTCTATCGCTCCTTAATTATCTGCATGTGAAAACACACGAGACTGTACTCGCGAATCGTTTTCTAACATATAAAATGATTAAATCCTTCTTTACGGAATTACTTACTTACTTTCCGTCTCCGGAACTAGACTTCTAACTTCCAAAAATTAGCAGCCAATATGGCTTTGCGCGTTAGCCTCCCATAAGTCTTCCATTGTACAGGGCGTTTCTAAATATGGACAGATAAGCAGTTGTTGAGGATCCTGCACAGCACCACAAAGTCACAGAGTGTTCTCATTATCTTTTAGGTTTGTTGTTGTTGTTGGATGTTTGAAGGGACTAAACAGCAACGGTTATCAGTCCCTTGTTCAGTTCTGAGAGATAAAACACTGTGTTAGGTGTTCCTAAGGAAATGCATTAACAGGTCAAAGAGGAAAAATCATTGGTAAATATGAGGAAAGGATACAAGTAAAAACGAAGAAGAAAACACACCACCATTTTGGTTTCAGGCACCCAGTCACAATGCGTGCCATTTCACGGAATTAATGTCCGTCCTAAAGGCCTCGAAAAGCCCAGCAGGTGCTGGTTGTGACGTTACAACAACGCACAACATCCATTTAGAGCGCAAAGCGCGCTTGTTTGACAATGGAGAGTGTGGAAAGCTCCGACGACTGAACAGGCAATCAGCCGCTGCCTCGCCCAGCTTCCCATCGGCGGGAGGAGACAACACGCAGAATACGCTGGCTACCTGACGTCATGTTCAATTGCCATTTTTCCCTCCCAAAAACGACATTGTTTTTCATGCAGTGAAGGCTTTCACGACCGGCTGAAATAATTGCTGTTGAATCTTCCGGGTTATATGGTCGTGGTCGAAGAAACATATCTGCTCCTGACGTTTCGTCCAGAGCTGCGCTGGACATCTTCTGAGGTGCTACTGGTAGCGGTGAGTCTTGCCGAAACATATCTGCGCCTGACGTTTCGTCCAGAGCTGCTATGGACATCTTCAGAGGTGCTACTGGTAGCGGTGAGTCTTGCCTACTCACCGCTACCAGTAGCACCTCTGAATATGTCCAGCGCAGCTCTGGACGAAACGTTAGGCAAGACTCACCGCTACTAGTAGCACCTTTGAAGATGTCCAGCGCAGTTCTGGACGAAACGTCAGGCGCAGATATGTTTCGGCAAGACTCACCGCTACCAGTAGCACCTCTGAAGATGTCCAGCGCAGCTCTGGACGAAACGTTAGGCAAGACTCACCGCTACTAGTAGCACCTTTGAAGATGTCCAGCGCAGTTCTGGACGAAACGTCAGGCGCAGATATGTTTCGGCAAGATTCACCGCTACCAGTAGCACCTCTGAAGATGTCTAGCGCAGCTCTGGACGAAACGTCAGGCGCAGATTTGTTTCGGCAAGACTCACCACTACCAGTAGCACCTCTGAAGATGTCCAGCGCAGCTCTGGACGAAACGTCAGGCGCAGATATGTTTCGGCAAGACTCACCGCTACCAGTAGCACCTCTGAAGATGTCCAGCGTAGCTCTGGACGAAACGTCAGGCGCAGATTTGTTTCGGCAAGACTCACCACTACCAGTAGCCCCTCTGAAGATGTCCAGCGCAGCTCTGGACGAAACGTCAGGCGCAGATATGTTTCGGCAAGACTCACCGCTACCAGTAGCACCTCTGAAGATGTCCAGCGCAGCTCTGGACGAAACGTCAGGCGCAGATATGTTTCGGCAAGACTCACCGCTACCAGTAGCACCTCTGAAGATGTCCAGCGCAGCTCTGGACGAAACATCAGGAGCAGAAGTGTTTCTTCGACCACGACCCTATAACCCGGAAGATTCAACGGCATTGTTTCAATTTTTTGATACTTCGCTTATACAATTAGAGATACAGACTAGAACAGAGAAACAAATAAAAAAGGTTAACAGCGCGGTTCAGATGATTTGTAGACTTCATTTATATTAATTCTATATCAAAAGTTACTCAGAAAATTAATATTTATTCACTTGGAAAAATCCAGTGGCTAAACTATTTGAACTACAGTAACGAGCGAGGCAGCAGTGGCCGAGGGGACTGAGGTGCTTCAGTCACGGTCTGCACGACCACTACGTTCGGTGGTTCGAATCCCCCCTCGGGCATGGATATTTGTGCCGTCCTAGTTCGTAAGTAGTTCATAAGTAGTCTGTAAGTTTAGGGACTGATGACCCCATAGTTAAGTCCCATAAGCTTTACAAACATTTGAACATTTGAAAGGTCTCATCCATAAGCAGTTTGGTATAACCGTATCATCTGTAACTTTTATATTATGCATAATAATGCACTTTTCCATTCATCTGTAAATAATTCGTACGAATGGAAAAACTAGTGGAATCCGACCTCACGGATGATCAGTTTGGATTTAGGAGAAATGTAGGAACATAGGAGTCAATACTCACATTACGACTTATCTTAGAAGATAGGCTACAGAAAGGGAAACCTACGTTTTTAGCGTTTGTCGATTTGGGGAAAGCTTTTGACAATGTTGGGTGTAATACACTCTTACGAATTCTGAAGGTATCAGAGGTAAAATATAGGGAGCGAAGAGTTATTTTCAACCTATACAAATACCAGACATCGTTTTTTTAATCCCATTTCGTCATGTTTATTTGCTGCGTTATATATATTTTTTCATCAATTAAATTAATGATCTCCTGTGATATCTGAGGATATACATGCCAAGATCGCGTGATGATTATTTCACTTTTGATTGCGCCAGCATTTCAACGCTCCGCGTCGCGCTCGGCAGCCATTCATCACGCCCGGTCGGCCGGGCTGCTGGTCGTCCGTCACCGTCCCTCGGCCGGCTAGAATTTGCTCGCGCGCACAGGAAATCGCGAGCGCTGTTTGCGGCGCGGGGCCCGACACTTTGGCGAGCGCTGACAAGCCGTTTCTTTTTCCTGCTCGCGCGGTCACTTTGCCACGCGGGCAATAGAGCGGACAGCTCGTTAGAAAGGCTCGGTCGTGCTGCGGTCGCGTGATAGCCCACTGGCAGTGAGGAACGACCGCCTTGCGACGGCCGGCGACTCGTCACGGAGCACTCGCATAACGATAGCAGCCGGCGATAACAGCGGAAGGGACACGAGACGTCTCTATCGCTCCTTAATTCACTGCATTATGAAAACACACGAGGCTGTATTCACGAATCGTTTTCTACATATAAAATGAACTAGCTGTACACGGAGTTGGAACACTTGCGGGGAGTGACACTTGCGGGGAACCCGGGGCCCTTGGGGCGGCTAATGGCTTTTCCTGGGTACAGGCACACCAAGAAATCAAGCACTGCTATTGTCAAGTTTCCACACTGTCAACATAACACGAAACTCAGTGAAATTGCACAACCCTTTGCAAGCTGATGAACAATGTAGTAACTTGTTCTAACTACATATTAATTCGTTGAGTGTTCCTCCTGAAAACAAAACGGTATTTTAATAGTGATAATGTTTGGAGAGTTATTAAGACATTCTCTGCTACTACACGACGATTACTTTCCACAGTCATACCTCCTAAAAACATATTATTCAGAACACTAAGCATATCAAGACACCTGTAAAAGCAATAAATATATTAGGCATCCTGCACAGATACGTTGATGTAACTGACCGCTATGTAGTTAACCCCACTATCACGCAACTTCCAATCTCTTTATAAATAGCTACTATGCATTTTAATAGGAAACGCAACCTTAAACCTTCAATTAGAAAACGTTAATAATAAGTCAATGAGTATTTTACATACTTGAAGCATTTATTCATAGACCCCAAAACGATTTGGCTGTATCTGAATTAAAGAAATATAAGAAATACAGAATGTGTAAGAGAATGTCACACACCGAAAAATGCTATAGAACCATTTTTAGTCTGAACTTGGCATATACCAACTGGGAGAAACAAGTTGCAAGACTTCCAGGAAAAATGAAGCGAAATTGGCAGCCAATAGTTGGTTATAAATTACATTGCCTTTTAACTGTATAAATATAAATTACGGAATACGCGGAACTCCTGTTCAGTACAGTCAAAAAGGTCTACGGTAATAGGCAGTGGTTTACAATCAGATATCTGTATCACTCTCCTCCTTAAGAAGTCTGTGTGAAGATTTATATTCAGAACATTCAAGAAAAAGGCTACTGTGGTGTTGAAACTACAAGAAGCAGCTCATTTACTCAGGAAGAGAAAACGTTATGGTGCCCGTAAAATTGAATGGCTGTATCTCTTGTAGTAACATTCATTTTTTGATAAAATGTTAAAATCCAATGTACCAGAATTTTGTTTTTCTAAACTCAGCGCCAACTTTTTTTTTGTCGAAATTTTTGCAGGAAGTAGTCTTGACGTGATTTCATACTTCTCTGCATTAATATTATCAAACATGTGATTTGTGTCACAAATTGCGCGGCTGGTCCGATCGGAGGGCCTTTCCCTGAATACAGCACAGGTAGTGGCTGGACGGCGTGGAGTAGGAGTGGTGTATCGCTACTTCTAGAACACCCTGTTCACTACCTGCAGCATCCGGGTCTCCCCGCAAGTGTCTACACATTCCTTTTTCCCGCAAACTCCTATACACCCGGCGTTGCCCGGGTGTTTATTTATCCCCCACACTAGTACAGTGGAACCCCCGATATCCGACCTTCACGGGACCGGGCCGTGGTCGAAACGGCCAAAAGGTCGGATATACCGAGGAGCAATAAAACACGTTTTTGGGTCAAAACAGCCATATACTGCACTAAATTATAAGTATTGTACAAAATACACACTCATTACACACAGTGCTGCTGAATAGTAATTACTATACTCAATAAAAAAATTATTTTACCTTACACATTCTAATAAAAACTAACAGAAAAATGTAAGTTGTTGCGCATGAGTAAAAAAACCATCCCATAATGTTCGAATACAGCATTGGTAGTGAGCTTCTTGGTGCTGTCGCGTCGTTCAAATATCTAGGCGTAACTTTGCAGAGCGATATGAAATGGAACGAGCATGTAAGGACAGTTGTGAGTAAGGCGGACAGCCGACTTCGGTTTATTGGGAGAATTTTGGGAAGATGTACTTCACCTGTAAAGGAGACCGCGTATAAAACGCTTGTACGACCACGTCTTGAGTATTGCTCAAGTGTTTGGGACCTGCAGCAGATCAGTTTAAAGGAAGATATAGAGGTGGTTCAGAGACGAGCAGCTAGATTTGTTACCGGTAGGTTCGACCAATGCGCGAGTGTCACGGAAATGCTCCGGCAACTCAATTGGGGATCGCTGGAAGGAAGACGACGTTCTTTTCGAGAATTTCTGTTAAGTAAGTTTAGAGGGCCGGAAGCTTAGTGTAGTACGATCTTGCTGCCGCCTACTTACATTTTGCGTGGTGATCACAAAGACAAGATAAGAGAAATTAGAGCTCGTACGGAGGCATATAGGCATTCTTTTATTCCTCGTTCAATTTGGGAGTGGAATAGGAAAGGAATTGCCTAATAGTGGTACAGTGTACCCTCCGCCACGCAACTTACGGTGAATTGCGGAGTATGTATGTAGATGTAGATGAACATTTTTTTTCACGGATTTTTCTTCAGTCTTTTACAGTTGTCACGCCGACCCCTAGCTCTGCGGCTAATTTGACTAGTGACTCACCGCGGTCCAAACGTTGAAGCACTTTAAGTTTTTGTTGAAGGGAAACGCACACACGCTTACGTTTTTGAGAAGCCATAGCGAACTTTCACTAATCGCAAAACACAGTTTATCACCAAAGATACAGTAATCACGAAAACAAGAAACAATAAAGTAGAGCGCCGTTCACGTCGACAATCAGAACGCAACTGGCAGTTTAACAGAGAAACAATGCACAGCACTGTTGAGTCAGTTTGTCTCGTCGTCGGCAGAAGACAGTCGGGAACATGGTCGGATATCTCGAGGAGTCGGATATCCCGAGGTCGGATATGAGGGGTTCTACTGTAGTCTACATCCCCTTCCGCCCTCTCTGTACATCCACCTCTTTCTCTCCCATCTCTCTGTTTCCACCTTTCCCTCTCTCGGCAAAGTTTTCTGCAAGGTACCCCTGCCAAGTACCATACAAATATTTATGTATCTTGGTTCAAAGTTCATGTGTGCAAAAATTCATAAAGATTGGAGCAAAACTATGCATTTTGTAAAATACAGTAAGTACCCTCCATCATGCACCGAACGAAATTTTATGCAGACAGTGACATTCATCTTGTTTTTGAGAGAGAGTGTGCAAAATTCCACAAATATCGGAACAAAACTATATATTTGTGCAGAACCCGATGAAGCGATGTGGAAGGCTTAGAATAACGTTAGCATAGCCTGTTCTCTTGATGGTTTTTACTGCTTTATTTATTTATTCTTAGTTTTCCTTATTCGTATGCTTATCCTTACAGCGAAAGAGCTGAAGACACTGTAGCACGCATAAACTAAAGATATGGCCTGTGGCATCACGTTTCGCTGTACGTAACCTCCTTGCTATAGAGTCGCAAACGTCATTGCTGGCCTTCAGTCCCAATTTTTTTTATAATTTGACGACTTTCAACCACCATATCTTCCACCCCCTTATAGCTATCGGCATGGAACTGCTATGGTGTAGAACGTGAGACTTCGGACAACAATTAGACACAGACCATTAGTTTGCGTTCTGTGGTTTTCGCTCCAGAGCGAAGTATTAACACACACACACACACACACACACACACGTAGAATTTTATATACACCAATAATTTTCTATCCCAATATACTCCACCCTTTTATCATTATCAACCCTCAAGCAACAATGCAAACAATAAAACCATTTTCAAAGAGTAAATACAATTTTCAAAGAATAATTATTGTTCCGTACTTCGCGTTATATTCTTCAAATTACTAAACCTATCAGATCGCTGAAAAAACGCGCCTAAAACCTTCCTCGGGAATAAATTAGTAACTGTACAAATATTTTAAGTCCCTGCGTCTTATCGTTCGGACGTGAATAAGCGTACACCGAACAGACATTCACATAAATATATATAGATAAATAGCTATCCGATCGCCCTAAAACCGAGCCTAAAGCCTTACCCGGTTAGACATTAGTAACAATACAAATTATTAGCTCTTTATGTCTTGTCTTGTGGTTCAGACATGATAAAAGTACACCGAAAAGACATTCACATTTATAGATATAGATAAATCCTTCTTTACGGGATTAATGTCCGCCCTACAGGCCTCCAGCAGGTGGAGGTTGCGACGTTACAACAACACACAATACCCATTTGGAGCGCAAAGCGCGCTAGTTTGACAGCGGGAAGTTGTGACGACTGAACAGGCAATCAACCGCTACCTCGCCCAGTGGAGACCACATGGAGAACTCGCCGGATAGCTGACGTCATGTTTAACTGCCATTATTCCCTCCGAAAAACGGCATTGTTTCTCATGCAGTGAAGGCTTTCACGACCTGCTGAAATAATTGCTGTTGAATCTTCCGGGTTATACGGTCGAGGTGGAAGGAACATATCTGCTCCTGACGTTTCGTCCAGAGCTGTGCTCGACATCTTCAGAGATGCCGACTCACCGCTACCAGTAGCACCTCTGAAGATGTCCAGCGCAGCTCTGGACGAAACGTTAGGCGCAGATATGTTTCGGCAAGACTCACCGCTACCAGTAGCACCTCTGAAGATGTCCAGCGCAGTTCTGGACGAAACGTCAGGCGCAGATATGTTTCGGCAAGACTCACCGCTACCAGTAGCACCTCTGAAGATGTCCAGCGCAGCTCTGGACGAAACGTCAGGCGCAGATATGTTTCGGCAAGACTCACCGCTACCAGTAGCACCTCTGAAGATGTCCAGCGCAGCTCTGGACGAAACGTCAGGCGCAGATATGTTTCGCCAAGACTCAACGCTACCAGTAGCACCTCTGAAGATGTCCAGCGCAGCTCTGGACGAAACGTCAGGCGCAGATATGTTTCGGCAAGACTCACCGCTACCAGTAGCACCTCTGAAGATGTCAAGCGCAGCTCTGGACGAAACGTCAGGCGCAGATTTGTTTCGGCAAGACTCACCGCTACCAGTAGCACCTCTGAAGATGTCCAGCGCAGCTCTGGACGAAACGTCAGGCGCAGATATGTTTCGGCAAGACTCACCGCTACCAGTAGCACCTCTGAAGATGTCCAGCGCAGCTCTGGACGAAACGTCAGGCGCAGATATGTTTCGGCAAGACTCACCGCTACCAGTAGCACCTCTGAAGATGTCCAGAGCAGCTCTGGACGAAACGCCAGGCGCAGATATGTTTCGGCAAGACTCACCGCAACCAGTAGCAGTAGTATGGTAATGCCGGTTTCCCGCCACTGAGATTCGCGCGTCTTTTGTTTTTTGGCGGGAAATTTGAATTACGCCCCACCCCTCCTCCCTCGGCCAATTGCCGGACCACAGATCAAAGGATGCCGCCACAAGATGATTGATAGGTCTTCCTGGAAGAACGAAAGATGATTGACAGTTTACATTTAGGTCCTTTTGATTCGCTACTTGTCCGACCGCTAATCAAATGACGCCGCCATAACGCAGTTAAGGATGAATGACAGGTTGCAACACCTCCCTCGGCCACACACGACGCCCCGTCCCCCCCCCTCCACCCCTCGGTGCCACCGCCAGACAAGCGGCACCTCCGACAGGTCCAGACCTGCAGACCCATCGACATGTCGGTACTCGCACCCTCGACCACACACCTGGCCGGTTCGACGCCCCTTCCACCCCTCAGCACTGCCTCCAGACAGGCAGCACCTCCGACAGGTCCAGACCTGTAGACCCCTCGACATGTCTGTACTAGCACCCGCGACCCCTACTCGCTCGGCCGATTACCGGACCGCCGTCTCCGCCGCTGACAGATGCTACCCCCTCCTCCTCCACACTAGCGACCGGTTCTCAAAGGACGCCGCCACCCGCCCTACCCGCGAGAACAAACAATACCGCGACGATTGTCATTGTCTTGACCGCACCGACCCCCCCCCCCCCCCCCCACAGGCCGACCCCTGCTCTCTTTTTACGGCGACCGCGCTCCGACCTCGATTTATGTAACAACAACAATTTCCGCCGTTTATTATTATTCTTGTAAAAAAATAAAGCTACCATAGTGTTCTTCCTATGCTAAAAAACAATTTAGAACAGAAATGCTTAGTTGGTCTCGTATACTAAAGCATGTAGTATTAAATATTAAAACTCGTATGCAAAATTTGCAAGTAAGAATTTACACTCCCATCTCTCTCCACGCTCTTCGCATAGACTACAACCGACAGACGTGTTTAATAATAATAATAGCGCAGGTTACGGTAACGAACGCCACAAACTTACGTACCCATCTTAACATATACTATTTCGATATACAGAAACAATTCTAACGAAAAGAAAAGAAATGGTCCGTTTTCGGGATTCGACCGCAACCTTAGATCTACAAATGTATCTCTTCGTTTAAATGACGCATGCAACAGCCATAGAACGGAATGTAACTTTTATGCCAACCACTCTTTCGACAACGTAACAGCAGCAGCAGAAGACGGTATATTGTTTATACAAAAATTCCAAATAACGAAAATCGGCAATGACATCTAGCACAACGTCTCTAAATATACATCTGCAAAGCACCGTTAAACTCGTATGCAAAATTTGCAAGTAAGAATTTACATTCCCATCTCTCTCCAGCCGTGTTTAATAATAATAGCACAGGTTAGATAATAAACGCCACAAACTTACGTATCCATCTTAACATATACTCTTTCGATATACAAAAACAATTCTAACGAAAATAAAAGAAATGGTCCGTTTTCGGAATTCGACCGCAACCTTAGATCTATAAATGTATCTCTTCGTTTAGACGATGCAAGCAACAGCCATCGAACGGAATGTAACTTGTATGCCAACCACTCTTTCGACAACGTAACAGCAGCAGCAGAAGACGGTATATTGTTTATACAAAAATTCCAAATAACGAAAATCGGCAATGACATCTAGCACAACGTCTCTAAATATATATCTGCAAAGCACCGTTAAACTCGTATGCAAAATTTGCAAGTAAGAATTTACATTCCCATCTCTCTCCAGCCGTGTTTAATAATAATAGCGCAGGTTAGATAATAAACGCCACAAACTTACGTATCCATATTAACATATACTCTTTCGATATACAAAAACAATTCTAACCAGAGCCGATTAATGAAAAGAAATGGTCCGTTTCGGAACTCGACCACAACCTTGCATCTATAAATGTATCTCTTCGTTTAGACGATGCAAGCAATAGCCATCGAACGGGATGTAACTTGTATGCCAACCACTCTTTCGATAAAACAGCAACAACAGCGGCAAGCAGCAGAATACGACATAGTGTTTATACAAAAATTCCAAATAACGAAAATCGGCAATGACATTTAGCACAAAGTCTCTAAATAAACATCTGCAAGCACCGTTAACAATCGTCCAGAACGCAGAGCGCTCTCTCGGCAGACTACATAAAAGAAACATATGCTAAGTGTTTAAACAAAAACACCTTAGTTACATCTCCAAATGATCAAAACCTTCTATGCAGACGCACCATTCTGACAAGGATAGCTCGCAATGCATTTATTTAATGGAGCTGAGCCATGCCGAAAGTTCCGAAATTTAACACTCTCTCTCTCTTTAGCGATCTTGCCCTGTTACGTTTCCTTCTTCTTAGATCGAGGTATAACTGCGCATTCCGAGAGTTCGGGTATTTTAATTTTACCTCTTATTTCCTTGCTACAGCAGTACACATCCCATCTAAGAAATCTCTATGTCCTGTTACGATGCAAACTACATTTATCTGACACCGATATTCCAGCGCCCCAGATGACATTTAATCCCTATGTGCAATGGAGAGTCGAAATAAAAGAAAAATACTTGAAATAATTTACCGATTCCGACCGTCTACACTAAAACTTTTCGAAATTATTGGCCTAACAACACCCTTATTCGACAATACAGCAACCACAGAACCGAAGTTACCTGCCCAATGCAACACAGATTTCCAGCTCGACCCGCCCTTTACCCACAAAATTCCTACTCCGAACTAAGATTTATTATTTTAATTACAAGTAGATGTCCACCGCAAACGAAGACGCTAACCTACACGCCACAACACATGATTCTATATAGGACATGGAGTGTTTACAATTTTTGTTTTGTTTATTACAGTACAACTGAGTACATGCAACGTAATGTTCGCAAACATATCGCAACCAACTCCCGCACACTTCGATCATAACCTGCTCTCTAAGGAATGGATGGAAGTCACACACAGTACAAACACGTTTGTCGTGTGTTCCGCTAATTTCGGCCAGTACAACTATGCGAGACCAATCCCCCCGCCTGTTTACTGTAAAAGCAAATATTTTTCCCCACACTATCTGTTTAAACCGGGCTTGCACATATACAATAGCCTCCTTTTAAAAGCATGTGTCTTCGCCATATAACCCAGTTTTCGTTTACCCTTCTTCTTCTTCTTAGGACTTGTGGAATAACGTAGACGATATCTACGTCTGTGGATAATAAAGTCCTGGAATGCTAAAAAAAAATATAGTTCCTTGCTCGACTCTACAAGTAATTTACAGTCGAAACTAAAAAAAACATAATGTCCAAGAGAGCGGTCAATTTTCTGGTACTCTTAATACCCAAGTATCAAATCTAAAAGCGTTTGCACAGTACAATGGCGTACTTTGTAAATACCGTATCTTCTCTTTTAGAACACTTAAACAATCTTCTTACACAATCCTCCATCCTCGTAATACCATCTTCTCGACCCGGCGAAAAAATAAAAGTCCTAACAATCAACTGCCTGGACTCTTTATAAAATCGATATCTTTGCTTACACCAGGGCTCGTGATTTTTCGACAAATTTATTTTGGTTCTACAATTCGACGCCAACCACGTTAAGCAGTCGTTTCCTCGCTCGCAACCACTTTGATATTGCTCCTCCCATCCGAAAGTCATGCTCGGATACGAACGCCACTCGGTTAAAGTATTATCCAAAAATCCAGGAGATAGAAGCCATCTACACGAAGCTGCTGCTGTAGTATAGATGGGAGCGCCTCCATTAAAAACATCGATTAGCTGCAGTTTATAAGATATATACCCACAGGACGTATATATTTCTCCCCATGTATTCCAGAAATAGTAACTTCGTCTTATCTCCAAAGTTTGCAGTATCGAACTTGCGGAATTTACTACACACACACACGCGCGCACTCCATTGGCTACAACTAGCGCACTTTAAGTAACGAAACTATAGGAGTTTTATAAAACACGTTGATTTTCGACGAAAGAATTATGATTTACCGCAGCAGGCATATCCGCTACGTAAACGTGATGCACACCAGCCGTAAAGTAGCCAACACTAGCATACGATTAAACAGACGATGCTTCGACGAAAGATCAATGCACCACCAAAGTCAGTTTTCTTTACAGCTTTACCGTGACGTATATATTTAGGGTATATCGACACTTTTTACTTACATTCCGTCCCATCTAGCCTAAAGCACTCTCTGTAAGCGCCAAACATTTCCAACACAGTAACAGAACTACACCTTGCAGTCAACACGAACCTACAACAACAGAAGAGTCTAGCCATTCCAACTCGTTTTTTGTCCCAACTAGCATGCTGCAAGCTATGTATACGTTCGTAACAACCCAGACAGAGCTATCCTTACATCCGTCACTAACCCAGTACCAACTCTAACCAAGTTACCACAGATGGTGTTATAACCGCGATCAGTAACAGACAAGATCTCCCAGACACACTCCGCCCAATAACTACGTTGGTTGCTTGGCCTGTCCCTAACATCCAACCACAGCTTTGTTTCCAATGCATAGCCCGGCAGACAATATTTCTGGAACGCTCTCTATCAGCCAATAAACTATATACCTCGAGCATTCGCGCACAAATCACCATCGTATTCCACTCCTTCTAACAAATTATTACTCTCGATAAACATCTGTAACACAGTGTAAAAAAATGAGCGACGTGCACACGCACAGAACAGCTAACAAGAAAAGATCTAGATCCAAGCCAAGTTCTTATAATCCTTACAAGCAGCAACGCAAAATAGTCTACACCATTTCGAACTAATGCAACACCAGATTTTTTTTAACGATCTCCAAGAGCAATCCTTTAGAGACTAAACATACGATTAAATGCACCTCCAATGTAGGTAACTAATCCTCTAACTCGATGCTTTCGACCAAAGAACATTAATTTACCACTGCAATCATCTCCGATACGCTACCGAGAGACGTCCATTCGTAAACACAGCTAAAAGAAGATATAAATGCCCCACATCCATGCTACGAAGTATCTATATGTATTTCCACAATTGTGGACCACATCTGCATTGCATCGTATCGCACGACTAAACAATTCGAAATAGGAACTTCGCGCAAGCTAGCATGCATAATCACATTCCATGTTATTTCTGGCTGTAGGCGAGTGCGGACCTGTTGACTCATCGTAGACGCCGGTTTGGAGTGTGTGTACGTCCTATACATGTAAACATACCTGTCCACGCTCGCACCTGACCTGGAGAAGTTTTCGGTTTAATTTTTCCTGGCCGCACCAGATTCCGAATACAAGAGAGCTATTTTCGCGAAGATAGATTTCCTCGCAGCTGACGCAAGCGATGTTTTTACCGTACGAGCAGTCGTTAAACTTTTACACGCAGATACATATACAGACAGTAGGATGTGCGCAAATTTGCGATGTAGCTCTTACAGAAACGAAACATAGTTTTTTTAGAAATTCGATAAGAAGAAGAAGAACGAAATTTATACAAGATGAACCAATGTGCAATAAGTCAAACCCCAATCCATGCAGCAATGTACCGAGCAACATCGATTTAAACGAACGCTTTGCTTAACTGTAGAATAGAACAACACAGAATTACACCTCCCTAACAGATACTTTACCGAGGAGTTACTGCTCTTTGCTAACAAGAAACATGTCTTCTGATATCTTCTCCTAAACCCTATAAGACCGAAACTTTCTACTCGAGAAGCTAGACACAGAATACAAATCGTTCTTTGTTATGTTCTCGAACTCCATTACGTATCTTCGTTTCCTCCTGCACCTTCGGGCAATGCTTCTAGACGAGAACAATCGTGTATTTTAACTTTTCCCATTATTTCCTGGTTATAGCACTAAGCGTCGCTATGTGTGTACGTTACCAACTCCTGTGGTAATTTCCGTATGGAACACTAGGTTTTACGATTATTGCAAACGATTGCTTGTTATTCCATCCGTTTTTAACTCTGCAAATGGCTGTCCCCAGTCCACCACATTTGGATGCAATGTAGTCCCTTCTCCAAACGATAATGCAATACGTTTTTCGTGTCTTCCGCTGTTTTCGGCCAGTACACCGACGCGTGACCAATCTCCCTGACTGTTTACTGTAAAAAGCAAATATTTTATAAGTCCCAGTCGTAACCAGATTTCTCCACACCCTCCGTTTAAGCCGGGCTTACACATATGCCATAGCTTCGTCTTTCTCCAGCATTAGTTTGTACTCGTCCTTTATGGCAGTTGCTTTAGCCATATATTCTAGCTTCCTTCTCTTGGTCTCGATATCCGCCATTTCCAGTTTTCTTTTCGCGCACATAAGACATTAACTGCACGTAGCGATGTAATTTCTTTAATGGGGGATGGCTTAAGCCTGTGTGATACATTTACTCTTTTCGCTGGGCTTGCAGAATGACATTGTTTGTAGGTACCAGACCTAATTCTGCGATATCTATATCTGGAGGCAGTGTGGAGAACAATGTTCTGGATTGGGAGAAGTATGTTTCCCCTGCATTAATGTATCTTTTAAGTGTACTACTTATATCGTCTTTGCCGCTGCCAGTATTACGAATCTCCACCTAATTTACAGGTAAACAATGGAAACTAAAAGCTGATAGAACGTAAAATACAAGCTTTTATCGATCTGGAAGGTTTAACCTGTACACCGATCAATTTTCGGGTATTTTTATTATCCCAGTACACAAATTGCAGGACACTATTAAACACTACAAAGCATCTGTTGTCCCAGATGTTTCTTATTCGCCCCCCACATGGTGGAGAAACACTTTGCAGATACCGTTTAAAAAACTTCGAGTCTTGCACAAGATCAAAAACACTCTCCATCCGGTAATCGTATATTGTAATACCCCTGTTCTCGACACAACGACGAAGTAAGTGCTCAAATGCAGCAAATAGACCTCTATATCTCTTTTTAGGGTAAATTGGGTCACTGATCACAAAATTCACACCACAACCAGCGGTTTTATCCCCTAGTAAGACTCCAGGACGTTCTCCAAATTATGGAGAAAATATTTCCAGGCGAAGTACTAAATAACCTCCATATAGGCGAGATTCTAGTTGGGTTCTTCGGGACTTGTGGTTTAGAGACAAGTGCGTAGAATCGAATCCTGCATATGACAACGCGACGGTGGCGAGTTCCGAAGCGCAGCAGCTGGGAGGACCTCCAGTCTATAGCGAAGACACACATCCTCCGCAACTCCCACAAGGTGTTGTGTTGGAACATATAAGGGATGGTTGGAGAAGCCTCCACGTCACATCCTCGAAACGCATGCCGAGGGAGGAGGGGTGGGGCGTAATTCAAATTTCCCGCCAAAAAACAAAAGACGCGCGAATCTCAGTGGCGTGAAACCGGCATTACCATACTACTAGTAGCACCTCTGAAGATGTCCAGCGCAGCTCTGGACGAAACGTCAGGCGCAGATATGTTTCGGCAAGACTCGCCGCTACCAGTAGCACCTCTGACGATTCCAGCGCAGCTCTGGACGAAACGTCAGGAGCAGATGTGTTTCTTCGACCACGACCATATAACCGGAAAGATTCAACGGCATTGTTTTTTATTTTTTGATACTTCGCTTATACAATTAGAGATACAGACTAGCACAGAGAAACAAATGAAATACGATGACAGCGCAGTTTAGATGATGTGTTGACTTCATTTATATTAATTTCATATCAAAAGTTACTCAGAAAATTAATATTTATTCACTTGGAAAATACAGAGGCTAAACTAATTGAACTACAGTAACGAGCGGCGGCTCAAACGAAAGGTCTCATTGAGAGGCTGTTTGGTATAACCACATCATTTGCAATTTTTATATTCCTTATAATAATGCACTCTTCAGGAAAAACAATAATGATTTGTTACTAACAATTAATACAAGACACATACACAAACAGCTAGACAGTGTCGCAAACGCACATTATGACCTGTTTAGAATATATTATTTTAGTTTATTTTAATATGTTGTCTTTGTGTAAACTAAATTTGCTCATCGACCGTGATTTGTTTAAATTTATGGACACAGTAATTCAGAACAGTGCATTGGAAAGTGGCCTCGAAAATCTACCAGAAGAAAACTTCACCTAAATAATTGATTAAAATTCATTGTGCGACGGTCTAAAGACTTTAATCGGTCATGCTGAAAATATTCATTTGTTTAAACTCAACATTTTACGGGTATTATTAGCGTTAGAAATTAAAGTATGTATTTGCATTAGAATCTTAGCGCGCACCTAACGATGGTGTTATATCAACATTTCAATGATTATTTAAAAAGTTTTGTACACTACTGCCAGAATTACTAAAAGTCGTTAGGTGACGTATTACTGGAATGACGTCACAGATCGTATATAAGTGGGTGCCGGGAGCGGCCAAGAATCAGTGGACGGCAGTTCAATCTTAATGGCAGTGCAGTGGAATCGAGTGAGACGATAGGTAATGAACATAGCCGCAGAATCCGCCGCGCTGGACTCTGAAATATTTTCTGAGCGTGTGGACTGTGAATTTTTTTACAGTAGTCGGAACTCAGAAATTATTCATCGCTTACCAACTTTTTAGCGTGTGGATAGAACAATGAAGATTAATAGCAATCATTTTAGGAACATTATTCAATATTGATATAGCTATTTTGTTAGCAATATTGGGGGCTCGAGGTAATCATAGGCTATCAGACGGAGTCTAACGAATTTAATGGTTCTTGCCAGACAGAATCATGTAGTGGAGAATATAATTTTTTAGTAAAAATGCAACCCTCATATTGTAGTCAGTTATTTAGTAGTTGCTGCCCTAGAAAGGTTGAGAGAGTCAAAAATATAACAGGCGTGAAAGAGTAACAACGAAACTAGGGAAAATATAACGCAGAAACTGGAAAAATTGCCAAATTAGGCAGAATTCCCTGACTTCGAAATTGAAAGTTTAATTTTACAAATAAATATGTACGTGTACGCACAGCAACGTGCAAAAGGTAATAGGAATAAGTCGTCACGTAAGACAAAGTTGAATTAAGGATCCGTCCCGTTACAAGGAGCCCGCAGACCGCAGCTTCATCCTCCTCTCGACGGCATCAACGGCTGCGGTATGGAGGTGGGCGTGGTTCACGCTCCACACTCCCGGCCGTTTTGTTAGTTTTCGTAACCGGAGCCGCTGCATTTCAATCAAGCAGCTGCTGAATTGGCCACACAAGGGTTTAGTGCAGCCAGCCCGTTTGCCAACAGCGCTTTTAGTCCCGGACGGAGAACTAACCAACTGCTGGCCCATCTCCGATAGCACTTTAGTTCTCTGATCTACGAGGTGCATTCAAGTTCTAAGGCCTCCGATTTTTTTCTAATTAATTACTCACCCAAAATCGATGAAATTGGCGTTACTTCTCGACGTAATCGCCCTGCAGACATACACATTTTTCACAACGATGACGCCATGATTCCATGGCAGCAGCGAAGGCTTCTTTAGGAGTCTGTTTTGACCACTCGTAGTGTGAACTGGCGTATCCACTTCGGCCTGGCGTTAGCAGGATCCTATAAAAGCCATTATATTAATAGGTTAACACTAACGCTTATCTGAAGAAATAAATTTGCGAAAATTTTGTGGAAACGACAACGCGAAATGGGCGAAATAAAACGAAATCAGGTATTTTTTAGAAATGTTATGAAAATTCTTATTTTTTCCTGAACAAATTTTATAAATATGAGGATACAAGTTTGCAAATATTCGTAGCTGTTCCACACTGAATATAAAAATTGCATTTTGCCTTCTTTTCGACTCAAAGCTTCGGTCATGTACATGGTACTCTGAAAAAAGAAAAGTTGAATGAGTCAAAAATACAACAGGCGTAAAGGAGCAACAACGAAACTGGGGATAGGATAACGCAGAATCAGAAAAAAGGGCCAAATTAGGCAAAAGCATAAGAAATGGTAAAAAGTGTCGCAAATGTGATAAAAACAAACGAATTTGGTAAGAGACAAGGAACCTGAAACACGAAAAGAAGAACGTAACAGCACCAGTTGCATAAAAATAGCAGCAAAAATGGAATGAAATACTCAATTTGGGTAAAAAGTAGCTCGAAACGTGGCAGCAACTGCAGATTAGCCGTGTGCATTGGAGAGTCATGCTGCGGTGCGCGTGGCCGTTGGCCATCGGAGGTTCGAGTCCCTGCCCCTTAGGCATGGGTGTTTGTGTTCACCTTAGGTTAGTTTACCTTAGTTTAAGTAGTTTGTAAGCTACGGACAGATTTACAAACATTTGAAAATGTGGCAAAATAGTACTGAAATACCCAAAAAGTAACAGACTAAAAAGTAACAATGGACAAAAATCTTCATATTTTGGGAAAAACTCACATTGAAATTAGGTGGATAACTTATTGGTTATGAATTGCAGATTAAAACTTAAGAGACTGCAGAAAGGTAGAAAGGTTAGGAGATAGAAGCTGGACAAAATTAAGGAACCAGAGGTGGTTGAGAGTTCCAGAGAAAGCATTAGGTAAGGATTGGCTGAAATGGGGAAAAGTAATACAACAGAAGAAGAATGGTTGTCACAATTTACATTTACTTGGGCAATCATTGCATGGATTTTCTAAAAAAAAAATCTTGCTTTACAATATTTAATACTGAAATACGGCACGAAAATTGCAAAGAATGCGGAAACACAAAAAATGTGAAAATAACGACACGGATAAAGACAGAAAACACGGGAATAAAAGGCAGATTGAGGGGGAAAAAATCAATGAACTTGAACACAAAATAACACTTAAATTGTGGATAAAGAGCAACAATATTGGTAAAAATAACACGGAATCGACAAGAATAACATCGAAATTGGAAAGCAATATCACCGTAAATCAACATTGTATCGACTGAAAATATTTGATATTTGGTAAGCCGGCCGCGGTGGCCGAGGGGACTGAGGCGTTCCAGTTACGGCCTGCACGGCCACTACGGTCGGGGGTTCGAATCCCCCCTCGGGCATGGATATTTGTGCCGTCCTTAGTGTTAGCTAGTTCATAAGTAGTTTGTAAGTTTAGGGACTGATGACCCCGTAGTTAAGTCCCATAAGCTATACAAACATTTGAACATTTTTTTAGTAGTATCTCCAGATAAAATACTACTACCCTAAGGTTTAGATGATCATCTTTGTTAGAAATTACAGGCCTATATCACTGACGTCAGTTTGCAGTAGGATTTTAGAACATACCCTCTCCTCTAACATTATGAATTTCTTCGAAGTGAACGACCAATTGAAATAGTCAACACGGATGCATAAAGTACCGTTCCTGTGAAAGAACATATTCGTGCGATGAATAAAGGGTCTCAAATCAATTCCATATTTGTAGGGCCCAGGAAGGCTTTTGACACTGTACCTCATAAGCATCTTCTAATCAAATTACGTTCTTATGGAATAGCGACATAGTGGTGGATTCGTGATTTCCTGACAAGAAGGATACAGTACGCAGTAACTGACGTCAAGTCATCGAGTAAAACAGAAGTGACGTCTGACTTTCCATAGGAAAGTCTTACAGCGCATCTACTGTTTCTTATCTTTAGAAATGACGTAGAAGTCAATGAGAGCAACTCTCATAGACTGTTCGCGGATGATACTATCATTTATTGGTTAGTAAAGCCTCCAGAAGATCAAAAGCAACTGCAAAGATATTTACAAGGTGCGAAAATTAGCAGTTGACACTAAGTAATGAGAATTTTGAAGTCATGCACATGAACACTATAAGAAATTAGTTAAACTTCTTTTATTTGATAAATCAGTGAAATCTGCAGACCATAAATTCCATTAAATTACAATTACGAACACCATTATCTGGAAAGAAGAGATAGAAAATATCGTAGGGAAGGCGAACCGCCGTGGTGGAGTCGCCGAGCGGTCTAAGGCACCTTGCTGCGAAACGCACTGTTGCTCGCCGTCGGAGGTTCGAGTCATCTCTGTAGCATGGGTGTGTGTATTGCCCTTAGGTTAGTTTAACTTAGTTTAAGTAGTTTGTAAGGCTAGGGAAAAATAACAAAAGAAGTTAGATTTACAAACATTTGAAGCGAACCAAAGGCTACGTTTCATTGGCAGAGCACTTAGAAGATGCAACGGTTCTAGTATAGCCACTGCCTACACTACACTTGTGCGTCCTAATTTGGAGTATGGTTGCGTATTGTGGGATCCAAATCAGGTGGGACTGACGGAGGATATAAGTTAAGTGATAGACGAGTTGGGATGGAAATCATTAAAATAAAGGCGGTATTCGTTGCGGCGAGGTCTATTTGCGAAATTCCTTTATCCAACTTTCCCCACCGAATGAGAAGATATTTTGTTAGCCTATATAGCAAGACATTATTAACGTAATAAAGTAAGAGCACTGATAGAGAATGGAACGGTAGACAAATATCATAGAAACGGTTGGACGAACCTCTGCGATACACTTAAATGATTTGCAGACTAATTAAATAGATGCAGAAATATTGCGGTAGGTCCTCCTATAGGCTGGAATTTCCCCTTTCGTTACTGAAATAAACACTGGCGTGAAAATTTAAGGACGGTGAGTCACTGGCAAGTAACGAATCTCTATGGAACCTTTACCATACGTGGAAAGAGATGTTCAAATGTTTGTATAGCATATATACGACTTAACTACGGGGTCATCAGTCCCTAATCTTACAAACTACTTATGAACTAGCTAACACTAAGGACGGCACAAATATCCACGCCCGAGGTGGGATTCGAACCCCCGACCGTAGTGACCGTGCAGACCGTAACTGACGCGCCACAGTCCCCTCGGCCACCGCGGCCGGCGAAAGAGATGTTGCAGTATACACTTACCAAGTTTCTAGAATATTAGCAAATTTTCAATGTGCGCGCATTTTGAGATTGGCGCATTTATATCAACAGCAGTGCTCCATTCTCAAAGTTCTTTGAGCATTGATTGTCAGGGGTGCATAAACTTACCATTGCCGGCCGCGGTGGCCGAGGAGACTGAGGCGCTTCAGTCACGGTCTGCACGGCCACTACGGTTGGGGATTCGAATCCCCCCTCGGGCATGGATATTTGTGCCGTCCTCGTTCGTAAGTAGTTCATAAGTAGTTTGTAAGTTTGGGGACTGGTGACCCCATAGTTAAGCCCAATAAGCTTTACAAACATTTGCACATTTTTTGAAACTTACCATTAACGTATGAATCATTTAGGATAACGCTGCTGTTAGAATTACTATGGAACTTTATTTCACTGACGACAAATGCGTAGAATGATTGCGCAGCAGTAGAGATGAAAGCTGGCTGCGCTACTCTGGCCAGGCTGGGCGCGACGGCCTGGATGCCGGGTGTGCCGCTGGCAGTAGCCTGCAGCCGCTACGGCCGCCGCTGTCGGCTGCGCTTCAATAAAAAACAGAAAGAAAAAACGCGAGACACGGGCGCCGGCGGCTGAGTGGCGTGTTAAATCGTGCGGAGAGCTCTTTATAAAATTATCGTGCCGGCCGCGGCCGCGCCAGATCAATCTGCGCCCAACAACCTGGCGACGAGGAGGAGCGAGTTGTGCGCGCACACGGCCGCCACTGTCCAGCCCAGCCTAGCCCAGCCGCGATCGCTTATCTCGCGTGGGAACTGCCTCTCTCCCTCCCCCCAAACTCACTGGGATACCGCTCTGTCGTCTCGGCGGCTGATCTTCATCTGCGACACAGTGGCCAGCCCGTGCCGGTCGTTTCGTTGCTGAGACACTTACAGATGGTTTGTTCACAAACGAACGGTTCCAAAGAAATGGATCAGTGAAATGAAGGAGTGACGAACTACAGATGGGGAATGTCAGTTCACCGTTCACTTAGGTGATCCTAGTTAGCCCCATTAGAGGTCCCAGATTGGTCGCTGTGGCTTCCAGTTCCAAGAGCTGTCAGTGCTAGTCCAAAATGGCAGTGGCGATTTCCAGTTCCAGGAACTGTTCGGTTGCACTCCAGAATTGACATGGTGGTCGTAGTTAGCCCCATTCGAAGTCCCAGATTGGTCGCTGGGGCTTCCAGTTCCAAGAGCTGTCAGTGCTAGTCCGAAATGGCAGTGGCGATTTCCAGTTCCAGGAACTGTTTGGTTGCACTCCAGAATTGACATGGTGGTCCTAGTTAGCCCCATTCGAGGTCCCAGATTGGTCGCTGGGGCTTCCAGTTCCAAGAGCTGTCAGTGCTAGTCCGAAATGGCAGTGGCGATTTCCAGTTCCAGGAACTGTTCGGTTGCACTCCAGAATTGACATGGTGGTCCTAGTTAGCCCCATTCGAGGTCCCAGATTGGTCGCTGGGGCTTCCAGTTCCAGGAGCTGTCAGTGCTAGTCCGAAACGGCAGCGGCGATTTCCAGTTCCAGGAACTAATGACAGTTGAAGGCCTGCCAGTCTCAGTCTGAGATGGCAGGCGGCGATTTCCAGTTGCAGTAACTGTTGGTTGTAGTCCAGAATTGAAACGGCGATAATCCAGTTCTACGAACTTTTGGTCTGGTCTGGAATCGTTGGAAGGACTTCAGTCACAGCAATTGTCAATCCCCATCTGTAACGCTGGTCCATAATGGTAGTAGTGATTTCCAATTCTAGGAACAGTCGGTGCCAGGCTGGAACTCCGGACTGGTTGTGGCGACTTCCAGGAACTGTTGGTCCCAGTGCAGAATAGCGACAAAGATTCCCAGTTTAAAGAACTGTTGGAGCTGGTCCAAAACGGTAGCAGTGACTTCCAGTTGCAGTCCAGAATTGACACGGTGATCCTAGTTAGCCCCATTCGAGGTCCCAAATTGGTCATGGCGGCATCCAGTTCCAGGAGCTGTCAGTGCTAGGCCAAAACGGCAGCAGCGATTTCCAGTTCCAGGAACTATTAGGTTGCAGTCCAGAATTGACACGGTGGTCCTAGTCAGCCCCATTCGAGGTCCCAGATTGGTTGCTGTGGCTTCCAGTTCCAGGAACTGTCAGTGCTAGTCCGAAACAGCAGTGGCGATTTCCAGTTCCAGGAACTGTTCGGTTGCACCCCAGATTTGACACAGTGATCCTAGTTACCCCCATTCGAGGTCCCAGCTTCATCACTGCAGCTTCCAGTTCCAGGAGCTGTCAGTGCTAGTCCGAAACGGCAGCAGCGATTTCGTTCCAGGAACTGTTCAGTTGCAGTCCAGAATTGACATGGTGATCCTAGTTAGCCCCATTCAAGGTCCCAGATTGGTCGCTGTGGCTTCCAGTTACAAGAGCTGTCAGTGCTAGTCCGAAACGGCAGCGGCGATTTCCAGTTCCAGGAACTGTTCGGTTGCAGTCCAGATTTGACATGGTGGTCCTAGTTAGCTACATTCGAGGTCCCAGATTGGTCGCTGTGGCTTCCAGTTCCAGCAGCTGTCAGTGCTAGTCCAAAACGGCAGCGGCGATTTCCAGTTCCAGGAACTGTTCGGTTGCAGTCCAGAACTGACACGGTGGTCCTAGTTAGCCCCATTCGAGATCCCAGATTGGTCGTGGCAGCTTCCAGTTCCAGGAACTGTTCTGTTGCAGTCCAGATTTGACACGGTGGTCCTAGTTAGCTCCATTCGAGGTCCTAGATTGGTCGCTGCGGCTTCCAGTTCTAGGCGCTGTCAGTCCTAGTCCGAAATGGCAGCGGCGATTTCCAGTTCCAGGAACTGTTCGGTTGCAGTCCAGATTTGACATGGTGATCCTAGTTAGACCCATTCGAGGTCCCAGATTGGTCGTTGCAGCTTCCAGTTCCAGGAGCTGTCAGTCCTAGTCCGAAATGGCAGTGGCGATTTACAGTTCCAGGAACTGTTTGGTTGCAGTCCAGAATTGTCACGGTGGTCCTAGTTAGCCCCATTCGAGGTCCCAGATTGGTCGCTCCGGCTTCCAGTTCCAGGAGCTGTAACTGCTAGTCCGAAATGGCAGCGCCGATTTACAGTTCCAGGAACAGTTTGGCTGCAGTCCAGAATTGAGACGGCGATTTTTCAGTTCTATGAATTCTTGGTCTGGAATCGTAGTGACAACTTCTAGTCAAAGGAACTGTCAGTCCCAGTCCAGAAGGGCAGTGGCGATTTCCTGTTCTAGGAACGGTTGGCTGCAGTCCAGAACTGAAACGGCGATTTTTCAGTTCTATGAGTTCTTGGTCTGGAAATGTAGTGGCAACTTCTTGTCACAGGAACTGTCAGTCCCCATCTGGAACAGGGGCGAATGCCAGTTTCAGGAACTCTCAGTCCCAGTCTGGAATGGCAGTGCCAATTTCCAGTTCCAGGAACTGTTTGTTTGCAGTCCAGAATTGACATGGCGATTTTTCAGTTCTATGAATTCTTGGTCTGGAAATGTAGTGGCAACTTCTTGTCACAGGAACTATCAGTCCCGGTCTGGAACAACAGGGGCAAATGCCAGTACAGGAACTCTCAGTCCTAGTCTGAAACGGCAGTGCCGTTATTCAGTTCCAGGAACTGTTGGTTGTAGTCTAGAACTGAAACGGCTATATTTCAGTTCTGCAAACTCTTGGTACAGTCCAGAATCATAGCGGTGACTTCCAATCACAGGAACTGTCAGTGCCAGTCTAGAACTCTGGAATGGTTGTGTTGACTTCCAGCTCCAGTACCTGTTGGTCTCAGTCCAGAACAACAGTGGTGATTGCAGTTCCAGAACAGTGGGTTACAGGCCGGAATTAAAATGGCGATTTTTCAGTTCTACAAACCCTTGGTCTGGTCCGGAATTTTAGTGGCAACTTCCAGTCACGTGACCTGTCATTCCTGGTCCAGAACGCTGGGGGCTAGTGACAGTTGAAGGACCTGTCAGTCCCAGTCTGAAATGGCAGGCGGAGATTTCCAGTTTCAAATAACTGTTGGTTGTAATCCAGAATTGAAACGGCGATATGCCAGTTCTACAAACTCTTGGTCTAGTCTGGAATCGTAGCAGCGACTTCCAGTCACACCAACTGTCAGTCCCCATCCGGAACACTGGTCCATAATGCTAGTGATTTCCAATTCCAGGAACTGTTGGTGCCAGTTTGGAACTTCGGACTGGTTGTGGTGACTTCCAGGAACTGTTGGTCCCAGTTGAGAAAGCGGATCAGCTGCAGACATTGTTTTGTGCTGGAACAGGGAATTAAATTAAACTATCCGCCGTAAATCGATGCTTGGCTATCATACGCTTCGCGTAACCAAGTTTCACGCTAGCGTTAAGTTACTGAAACAATAGGGAAATAAAATCATAAAATATCGGACTTCCCTGAATAAAAACATTAACTGCAGGTTCTGAAAATCAAATCAATATAAATTTAATGTAGGAAAGTGTGGATTTTGAACGAAACTTATGCAATCGCGAAGCGAAGTTATAATGACCAAGCTTTTCTTTATGATGGGTCGCAGCTTGCTGAAAACAATGAATAAAAATGTTTGTGAATAAGAGAAAGGTAATTTTGAATTAAAAATGTTAGAAATCAACTGGGGGCTTATTACAATAAGAATAAATAAAGCTCGCAGTTACACTTTCCTAACAGAGAGTATGAAGAGGCGTCTGATCAGTACAAGTGTGCAGAAAATTATGACGAAAAGCGCTTCCGTTCTCTCTCCATGCTGATTGATAAAATTGATTATCGCAAAACAAAAATCAGTGGAATATCTTAAAAGGAGGATGGATACGCAAGCGACAAGCATCGCAGATCTAATTTTAGTGAAAATACTTAATGTAATGCTACAAATTCATCAAGATCGAAATGAAATCGTAGATTGTGTCGAAATTCGTTGGTAAAGTTCACCTTGTCATACAAAATTTTACGTAGACAGTGCGTTTCCTCTCGCTTTGAAGATAGAGTATGAAAAGTTTCATCGCAATCGAATGAACGGTACGGCAGCGCGTAAAATAGGAACAAATATGATGAGGCATTTTCCCAAGCGTCTTAGTGTTTATGATTAATATCTCTTAAACTATAAGTTGTACAATGAAGTGATTTTGTTTGATTTATTCAATGGCATAAGTCGATACTGCCTGCAAAATATATTGCGAGTACACGTAGACCAAAGAAGTAATCAATTTAAACGACATTCATAATGCGGAACTTTTTCACGAATTCAGTATTCATTAGTCACATCTCATGAACTATGTGTAGTAGACTGATATAATTATGCCTGTAACCTTCCGAAAGTGCAAGTGATATGCTGACAAAGTTTTATAGCAGTATGGATGAACGGTGCGGCAGCGCATAGAATACGAACAAACAAACAAACAAAAATTCATTTTTACATATCAAATGTACACCCTACTGCCGCCATGTGTATCTCAGAGTTTGGCCACAGGCACGGACAAATCGATTGCCTTTTTTCGCCAATCTATCACATTCTTACATTTACCCCTGTTTACATGGAACAAATTAAAATATTCAAATGTTTGTAAAGCTTATGAAACTTAACTGCGTGCTCATCAGTCCCTAAATTTACAAACTACTTCTACCTTATACTAAAGACGGCAAAAACATCCTTGCCGAGGGGGATTCGAACCCCCGACGGCCTTGTGCATCATAGCATAGCGCCTCAATATGCTCGGCCGCTCCGCCGCGTCGTAACAAATTACGTGCAGGCTTTACATTAATACACATTACTCGCAGCTGATAAACGTTTCTTCTTATCCTCACCATTATGTAAATACGCTAACACGAAAATTGTGGTACAGATTACTAATTTATTCGTACAAGAAGGCCAATGAAAGTTACATAATTCGAAAGATTGTTTGTCGTAGATTTCACGAATATAAATATTATGTGTACATTTAGCCATTAAAAGTGGTAAAAGGAAGTAGAAATTTTCCTATCTACAGCTTGGATCAAGTTCTACATTCTCCAACAATCAGCTCACTGATTGGCTATTCGCCTCGACCAAAGACGCTGCAATGCAGCGCATCTGCAGTATTGAAATAACGTATTAAAATAAGTGAATATCGAAACATGGAGTGCTCCCAACTCACTTTCTTGTGTCGTTCAGATGCTTCATTTTCGCAGTGATTAAGAGTGGTTAAAGGAAATGGATGTTTTCATATGAATGCCGATATAAAGGATGATGCGCCGAGAGAGGCATCTAGCGGTGCTCGGGTGGAACTACGAAGTCGAGAATGCCGATATAAATGATGATGCGCCGGGAGAGGCATGTAGCGGTGCACGGGTGGAACTACGAAGTCTACATGTTTTCAGCTCTGGAATTCTGAATATCGCAGTACCGAAATAACATTATTTCTTGGCGTTGTATAAATATACGAACGTTCCATTTCAAATATTAGGCTAATGAAAGTTATAAAATTTGAAAATGGCATGAGAAGTATATACTTCGGTTTTTATTTGTTATTATTGTGTCAGGCATTTTCCTTAACAAGTAAAAGATATCGTTTCATACCTCCCAGTGCCGGTTAAATTTTACCAAATAAAAAAAAAAAAAAAAAAAAAAAAAAATGTTCAAATGTTTGTTAAGCTTATGGGACTTAACTACGGGGTCATCAGTCCCTAAACTTACAAACTACTTATGAACTACTTACGAACTAGGATGGCACAAATATCCATGCCCGAGGGGGGATTCGAACCCCCGACCGTAGTGGCCGTGCTGACCGTGACTGGAGCGCCTCAGTCACCTCGGCCACCGCGGCCGGCTTATCAAATATCAAATATCCCAGCGGCCTCCTATGATTATGTTGGCAACAGATGCTGAATAGTGAGAATCCTGTGAGTCTTCATTTTAGCCAATCGCTTGACAAAGCTGATGTTTTCTCATGGAATCTTCACTTTACGAGGCCAATTACTTTTACTGAGCGGACGAGGGTACACACAAGAACCTGTCAACCATAAAGCAGGAACAGCATTATTTGTTTACTTCATGGTGTATACGATACACTAATCGAGTCATTCTATGTGGTCCGAACAAATGGGCAAAGATTTTCTATCGTGTTGTTGATGTTGCCAACATAATCACGCGAGACCGCCGACATGATACGTAACATTTTACCTCCAGTGACCACTGTAAACACAATTGGTCGATTTTCGACCACAGGCAATACTAGTACCTGTAATTGTTCGCCAACATCTGTGTGGCCGCGGTGGAGTAGCCGAGCGGTCTAAAGCGTCTCGTTTCGGAGCGCGCGGTTGCTCGCCGTGGAGGTTCGAGTCCTCCCTGGGGCATGGGTGTGTGTGTTTGTCCTTAGGTTAGTTTACCTAGGTTTAAGTAGTTTGTAAGCTACGGACTGACGACCCCGCAGTTTGGCCCGATAGATTTACAAACATTTGAACATCTGTGTGGTCGTCATTGTATTCATGACGATAGAGACGCAACGGGAAACCTGCTGTTGCATCATCTACTAACCGCCTCTGCGCTTGACACGTCGTGCCGTTTTCCGCCGGGAGCAGTATTGCTGCTAACTGCTACAGAAGGCACATATTTACCAACCTGTCACCCGAGCGTGGCGTGGGCTGGCAGACAGCCCAGCGAGTAAACGCAAATAAAATCATCTGGCGCGCCGGTCTTGGCTGCGCTGCAACTCACTACACTATTTGTACAGACTCAAAATGCGATCACCTTCCTATAGGAAATTACAAAATATATTTATCTAACGTACTTTGCTTTTTCCTGTTGTTGTTGTTGTTGTTGTTATGGTCTTCAGTCCGGAGACTGGTTTGATGCAGCTCTCCACCCTACTCTATCCTGAGCAAGCTTTTTCATCTTCTCATAAGAACGGCAACCCACATCCACTTGAATCTGCTTACTATACGCGTCTCTTGGTCTCCCCCTGCAATTTTTACCCCACACACTTCCGTCCAATGCTAAATTTACGATTCCTCGGTGTATTAGAATGTGTCCTACCAAGCGATCCCTTCTTTTAGTCAGGGTATGCAAAAAATTAGTTTTCTCACCAATTATTTTCAGTATCTCTTCATTAGTTATGGGATCTACCCACCTAATCTTCAACATTCTTCTGTAGCACCACATTTCAAAAGCTTCTATTCTCTTCCTGTCCGCACAGCTTATCGTCCATGTTTCACTCCCGTAAAAGGCAACAATGCACACAAATGCCTTCAGAAAAGAATTCCTTACACTTAAATTAATATTCGATGTTAGCAAATTTCTCTTTTTCAAAAATGCTTTCCTTTCCATTGACATTCTGCATTTCATATCCTCTGTACTGCGACCCAAGTAACAAAACTCATCTACCACCCTTATTGTTTCGTTACCCAATCTAATTCCTTCAGCATTGCCTGATTTTCTAAGACCGCATTCCATTATTTTTGTTTTGCCCTTGTTAATGTTCATTTTATTACGGTCGCTTCAACACACTGTCCATTCCATTCAACTGCTCTTCCAGGTCCTTTGCTGTCTCTGACAGAACCACAATATCATCAGCAAAAGGCAATGTTTTTATTTCTTCCCCCTGAACTTTAATCCCTATTCCAAATTTTTCCTTGCTTTCCTTCACCGCCTGCTCGATGTACAAATTGAATAACATCGGAGAAAGGGTACAACCCTGTCTTACTCCCTTCCCAACTGATGCTTCCCTTTCATGCCCTTCGAGTCTAATAACTGCGATCTGGCTTTTGTACCTGATATTCTTTGAAAATAACTGTTACTTAAGGCTAAGAAAAGGAAAACCCACGATTTTAGCGTTTGTCGATGTGGAGAAAGCTTTTGACAATGTCGAATGGAATACACTCTTCCAGATTCTGAAGGTATCAGGGGTGAAATATAGGGAGCGAAGAGTTATATTCAACCTATACAAAAACCAGACAGCGGTTATTAGAGTGGAAGGGCAAGAAAGGGGCGCAGAGGTTGGGAAGGGAGCAAGACAGGGTTGTAGCCTTTCCCCAATGTTGTTCAGTCTGTACATTGAGCAGGCAGTGAAGGAATGGAAGGAGAAATTTGGAGAGGGCATTAAAGTGCAGGGTGAAGAAATAAAAACATTGCGGTTTGCCGATGACATAGTAATTCTGTCAGAGACCGAAAAAGAACTGGAAGAGCAATTGAATGGGATGGACAGTGTCTTGAAAGGAAGAGAAAAACGAAGGTAATGGAATGCAATGTCAGAAAATCAGGCGATGTTGAAGGAATTAGATAGGTAATGAGACAATAAAAGTAGTAGATGAATTTTGTTATTTGGGTAGCAAGATAACTTCTGATGGCCGAAGTAAAGAAGATATAAAATTCAGAACGGCTTTGGGAAGAAAAGAGTTTCTAAAGAAGCGAAACTTTTTAACATCCAATAATAATTTAAATGTTAGGAAGTCCTTTCTGAAAGCGTCTGGAGTGTAGCATTGTATGGGAGTGAAACGTGGACGATAAGGAGTTCAGATGAAAAGATGATAGAAGCTGTTGAAATGTGGTGCTACAGACGAATGATGAAAACTAGATGGGCAGATCACGTAACTAATGAGGAGGTGCTTAACCGAATTGGGGAGAAAAGGAGTTTCTGGCATATCTTGACTAAGAGAAGGGATAGATTGGTGAGACACATTGTGAGATGTCAAGGAATTGTCAATTTAGCATTAGAAGGAAGCATGTGGGGTAAAAATCGTAGAGGGAGACCGAGGGACAAGTATAGTAAGCAGATTCAAAAGGTTGCTGAACGTATTCTCAGATGAAGAGACTTACACAGGACATGGTAGCCTGGGGAGCTGCATCAAACCAGTCTGCGGACTGAAGACCACAACAACAACTCAGCTAGACGACGGAGTGACACTCCATTTGGAGGAAGTAGATCGTTTTTCCTGTTCGTTGGGCGTCACTGTGTTCTCAAGAGAAAGCTGTTGTCAGTTCTACAAGATTACATTATAGGAAGCAAATTTATGCACGCCGTTAAAGCTGTATATGTTGGCTGACAGGCAGCAGTTAAGGTTGACAGTAAACTTAATTCATGGTTCAGGGTAGTTTCAGGTTGCAAACTAATATATCAGAGTTACATCATAGATGTGACAGTTGTGGTATAACGATCAACATCTCCAAATCGAAAGTAATGTCTGTCAAAAAGAGATTTAAACAGGTAGAGTGCCAAATAGGCGAAACAGTTTCAGGTATTTACGAAGTATTTTCTCACAAGATTTCTAGTGAAAAAACGAATGGAGGTGTAGCAAAGCTAATCCAATAACCGCTCGGTTACGATCCACTCTATTCTGCAAGAAGAAAGTCAATACCAAGGGTAAGTTAGCAGGACACTGTATAAAACTTTCTCGGACTTCTTGCCGCGTCAATTCTTGATAAAATTTCTAGCTTTCGAAGATATCCTCCATCTTCTTCGTCAGGAACAGCTTGAAATTTTATCGAGAAAGTTTTATACAGAAGTGTCGCTGTGATAGACTTCGTACTCCTTTAGCAGTACACTGTTCAATCTTTCGACCGTCTTTGTGGTATGGGAGTGAAAGCTGGATGGTTACAAGTTATCTTAAAATTGATTTTGTCAAGTGTTTGTTAAGCTTAAGGGACTTAACTATGGGGTCATCAGTCCCTAAGCTTACAAACTACTTATGAACTACCTTATACTAAAGACGATACAAACATCCATGACCGAGTGAGGATTCGAACCCCCGACCGTAGCGGCCGTACAGACTGACTGGCGCGCCGAAGACCGCTCGGCCACTGCGGTCGGCCAAGTTAACTTATTTGTGAGGTTGTTACAGATATGAAAGTAGCACGGATGATTGCAGGTACTAATAGATTTTAACCATGGCAAGATGGTATCCATAATGGGGAAATCAAAGAAACACTATAGATGAAGCAGTTAGCGCGAACAGGCTTGGATGATGGGACCACCGTCACAAGCGTGGGAGATGCAAGGTTACCTAACACACTCAAAGCAGAGGGTACAAGGATGATCTTCAAATAGCCGGCGGCGGTGGCCGCGGGGACTGAGGCGCTCCAGTCACGGTCTGAACGGCCACTACGATCGGGGGTTCGAATCCCCCCTCGGGCATGGATATTGATATTTGTGCCGTCTTCAGTATTAGCTAGTTCATTAGTAGTTTGTAAGTTTAGGGACTGATAACCCCGCAGTTAAGTCCCTTAAGCTTAACAAACATTTGAACATTTTTTTGATCTTCAAATAACAGGCTTAACAGCCGACAAGGCATCAATTTAACATTCAATAGGGGATCGTGGAGGAAACCTGAAAGGCGATTATGATGACGATGAGGATGATGATGACGATGATGGGTGAGAAGTTGGGTGAATATGGACCGTTCGTAGATATAGCCGCAGCATGGCTTCCTTTTGAGTTTAAGCTTTGCAACGATTTATAACTCCCAAGGACTAGGCTTTCAATCTTGATGATACGAACCTTTGTGATCACAGTGCCACGCCGTTTTTAATTCGGTGTTCTTGGTCCAAGTAATGGTTTGTTTTGAATATTTCTTGGATTTAAACGAGATCCACTTAGTGAAGTGTAAGTCACACATCCCATAGAAGGTTTATTGTACCTGTGGACACTCGTTTTCTGTCGCCGTTTTGATGCGAATGTTGAGTCATTAGCAGCTAATATTTTTCCTGTCATAATTGCTAACACAACACTTTCAAATGAGGCTTACTAAAGGTTGATCCTCGGATCTTGCACTCCAGGAATTCCTGTAAGAGAGAGGCCATAGAGTAACTGATGTGTCCGATTTCACGACATTTTTTCATTGTCATTCGGGGTGATAACGTTACTTCGTTGTGAAAGACATTTTTTGCATCTGAAGAAAAGAGATATTTTGACAAGTGTTTCTCGTGTGTTACGTAGTTAACTGAAAATACACTACACATCTGAAAGCTTCCCCTTGTTTGATCATCTTGAACTATTTTTCTTGTGACACAGTTTTGCCTCGTCTTATGACCACTTATTCTTCAGTCTCTTCTGCTTGTTACTTTGGTTCTGGGAATTTCACGAGGGAAAGTTTATTCATAAAAAGACGGATACTAAATGGTATCAAACTGACCACAAATGGTTAATGAAAATACTGTATTGCAGTGGATAACTTTCCTCACCATGTGAACACCCGGCTGTGTATGAAGGGGATCAGCTTCTTTTTAGATCATAACTACAGCCCACTACGCTTGGTTGCTGCCAAAATGCGCTTTTGTTACTTATTCCATTTATTTGATCTTAGTAGAAGAATATAATCCATTCCTTAGCTTATATGTGAAAAAATAAAGCTCAGTGTTATCATTATTTAAAGAATAGGGAGAGATTCATTTAATGAGTGAAATTTATTTAAACTTTGCTTCGTTAATTCAGCACGCAGTCAAATCCTTCCTTGAACTATCATACCTTCTGGCTGAATTAAGATATCCACACGGTAGGTCTCCGGTGCATAACTAGTTCATCTACTCTCACAATCGCTTCAGGGCTGAGAGCTCATCACAGCAACATCCGTTCCCAGCGTCATTGTACAAAATGCTGCTTCATGCAGCTTTCATTCTTACTTTTTTGAGCAATGAGGTTCCAGTTAACATTAACGTGAAATCAAATAGGGTAACCAAGTGGCTTTTCTGCTCTAGTTTCACGCACACTGTGCAGCGCTGGCATTGCCATAGCAGTTGTTTTGGCAGGAACACAATCAGAAATAAGAAACCATTTCGATATGAAGTCAAAATTATCGTTAATGCGGGGAGAAAACCAACTAATTATTTCATGTATTCATCCCTAGCTCATATTCATTTTACGGTGCATTTCACGTGGCAACAGATCAATTCTCATCATAATGCAATTACAAAAACTACATTAACGAAATATGGGGGCAAGAGAGAAGCGACCATTTACTTCACAGACGTTACTATTATGATATTTATGTCAAAGATCAACATTTTTAGCAAAAACTCTGACCATGTGGTGATATACAGTTAGTCAGAGAAAACCATACGAAAATTAGTAAACCTGCGAAAAATGCAGACCATTGATTCAGTCTCTACCTAACGGAGGAGAACGGATTGGAGAATTAAAATGGGCCCATCTGGCTTTGTGCTGAACGTTGGCAAAGTCTAGCAGCCCATCGCAGTCCACAAATAAAGTAGTGGCGACTGTTTGCTTCTGAAGCACTCGAAGATCCCGTGCCGATTACAGGTGATTCCTTCTGCTGCGTCTTGTCAATGAATTATTCCCATTCTTTTATTTATATTATCTATTTAATTGTGCCAAGTGTTCCTGGGTCTTCTCGCCGGCCGCTGTGTCCGAGCGGTCTGCGGCGCGTCAGTCACGTTCTGCACGGACACTACGGGCGGGCGTTCGAATCCCCCCCCCCCCTCTGGCATGGATATTTGTGCCGTCCTTAGCTAGTTCACAAGTAGTTTGTAAGTTTAGGGACTGATGACACGGTAGTTAAGTCCCATAAGCTATATAAACATCTGAACATTTCCTGGGTCTTCTCCTTGGCCTCACCTTTGCAGCCATATCCTATCACTTTGCAATTAACAGTAAAAACTAAAATTGATCTGAAATGGGCGCAGGAGATTCAAGGGAATGAAATACGACACTGTGCGAGAATTCGTAACAACAAGTATGAAAAACTAAGCCATCATTGGCGTCCTTCTGGATGAACGTCAGCGCTATCTGGGTGAATTAAGCCTGTTACATCAAAATCATTCTTGACCGGATCCTTCGGCTGCCTCGACTCCTCCTATCCTCTACAGCCGAATCTGTGAGTCTCTTAGGTAACCTCGTTTCTGCTATCCGTTCGCATCCGTTCGCACTAACTGCTTCATCTAAGATGTTCACTTACAGTTTTTCTTTGACTTCCTGATTATGGTCACCCTCCTACCATTGTTCCCTTCTGTTACACCTGTAATCATCCTTGTTACTCTCATGTATGTATTCAGCCAACTGTCAATTCCATACAACTCCCACCTGTAATTGTAAACGCTTCCAAAACTAAATAAATTTCTATACGATCTTTGCTGGAGGAAGGCCGCTTGGGCGCGTTGTGTAGAGAGAGTTTAGCCTAGGCAGACGGCGGCACGCGTCCAGCTGCCGGCGCCACCTGACTGCAGAACCTGTTCCCGCGCGCAGCTGGGGCTGCCTTTGTACAGCCAGCCTGCGCACCTGTTTGACGCGCGCCGCCGCAGCTGTACAGCCGCCGGTGGCCAACCGGAATACAGCCGAGCACCGTTACCTCTACACTGTACACCGCAAAAAAACCGAACAACTGGGCTTGTGCGCAAAATTAAAACCGTTCTGCTTCTCGACTTTAGCCAAATCAAAGATAACTTGACGACATTTATATATACAGGGTGTCCCAGCTATCTTGTCCACCCAAAATATGTCTGGAACAGTAACAGCTATTGGAAAACAACTTTCACCGGTATCAATGTACGGCTGGGGCCCATGAATGTACATATTTGGAAACACTCTAAAGTGAAAGCAAATGTGTTTTTCAACACAAACTTATGTTTTTTTAATGGACACCCTATATTTTTTCTTCAGCAATCCATAGTATGACAAATCACATAAACAATGGCGTTGATTGCATCGCAACATTCCAATTACATTCCGAGATATTGCGACGCGAAGTTGACGCTTGAAACACCCGAAATGCGCTGCTAGCGCACGTCCTGAGGCTCAGGCGTGAACCCCATGCTGCCCGTGACTGGCATGCGTAATCGGACTTCCATACATACCAATAATACGGTCTTCAGCATGGGGTTCACGCCTGAGCCTCAGGATGTGCACTAGATGCCAGTTCTGACGAGTTCTTTCAGCGTTGGGCCCATCTCTACCACGCTGCATGGCGCCGAGGTCCAAAGTTAGACCTCGTCATGGATGTCGGGAGTGAAGTCTCTTACGTACAGCTTGAGTCGAAACATGAAGGACTGTGGCTATACGAAACAATTATTCAGGATGGTGGCGTTCATCTCATCTGATATCCTAGAGTAACGGTCACCAGTTGCTGTGTTAGCCTTTGGGCCGCAGAGCGAGGCAAGTCATCGGCGGTTCCTGTATCTCTGTAGCTCCTCCACGTCTGAACAACATCGGTTTGCTTCACTCAGAGACGTCTGAAAACTTCCCCTTGTCATATATTGATTTTACTGTTGGAATTGTTGAAAGGCTGTGTGAGCCACAGAGACGCACTCCAGGCTGAGAAATAGAGACTATTGCAGATAACAGGCTAAAACAGACACGTATATCTTACGGAATGTAGGCACTAAAGAAATCACCTAGCGAACTGCTGATGCCGTCAGCCACCGTCCCAGGGTGGAGGTTACCTTTCGGAGAAGATGGATGTAAATTCATATAGCGTCTAGACGCTGTTCCAAGACGTTACATTAGTACTTGGTGGCCAACAGGCACGTTTTAATGTACGTAGCAAAGTTGATACCAGTCACTTGGGACAGCAATGTCAGTGGTTACACGAGGATAGAGTGAGAGGGTAAAGAAGAAAAACTGCAAGTTAGCAGCTCCCCTGAGGCGTGGCCTAAGGCGGAGCCTAAGGCGTGGCCAACTGACGTAAAACATTGATGTTGTTGCCCATATTGGGTAGCGTCGTGACGTTTTACTTTCAGCTGTACAATGTTGATACCAATTATGGATTTTGTTAGTGCACAAACAAGCCACCTCCCCACCCGGGGAATGGCAGAAAGGACAGGCTGAAACGTGGTTCGCTAGAGGACTCAGAGAGAGGGCAAGCCGCAATTTAGATTGTTTGAACCAAGCAGCGGCCAATAGGAAATTTTTAACTGTCGGAAAGTGGGGAAAAGAGGTGCGCCCACACCGGCCGTTAAAACCCCCGGTTTTTGGATCCAGAGGGGAGTTCTCAATCAGACGAGTCGGGCGACAGCCCGTGACTATCGCCGTCGGCCTCGGGGTGCTCCATGACAGTCTGTTTCTCGCGGGGAGTGCGTCTGTCTAGGGGATGCTGCTAGGGAACTGGCTTCTGTTATGGCAAACGATTTATGCTTCTTGTTATTTATTAAATAACTAACCCCAGTGTAGTATGGGATGTAATACATTCAATGCAAGGTACCTAGGAGTTCCATAAAGTTTCCTAAACAAGTATCCTCTCGAATCCCGAAATCCGCATCTCTAGTAGATGCCTGTACTGTCTCTCTGCAATCACTTCTTTCCGCTCGGGATATGCAGACTGACCTTGCTACCTCTTCCCTCTTTCCTATGTAGGACACGACACCCTGATGAGTCCCTCCTGACGCAAAGTAACTTTTTTTTTTTTTTTTTTTTTTTTTTTTTTTTTTTTTTTTTTCTATGGGACTTAACTACGGGGTCATCAGTCCCTAAACTTACAAACTACTTATGAACTACTTACAACTAAGGACGGCACAAATATCCATGCCCGAGGGGGGATTCGAACCCCCGACCGTAGTGGCCGTGCGGATCGTGACTGGAGCGCCTCAATCCCCTCGGCCACCGCGGCCGGCACGCAAAGTAACAATTCGGATACTATCGAACTTCGGAAATCACCTTCTAGGCATTGCAGAACTATACACAAACAGTGTACTTTCTTCCTGGTGTTATGACTGGTACTAATTGCCCTCTTACCCACTCAGTAATACTGGCATTACTCACGCGGGATTGATAACAAATTTGTGCGAATCGAATGAAATTTATGAACAATTTAAGGAACTATGTCAACACCACCTAGAAACAAGAACTATACACAAACATTGTACTTTCTTCCAGGTGTTATGACTGGAACTAATTGCCCTCTTACCCACTCGGTATTATTGGCATTACTCATGCGGGATTGATAACAAATTTGTGCGGATTGAGTGACACTTATGAACAATTTTTGGAACTATGTCAACACCACCTAGAAACAAGGCCTGACAACTGGCCGTGCCTGCATCACACCGCAAGCTAACTGGCCAGCCGCTTCGAGGCGGTGGGCGTGCCCCAGCGGCCATCCAGTCAGCTGCCTCTTGGTGTCACGTAGACATGGGCAGTTGTGAGGCCTTGTCTTCTAGGTGGTGTTGACTATGTCTTTGCAGGGGCGGATGCAGGATGGCTTGTTGGGGGGGGGGGGGGGGGCGTGAAAGATTTCTCAACTCTGGCTCGATTATAACCAGGCGGCGTTAGCGCAGTTGGCATTCTGGGGTCCCGAGTTCGATTGTCGGCCATCAGGATATGGGATTTCTGAGGCTGATATAGACCAATGGGCAAGCACAAGGGGAAAAAGAGTCCTGTTGGGAAGGGGGAGGGGACTCTTCGCCGCCTCCCTTGGATCCGTCTATATCTTGATGCAATATAAACATTCAACGTCAGTGTTCAGAAGACCTTGGGATCAAGGTGATGGAACACTTTTTTTGATGTTCGGATTACAATGAGGTGACTGATGACATGCGATAGCGATATGCACAGATACAGCAGGCGGGAGGATCTTGTGTGAAAATAAAAGAAAATGTGGACATCGACTTTGTACCAACAGAGTGACAGTCGACTATTTTTAATCGAGAACAATGACGTTCTTTAGGGGCAGAGACACAGCCGTCATTACGTGTCTCACGCTCTATAAATGCGAAAGCCACTAAAATCTTAGTGGCAGTAGCAGGTGCAGGCGCAGAGCAAAACGTGTAAGAGAGAGAGAGAGAGAGAGAGAGAGAGAGAGAGAGAGAGAGAGAGAGAGAGAGAGTGGACATCACGACTAGTACGGCTATGAATATTTGGTGCGCCTCTTCCCTCGAGAACAAGTCGAATTTCAAACAGTACCATTACGTTTATTAAATAAGGTTCCGAACATATGTACAATGTATATATGGGTACCTACTTATCTGTTACCAACACGCACACAGGAGTTGTCTATGGGAGAGGGGTCACATATATAAGTTAAATTCTGTAGTATAGCTATCAGTTTTCTGAAAGGCACAGTTACTCTACACGAAATGTTTTTTGGTGGCTGCATTACCCACACAGGTGTACTGTAAGTACAACATAGAAATACGTGCATTTGCAGTGAAGAGCTTACCAGTGATTTAATTTTTTTTATTAAAGTATTAAGTTCAAACTGTTTTCTTCTGAACACATCCAATATCTCATAATCATTACTCATTTTCAGCAGCGTCCTAACGGATGCACTCCGCTCGCTCTGTGACGGCTCCGTCGGGAAATATGAAATATAGAATGAAAAATTAAAGCGTCTGTTCCTTCGGACATGATCGGACATCTTCCAAACCTTGCCCCAACGGTACCAGTCAAGCCTTGTACGTCGATGCTGCGGCGTGATGAGAGCCGAACTTAAAGTGTACGTACTGAAAGTAACCGGTTGGCAACAGTTCCTGTTTACACGCCTGGGCTCACAATCTCACTTCTGCGCTGACAATACGACGGCCGTGGCGTACGTCTAAGCTGCATGGACGTCCAGTGCCTCGTCTGTTGTTGTGAGGATGTTCACGTGACCACTGCAGCCGGCATCGTTGCACATCTAACACAGCACGTCCAATGAATCTGACCATTTTCCTCAAGGACCAAATCACCACTCGAAAGGCTATAATTTGACCCCTTTCAAATTCGCTGATTGCGGGAATCAACAGTGCGTCTCCACGGAAGGGCTCCTGTTTGCTTCATACGTTGATAAACCACTGAGCTTTCAGAATGTTCAAATGTTTGTAAACCTATTGGACTAAACTGCTATGGTCATCAATCGCTCGACCTAGAAACTATTCAAACTAAACATAAAGGTGAAGCATCGAATTAAAATTTGTAATGCGGCCGGGAAGCGAACCTGGACCTCCATGCTTACTAGGCAGATGTCTCACCGCTAGACCGCCGCGATTAAGACGTCTCGGAATAGTCTCAGCACGATTTCCTTCACGTCAGAAACTGTAATTCAGCCTCTGTGTTACCATGAATTATTTGCCACTACTGCCGATGCTCTCCCTGCAGCAGAGTAGCACCTCGGCAATGGACATATTGGAACTTACTTGCCTTTAATCTTAGGCTAAGGTGATTATATACCGGTATATATTTATATATATCATTGTAAATAGAAATTAACAAACCCTGAGACTGTATTTCGTCTCAAACGTGTCAAAGTCAATGCTTCACCTGTATGTTTAATGTCTTTGACATGTTCGAGACGAAAAACAGTCTCAGGGTTTGTTAATTACTATTTACAATGATATATATATATATATTAGCCTAAGATTAAAGGCAAGTAAGTTCCAATATGTCCATTGCCGAGGTGCTATTCCGCTGCATGGAGAGCCTTGGCAGTAGTGGCAATAATTCACTGGAACACAAAAGCTGAATTACAGTTTGTGTCGTGGAGGGAAATCCTACTTACACTATTCCAGGGTGCCACAGTCTTTGGTGATGCGGTGGTCTAGCGGTAAGACTTCTGTCTAGTAAGCACGGAGGTCCGGGTTCGATTCCCACCCGCCTCCCGAATTTTAATTCAATGCTTCGACTTTATCTTTAATGTCTTTGACATGACGATAAACAGTCTCAGGGTTTGTTAATTTCTATTTACAATGATATACTTAAACTAACTGACACTAAGGACAACACACACACACACACACACACACACACACACACACAATGCCCGAGGGAGGAATCAAACCTCCGACAGGAACGCACACCCAGTCCGTAGCATGACGCCATAGACCACGCGCCATTCCGCGCATCCCCCTGAACTTACGCCTGTAAACATCCCTACTAAATGGTACACATAGATGGCTCTCTGGCAGCTATGTTACTGCGCTGGCAGTTGTCGGACGACGTCGAAACCATCAACTATCCCCGAGGCGTCATCTGGTATTACCGGATCAAAACAGACATTGTATTTCCAGGTGTTTTAACTTTTTATCAGCTGTGGTAATCAGACTTGTGGTAATTAAGACATATGTAATCGTTATTTTCGTGAGAAACTTACGCGTTTTTTATTCTTAATTATCAATATTTTATGAAAGTTTGTAAGTAATTATTTTTTTTTTGCAAGTCGATGCATCACAAATTAAGAATTTTGCTAGTATAGAGATGGGTCCGAGTGCGGATGGTGTGAAAGTTGTGGAGCTGAACCAGAGCTAACAGCCAATCCCTTGGATGGTGTTCGCTGTTTACGTAGAAGGTGGTTATACGCTGACAAATGTATTACGCTGTCAGTTATGTGCTACGTTTCATGGTGTTTGTTCACATTCTAAAGAAGCCTTTAAATACACATGTGGTATATTTTGTGGTGTTGTTCATTTTCAAAAGGAAATTTTAAAAATAGTTAGACGTTCCGTCTAAATAAATACTGTGTAAGCTGAAGATCATTTTCAGCCGACTCCTGTGTAACGCAATCAGTTACAGAGTAAGTTTTACTGTGTTTTCTCACGTCCTAAAACTCACTAAAGGTAGATGATTCTTATAACATAACACTTATAACACTTATTGAGACCAAGGCATTAGAAATAGGTGGCGTTGTCGTGATAAATTACAGTAGAGAGATATTTTAAATATTTGATGATGATGTCTCTGATTGTGAGAGTAATTAAATGTTCAAATGTTCAAATGTTCAAATGTTTGTATAGCTTATGGGACTTAACTACGGGGTCATCAGTCCCTAAACTTACAAACTACTTATGAACTAGGACGGCACAAATATCCATGCCCGAGGGGGGATTCGAACCCCCGACCGTAGTGGCCGTGCAGACCGTGACTGGAGCGCCTCAATACCCTCGGCCACTGCGGCCGGCAGAGTAATTAACAGGTATAGTGCTGTCACTGCGATCAATGAGAGACACGAGGAAACGGTGTCATTTGATGATTGAGGCTAGGAATACGATAAATGGTTCGTTGTATTGAGTGTATGTTTATTCTTATGAGCCTATGGGTTTGACTATTGAGAGAAATTCACAGGGCCGGCCGCGGTGGCCGAGGGGACTGAGACGCTTCAGTCAAGGTCTGCACGGCCGCTACGGTCGGGGGTTCGAATCCCCCCTCGGGCATGGATATTTGTGCCGTCTGTAGTCTTAGCTAGTTCATAAGTAGTTTGTAAGTTTAGGGACTGAAGACCCCGTAGTTAAGTCCCATAAGCTCTACAAACATTTGAACATTGAACAAATTCACAGGACACTGCCACTCTGCCTTAGTAGAGCGAGGTATTGATAGAATTGAGTACTCTGGCATGTCTCCTAATAGTGAGTGGTGAAATTTTGCGAGGTCTTGTAGCAACTTGCTACATATCCATGAAGGAGATGGCTATCCCAAGGTGTAGCGTTTAACAGACTTCAGTGGTAAATCGGTGGTATTTGTATTGTGTGTTGGGAACAGAGGAACCTAACATGTGTATGGTACTTCTATGCATTGAAACTTGGCGCCTGGTTAAGAGTGCAGACGTAAATATTCAATGCGTTTTGTATTGTTTAAATGGAGTTTATCTTTCTAAAGCAAATTTTGGTTCCTTTTTGGATCCTTTTTTTATTATAATAATAATTATTGTGTTCATAGTTTCCTTTGATGACTTTAAAACACTTACGTAATTTTTGGTGTGACTAAGTAAATTGTTTAAATAATTACCATTTATGAAAGTCTTCTGTTTCATGTTTTGTGTTATAATTAAATTGTGAAAGTCAGTCCGCCTTTCTGCTCTCCAGTTCCTCCTTTCATGTAAAAGTTTGATGTAATCTGTTTCACTTATTCAAGCAGTGAAGTGCTGCAGAAATGTAGTTTGTAATTTTTTTCTTATCTGAGACCATCATTATTATAAACCTTTTCTAAAATAATGAAAATTAAGAATAAAAATCTACGACTAGATAAGTGTTAAAAATAATAATAGATCTGTCAAAAAAGCTGTTGTGGCATAAATTCAGCGCCACACATCAGACGCTCGAGAACGATCGTGCAAAAGGTAGCGGACGACCGGCAGCCAATCGCACGCGTATCCTTGAGGGAGTAACCGTAGAAGTGCGCCCTCTAGAAGCAGCTACATCTAGGCCGACATGCGTCTGGACGGTCCTTCTGAACTCGGCTCCGAAATAGGCAGTCACTAGGACTCAGCGCAGCTAGCATCGTACGGAAGACGACGCCGCGAGAAGTTAGATGTTGAGTATCTTTGTACAGTTCGGTAAATAAAACTTTTATTACTAATGTGTATAGATGTTTTAGCTGTCCACGCATCCTGGCAGAACCTTTCCTGAAAGACTGTCCGGGAACGACTAAACAGAGGCTGACCAGGACGACAAAACAATACCTGTCACACATCAGCAACATAAGAATTATTTTTAAAATTTATTTTATATATATTTTTAACTTATATGTACAGCTACATACAATGCTAAAACAACAACAGTTCTATTACATATGTAAATAAGAACGAAAATATATAGGATAAACAACGATCTTAAAAGGATTAGAAGAGCTACCGATTACACCTGACGATGACATTCACGCCAAAACAGGCCTGTCGGAATAATAACTTATCAAAAAGCAGCGTCTTTGGAACTAATATTTTTCAACGTTTCTAAACAGATATTTGATTGATTTTATATTTAATCGGTGTAGGTAAAGGAACATAACGAAAAAAACATAAGGAATGGCGGGATACGAACCATCGATCGTAAATATTTTTTATTAACAGTTTGCAACGATATCGAGAGGCCACTGCGGTTGACGGAAGGTCTGTCGATTATATATGTAATTAAAAGACGTCATAAATGTTGATTTGCCGCGGTGGAGTAGCCGAACGGTCTAAGGCGCCTCGCTGCAGAGCGCGCGGTTGCTCGCCGTCGGAGCTTCGTGTCCTCCCTGGGGCATGGATGTGTATGTTTGTCCGTAGGTTAGTTTTACTTAGTTTAAGTAGTTTGTAAGCTACGGACTGATGACCACGCAGTTTGGTCCGATAGATTTACAAACATTAAAATGTTGATTTTCTCGAGAATTTTGAATAGACCGACTGTTTGTTATTTGGTTTTCGAATATCATGTACCATAAATATTAAATAATTACAAAAAATTGAAATACGAGGGGTCTCCTTGTCAGCCTGGAAGTCTTAACTGAAGTCTACACGGGGCGTTAAAGCCTACTTTTTATGGTCAAGTAGAATACTAGTTAAAACGTTCAGCCTCTGTTCAGTGCACTCTGTACTCATTCCTCACGACGTTCATTCGAGACGATAAAGGCGCCTCCCCTCTCTTCTGCCACCCTCCCTCGCTCCGGCAGCCATTCTCGTCGTACCTTTCTTCTGGAGTGCACACCTGTTCTGCAACCTCGGAGGGCGCACTGTATGCAACAAGCCACAACGCCCCCGCGCCATTCTTATACTGCGGCCTCGGGTTACGGGGAGCAGGTAGCGCGCTGGGCCCACGCGGGCTGACATTTAACCGCCTCCGCCCCCGCAGTCGGCGGCAGGCGGGCAGCCGCCCCCGCATTGGGCGCGCTCTTTTGTTTCCCTAATGAAATCCGCCGCGATTTCCCTCCCCCCTTTGCAGACCAGCCGGCAGCAGTTTCCCTCGTCGGACGCTCCCGGCAACTGTTATGGCCCGCCGGATGGGCCGCGGGAGTTTTCGCCTGGTCGTTGCGGCGAGTTTGGAGGGGCGTGTGTGTTTTGCAAATGTTTCGCCTCTAGTGGTCGTAGAGCCATGTCAATGGGCCGAGCGTCTTCCTCACCTTACGCCGCTTTTACGAGCCACTGCTGTGCACCACTTGCTGCTCGTTCTCGTGGCTGTGCAAATCGACGGAGGCATTCGCCATTCTTGGTCCATTTGTTTTGCTCGTTTATTTCAATCGCTTCATGTGATCCGCAGACGATGCAAGCTATAGTTAATTTCTCACTGATCGTATGATTAGATTGGAGAACGCTTACGGGATTGTTCGGCCGCCTGAGTGTAAGTCGTTCTATTTGACGCCGCGTGGGCGACTTACGTGCCAATGATGATGGGATGATGATGATTAGGACAATACACAAGACCCAGTCCCCTACCGGGAATCGAACCCGGGCCTCTTGCGTGGTCGTCAGTGACGCTTCCACTGAGCTACGGAGCGGACAACTGTACAATTAAGGATCTTCAAATGTTTGTTAAGCTTATGGGACTTAACTGCGGGGTCATCAGTCCCTAAACTTACAAACTACTTATGAACTAGCTAAGACTAAGGACGGCACAAATATCCATGCCCGAGGGGGGATTCGAACCCCCGACCGTAGTGGCCGTGCGGACCGTGACTGGTGCGCCACAGAGCGCTCGGCCACCGCGGCCGGCCGCGGCGAAAAATTAAGGAACACAAAAAAATTAATTTGTGAGAACTATTCGTATTCGGAAATAAAAACGCCCGTAATCTGCTGTAATTAAGTTATTTTACCCAGACGCGTTTCGCATTTTTTAATGAAAAGCTTGTAATAGATTATTTACGTCGGGGTGCCAGAATATGTAGAATCTAAAAATAAATAAATAAACAAAAACTAAAGATGAAGTAAGAGGTAGAATGAAGGCAAGAGGAAACGGTGACAGGAATAGAAGGTAATCATTAAAATGGTTTGGGAATATCTTAAGACTGTTAGATCATCGGTGACAAAAGAAAATCTATCAGTGGAAAATACCATGAAAACGTAAACGCGGCAGACAAAGACGTTCTCGGACGGACGGCATGAAATTACGAAACGCCGCTGCACGCTCAAGGAAGATGCCCTGGAAAAAGAGACTTGGCGGAAGATAACAGGAATACAACACTTTGTCATCAATTAATGCTGTAGATATCAATATATATATGTTCAAATGTTTGCAAATCTGTGGGACGAAACTACTGTGGTCATCAATCCATATGCTTACAAACTACTTAAACTAAGTTAAAATAACCTAAGGAGAACACTCATACCCATGCCCGAGGGAGGACTCGAAGCTCCGACGGGGAGGAACTGCGCGCTCCGCAACAAGGCACCTAAGAGCGCTCGGCCATTCCACCGGGACCACCTACTATTATTTTAAGCATAATCAGTGGGTTGATTTATCTAGAAATTACAGTTTTGTTTTTAAATGTGGTACTAATCTTCTTTCTTCTAATATATGAAGCAGTGTCCGTATGTTTGTTTTTGTGTACGTGTTGTATACAAATCTACAGTTTTGTTGCAGTCTTAATGAAATTTTGTACACGTAAGTGTAAGATTCACGTACGATACATAGTTCACGAGATACCACGTCATAAACAATGAGATGCGCGAAAAACTGCTGCATTTAGCGAGAATGCTGCTCATTTTCTCCTAAATCACTGGGCCGATTTCAACCAAATTTGGTAATCACATTCCTTACCGTAAGATAACAATTGCTGCAGAAGATATGACGTCATAAACAATAGTAAACGCAAAAAACTGCCACATAATGCGGCGAGACTTTATAATGAAAATGAGAGTACTTAGCGATTTGAAACAACCTTAAACATACATTCAAACCTTTATTAAACCTTTCCTCGCTGACAACCATAGCAAAATGATGAAAAACGTTTTTCGCTTACTACTTTTCCACTGTTTATGAAGTAAAACTACGGCATTCGGTATGAAGTTACAATTTATAATTTGTACACTACAAATTGTAGCCGCAGGAAATTTTACAGACAGTATACACACATATAGTTGAATGTACGTTCTAAATTGTATCACAGTACGACACGTAGTTCATGAGATATGAGAATATAAACTGTAACGTTCATGGAAAACAGCCCCATCACGCACCAAGTTTTAATCTATTACTTCTTTGCTACTAATTGTATTCCCAAGAGATTTTATAGACATACAGCCCTTACACAAATGAATATACACCTGAAAACTGGCAGGAATAAATAAATACCCAGGCAACGCCGGGTTTTCAATTTATAGATTAAAAACACTGCTCGTCGTTTTATTTGACACAAATAAGTTGGTATTTAGAGTTGTTGTCTTACGAGTTTGGGTTTCTAATAGTAAGGAAAATGTGTACGAAGTTTGGTTAAAATGGGTCAAGAACTTATGAGGAGATATGAAGTAATGTCCCAAAATGCTGCAGTCTTTCAGGCACTTTATTGTTTATGATATCGTATCTCCTGAAGTATGTGTCGTCGGTGGTTTTTACCCCGAGTGCGATTGTTGCTTGACAGTGAAAAATATGTGTACCAAGACACGTTGAAATCCGGCCAGTAGGTTCGTAACAGACAGAGGGGTTCCGCAGGGAAGTGTTCTCTCACCAGTGTTTTTTAATATAGTGATGGACAACATCATAAGGAAAGTTCGCCAAGGAGCAATGGCAAATGATATGAAAATCATGGCATTACTGATGATATGATGATTTGGGAGGAAAATGAACAGAAAGTGGAAGACCAAATTAACACCTGGCGGAAAGTAATTGAAGAAGAAGGTATGGAGATAAGATTTACAAAAAGCGAAGTAATGAAAATCAACAGGAAAAATGAAAAAATGAAGGATGTAATTTGCAAAGGAGAAGTTATTAAAAAAGTAGATGCCTCCAAGTGTCTAGGAAGTAAAATGACTGTAAAAGGGGCATAAAAGATGAAATTTCAGAGAGAATACAGAACTTTTCAAAATCTTTTTACTGTGTATCTGCCATAATAAGAAATTGAAAAATACCTGTAGAATAAAAATTAAGATGTACAAGTCCTATTATCTGCCAATTCTGACTCACGAATGGGACTGTTGGACTTGGACAAAGAAAGATCTCAGCAGGATAGCCGGCCGCGGTGGCCGAGGGGACTGAGGCGCTTCAGTCACGGTCTGCACGGCCACTACGGTTGGAGGTTCGAATCCCCCTTCGGGCATGGAGATTTGTGCCGTATTAGTATTAGCTAGTTCATAAGTAGTTTGTAAGTTTAGGTACTGATGACCCCGTAGTTAAGTCCCATAAGCTATACAAACATTTAATTTTAAATCAGCAGGATACAAGCAACAGAAATGCGATTTCTACGAGCAATCCTTGGCAGACAAGAAGGGACAAGATAAGAGATGAAACAGTACGAAGCACTCTACGCGTCCCTGAAAGAAATTATAGTGTGTAATAGACTTAATTTGTTTGACCACATTAAGAGAATGTGAGCTGAAAGACTTAAAAGAATATCCCTAGATTGGACGGAATCCGAATGAAGACCAGCTGGAAGACCGCGAACAAGACGGAGATACCAAGTGAACGATGATGTGAACCGAAGAGGATTACAGTGGGAAGAGGTGTTAAGTGACAGATTGTGGGAGAACAGAGAAGCGTGGAAGAGGCTCTATCAATGACCTGCATAAAAGCGAAAACGTGCCGGAAGAAGAAGTTTCGAACAAAACGTAGAATGTATATAGGCTCAAACTCACACTGTCATACATCAAGTTTTATAATATGTATAGGTAAGGAGGAAAAATTAGATTGTTTATACACAGAATACATTAAATTTCTTTATTACAAGCTGACCTGAAAAATGTGTCTTATGTATGAGTAACGATAAATGTTATATGATTTCTTAAAGAGAATGTAATGACAGGGCAATTCGTCGTGAGCATACGACAGTCTGCGTGGACGATGAACTCACGGCATCGGCACTCTAAAAGGAAGAACCTAATTATGCGAAAGGTAGGTGCAAAAACTAAAATACAAACGAGTTAATCTTGTAATTTATTTGAGTGGATCCCTGAGACACGTTGGACAGCTGTAATGAGTCGCTAACTAGACGTAATGTCCCAACATCTGTCATTTAACGCAACACATCCCGACAGCTCAGAAAAACTTGGCGTAGCGCACTGACATCGGCGGACTATTAATGCTGGACTGTAGCCAGAGTTGCCAAACATGCAAGATGATCAAACGCCTCTACAAGAGACCAAATAATGTTCTTATTTTTAATCGGGTACCGTTCACCACTCCCGGTAACCATTTTACACGACGCTCTAATAGATAATCCGTAGCGTAGCTTCGTATTGTCAAGAAAGAGAAGTTATGGATCTCATAATTTATTTTCTTTTTGGCATACTTGCCATTAATCACAGAACATTGTGTCAACTGGACGAAGAATCCACCTTAGTCACGTAAATACTATTTCAAATTTTACGTTTCAGACTGCGTCCAGTTACGTAATGATTCGATTAAAGGTTTTGGTATTTATGAAAAATTTCAAATTTAATGGAGATTGTACATTATATTATCATAAACAGGGTGTATACGCACCGGGACAACCGGGAGATCCGGGAAAACCTGGGATTTTATTATAATTCCGGGAATTTTTCATTGTTTACGTTATCAGTTATAATTTTTTGTAATTAGTTTAGCCCGCTACTGCACAATAAAACTTTATTTGAAAAAAAGGAAAAAAGAAAAACGCGCTATTTACTACATAATATCGCTCGTGTAGCCTTTAAGCGTCTGCCGGAAGCAGAATGTGTCGAAGGCGTCAAACGGAGTATGCAATACATTACAACAAACTGCTTTAAATGAGGGTTATGTATCATCTATATACGTTTAGAGTAGGTCTCGGATAAAAATTGCGAATAGTGGAGAACCGTTACTTTCAAAGTGAATGGCCTTTTACGCAGTATGAATTACATTAATAGTGAGAATTTGCTATACGAATTTCTCAAATCATGACCGCTTGACTCCCATTCAAAACAACAGTGGGAACCAGCCTTTTATGCCGTTATTAAAATATTTCACGGCATATTTTGTTTTGCATAACATCTTATTAGAAAATTAAATGTTCAAATGTTTGTAAAGCGTATGGGACTTAACTGCGAGGTCATCAGTTCCTAAACTTACAAACTACTTATGAACTAGCTTATACTAAAGGCGGCACTAACATCCGTGCCCGATGGGGGATTCGAACCCCCGGCGGGCAACGGCCTCGCACATCGTAGCATAGCGCCTCAATGCGCTCGGACGCTCCGCTGCGGGATTGGAAAATCGTGACACATTCGAAGAAAATAACAAAATATGTTTGGCAAGCAATTATAACTGTTCCATTAGGTTACAGTCTAACAACATGCACGAAAATCATACGGTAACCTATTCGTACAAAACTGTGAAGTATTTCATAAAGCGAAGTGAATGATAAATTATCTCATAATTTACAATGCATGTGTCATCATGAAAAAACTGAAATATACGCTAATTTCATTTACGAAAGAAAAGTAGAAAACCACATTCTCACCGGCTATTTGCTCCTCACCCATGATTGACTGTTCTTGATTCCCATCAATTGTCGCGCCGTTACCAACATCTACACACCAGTACGCCGGTATACAAGACAGTAATCTTTTAAAGAATTTATCAGTTTTACTGCTCCAAGCCAAGTGTAAGGGAAAGAGCTCAATTTTCCCGAGAAAAATTGTCACCCATAAAGTGTATCTCTACCCGAGAAAAAAAATTCCTTTTTACCCGGTAAATCCGGTAAAAGTTTGGGAAATTTTTTCTTATTTTCCGCGTATTCACCCTGATAAATAAAGTGTGGCCCTGGAAAAAAAATCATCATCATCATCATCATTAGAGACTGATTATGCCTTTCAGCGTTCAGTCTGGAACACAGTACCTCTAATAAAATTCCTCCATGATCCCCTATTCACTCCTAACATTGATGCCTCGTCTGATGTTATGCCTTTCACTTCAAAATCATTCTGCACCGAATCTAAGTACTTTCTTCTTGGTCTACCTCGACTCCTCTTACCCTCCACTGACGCGCTCATATGTCTCTTAGGTAACCGTGTTTCTTCCATGCATGTAACATGACCCCACCATCTCAGTCTGTTCGCTCTAACTGCTTCATCTATGGTGTTCATTCCCAGCTTTTCTTTGATTTTCTCATCAAGGACACCCTGCTGCCATTGTTCCCATCTATTGGTACCTGGAATCATTCTAGCTACTTTCATATCTGTAACCTCTACCTTATGAATAAGGTAACCTGTATCCACCCAACTTTCACTCCCATACAACAAAGTTGGTCGAAAGATAGAGCGGTGCACTGCTAACTTAGTCTTGGTACTGACTTCCTTCTTGCAGAAGGGAGTAGATCTTAGCTGAGCACTCACTACATTAGCTTTGCTGCACCTCGATTCCAGTTCTTTCGCTTATGTGCCCATCCTGTGAGAAAATACATCCCAGGTACTTGAAACTGTCTACCTGTTCTTTGTTCCTCCTATTTGGCACTCAATCTGATTAAATATCTTTCCCACAGACATTACTTTTGTTTTGGAGATGCTGATCTTCATATCATAATCCTTGCACCTCTGATCGAGCTCTGAAATTTTAGTTTGCAACCTTTCAATCGAATCGGCCATTACAACTAAGTCATCCGCATATGCGAGACTGCTTATTTTGTTTTCACCTACTTTAATCCCGCCCTGCAAGTCTACTGTTTTCAACATATGATCCATGAATAGTATGAACAACAGTGGTGATAGGTTACAGCCTTGTCTTACTCCTGAAACTACCCTGAACCATGAGCTTAATTTGCCTCTAACTGCTGCCTGACAGTCTACGTAAAGCCCTTTAATTGCCTGCAGATGTTTGCCTCCTATACCATAATCTTGAAGAACTGACAGTAGCTTCCTCCTAGGAACAGGGTCTTAAGCCTTCTCCAGATCAATGAAACATAGATACAATTCCCTGTTCCACTCATAGCACTTTTCCATTACGTGCCGTAAGCTAAATATCTGGTCCTGACAGCCTAAACCCACACTGATTTTCATATAATTTGTCCTCGATTACTACTCGCACTCTTCTTTCAACAATACCTGAGAATATTTTGCCTACAACGTTAATTAAAAAAAAAAAAAAAAAAAAAAAAAAAAAAAAAAAAAAAAAAAAAAGCTAATTGTCTCGCACAAAAGAAGAGAAGCTATTTTTTTGTGCAGCATCTCTCAGGGGCCCTCTGGGATGCTCTCTGTGTGAGTCACCTCTGGGCATCTCGGTGAGCAGCAGTGTTAATTTTGGCAGCACTGCTATTTAAAGAAAATCTTTAGAGAGCTAGCAATACGGAGGCCGCCATCTTGTCACGCTCCGTAGTGTTTAAAGGCGAGTGACGTGAGTTTTCAATAGTCGATTTCTGGTGATGAGTGACAAACGAGCGTACATGGGCAGCTGCAGAGTAATTAATTCACACTTCCTGTATTAGCAAGAGGAGGGAAAAACCAGTTTTTTTTTTATTTCAGTAACTGGCGAGTGCAAACAACGAGTTGTGAATGTTTTATTGCAATCGGAGAACGGTGTGGTCGTGCATAAGGTACTAACAAAGAAACAAACAATAATTTTTATGTATGAAATATCACCATGGAACCATGCATTCATAAATAGAACCAGGTGTTTAGAAGCATATGTGGAATATAGACACATACATCCATTTTTATACCACGTATAGATTTGGGCTTGAACCTCCAAATTTTTAGTCATTCTTCAAGTTCAAGATTTTGATTATTCAAGTGATCTATTTCTCTTTTGTTTGTTCAAACTCTTCTCACTTTTCGTGCTTGCAATGATATAAATGAAGCGACTTTCTGCCGCATTAGCTTTGAACACATGGTTTGTTACACAGAGTAAATTATGCAGCCTGTATCAAAATAGTAAAAATTATATTCCTCAAAGTCTCAGGGAAAATAAAGTGGCTTTAAATCATTTGGCCAAATCCCTGACACATTGTTGGGTGCGCACGTGTTATGATCAATTTTCTTCTCCGTTTCCTCAGTGCGGAAATCTAATTTTACAATTAGTCCATGAATGTCCTCGTCGGTCACAATTTTTGTGACGAAACCACTTCAACTATTCGAAGAATTCTATAGTACTTCGATACCTAGTTAACCAACTTATCACACTAAACTGTACGTTCATTGATTTACTCATGGCTTTACCTTCAGGCCTCTGGCCGCCCCACAATCTACCTCAATTTTGAGGTTTTTCCGAGAAATGTGAATTGGCAGCAGCAGAATTGTCCTGTAGTCAACTTCAAATTCCGACCCTCTAAATTTCATCTAGAGTGTGATTCCCATTTGAGCAACTATGTCACACTCGTGCACTTATCGGCCCATTCAATGACACACTTAGCAGCCAGTCCCTGAACTGCTGCTATTTCTTCCTTTAAACTGTACTGGTGGGAATACCAAATATTTTAACAATACCCAAGACAGGGAGAAGCAAGCTTATTAAACGCGGTTTCCAAAATTCTCCGTTAACCTAAGTCAACCATGCGTCTTCCTCACGACTATCCTTACATGCTCATTCCATATCATATCAGTTTGTGACGTTACGCCTAGAATTTAAGTGACGCCAGTGAGTCAAGCAGCATACTACTAATGCCGAATTAGAACATTATGGGATATTATTCCTACTCGTCTGTATCACCTATGGTTTTTCTTAATTTAGTACTAGCTATCATTTATCAACTAGAAGTTTCGTTCAAGTCATCTTGCATCCTACTTCAGTGATTCAATGATGACACCATCGCGTCACTACAGCATCAGCACCAAACAGCCGCCGATTTCTACTCCCTCTGTCCGTGAAATCATTTGTGTAGATGGAAGATATTAACGGTCCTTTCAGACTTCAATAGAAGAACACTTGCAGTCTAGGATAACATACTGGGTTTTATAAGTTGTGTTCTAACCATCCATACATATGCGAACCTTTTCTATAAGCAAGTACCTTCATTGGCAGTCTGCAGTGCGGCACCCTGTCAAACGTCTTTCGGAAAACAGGAAATACGCCTTATTAAATAGGGTGCAGTGTCGTAGGAAACAATGTTTGGTATAGGCTGTACAGGAAAACCACAGAATTTCCGAATGACTAGACAACACCATTCTCACTGAAAAATAGCGAAGAATAAATTTGCGTTCACTTGGTTTCGCGTGTTATTTAGATTGCTGATCATAAAAAAAGCTGATCATAAAAAAAAGCCAAGTCCATAAAGAAAAAGCAAATCTCATCCTACTTAACTACAAATATTGCGTGATATGTTGAAGAGCTCTATAACAATATTTTTAAAAAAATGCCTGAAAAATCGTCAGCTGACACAGCATTATTTTTTAGCTTCGTTAACAGAACTCTGCCATCCACATAAAATATAGCTGTGAGGAGATTCAGTAATTAATAGCAGGTATAAATACTAAATCACGGGCTGCCAATATGCTACTAGTTTGCTAAACAGGCGTCGACTAAATTTCTCTTAAAGCCATCGCGATGCATTTTGTTATACACCCTACTCATGCCGACAGTAACTCTGATTAACATTAACAGTAATACTGTCAGTAGTAACGGTTGTCTATGTGGAAACCATAAACGAAGTTATTTAACATAATCTCTGCTAAAGTAGTAAAGTAAAAATAAATAGCAGTTCCCGATAATGAGATATTACGAAAAGAACCATGGACGATACGTAGTGGAATCTAACAGTACTTACGACGGCTGCAAACATACTTTCATGTTGAGAAAGAAAAACAATACGTTGAAAGATTAGAGATGGAAGTTGGTTACTTGTATGTTATGAAGAAATGGTTAGCATTTCGGTCATAGTGTTCTATTGCCTGGTAGGCATAGGGTCCGACATCGGCCTGGTAACTTGGTCTATGCACGACAGTATCGACGCATATATAGCGTGAATGGCATTCTATGTTATAGCCATACGTGCTCCATTCACCGGGTTCCAGAGTTCATCTCTGGTAGTTGCATTGCGGTGCAGCGCTAGACCCGTCGTTTCATCATATCCCAGATTCCAATTGATCAGAGGACTGCTGATCTGGCTGATGTCCTCTGAAACAAAGAAGGTACGCTTCTAGCAGTAACATGTAGTCATTAATTGTCTTGCTGAAAAATGGCGTATAGTGTTGAGACGTTACTGCATTTCGTCTCAATGCTCTACTTGGTCGCCACAGGCCACTTTTACGAGGTTTCGTAAGAAAGTTTACTGTTAGTTCTTATGTCTGCGTACTTATTTTCTCATAGTAGAATAGTGCCGTATCTGACGGAAAAATCGCCGCGCGGGACTAGCCGAGCGATCTGGAGCGCCACGTTACGGATCGCGCGGCCTCGCGCTTCGGGGGTTCGAATCACTCATGGGGCTCACAGTTCTTTCGTGAGTACGTGCGTGGCGAGCAGGGGGCCCCGAGCTAATGCAGTCTTCCTTCCTTCTTTACTTCCTACACTGCATTTCTTCCCCCCTCTTCTCATTTCCTATTCTCATTCCTTCCCCTCCTCACTGGGGGACTGATAACCTCAGCAGTTTAGTCACCCTATCCCAAACAAACAATCCAACCCAACCCTATTCTGCCGCGGGTGAAAGAAAGGCAATTCATTTAGAAAAGATGAAACAAATTTGGAAGCAAAGGAAGGAACGAAGCTTAGGGTTCAACGGCCCGTCGACAGCGTGGTCATTGCAGCTCAAGGCTCGGAGTTTGGGGAAGGATGAAGTGTCCTTTAAAAGAAACCATTGTGGAATTTGCCTGGAGTGGTTTAGGGAAATCACGGAAAACCTAAATCGGGATGGCCGGAGGTGGATTTGAACCACCGTCCTCCCGAATGCAAGTCCAGTGTGTTACCGCTGTGCCATCTCGCTCGGTACAAAATAAGGGCAACCATCAAAAGCGTCATTGGCCACTGTACTTCGCATGGTCCTACTGGTCCAATACGTGAATAATAATAATAATAAAACTGAACAGTAAACTAAGTTCACATCCCTGCAGAATGCGTCATGTTTGTTTGTCTCTTACAGAGGCAAACACGTTAACCAAAACACCCCGTTTATACGAGGCGCGTCCAGAAAGTAAGTTACGTTTCAATTCATCTCCGCTGCAGCGCTGCGATTGCAGTTCCGCACATGCTCTGTAGACGACATGTATCAAGGAGAAGAAAGTGCGCCATTTGGAGATCGCTGTCAGTTACGTACGCTTTGTTGTGCTTGTTTGAAATATCGGCGTTGATTGAAAATCCCGCCGCCTGAGAAATCAGCTGGGTGATTCAGTTTGTGAATGTGAAACCAAGTGGGAAAGTGAAACCAAGTGAAATTTATCAGCAAATTTGCGATGTTTACGGACCAAATGCTATGAGTGATTCGACGGGGAGAATTCTAAGGAAATTCAGTCCGAAAACAAAGGAAGTAGGTTACAGTACACTTGTTCGCCCAGAGCTTAAATACTACTCACCGGTGTGAGATCCATACCAGGTGGGATTGATAGAGGAAGTGGAGAAGATCCAACGGAGAGCAGCGCGCTTCGCTACAGGATCATTTGGTAATCGTGAAAGCGTTACGGAGATGATCGCTAAACTCCAGTGGAAGACTCTGCCGAAGAGACGCTCTGTCGCTCGGTACGAGAAGTTACCTTTACTGAGTCTAGCAGTATATTGCTCCCTACTACGTATATCTCGCGAAGAGATTGTGAGGCGCTCCAGTCACGGTCTGCACGGCCACTACGATCGGGGGTCCGCATCCCACCTCGGGCATGGATATTTGTGCCGTCCTTAGACTTAGTTAGTTCATAAGTAGTTTGTAAGTTTAGGGACTGATGACCCCGCAGTTAAGTCCCATAGACTATACAAACATTTGAACATTTGTTCAAATTCAAATGTTTGTATAGCTTATGGGACTCGACTACGAGACCATTAGTCCCTAAACTTACAAACTACCTATGAACTAGCTAAGACTAAGGACGTCACAAATATCCATGCCCGAGGGGGGATTCGAACCCCCGACCGTAGTGGCCGTGCAGACCGTGACTGGAGCGCCTCAGTCCCCTCGGCCACCGCGGCCGGCTTGATAATTTTTTTTTTTTAGAGATCGTGAGGATAAAATGAGAGAGATTAGAGCCCACACTGAGGCATACCGACAATACTTCTTTCCGTGATCCATACGTGACTGGAATAGGAGGGAAAATCGATAGTGGTACTCAAGGTACCCTCCGCCACACACCGTCGGGTGGCTTGCGGAGTATGGTTGTAGATGTAAATGGGTCCTACAGTTCAATGGCAGGCGTAGTGATGTGCACGATGAAGAACGAAGTGGGCACCCACCTTTGGTTACAGAAGAACTGGTTCACGCCATTGATGACAAGATCCAGGAAAACCGTAGGTTTACAATTAGAGCTGTCGCTATGGACTTCCCCCAAATTTCACTGTTTCCAACTGGTTGAAAACACAGGCGGCAGATTTCTATGAAGAAGGTATACAAAACCTGGTGCCACGCTATGACAAATGCCTGCATCATTTCGGCAGTTATGTGGAAAAGTAATCATTATCATCATCATCATCATTAGAGACTGATTATGCCTTTCAGCGTTCAGTCTGGAGCATAGTACCTCTAATAAAATTCCTCCATGATCCCCTATTCAATGCTAACATTGATGCCTCGTCTGATGTTATGCCTTTCACTTCAAAATCATTCTGCACCGAATCTAAGTACTTTCTTATTGGTCTACCTCGACTCCTCTTACCCTCCACTGACGCGCTCATGAGTCTCTTAGGTAACCTTGCTTCTTCCATGCATGTAACATGACCCCACCATCTCAGTCTGTTCGCTCTAACTGCTTCATCTATGATGTTCATTCCCAGCTTTTCTTTGATTTTCTCATCATGGACACCCTGCTGCCATTGTTCCCATCTATTGGTACCTGGAATCATTCTAGCTACTTTCATATCTGTAACCTCTACCTTATGAATAAGGTAACCTGTATCCACCCAACTTTCACTCCCATACAACAAAGTTGGTCGAAAGATAGAGCGGTGCACTGCTAACTTAGTCTTGGTACTAACTTCCTTCTTGCAGAAGAGAGTAGATCTTAGCTGAGCACTCACTACATTAGCTTTGCTGCACCTCGATTCCAGTTCTTTCTCTATGTTGCCATCCTGTGAGAAAATACATCCCAGGTACTTGTTCCTCATATCTGGCACTCAATCTGTTTGAATCTCTTTCCCACAGACATTACTTTTGTTTTGGAGATGCTGATCTTCATATCATAATCCTTGCACCTCTGATCGAGCTCTGAAATGTTTGCAACCTTTCAATCGTATCATCCGCATATGCGAAACTGCTTATTTTGTTTTGACCTACTTTAATCCCGCGCTGCGAATCTAAGAGTTGTAAAATTTTGTGCAATAAAAATTTCCTCCGTATCTGTGTACAATTCCATTTTATTACCAAACGGAACTTACTTTCTGGACGCGTCTCGTATATCATGGTCTGACTCGGTGTCAGAAACCAATTTTTACAGCAGTATGCGAAATTCCAATACATTCGCTAGCTAAAGGTTTAAAAAGATTTGTGGAAACGCAGCGGTAAAAATCGGAAGCCCTTTATCCCGGTCGTGTGGCAGAGATTTTTCGCAGCACCTGTTGTTGGTACCCGGAGCGGCGCTCTGCATTTTGCAGCGTGTACTGCCGCGGTCCGCTTTCCGCGCCCCCCGCCAGGCGGCAGCAGCGGCGCTTATCTGCCGGCAGAGGGGAAACAAATCTGTGTCAACAGCGCCTTTCAGAGGCGGCGGCGGCTGATGGACAGGGCGGCGTGATAACCCAGACCGTGTTTACCGCGCCAGTCTCGGGGGCCAAATAACAGGTAGCAGGCGCCGCGATCGATCCCCCAGCCGCCGCGCCTCTGACCCGAGGCTGGGCGGCTCAGCTGCCGGCCGCAAACACCGCCAGCGGGGTCTCATGTCACGGCGGATAAATATTTCCAAAACGCGTGTGAGTTAGAAATTCAGACGACATTTTTATCAGACGTGACATAGCGGCTCGCAGGACGTAGTACGATGAATTTATAATATTTAAGCAGTATAATAAGGTAGATGTTTTGAACAATTGGAAACGTCTGAGCTCGTAGTTATGAAACTAATTCCCGTAAGAGTAAGGGCTTCAAACTTGCCCAACCTTCCCCACTAACGATAGGATCATTGCCCGTCACCGGCATATTATATATATACATGTGGCGTCTGTTCCGAAAGAACAGACGTCACTTCTGATCCTGTAATTGTTATTATTTATTATAGTTGATGTCATATATTCTGTGAATATTAAATAATAACAACAGCAGGATCAGAAGTGACGTCTGTTCTTTCGGAACAGACGCCACATGTATATATAAGCTAGTTCAAAAGTAGTTTGTCAGTTTAGGGACTGATGACCCCGTAGTTAAGTCCCATAAGCACTACAAACATTGACATTGAAACGTCTGGTATATGATGGAACGACGGGTCTAGCGCTGCACCGCAATGCAACCACCAGAGATGAACTTTGGAACCCGGTGAATGGATTACGTATGGCTATAACATATGATGCCATAAACGCCATATATGCCTCATGTCACGAGAGATAAATATTTCCAATACGCGTTTGGGTTAGAAATTCAGACATTTTTATCAGACGTGACATAGAGGCAGGCGGGAGTTATTACGATGAATTTAGAATATTTAAGCAGTGCTAATAAGGTAGACGTTTGACTAATTGCAAACGTCTGAGGCCGGCCGCATGGCTGAGCGGTCTGCGACGTGACAGTCACGGTCTGCACGGCCGCTGCGGTCGCGGGTTCGAATCCCCCCTCGGGCATGGATGTTTGTGCCATCTTTAGTATAAGCTAGTTCATAAGTAGTTTGTAACTTTAGGGACTGATGACCCCATAGTTAAGTCCCATAAGCTCTACAAACATTGACATTGAAACGTCTGGTATATGATGGAACGACGGGTCTAGCACTGCACCTGCAATGCAACAACCAGAGATGAACTTTGGAACCCGGTGAATGGAACACGTATGGTTCTAACATAGGATGTAGTCTTGGGGTAAAGTGCTCGACTGGAAACCGAAGGGTCGCGGGTTCGAAACTCGGTCGATCCTCGGAATTTTTCAATCTGCAGTTTAACCCAGGCTTCACCTCTCAATGATGTGAGGAGTCGGCAGAAACAACACGTGGTTCGGATTACACGTTAAGCTGTAGGTCCCCTTTCCCAGGTTGGATAACTGGGGTAGGTTAGAGAAGCGCAAGTCGCCGAAGTGGCGTCCAATTGAAAGACTTGCACCAGGCCAAGGAGCCACACGAAATTATTATTATTATAACATAGGATGCAATTCACGCCATATCTGCGTCGATATTGTCATGCATAGACCAAGTTATCGGACCGATGTCGGACCCTATGCCTACCAGGCAACACAACATTCAATGGCCGAAATGCTAATAATTTCTTCATAACACACAAATAACCATGTACGACCTCTAGTCTTTCAAGGTATTGTGTTTCTTTCTCAACACGAGGGTATGTTTATAGCCGTCGTAAGGTTGTAGTCTTTCTCCAATGTTGTTCAATTTTTACATTGAACAAGCGGTGAAGAAATGCAAGCAGAAATTTGGAGAGGGAATTAAAGTCCAGAAATAGGGAGTACAAGCCTTGAGGTTTCCTGATGACATAGTAATTCTGTCAGAGAGAGCAGAAGACCTGGCTGGATGGTTTACGATGAAAATTAACAAGATTAAAGCAAAGGTAATGGAATGTAGTGTCAGAAAATCAGGCGATGCTGAAGGACTTAGATGAGGTAAAGAAACAATAAAAATAGTAGATGAGTTTTGTTATTTAGGTAGCAAGATAACTTCCGAAGACCGAAGTAAAGAAAAAATAAAATGCAGAATGGGTGTAGGAAGAAAAGCGTTTTTGAAGAAGTGAGATTTGTTGACATCTAATATTAGTTTAAATGATAAGAAGTTCTTTCTGAAAGCATTTGTCTGGAGTTTGGGATTGTATAGGAGTTAAACGTGGACGATAAGGAGTTAAGACAAATAGATGATAGAAGCTTTCGAAATGTGGTGCTGCAGACGAATGAAAAATATTAAATGGGTAGATCACGTAACTAATGAGGAGGTGATTAACAGAATCGGGGAGAAAAGGAGTTTCTGGCATATCCTGACTAAGAGAAGGGATAGGTTGGTGGGACGTATTCTGAGACATCAAGGAAACATCAGCTTAGCATTAGAAGAAAGTGTGTCGGGTAAAAATCGTAGAGGGAGACCAAGGGATGAATACAGTAAGCATATTCGAAAGAATGTAGTTTGCCGTACGTATTCTCAGGTGAAAAGGCTTGCAAAGGACAGTATAGCGTGGAGAGCTCTATCTAACCAGTCTGCGGACTGAAGACCACAACAACGCTAATAAAGATACTGTTGCCAATAGGTCTCCTCAGATTCATTGCATTTTATGAACAACAGACATATTTTACCAAATTGTTCCTCATTTTGAATGATAGACTGCTATCCTAATCTGCTGCTCTCTCATCCGCACCGTGCCATTGATAACATTAATACATATATGCTGTTCGCCGTGGCAATAGCATGTAACAGTATTTTATAAGCACTTTCTACCTCTTCCTTTTCAGCTGATGACAGATGCTTACAACAATTTGAAACATATATGTTTAAATAAAATAAAAAAATTAAAATTATGATTGGCACTATAGGGAGTATGTGTGTTAGTGTGGACTTCTGTTTACGTGTCGATGCAGCAGTGCCTATCTTGACTGGTACAGCACTGTGAATATAAAATTGATCTGAACGTTCGTGATTAAAATAAGAATAAATATTATGATTAAGCAGCCTCGTATCCACTGATTGTACTATGGGTGGCTCTGTTAATGCCCTTAAAATCCAGAACAAGTATGTGGTTAAATAATGAGTGACGAGTCCGCTTGTAGCTAAAGATGGGATTCGTTAATTAGACAAACAAGTAGTTCATTAAAAAAATGTTCAAATGTTTGTAGAGTCTATGGGACTTAACTACGGGGTCAACAGTCCCTAAACTTACAAACTACTTATGAACTAGCTAATACTAAGGACGGCACAAATATCCATGCCCGAGGGGGGATTCGAACCCCCGACCGTAGTGGCCGTGCAGACCGTGACTGGAGCGCCTCAGTCCCCTCGGCCACCGCGGCCGGCTAGTTCATTATTTAAACGAAATACAGACCAATGTTTTACACGAATGTGATGCCAAAAATAAATGTGATCATGGGTCGAGTAGCAGACAATTTGTAACAGCTACTGATAGCAGCAGAATATCATGTAAGGGTGTAGCAGTGTGTAAACGCTAAAATTGACAGTTGTGTATACGTTAATTATTTAAAGATCAAAGTTCAGATTACAAATGTAAAACAGACTGAGGATGACTTCTCAGTCTGTTTGTAATGATTGTTATATGTAGCGACATGTGGCGAGAATATAACTTACTCCATTAACAAGCAAATCATTGTGTTGTCAGCAAAAGGTGTAATTAATATCAGTGTAAAAAGCGCTTTCCACGATAGGCAAGAAATACTGGTAGCTATCTGACAAACTAGTTGATTATGATTTCTGTAACAGAAATGCATAACAGTAAGCATAATAATATGCAAAATGTTTAACAGACACGCAAAAATCTACGTCCCTACGCACAATGCGAATTATATACAAATTCAAATTCACTAACCTCTTTTCTATTGATAGCAGCCTCTCTTGAGGAATTATACTTAATAAAGTCAAAACTTGTATTTCCCCTATTGCTACTGTTAAAGCTCACAACTTAAGATTGCTTGCTAATAATGCTGGGAAAATTAATTGTGCCGTTCATGAATATCGTAAATGAATCTATAGAAATTATAAAAATGCTGAATATGTAAAAATCCTTCAGCGACACTGTCCTCTGTTGGAATGCAATATGAATACTTTCTTTCAATTCAAAAAGTAAATGAAGCTATCATCTAAAATATTGACTAAAAAGAAATAACCTTGACTGATAGAAATAAAAAGATAGAATTTGCATGTTTTTCTTCTTATTATTTTAACTGAATCAGTCACAATCGCTATTACAGTGTAAAAATAAGACCGCACTTACCAATTTCTAAAAACCGATTCCCACCGCTGACTACTCCACACGCTCTGCACAGTCTACCCTGTCTAATCACTGCCGGCCACCGCCGTTTCACCGTCCGCAGCAATAGACCTCTCTGGAAAGTCAGTGATAATGATAATATGTGGTGTTGCCACCTTTCACACATTTAACGCAATTCCTACTTTTACATTCATTGAGTTTTCACTGACCAAATATTAAATGCCCTGCGTAATTGGACATCAGCCTTTGGGATTTTTTTGTATTCTCTCAAAAGCTTTTGATCGTGTAAATCATGGAAATCTCCTAGATATGCTTAAGCATTATGGCATTATTGGGTTGGGGCGCAAATGATTTACTTCATACTTCACTGGGAGAGTGCAGAAAATTAAATAAGTGATTCAGATAACTGCAAAAATCAGCTATTCCTCAAACTGCGAGGCCTCTCAAGAATGGGGACGCGCAAGGTTTGATCTTGGGTCCTTTACTGTTCTTCTTATATATTGATGATTTGACACTCTATAAGAATGATGACGCAAAGCTACTTCGTTTGCCAACGATAAAAGTATAGTAATCAGTCCCGACAAACAAGAATTACCTGATAAAATTGTAAATAATGCATTTCAGAAAATTATTAAGTGCTTCTCCGCAAATGGACTCTTATTAAACTTTGATAAAACACAATACATACAGTTCCATACAATAAATTGCTAGACACGATAAATGAATGTAGTCAGTGACCAGGAGTCTGTAGCTAAGGTAGAATTTTCAAAGTATTAGGTGTGTGCATTGATCAAAAATTGGATTGTAAGCAACCTAATGACGATCTAATGAAACTTTTGAGTTTAGGAAATTATGCTATTAGGGTTATTTACAAAGTTTGCCTGAGGCAACTGTTACCCCTCTTTTTTGTCATAGTTTTGAAAAGGAACATATTTACCTTTTCAGCTGATAATATAATTTCCGTACAGTGGAATATTAAGAAAGTGACTGAGAAATGTGTTATGAAAGTCGTGTGTTTCGATGTCTATAAATTGTCACTAACCCGAGAAACAATAGAACGATTGACTTTAAGCCTTCGGGTCATAGTCTTTTGTTCTGCCTTCATTCTTCATTTGGCCCACAAGAGAATCTAATAGGTGGCTTCTAGACGTAAAAGTGCACAGTTTGTAAACGTGTACACTGCGGTTGAGGATGTGGGACTGCTCAGTGAACACTACGCCATTTCAATGGTACCCTGGCGTCGCGCTGGCATGGCTATGCAATTACATGAATGCCATCTTCTATGCGGAACACGATTTGACGAACCTCTATTGTCAGTTTCTCTGATTATATCGTGAATTCACACAGTATGGGGACATTGTGGAGTGTTCCTTTAATTTTGGAACAGTATTACATAAATAGAGGACAATGTACAAACTTTGAAATTCATTTACTATTAAGTTATTTGTAAAATCTATTCGTATTATGGCAGTGGAGTACATCATTGACCTGTCAGAGCGAGGAGGCGCATTGCACTCGCATTCAGGAGTACGGTGGTTCAAATCCACCTCCGACCGTCCAGATTTAGGTTTACTGTGATGTTGAAAACAGTAGACTGGCAGGGCGGGATTAAAATAGGTGAAAAAATAAGCAGTCTCGCATATGCGGATGACTTAGTTGTAATGGTCGACTCGAATGAACGGTTGCAAACTAATATTTCAGAGCTCGATCAGAGGTGCAAGGATTTAGATATGAAGATCAGCATCTCCAAAACGAAAGTAATGTCTGTGGGAAAGAGATTTAAAAAGATTGAGTGCCAAATAGGAGTAACAAAGTTAGAACAGGTAGACAGTTTCAAGTACCTGGGATGTATTTTCTCACAGGATGACAACATAGTGAAAGAACTGGAATCGAGGTGCAGCAAAGCTAATGCAGTGAGTGCTCAGCTAAGATCTACTCTCTTCTGCAAGAAGGAAGTCAGTACCAAGACTAAGTTAGCAGTGCATCGCTCTATCTTTCGACCAACTTTGTTGTATGGGAGTGAAAGTTGGGTGGATACAGGTTACCTTATTCATAAGGTAGAGGTTACAGATATGAAAGTAGCTAGAATGATTCCAGGTACCAATAGATGGGAACAATGGCAGCAGGGTGTCCATGATGAGAAAATCAAAGAAAAGCTGGGAATGAACACCATAGATGAAGCAGTTAGAGCGAACAGACTGAGATGGTGGGGTCATGTTACATGCATGGAAGAAGCAAGGTTACCTAAGAGACTTATGAGCGCGTCAGTGGAGGGTAAGAGGAGTCGAGGTAGACCAAGAAGAAAGTGCTTAGATTCGGTGCAGAGTGATTTTGAAGTAAAAGGCAGAACATCAGACGAGGCATCAATGTTAGCATTGACTAGGGGATCATGGAGGAATTTTATTAGAGGTACTATGCACCAGACTGAACGCTGAAAGGCATAATCAGTCTCTAATGATGATGATGATTATGATGATGATGAGGACGATTTCCCTAAATCACTCCAGGTAAATTCCAGAACGGTTCCTTGCCCAAACCTTCGAGCGTGAGCTCCATCTCTAACGACGAGGATATCGACGGAACATTAAACGCTAAGCTTCCTTCCTTCCTTCTCAATTCATCTGAGGCAGGATTACAAGGCATTTATGTGATTTGAGTATCCTGATTATACTTTTCTGATCAGGAATGTTATTTCTTAGTACTCTGAAATGACTTAGCTCTATTCAAATTAAACTCTAGACTTGGTGTCATAACTACCAGGAACATCATTAGTTTCCCCTTCAGATTTAGTTGTATTTTAAACAGATTTGTAATTTATTTGGGGTCTGTTCAGGCGATCATTATTTTAATGTTTTGTAACTCTTTTTTAAATTACCGTTAATACACTACTTTTCATAACTCTGTAAGTAGTGTGAAATGAATGCAAAGTTTAGTTATGATAGCAACATTACATATATGGCAGAGAATTCCGACGGGAATAAATTTCAGAATCAAAAACACTTCATTCTAAAACGTACAGCATTGAAGCCAGAGGATTTTTGCCTGAAGCACGACAGTTACTCTGCCATTAAAACATTATTTCTTCGAAAACAGATTATCGCAAACTAACAAGTAAAATTCCGCTAACGACTCGCGTGTTTATTCTGATTTGTACACTAGAAAATTCTCAGAATTTAGCAATAATGCAAATATGGTAAAAGCACGATCCTAATTTTATGAAAGGGAATTACATTTCGTACCTTGTAACTATTTACACAAATAACTGTTTCCCGAACCGAAGTTAATTGAATCAGGGAATACAAGCAACGGAATTTCTACGGAACAAATGTTTCAGTTTAATTACGATCGATGTGTTTACTGAAAATAGCAGTGGTTGTGTGTATTCATGGAAAACATATACTCAGTAAATGCTACCACTTTTATACATCGGCATACGCGTTTACTACTCCCGTTACGCCGAACTGCTAGAAGCCAGTTTCTGTTAAATGTTATCACAAATAACACGGTTTCCACCATTAAAAAGAAAAAAAATGTTTAAATGTTTGTTAAGCTTATGGGACTTAACTACGGGGTCATCAGTCCCTAAACTTACAAACTACTTATGAACTACTTACGAACTAGGACGGCACAAATATCCATGCCCGAGGGGGTTAAAAATAAACATTGATTTAAATGAAAAATACTCATCTGGTAGAGTGCCTAAAATCTTGCAAATTAAAAATAAATCAGGCAATTCTGGATTATTTTCTACATCTTTAGCCATTTCTTGCTTCAAATCATTCCACAGATTTTTCATCTTTGATATATGAGTTGCTACATCATCATTTGAATGTTTCACAAATCCAAAAAAAATCGTAAACAAATATCATAAACTTTATCTTCAGGAACACCATCACATAATGTATGCAGTTCTGTCCACACTTCATGAGAAGTATTAAGACGCATTATTTTCTGCAATGTTTCTTCGTCATATTAGTAGTCAACACAATCAAAGCATTGCTGTCAGACTTAAGGTAATTGTTTAATGCACTCTTATATGTTTCTTTTTCTTGAGCTGTAGCGCTTTCTGCAGGTTCTGCAGGTTTAACCAACCTACCTTCAATGACATCAAGTGCTCCAGGAATACCACGTAAACACACATTTGCATTATACTTCCACGTATTCCAGTTTGATTGCCCTTCACGTAAACCAATGTTAATCACTCTTGTCGAATCCATATTCGAAATTCACAAACTGAATCCACACGTAATCTAATATACGAAAGTCACAGTTCGTTACTTTCGAAGTTTTCACTTTATTCACATATGGAAAAATACGGAAACTGTGTGTCTTCGCCGCGGTGGAGTAGCCGAGCGGTCTAAAGCGTCTCGGTACGGAGCGCGCGGTTGCTCGCCGTGGAGGTTCGAGTCCTTCCTGGGGCATGGGTGTGTGTGTCGTCCTTAGGTTAGTTTACCTAGGTTTAAGTAGTTTGTAAGCTACGGACTGATGACCACGCAGTTTGGTCCGATAGATACACAAACATTTGAATTTTTTTTGTGTGTCTTCAAATGCCTTAAATTTTACAATAGTGTGCCTGGGCCCATAACCTGTTAAATTTTATCACAAATAACACGGTTTCCACCATTAAAAAGAAACATTGATTTATTTTTAAGCATAACATTAAGACACACAAGATTGCACAACAACACAGGCTGGTGCTTAGCAACGGAATAGTGATTTGTTTACAGCAAAGATTATAGAACAACACATCTCAGGTTTCAGAGAGTTAAGGTCAAGTTATTAAATGGAATAGTACAGAAAACTCAAAACTTTAACAGTTTCTGTATTGATAAATCGAGAAGAAAAATGGTTTCTATGAGGCAAATAAAGGGAGTCTTTTCACTAGCTGTCAGAGGACGAAATAAATCATTCACAGAAGTTAAAAAAAAGTGTAGAGCTGGTGTTCGAACCCTGGCTCGTGCTTACTAATCAGTTGAGCTGAATACTACGCCACTGAGAACGCAGCAATCACCTCGGCCGCGCGTCCTAACCTTACACGAATCCCGTGAGACGCAAATTTTCAACTTATTGACACACTACTAGCGTACGGCACGAGCTCAGTATCAGTCCTTACTCGCGGCATTTCGCCGATACCAGGGCATCCACTTTGAAGAAAATATTATGGCCGTCTTCGCCTTAATTATATACAAGCGGCGCCTGTTGTAACAGATTTAGTCCTAATGAATCCTAGGACCTTTGCCTTTCGCGGGCAAGCGCACTACCCGACACGACTCACGATGCCGCCTTACAACTTTACTTCCGCCAGTACCTAGCCTCCTACTTTCCAAACTTCACAGAAGTTCTCCTGAGGAACTTGCAAGACTAGCACTCCTGGAAGATAGGATATGGTGGAGACAAGGTGGAGACAAGGCAAAGGTCCCAGGTTCGAGTCCCGGTTCCGGTACACATTTTTAATCTTCCAGGAAGTTTCATATCAGCGCACACTCCGCTGCAGAGTGAAAGTTTCATTCTGGAAACATCCCTTAGGCTGTGACTAAGCCTTGTCTCCACCATATCCTTTCTTCCAGGAGTGCTAGTCTTGCAAGTTTCGCAGGAGAATTTCTGTGAAGTTTGGAAAGTAGGAGGCGAGTAAAGTTGTGAGGCGGCATCGTGAGTCGTGTCGGGATAGCACAGTCGGTAGTGCGCTTGCCGGCGAAAGGTAACGGTTCCAGGTTCGAGTCCCGGTTCCGGCACACAATTTTAATCTGCCAGGAAGTTTGATATCAGCGCACACTCCGCTGCAGAGTGAAAGTATGATTCTGGAAACATCCCTCTTGTTTTGGTTAATGAAATATAGGATACCATTTACGTCTATGTATGTAACAGTAGGACCACCAATGAACAGTCATTTTTACATCTACAGGCTACATATATGTCTGTACCTTATTTTCATTCAAAATTTGTTGAAAAATTAATGAAATTAGTATTTCGAAATGTATTGCTCCGAACCAAAAGTCTTTTCGATACCACACAAATCTATTTCCATGTAAATAATGTTATGAAAGTACTTTGTTACACCTTTAACTTTACTGTATTGACCATTCTGTCAAATTACTTTTGTTTTTTTACAATCTTGTAGTAACAGTGTCTTGTGACATTATGCATTTATTCGTATTAGTATAATAATATACTTACTTACGTTTCCTGAGGTTATCAAACTGGACAGTTTGATACAACCCGTCTGTAACCAAACCTTACGGCTTTTTCAATATTTAACAATTTCAATTATATAAACCAACTCATACTGCTCTTGTAGAATTTGCATACTCATCCAATCTTCGTTTTCGTTTGATATATGAATATTTGTAAAGGTATTTTTGATTTAAACTGAATAATCTCTTATACCTCTTACTTGTGAAATATTATGTTTAGCGTAAATCGAATTCAGGGATGCTATTATATCAAATTTTTCTCGGTCACTCTAGAGACTAACATTTTCTCTATGTGCGCGTGCATTATGCCACGGAGTAGTCCATCTATCAGTCAATGAGTGGCTCAGATAGTGTGTACATCAAACTAGTTTTTGTAGTGTGAACAGTCAACGATGTAACAAAAATTTATATATAAAGGAACATTTATTGTTCCTCTGAGACTCAAGAATCTTGCCTAATGTATAAAAAATTACAAGATGTAAGTAGGCTGGCTGGCGACATGGGATAACCTGTATTATAAGATAGACAGAACCCTTTAAACTGTCCACAGGACAGCAAGACAGAAAGAAAGAAATGAGTGATAATGAGTTGGCGCACTACTTTAGCAGTGTGTAGATAAGTTGAGAAATTGCGTCTGACGTGAGGCTGTAACAATCCTTTTCTATACGCGCCTCTAAGATGTTATTACATAATACGTCTACCGAAATAAAGCTACGGCATTGACGTATTTGATTTGATTTTCACAGGGAAGCCAAAACAGTCTTGGTCCAACCCGCCACTGCCCACACCGAAACTAAGTTTATTGTGCGGTATCGCTCCCTGTATATCTAGTAAAGCCAACCAATGCCCTTGAACAGTGCAAGGAGTCCCTTTACCAGTTCTTTATTAGACACAATTTCTTCGGGTCTAGTTGTCCCAAATGTTCTGTCCCTTTTACTCTCCATTGCAATGCATTCGAAGATTAGATGTGATGCAGTTTTATCACCGTCATCACAGATCCTACATTTAGGGTCCTCTTCTGTTATTCCCATTGTATGTAGGTGTTTTTTGAAATTCACATGCCCTTTCAGCAATCAAACAATGAGTCTAATCGCTCTCCTGTTCAGGCCCAGGATTGCAGAGCTTTTTTTAAAACATGGCTTTGGCGTCATTACGTTACCATATTTTTGTTTCCAGACTTTGGTCCAATATTCTACGTCCTGTTCTCAACCACTTACGTAGCTCCAGTTTGATCACTGTCTTGGCGATTGTCAGGACAGGTTCAGGTCCAATAAATGGACTCTCAGCTCCCATCCTGGCCAATCTGTCGGCATGTTCGTTGCCAATGATCCGTGAGTGGCCAGTGACCCACAATAGGTTTACTCTATTGCTTTCCCCTAGCTCCACCAGAACCCTGTGACATTCTGCAACAATTTTAGACCTTGTTGCAGGAGCTGCCAGTGATCTCAGGGCTGCCTGGCTGTCTGAACAGATATAGATGCTACGGTCTTTGTAGCACCTACGCAAATTCTCCTCCACACACGGCCTGATGGCAGTGATTTTGGCCTGGAATACTGAGGCCAAGCCGGCCGCGGTGGCCGACAGGACTGAGGCGCTTCAGTCACGGTCTGCACGGCCACTACGGTCGGGGTTTCGAATCCCCCCTCGGGCATGGATATTTGTGACGTCCTTAATTGTAGGTAGTTCATAAATAGTTTGTAAGTTTAGGGACTGATGACCCCGTAGTTAAGTCCTTTAAGCTTAACAAACATTTGAACTGAGGCCAGTTTCCCTAGAGGGATGACGCCCTCCAGTCTTGGCTGCATCCCGTATACCGGGGCCCCAACGCCTTGGTCCAATTTTGACCCATCAGTGAATCAGACAATATCCCCCGTACGGTGTCGAACTATTCCCTCCCACTGCTCCCTACTTCCAATTGTTATATTGAAAGGCTTGTTGAAGCAGTATGGGGTTATAATATAGTCGGCTGGAATTTTCCCAACCTTTCCTACATTTACCTCACTCACTATTTTAGTGTGTGATTCTGGATATCCCAAAGAGTTCCAGTTACCAGTTTTGAATCTGTATGCACCAGCCGCTGCCTTCATCTTGACCCAACATGGTTTACATCCCAGCAGTTGGTGTGCTGCTAATTACGCCTGTTATGGCTAAGCAGGCTAATCTCTGCACCTTACCAAGTTCCTTAGCAGCAACCTGCTGTTCTACCTTCTTCCACCACACGAACGCCCCATAGGTGATCCTGGGTCTAATCACCGTGGTGTATATCCAGTGCATACCCTTGGGGCTCACGCCCCAATTTTTGTCACAAACTCTCCTGGTACTTACTTGGCGCAAATATTCTTAATGTGAGGGGTCCATGTCAGTTTCTCACCTAGGGTAACCCCTAGATATTTCACCGTCCCCTTCACAGGTAGCGCTTCATTGAAAAGCTGTAGATTCCAACTTGAATGTTGGATATGCTTCTTTGTGAAAGGTACAACAACAATTTTCTTAGAACTAACCTCCAGATCCTGTTTTCTGCACCAGTCTTGCACAATGTCCAAAGCACCTCGTGCCGTATTCTTGACTGTCTCAGCAAATTTGCCAAGTATTACTATGACAGGATCATCTGCAAATCCTTGGCAAAAGTACTGCCTAGAGTTTAATTCTCCAATGAGATCATTCACCACTAGATTCCACAATAAAGGAGAAAGAACTCCTCCTCGCGGGCAACCCCTAATGGTGTTCATTACCATTTTTTCATTCAACATTGTAGCCTTATTCCACTGAGCATGGCCCTAGTCCACCTACATATAGTGGTCCCTAGGTCATGCACCTCTGCTGCCCTAACCATGGAATCGAAGGTCGTGTTGCTAAAAGCCCCCTCGATGTCCAGGTAGATACAGGGGGCTATTTCCTGAAAGTGTAGTGCTTTCTTCACCTTCCCAACGAGTTGGTGGAGAGCTGTCTCACATGATTTACCTGACTGATATGCATGTTGGTTTGAATGTAGAGGAGCCCTACTTAACCTCCTTTCTCCAACATGCACATTAACCAGTTTTTCCAATGTCTTAAGAATGAAGGAGTACAGGCTGATTGGTCTCATATACTTAGCCTTGGTATGATCAATTCTCCCTGGTTTTGGAATGAAGACAACCTTCACTGCCCTCCAGACATTGGTAATGATTCCTGCTGCTAGGCTAACCCTGAATAACCTGCATAGGAATCTAATAAGATTTTCTCCCACTTGTTGCAGGAGAGCTGGAAAGATTCCATCGGGGCCAGGTGACTTGAACGGTTGGAGTGTTCCCACCGCCCATCGGACCTTACTGAAATTGACACACTCCTTGGCCAAATCCCAGTCCTCTTTGCGAATTCCTGAGAACCGTAGTCTCTCAGGAATCGCATTCTGGTCTGAGTTATCCGCTAGAGTATATTGAGGAAAGTGAGTCTTGAGAAGCAGTCCAGAGTTTCATGTGCTGTCTTTGTATACTCCCCATCCTCCTTCCTCAATGTTCCTCCTGGATTAGTTGGTACCCTAGTGAGGATTTTATGAATCGCTTGAGCAGCCGTGCCCTCCACTTCCTCACAGAATACCTTTGAGGATGCCTCCTTTGCCCGTCTGATGGCAAGGTTGTAATTGACAAGGGCGTCACGATACTTTGCCCATTGTCCTTTGCGCTTCGCAAGGTTAAACAGTCTTTGTACCTGTTTCCTTTGCATTTCCAGGTTATTATTCCACCAAGGCACACACCTATTTGTGCACTTCTTGGTGATTGAGCAGTTGTCCTGGTATGAGGTCACTATAGCAGAGGTTACGGCCTCTGCTACTTCCTCAAACTCTGCTGGATTCCTTATCGAAGCTTCAATTTCCGATAGGCTGAAGTCAACGTCTCTCCTATATGTCTCCTAGTCCGTTTTCCTAGGATTCCTATAGGTCATGGTCTGTCTGATTCCCATTTCAACCTTGAATTTAATATACATGTGATCTGATGAGGATGGATTCAGGACCACATGCCACTGTTTGACGTAACTGCCCATCATCATGGAACCAAAAGTTATGTCAATTACTTCTTCCCTTCTACTATTCCTGAATGTAGGTTCATCATCCCTATTCAGGATCTCCAAGTTGTTAGATAGGAGATGGCAGGTTTCCATCAGTCTCCTCACTTCCAAAGAAGGAGGAGAGCTGTCTTCGTAAGGAAGATATGCTGAGGCCAAAACAATTTCTCTCGTGATACCTTCCTCACGTTGCTGCATTCTGATGGTCACCAGGTCCCTGGAACAAAAATCCATCATTGGTATGAAAGGGACTCCATTTCTACCATAAATGCATGTTCTGGAGTTTTTTAGATTTCTAGCATAAATCAGGTTACCTCCAGTACCAATGAGGCCCGATACACCCCCTTTATATAAATAGGGTTCTTGTATCAGGGCCACGTCCACCTCCTGTCCCCAGACGACGGCTCAGGGCAGCAGTGGCCCTTTTACTGTGCTGCAGGTTTATCTGCAGCACTTTCAGTCCCCATCTTGCTGCCATTATTGCTTTTAAGGTCTTTGATTACCCTGACGGCGACCTGCGAGAACCCTAAAACAGTCTCTTGCTCCCGCATTGCCTTCAGGGCTTTCTCTCCGACCTCCAGGGTTCGTCCTTCCGGAACGACCTTTTGGTCAATTACCCTCCAATCCTCTGTCGAGACCTTTTGGTTCTGGACCCTTATTTTATCGAACAGAGTCTTTGGAGAGACATCCTTAAGGATCTTTGGTACTTATATTGATACCTTTGCGGTCTTCAGGAGTTCGGCTGCTGTCTTGACCAGCAGCTTTGCATACCCAGTGGGTATCCTTCTAGGACAACCGCCATTCTAAAGGCCGAGACTGCAGTACTATAGATCTGTTTCCCTATTTCCTGCCTCAGCCTTTTAGGATCACGCTTGTCCAAAGAGGAGGGAGTCTTAGATTCCTCCCTAACCCTCTTGCCACCTGTCTTTGACGTCGAGGGGTTCCGTGTATCCCCTTCGACCAGAGGCAGTTTCTTTTTGGGGGTCTTTGGCTCAAGCCCTTTTGATTCCCTCCACTTATGCTTAGGAAGCCATTCTTTTCATTCCATATTTTTTTTTATCCTTGAGAAGTTTCCTCCTCTGAGCCCCAGACAAGGCCTTAATCCTAATCTGGTCCAACGTCTCTGTTACAGTTCCCACTTCTTGCTCAGGTCTAGACCCTGATCCAGAAGTAGGAGTGCACTCCATCGGTCCTGATCCCGATGTCTGAGTATCTGAGGTCTCAGATTGCCCCCCCAGATACTTTTAAAATACTTTCTTTCTCTGTGTTCATCTTAGTATGGTCCACACCACGAAAACCCGGCGCGGTGCAAGGGTACTTACTCAGGGAGGTCACCTGGTATCCCTGAGGCTCCGTTCGAGACACATCCACCCAAGTGCCACGCACCCATCTGCACGGATCGCATCACACCTTGGGTTGGGAAAGGAATTGGGAAAGGACTGGGAGAGGATAAGGAAGACGGGACGTTGTGGGACACGCTTAGTCAGATCCATCAGCTGAGGCCTTTCCGGCTGTAGGTTCTCTTCGGTATAGCCCTCAGCTTCCCACGGATACGCAAGCCTCTCCACCCGCACGGAAAGTGCTTCGTCAAGGTGGTGTCCCCCGGAGAGGCTTTGACGTATGATACGATTGTCTAGATGAATTAGCAATGTTGATATGTCAATGAGTCATCATCTCGTAACGACAAGTATGTGATAATTTTAGCCCTACTTTCGCCTATCACATCAGAAAAGATTTTAACAGAACTAGTATGCGGTATTAACGTGATAAAATACATGCACCTGACTATCAGTATTACAGAAAATCCTTTATAGGATTCTACATGACGTTAAATACCGTTCAGGGTGAATATATACCCTAGATTTGAAGTCAAGACCAGCGCAGTTTAAATATGTTGCCATTACAACGTGTAAGTGTGAGCTGCTGTAAGTAAAATTTTCAAGCCCCCTACGTATTCGTTGTATCTAAGATATGGAAACAATTCACTGATAACAGACAACTGATAACAGACTATTGTTAGTATATGCAAAAATTTCTTGAGTATTTTAAAGCATCTCTACCGTCATTTCAGATGAAATTATATTCAAAATACTTAAAAAAATCCACTTTATACTGACTAGCTAATACTCAATCATGAAACGATACATAACTTGTTTTCCAGGGGGAAACTTCAGTTTCCTACTTTTTAAAATATTTTCCTTAAAACCTCCACAGACAAATGTTTCAAGCAGTCCGACCTTCGAGCCCGAATATTTTCTTTCATTTTTTAATTCATGATGTATGTGAAACGGCTTCTATACACAAAATAAACCTCTTTATTAATACACAATATTACTATTTACTACGTGATAAACAAAATACGGGACTCTTTTTTTGTTTATAGGCATACAGGCTTATTTCAAATATGTTTTAAAGGATAACATGTAAAGCACTTAGCATACGAGTGACTGCTATCACGTTATCTTCACTATCTCTTAAAGTTGATAGTTAAAAAATATAATAATAATAAAAATACAAATAAGTAGAAAAATATTGAAAAATAAACTCTGCGGAGCCCCCACCATTAACAGTTCCGTATTTACATTTAATAAGATCTTGAGTCCAGCTTGGAGCTTACTTCAGGTGTTGGCTTATTACTGACTCTTATAAAACAAAATTTACAACTTTTCCGACAAACTTGAGTTACTCGTAGCTGTCAGATGCTTATTACGAGACCTCCAAATAGTTTTTATAAGTTCCAAACCCTACAGATGTTACATTTTATATCCGTCATAGTCAAATTTCAAGCCTTATATCGGAAGGTAATTTGGTCTACTAACCTTCTCGTAACTCACGGAGTACAAACAGCACGTGATTTGCTATCAGTGCCAACTAAACAATACTAATAAAGAACACGACCCACTCGTGGCTCGACGAACTCCCGCTGGATTCATTCAAACACGATAATACTTCTTTGTGGAAATTAACATGTCAGCTGCACTCGGGACTGATCAATACTCGCACACAAACACCTATGTTCAGTGGGAACGTTCCGTAAATGAGTTACTTAATGCGGCCTCACAACACAAAAATCAATCTGCATTTTAAACCCAACTAACCACTTGCGATGTACCGTCACTAAAACTGGTTCTATAATTATAGCAAAACTATGACCTTTATCCGGACTACTAAGTTGGACTTTTATAGGTAATGATGACCAAACGTCACTGGCAAATCTATCACCGCCACTTCAAGGCCACACAGGAAAGAAGTGTATCAATCTCTTACGCCAATAAAACTTTAAACTTGCAGTGGAAATTCACAAATGTTGCCGGTCACCGCTTGCAATATTATCACGATCGCTTAAAAGGTATCGATTGTGAGGAACTACACACAAATGATGTTAAAATTGTGAAGAACTATGAAACTCACGGCCACTAAAATGCAACTCTGGGACTAAGGAGCATCTTCCTGCAATTAAATTCAGGAACCAATAAAGTTATTGAAGACCTTCATCTTTCACCGTACAATAATTAAGATTTCAAATCGAAGTATTTATTGCAGCTGTTGTATTCTTTGAGGCATCCATATTATCTTTAGCGTCTCATTTCCATTTTGAATATATCTTCGGACACTCATTAACACTTTTGCGATTCATAGGCGGATAATCTAAAACTCACACAAAAACAAATACACTTTACTGTGTTTGGTTGGATGGTCATCTTCTGCAGCAGATATTAAACTTCACTATAATAGTTAAACCGTCTTAAATTAAAGACATTTGTTTACACCAGTTTCATTTCGTCTTTTATTTTAAAAATATCTTCTGTGGTATGTAAATGATACAAAGGTTTGTACAGGTTGTATCATTTACAGACCACAGAAGATGCTTTTCAAATAAAAAGTGAAATGAGACTGCTGTAAACAAATGTCTAATTGCAGTCAGCATAAGACGGATTACGTATTATAGTAAAATACACTTTAATGTAATAAATATTTTTTACGATGAGACTTTTGTCTACTGTCATTTATAGTGATATGTAAAATTTTACTACATTGACACAGTGCACCTATGCACTTTAAATTATTTTATACAACAAGTGTTGACATTACAAGATGACGGCCGTGTAAAACATTTTTTGACCAGATGATAATGACAGAATCCATCGAAACCGGTCATCCAAATAAAATTATATACAAGCGATCTTGGCTTTACCATTTTTGGAACGTATAACAATAAATAAGTAATATATAATTTTCAACGTTAAACAGTGCGAACAGGAACAGGATAGAGGCTTGCGAAATGTGGTGGTACAGAAGAATGCTCGGTTAGATGGGCGTATCGTATAACTAATGAGGAGCTACTGAACAAAAATGAGGAGAAAAGAAATTTTTGGCACACCTTGAGTAAAACGAGGGTTCGACTGATAGGACACATTCTTAGACGTCGAGGAATCGTAGCGTTGGAGGGAAATGTGTGGGGTAAAAATCGCAGAGGACTGCTAAGAGATGAATACAGTAAGCAGATTCAGATGGATGTGGGTTGCTTTTCTTATGAAGAGATGAGGCTTGCTCTGGACAGAGTAGAGTGGAGGGCTGCATCAAACCAGTCCCCGGACTGAAGACCACAACAACAACAAATAATACTCATTTTCCAATAATAAGTTGAAGCGAAACCTTTCCAGAACTCAGTAAAGAGTCCATAAAATAATTTGTTCCGTTACAAGGCGTCCAAAGGTAGCCAGTGTGACGCCGATGATCAATGCGTCCACAGAGGCGTAGTGGCCAGCGTAACTGCCTGGTAAGAAAAAGGACACGGGTTCGAATCATGGATGGCCATAAATTTTAATCTTTTCCGATTAATTTATTTCAGTTCGCTCTGGTAATCTAGCCTGGTTAATTCGTTTTGTGTTGAATTTTATGATTGTCACACGACGCCGTGTGTAGCGATACACGCAACTTTTCAAAGATAAATGCGATGCTTGACGCTTTCGACTCCGTTCTCCTTTCAAAATAAACGTCTACCCAGTTTTTTTTCTCCTCTTAACCTCCACCCGCTTCTCATAAGAAGAACGCGAGCAGCCGCTTGTCTTTCGTTGTTCAGATTTGATGAGTTAGAATGCCGCTGTCTGTATCTTCGAAAACTAAATGTTTATAAACGTAAATGTGAACTAGTATGACATGTTTTTCGGTTTCTTTCTGTAAATAAACCCCATCCGCCTGGTTAAACATCAAACTTCTGTACATAGTTTCATACGTAATTTCTTCCCTTAACCTAATTTCAAAAGATTGTTATTTTTCAGTAACTCAATTCTCAGCATAGCAAGAGGTTTGGGCACCATTACGCTTAATTGTGCGCTTCACGTAACCATTATCTAATGTTACAGCTTATTTCATTTCTATAGTAAAATAACCTGCAGCCTGTTAAAATTTTTTTTGGAGTCTGACAGAAATGTTCAAATGTATGTAAATCTATCGGACAAAACTGCGTGGTCATCAGTCCATAGCTTACGAATTACTTAAACTAAGGTAAACAAACTTAAGGACGACACACACACACACACACGTGTCCCAGGGAGGACTCGAACCTCCGACGGCGAGCAACCGCGTGCTCCGCAGCGAGGTGTCTTAGACCGCTCGGCTACTCCATCGCTGCTGAAGTCTGGCAATTCATATATTTTTCATATCATGACTGAATGTTTGCACGGTCTGCTACATATTGTTACGTGAAGCTTAACATATCTAGACTCTTATCTACAGTAAGAAGTTACCATAAAATTAATGTCCTATTGAAGTTAGAGCTATTTTCCAGAAAGTACAGCTGCTTGTGAGGCGATGAGCTATTATGAGGTGACTTCTTGCTACTTTCATAGCGATATTTCGAGACTCATGTCTCAACCTTGATTGTAACATCCCTGGGTAGCCTGGATAGCCTGAATGGTTCAGGCGACCGCCGGCCCAAAACAGGAAATCCGGGTTGGAATCCCGGTCTAGCATAAATTCTCAGCTTTGCCATTGGATTTTTTTCAATGCCCTAAAACGGTCAAAACGTTTAAATATTTCGAATTCATATATTTATCTGTCGTATTTTATGTAAAATTGCATCTGCGATATTCAGAAATATGGACTAAAATTTATCATGTATTTTTTTAAATATTACTATTATTTTTTACGAGATATTTGTATCAGCACGTAGCTGTTTTATGGTTCCGGGAAGGGGTGGGGAGGTCACCAAAATATTTTTGGTTGGAAGGGAGTCGTCTGTTCAAAATGGTCGGGAAACACTGTACTACAGTGTAGCTTTCCCTGGGCGCCAGCTGAATTCTATATCTACATGGGATACTCTGCATATCACATTTAAGTGCCTGACAGAGAGTTCATTAAACCATCTTTATACTATTTCAAATTCCATTCTCGAATAGTGCGCTGGAAGAAAGAACACTTGAATTTCTCCGTTACAGCTCAGATTTCTCGTATTTTATTCTGATGATCATTTCTACTATGTAAGAGGGAGTCAACAATATATTTTCGCATTCGGATGAGAATGTTGGCGCTTGGAGTTTCGTAAGTACCCCACACAGCAGCGATAAGCGTCGTTATTGTTATGATTCCCATTTCCGTAACGCTGTCTCCCCTATACCGTGACAGTACAAAACGAGCTGCCCTTTTTTGGACTCTTTCGATGTCCTCCGTCAAACCCATCTGATAAGGATCCCAAACTGGGCAGCAATACTCTAAAAAAGGACGGACAAGCGTAGTGTTTGTAGTTCACCTTTCCCATTACATTATCTACGTGTTCTTTCCAGTTTAAGTCTGAAGTAATAGTAATTCCTACGTATTTTTTGGAGATTATGACCTTCACTTTTGATTGATTTATTTTATAAAAAAAGTTCAACGGATTTCTTTTCGTACTCATGTGGACGGCTTCACACTTCTCATTATGTTACATCTATATACATACTACGCAATCCATCGGAAGGTGCGTGGCGGAGGGTACACTGTACCACTACTAGGCAAGATCGTACTACACTCAGCTTCAAATTCCTCCCCTCTCAATTTCCTCAACAGAAATTCACGAAAAGAACGTCGACTTTCCTCCAACGATTCCCAATTGAGGTCCTGAAGCATTTTCGTGACACTCGCCCATTGGTCAAACCTACCAGTAACAAACTTAGCTGCTCCCCTCTGAACTGCTTCTATGTCTTCCTTTAAACTGATCTGCTGCGGGTCTCAAATACTTGAGAAATACTCAAGACGTGGTCGTAAAAGCGTGTTATACGCGGTCTCTTTTACAGATGAAGTACATCTTCCCAAAATCCTCCCAATAAACCGAAGTCGGCTGTCCACCTTACAACTGTCCTTAAATGTTCGTTCCATCGCTCTGCAGTGTTACGCCTAGATATTTGAACGACGTGACTGCATCAAGCAGCTCACTACTAATGCTGTATTCGAACATTATTGGATTGCTTTTCCTACTTCTGCGCATCAGAATGAATGTATAGCTTATGGGACTTAACTGCGGGGTTATCAGTCCCTAAACTTACAAACTACTTATGAACTAACTAATTCTAAGGACGGCACAAATATCCATGCCCGAGGGGGGGATTCGAACCCCCGACCGTGACTGGCCGTGCAGACCGTGACTGGAGCGCCTCAGTCCCCTCGGTCACCGCGGCCGGCTATGTGCATCACCTTACATTTTTCTACTTTGGGAGATAGCTGCCATTCTTCGCACCAACTAGAAATTATGTCTAAGTCATCCTGTATGCTATTACAGTCAGTTAAAGACGATAGTCCCATACACCAGTAAAGGAAAGGTAATGGAATGTAGTGTCAGAAAATCAGGCGATGCTGAAGGAATTACGAGGCGCGTCCAGAAAGTAAGTTCCGTTTGGTAATAAAATGAAATTGTACACAGATACACAAGAAATTTTTATTGCACTAAATTCTACAACTCTTAAACTAGTTTTCCACAGAACTGCCGAAATTTTGCAGGCATTAGTCATGCCTGGCACCAGGTTTTGTATACCTTCTTCATAGAAATCTGCCGCCTGTGTCTTCAACCAGTTGGAAATAATGACATTTGAGGGAAATCTATAGCGAGAGCACTAATTGTAAACCTACGGTTTCCTGGATCTTGTCATCAATCGCGTGAACCAGTTCTTCTGTAACCAAAGGTGGACGCCCACTTCGTTCTTCATCGTGCACATCACTACGCCCGCTACTGAACTGTCGGACCCATCTTCTCACCATCGAATCACTCATTGCATTTGGTCCGTAAACATCGCAAATTTGCCGATAAATTTCACCTGGTTTCACTTTCCTCGCATTCAGAAACCGAATCACCGACCTGATGTCACAGGCGCCAGGAGTTACAATCAACGCCGACATTTCAAACAAGTACAACAAAGCGTACGCAACTGACAGCGATCTCCAAATGGCGCACGTTCTTCTCCTTGATACACATCGTCTACAGCCAGCACCTCCTATAGAAGAAAGCCTGCGCACGACGTCACAACATGGCGGAGCTGAGAGGCTTAGAGTCCTCTGAAGGATTGTAAACATTAGCAGTGCACGCTGTTTATAGTGTATTCTTTCGTTCAGGAGTATATTTATTACGTAAATTGGTGTTGTGTACGGTGTGATCGCTACGCTGGACGATTTATGTGTGTGAGAACAACTTGTGATCTCTTTTTTACTGACAAAATGCCGTTTCGCTGTTCTGTGCCGAAATGTAGAGGAAATTACGACTGTGGCCCAAAAGTTACCGTATTTAAACGTCAGGAGAAGAAGAAATGGATATCAAGAATTCCCAGGATAACTTGGCTCCTTCTTCATGTTAATGAGTAAGTTTTCGTTTTTGTTTAACCTTATAAAAGAGTTTTAAGTCATGACTGTTAACCGTTGAATATTGCGATTCATTTTATTTACGTAACCATCCCTATTAGCTTATTCTTCCCCGGACGTTTAAAGATGTTAACTTTTGGGCCACAGTCGTAATTTCCTCTACATTTCGACACAGAACAGCGAAACGGCATTTTGTCAGTAAAAAAGAGATCACACGTTGTTCTCACATACACAAATCGTCCAGCGTAGTGATCACACCGTACACAACACTAATTTACGTAATAAATACACTCCTGAACGACAGAATGCACTATAAACAACGTGCACTGCTAATGTTTACAATCTTTCAAAGGACTCTATGCCTCTCACCGCCGTCATGTTGTGACGTCGTGCGCAGGCTTTCTTCTATAGGGAGTGCTGCTATAGCGCATGTGCGGAACTGTATTCGCAGCGCTGCAGCGAACTGAAACGGAACTTACTTTCTGGACGCGCCTCGTATATAGGTAGAAAATAATAGGGGTCCTAATACACTCCCCTAGGGCACGCCTGGCAATACACTCGTCTCATGAGCACTCGCCTGTTCATTTAGAGTCATTGCTAATTTTCACTCCGTACTGATACCCTACTTAGATCGTTTTGCAGTTGGTTTTGATCTTCATTGACGTCACTGTTAGCACTCGTGACGTCAGCGTCGGCGTCAGTATGCCGCCGCCGCGGGCAGACGGTGATTTCGGCTGAGACACCTGAGGCGGCGGCGAGTGCTCGGGTAATTGGTTAGGCGCGCTTCTCCCGGGCGGCGAGTAATTCGGATCCGCGGCCGCTAATTGGCGTAACTGCCGCCAGAGGCGCTGCTAGGCTCCCCCCCCCTCTCCTCACGCTGCCGCCCCCGGGGGATTAATTCAGGGAAGAAGCGGCGGTGTTTGCCGTGCACTGCCGCCGCGCTTTTAACTGAGGCTCTGCCGCCCATACACCGCGCGGCTCAGCGCTGCAGCCGACCGCACCGCCTATTCAAATAGTTAATGCCGAGCGACTGCCGGGCAAGCGGCCGACTGGCCAGCGACTCGGTTAGGTGGAGCGGTGTTTCTTATCCTTCCCCCCCCCCCCCCCCTAAAAACAATACTCTGTCGACCAGTGGCGGCTGGTGATAATGTGCTAATGTGCTGCAGCACACTGGAAATGTTATTGTTATGGTCTTCGTCCGGAGACTGGTTTGATGCAGCTCTCCATCCTACTCTATCCTGAACAAGCCTTTTCATCTCCTCATAAGAACGGCAACCCACATCCACTTGAATCTGTTTACTATACGCGTCTCTTGGTCTCCCTCTGCGATTTTTACCCCACACACTTCCCTCCAATGCTAAATTTACGATTACTCGATGTCTAAGAATGTGTCCTACCAAGCGATCCCTTCTTTTAGTCAGGGTATGCCAAAAATTCCTTTTCTCACCAATTATGTTCAGTACCTCTTCATTAGTTATGCGATCTACCCACCTAATCTTCAGCATTCTTCTGTAGCACCTCATTTCAAAAGCCTCTATCCTCTTCCTGTCCGCACAGCTTATCGTCCATGATTCACTCCCATACAAGGCAACAGTCTACAATGTTCAAATGTTTGTTAAGCTTATGGGACTTAACTACGGGGTCATCAGTCCCTAAACTTACAAACTACATATGAACTACTTACGAACTAGGACGGCACAAATATCCATGCCCGAGGGGGGATTCGAACCCCCGACCGTAGTGGCCGTGCTGACCGTCACTGGAGCGCCTCAGTCACCTCGGCCACCGCGGCCGGCAACAGTCTACACAAATGCCTTCAGAAAAGACTTCCTTACACTTAAATTAATATTCGATGCTAGCAAATTTCTCTTTTTCAAAAATGCTTTTCTTCCCATTGCCATTCTGCATTTTATATCCTCTGTATTGCGACCATCATTTGTTATTTTACTGCCCAAGTAACAAAACTCCTCTACCTCCTTTATTGCTTCGTTACCTAATCTAATTCCTTCAGCATCACCCAATTTTCTTAGACTGCACTCCATTACCCTAGTTTTGCTCTTGTTAATGTTCATCTTATAAGCACCTTTCAGCACACTGTCCATTCCGTTCAATTGCTCTTCCAGGTCCTTTGCTGTATCTGACAGAATTACTATGTCGTCGGCAAAACGCAATGTTTTTAATTCTTCCCCCTGAACTTTAATTCCTTCACCAAATTTCTCCTTGCTTTCCTTTATAGCTTGCTCAATGTACAAATTGAACAACATTGGAGAAAGGCTACAACCCTGTCTTACTCCCTTCGCAACTGATGCTTCCCTTTCATGCCCTTCGAGTCTAATAACTGCGGTCTGACTTTTGTACAAACACTGTAAATATATTAATAAAATTATTAGGGTTACCAGATGTCCGTCTTCAGAAAAGTGGACATTTCTAGATTCATAAAAGAACTCTCTCTGGTATTGACAACTTTAGTAGAAGTGATGTCTCTACTGTATTATCTTAACGCTTCTTACGAAATTTCTTCATCTTCTCACAAATTAGAAGCATGAAATGTTAGACGCGTAGAACGAATTACATGACTACATAGCAGTGAAGCCCTAATATTTCATCACTTCACCGCTTGTAGTTATCGTCTTAAGTGCTGAACATTTTTTCCCAACTTATAAGATATCTTGGCTATCACCCCTGTTTTCACCTGAATTTTTTTTTTTTTACGATGCTTCATTTACGGAAATCATAGTACTGTTGACTGTAAAATCGTCACGAATAAAATAACTAAAATTATGTAAGAATTCCTTGATATAGCTATGCTTCCATTTCGGATCAGATCGACGTAATTATATACATGATTAGCATCTAAATTCTAGTGAGTGAATGGAATATCTAAGGCCTAGGTGGATAAAGCAATAAATAAAATAATCTTTTTATTTACCGTACAAAGGCTCGCAATTATTAAAAACTTCTCAGTTTGCCCAATGGCAAAGATGAGGATTTATGCTAGACCGGGATTCGAACCCGGATTTCCTGCTTTTGGCCGGCAGTCGCCTGAACCAATCAGGCTATTCAGGCTACCCAGGGATGTTACAATCAAGGTTGAGACCTGAGTCTAGAAATATTGCTATAAAAGTAGCAAGAAGTTACGTCATAATAGCTCATCGCCTCACAAGCAGCTGTACTTTCTGGAAAATAGCTCTAACTTCAATAGAACATTAATTTTATAGTAACTTTTTAGTGTAGATGTCTAGACATGTTAAGCTTCAGGTAACAATATGTAGCAGACCGTGCAAACATTCAGTCATGATTTGAAAAATATATGAATTGCCAGACTTCAGCCGCGGTGGAGTAGCCGAGCGGTCTAAGGCACCTCGCTGCGGAGCACGCGTTTGCTCGCCGTCGGAGGTTCGACTTTTGTGTGTGTGTGTGTGTGTGTGTGTGTGTGTGTGTGTGTGTCTGGCTGTCTGTCGTCCTTAAGTTAGTTTACCTTAGTTTAAACAATTTGTAAGCTATGGACTGATGACCACGCAGTTTTGTCTGATAGATTTACGAACATTTGAACATTTCTGAGACTCCAAAAAATTTTTTATCAGGCTGCAGGTTATTTTACTGTAGAAATGAAATAAGCTGTAACATTAGATAATGGGCAGATCCTGAACAGGAGAATGGTGAAACGGCAATGGTGACTGTGGCATCTGACCTCATTTGTATGAAGTTTTAAACAAGGTTTTAACTTATGTACAACGAACATTGCACTAGCTTTTGATCTTGAAGTCATAAGTGTTTTTGACAGACAACACACAGAACTGCCTATTCCCAACACGACAGACTGGACGTCTTGTTTTTGATTGTTACACAACACTCCGAGCAGATAAAGGGGGGGGGGGGAGACTTTCATATTATACTATTTTGCACTGCCTTGCATTGTTGCAGACGAATGTGTTTAATTGGCCGCCTCGAACCTTGTATTCCACGATAATTGCCACGCCAGTTATTCAATTGTTCCGAAGTAGCTTGACCACAGAGTAGTGGCGGCACAGAAATGAGAAAATTAAAAATATCACATTGTTAAATTCTTTAGAGTTAGTGATTGTGATTGTGACAGTTCACAGAGTTGTATTTACGCACTTTCAAGTGGAAGCAGTTGCACAATGCAAAACAGAGGACATTTTCTCATTTTCTTAAAAACCCGGCCGGACCATTTTCAGGGTCCAAAAAAGAGGACATGTCCGGGTAAAAGAGGGCGTCTGGTAACCCTATAAAATTATGCCATTTCTCTTCGAATGCAAGCGAAAAATCGCTATAAAATTACACCCTTTCTCTTGGAATGCGAGCCAGATATCACAATAAAATTATGCCATTTCCCGTCCAATGCGTATTAGAATGCTAGTAATAAGGATAAAAACGCAATTTGGAGCGCTTTCGTCGCGATAGCTGGAAAGCAGCCTGGCGGATCATGAGTGCTGAGACCGACTGTAGCACCAGATCAATATTTCTAAAAAGTGTTCAAATGTTTGTAAATCTATCGGACCAAACTGCGTGGTCATCAGTCGTGGTCGTAGCTTACAAACTACTTAAACCTAGGTAAACTAACCTAAGAACAAACACACACACCCACACCCATGCCCCATGGAGGACTCGAACCCCACGGCGAGCAATCGCGCGCTCCGCAGCGAGACGCTTTAGACCGCTTTTTTTTTTTTTTTTTTTTTTTTTTTTTTTTTTTTTTTTTTTTTGGGGGGGGGGTCTCCTTCCTCCCCTTCAACCCGTCCTTCCGCTCACCAAAGTCGGCTTCTATCGGCCTTTTTGTTCCATTTCTTGGAATTAAAATTTGTACGTCTCTCTTGGACTTGAAAATAAAAGACCGTCTTGCGTGAGTTCGTTGAAAAATAATAATAATAAAAATGAAGCTGATTTGACGAATTCCCGTCTCGCTGTTCCACAGCTTTATATCGAAAATATTGCAAACCAAAAGAAAGTCACTTCTTCAGTGGTAAACAAACTATTTCCTCCTATTTACTATTCGATAAAATAACTGTTTTCTTATTTTTCCATGGCACTGCCCACCGTCGATTTCAAAGTTTGTCTTCACGTATTGTGTTCGCAGTTTTGCATGTCCGTTTGAAGTTCATTTTCTTTGTACTTCTTGTATGTACTTAGTATTAAATGGTTTCTTCTCTAACCCTGAAACGCCTCAGTCGGCTAGTGCATAGGATTTATTTGAATAAAATATACAAATGAAAGAGGGGGTTAATGATATATCTTCTTTCAAAAACAAAAATTTATTCTGAGGTACTGCTCGTTTCATTATTACTTTGTTCTTCATTTGTTCATGTTCTCTTCATTTAGTTTATTGTATTTATTGATTTATTTATTTAGTAATTAATGTTAGTTTTATTTTACACACTCCATCGCTAATCATGTTGTTCAGGTGCATTTACATGATAGTTCTCTTTAGGAAATTGGCGTATTGACGATGATAATCATGTACTTGTAGTAGGTTTTGGTGCTGGGTCGTAATATACGTCCAAAAGTCCTCTTCACTCTTTTCATTGTTTGTCAGAATATAAAATACCGTATGTCCCCTTAACCAGTTGACGGCATTGTTCTTTGTGTTGGGATAAAGTTTTTCATCGGGTAACAAAAAACTCGTGGGTGTGATTGTATGCGGAGATGTTCTCTGGATGATTGCCAGTTTTCGTCTAACCGACTGCCAAATGTTGTTGACTTTATTACATACAAACTGGTGTTCGTCCGTGTCGTTGAGATTGCAGGTAATACACAGAGAGGAGTCTGCCATGTGAATGGAATGAAGACGTTCATTTGTTGGTACTTTTCTGTTAACTGCGTAGTACCACGTTGCCCGCACGTTAGTTGGTAAGTGCAAATGATGGACGTTTTTCCAAATATTTGACCAATTGAATGCTTTGTACTTTTTTTCTATTATATTCTTGCTATGAAACTTCATAAAGTTTTTATATACATCTTTAACACTAAATACATCTTTCTCTGCAATCCTCAGTCTTAGATAACTGTGTTCTATTAGAAAATGCTTGAATTGGTACAGTTGATTGGGGATGTGATGAACATCAATTGGTGCATCGCAGTTGGCTGGTACTATTTCATTAAGTAAGAATGCTGCTATGCTATTCGGTGACTTTTTCCACTGTTTATAGGTCTTGCAGGTGTACAACGCTTGTGCTTTATTATAGACGTCTGTAAGGTTTAGGCCACCTTCGGTAAATGGTAAGGTCAAAGTTTCAAACTTAACTTTGAACATGTGACCACGGCTGACGAAATGACCAAAAGCAGCCAGAATCCTATTTGCCACGTCTTTTGGCATGGGCAGGACTTGCGCCACGTAATTTATTTTTGATGTTAGATAGATGTTGACGAGTTGCACTCTCTGTATTTCATCGATCGTCCTGAGTTTGTGTTGGTGGATGCTGGCACGTATGTTATTCAGTAATTTCCGATAGTTCAAAGTAATTGTCTGCCGGATGTTTGGTGCATATTCTATTCCAAGACATTTGATTGTGGAGGTCTCCTTTATTGGTCCTTGGATGGGAATTCCTAAACCACGCCCAACATTCATTATTGCACATTTATTCCTGTTCAGTTTTGCGCCGGAAGCAAGTGCGTACTTATCTATTATTTCCAGTGCCTTGCATATCTCTTCGTTATCTCGGACCAGAAAGACGACATCGTCAGCATATGCCTTGCACACTATCCTTTCTCCATTTATCGTTATGCCTTGGAGATGTTGACTTAAATCGAAAAGCAAAGGCTCAATGGCTATTGCGAAGAGGGACATGGATAATGGGCATCCTTGTCGCACTGAACTGTTTATTGTAATGGATTTGCTGGCTTGACCATTGATCATAACTGTGGAGGTAGCACTGCTTAAAAAGTTCTTTATAACTCCGATAAAACGTTGCGGAAAGTTCATGCAACCCATAGTATGAAACAGATAATTATGGCTGACTCTGTCGAAAGCCTTCTCAAAATCCAATGATACTAGCGCGCCTTTTATTTGACAAGCTCCAGCAATCGATATAATATCCCTATAATCGCACAGTGTGTGGTGGATAGATCTGTCTCGTCCTATGCTCGACTGATACGAACCGGTAACGGTATTCATTACAGATTTTAATCTTTCGTTCACAATGCGGGAAAATATTTTATAGTCACAATTAAGTAATGTGAGCGGTCTTAGATTTGTTATACATTTTCCTGCATGATTTTTCGGGACTAGAACTATTATTCCTTCTCGAAAGTCACTTGGGATATCACTGCTGGCATTCATTAGTTCGTTGCAAATGCTCGTCAGTTTGGGTATCATTCGACTTCGGAATGTATGGTATAGCTCAGCTGGAAGTCCGTCACGCCCAGGAGATTTGTTTTTCGGACTTCGTAGTATGGCATCTTCAACTTCATCTTGCGTTACTTCAGCTAGCAGGTTATTTGCCTGATCCTGGTCCAGCTTCCGTGTCAGTCCTATTGTCATAACATTTTGCGCCATTGTGTCAGTTGTGGTATTGCTTAATAACTCGGTGAAGTATTTATGGATTTCGTTTTTAATCTCATTTTGCTGCGTGAGTAGTCTGCCATCCATGGATCGTATTTCAGTTAATATTTTCTTTCGGCGACCCTTCCTTTCAGTAATCAAGTGGTAAATTGACGTTTGTTCTCTTTTGACATCGTTTTGAAGCCTTGATCGTATTTTACAACCTTCAAGTTGTTTTCGTTTCAAAGCTAAGAGTTTCGCCTGAGTTCTTTTTATATCCAAATGGTTGTTAATTACTGATGGATCATTTGTGTACAAGTCTCGAAGGACTTTGAAATAAAATTCAGTTGTCTGTTTTTGCCAATCATTTTTGTCACGTGAGTAGTGCATCATCGCCCGTCGTATCGACCGTTTAGCACATTTGAGCCACCACGTAAGTGTCGAGGGGTATGACGTGAATTTTTTCTCGCACTCAGTCCACACAGTATTGAATATGTCGTGACACTCGGGGTCCTGCAAGTGTGCTACATTTAACTTCCACAGGCCTCGTCCCCGGTATGTTTCCTGTCGTTTGAGGCTAATGGTGCAAATATATGTTATGTGATCTGAGAATATGGTAGGCCATAACTCTGTCTGCAGCACGTGCGTTTTTAAATGATCAGACACATATATCCTGTCGATGCGACTGGCAGAATGACTTGTAATGTAAGTAAAGCCTGGCAGCGCACCGTTTTTGAGTTCCCAGGTATCAGTCATCGTCAGTTGTTTGATTATAAGGTCAAGTTCGGCACAATAGTTAAAATTGGGCGTTTGATCTTTAGCCGACAATACACAGTTGTAGTCCCCTCCAAAAATCATATTGTCATATCGTCCACAGAAAAGAGGAACAACATCATCTTTAAAAAATTCAGCTCTACGCCGCCTATTACTGGAACCAGAGGGTGCATAGATGTTAATAAGTCGAGTACCGTTGATAGTAACAGCTACACCTCTGGCGTTTGTCAGTTTTACAACATCGTGCACAATAATGCCTTCTTTGCTTAATATTGCTGTACCGAGTTCTGAGTCGTTCCCTGAATTGACAATTGCATTGTATCCTGTGATATCATCAAGTTGAATGTCTGTAACTTCTTGCAACATAGCAATATCAATATCGGCTGCGTAAAGCATATCCTGCAAGGTCTTAAGTTTTAAATGGCTGCGGATCTTATTGATGTTTATCGTCCCTATTTTATACGATTGCAATGCAATTGTAAAAGGTAGATGGACAAAATCGGTGAATATGGCAACTGATACTCATGACGTCTAATGTCTTTAATGAATCGGAAGTGGAGGTGGCGTCCTCTTAGTTTTCTCGTCTCTCGGCCTGGAGAACGAGTCTCTTTTTGTATTTGACACTTCCTGCATTTCTTCATCCTCGGGGAATTGTGCGGTTTCCTCTGCCCAGTTCCCTCCATCGGTGTATTGAAGCAATTCTTCCTCAGAACCATGTTGAGATGGAACTTTATTTCGCGAGTCCTTCGGTGTACAATTAGTATTTTCACCGCCCCGTTCGGTGTGCGTTTCTATATTTGGCGAAACGACCATACTCACAATATTTGTCATCTGTTGACTCCGTTGCGACTTCCCAGATGTCGCATCGCTTAATTTTTGACTAATTTGTTTTGCTTTTTCGCGCACTTGCTGTACTTTCTGTTTGGCGTCAGGAGGTGCTATACGCCGTTTCTTATGCCTCTTCGGAGAGGGTCCCGATTTTAAACTGTCTTCACACTCTGAAGTGCTACTTAAATCTTGGGTATTACTTTCCTGATTACTAACTTCTTCCATCTCACGCCGTGCGTCCTGTTCAAAGGTTTCCGTGACTTTTTTATCGTGTTCGTCGCCAGTGACTGTTTCCGTTGCGTTGGAGGGAACGACAGCCGTCGTTTCATTATTACTTGTGTCCATTGCCAGGCTTACGGTAGCATCGTCTCTCTCATTGTTTCCGTCTATTGCGGCGCTAGACGTGGTAGCCGTGTTGACTCGGAGGGCCGTGGCGTACGTCACAGGCAGTGACGTCATCTTTAGCGGCGCGACCGGCTCCCTGGCCGGCACCTGCGTCAATCTCCGCTGCACACATTCAGATCTAACATGCCCTGTCTGCCCACAGCCTGAGCACGTACGTGGTTGGTCGTCGTACATGACAATGGCTCTATATCCGCAAACGTAGATGTAAGATGGGATATGTTTTTGGAGCTCCATTTTTATTTGTCTGACACCGTTTAGTACCGGGAACGTTTGGAAAGTTGTCCATTTTTCCGCAATATTGCTGATAACCCTCCCGTACGGTTTGAGAGCTGTATTAATCTCATCCTCAGTTATTTCGAAAGGCAGTTCAAACATACGAACGGTTCTAGTTCCAAATCCAGCATAATCAACTTGAACGTTACCAATATTGCCGTCACAATGATTAAATTTCAGTTTGCCTCTACATTGTTCAATGACCTTTTCACAGCATTCAGCATTGATCATTTTGACGTATACAGTGCTACTCACAATCGATAAATGGATCCCGACTATCTCACTAAAACTTAGCTTTACTACATCTCGTAAAAATACTTCTACTTCAAATGCTCTTGGCCGAGCAAAGTGTTCATCGAACGAGAACTTCAAAGTATATTTTCTTTTAGTTTGACTCATCTTGGTGATCTACACATTTTGAAACCTAAGGCTACTATTTACGCTACAAGAGCGTCTAACTCACCACACACTGTAAGCGTGCGTCCGGCCGCAGCGAGGAAGTAAACAGACGTCCACACAGCACGCGAGCCGAAAGCAGACTGAACCGCTCGGCTACTCCACCGCGGCTTAATATTTCTCTCCGCGCTGCGTGTAACGGTTGCGGAAAGAATAGTACATGACGAATATGCGGCATACATAGTCAAATAGCGCGCTGACTTAGGCGTCTTCCGCGTTGTCTCTCAAACCTACTTGTGTGAGGCTCGTATTCAAATACATCTGAGTCAACATTTTTAATTTTTGTAAATAAAATTAATATTTTTAAACGTTATATTTACTACCTGTAGTGAATACATGTAGTTGGCAACGCTGTTATAAGTTACCCTGAAGGTCTTACTGCCAATACAACTGAGACTGTCTCGCGAAAAAATTGTAAACATCTCAAAAACGAATATTGTGAAACCGGAAAATATTTTTGGACCCATCAATATTGCTCTGTCAATATTTACGGTATTGACAATACGTCAATACCCACGCGCACACAGTCAATGTATTGACGCATTGTCAACATATTGACAATATTATTGAACGTGTGATGGCCTCTTAAAGGTGAGCTGTCCATACTGGATGGTATGTGGTCCAGTAATGTCGTTTGGATTCTATTTAGGATGGTCCTTTCCAAAATTTTGCTCATAGTGGGCAGGAGACTTATTGGCCGGTAGCTAACAGGTAACTGCAGATCCTTGCCGGTTTTGCGAATCGGTATAATCGTCCCTCTCTTCCACTGATCAGGGAAGTACTGAAGGGGGGGGGGGCACTTGCTGAAGTCGCGCGAGAATAAAACGGCTTCCGAGGTAGCTCCTTTAGGTGTTCATTAGTAATGCCGTCCAAGTCGGATGCCGATGTTCCTCGATGAGACCTGATCGAGTTCCTGACCTCGGAGGGCGTCGCGAGTTGCTGCAGATTCCGTTGCTTGGGCTCAGAGCTAGTCCACTGTGTATCTCGCCTATTCGTGCGATAGAACAGAAACAGCGGCCCCTTCATACACCACTGACGGCCCACCGCGCGTGCGCGAAACCAAGGTAAAGGCTGTCTAGGCGCAATACGGCAGCACTTGGGTTGGTCTACTCAACAACCGAATATTGCGCTTCGGTGTGAATAGTGCTCACACAAGGAAGATTGATGTGCACTTGAATGGCACAATGCGAATTGTCAGCGGAACCATTAGGTCAATCCCAACATCCTGGCTGCCCATCCTGAGTCACATTCCACCTGCGGATCTGCTCCGCAGCAATGCTCTCCCCCGGGAATACAGGAAGATAACTAACAATCCTTGGTTCCCCATACACCATGACACGCCTGACCTAGAAAGAAATAGACTGCGATCCAGACACCCAACAATGAAAACAGCCAAGGAATTACACAATACGGACTTTAACCTAATAGAGTCCTGGAAGGAAAGATGGCGGTAGGCATGTCCTAAAGAATGTCAAGCCCTCCTCTGCATCACCGAGAGACCGCCTGGATACGAGCTGCCCCGTAAAGCCTGGTCATCTCTGAACAGAATTCCACTCCCCTTCTTCCAGTCCTCGTTTCTGCACCTCTTCTTGAATACTATTTAACCTCTTCTTGTGTGGTCCCCCTCGCTGATTTCATTGTCGTGGAATCCTACTCCATGCTTCCCTGTCCCAATTTGATTTTTTATCATTAATTTTATCTATGATGGTTGTTGTAGCTGTTAACCTTCCTCTAATTATTTTATTCCTTACGTGATCTAATAATGTTAAGTTGCAGCATCTTCCCAATATATCTCAGCAGCCGTAACGTTGTTTTCTCCACTCCGTAGAACTGATAGAAAGACGTTGAAACTTTGTAGTTAGATCTGCCGATGACAGTACTTAGGAATCTAGATATCTCAACTTTATCCCCTAATTGCTTTACCAGTATATATGACATAGCAGTAGCTTAGCTCAGTAGCATTACGGAACTACATGAATTTAAAACAGCCTGATTCCATGGATTAGTTAATTGTATATTTTATTTTTATTTATTTACTTATTTTTTACTAATGGTAAACGGGAATTTTCAAAAATCGGTGAACGTTAAATTACAAAATATTTTAACTGTATCATATGTAAAATCACTAATTAATTCAGTAAGGTTGATTAATTACATTATATGACGTAAAGTTAATGACTTGAAACTGGCGACGTAGTGCGCTGAAACTAGTCGCGTATGAGCATAGTACCCATATGCCTGAAAAGTAAATTAGTGCTAAAAGAAATTATGGACAATAATAGGCTTATATAGTTTGGGCACATTAAAAGAAAGGGACAAGAATATCTTCCTTGAAGAGCCCTCGAATGAGCAGAATTCAAAGGGAGACAAATTAAAAGGCCACGAGCAAGACAGAGAAAGCCGGTGAAGACGATGTGAACCAAAGAGGACTGCAGAGGAAGAGATACTGAATGGTGGTCTGTTGAAAAAAATGAGAAGCTTTCAATAGGCTCTGTCTACTGCCTGCATAAGCAGAATCGTTGTAAGAAGAGAAGATTACAGAAATAATTGTCTTGTGGGTATTTTTTGGAATGGAACACATTTTCTACCTTTAAATTATTTCCTACAAAGAAATATATTTTGCATAAAAAGTGTTTCTCATTTCAGGTGAGACTCATGAGCGAATTATACTTCTTAAGCAATGTCCCACTGTTTTCCGTTTGTAAAGAAGTAGGAAGCTATTAGGAGATTCTCAAAATTGCTTGTTACAACTTCTTCAATTACGTGTCGCTTGATACGTGAAAACTATTTTTCAGGCTTTCCAGTTACTCGTCGTAATACTGAAGTTTGTTATAAAACGGCAAAACCGAGCGAGGTGGCGCAGTGATAACACACGGGACTCGCATTCGGGAGGATGGTGGTTCAAATCCACATCCGGCCGTCCAGATGTAGATTTACCGTGATTTCCCTAAATACCTCCAGGCAAATGCCGGGACGGTTTCTTTCAAAGGGCCGATTTCCTTCCGAATCCTTACCCAAACAACCCGAGTCCAAGCGCCGCCTCTAATGACCACGCTGTCGACGGGGCGTTAAACACTAATCTTCCTTCCTTCCAAAACAGTAAAGTATGTTCTACTCGATTAAGCTTCAATGTTAACAAGGAATTACGTAATTCTAATGTAAAATACAGTCACTTGCATTAGACCTATGTTTTTATGCAATAGAACCAATAGAATTCAAACATGCTCTGCGCTGGTTGCTTTATCGTGCAACTTCTTCCTCCTGTGCTGACGACCCACCGAACACGAACATGGTGACCGCCTTGGGGGTCTGGACTCACAGGTTGAAGTACAATGAGCTACAGGAACCGAACTCCCTGGATGTACGCGAGGGTAAAATAACAGTCAACTCTCTGGTGCAAATGCAATGTGACTACATTACTACCATAGCTGACACTGGCATTCGATTGAAAAAAGCTGTCCGTGTCATAAAGTGCTACGCTTGTTGGAATTTCCAAAGAGCTCACTGGACACAGTTTTAGGAATTTTCGCTGGATGCCTCCGCTTCGTAATTACTACCAGAGCTTCTTTGGATGCAGTAACTTTAAAAATGTAAGAAGCGAATGCCAAGAGGATACCGAAAAGAATTCATCCCACGATGGAACGATGAAAGTTAAATTCCAGCATATGCCTGTAGTCACGTCGGGAATCTTTTCCATGAATGGTCGGACTACAAACGGCATCTCTGCCAATGTACCGCCCATCTGTACCTTGCGAACGCGATCCTAACGCCATCTGTACCTGTGCATATGACTATCACATGACTTTTCTGGCCTCCATGTAAACATATCTACATCTGTATTCCGCAGGCGGAGGGTACTTTCTCATTGTTACTTTCTCCTCCTACTATTACACTCGCCTATGGTTCCCGGAAAAAGCGACTGCTGATGTGCTTCTGTGTGGGTCCTAATCTCTCTAATATTTTTCCTTTCGGTTAGACGAAATATACGTACGAGGAAGCAATGTACACTCTTTGACAAAAAACACAGCGCTGCCTCGCCCTCTGCCCACAGCGCCTGCTGCCGCTCATCGCCCTGCATCTGTAAAATGCTGTAGTGTTGCTGAGTGGTGATCCACAAAAAGGTTGCGATGTGTATTTCAGACACGATATTAACGGAGCAGACCACCCATTTTGAATGATGAGCATATTATTACACTAATACATAATACATTAGAGAGTCAGAACATTGTCTTAGTCATTTATCCAATTAAATTGCACTCTACGATGGTTAATACTTATTTGTGGTTTAAATCGCGATCCTTTTCCTTTCAGGAAAGTCCTTCATGTAATTTGTTATTGTCATCACTTCATACGTTTTCATCAAGACACAGTGGATAACTGCACTACAATGTTTAGTGTCGTTGTTTGATTCCTTATGGTAAATGTATGAGCTAAATTATGTGAATACGTTTCAGCGCACGTTCTAAAGCAACACAGGCACACTGCAAGGTTCGTGTCTTCATGTCTAATTTCTACTGCAGATATTTTGTATGAACGAACTATATTAATCATTATGTTCACTTCCTCTGTAAGCATCCCCTAGCATGTGGGTCCTAAGGAAATAGTAAAAATTCGTATCGAGGAAAGTCAATTGGAATTCCTTCAAAGACGTTTGTATGGTGAAGCAAAGAAGACATCTAATGCAATTTCCGTAATTTTGAGTCAACCTTTCTGAAAGCCTTATTGTATAAAGCTTTTCTTCTGATTCCATTAAAGAGTTTCTCCTTGCAATCCACAGCGTATAAAGTAAAATAAAACAAAGTAAAACGAAATACCACCGCCAAACACACAGCCTCCAACCAGGATTAGAACTGCCGACTCACAGCACAGTTGCATTACGAGACGCAAGCAGAAACACACAGCCAACCACTCGCTGACGCCTGGTGCCCTCAGTCTCTTACGTATTCAATGCTGAGCCTCTACCGCACCGCGAAAGAATACCCGAAAGTCACCTATGCGAATTACAGCATTCCTTGAGTGCAAAAGTTAAATTTCTATCTCTCATACCACATGGGCATTATACAGCAGAGTCATGAAAGTAGAAGAGAAATGTCAAGTGAACTTAGTGAGACAATTCAGTACTACTTGCGGAAGTAACTGCACTGTCACAGTGTTGCCAAATATTAGCAACGATGTTGCCAGTTCTTAGCTGCACTAGGAAGACCTGTGTAGCGATAAGCGACGCGAAATCGCGCTCGTCTCATACGGGATTCTAGAGGGGAGTATTGGATTTTGGTTAATACGCGGCGCTATCTCCTGATAGTTACCATCGTCACACTTTAGGATGCAGATTTTTAATTCGTCCAATGAGGCCGAAACCAGTGTTCATATTTTTGAAGCTTAACAGCACTATGATATAATTTCGTCAAATTACTATCGAAGTTAAACATACTGATATTGTTCTTGCAACATACAGCTGGTCAAAGATTCAGTCACCCCCCACCCCCCAAAAAAAGACTAAAACAATTACTTTGTTATATTTTAGCAAATGCTAATTTTTTTCATTTTTCATGAAAAGTTACTGTAAAGCAACGTTGCCCCATGCGTCACGAAAAACTTCGCATCTTGAAAGTGACTGCGTTTCAAAATGCAGCCTTACGACCGTACAAGTAATATTTCAGATGCTGGTTTGTTTGAAAGCCAGAAGAAACATAATTAACTGATTATTTGTGCAACACAGTAATTAGTTCATTTGCGGATTCAAAAGACAGGATACATATAATTATGGCCATGAACTCAGAAACTAAACTGTATATGTGAGAAATGTGCAATTCTGAGGTTTTTCATCTGTAAACATATACATATAATGCATAGACTACTAACCAGCTTAATGATTTCGCAGTTTTACAGCCTTGTTGGGCCAACAAATGATGATGAGAATCTCTTTGTTGACACACTGCAATGAATTTTGGTATTTCGTTGCTGAATGCCGTTTATGACACTTTTCGGAGGAGAAAAATAGACCTGAAGCCACACACATCACTAGTACAACGATATCTCACTTATCATCTTTGCTTGCTGTAGATCAGGAGACGAGAATGGCGCCACCGAGCTAAAATGAGAGTACTGAGTTGTCTGACATTTGTTGGCAGTTAATACAGACAGTCCCGACATAAAACACAGAATTGTTTGCAATTTAAACAGGGGTCGACCTTCCTGCGGTCGAAAATTTAATTCAGGATAACAGAGTCATATTAATTCAATGACTAAACTCATATCTTCAAGGATATTGGAAAATACCTCGAATGCTGGAAATGAGGAAACGATCAGAGTTGTCTAGCGTCGTAAACGATACTGTCAAACAATAGCAAGAACGTCTTGGGCATCCCACAATATCCTCATTCCTACAAACAGCATGCTAACTGGCTTTTAGCCATGCTGCGCTACCAAAGCCCATTATAAGTAAGCCTTCAGTCCGAAAGCAGACAATAGCATTGAAAAATGATGATGAATAGATGACTTACCCTCATCAACGTCCGGGGAAAGTTTCTTTTAACAAAACAAAGAAAGTGCAAAACGAATACTTTCTCCAAAATTCCAAAGTACTGTCGTCAGTCTTGTCATACGCGGCTCACCTTCCAGGAAAATCACAAAAATGAGCGTCTGGCGTTTACCGTCCTAGAGCAGCTATTACACAAGTTTTTACCGATAATCATAAAACTCACCAGACGGCTTTTCCTGCAGAATATAGCGACTTCTATTAGATCCCCGTAACGTTTCCCGACTAGAAACTGATTTTTCGTGTAGTGATGCCTCTGTTTAGGTGAATTATAATGTTACTGTGTAATGTTGCTTCAGAAGAACTTTTTCCCTTAAATACTTTTTTCTTTGCAGGTGATTCAAAGTAATTGTAATAATTAGTTTCCCTTCAAATTAATCCATTTATTCGATCTACTATTTGTAAAGTAATTGCAACCGCGAAAAGTGAAATTTTACTATAAACCAAACAGTTTGGTTACTTTAGGTCTATCGTCGATGGGCAGAACGCTTCCGTCTGAAATATCTCCAAGAAAGGCAGAGAAGCGGACGGTTCTGTCATAGTAGAGTTCGGCTCGGGTAGCCGGTCCTCTGTGGAGAAGAGATGTAATTGTATGTTGAAGAAAGAAGTCATATCTAAGAAACCTGCCTATTAATTTTATTTTATTCCTGTATTTATATTTTTTCAGGCTTATATTCTCACAAAATAATGAGAGATCTTTTTCTCTGCAAGTAGCTACCTTTGGTCGTTTCCGACCGCATTACATTTTCCGTTGTCTTTAGATGTCTTACACTTTGTCTCTGCCGGTCCCAGATCTCACGTCGAAAGAAAAATGTCCTCCACATCATTCATTTCGCAGGAGGCGATCGTATATTTACCATTGGTATATTTACTTGTACGAATATTGTTCGCAACCATAAATAGTTTGATCTTGCTGTTCGTCTCCTTAATTTTCCCTATAACTCTCCTCGTGAAGTGGATGAACTGCTGTGCTTTATTATTGTTAGTACCATTAGTGTTTATTTCAAGTTGAGCTTTGAATTTGTATTTTTTATTACCGTTACATTTGTTTGTTCAGTATGTTTCACAGTATTGAAGCTCAACAAGTTCTCATATCCATTAACATAAGCTTGTTAGAACTAATGTATAACGATCTTTTTATATTGTTTCATCCGTAAAACTTCCTCTCAAAATGTGGAACACTTATTTTAACACTCTTCATTTGAAACCGATATGTAGGCAGAGGAAATTCACGACTTACTCATTTATTAGCTTCATTGATAATGATAATTTGGATCAGATTTATTTACAAATTTTTTACTCAGACCATTTAATTTTTTTAATAGCGTTAAAATTACAATCCTCTGCATTCTACGGCATCTTTTCTAAATCTATGAATAAGAGATACGTCAATAGTTTATTTACTATCTTTTAACAAGCAACTGCTTTCCATAATACTGATTTAAACAATGGCACATTTCATCGATCAATTTTAATTTTAATCGTTGTAACAAGGAATTTATTAGGTTGCTTTATTGTCTATTGTGTGTTTGTTACAAATTTTAGAATTGATTTTATACTAACGATAGGCCAGAAACTTAATTGACATAGCTCAGAACCGTGTGACAATGCAATATTCACTCGCATTCGTTTTTACGAGTTGGTGTAGTGGTAACACACTGGATTCATAGTCGCTGCACGGCGCTTCGAACTGGCCTTCAGCCATTTGTATTTGAACTTTCCATGATTTTGCTAAACAAGTCTAGGAAAATGGCGGAATGGTCCCTGCGGCAGTGTGCGGCCGATTTCCTTCCACATCCTTATCACAACAATCCGTAACCTTCTTTCTTTCTTTCGTGTCTAGTGTGCAATATTTTGTTTATGTTTCAGTGTGTTGGTACAAATTTTGCAGTTCATTTCAAACCTAATTCCCACTGAACAAGAGACCTTAAACTTTCAACTCAATTTAGAACTGGATGGCACTGCTACATTAAAGCCATTTCTTAATTGGTGTGTGGTGGAGGGCACTTTTTATACAACTGCTGTTTCCTCCTGTTTCTCTTCCAGTCGTGAATTGTTCGCCGTTAAAACAATTTCTGGTAAGACTTAATGTGAGTTCATATCGTCTTATCTTTTATCTTCGCGATCTTTCCGTAAGGGGGGGTCAGGTGAAATAGAAATAAAACAAATTTATCGAATGTCTCTGTTGTATTCTCATGAATACGTTTGAAATGGAATGCAAAATTTCACACACAAAATTTGAAAAGTGTAAAACAATCATTTAAATGAAAAATGCATGTGAAATGGTTTTAAAATAGACTAAGACGTATAAAGTAACTTTTGTCCATTCGAAAATTTCTATCGCGTTAAAGATAGTTCCAAAAATAATTTCGAATTTTTAATAGCTATGTCAGTCATCATAGTAACACTAGAACGAAAAGTGTTCTTGCTTCATGAGTAATGCTAGCAGTAGCGTTTAGTCGCCATCTACTTGAAGGGTAATTTATTTCATTAACTTTCTGAAGTCGATAAGAGGTATGATGCGGCGGCGGCAGCCACGGTCGTTTTGGTAAATGCGGCACAACGAGCGAGCGAAGGCGCGCACATTTGGAAACGGAGAAGGCGGAGCGCGCCTGATGGAGGGAAAGGATAGTTGTCGTTCTGAATACACGAAGCCATCAAACGGATTCTAGCAGATGTTCGGTAGACCTCCCCGAACTTTCGCGTTGTGACTGTAACATAAGAAATAAATTAAATTCACGAATTGTATTGAATGGTTAGTAAATTAATGTCGTCCGCTATCTGCTGACGATACCGATCGAATGATAATCTATCGACGTGAGATACATGGCACCTAAAAGTCACCATAAAGTTTGACCTCAAAACCTATCACCGCGCTGTAGTGAGCAAATTGCAATTAAAATTATGTCTGCAACGCATCCGGCCATCAGACTACGTAACATTTTATGAAATCAACGAGGCAGGCAACAGTAAGACAGGTTCGGAATATATCGAGTATCTCATCAAGGAACGTGCAAGAAATTAGAGTTTGATTCAAATGGATCTCTATTTAACGTAGCAAGATGTTCTATCAATAACAGGTCGCTTGTAATTTCCATATTGACCTGGAGACATTTTATTTTATCAGGAAGCAAACTCAAAGGAAACTGGTCAGAATTTGAGTATTTTCAAAGACTTTTCTGCGACAAATTGTGAGTCGTTTTCTTATTTAATGGAGTAAAGTAAACATAACGATAAGGCCTACCTAGGATACAACCCTAAACCCAGAAACAAAACTGGAAAAACCCTCAATGAGGTATTCATTGATATTTTCTTTACTCTTTTAAAATAGCTGGACACATGGCACATGGCACAGTGTCTCGAGCATGTTTGGAATTACGGATCCTAATATGCAGGACGCCAGCTACATGAACTCGTTCATCTGGCCACCAAAATAATCAAGATTTTCCAACGTCGTAACTAGAGCCTATTGTTTCGCAACTTTGGCATCATGTAGATGTGAGTCCGATTTGTAATTTGCAAAAAGTTGACTTTTTCTTGTAACTTCCATTAAAAATTTTGAAAAATTAATATCAGAATATGCACATTGTAGTAGTTAGCTGAATTGTGTTCAAGAAGGTCGTTTCATACATTAACTACTCCTACTCTCTTTCACGTTGCGAGCAATCTTCCTCAGCTGTGAGTAAATCAATGACGTAAGGTTTACAGCAGTAATGTCTAGCTGTATAATAGTCACTTTCTAAACACCTATTTCGAAATCGGGTCAGTTTTGTTGCAAAAGCTGGATCTTATCAATTCGTCTCGGTATGTCTTTCAAATGTTTAAATGTTTGTCAAGCTTAAGGGACTTCACTGCAGGATCATCAGTCCTTAAACTTACAAACTACTTGCGAACCACCTTATACTAAAGACGACACAAACAGCCATGCCCGAGGGGGGATTCGAACCCCCGACGGGGAACGGCCTCTCGCATCGTAGCATAGCGCCTCGATGCGCTCGGCCGCTCCGCCGCGGCTTACGTCTTTAAATTATCCGCTTACTGACAACAAAACCATTCGTGCCAACTGTCTCCTGGCAACCTCATAGTAGATGCCATAGCCACCTACTTCAAGAATATCAAGTGACATCACAAACAAAACGAAATAACATTTTCTTAAATGAATTTATCAGTTGTTCTAAAATGATGGTAAACTTTTAAATATTGATAAAACAATTCATTTGTAAATGACTTCAAATGTTGTCATCACATAAAGTAAATAACAAATTCTGAAGCCGCGTCAGCTGTCCTTGCTTTACAGGTCCATGACCGTTTTCATGTTTTTAAAGACCCATCTTTAGGTGTTAAATTATTTTCATATGAAAATTTATTACAGAGACCCAACGTTCTAATCGCTTTCATCTGTCATGGAAATAAAATTTCATTAAATAGGCCCGGATATATGGAACGAGTCCAACAGAAATTATTACTGTCATTCGCAATAAAAACCAAGGATGATAAAAATAAGGACAAATAGTCGCGTACTTTTTATTACTGTATTGTCCATGAAACCAGTAGATTTCCGACGAAGTGAAGGTGTACAAACTAAAGAAGACTGTCTAAAGAATCGAAATACCGATAGAAAAGGGTTTGTATTTTGTTCGTCTTTGCATCACGTATTACGGCAGAGTAAAAAACTTACGAATATGCACAACTACCCACTTTCTTTCTTTTGTTTTTAGCTTCAAGATGACTAAATTCAATACATGCTAGCCTAAACATGATTTGTTTATTCCACTGCATCGATGCTTTGGGTATATTTCCATAATAGCTGCTCATTTAGGTAATATTCCTCGAAAGTGAGACGCACATGACAAGACTCAACGTAGATACAGTCCGTTTTCAAACAACAGTGCCTAGTATCATTTTAGAAAATGATCGTTCGCACAACTTTTTCGTTTTGTTACAAAAGTTCTCACTGAAAGTTGGTGAGGGTAAGTGTTTGACACCTTATTGTATAGTGACGGGTGGGGCAACGTTCATTTCCGGTAACATTTAATGAGTAAAAAAATAGCTTTTGTCGAAATCTAACAAATCAATTGTTTTAGCATTTTTTTTAGCGGGGGGTGACTAAAATCGTGATGGAACTATACATATCTTAGACTTTGACCAGCCGTATGTTGCAAGAACAATATCAGTATATTTAAGTTCGATAGTAATTTGACGAAATTATATCATAGTGCTGTTAAGCTTCAAAAAATATGAACACTGGTTTCGGCCTCATTGGACGAATTAAATATCTGCATCCTAAAGTGTGACGATGGTAACTATCAGGAGATAGCGCCGCGTATTAACCAAAATCCAATACTCCCCTCTAGAAGCCCGTATGAGACGAGCGCGATTTCGCGTCGCTTATCGCTACACAGGTCTTCCTAGTGCAGCTAAGAACTGGCAACATCGTTGCTAATATTTGGCAACACTGTGACAGTGCAGTTACTTCCGCAAGTAGTACTGAATTGTCTCACTAAGTTCACTTGACATTTCTCTTCTACTTTCATGACTCTGCTGTATAATGCCCATGTGGTATGAGAGATAGAAATTTAACTTTTGCACTCAAGGAATGCTGTAATTCGCATAGGTGACTTTCGGGTATTCTTTCGCGGTGCGGTAGAGGCTCAGCATTGAATACGTAAGAGACTGAGGGCACCAGGCGTCAGCGAGTGGTTGGCTGTGTGTTTCTGCTTGCGTCTCGTAATGCAACTGTGCTGTGAGTCGGCAGTTCTAATCCTGGTTGGAGGCTGTGTGTTTGGCGGTGGTATTTCGTTTTACTTTGTTTTATTTTACTTTATACGCTGTGGATTGCAAGGAGAAACTCTTTAATGGAATCAGAAGAAAAGCTTTATACAATAAGGCTTTCAGAAAGGTTGACTCAAAATTACGGAAATTGCATTAGATGTCTTCTTTGCTTCACCATACAAACGTCTTTGAAGGAATTCCAATTGACTTTCCTCGATACGAATTTTTACTATTTCCTTAGGACCCACATGCTAGGGGATGCTTACAGAGGAAGTGAACATAATGATTAATATAGTTCGTTCATACAAAATATCTGCAGTAGAAATTAGACATGAAGACACGAACCTTGCAGTGTGCCTGTGTTGCTTTAGAACGTGCGCTGAAACGTATTCACATAATTTAGCTCATACATTTACCATAAGAAATCAAACAACGACACTATACATTGTAGTGCAGTTATCCACTGTGTCTTGATGAAAACGTATGAAGTGATGACAATAACAAATTACATGAAGGACTTTCCTGAAAGGAAAAGGATCGCGATTTAAACCACAAATAAGTATTAACCATCGTAGAGTGCAATTTAATTGGATAAATGACTAAGACAATGTTCTGACTCTCTAATGTATTATGTATTAGTGTAATAATATGCTCATCATTCAAAATGGGTGGTCTGCTCCGTTGATATCGAGTCTGAAATACACATCGCAACCTTTTTGTGGATCACCACTCAGCAACACTACAGCATTTTACAGATGCAGGGCGATGAGCGGCAGCAGGCGCTGTGGGCAGAGGGCGAGGCAGCGCTGTGTAGCGCCGCCAGCGCTGCTGCCGGCGAGTGGGCCGCGGAGAGCCCTGCCAAGTGCTGCGGCGTTGTTATTGGGCCGAAATGTTATTAACAGTGTATCAAAAGTGAAATACGTTATGCATAAGCTCCCCTTACACATGTGTCTTCAGCACGCACGAGGGACGTGAAATTAAAAATTTGGTCAGCAGTCGGTTTCGATCGCTAGTACCTTCACCTGCAAGTCGCGCACTTTACCGCGAGAACACGGACGTAGCTGACCGACTCGTTTCCCTACAGCACACAAGTAGTACTGTATGAACTCCCGCAGTCTACAGTGTTGCCAGATTGTGCAGATAGCCGGACTTAGAGCGAATCAGCGCGGCCACTTTTATTGTCCCATGTCGCGATCGGCTCAGCGGCGGCCGGCCGACGGCCAGGTTTTTTGTCAAAGAGTGTACATTCCCAACTCCTCTATCTCATTTTACTCAGTTGACATGCTACAAACCAGGCTCCCGTCCATCGCTTTCAGTATGCTGACGACACCGCCTTCATAGCCCTCGTCCCCTCCCTTGCACGTTATCAGCACCTTCTCCAATCAAACCTCTCCCAATTCTGCACTTGGTGTAACCAGTGGCTCCTCTCTGTCAACCCCACCAAACCCAGGTAACCATTATAGGGCGTACCACCTGATTCTTTCATCAGCGCGACCTGTACCTCACACTCCATGACCGTCCCATCCCCAAACCTCCACCCTCAGATACCTTGTCCTGGAACAGTCACCTTCAAACAATCAGTCAAAATCCCTCTCCCGTCTCCACCTCCTCACGCTCCTTTCCGGCTAGACATGGAGACTTAATCCCCCCACAAGTCTATACACGTATCTTTCCTTGATGCGCCCCATCCTTTGCAGTTTCCATCTCGCTTGGATATCCGCCTCCCCCACCTATTATAAATCCCTCCAAATCCTAGAACGCCACGCCCTCCACCTCACTTACCGCATCCTCCACCCTTCCACCCACACGGATCCTCCACGATATCATTCCTTTCCTTCACCTTCTAAAGTTCCTCGAACATATCCGTATCTTCTACGCCACCCGCAAAATTAAATCGAGTCACCCTGTTATCTCTCCCCTCCTGCCGAATCCAGGCGTCTGCCACGCCGTTACCAGCATATCCCTCCCCCCCCCCCCCCTACACCATCACACTCTTTACATCCTCTCCCAGAGTACCTTTCACCACCTCCCTCTCCCAGATGACGCCTTCCGTCCTGATATTTACCCATCCTATCAGGCCTAATCTCTCCCCTCCCCATATATTGCGTCCCCCCTTCCACTCCTACTCCATCACTTTCCTCTCCCACGTGGATTTCCCTTCCCCTCTCTCGGAGTTCTTACGTTTTCCTTCCCCACTCCTCCACACCTCCCCTTCCCACCCTTCTGTGCCTCCCTTCCTTCCCCTTCTCCTTCCCCTTGCGAGGTGTCACTGCATTGCTTTTTAATATTGTTTTTAACAGTGCACCGTGCTAAATTGTTGTGTCAGTGTCAAGTGGTGAGCGTGATTTTAAGACTTCAACAACCGCCACATAGGCAGAACAATGTGTTGCCATGTTTTTATTGTCTCTCTGTTTTCGTCACCATTAACTATGCAAAATCTGTGTATTTTAGCCACATTGGCAGTTTTTAATACTGATTATGAGTGTTTAAAATCCTTCATTTCATTGTTTTTATTTCGCCAATTTTATCTTCTTTTTTATTGTTAAATTCAACATATTTATCTCCTGTTTTAAACTACCATTACCGACGGTCAAACTCATAATGTAGTGTTCCCTGGGCTGAAGAGCAACGTATACGGGGCTGCTACCAGCCTACGCCACGGGGCATTAAAATACAAAAACAATGTACTGTTTGACTATTCAATAAACGTATATTCCCTGAGTTGGTAGGGATTGCACGCTGAAGAACAATACTCAAGCTCTGGCGGAAAGAGAGTTTTTAACCCACTTCCTTCTCAAAACGAATTTGTCTGTCATCTGGCTTACCCAAGATTAATTTCAGATCGCTCCTTCTACCAACTCGGAGATATCTTACTGAAAAAACAGTTTCCAGTAATTGTTCTGTAACAATGTATAATGTATAATAAATGCACTTTCTTTCTATGTAAAGAAAACAATTTACATTTGTTTACGTTGAGGATAAATTGACATTTCATGCACTATGGTGACCAAAGTTCATAAACCAATCAAGAAGGCTAGGAGCGTGTTTTTGTTGGGAAGAGCCGATAAGCAAATGTTACGATCGCACTTAAAATGAATGGGCATCGTTTAATTCCGGGACTATGGATGTAGAGGAATTGTGGACTAAATTTAAGTGCATTGTAAGTAAAGGGTTAGAGAAATATGTGCCAGTAAAGACGATTAAGGATGGAAAAGATCCACCGTGGTATAATAATAATGTTAGAAATCTGCTGAGAAAGCAAAGGCTGTTGCACTCTAGATTCAAAAAAGAACACGCAAATGATGACAGGCAAAAGTTAATAGAGATTCGTGCGTCTATAAAAAGATCGAGGCGCGAAGCATACAATAATTATCACAGCCATACCTTAGCAAAAGATCTTTCCGAGAACCCGAAAAAATTCTGGTCCTATGTAAAATCGATAAGCGGGTCAAAGCCCACTGTCCAGTCACTCGTTGATCATTCCGGGGCAGAAATAGAAGAAAACAAACGGAAAGCTGAAGTCCTACATTTAACCTTTAAGAAATCTTTCACGCAGGAGGACCGCACAAATGTACCATCAGTTGATCAACGTACTAATTCCGAAATGGGGGACATAACAATAGGTATTTCCGGCGTAGAGAAGCAGCTGAGAGAGCTAAATACGAAAAAGTCTGCTGGTCCGGATGGAATACCAGTTCGGTTTTACAAAGACTATTCTGCGGCGTTGGCCCCCTACTTAGCTTGCATTTGTAGCCAATCTTTAATTCAGCGCAAAGTTCCTAGTGATTGAAAAAAGCGCAGGTGACTCCCGTGTATAAGAAAGGAAAGAGAACTGACCCATACAATTACAGGCCAATATCGCTGACATCAGTTTCATGTAGAATTTTGGTGCATATTCTCAGTTCGAATATAGTAAATTTCCTTGAAACGGAAAAGCTTCTTTCCATGAATCAGCACGGTTTTAGGAAACATCGTTCAGCTGTTTGCTGAAGATGCTGTGGTGTATGGGAGGGTGTCGTCTGTAACTGACTGTAATAACATACAGGATGACTTAGACAAAATTTCTAGTTGGTGCGAAGAATAGCAGCTAGCTCTCAATGTAGAAAAGTGTAAGGTGATGCGCACGAGTAGAAAAAACGATCCCATAATGTTCGAATACAGCATTAATAGTGAGCTTCTTGATGCTGTCTGTTTCTAGGCGTAACATTGCAGAGCGATATGAAATGGAACGAGCATGTAAGGACAGTTGTGAGTAAGGCGGACAGCCGACTTTGGTTTATTGGGAGAATTTTGGGAAGATGAACTTCATCTGTAAAGGAGACCGCGTATAAAACGCTTGTACGACCACATCTTGAGTATTGCTCAAGTGTTTGGGACCCGCAGCAGATCAGTTTAAAGGAAGGCATAGAGGCGGTTCAGAGACGAGCAGCTAGATTTGTTACCGGTAGGTACGACCAATGCGCGAGTGTCACTGAAATGCTCCGGCAACTCAATTGGGGATCGCTGTAAGAAAGACGACGTTCTGTTCGTGAGTTTCTGTTAAGTAAATTTAGAGGGCCGGAATTTGAAGCTGAGTGTTTTACGATCTTGCTGCCGCCTACTTATATTTCGCGTAGTGATCACAAAGACAAGATAAGAGATATTAGGGCTCGTACGGAGGCATATAGGCAATCTTTTTTTCTTCGTTCTATTTGGGAGTGGAATAGGAAAGGAAATGCCTAGTAGTTGTACAGTGTACCCTCCGCCACGCACCTTACGGTGAATTGCGGAGTATGTATGTAGATGTAGATGTATGTGTCAATACGCTACAGAAATGCGTACCATCACGTTTCCGACTTTGATAAAGGTCGGATTGAACCCTATCGCGATTGCGGTTTATCGTATCGCGACAATGCTGCTCGCGTTGGTCTCGATCCAATGACTGTTAGCAGAATATGGAATCTGTGGGTTCAGGAGGGCAATACGGAACGTCGTCTTGGATCCCAACGGCCTTGTATCAGTAGCAGTCGCGGTGACAGGCGTCTTATCCGCGTGGCTGTAATGAATCGTGCAGCCACGTCTCGATCCCAGAGTCAACAGATGGGGATGTTTGCAAGATAACAACCATCTGCACGAACAGTTCGACGACGTCTTCAGCAGCATGGACTATCAGCTCGGAGGCCATGGCTGCGGTTACCCTTGACGCTACATCACAGACAGGAGCGCCTGCGATGGTGTACGCAACGACGAACCTGGGTGCACAATTGATAAAACGTCATTTCTTCGGATGAATCCAGGTTTTGTTTACAGCATCATGATGGTCGCATTCGTGTTTGGCACCATCGCGGTGAACGCACATTGGAAGCGTGTATTCGTCATGGCCATACTAGCGCATCACTCGGCGTGATCCGTCTCTAATGACCAAGCTGTCGACGGGGCGTTAAACCCCAAGCTTCCTTTCTTATTCCTTCCCGGCGTGATGGTGTGGGCTGCTATTGGTTACACGTCTGGCTCAGCTCTTATTCACATCGACGTCACTTTGAACAGTGGCCGTTACAGTTCAGATGTGTTACGACGCGTGCTCTACCCTTCATTCGATCCCTGCGAAATCCTGCATTTCAGCAGGATAGTGCACGACCACATGTTGCAGGTCCTGTACGGGCCTTTCTGTATATGTAAAATGTTCGACTGCTGCCCTAGCCAAAACATTCTCCAGATCTTTCACTAACTGAAAAGTCTGGTCAATGGTGGCCGAGCAACTGGCACTTGATGAACTGTGGCATCATGTTGAAGCAGCATGGGTATCTGTACCCGTAGACGCCATCCAAGCTCTGTTTGACGCAATGCCCAGGCGTATCAAGGCCGTTATTACGGCCATTGTTCTGGGTACTGATTTCTCAGGATCTAAAAGGTAGTGCGTCGGACCCCAGTTATTCGTACCAACCGATAGATGTCTCTACGTTCGCAAGCTATGGCCTGCAGAGACGCCATTTTCCATTTCGTATTTTCATGTTTTCTCCTTAAAACTCAACTATTTCAAAGTTATGGCACACTTTAGAGGTACCGAAATCATGTCGTTCTTAGTACAATTAGTTATAAATTAAAGGTAAAACAGTCAACAATCCGAAGATTGGTTTGAACACCACAGTTCTTTACTAGGCATGGTCCTGTTTGGAGGTGGTATGCCGTTGCCTTCCTCTGACCTTCGAACTGACTTACCCAGCCAGTTATAGGGCGACCTACAGTTTAATGTGGGTTCCGAACCACGGTGCTACTCGGTATTTTTTCACATGAGCAATACTGCCAGAGGTGAAAGAAGTGGAAAGTGACTGATAAAAAACCTAGGACCTTGCGGGGATCGAAGCCGCGACCTTTGGATTTGTAGTCTGCCACTCTACCACTGTGCAACCGAGGCGCACTTGGGATCTTTGCAGCAATATTGCGTGAAAATGTACTCAAATGTCAGTTCTAGTATAATGTATTTGTCCAATGAATACCAGTTTATCATCTGCATTTCTTCTTGGTGTAGCAATTTTAATGGCCAGTAGTGTAGTATAAGCTTCTGGCATTGAAGTCCGCTCTAGATTGCGAGTTTCTGTACAAGATTGCCAGTCTTGGGGATTATGAGTTGGTTTAAATTACTTTTACTTGTTATTATAGTTTATGCACGTTCTAGAAGACTGCACGAATTATGTCGGAGTGTTGGTCGATCCTGTATCGCTACAGAACGTTTGGTACGGGCCTCAGTGCCTGACGTCAGGAGGTTTGGTGTGCGCGCGCGCCGGCCTCGGCGTCGCCTGCAGCGGCTGTCGGCTGGCTGCGGTGCAGTGGCTGCTGCTGCTGCTGGTCGGCTGGCGGCGTGGGCCGCGGAATGCCGCGGCAGGCGGCCCAGGGTTCAGCCACCTCACCTCCCTGGCCTTGGCGGCGCGGCCGCCGGCCTTGGCAGTATTTACATGCGGCCGTAACCTAACGCCGGCCGCACCGCGCCAGCCACACCGCCGCATCCGCGTCCAGCCGCGGTCTGGGGCCACACTGCGGTCGCCGCAGCCATCCACTTGTTTGTCACGCTAACGCTCTGAAACACCAGCCTTGTGCCGTGGTCTCACGGGACGTGGAAAAGGAAGTGGCGTGGTCGCAGCGTGGAATTCCACGTTCCATTACTCTGCGAAGCGTGGAATGAAGGATTTGGCACGTCAGTTTATTTGCTTCGGTGGTGTGAAACGTGACCAATGAGAGGTGACGTGGTTTTGACGTTCTGCTCACACAAGTTGGAACAAACGTGACGTGAATTTTAAGTTATATGCTGTACCCAAGATCGCACGAACAGCTATCGACTGCCGGCCGCGGTGGCCGAGGGGACTGAGAAGCTCCAGTCACGGTCTGCACAGCCACTATGGTCGGGGGTTCGAACCCCCCCTCGGGCATGCATATTTATCCCGTCCTTAGTATTAGCTAGTATGTAAGTAGTTTGTAAGTTTAGGGACTGATGACCCCGTAGTTGAGTCCCATAAGCTATACAAACAGTTGAACATTTTTTTGAACAGCTATCGATTGCCGTTCGCGGTGGCCGAGAGGACTGAGGAGCTCCAGTCACGGTCTGCACGGCCACTTCGGTTGGCGGTTCTAATCCCCCTTCGGGCATGGATATTTGTGCCGTCCATAGTGTTATCTAGTTAGTAAGTAGTTTGTAAGTTTAGGGACTGATGACCCCGTAGTTAAGTCCCATAAGCTATACAAACATTTGATTTGTGCTATCGACTTGCAAAATGTTTGTTTAAATGTTTGTATAGTCTATGGAACTTAACTACGGGGTCATCAGTCCCTAAACTTACAAACTACTTATGAACTAACTACGACTAATACGGCACAAATATCCATGCCCAAGGGGGGATTCGAACCCCCGACCGTAGTGGCCGTGACTGGAGCGCCTCAGTCCCCTCGGCCACCGCGGCCGGCTATCGACTTGCAAATGTTATATGTTAGTCCTCTACTCTCTTATCAACGTACACTATCCCTCATATCTTTCCCCGACCTTAACACTCTTATCTGATCAACATAACAGAACTACTCGGTCCTGTCAGAGCAAAACCCTTTCTGTCCCTATCCATCAGTCAGCCGGTTTTTCAAAATCCTTTTCAGTAGCAGGAACCAGGCTGTGGAACACTCTACCTCAGTATATCAAAGAACTGAGTAACACAGCCAGCTTCAAACGACAGTTAATGGATTATCTACTAAAGCAATAATTACGCCAGTCTTTATTACCCTACGGTCCAGGTAGGTCACATCCATTCCTCCTCCCAGATATTCTTCGACTGCCATTGCTCTCGCCAGGTACAGCTTTCTTAACTTCCTTCTGTGGAGGTTCGAGTCCTCCCTTGGGCATGGGTGTGTGTGTTTGTCCGTAGGTTAGTTTACCTAGGTTTAAGTAGTTTGTATGCTACGGACTCATGACCACGCAGTTTGGTCCGACAGATTTACAGACAGACATCCTTAACCAGTCTCGATATATTCAAGAGTACATCTTTTATCTGCTAATATCAATGTTGTTACTTCTATTATTACACTAGCAGCAGCAGAAGGTGTCTCAGTGGTACTGCTAGTATTAATCGTATTAGAGGTTAGTTAGTACCTTTTATGTACATCCTTTTACATGTAATCATGTTATTACATCATAATAACCGTCGTTTGTGGTTCGATTACAGTCTGCTGCAAAACTGACATACTCGGGTAATAATAATTTCGTGTGGCTCGTTGGCCTGGTGCAGTTCTTTCAATTGGACTCCACTTCGGCGACTTGCGTGGCCCTTACCTACCGCAGTTATCCGAGCCACATGTCGTTTCTGGCGACTTCTCACATCGTTGAGAGATGACGGATGGGTTAAAGTGCAGACTGAAAAAATCCGGGGTCCGACCGGGTTTCGAACCCGCGACCCTCGGTTCCATTCGAGCGCTTTACCCCAAGACCACCGGACCCGTGGTTGCATAAAAATCAGCTACTTTTCGGTACGATAGATGAGTAGCAAATACTCGTATTGTTCGAAGTTTCGCAAATCTATCCTGATATAGTGATATTGATCCCTGTCCTTTTTATTTTTCTTTCTTTCTAATAAAATTAAACAAAGCACGAAACATGGAACTGCATCTCAATATCATAATACGATGGAGAGTTTCTTTTTCTGATATGAATTCTACAAGTTTATCCTTTAGTATGGCGTTGCTATTAGCAGCGTCTCTTATACTATCTGCAGTGTCACTGAAGGATGTTAAGAATACAACTAGACACAATACACTACCCTCTTCTCCATGCCTTAACAAGTGAGTATTGGGCTTAAGCTGAAATAGTAAAAAGTGTAATGTCCTTAATGAAAAATAGGCCTAGAAAATTAGGAAATGCCACATATTAAAACTTTGTAGTCTGTGTAGACAACATCAAATTATGATTAAAATGAATATTTCTAAAAGATTATGGAAGAATTTTGGATCTCGAATACTTCCAAAATTAAGACTGTGTGGTCAATATTAGGATGTACGAGAAATGCCAGCAGACGGCGCTTTTAGTGTTCTGAGAGTAAGCTGGATACATTTGAATATGAAATTAGTGTTTTCCTCATAGGATCTTGGCTAACAAAAAAAAAATTTCGCAGTCATAAAATATTCAGAAATAATCTACCAAATATTGGTGACAAGCAAGGAATATCGTCCTAATCACACTCTCGGAGATCGCGACACTTCCCAAAATAAACAGCCAAATATTGAAATAAGCAAGTAATATTGGCCTAACCACACACTCATTTAATGTTCCCCTCCACGGAAATCTTTAGTAAAAAGCCAAAGATTTCTTAACCACACACTCGCAAATCATAAGATATTCGGAAATAAACAGAGAAATATTTCTGAGAATATATTGTATACCGTACATTTCCAGTGGCATTGGCTTTACACATTTGGAACGAAGTTCAAATATTTGTGAGAAGGAAGAACAGAGATTTGATTACTGGCTATATCACTTCTAGGAACTCCATTCTCCGTTTTCTAATCAGACCAGTCATCAAATCGATGTTACTAATACCTGAGACAACCCTCTCTTACAGGTTTCTAAATTATGTTACAAATTATAAGATTTAGAAATATATGTCCGTAACGGCAGTTTCGTACCAAAATCTTCTTAATGATGACTTCTAACGTTACACAGTACGTTACGAGAAATTGTATAAACGTGAGGTTTGAGTATGCTTATGTACTGTAGTGCTCAGGGTTTTTTACTATTGCTGCATTATTATTTAGATGTAGTCTTATGAAATGGAGGCGAGAATGATCTTTGTGATTCACCTGTAATGCGGCGTTACCATGAAACTATTTACTGCGTGTTATAATATCAATACTCTTATAAATACTGCAAATCAATATGGCTTGTGTCACAATGAAGTAACAAGTAAGACAATAGTCGAAAGGCAACAGCTGTTTGCCCGGTCTGGGATATAGCGTGTGACGTAAAAATGACGTCACTTTTGTTCTGAATTCTACGAGGAGAACGTGGCACGTAGAAAATTTGAGCCTCCATATTGCAAACGGAACTCCGTATTTCGTACATTTTTTCGTTGTAGCGTATGATGTACGAATATAATCTTCGTTAAAGCGAATATAAGAGCAAGACAAGAGGAGCTGGTACAGAAGATGTAAGGCCTATTTCACATTTAATTTTTTTTCTTTCAGATAAATATATCTTTATGTATCTTGAATAAAAATTGTAATACAATTTCTGGAAGAGTACTGTACGCCACGTGTACTCATAAGAAAGCTACAATTTCAGGCGTTTTTTTCCGATGAGCGCAACAATGGTACTGTGTACGAACACCAGACGGGGAATGGCCTCGCGCATTGGGCATTACACACATCCATCTTTGTAAACACAATGATCTACGTAGGAGCTCGCAACGGGCGCTGGAAAGCGCTGCGATCACAAATCACGTTCCGTGGGCTGTAGCTAGATAGACAAGCACGTCTGGCATGTGAGAACGGTTTTAGCGTTTCTCCACTCTGTGGACGTGGAGGCGTGAAACGTAACTAGTACTATAATATTTTCACATGTTTCCACCATATCCTTTCGTCCAGGACTGCTATCCTGCAAGGTTCGCAGGAGAAATTCTGCGAAATTTGGAAAGTAGGAGGCCAGGCATAGGCGGAAGTGAATATGTGAGGACGGACCGTGAAATAATGAATGGATAGCTCAGTAGGTAGAGCACTTTCCCGCGAAAGTCAAAGGTCCTAGGTTCGAGTCCCGGTTGCGGCAGACAGTTTTAATCCCCCAGGAAGTTTCTTGAGTAGTACTGTCGAACGACGTCACAGAAATCTACGTATACTACTGAAAATAAAAATAGAGCTTTACAATTCACTCAAGAAAACAAACATTGTTAAGGTTATGGGCCTTAACTGCGGGGTCACCAGTCCCTAAACTTACAAACTACTTATGAAATAACTTACACTAAAGACAGCACAAACATACCTGCCTGAGGGGGGATTCGAACACCAGACGGGGAATGGCCTCGCGCATTGGGCATAGCGCCTCAATGCGCTCGACCACTTCGCCGTGGCCACTCAAGGTTTATGTCAAGTACTAAATCAATGTCCAGAATTTTCTCCCAATATGTATGAGAGGTATTAAATTGAAGGAGGATGAGGTACGAGGCAGGACCGTTCGCATTAACGTTCACTGCTAGGATGCTATTCCGCTATTGGATAGCTTCGGCTATGTTCATATGTATTTATATAGGGCAACATGAGGCAGAAATGAAGTCTGTGGAGGAAGACGTGCTTTAAGGCAGTCCATAAACCGATGCATTAGGTGTGGTGGCTTAGTGTTTATAGCGCGACATAAATTTTAATTCAATATGAAAGTTGTTAATAAAATTAAAATTTGCCAATTAAATAAAGATTGTTATAAAATTGCTTCAACTGTACCTGAGTGGCTTCTTAAGGACTCTTGTCGAATGTTGTGTTGTTACGTACGGGTGATTGTTAATGAATCTGCACTGTAACTGAAACTTCGCTTATCTGACTGAAAATTTTATCACGGTGATTCAACGTGTCTTTAAACAAAACGCAAATATATAATAAAGATAAAATTCAAACCGTGAGACTTTAATCATTGAGTGTAAGCAATTTAAACTTTGGTAGAATACAGGCTGACTCGATTAATAACTATAAAAGTGTCTGAACAATAAAAATAATTTTTTTGTGTAAGTTACTGATTGCAATTTACGTTTTAAGTCAACAATTGTTCCTGTCGTAGCCCACTTGTCAGCAAACAGCATATGTGACACTGCTCTCAAAATTACTGTCAAGGCTGCAGCTGCTGCAAAGTCAAAGCTATCTACAGAATTCATGTTTATATATATATATATATATATATATATATATATATATATATATATATATATATATATATATATATAATTTGGGTTAGGAATAAATGGGCAACACGAAACAGTCTGAAGGTTTGATTTTAAGATTACTTTATACTTTGCTCATGCGAATGATGGACATGGAACATTAACAATAGTTACTGTTTTACATTTCTTTGCAGAAACATTTTTTTGTTTTGTTTTTACTATTTTTTTTTTCTTAAATCAATCTTTCTCTTTAGTACGATCAAAAACCAACAAGTACGTGAAACAAAGTAATCAAAAATCAAATTATCCTCATAATATTTTCTCCCTTCTTTCAAACAGAAAAAAACATACTAAATATCTGCACTACAAATTGGATTATTTAGAAAATGAATATAAAAAGACGAACTTTAACCCTTCATGCTGAATGTATGTCAGAGATTAACAACAAGAACGTGGAGTGCCTAATAATGAAAATGATTCTCCGTACCTCGATTTTTCATAATAATGGATCACTTTCAATCATTGTAAAATTCTCCAAACTTGGTTTACCTCATCATCCGTAGAAAAAAAAAATTATGATTATTATTGCACATAAGAAGATTCGTCTGTTCAAGGCTCTCATTGCAATTTTGAAACTCCATGACTGCCTACACAACACACTGCCACTGCTTACTCGTCTGAGGCGGGGCAACGAATCCTACGAGCTCAAACACGGAGCAGCACACAACAAAGAGTGTCCTCGCGGAGTCAAAGATATCAGCTGCAGACATTCAACATGACAACTCTAAGATATGACTAACTTCACCTACGTTTCAAATGCCTCTCCTGAAATTTAATATCACTCAAGATTTATTGTTGAATCGGTGCATACGAATTTTCTAAAATATTTGCATTTACGGGTCCTTAAGGCCTTACTTAAGGCCTTGTCTTCTACGTGATGTTGCTTTGACGCGAACCCAATGATAGATAGAGGCCCTGAGCGTAGCGAATTTGTCATCAGCGTATTACATCCCAATCGTGTCACTCGTGATATCATGCGGTATGCGGCCCTTAATTCGGCTATACGCTACGGAAATTGTCTCCAACGCTCACTTGATACATGGCCTCTGTCATCTTAAATACAGCATGGATCTACATCTACTTACATACTCCGCAAGTCACGCTGAAGTGAATGGCACAAGGTTCATCGAACCGCTTTTATGATATTTCTCTATAGTTCCATTCTGTAATAGCTCGCGGGAAAATGGAACACCTGAATTTTTCCGTTTTCGTTCTGATTTCTTTTATATTATTTTGATGATCATGTCTTCCTATGTAGGTGGGTACTAACAAAATATCTTTGCATTCGGAAGAGAAAGTTAGTGAAAGAAATTTCGCAAATAGATCTCGTCGCAACGAATAAGGCTTTTCTTTTAATGATCTCCATCTCAACTCGTTCTTCATTACCGTGACACTCTGACTCCTATAATACAAAACAAGCTGCCTTCTCTGAACTTTTTCTGAATCATCTGTCAGTCCCACTTTGTGGGGATCCCACAATGCGCAACAATACTCCAAAATAGGACGTACAAGTGTGGTGTAGGCAGTATCTTCAGAAGAACTGTTGATTATTCTTTCTGACAACGAAAGGTAGTGTCTGATTCGCTTTCCTTACAATGTTTTCTGTGTGTTATTTCCTATTACGTTGTTCGTCGTTGCTACTCCTAGGTATTTACTGCCTGTAGTTTTGACTGATTTATCGTGTAAATGAAGTTTAACGAATTTCTTTTCGTGGCCATTTGAATGACTTCACACTTATCTTTATTAAAGGTCAATTGCCATTTTTTGCACCATGCTGATGTCTGAACATTTTGCAGTTGCTTTTGATCTTCTGGTGTCTTTACTAACCGATAAATGACAGCAGCATCCACGAACAGTCTAAGAGAGCTGCTCAGATTGACTCGTCGCGGCGGAGTGGTCAAGCGCATTAAGGCGCTATGCTCCGATGCGCGAGGCCGTTCCCCGTTTGGGTTTCGAATCCTCCCTCGGACATGGATGTTTGTGTCGTCTTTAGTATAAGTTAATTCATAAGTAGTTTGTAAGTTTAAGGACTGATGACCCCGCAGTTGAGTCCCATAAGCTTTACAAACGTTTTAACATTCAGATTGTCTCCTATATCGTAGTAATGACGTCACGTCTGACGCTAGTCTGCTGAGACTAATTCGCCTGCTCTCAGATCTGTGTTTATCGTTGACCATGGCCATAGCACATCCTGAAGTATATAATGTGTTTACCTTCCGTGTAAATATTGTACGTGAATCATGGATGCGTGAATGCGTGTGTGTGTGTGTGAGAGAGAGAGAGAGAGAGAAAGGAAGGGAGAGGGGGATTCTAAAAGGATGTCCATTCTGTTCACTAGCAGTACTGCTCACTGAGTCTATCCGCACTTTATACTGGCACTCTAAGATTCACTGACCGGAACTCGCACCGTATGGGCTCGTGATTTGTTTATGACCACAGAATAAAAAATTAAAAAATATCACCGGGAATCCTATAAAGCGAACTGGGGCAGTGTTAGGAATAAGTGAGATTTGGTGAATGGAAGAGAGTAAAATTTCTTCTGAAATCACAAAGTAAAGGCAATAAATTGAATTTTTAATCAAATAACTCAAATGTAAATAAAACATTCTGGTTCTGTAAACTGACGCGGAGGTTCAACGCCGATTTTGTTTCGCGGTCTCGTTTTCATGAAATAAAACCTATACAGGTTGTCTTATTTAACCATTTGACCACAAACATCCCCGGAACAAAAATGGATATTGAAAACTACTTTTGCGAGCATGTATGTACGGCAGAGATTTATGTAAGTAAGTTTATGCGACATCTCAAACGTTAACAAGTTGTATTTTCAACGCAAACGTATGGTATTTTGCGTTTTTTATGAAGAAGCCATATTATTTTTTAAGCAGTCAGTAGATCAAAAATCATAAAAGAAAGGCAATTACTTCCAGAAAATTTAAGAAGTAGAATTTTACGCTAGAGATAAACGTAATGCTCATCCAGCTCACGTTCCGAAACTCAATCGTGAACATTCCACTGCCTGTAATCGTGTGCTATCTGCGCACTGCTTTTATTTCAAGCACCAATTTCACTTCGCAGTTTCTCGGTATGTAACTCATGTAATGCGGCGCAATCAGCACCATTATTTTTGTGATTTTGCATGTTATTGATTGTATGAAAAAATAGGGGTGTCCATTAAAAACGTAAGTTTGTGTTGAAAATATCAGTAGTTTACGTTTTAGAATATCTATTGTTTCAATATCTATTGTTGTTCAAAGACATTTAGGGTGAAGAGTTTAAGTGGGAGACCCTGTATGTTGTCCCAAGATAGATTAAGTTACCTGGAAAGTGGTCTAATACTTTTGGGATCAGCTACACATGACATTTATGGATGAATCCTAAAAATTACGATTTCTTTATAGCCAACGCCTGCAGCATAAAACGCACATAACTGAAGGTTCACGAGGCATCCCTTCCATCTCAAAAACTTGTGTGATCACATATAAAAAATTAGTTGGTTATCTTTGGTAGTATTTATGAAATAGCTTCATTATAACTTTGTCATAAATTGTTATCTAACTGGTGACGTACGGACATTTATAGCGACCAGGTCATTATTAGATATCTTTATTTCTATTATAATTAGAATGACCACAATGACAGTGACAGTGACAATCTACCATCTCTGTTGGTAAGTAATTCCAAACAGTGCACTGATGTTCACTGTTTCTTCAGTGTCCACTTGCGGCCCAGCATAAGTGAGACTTTGGAGCGAGAAATGTCTGTTCGGATTACATGTAATTAGTGACAACGTTGGTGGTAGCAAACTTCAAAAGTCTTCAGTTGCCAACGCATAATTTTTATTGCTATATCATTATTTTGTACTGATATTGACAAGGCATTATAATTATTCTTGAAATATAGATGTCCAGTATTTGGTGGTATGGTAGTTAACTATTTAGCTAACAATTTATGACAAAGTTGTTAACTAGGTGTTTTCATAGATCTTCTTCTTGCAATAAGTCTGTCCTCAGGCAAGTATCAACTCGACGTCCTCCATGTCTTTCTGTCGTGGGTATCATCCTTCATTTGCTTGTAACTTCTTCTTCGCTTCACATCTGTTAGCATTCCAAAGCCTCTCCCTCTTTTTACTTCTACTTTTCCCACCATTATTCTCAGCAGTAGACAGAATCTGCGTAATATGTGTCACACTCTGGATTTTTTCCTGTTCTGTTTCATTCTCATGTAATACCTTTCCTTTTTTTACCTTACTCAAGACCTCCTCATTTCCCATAATTCCAGTTCATTTCAGTTTCTCCATTCTTTTCCCTATCCACGTTCCAAAACTTGTTAAATATTTTTGTTCTTTCTGTTTGACTCTCCATGTTTCAGAAACATAAGACACCAAACTCCACACAAAACATTTGGCGAACGTCTTCCCGAGAATAATGGGGGATGCTCTTGGCTGTCAGTAAAGAAGTCACTCTTCCAAACGCTTTCTTTCCCATGTATATTCTGCGTCTTACTTCTTTGTACAACTTTCATCCAAAGTTATCATGATTCCCAAATAGTGAAATGATTGAACATGTTGAAATTTTCTTCAATCTACTGGTATGTTTATCGTGTCGCCTTCCTTTCCTACTTTCATCCCTTTGGTATTATCGATGGTCACTTTCATTGCTTGGAACTTGTTTTCTGTTTCTGCTAGAATAGTCATATTATCTGCGCACTGACGGTGCCATTCTACATTAATCCTTTCAGTTTCATAATAAATAGAATCCATTTTTAAATGTCTTTCGTGTTCTGTTAGGATATAAATCATACAATGTTATGGAAAATGTGATGAAAAACGTTTTTAATGCAATATTTCGACAGGTACAGGGTGGTTTCAAATGAAACATTAAACGCGGTGGTTTTAAATGAAACCACCAACGTTAAGCTTCGTTACCATCCAGGATAGTGCACGAATCAGTTCCTTTGTGCCGATACACACAAGTTAGAGGTGAGTCAATTGTTCATACTAACGTGACAACACATTTGTCTTTCCACTTTATACGAGCAATCCCATCAAAACGAACTGACTTATCACTGTCTCCTCTTCGCAAGTCTTTGTCCGGTTTCAGAGGAGTACGTCCTTTTCTGAGAATTCTAATAGTAGCACATGCTAGGATTCCATCAAGTTTTAGTTTCTGCAAAAGTGGAACACTACACTCCGTTCACCGAAACGAGAGACGGACTATAAACACAGCGAGGCGCGTGACCAGGGGTGGACAAGACAGGGGCGCTCGCTCAATGTCGCCGCATCCGTTTCAGGAGTAAAGCGTTTTTGTGTGTTATGAGGGGTGATATTAGAGGCTGGCAAGAATTTTCATCTTAAAGGACCAGTCGCTGAATAGCAGCATAAGCTTTCATATTCTATCTCTTTTTCTCTTTCTCGTTTGTATCGCGCAAGTGTGAACTCATTATGTCGTCCAACCTTTTGAATCCAAAAAAGAAGCGATCAAAGAAGAAATAATTAAATTCTTAATGTGTATGAAATGGAGCTGTTGTGTCCAGAACAATAAACGACAGACATTGTTATGAAACAGCTGCATCTACGGGTGTTGGTCGTTCCTCAGTAAAAAAAAAACAAAACAAAAAAAAAAAAAAAAAAAAAAAAAAAAAAAAAAAAAAAAAAAAAACCATGACGGAAGCTTACAGAAACTGTTGATGACTTTAACAGAAATGTGATAGGAACGAAAGTACATGATTTGTTGTTTCTTATTGTCGTACACGAAAATGCAGATTTGGCCAATTTTCGGAGATGCTATGAATTATGGAAATAAATGAATTTTGAATATGTGAGGCGTCTAATATCACTGTTATAAAGCAAAACCTCAGCCGCTTTACACCTGATACAGAGGTTTCAATTCCAAATTATTAACTTATCCGCCAACTGCCGTAAAGTTTATGTTTTTTTTATTTAACGACCGGTTTAGGTACTGCATTAATACCATCTTCAGGCCCTATACAAATTAAGTTGCAAATCTGTGTTGTATCCATAATATCATGGTGTTTGTCATACAAAATATAAAAAATAATTAATGCAATACGGAAAACAGTCGTTAAATAAAACAATATAAACTTTACGGCTACTGATGGTTAAGTTAATATTTTGGATTTAAAACTCGACCAACAGCTGCAGTCCCTAGTCCATTACAACGTGGAACCACATCGATTAATATATAGGTAGCGACATTGAGCAAGGGCCTCGTTTTTGTCAACCCCTGGTCACTCGACCCAATCTGTTGACAGTCTGTCTCTCGGTTCGGTGAACGGAGTATAGTAAAAAAATATCGAAATATATGTGATATCTTTGCCTTATAAGCCTTCACACATCACAAGGAATTTCTTCTAAAAGACACGCGAGAAGTTCCTCACCCTTTAATCTGCGAGAAAACATTTCGTGAAACAAAAAAAAAAAAAAAAAAAAAAAAAAAAAAAAAAAAAAAAAAAAAAAAATAATAATAATAAAAAAAAAAAAAAGAAATAAAATAAAAAATAATGCTACCTCTTCAGTCACAGTGGTTTCAAACGAAACCACTCCAGTAATTACGGAAAAAGTACATGATTTTGATTACTATTGCAATACATAGCATGGACTTAAACAAGAAAGTATTATGAATTTGTTCCATGTGTGAAATTTACATTTCAAAGAGAAATTCAATCACAAGTCGAGAAAAAGAGAACCAGCACACCACATACAATAATGGCACTTATACTTGAATCGCCAACTGCAATAATTTGAAAAATGTTAACGTAGTTCACATTATCCTTGCGAAATGGCAGCACTATCTAAGTCCAGAGGCATGGTTATGAGAGCAGCAACTGTGATCTTGCCACAAAATCAAAATGTCATGGGTGGCTTCAAGTTAAACCACATCATCACAAGGGGTTAAGTGGTTGTCAGGGATTTATTATTATGTCTGTTCCAAGGGAACACCCGTTGGCGGTGATCCGCAACAGAGATAAATATATCAATCTATATGCTTCGCAAATCGCGAAATTTCCCGACGTCTGCTGCTCCTGTAAGATGAACAAACGATCTGCAACACATGAAAAATTTGTGCCGGACCGGGAGTCGAATCCGAAACGTGGGAGACCCTGATTCGAGTCCCGGTCCGGCACAAATTTTTCATGTGTTGCAGATCGTTTGTTCATCTTACAGGAGCAGCAGACCTCGGGAAATTTCGCGATTTGCGAAGCATATAGATGGATAGATTGTCAGGGAGACGGGCAGTGAGGGAAGCCGTGAAAGCAGAACAGCCCGGGGTCAGCAGAATGCGAGGACACCGCCTGGACGCTCCTGCGCCGGCCGCAGTGGCCGAGGGGACTGAGGCGCTCCAGTCACGGTCTGCACGGCCACTGCGGTCGGGGGTTTGATTCCCCCCTCGGGCATAGATATGTGTGCCGTCCTTAGGATTAGCTAGTTCATAAGTAGTATGTAAGTTTGGGGACTGATGACCCCGTAGTTAAGTCCCATAAGCTATACAAACATTTGAACATTTTTTTTACGCCCCTGCGGTCTCGCGGAGTGGTGTTTCGGCACAGAGTAACATATATTTGTCTGTGGTTTCGGCGTGCCTGCGCGGCAGCACCCTCAGCAGCAGCGCGCCCGCCACCCCCGCAAGCGGTCTCCAGGGTCCGCCTCCGCCCCGCCCCTGCGGGACCGACAGCTGTGTCGCTTCCGCCCTTCTCTCACCTCCACGTCTCTCCGCCTCCGCCCCCTCCCCACACAACGCGCGGCACGGCGTTCAGCTTCTGTGTGCATAATCTGCAGGGGAGTTGTTAAACGGGTTTCCTTCTTTAACGTAGCAATGTTTGTCACAGAGCTGGGCAAACGATACTCTGTTACGAACGGGCCCGTAATTTTCCGACATGCCACATAGGTTGCGGCGCCCCTTATAACACTAAACCAGCAATTTCCACTTTTTTTTGTAACGGGCCCCACAATCTTTCAGAAAAAAAAAAAAATGGCGACCGAATGTATGCATACATGGTGAATCACCTATCACTTGCACCGCAAATATTGCGGAAACGGAAAGTACGATTGACGTGCGGTTTTCACAGAATGGATTGGTAGACATTGGCTCGTATTTTTAGCCAACAAGTAGATTGTAATATTACTTGGAAAGTGTATTTTTTATGCAAACATACAGATTTTTAAATGGTACAATGGTTGTTTCTATCATGCACTGGAATTTTTGACACCAGCTGTGTACAAAGAATTCTGAATTACATTTTATCACGTTTAGTTTGGCAGCTACAACAGTTCAAAGTTTCGAGGGCGAAGGCTGCGATAGCGTAGCTGACTGGCCGAGTGTCTAGCCCATGGGGCACGGCCCACTGTCTCATGACCACTAGCCTGTCAGCTACGCTGTCGTAGTCTCCGGCCCCAAAACTTTGAATGGATGTAGCTGCCAAACTAAACGTGATAAAAAATGTCATTTAAAATTCTTTGTACACAGCTGATGTCAAAAATTCCAGTACATGATAGAAAAAACCATTGTCCCATTTAAAAAATTGAATGTTTGCATAAGAAATACACTTTCTAGGTATTTTTACAATCTGTTTATTGGCTAACAACACGAGTCCTTGACTACCAATCCATTATGCGAAAACCGCACATCAATCGCACTTTCCGTTTCCGCAATATTTGCGGTGCAAGTGGTAGGTGTTTCACCCTGTATATACGTATACAGAATATACTACTCTAACTATACGGCAGTTAGTATTAATATAAAAGAATATATTGAATACGAAACTGAAGTTGTCATTATACGCAAATACTTTGGTTAGTTAAGGGGAAAAAAGTAAATAAAAGAAATTCTCCAATAAAATTTTATTATACACAAATGATAAACGCAATGCGATTTGTTGTTGTTTTTAAAATTGGGTGTGTCTCTATTTAAATTGAAACTTATTAGTTTTAGGCGTAAATTGTTTACCACGCAGTTAGTGTTTTATTTTTATTTATTTTCTTTATTTTTAGACTAGCTGAAAACCTGGCGTTGCCCGGGTATTTATTTATTTATTCCTGCAATTTTTAGGTATATATTCATTTGTATAATGGTTGCCTGTCTGTAAAATCTCTTGGGAATACAGTTAGGAGTAAAGAAGTAATAGATTAAAACTTGGTGCATGAACGTTACTGTTTATGTGCTCATATCTCATGAAATACTTGTTGTACTGTGATACAATTTAGAAGGTACACTAAACTATATGAGTGTATACTGTCTGCAAAATTTCATACGGCTACAATCTGTAGTGTAGAAATTAAAAATTGTAACGTCATACCGAGTGCCGTAGTTTTATTCCATGAACAGCGGAACGTTACTGTTTATGTGCTTATATATATATATATATATATATATATATATATATATATATATATATATATATATATATTCAAATGTTTGTACAGTCTATGGGACTTAAATACGGGGTCATCAGTCCCTAAGCTTACAAACTACTTATGAACTACTTACGAACTAGGACGGCACAAATATCCATGCCCGATGGGGGATTCGAACCCCCGACCGTAGTGGCCGTGCAGACCGTGACTGGAGCGCCTCAGTCCCCTAGGCCACCGCGGCCGGCCTGCTCATATCTCATGAACTAAGTGTCGTACTGTGATACACTTTAGAAGCTACATTCAAATATATATGTGTATACTGTCTGTAAAATTTCTTGTCGCTACAATTTATAGTGTTTTAAATTATAAATTGTAACGTCATACCGAGAGCCGTAGTTTTACTCCATAAACAGCGGAAAAGTAGATAGAGAGAAACGTTTTTCCTTTCATCATTTTACTATGGTTGCCAGTAAGAAAAAGTTTAATAAAGGTTTGAAATTATGTTTAAAGTTTGTTGCAAGTCGCTAAGTACTGTCATTCACATACAGTGTATTTCGAAAGTCTCGCCGCATTATATGGCATTTTTTGCGGTCTCTATTGGTTATGACGTTATATCTTTTGAACCATGTGCCGTATGTGATTCTTAACCATGCAGCAATTGTTACCGCACGATAAGGAATGTGTGTACCAAATTTGGTTGAAATCGGTCCAATGGTTTAGGAGAAATGAGCAACATTGTCGCAAAATGCAGCAGTTTTTCGCGCATCTTATTGTTTATGACGTCATATCTCGTGAACTATATATCGTATGTGATTCTTACACTTACGGCGACCGTTCTCATGGATTGAAGCTTACGTGTACAAAATTTCATAAAAGATTGGAATAAAACTGCAGATTTGTGTGCAACACGTACAAACATACGGACACTCTGCTTTATATATTAGAAAGAAGACTAGAAGACAAAGCAAAGTAGAAAGTGCACGCTTCCACCGCAAAATGGTTGTGAGAAATATGGTATAAAAAACAGAAACAACCACTATAAACACGATTACACGGATACACACACTAAACAACAAGAAAATGAAGTACCGTCTCACACTCGGAGAAAGAATAAATCAGTGGAAAGTTTCAAAGGTAAAATCACGTCTTGTTGCTACACCACTATTGCGAACAAATACTACTACTGTGTTGTATCGTTCTGAGTACGTTCTTAGTCACACTGGTTTCTTGTTTGCTTCGCTGGGGAGCGCGCGGTTGCTCGCCGTCGGACGTTCGAGTCCTCCCTGGGGCATGGGTGTGTGTGTGTGTTGTACTTAGGTTAGTTTACCTTAGTTTAAGTAGTTTGTAAGCTACGGACTGATGACCACGCAATTTGGTTCGATAGATTTACAAACATTAGAATTTTTTCTTGTTTGCAACGGATTTTCTACATACCTTGTCACACCACAAAACTTTCGTCTCGAAATAAACTTCCATTTTTTTCAGTCAGTGATCTATTTTAGTCACATATTTTAAAATCGTTTGTCGAGCACCGAAACGAACAGTATAAATTGCAACCCAAAATTTGGCTACCACTCCATTAAACTATTTCCTTAATCCAAACGAGGAAGTGGATGGGAGTAAAGTAACAGTTCAGTCACGTGCAGAAGAAAACACAATTACTGAAAAACTGTAGATACGAAGTTCATATTCACAGGACATGTTCATTACTAAGTTCTGAAGAAAAGATTAGCATTTCAGTGACCTCACTTCGGCATGTGACGTGTTGCCTAGTGCATGGACACGCACCAGCTGTTTTGCCATTGTGCCCAGCAGCACGGAACACCATAAGGCACAGTCTGTCTTGTGCGAATGTCAACATTTGTGTGCGGAGCACACATTTTTGTTCGGGAGCTGGGATTAGAAACCGCTAAAAACGGTCATTGTGACTATTCATGTGAAGGGATAGATGTTATTGACGTGGACTGAAGATGATTTTATTGAGACAACGAAACCGGTTGCGCAAATGAAACAATAAACATCAATAACAATTTACGGCTGATGGTGGACGTATAAATACTCTGAAAAGGACGTAGCTACACAGACTGAGCATCGTTTCATTGTTAATTGCAGAAACCTTAGAAATATAAATACAGTAATCATTTAATTTTACTTCAATAAATTTTAAAGAAAATGTTTGATTCAGGATGAATTTCGACTACAATAGCTACTAAACTAGAAGTTGGGAACCCGAATGAAAAATGCTCTTATTACAGCACAACAAGGGACGAGTATGTCGATGTAAATCTACATCTACATACATGCTTCCACAATGAAACCGAAGTTTCATGGCGGAGGGTACTCAGTACCACTACTAGTTACTTGCCTTCGTGTTCCACTTCCATATAGAACGAGGGAAATGCGAATACTTGTATGCATCCCTACGAGTTCAAATATCTCTGATCTTATCCTTGGAGTCTTTACGAGAAATTTAGGTTGGCGGCAGTAGAATCGTCCTGCATTCCGCCTCAAATTCCAGCCCTCTAAATTTCTTCAACAGAGCTTCTCGAAAAGAACGTCGCCTCCCCTCCAGCGACTCCCAATTGAGATCCCGAAGCATTTCTGTAACACTCGCCCACTGCTCGGATCTACTAGTTGCAAACTTAGCCGCCCGCCTCTGAACTGCTCTATGTCCTCCTTTTAACCGATGTGATGCGGGTCCCAAACACTTGAGCAATACTCAAGACGGGGTCTTACAAGCGTTTTATACACGATCCCCTATATGGACGAATCACACCTTTCCAAAATTCTCCCAATAAAACGAAGTCGACCATTTGTCTTTCCAGGTATTTAATTGACCCGAGTCTGTGAAGCAGCACGCTACTAATACTGTATTCGAACATTACGGGGTTGTTTCTCCTGCTCAACTGCATAACCTAACATTTTTCTACATTTACCACCAGTTGCCATTACATACACCACCCAGAAATTTGGTCCAAGTAATCCTGCATTCTACTACAGTCATTCAATGACGACATCCTGTTGTACACCAAAGCATCAGCAGCAATCAGCCACAGATTGCAACTCCTTCTGTCCGTCAGATCATTTATATAGATAGAAAACAATAACGGTTCTATCACACTTTCCTGGGGCACCCCTGACGATACCCTAGCCTCTGATGAACACTCGCCATCGAGGACAACGTACTGGGTTCTATTACATAAGTAATCGTAGAGCCACTCACATGTTTGGGTACCTATTCCATAAGCTCGTTCCTTCGTAAGCAGTGTGTTGTGCGGTACCGTGTCAAACGCCTTTCGAAAATCTAGAAATATGGAGTGTGGTTGCTGCTCTTCATCCATAGCACGCAAATTGTCATGAGAGAAAAGGGCAAGCTGGGTTTCGCACGATCGATGCTTCCTAAAGCCGTGCTGATGCATGGACAGAAGATTTTCCGTCTCAACGAAATTTACATTATTAGACCTGAGAATATGTTCAAGAATTCTAAAGCAAATTTCGTGTGTTCGTTCTTTTGCATTTCTCATACACTGGAGTTACCTGTGTCTTTTTCCAGTCTAGAGGAGATTTAGCTTCTCCACCGTTGTAGTAGCTTAAAAAACATGAAAATATAAAAGTCTAAACTTATTCGCGATTTTTTACTTATTAGTATTATTATTCTTGTCTTCTGTTAAATATCGCTTCTTTTCACACGTTACTTTATCTGCTACATACCTGAACACTTCATACGTATGTGCCACCTATGTTCAAAATGTTCAAATGTTTGTGAAGCAAATTTTGCAAACTACTTCGGAACTACCTTATACTAAAGAAGACACAAACATCCATGTCCGAGCGGGAATTCGAACCCCCGACGGGAAACGGTCTCGCGCATCGGAGCATAGCGCCTCAATGCGCTTGGCCACTCCGCCGCGGCTACCACCTATGTATCACATGAAAGTCTTGCCTCATCATACCTGTCGTGTTACCTACGGTACCACGTCATGGACATTGTTACCGTGCATGTCAGATTTTGCGACATGACAAGTTACATAAAGCTCACACATAGCGAGCACTATAATTATTCAGCGTTCATTGCAAGTGTAATTGTTAACTATAGAAGTGGTCTTTATGTTGTCAACCAGTTATAACAGTGTATTACTCATTTGAGATGAAAAGTGTTTCTACACAAAATGTTTACCTACCAGATTACGGTCTTCCACCAGTGAAAGTGGAATGAGTTTCATAAAATATCTACTTACAGCTGACAACTTGCTGACAAATAAATTTACATGAAAATATTGGTGCATCACGTCGTCTTATGGCACGGAAAACATCATCTGCCTAGTAATATCTCAAGTCATACACGTGACGCGTGTCAACCATGTCGAGACACATTGTTTTATCACGTGACACTTGGCTTAGTGTCGCGATGTATCATGATTTATCGTAATGTAACATATGCACGACACCGAGGTGATGAATTAGTAAGCCACTTTGTGTCGCATTTTACATCATGTTGTGTTACGTCAAATTACACACAGTTTCACTTGATATTATGTATTGTGTTAAGCAAAGTAACATATCTGTTGCCTTACAGTACAAAATATGAATTTTGCGTTGCATGCATCTTCTCTCACCCATACTTCGTATTACAGATGTACCCCAACTACCCGCGTCAAGAGTTCACTACGCTGGGGGTTTGAGGGTAACTCGTAGAAATAAGACATAATTGATTTAAATGTTCTTGAAGCTGTCAGATAACTCTGGAAACTACTTCTCCTCTTCTACATCTTCGGCACTGGCCACTACATATTCGCCTCTTCTTGTGCTGCGATAGCAGCATTTCACATTCTGTAAAATATCTCTCTCAGCATACTATCAGGAGTATATATTTCTTGTCTGACTTTGTATACAAATTCAAATTTGTACACGCCTGAAATATACATATTATGGGTAATTGAACCAAATCTGTATGTAGGCAAATCAAATGTTCAAATGTTTGTTAAGCTTATGGGACTTAACTATGGGGTCATCAGTCCCTAAACGTACAAACTACTTATGAACTACTTACGAACTAGGACGGCACAAATATCCATGCCCGAGGGGGGATTCAAACCCCCGACCGTAGTGGCCGTGCTGACCGTGACTGGAGCGCCTCAGTCACCTCGGCCATGTAGATACGTGATCAAAGCACATTTAGTGATATGCTGGTTATCACTTAAATCGTAGGCGTGGCGAGTTCTTAAAGACGACCTGGCAACCTTTTCTCTTCACTGAAATGAACACCCACGAGGTAAGCATTGCAGCTGTATTCTGACCTGCTGCAGTTATTTTGTTATTTGCTGTTGCAGCCTCGTAATTTCAATGCAGAAAACTTTTCCTTGAACTTTCATGTCTTCTAGCTTTTTCGTATATATTGTTTTGTTTGTAGCCGTTTTCGTTAGAAATGCCGTGTTGCTAAGCATTTCCGTTGTAGACTGCAAAGTATAGCGTCAGCCTAGTATTTACTTCGCCGTTCTGAAATAAGGAAAGGTTAATACAAACAGAATATGGCATGGCTTTAAGGGTTTCCATCTGGTAGTTGATGAAAGGAGTGTTGTCGAATAAATGTTATTGAATTTCTCAAGTCAATAATTAAACTCAAATTATTGTGTCCAGGAATATTTTATTTTTCCTTTATATTCGATTATAATAAAACATTTTGTGCACTTAAATGGCTACAAATATTCAAAATCGGTAAGATAATCTAAGCAACTGACATAACATGTTCTAGACTCTACAGATGAAAGAAATAAAGATTATATTTTATATTTCATAGGGCCCACAGCGTGGTAAACGTCAGCAAGTGACATAATAACAATAATTAACTAAATCACTGCTATTTAATATTACTTGCTTGAACACGACGGTCCCATTTTGGCTTAAATTGCCACTATCAAGTGACGTATATGTCTAGATGGACATAGAGCATGTAAGACGTCTGTAACTTAACTGCCAAAATCGGTTGGTAATGTTGACAGTTAATTTACCGACGCCTCACATGTCCTATGTCCACTAGACATATACGTCACTTGATAGTGGCAGTTTGAGGCGAAACATAACCGTCGTGTTCAAATAAATAATATTACTCGGCAGCGATTTAGTTAATTATTGTTGTTAAATAAAGATTAATTCGGCAGCTGGAATGACATTTCATAGAATATGAGGTGGAATCTTTTTAGTGGCTGTGAAATTTTTATTTTTAAATTTTCAACAAATCGTCTTTAATACTTATTTCATTTACTGAGTTATTGGATAAACTGAGTATTCTGTGGACTCTTGATAGAATATTTGTGTGCTTTGGATAACAGATATAAGACAATTGTTTAATATTGTACAATATCAAGTATTTTACGAACCGTTTTTTTTTTCTGTTACGCAGTCATCACGTACAGAGATATAAACACGTGGAAGTGAAAGTTTCTAAGATTAAAGATCTTAAACGGATGCATTCAGAGTATCTTAGTTCATTTTCAAAGAAAACATATGTTATATTTAGAACTAAACTGCCGAGAGTTATTCCAACAATTGTTCTAGAAGAAATATAAATTGAAACAAAACACTTTGTTGACATGTTCCACAGATATAGGCGGAAAAAATGACTTTATCAGTTTGTGTAACATGTTAAGAGTGGTTCAGTTAGCGCGTTTGGTGAGAGGACTGATTACCATCTGTAATAAATAATTAAAAAACTGAGCCAATAACTCGTCGATCAACGTAGAACAACCACGATCTAATGTCGGAAAGAAACAGTCTACAGAAAAAAATTTGGTTTGTGCTTGTTTGTGGTGTTATATATTACCGATTTTTTAAAGTATTTTATCCATTTCAGGAACTGTTCAGGTTATAAAGTAATAAAATGCAGCCACCAGTTGTTTGTGATTATTTATTTTTGACGACCGGTTTCGGGCATTTGAGTGCCCTTCTTCTGGTCTCTATACAGGCAAACAAGTGCATTGGTATACAGTAAAGGCTATAAAACGTACAAAAGTCGGTTACAGAAATTTGAAGCAATTTTGAAACAAATTGATTGTAATAAAAGATATATTAATATTATGGGATAAAATTAACACATACATTTTAGTATCGTTGCTTAATAAATGTACATGCTAGCAGGAGAATGTCACTAAGTGCAATGAATAACAATCAAACAATAACAAAGTATCTATGAATGAACCTCATAGTGAAAGAGTAAAAATAAATAAGGAAAAAAAAAGACTATGGGAAAAAACAGTAATACTCCATGTAGTTGAAAAGAAAAGCGTAAAGAGAGGAGCAGGTGACTGATAAATCAGTCGCTTAACAGATTAATAATCAGTAGTATAAGAAGTACAATGATAAGTGGTACCATAGGCGGAATATTTCAGAACTAGCAGCTGACATAGTAGTAGGATGCTTAGAATGCCACTGTCAGGGCATCTGTCAATGTAAAGAAATTGTAATTGTCTATGGCTTCAAATACTAATGGGGATAGATTGAGAAGTGATTCTCATACAACAAATAAGGATGTGGATTATAAGTTTTAAGATGCGTGAACTAATGTGCAAAGAAATGTGAATAGTTACAGTAATATTAACCTAGTGTTACAATTGGTACATCTAGTCAGACAACTGAAGAGAGTTTAACAGTCAACTTGCTGGAAATATGACAATAATGTAGAACAGATCATGGTGCTCTAAGACACAATAAGAGTAAGTGGTGGTTGGTTTTCTAAAAATAAACAAGTCACTATCATAATGGTAGTGACTATTGCATAGTGCAGTTTAATAAAGTGGATGCATACAATAACCTATCTTTAATATCAGGTGCGGGGGGGGGGGGAGGGGCGAAGAGGAAATAGTTACCAGAAATTACAATTAGAATATGAATCCAAATATTTATCGGGTGGGAGGGGGTTAGAGTGGTAGAAAGTAGTTGATGACGGAGTGAGGTGGTGGTGGGATGGGGGGGGGGGTTGGGGGGAATAGAGGTAAGGAACATGCACAAAGAGGAAGCAACCAAGGAAAGTTTGAGGAACCATGCATAGACATTAGAATGTAAGGCCAGGGATGGGAGTGAGATATAAGGGCGGGGGGAGTGGTGGTATACTACACAACTCCATTGTGTAGTAAAGTAGAACAGAGTAGGGTTGCATAAATAAATAAGAGTAGGACTGCAAAAAACCAGAATCTGAGATAATTTTAATGTAGTTGTAGCACAGAGGAAGAAGAAGATTGTGAAACTAACTGCAGGTAGTATGTGGGGTGAGGGAGGGGGGAAGGAGGAAGGAGGAAGGGGGGAATACGTTAAGTTTACAAGTAAGGTAAACATCAGGTAGCAGGTGGACAGTGTTGTGTGTGTGTGTATGTGTGTGTGTGTGTGTGTTTGTGTAATTGGTGAATATTTTGGTGTAACTGTGGAGATAAGGTATGTAACGTATGAGTGTGGGTGTGAGCAAAGTTTATGGCTATTAGTTTGAGAGGGTTTTATAGAAGAAGGGGAATAGCTGATAATGGGAGGCGGGGGGGGGGAAGGAGTGTTTACCGAACAAATATATAATGAGTAGTCGGTACCAGGTGTCTGTCGCCTTTGATACAGCATTCATATGCCATAATGTCGCGTCTAACCGACCCAGCATGCTAGGAGTCTTACCAAGTCCGTTCGGACGCCACAAGTGTCCGTCAGACACAGCACGGTGACGAACTCAGGACTTAAGCGCCGCGCGTCAGATCCCGGACACAGCGGCGCGCTTGCTTCCGGCTGCCACTCGCTCCCTCGCTGCCGGATCGATTTCAAGAGTAGCCACAGCGAACGGCCACCACGCCCTCCGGCCCAAGATATGCCGACCCTCAAGCCGGACGCGACCTATCGGCGCTCTGGTTCTGGGGGCCAAAGGACATCTACATCTACAGGGGATAGTCTGCACATCACATTCAAATGCCTGGAAGATGTTTCATCGAACCACCTTTACACTAATAACCTACCATTCCATTCTCGAATAGCGCGCGGGAAGAAAGAACATCTGAATCTCTCCGTTCGAGCTCCGATATCTCTACGCGTCATCTCTATTCATGATGTCCTAATTGACTGTGGCAACAAACACGGATTAGACATAGATACTGAACTAAATTTTACGTGATCCTTACGCCCATATTGACCTTCCTCTTGGTTGGAAGGTTAAATGTGCAAAATTTCAACCGCATTGGAACAAAACTGTAGATTTATAAACATAGAAACACTCAAAATCACACACACGCACACAAGGACAGATTACATATAAAGAAAATTCAATGAAATATGGACTTTTTACTCCACTCAATTTTACCGGTGGGAGCAAAAATCAAGCACGGTACAAGTAACATGTTGTTGTTGTTATGGTCTTCAGTGTGGAGACTGGTTTGATGCAGCTCTCCACCCTAATCTATCCTGAGCAAGCCTTTTCATCTCCTCATCTCCTCATGCTAAATTTACGATTCCTCGATGTCTAAGCATGTGTCCTGGCAAGCGATCCGTTCTTTTAGTCAAGGTATGCCAAAAATTCCTTTTCTCACCAATTCTGTTCAGTACCTCTTCGATCTACCCACCTAATCTTCAGCATTCTTCTGTAGCACCACATTTCAAAAGCCTCTCTATTCTCTTCCTGTCCGGACTTTTCATCGTCCATGTTTCACTCCCGTACAAGGCAACGCTCAACACAAATGACTTCAGAAAATACTTCCTTACACTTAAATTAATATTCGATGTTAGCAAATTTCTCTTTTTCAAAAATGCTTTTCTTTCCATTGCCATTTTGCATTTTATATCCTCTGTACTGCGACCGTCATGTGTTCTTTTACTACCCAAGTAACAAAACTCATCTACCACCTTCATTGTTTCGTTATATAATCTAATTCCTTCAGCATCGCCTGTTTTTCTAAGACTGCATTCCATTATCTTTGTTTTGTGCTTGTTAATGTTCATTTCATATGTTCTCTTCAACACACTGTCCATTCCATTCAACTGCTCTTCCAGGTCCTTTGCTGCCTCTGACAGAATTACAATGTCATCAGCAAAACGCAATGTTTTTATTTCTTCCCCCTGAACTTTAATCCCTATTCCAAATTTTTCCTTGCTTTCCTTCACCGCCTGCTCGATGTACAAATTGAATAACATCGGAGATATGCTACAACCCTGTATTACTCCCTTCCCGACTAATGCTTCCCTTTCATACCCTTCAAATCTAATAACTACGGTCTGGCTTTTGTACAACTTGTAAATAACTCTCCTTTCCCTATATTTTACCCCTGCTGACTTCAGAATTTTATAGAGTGTATTCCAATCAACATTGTCAAAAGTTCTCTCCAAACTACAAAAGCTAAAAATGTAGGTTTGCCTTTCTTTAATCTATCTTCTAAGACAAGTCATATAGTGAGTATTGCCTCCCGTGTTCCTACGTTCTTCCTGAATCCAAATTGATCTTCCCCAAGGTCAGCTTCTACCAGCTTTTCCAGTCTCCTGTAGATAATTCGTGTTAAAATAAGTAACATATTACAGTGCAATTCAGGGTACTCATTGTAATCAGATACACGGTGTTATGAATCCAATTTCTGTTTTAAGCGAAACAAACCTAATATGCATGACCATTAAATAAAAAGCATCCAATAAAAAACCGAGATGAAAGGCTGTTAACCTTGCAAAGCTTCAAGTGGGTGGAAGACGAACCAGTGTCGTCTTACCGGAAATCCACGTATGAGTTTCACTTCCTTGGTTGTCACCTGCTGTTCTCTGGTAGCTGTTGGTTCCACGGGTTGTATTGCAGGTATCTTTAGTCAAGTTGATCATAACTGACTTCAGTGGGGGCTGGTGCTTCAGAAGAATGGGGTCTCACTTCCTTCAGTGCCGGATCTTAATAGTGGCGCCGTCCCTAGTCCCCTCCCCTTTAGCTATATTTTCGTTACAAGTTCTGCAGAATGTCTTACCCCGGCTTGTTTGCGCTTGCATCAACTCCAGCTAAGGCGTCGGCCTACCAAGCTTCGTTATTTCATACTTCTCTTCCAAGCTTAAAGCTGAGTAATTTTTTTTTTCTAAAAGATAGGCCTACTGCACGTTGTTCATTTTTCTTTGATAATAAACACAAAATACATATGAATGTGCACATGAACACTAAAACACAGTAAGTAACGGATTACACTGTTAAGTGACTGTAACAAAATGAACCTGTTACGATGAAGAGACAAGGTACTTTCGGGTCACGTGAAACTGTAAGCAGCACCCCCTGCTAACCTTACATATGCGCAAAGGTTGCTCTTCCCCACATCTTTTCAAACAGTTAAATATTTGTTACAACGAAGAGTATAAAAGTCATCTATCCTCAAAATTGCAACACATTTGCAAAAACGTCCAAAGTATATGTTGCAAGTAACAATACAAATGCAATTGTTGTTCCAGAATCTGTTAAGAAAGAAGATTGGATTAAAAAAAATTGCTTGCAGTCGGTCTCGAACCCACTATCCTCGACGCCGCTACACAACGCCGCTAACCACAAGACTGCTTTTACTAGGTAGAGAACAATGATTTCATTAATATTCGCCGCGGCGGATTAGCCGTGTGTACTGGAATGCCGTATTGCAGTGCGCGCGGCCGTTCGCCGTGGGGGGGTCATTGTGCCCCCTCGGGTTGAGTCCGACGCAGTTGAGTGCGACAGATTTACAAACATTAGAACATTTTTTTAACATTATTATTAATGATCGGATATTCTGAAGGCTTTTACAGTTGATGCGTCATTAATTTATAGTTATAGATATTTTACTTAATATGACGTGTTTTGCCGGCCGCGGCGGCCGAGGGGACTGAAGCGCTCCAGTCACGATCTGCACGGCCACTACGGTCGGGGGTTCGAATCCCCCCCCCCCTCGGGCATGGATATTTGTTCCGTCCTTAGTATTAGTTAGCTCATAAGTAGTTTGCAAGTTAAGTGACTGATGACCCCGTAGTTAAGTCCGATAAGCTATACAAACATTTGAATATTATGACGTGTTTTTGATTAATCTTCAAAAAATGTTCAAATGTTTGTTAAGCTTATGGGACTTAACTACGGGGTCATCAGTCCCCAAACTTACAAACTACCTACAACTAAGGACGGCACAAATATCCATGCCCGAGGGGGGATTCGAACCCCCGACCGTGACTGAAGCGCCCCAGTCTCCTCGGCCACAGCGGCCGGCGATTAATCTTCAATGCGCTAAAAACAAATATGAAGGGTGGATGTTGCCTTAACGGAAATTTGCCGACGCCTAAGGCGAGGTGCGCAGTAGCTCCATTGTCTTTGCTTCGGAACCATTCGTGCGTAATCGCCAGGACTCGAGTAGCGAGGAGCTAGTATCTCTACCAGCTCCAGCGTCAATGTTAATAGCGGAGTTTCCCCTCGCCCCTCCCTGCCGTGAGAGCGCCCGTAAGCTGCCTCCAGGGGGTACAGAAGGGAATTTGAACCCCAGCGCGCATGCGTATTGCAACGCGCTACGACTCGTATACGAAAAACGAGACGTAAAACGTTTCTCATGCAATAAAAATACTTTGAATGTACATATAAAATGATCTGATAGAAGAACGAAACGAAGAATGATAGTTTAAGAGCACTTTTATTTTATTTATTTATTTACTGTCAGTTCTACAAGATTATGGTATAGGAGGCAAACTTCTGCAGGCGATTAAAGGGCTTTACGTAGACTGTCAGGCACCAGTTAGAGTAGATGGCAAATTAAGCTCGTGGTTCAGGGTAGGTTCAGGGGCAAGACAAAGCTGTAACCTGTCACCACTGTTGTTCATACTATTCATGGATCATATGTTGAAAACAGTAGACTGGCAGGGTGAGATTAAAATAGGCGAAAACAAAGTAAGCAGTATCGCATATGCAGATGACTTAGTTGTAATGGCCGATTGAATTGAAAGGTTGCAAACTAATATTTCAGAGCTCGATAAGAGTTGCAAGGATTATGATATGAAGATCAGCATTTCCAAAACGAAAGTAATGTCTGTGGGAAAGAGATTTAAACAGATCGAGTGCCAAATAGGAGGAACAAAGTTAGAACAGAGACTTTCAAGTACCTGGGATGTATTTTCTCACAGGATGGCAACTTAGTGAAAGAACTGGAATCGAGATGCAGGAAAGCTAATGCAGCGAGTGCTCAGCTAAGATCCACTCTCTTCTGCAAGAAGGAAGTAAGTACCACGACTAAGCTAGCAGTGCACCGCTCTATCTTTCGACCAACTTTGTTGTATGGGAGTGAAAGTTGGGTGGATACAGGTTACCTTATTCATAAAGTAGAGGTTACAGATATGAAAGTAGCAAGAATGATTGCAGGCACACTAATAGATGGGAACAATGGCAGGAGGGTGTCCATAATGAGGAAATCAAGGAAAAACTGGGAATGAACACCATAGATGAAGCACTTAGATCGAACAGACTGAAAAAATGTTCAAATGTTTGTAGAGTCTATGGGCCTTAACTACGGGGTCATCAGTCCCTAAACTTACAAACTACTTATGAACTACTTACAACTAAGGACGGCACAAATATCCATGCCCGAGGGGGGATTCGAACCCCCGACCGTAGTGGCCGAACAGACTGAGATGGTGGGGTCATGTTACACCTATGGGAGAAGCAAGGTTACCTAAGAGACTCGTGAGCTTGGCAACGGAGGGAAAGAGTAGTCGAGGTAGACCAAGAAGAAAGTACTTAGATTCGGTGCAGAATGATTTTGAAGTAAGAGGCATAACATCAGACGAGGCATCGATGTTAGCATTGAATAGGGGATCATGGAGGAATTTTATTAGAGGTACTATGCTCCAGACTGAACGCTGAAAGGCATAATCAGCCTCTAATGATGATGATGATGATGATGATGATGATGACTTTTTTCACGACGAGCTTTTCTCTGGGGGGTTCACTGAACTAGTGAATACAGGACGCACCGCCACTGACTGTTTTTTTGTTGAATGCCAGAACAATATCTCGCAACCGGTGCTGCCTGAGTCCGACCATCGGAGGGATAACTGCGCACTGCGCCAACAGCACAGGCATCCGGACTTCTGGCGGTCCACCACTGTGTGCGGCATCAGGGCAGGGAGGCGGCTTATGTGCATTCCTGCAGTGGAATTCACCGGCTGGCGGCGCGGCTCCCCGAATTCAAGCGACCTTTTGGCGAACCCCGCGAGCCTATTAAATCGCTGCTGTCAGGGCGCCCGCTCTAGCGCTGTTCCTTTGTTTGGGCCGGGATATTTAGCTACAGACGAGAACGCGCCGTAAGAAGATTTAAGTGAGCGTAACTTTTCTGGAGACTTGCTTCTCTATGACAGTGTAATAAATGTTGCGAGTGTTGTGTCTGATGCAAAATAATGCAGAAATCAGTTTATGGAAAGTATCTACATCTACATAGATACTATGCAAATCACATTAAAGTGCCTGGCAGAGGGTTTATTAACCACTTTCATAACTTTTCTCTCCCGTTCCATTCTCTAATAGCGCGCGGGATGAAAGAACACCTAAATCGTTCCGTTTTCGATCTGATTTCTCTTATTTTATTGGGATGGTCATGTCTCCCTTAGTAGGTGGGTGCTAGCAAAACATTTTCACATTCAGAACTAAAAGTCGGTGATTGAAACTTCGCAAACAGATCACGCCGCAATGAATAACGTCTTTCTTTTAATGATTTCCACCCAATTCGTGCAACATTTCCGTGACGCTTTCCCCCCCGTAACGTGATAAAACAAAACGAGCTGCCATTCTCTGAACCTTCTCAATGTTTTCCGTCAGTCCCACCTGGTGAGGGTCACACACTGGGCAACAGTACTCCAGGAGAGGATGCACAAGTGTGATGTAGGCAGTCTCTTTGGTGGAGCTGGTTCATCTTCGAAGCGTTCTGCCGATGAAACGTAACCTTTGGTTCGCCTTCCCCACAATATTTTCTATGTGTTCTCTCCAGTCAAAGTTGTTCGTAACTGTAACTCCTAGGTATCGAAGAGACCCGGAGACACCGGAAGGTATCAGATAGATTTTATAATGGTAAGACATAGATTTCGGAACCAGGTTATAAACTGCAAGACATACCCAGGGGCAGATATAGACTCTGACCATAACTTACCCGGAGACACCGGAAGGTATCAGATTTTATAATGGTAAGACATAGATTTCGGAACCAGGTTATAAACTGCAAGACATACCCAGGGGCAGATATAGACTCTGACCATAACTTGTTAGTTATGAATTGTAGGCTGAAGCTGAAAAAACTGCAGAAAGGTAGGAAAATAAGGAGATGGGACTTGGATAAATTGAAGGAAAGTGAAGTTCTGGAGAATTTCAGAAGGAGATTTAGGCAACAATTGACAGAAACAGGGGGAAATAAAACAGTAGAAGAGGAATGGGAAGCATTGAGAGATGAAATAGTGAAGGCAGCAGAGGAAAAAATAGGTAGAAAGGCAAGACCTACAAAAAATCCTTGGATATCACAGGAAATACTAAATTTAATAGATGAAAGGAGAAAACATAAAAATGCAGTAAATGAAACAGGCAAAATAGAGTACAGACGACTAAAAAATGAGATTGACAGGAAGTGCAAAATGGCTAAGCAGGAGTGGCTAGAAGCCAAATGCAAATCTGTAGAAGAATGTATAAGAAGGGGAAAAGTAGATACCGCCTACAGGAAAATAAAAGAGACATTTGGGGACAGGAAAAGCAGCTCTATGAATATCAAGAACTCAGATGGGAAACCAGTTCTCAGCAAAGATGGGAAAGCTGAAAGGTGGAAAGATTACATAGAGCAGCTCTACAAAGGAAATGAACTGAGAGACGATGTTGTAGGAAGGGAAGAGGAAGTAGATGAAGATGCAATAGGAGATACTATACTGAGAGATGAATTTGACAGAGCCTTGAAAGACCTAGGCCGGAACAAGGCCCCAGGAGTAGATAACATACCCTCAGAGCTACTAAAGTCTCTGGGAGAGCCAGTCATGACAAGACTATTTGAACTGGTGTGTAGGATATATGAGACAGGCGAAATGCCCTCAGACTTTAAGAAAAATATAATAATCCCCATTCCAAAGAAATCAGGCGCAGACAGGTGTGAAAATTACAGAACAATCAGTTTGATAAGTCATGGTTGCAAAATTTTAACACGAATTATCTACAGGAGAATGGAAAAGCTGGTGGAAGCTGACCTCGGGGAAGATCAGTTTGGATTCAGGAGGAATGTTGGAACCCGGGAGGCAATACTCACTTTACGTCTTATCTTAGAAGATAGATTAAGGAAAGGCAAACCTACATTTTTATCTTTTGTAGATTTGGAGAAAGCATTTGACAATGTTAACTGGAATACACTATTTCAAATTCTGAAGTCGGCAGGGGTAAAATACAGGGAAAGGAGAGTTATTTACAATTTGTACAAAGGCCAGACCGCAGTTATTAGACTCGAAGGGCATGAAAGGGAAGCATCAGTTGGGAAGGGAGTAAGACAGGGTTGTAGCCTTTCTCCGATGTTATTCAATTTGTACATCGAACAGGCGGTGAAGGAAAGCAAGGAAAAATTTGGAATAGGGATTAAAGTTCAGGGGGAAGAAATAAAAACATTGCGTTTTGCTGATGACATTGTAATCCTGTCAGAGACAGCAAAGGACCTGGAAGAGCAGTTGAATGGAATGGACAGTGTGTTTAAGAGAGCGTATAAAATGAACATTAACAAGAGCAAAACAAAAATAATGGAATGCGGTCTTAGAAAATCAGGCGATGCTGAAGGAATTAGATTAGGTAACGAAACAATGAAGGTGGTGGATGAGTTTTGTTACTTGGGAAGTAAAATAACATGCGATGGTCGCAGTACAGAGGATATAAAATTCAGAATGGCAATGGGAAGAAAAGCATTTTTGAAAAAGAGAAATTTGCTAACATCGAATATTAATTTAAGGGTAAAGAAGTCTTTCCTGAAGGCATTTGTGTGGAGTGTTGCCTTGTACGGAAGTGAAACATGGACGATAAGCAGTGCGGACAGGAAGAGAATAGAGGCTTTTGAAATGTGGTGCTACAGAAGAATGCTGAAGATTAGGTGGGTAGATTGCATAACTAACGAAGAGGTACTGAACAGAATTGGAGAGAAAAGGAATTTTTGGCATACCCTGACTAAAAGAAGGGATCGCTTGGTAGGACACATTCTTAGACATCGGGGAATCGTAAATTTAGCATTGGAGGGAAGTGTGTGGGGTAAAAATCGCAGAGGGAGACCAAGAGACGCATATAGTAAGCAGATTCAAGTGGATGTGGGTTGCCGTTCTTATGAGGAGATGAAAAGGCTTGCTCAGGATAGAGTAGGGTGGAGAGCTGCATCAAACCAGTCTCCGGACTGAAGACCATAACAACAACACAGGTATTTGGTAGAATCTACGACCTTAAGGTTTGACTGATCTATCGCGTAATTGAAGTTCAGCGGATTTCTTTTAGTGGTCATGTGTATTACTTCACTCTTTTCTTTATTTAGTGTCAATTGCCAATTTTCGCACCATGCAGAAATTTTGTCTAAATCGCTTTGCAGTTGCTTTTGATCATCTGTTGACTTCACTAACCGATAAACGACAGCATCATCCGGGAACAATCTAAGGGAGCTATTCAGATTGTCAACTGAAACTTCCTAGCAGATTAAAATTGTGTGCCGGAACCGGGACTCGAACCTAGGACCTTTGCATTTCGCGGGCAAGCGCTCTACCGAAGTAGGTAGGTAGTAATTAAGTCCAACAATAATAATAGATGAAGAAAATGAAAGAAAGGGGAAACTAACTACCGAGCGGTAGAGCACTTGCCCGTGAAAGGCATAGGTCTTAGGTTCGAGTCCAGGTTCAAAAAAATGTTCAAATGTTTGTAGAACTTATGGGACTTAACTACGGGGTCATCAGTCCCTAAGCTTACAAACTCCTTACCAACTAACTAAGAATAAGGACGGCACAAATATCCATGACCGAGGGGGGATTCAAACCCCCGACCGTAGAGGCCGTGCAGACCGTGACTGGAGTGCCTCAGTCCCCTCGGCCACCGCGGCCGGCTCCGGGTTCCGGCACACAATTTTCATCTGCCAGGAAGTTTCATATCAGAGCACACTCCGCTGCAGAGTGAAAGGTTTCATTATCAATACATCATAACTGTCAAAAATGTTCAAATGTTTGTAAATCTATCGCACCAAACTGCGTGGTCATCAGTTACAAACTACTTAAACTTAGGTAAACTAACCTGAGGACAGACCCATGCCCCAGGGAGGACTCGAACATCCACGGCGAGCCCATCATAACTGTCACAAATCACTGTTTCTTTCTTTGTTAACTAAAGGAAATGGCGAATGTTGCTATTCAAAATAGAATTTCGTCTCGAGCAATTTAAGGGAGATGTGAATGCAGCATTTATCACTGAACCAAATCAGTCTGTCTGGCACCGAACATTTCTAGAACGTTCTACGTGTTTCTTTGACTGATACGTTTGCAAGTTTGCAAGGTATCCCGAATAAATTAAATAAGTAAATTAAGTTTAATGGTAAAGTGCCATTAATCCCGAATAGATTAAGATAAGTTTAATGGTGATTGAAAAATCCTACATACGTGTCCGAACAATGTGGTGACTACGACCACCGAGGTACGCCTTAGAAAACATTAATATGCGCATCCGACACGCCCAAGAGAGGGGAAACTCAAACACTGGAATTTATGGCCCTGGCTGAAGAACTCCCAAAGCGTAGAACGAAACTGATGAACTTGAGTAATGAAAGGGGGGGGGGGGGCAATCTGACTGCGACACAGATATAATAAAAAAATTAACTTACCTCGTATCTTCTTATTACAAAACTGGAAACAGCAAGCAGCTCGCGTCATGCAGTATTTCAGTTATTAAAACTTTTCGAAATGATAGGTAGGTAGCAATTAAGTCCAACAATAATCATAAATGAAGAAAATGAAAGGAAGGGGAAACTACCAAATGAGGACGCAGAACGCAAATTGAATATTAGAAATTATATATTCTTAAAAATAAATGAAATAGAAATATATGACAGAAAATTAAATTAACATCAAGCATTATAATAATGGCGTGCTGCAACATATACTTAACAACTGCCTTCTCCAACAGCGTCCTCGCGCTACTTCACCCAACAGCTAACTCTCGGAAACTGACTCCCAACACAGCTCGCAACAGACTTGCTACTGACTGCTCTCTCTCGCCTTACTCTACAATCGAATCGAACTTCCAAAGATTACTGTGCCACTCAAAATATACATCTGTGGTCAGTTTACATGTTGTGTTGTTGTTGTGGTCTTCAGTCCGGAGACTGGTTTGATGCAGCTCTCCACAACACCCTACCCTATCCCGAGCAAGCCTTTTCATCTCCACATAAGAACGGCAACCTACATATGTCTGAATCTGCTTACTGTATTCATCTCTTGGTCTTCCTCTGCGATTTTTACCCCACACACTTCCCTCCAACGCTAAATTCACAATTCCTTGATGTCTAAGAATGTGTCCTACCAATCTATCCCTTCATTTAGTCAAGGTATGCCAGAAATTTCTTTTTTCCCCAATTCTGTTCAGTACCTCCTCATTAGTTACGCGATCCACACACCAAATCTTCGGCACTCTTTTGTAACACCACATTTCAAAAGCCTCAATCCTCTTCCTGTCCGCACTGTTTATCATCCATGTCTCACTCCCATACAAGGCAACACTCCATACAAATGCCTTCAGAAAGGACTTCCTTAGGCTTAAATCAATATTCGATGTTAATAAATTTCTCTTTTTCAAGAACGCTTTTCTACCCATTGCCATTCTGCATTTTATATCCTCTGTACTGCGACCATCATTTGTTATTTTACTGCCCAAGTAACAAAACTCATCTACCTCCTTTATTGCTTCGTTTCCCAATCTAATTCCTTCAGCATCACCTGATTTTCTTACACTGCACTCCGTTATCCTAGTTTTGCTCTTGTTAATCTTCATCTTATATGCACCTTTCAGCACACTGACCATTCCGTTCAATTGCTCTTCCAGGTCCTTTGCTGTATCTGACAGAATTACTATGTCATCGGCAAAACGCAATGTTTTTAATTCTTCACCCTGAACTTTAATTCCTTCTCCAAATTTCTCCTTGCTTTCCTTTACAGCCTGCTCAATGTACAAATTGAATAACAGTGTGGAGAAAGACTGTCTTACTCCCCTTTCAACCACTGCATCCCTTTCATGCCCTTCAACTCTGACAACCGCTGTCTGGTTTTTGTACAAGTTGTAAATAACCTTACGCCCCCTATATTTTATTCCTGCTTGCTTCAGAACTTGAAAGAGTTTATTCCAATCAACATTGTCAAAAGCCTTCTCGAAATCTACAATAGCTAGAAATGTATGTTTGCCTTTTCTTAATCTATCTTCTAGGATAAGCCGTAAAGTGAGTATTGCCTCCCGTGTTCCGACATTTCTCCTGAACCCAAACTGATCTTCCCCGAGGTCGGCTTTTACCAACTTTTCCATCCTTCTGTATGTAATTCGTGTTAACATATGTACAAAAATTTACATATAACCGACTATGTCGGAACCATAGGGACCTTACAAGTTCCAGAAAATTCTTTCTATGTATAAATAGCGTAGTATTCCGATCAGGAGGCAGTCTGAGTGTACGCTTGTGTTAGCAATAAATCTGTTCTACGTGTAAAGTGTTGTGCTCTGTTAACTACCCAGCCTTCGAATACAACGTTGCACTATTCCTGACACTAGTTTTGACTGGAAATCCTTTGAACGATCAGATATCATCACACGTGGTGCACCATGCTTCAAAAATGTCTTCTACACGGAATTTTGCGATGTCTGGAGCTTCTGGAGTCGGCACAGGTTGGTGACAGCGTAGCGGGTGAGGTAGTCAGTGCAGACTATTATGCATCACTTACCGGTCCTCGATTTCTGGAATCTATCTAAAAGGTAGATTCCAATCCGGTGGAATGGAACTGTTCCACGTGGATTTAACCCCAGATGCCAAGGAAGTAATTGCGGCACAGGCTTCCGTCTCTTGCACTCCTTACAGTGGGATATTGTCCATAGAATAACCACTGCCTACCTTCCTCAGACAAATAGTCTTACAAAACGTTTTAACAAGGCGTTAGCAGATATGCTGTCGATGTACGTAGATGTTGAGCAGACGGATTGTGGTACAATACTGCCAATCGTGACATTTGATTATAATACAGCAAGGCAAGAACCACAGGCTTCGTGCCGTTTTTCCTGCTCCATGGTTGTGAATCTTAAACGACAATGGATACGCTATTCTCGTTCCAACCAGAGAACACGAAGAATGACTATGTGAAAAACAGTTCATCACCAGGGTCGAAGAAGCAAGACCGGTGGCTCGCTTTTTACGGACACTGGACGCCCCGGAGAAGGATAGTCAGCAGTGTAACGACAAGCTCCGACCTGTTGTGTTGTGTGTGGTGTGGATTTTTACCACTGTACGTAAAGTTGGGCTATCAGAAAAGTTACTGAAGCGATACTTTGGTCCTATCGTGTCATACGCCGCCCGTCAGACGTCACATACGAAATCGAGGATTATGAGCCGTTGTCTCAAAACGACAAAAACCAAAGGACATTGTTCACGTCCTCCGAATGAAGTGGACAGATAGAAACGTCTTCTTGTTCAAGGAATCTGAAGATCATTATGACAATCATGAAGCCACGACAGGAGGGTCTGTCGACGTTCGGAGGTCCTGTGACAAGATCAAGATTAACGACACTGCAGCTGGCTCCAAAGAGAACCTAACCGCGGGTCGCTGTTTCTTTCAGAAAGGAGAGCAATGGTGCGAGGCTTCAGACGGAAGGCGTGGTTAGCATTGCAGGGTGCTGTGCTGGTGGTCCCCGCTTCAAATCCCGCCACTGGCAGAAAAAAACATTAGTTTCTTTGTATTTACTATTTTTAGAATGTTCTAAGTGTTTCTTATGATTGACATACTGTACCTGTATGTTCCAGAAAATTCTTTCTTTGTATAAATAGCGGAGTACTCCGATCAGGAGGCAGTCTGTTCTGGGTGTGCGCTGGTCTTAGCAATAAACCTGTTCTAAGTGTGGAGTGTTGTGCTCTATTAAGACTCCGCCTTCGAATTCAGTTTTCAATTGTTTCAGTTTATATTGATCAACGGTGAATGCTTCGAGTTTGAAGAAAAATGATACAAAAAGAACATGTAAAATATACCGCAAGAAAATTATGAAAGAAGTAGATAAACTGATAATGGTTACAACCAAGGAGGTTAAAATAAGGGGAGATGGCGCTAGCATGCAAAGCTTAGCTGTTGATTGAAGTCAGTCCGCCATCTTGAGGAGCCAAGGAAATATATTTCCGTTTTAAAGCACTGTGTGATTCTTGCCCTGGCAAATTTCGTACATTTAAATGACTTATTTCTGAATACATATTTGATATAATATGCTTTTGTGGACAAATGCGGATTTTTCAGATAGCTGAACTGTGATTTATTATCCATTATGTATAAATAGATACAATGTTATTTTCCTTTAATGTTTTGTATAATATTGTAACATTACTGATGTTCATGTATAATGTCAAATTCATATACAAAAGCCTGTGTAATTTTGCACAAAACGGAAAGTGTCAAGGTGGCTCGAAAAGGCGCGCCACAGAACCTTCGAGATTGAGTAGTATGCTTGTATCTGACCTGGTCGGATTTACAGTGAGCAGCAGTGGCTGCGGAAGTTTCTAGTATACATACCTGGGAGGCAGTTACTTCAAGAGTTGCTATGATTTTGCCTCGGATGATGTGTTAAGTGCACTGACAGTTTGCTGGCCATTGTTTCGACGCCAAGAAGAAGTTGATTAGCCATCAATTACTGTGGTGAACTGTAGCTCTGTAATGCTATTACCAGCCACAATTATCGCTCGTCGCTGCACTACAGACAGAGGAGTTTTATTAGAATTGTATGGAAGCATGGAACTCATTATTGTGTCTGTTTATGTTTTGCATAATAATAATAACTTTAAACCTACCAACTACGATTATGCTGAGTCACATACCAAGTATGGTCCTAACCTGTTGACATATATACATCCGAGTGTCCATAAAATTATATTTGTGTGAATTCAATGCTCAGATTTTGTTAATTCAACGTTGTTTTTCATTACAAGTGATGAGAGCTGTAAAGTGGATAAATTATCTGGAACACTAATTTTTATAACTATGCAACTTTGAGGTTTTTTATGTGGTGGCTTGTGTATAGCAATTATAAAAAAATTGAGTTACTTATTAATGTACAAATGAAAATACTTTTATAAATCAAACAGATAAATTAATAGTTCCCTTAAATTTTGGTCATAAGATGGTAGTTCAGTTTAAGGGCCACTACTAGTAATTTGAGCAAAGCTTTTACAAAGAGTTGGTTTTAGTTTGTTAAAACAATAACAGAAATAAAAAATAAAGCACATATTAAATCTCTCATTTGATGATAAATATTTTTTACTTCTAAATAGGTATTTTGATTCTGAACACAACTGAATAGTGATAGATAGTAAAGTAAAAGTGTTAAATGAAAATCAGTCATCAACCAGTTTATAGCACACTTAAGACGATTAATAGATTTGGTTAGTAATCTTGCTTTATTGAGAAACAAAAATGATTTACATTTAGAATGTTACTGCAAAAAGTGCAGTTAGCAAGTTTATTCCCATTATTCTATTGTTCCTACGACAAGATTAGGCCGTATATCATTATTGTGAGCTGTATCTATCATCATCAAAGGAGACTACAAGTTTGTTTATGTGTAGTTCGTATGGTATATTATTTATGTAGTCAATCTGTGTATTTTTAGTGTTTATACGTTAGTACTTGTTTCTTATCAAATCAATTCTACCAAAGAGAATGAACAATTAGAGAAGTCTTACCCGTGATTAGTATAGGTTTACAATAGATTTATGCCTGATTAGGCTGGCGACTGTAATTTTGTTGGGTAATTCCAGTACTTTACCTGAACTTTGCCACTGTAGGACCTGTGTATGCCGGTGTGCATCTTTCGCCTTGTGTTACCAAATCTTTAAGTGACAAAATAAAAAAGACCGATAATATTATCTGTTGTGATTTATCGCGGTCATTTCTAAATCATCTCTAGCCTGTGTTACAGTGCTTTTGGTGTGTGTTTTGTGTTGTGGGTAGGTGGCAGTATAATACTAAGTTGTTAACCATTCTTATTGCGACTGCATACTGTACCGCACTAGAAGTCATTCGACACAGACTGAAATCACGTAGCAAACTAATAGTATAATAAATGTCATTTGGAGTGTTTAATTACATCAAACTGATCGTCAGAACCACAAACGAACGTAGTGACCCCTATTTCATTTCGATCTCTGGGAGCGAGTTTCTGCCACATTTCACTCATTTCCCATACCTAGAAACACGAAAAGACAAATTTTATGGAATGTTTATAGATGTATTTGCGCAGAGTGGTACTATGCAGTATTTCTTGATAACTCTCGAAAACGTAAGGGTCCAAAAATATATATTTCACTATTAGTGAATTTTACGGTAGTATGTTTAAGATTATCTCTGTTGACGTCACAGACATCGCGTGACTCAATAGGAACGTTTTGGCGGGATTATAAATTATTTCAATTTCATAACCTCCTTTTTCGCGAAATACTGCTATTCACTAGGAAATAAGGGCAATACTTGATCTTCCGATACCACCCGTTTGCTTTGACCCATGAGATCAGGCACAACATCATGACGGTAACCGACATTCACATTTCAATGGGAATGTAATGTGGCGTCGATAACATGAAGTAAACAACTACACAAATATAAATGTAAGCGAAAGAAAAAGAAGCAAAAGAATTTAAGGGGACTACCGCGGGATTTTTGGGCGGAGAGATTCTGTACAGAAAAACAGTAGAAATAGCAATATTGAAAAATAAATAAACAATAATGAAACATTGACAAAAAGTAGCACTTTCAAACAATGTAGGACTCAAAACCACCCTAAAAACGGCTCATTTATTAAAGAGGTGTTTCTCGTAATAATGAAGTGCAATTACGAAATGGTGAAATACGACGCGAGAGACAAGCGAAATGTAAATGTGAAGTTACAATTTGTGATGTTCTTTTGTTAACCAATGAAGCCGAGGGACCGGAGTCTGTTTAGAGAAAAAAATGCTTCCAAAAATGTTACGCACGCACTTTCACGCTTGCATTTAACTGCGACATGGAACTTCAAGTTTCAGTTTATTCAAAAATTAATAAATAAATAAAAATCTCACGGGATGCAAACATATCTATCTTTTACTGCAGTCTGCAGTCACAGGAACGCCCAGATTAATGTGCTGTGTAAAAGGGGGAAAAACTCACGTGATGAGGACAGATCGATGTTTAATAAAGTCACAGAGACGATCTGTAACTTTATTAAGAATGATGATTCATAGTAATGTGACTGCCGGTCATTTCACTGCTAGGAAATTAGTGGGAGGTAAAAATATTGGCAAGTAAAGCGCACGATACCATCCATCTGCTTTTAATACCGTCATCATTTTACCTATAAAACCATAAATTTGATAGAAGATCAACCGCTTCCAAAAATATTACGCACGCGCTAAGTGCGACATAAGTCTTCATGTTTCAGTTTATTAAAAAAAATCTTACGGGATGCAGACAGATCTACCTTTTACAGCAGTCACAGAAATGCCCAGATTAATGTGCTGCGTAAAAAAAAAAAAAAAAAAAAAAAAAAAAAAAAAAAAAAAAAAAAAAAAAAAAAAAAAAACCCTTGCGTGATGCGGAGAGATCGATATTTAATAAGCTCACAGACACGAACAGTAATTTTATTAAGTACGCTGCGCTGCGACGCCATTGCCAACGTCTACACATGAAACACCACACGCGGAGTCATAAACTGTCCTTGTAAATATAACTGGGGTCATTTTTAAATATTTTAAAGTATTTCCTATCGCTGTAATAATTGTTCAACACAAAACGCGTAGGTAAATAAATAAATGCATTCTAATAAATATTACCTCTGACACAATATTTTATTAGACGAAAACGAAACACGTAAAGAAATAAATGCATTCTTATAAAATTTGTCAACACGAACCGCGTAAATAAATAAATATTATCTATGACATATTTACAATACAATCAGCGACTAATAATGAACATATAGAAACACATCTATGACAAAATGAAGTAATACATGACGCAATTGGTCAAAGCCGACGGTTGGTATCGGATGGGGTAAGCCGAAATAAGTTGTCATGAGCATCCCGAGCCATCCCGACACGACTCACGATGCCGCCTCACAACTTTACTTCCGCCAGTACCTCGCCTCCTACTTTCCAAACTTCACAGAAGTTCTACTGCGAAACTTGCAAGACTAGCACTCCTGGAAGAAAGGATATGGTGGAGACACGGCTTAGCCACAGACTAAGGGATGTTTCCAGAATGAAACTTTCACTCTGCAGCGGAGTGTGCGCTGATGTGAAACTTCCTGGCAGATTAAACTTGTGTGCCGGAACCGGGAATCGAGCCTGGGACTTTTGCCTTTCGCGGGCAAGCGCTCTACCGACTAATCTATCCCGACATGACTCACGATGCCACCTCACAACTTTATTTCCGCCAGTACCTCGCCTCCTACATTCCAAACATCACAGACGTTCTCCTGCGAAACTAGCAAGACTAGCACTGCTGGAAGAAAGGATATGGGGGAGACATGGCTTAGCCACAGCCTAAGGGATTTTTCCAGAATGAAACTTTCACTCTGCAGCGGTGTGTGCGCTGATATAAAACTTCCTGGCAGATTAAAATTGTGTGCCGGAACCGGGACTCGAAACTGGGACCTTTGTTCTTCGCGGGCAAGCGCTCTACCGACTAATCTATCCCGACACGTCTCGCGATGCCACCTCACAATTTTACTTCCGCCAGTACCTCGCCTCCTACTTTCCAAACTTCACAGACGTTCTCCTGCGAAACTTGCAAGACTAGCACTCCTGGAAGAAAGGATATGGTGGAGACATGGGTTAGCCACAGCCTAAGGGATGTTTCCAGAATGAAACTTTCACTCTGCAGCAGAGTGTGCGCTGATGTGAAACTTCCTGGCAGATTAAACTTGTGTGCAGGAACCGGGACTCGAGCCACATCTATGACAAAATCAAGTAATACTTGACACAATTGGTCAAAGCCGACGGTTGGTATCGGATAGTCAAGGTAAGCTGAAATAAGTTGTCATGAGCATATGACAGAATTGGCAACTGAAGACCATTTCCAGAATTCAGTGACATACCCGATTTGAAACTTCCTGGGAGATTAAAACTGTGTGCCGAAACCGGGACTCGAGGCGGGAACCTTTGCCTTTCGCAGGCAAGCGCTATACCAACTGAGATATCCCGACACGACTCACGATGCCGCTCACAACTTTACTTCCGCCAGTACCTCGCCTCCTACTTTCAAAACTTCACAGAAGTTCTCCTGCGAAACTTGCAAGACTAGCACTCCTGGAAGAAAGGATATGGTGGAGACATGGCTTAGCCACAGACTAAGGGATGTTTCCAGAATGATACTTTCACTCTGCAGAGCGCTTACCCGCGAAAGGCAAAGGTCCCAGGTTCGAGTCCCAGCTCCGGCACACAATTTTAATCTGCCAGGAAGTTTCACATTAGCGCACTCTCCGCTGCAGAGTGAAAGTTTCATTCTACATACCCGATTGTTTGAGACACGGTTGCTGGGTAAAGCGTGTCGGTCACTGGCGTACGAGTAATATGCCCACCTCGTGCCGATGAATGGGTCGGCGTGTTAATGGAAGCACAGAAAGGCCGCACGGCGCATTAGCACGTTTGTCTGCGATGCGTAATCGGGAAATACGGGCCGTGCGTGCTAGGTAGGCGCGGAGCTGCGAAAATTACACCGCTTTTTACAGCGGCCCGCCGGCTGCGTGTACGCTAGCACGCGCCGCCCGCACGATGCAAATGAGAAGTATTAAATCTGGCCGCTGGAAAATATGAATAAATATATGGCGACTGCCATTAAACGGCTGGCGAATTAATTAAACGCGCCGGAAGGCTGGCGCGCATTCCGCGTGGTGTGCCGCCGTTTTATCAGCTTCCGCTTTGGAATGGCTTTCGGCGGAATTACGCGCTGTACGTTTTGTGTGTGTGTTTCGTTTCGCAAACCGTTTGTCCCGTTCTGAACGAGGAGCGCGGAATTGCTGTTTGCAGAAACAAGAGAGTTACTTAGCGCGTATTAACAGGGCACTTTTCCGCCGGGCGGTACAACGCACCGTTAATAGTGATATCGCAATATTGGGGTAATACAATTTGTAGGGTACTTTGCGGATCGCTGATTCTATTGAGTGTTTGCCAGGATAAAAAATAAAAGGAAAGGGGGGAAAAAAGTATCTCGAAACATTTCCCAACGACGTTTTTGTTCGTAGGGTTTTTTTCCGTAAGAGCGAGCAAAAACTTTACAGGACATAGATGATCCTCTAAACAATTTGAGGTAGGGAGCTTAGGGTCAGAGAAGCCAAATTCAGGAGATACACTATATGATCAAAAGTATCCGGACGTCCCTCAAAACATACGTTTCTCATATTAGGTAGAGTTGGCGGGCTTCACATGTGTGAATAGCTTCAGTGTGCGCTTCTGTACTTTGGCGTGTCTCCTGACAGCAACTTCACTGTACATTTACGTACAGGTTCTACTACGTTAGGCACTGCTCCACTTTCGCACGTCTTTTGTCGGTTAAAATGTTCAAATGTTTGTACAACTTATGGGACTTAACTACGGTGTCATCAGTCCCTAAGCTTACAAACTACTTATGAACTAGCTAAGACTAAAGACGGCACAAATATCCATGCCCGAGGGGGGATTCGAACCCCCGACCGTAGTGGCCGTGCTGACCGTGACTGGAGCGCCTCAGTCACCTCGGCCACCGCGGCCGGCTGTATTGTCGGTTCTGTTTACGTAAGTTAACGTGTTCGTTCATCGTTAACGATAACCTTAGAACTTCGCGGAAATTTTTAAGATTGTATGTTGATTTGAAGTGATTTACCGAGTGTAAAAAATAATGTGTTTTACATAATCATTAAGCGCAGTCACGAGAAATGTTGTTCGTTTTCCTCTGTTGGCTGCAAAAACTGAAGATTTTAATATGATGCTTGTGTTCACAAGGAATGAGGAAATACGGGAAAATTAACAGAGAAAGTAGTAACCGTAAAAGTGACTTATGAAGTAAGAAAGGCATTGACAGAATTCATTACAAGAACTAATGCCCGTTTGCCCGCGAAATTCCCACGTGGTGTAGTGGTTGCGTACTTAATTCATAATGTGAAGATGCGAGTTCGAATCCGAAAAGTTGTAAATTTTTTTGAAACAGTAGTTTTTTGTTAGTTCATGGTTTCTGGTCGTGCTGCAAGGTCCCCGTTGGCTGTGTATTATTGACTATTCACAATCCTGTAATTGGTTACGGTATGTGACGTGAGCAAGAGATGGGGGCGGGAATATTGTAGATACTCAGTTACCTATTTTGAATCTCTTTCTGCTTTTTCACTAGAGATAGTATAGGTATTTATCCGATATTCTGTGATACTCTGTCCCTAAACGTATCTACAGAATGACGGTTTTGGTAGTTCCCAGTGTAGGAAAATGTTATAAGATCGACAGCACACTTAAAATGCATTATGTAGGGGCGGAAAGAGATAACAATGTACTAATTTCGGCGATGGATATTCAGACAGAAAATTCTGAAATAGCATTGTTTTCTTTGAGATACATAACATGGAGTATCTCTCTCTCTTATTAATCAACTGCCAACTGTCGGAATTATCAAAACATCATAAAGTCATAGAAACTGTTTCACGAGATTTATTTGCTTACAAATGTATTAGGCCTGTATGAACTTAGATGAATGCCATTTCTTTACCACATACTGATTATTAAGCTAGAAGATATGATTTGGTGTCATGGGTGGAAGTGATGGCTTATTTCAGACGTTATGTGGCTGCATTTCTGCCTGTATCACTATGTAAGTGCGCGTACCGCGCGCAGTCTGGTAAAAACATGGCGGCCACTGGCCGGTTGGACACTCTCTCCCTATAGAGGCTCTCTAATATTACGTGCATTGTGCTCCTACCTACTGCCAGGTACACCATATCAGCGACCTTAAGGCCGCTACACACGTTCCGATTTGTCGGGACTAATTTATCGGCGGTCCGATAAATTGGACGTGTGGAAGTGCTTCCCGACCAACTTTGCTTGTCGGATGGTTGATCGGGTCTGCCCCTCTGAAATCCGACCCCCCCCCCCCCCACCACTACTTCACCCAGCAAATTGTGCTACCCGACCAACTTCCTGCCTGCGGCCGTCTGCTGTCTACATAGCGAACACGCGAGAACAAAAACAGTTCGACAAGCAGACACCAGAAGTGGGAGGCGCTGCAATCGCTGCTTGCAGTTGGTCGGAAAATGTGTGTCGCTACGAATTTTGGTTGGTTGTTTGTTAGTTGGTGGGTCTGACGATAAATCGGAGCGTGTGGAGAGTCCTTTAGTAGTCATTAGACATCGTGAGAGAGCAGAATGGGACGCTCCGCAGAACTCATGGGTGTCGCTTGTGTTTTGTACAAGAGATTTCAACACTCCTGAACATCCCTAGGTTTCTGATGTGATAGTGAAGTGGAAACGTGAAGGGACGCGTACAGCACGATAGGGTACAGGCCGACGTCTGTTGACTGGCAGAGACTGCCGACAGTCGAAGAGGGTCGTACAGTGTAATAAGGCAGGCATATATCCAGACCATTACGCAGGAATTACAAACTGTAACATGATGCACTCCAAGTACTACGACAGACGGGAGATGATAAAACTTGGATTTCATGGTCGACTGGATGACCAAAAGCCACACATCGTGCACTGTGAATGCCAAACGACACCTCGGTTGGCACAAGGAGCGTAAGCATTTGACGACTGAACAAAGGCAAACCGTCAGGTTGAGTGTCGAACCACGATACACACTGTGGCGAGCACATGGCAGGGTATGGGTATGGCGAATGCCGGGTGAACATCTGCCAGCGTGTGTAGTGCCAACATTAAAATTCGGAGGCGGTGGTGTCTTGCTGTGATCGTATTGGTCATGGAGGGGGCTTGGACCCCTTATTGTTTTGCGAGGCACTGTTACAGCACAGGCCTACATTGATCTTTCAAGCACATTCTTGATTCCCTCTGTTGAAGGGCAATTCGGGGATGACGATTGCATATTTCAACACGATAGAGCGCTTATTCATAATGCTTGTCTGTGCGAAGTGGTTACACGTTACTAAACATCTCTTTCATGGACTGTCCAGCACAGAGTTCTGTCTCGAATTCAATAGAACACCATTTGGATTTTTGGAACGCCGAATTTGTGCCAGTCCTCACCGACCTACATCGATACCTCTCCTCAGTGCATCACTCCGTGAAGATTTGGCTGCCATTCCCCAAGAAACCTTGCAACACCTGATTGAACGTATGTCTGCTCAAATGTTCAAATATTTGTAAATCTATCGCGTGGTTATTAGCCCGTAGCTTACAAACCATTTAAACTCAGTTAATCTAACGTAAGGACAACACACACATCCATGCCCGAGGGAGGATTCGAGCCCCCGACGCGGGAGGCCGCGCGATCCGCAACATGGCGCTCCAGACCGCTCGGCTACTCCCGCGCGGTATGCCTGCAAGAGTGGAAGCTGTCATGAAGGCTTTATCGATGTAGTGCGCCAAGTACTTGTAAGTCATTTACAATCAGGTGTCTGGATACTGTTGATCACATATTGCAATTGCAGTACCATCACTTTTCTCTGTAATTTTATCTTTACATTAGTTACAGTTAACTGCGAAAATCATCTTTGACATAATGAACATAACATTTGTTCTGTAACTTAGAAACTGTACTGAAACTAGGGAGCGTTAAACTCAATGCAAGCATGAAAACCCGCGAACATGATTTTGACGCACCCTGACGTGGTTACAATCACAAGCAGTTACTATTCCCACAATAAATTCCTTCTCCGTAGCCTCTGAGGTCACATACACGAGTGGCTTTAAATATCCCCATGGGAAATATCAAGGGAATGACTTAGGACAAGGTCCATGTCAGTGAGTTCTGTGAAACTATAATGGTACCGCTCCATCGAAATGTACTCTACTTCGTTGAACAGCTGTGAATAATGACTGGGACTATAGTTAATTCATAGCACTTTCTGTCGTGGAACAATGTACATACGAAACAAAAGAGTAAAGTAAAATCTTGTCTTAATAGTTTTACTGTGCGGCCTTGGCCGCACGGTCTAAGCATGCGTTTATGCTGCCATCTCGCTGCTCGCCACTCGCCGACATGGCACGGAGATGATGAATCAAACGTACAGAGTCTTACAGGCCCATTTTGCGTGCACCATCGCTCGACCAGCTCGCTGCTCGCTGCGATCCTCGCCAGGCGATGATATCAAACTGGTTTGTGTTTCACGCTACGACCATCGCCGCCCGGCCCAAAACTTGCAGTGTGATTGGTTGCTTCAAGGTCACTATATCAGAGTGGCCTTTGACGCGCGCATGGAAATCTCCTGTCCATCACGCACAATATTAATCAGTTTGGAAAACATTGTTTCCTTTCTTGGAATGAACAGCAAACTTATTATTCAATAATAAAAATAACAGTCTAGTTCGCAATGCAATTTATTAACACTGGCAGTGCTAATAAATTGCATTGTGAACTAGACTGTTATTTTTATTAACGCACAATATTGTTTGTTAGAGGAAGTTTCAGTAGACGCAACAATCAGTGAAGATCTGAAGCAGATGAATATTATGTCTGGAAAAGGGATCTGGATAGATTTTGAGCTGTTAGTAGTACTTGTGAAAGTATCCGTAGTGAGGAAGTTCAGCATTCAAAGGATGCACTTCATACCTCCTCTTCCTTCTCCTTTCCAATGCCAACATTTTTGTAGCGAACAAATCACTGTCACTGTCGTCAGACGATGTGAAGAACACGTTTCACGCTTCACACCACTGCAGTTGTATACTCAGCTATAATGTAACAGCTGTAGGAGAATACACACATCGAGCAGCGAGCTGCCTGCAGCGCGAATGCAGCAAGGCTGCGGGCAAGTAGCGAGCTGCCAGTTGCCAGAAGCGAGCAGCCAGCTGCGAGGTGTCAGCATAAACGCACCCTACGGCGTCGTGTAACGGATTGCGCGGCCGCTCCCGTCGGAGGTTTGAGTTATCTATCGAGCATGGGTGTGTTTATGTTGTCCTTAGTATAAGTTAATTTATGCCAGTTCAAAGTAGTATGGAAGTCCATGGACCGACGACCCTAACAATGTGGTCCCTTAGTTACACAAACATTGACTTTTCTTTGAACTTCCTAGTATTTATCTTCGTCCTCTTTGTATCCTTGCAGGAAATAAAGGAAGTACATTTAAATAAACATCACACAGTAAACTTGTACGCATGTTGCTGTTTGTAAATATGTTGGAAAAGAGTACTGTGAGATGCAGAAAGTTTCCTTCCTTTCATACCGACTTTTCGGACTCAGTTTCCTACCTCAGACTGTTAAGTGGACATTCTCCGTCTCCTGTTAAACGTGTGCACGCTTTTATGAAAACACTCTGTACAGCCAAATTCACAATTACTTTTCCGCAAAAAAGAAATAATTAAATAAAATACAATAAATAAATAAATAAAAATGCGACATCTGAAGTGGGAAAGCAAGGCACAGGGTTTCTTGGAGTGGAAAACAAAAACAACGAGACCATCAGACATGTTGTGCATCTCCATGTTTTCGCGGCGCAAAGACTGTTCAAAGAAGTTTCGGGTGTGCAGCCGCATAAAGACATGTTAATCACGTATTGTGATGATTTTGTGTTTGTAAAGGTGCCATGAAGACTGAAATTATTTATTGATAGGTAACATGGTTTGAAGGAACTCTAAAATATATTAACCATTTAAAATATGTGAAAAAGGTTCTAGATGCGATGGACGAAAATTAAGCAGCAATTATCCCTGCTGCAGGTATTGTTTGCAACGAGAAAAATCTCCGAAGTACGTTAGTGATGATTAAGACAAAACTTCCACCTGCAATAGTACGATTGGAAGAAAAATCGATGCCTCTAATTTCTACTTTAGAGACACCCGCAACAACTGTCATCCGAGACATACCAGGAGAAATAGGAAAATCTGTTCATCATAAAATTGAGGAAACTGTAGCTGGAAATACAAGATTCATGCTTCTTTGCTATATAAAAACGGTGATACGAAGGGAATACGTAAAAAAAGTTAACTGTTATTCTGTAATTGTTATAATCCGTTTTTGGCACTTTCCCATGATTTCGTGTGAAATGGAAAGATTTTTCTCTTCGTGAAAAACATTTTAAGAGGCAGAATAAAATCCAGAAAACTGTCGAAGATATTTAACTGTATATTTAAATAACCACAAATAATGTTAACCCAGATGTTTATGAATTAATTACAGTTTGATTTCTTTATCAAGATCACTAAATGTAAGAAAGTTAAGGTTTATGTTTTATTTTTTATGCATATTAATTTTTTTAGAGCATATTTAAGAGATTTTTAGTGCAGAGATGCGTAAGTATATTCACATTTTACAGTGTGTATAAATCCAAGTTCTAGTAATAACTGTATATGAAATCTGAATTTAGAAGAATAATTTGACAAAAATGATAATACAGTAAGTCAAAGAGGTTCCCTGCCACTGTCTCCACATGCTGTCAACGATGTGGAAGGCTGTGAATACCATCTGCCTCAGCAACTGCTGCACCATATCTGAACTGGGTCACCTGTTGGCGCACAGCATTAGCGATGTCCTCTTGTGTTGCAAACCACCTACGGCACAGTGGTTCCTTAAACACTGGAATGAGATCAAAGTCACAGGTCGAAATTTCGCGAGAGTATGGTGGGTGCTCCAATTCTTCCCAATCCCAACGTCACTGTAGCTGCCCTATAGACTCTGCTTTACATGGTCTTGCATTATCGTGCAGGTATACTGCACTGTCGACGAGATCTGTCTTTATCCAGGAGCTGCTCGATGACGGCACGTACCATGTCGGTCCGCACACTGACAGGTCGTCTCGAAAGGTGCTCATCACTGGTTGACTCTCCTACCCACTGTGCTACTGTACAGTAGGACAGGGCATTATTCACAAGAGCTTCCACTAATTAACTGTGACATTACATCGAATTTCTCCCTCAGAGAAGGCTAGTTTGATGTAACCGAGCTGCACGACACTCACCAACCGACTGATTTTACAGCCCTCGCTGCCCTGCTACCAGTCATCACAAGGTCATTTGTTGTTCTGCATACACACTATGGCTGCAGAACTTTTATTTTTCTTTATTGTCATTTTATGTCCACTCTGGGCAGACTGATAGCACCATACTATGCCGCTCTTCAGCCTACAGAAAACGTACAATGGATATGGAGATTTTTAAAAATACCGTGTAGAGTAAAACGGAGAATTTTAAACTAGACATGGTGAAAAATGTCAACATTAAAACATGGACGTAAGTGATAAAACACATTCAGTCTTTGAAAATTGGCCGCAGTGGCATAAACTCACATTGATGGAAATGAGCACAAATAAAACCGAGACACTGAATAACAAACATTAGTGACACTTGTACTTCATGTGGAGGTCACAAGTTAAAACACACTGAGTAAGCATGCGGCACATCACTTACCACGATGCACACATTAAAGCACTGTGGCCCCCACAAGGGGAGAGGAAGGAACGGGGCGGAAATGCGGGGGACGGGAGGGGGAGAGGAAAGAAGGGGAAGGAGGAGCGTATGGATTCCAAGAATGGGAGGAAGTGGTAGACCAAGCAGGGGATGGCAAAGGGGGAGAGTGGGGGAGAGGGGGCATTGGATGTACGACGGTGGGGGGGGGGAGGATTAAGGTTTGTAGGGTGGGTAGATATCGGACGGAGGGCGTAATCTCATAGGGGAAGGTGGTGGAAGTGACCCTGGAAGAGGATGTGGAGAGTGTGGAGGGAGGAAGGGACACAGCGGTGTACACATTGCAGAGGCCCAGGATCGGTGAGGACAGGGTAGACCAGGGGGCTGCGGAAATCTATTTTACGGGAGCTGTACAGCATACGGATGTCACCAGAATGAATATTTCACTCTGCAGTGGAGTGCACGCTGATATGAAACATCCTGGCAGATTTAAATTGTGTGCCGGAACCGGGACTCGAACCTGGGACCTTTGCCTTTCGCGGGTAAGCGCTATAACGAATGAGCTATTCCAACACGACTCACGATGCCGCCTAACAACTTTACTTCCACCAGTACCTTGCCTCCTACTTTCAAAACTTCACAGAAGCTCTCCTGCAAAACATGCAGGACTAGCACTCCTGGAAGAAAGGATATGGTGGAGACATGGCGTAGCCACAGCCTAAGGGATGTTTCCAGAATGAATCTTTCACTCTACAGCGGAGTGTTCACTGATATGAAACTTCCTGGCAGATTAAAATTGTGTGCCGGAAGTAAAGTTGTGAGGCGGCTTCGTGAGTCGTGTCGGGATAGCTCAGTCGGTAGAGCGCTTGCCCGCGAAAGGCTAAGGTCCCAAGTTCGAGTCCCGGTTCCGGCACACAATTTTAATCTGTCAGGAAGTTTCAGGATACGGATGTCTTCAAGAAATTGTAGAAGGTGACAGAAAGGATTTAGGTCATAGAGGATGCGTTTGGGGGGAAGGAGGTGGATGCGTTAGGTGAGGCGCAAGACGTGGCGTTCGAGGATCTGGAGGGATTTTTAGTAGGCGGGAGAGGCGAATATCCAGGCGGGGTGAATACTGCATAGGATGGGGAGCATGATGGAACGATACGTATGGAGGATAGTGGAGGAGTTGAGTCCCACGTCCAGCCAAACAGGAGCTTTAGGTGGCTGAGTCGGGAGAGCGCTTTTTGGCGGACAATACCGAGTTGAGAGGTCCAGGAGAGGGATCGATCGAGGATGAGGCCAAGGTATTTGACGGTGGGGGTGTGACGGATAGGGCGGTCATGGAGGATAACGTAAACGTCGTGGAGGCGGTAGGACGGGGTGGGCAGACCTATGATAATTGCCTGGGATTTATCAGGATTCACGGAAAGGAGCCACCAGTTACACCATGCGGCGAACTCTGTGAGGTGGGACTGGAACAGGTGCTGGGAGCGGGAGAGGGAAGGGGCGAGGGCTAGGAAGGCGGTGTCAGCATATTGCAGGAGATGCAGCCTGCAGAACATCCGCACGACACACGTACGTTCGTGAGCCGTTCACATATCTACGAGAAGAAAAACGGTTGCCGTGAAATGGCCCCAACCATCATATATTCTGATTGAAGTCGAAGAGAACTGTTTGTAATTTACTCAATAATAGTTCACTGAAATTCCGCGACATAGTTTGCACCTGTTCACAGAAATGAATGCGGTAGTTCCCTGAGCTTGTCGCGTTGTCAGCAGGTGCCAGTGCAGACCACTGCAACACGTGAGGACTGCGGCCACGCCGTACGAGTGTGGGGGCGACACCGCGACCGCCGAAGGCCGTCTGCGGAGCGGTCTGCGCCTGCTTAGAATTACAATGCCGGCGGCTGCCGGGGTCACCAACTGTCTACAGCTGCCACGTGACGTCAGCGCCACGGCCGAATGGTGCGCCCTCCAGGCTGGGTAATCTCCATACCGCTGTAGCGCAGCGATGGCTTGCGAACCGTGCTGCAGTGGCGACGCTAAAAGCATACACGAGGGGGAGTTCGACTGTGGGCAGAGTTGTGTATGAAAGGCAAAATAGAATGAGACATCTTTATTTTTCTACAAAATTTCCAAGTACAGCGAGATTTTTGTCAAACCGCTTTATTAGCTTCAAAAAGCCGTCCAGGAAAAAAATCAAGGCGTTGTATATGGAAGAAGCGTTGAACGGCTATGGACTGGAAACATCCGTCATCACCTGTCCGAAAGAAGTACAAAAGCACTCCGTATGCAGGTGAAATGCTAGTCACCCTTTTCTGGGACGCCCAACGAGTTTTGTTGCTAGACTTTTGGGAGGATGTAATCATCAATGCTGCGCGGTACTGTGCCATTCTGTCGAAATTCGGCGGCCGCAGTGGCCGAGCGAACTACGGCGCGCCAGACACAGTCCTCACGGCCGCCACAGTTAGGGGTTCGAATCCCCCCTCTGGTATGAATGTTTGTGTCGTTTTTAGTATAAGGTAGTTCATAAGTAGTTTGTAAGTTTAGGGACTGATGACCCCGCAGTTACGTCCCTTAAGCTTAACAAATATCTGAACAAAAATCTGTCGAAATTGAAAGAGGTGATTCGGAATAAGCGGCCTGGCCTTTTCAGATCTGACATTCACCTGTTGGAAAACAATGCGAGCCAGACGGCAACGCAAAACCATATTGCAACTGTAGGAGGGGAGCGCCTAAAACATCCGCCATACAGTCCTGATCTCGCACCGACTTCCATCTGTTTCCAGCTTTGAAGAAGACTCGCGGCAGAAGGCTCTTTGGAAGCAATGCTGACGTCAAACAAACCGTTCAACTCTTCTTCCGTACCCAACGCCCTGATTTTTTTTTCCTGGAAGTCTTTTTGAAGATTATAAAGCTATATGACAAATGTCTCAATGTACTTGGAAAATATATAGAAAAACAAATATATGTCTTATCTTTAATGTCTCATTTTTTTCCTTTCATACCGAACTCTGACCACAGTCAATAGGGGAAACGTATTTTACAACTCTCCCTCATATATCGATATCTATGGAAATGGATGTGTGAATGTTCGACGGTTGGAACTATTTATTCATAACCGATACAAAAGCGTTACGTGTGTACAACTTTTACTGTCCAAAGTAGTCACCAGCATTGTGCAGAACCCGTTGCCAATGATATGGAAGGCGTAGTATACCGTTGGCACAGCCTTCTCTGTTGATAAAGCGGATGGAGCGGTCTACTGCCTGACGAATCTCCGGAACAGTTCTCAAACGAATGTCACGAAGTGGTTCCTTCATCTTCGGAATCAAATCAAAGACACAAGGAATTAAATCTGGGTGGATGGTACCAGTACCTTCCAGTCCAATCGACCGAACAGAGCATCCACAGCCCGCGCATTGTCGTCCCACTGTTCTGTACGGCAATGCCGATTCCCCGCACGCCTCTTGAAGACCTTGATGACACTGTCGTACTGTACGACCTCTGACACATTCAGTCTTGACCCAACTCCGTTGTTCCTGCTTCCAAAACACACTGACACCGTTACTTTAGACCGATCGCTCACAAGAGACTATGTTTCCCTCGATTGTGCGCACGCCGGTGACGTGGGACGGGCGAGTACATTTGCTCGGAGCTAAGGTAGGTATGTCAGCAACGTGTGCTATCAGTGACAATAGTAGATGTTATTGCATAGTGTTTCCACAGCAGTGTCACCACTATTTAAGTTCCAACCCTCGTATGTATGCAGCTACCTATGCAGTTACCTATAGACTCCAAAATGTCTGGAAATTTGATGAAAGCCTTACATAAGCCCAACGGGTGATCCTGGGAAGGTTGAAGGCGATCAGATCAAGATAAACACTAGTCACCCTAGAAGAGACAGAGACAGCCGCCATTTTTCCGTAACTAAAGTGCTGTCACTTGGAGCGTTAGCGTCGCTTTCGTCACTCTACGTGAAGAATACACTATGTGATGAAAAGTATCCGGACACCTGGCTGAAAATGACTTACAAGTTCGTGGCGCCCGCCATCAGTACTGCTGGGCTTCAATATGGTGTTGGCCCAATCTTAGCCTTGATGGCAGCTTCCAGTCTCGCAGGCCTACGTTCAGTCAGGTGTTGGAAGGTTTCTTGTCAAACGGCAACCCATTCTTCATAGAGTCTGCACTGAGAAGAGGTATCGATATAGGTCGGTGAGGCCTGTCACGAAGTTGGGGTTCCAAAACATCCCAAAGATGTTCTATTGGATTCAAACCAGAACTCTGCTCAGGCCAGTCCATAAAAGAGATGTTATTGTCGTGTAACCACTCCGCCACATACATGTATTATACATGGTGTTACAAAACGGTACGGCCAAACATTCAGGAAACATTCCTCACACGCAAAATGTTTGTATAGCTTATGGGACTTAAATACGGGGTCATCAGTCCCTAAACTTACAAACTACTTATGAACTAGCTAACACTAAGGACGGCACAAATATCCATGCCCGAGGGGGGATTCGAGCCCCCGACAGAAGTGACCGTGCAGACTGTGACTGACGCGCCTCAGTCCCCTCGGCCACCGCGGCCGGCTCCTCACACACACACACAAAGAAAGAAAATGTGTCATGTGGACTTGTGTCCGGAAGCGCTTAATTTCCATGTTAGAGCACATTTTATTACTTCTCTTCAAATCACATTATTCATGGAATGGAAACACACACCAACAGAACATACCAGCGTGACTTCAAACACTTTGTTACAGGAAATGTTCAGAATGTCCTTCGTTAGCGAGGATACATGCATCCACCCTCCGTCGCATGGAATCCCAGATGCGCTGTTGCAGCCCTAGAGAATGGCTTATTGTATCACAGCCGTCCACAATAAGAGCACGAAGAGTCTCTACATTTGGTACCGGGATTGCGTAGACAAGAGCTTTCAAATGCCCCCATAAATAAAAGGCAAGAGGGTTGAGGTCAGGAGAGCGTGGAGGCCATGGAATTGGTCCGCCTCTACCAATCCATCGGTCACCGAACCTGTTGTTGAGAAGCGTACGAACACGTCGACTGAAATGTGCAGGAGGTCCATCGTGCATGTACCACATATTGTATCGTACTTGTAAAGGCACATGTTCTAGCAGCACAGGTAGAGTATCCCGTATGAAATCATGATAACGTGCTCCAGTGAGCGTAGGTGGAAGAATATGAGGCCCAATCAAGACATCACCAACAATTCCTGCCCAAACCTTCACAGAAAATCTGTGTTGATGACGTGATTGCACAATTGCGTGCGGATTCTCGTCAGTCATACACGTTGATTGTGAAAATTTACAATTTGATCACGCTGGAATTAAGCCTTATCCGTACTAAAATGTGCTCTAACATGGAAATTAAGCGTTTCTGGACACATGTCCACATAACATGTTTTCTTTCTGTGTGCGTGAGGAATGTTTCCTGAAAGTTTGGCCGTAATTTTTTGTAACACCCTGTAGATAGGCATTCTATCGTGCTGAAAGATGCAACCGCCATCCCCGTATTGCTCTTCAACAGTGGGAAGCAAGAAGTTGTTTAAAACCTCAGTGAAGATCTGTGCTGCGATAGTGCCATGTAAAACAATAAAGGGTGCACCCCTTCTCCATGAAAACACGACCACCCCTAACACCACCCAATCCGAATTTCACTGTTGGCACTATACACACTGGCAGATGACGTTACAAGACATTCACATACCCGTACCCTGACACAGTGTACCGTGATTCGTCACTCTACACAACATTTTTTTCACTGTTCAATCGTCCAGTGTTTACGCTCCTTACACCAATCGATGCGTTCTTTAGCATTGACGTGCGTGATGCGTGGCTTATGGGCAACCGCTCGCCCATGGAATCCGTTTTCTCACCTCCCGCCTGTTATAGTACTTGGAGTGGATGCACTGTGGAATTGCTGCGTGATGGTCTGGATAGATGTCTGCCTATCACACTATACGACCTTCTTCAAATGTCGGCGGTCTCTGTCAGTCAACAGACGGTGTCTGCCTGTACGCTTCGTGTTGTACGTGTCCCTTCACGTTCCCACTTCACTATCTCATAAGAAACAGTGGAGTGGCGTCTGGAAATCTCGCGTAGAGACTTCTGACACAGGTGACACCTAATCACCTGACCACGTTCGAAGTCCGTGAGTTCCGCGGAGCGCCGAATTCTGCTTTCCCACGATGTCTTACGTCAACTGATGTGATTGATAAGGAGTACCTGGCAGCAGGTGACAGCACAATGTACTTGATATGAAAATAGGCCTGTTTCTGGTGCTGTGCAGATACTTTTGATAGGGGACTGATAACCCAGTAGTTTAATCCCCTTTAAACACCCAACAAAAACAATACTTTTGATCACATAGTGTTTTTGCAGTGAACATTTGAGTTTATGAATTACGACAGCACCCAATAAAGATTCAACATCTGATATGTGCTCTCTCAGTTGAGTAGCAGTAACTGTGTTGTTTGTAATATTTTGTTTTATTACTGACGACATCATGTGATGACAACTGCATGTACAGTACATTGATGATTAAAAAATCTACGCTTTTATGGGTGTACTATTAACGAGAACACACCATACGGACGTGATGGTGGCTAAGCGGTTGCGTCGCAGACTTTGAGATAAATTTGTTTTTCTCTCTTATCAAGAGTTGTACCTACTGCATATGTCATGAAAGAATGTTATAAGCACTCTACCATAACATAACACACCAATGCGTTACTTAAGCATATTGCCATTTTTCAGAGCATTCCAGGCTGCTGTGGGTCAACAGAATTACATCCTCTGACAACAAAGTTCGATGAGAAGTACTGTAGTATTGACGTAGGTGAACTATGAACTACAGTTGCCTTACTGTCACCGAGCGAGGTGGCGCAGTGGTAACGCACTGGACTCGCATTCGGGAGGGTGGTGGTTCAAATCCACCTCCGGCCATCCAGATTTAGGTTTTCCGTGATTTCCCTAAATCACTCCAGGATTATGCCGGGATGGTTCCTTTCAAAGGGCACGGCCGATTTCCTTCCTCATCCTAACCCAAAAACTCCGAGCGTTAGCTCCGTCTCTAATGGCCAAGCTGTCGACGGGACGTTAAAACCCTAAGCATCCATCCATCCAAGCCTTACTGTCCTTCGAAATGTTCACTTGCCATAACTGTGCGCCGCTGAGGTTTGCGATACATGTCCTGGAAAATTTGCACGTAATCTTCCTTTGGGATGGTGTTCAACAGCAGAGTGACTTTTTGTTGGAAGTCAGGAATAACGTCATATCTCTTTTTTCCCAAAGCGAGTTTGAATCGAGGGAACAAGAAGAAGTGTAGAGGATATAAATTTGGCAAGTATGGTGGATGTTCAAGCAGCAGGACAACGGTCGCCTATACACAGCCAATATCGTTAAACAGTTTCTGGCAACAAAAGGAGCGGTGCTACTTCAACATCAACCACACTCGCCGTATCTTAAACCTCCGGACTTACTGCTATTCCCTCGACTCAAACTGACTTTGAAAGAAATTTGAGGATATTTCTGACATCCAGTGAAACGGGACGTGGCTTTTGAACACCATGGCAAATGAAAACTTAGTGCAAAATTTCGAAGTATGTTCGGATGTTCAAACGTAGTCCCTAGGCTTACATAGTACTTAAACCAACTTAAAGCAACTTACGTTAAAGGCAACGCAAACACTCATGGCCGAGGAAGGACTCGAACCACCGACTGCGAGTAACTGCGTGCTCCGCAGCAAGGCGCTTTAGTACTCACGGCCATTCTACCGCATAGCTTTACGACGCATAGTTATGGGAAGTCATTGCTACAGATAGTAAGGTAAGTGTAATTCATAGTTCATCTACGCTTATATTATAGGACTATTTATCGAACTTTACTGTCAGTGGTTATATTTTACATTGTTCTTTTCGAATATGCATGGCTTACTGAAAGACTAAATGTACCGTAATAATAGTAAAGAGACTCTAAAAATATATGCTCATGAACAAGTGATTTCGTGATCCTTTTCTTAATATGTTATTAATTCAAATTTCTCCAGTCACGAAAATGATATGAAATGTTTGTAAATCTATCGGATCAAACTGCGTGGTCTTCAGTCCGTAGTTCACAAACTACTTAACCTGAGGTAAACGAACCTAAGGACAACACATACACCCATGCCCTAGAGGACTCGAACCTCCGACGGCGAGCAAACGCGCTCTCCGCAGCGAGACGTCTTAGACCGCTCGGCTACTCCACCGCGGATCTCCGGTCACGATATAGTTCGATATTGTGGTAATTAAAATCATTTTTTTCTTTCTTTCTTTTCAGTTGTGACCTTATATTGCCCCAAAAACGATTTCTAGAAATAAATCTTTCTCGTGTTTGGGGAGAAGTTTCAAGATAGCTCTCTTAGCTCTTTTTTCTGTTCTCTTCCTTCCATCCTTACAACATGAAAACCTCGATAACAATTATTGTGTATAGATTAATTTCTGCGGTCGAGGCGCAATAATCATATTAAAACCCGATTTTAGCGATGTTGCCAGGCATCCTCCGCGGTAACTCATGTCAACGTTGAATCAGCTCCTGTGGATCTAGATTTGGAGTTAGAAAATAGCGCGGAGCCCTGAACGGAGATTAATTTCTCAACTACATTTGATCTCCAGTCAGTGATGTTTATACACTCGGCCTGATATTAGTCGCTATGTATAATGGTAAAAACATAATGAGGTCTGTATACAACGAGTTTAATCATGTTATGCTGAAGATAGTAAAGGATAAAATAGATACACGCAACGTTTTTTATAGATATATACACAATATAAATTTCACCTATCCGAAGCCGGGCGGGTCGTTAGTTCAAAATAATGTTCGTTTATTATCGTGTCCTGTCATTTTATCTTGATTTTCAAATATTCTTATCGCATGAGAAACGTTTAGGTGGTGCAAATAGTACACGTACGTGCCACAGTCTTGCCCAGGCACTTGCCCTTAGCATTCGCAGCTTATACCGTATTGCCGCACAGAGAGAATGAAAACACCGAAGCATTACACTACATTGTGGTCGTTATTGCCTCACTTAGAAATTTTAACATAACTACATAGCGAAGAATTAGAGTTGTCACCAAGAAAGGAATATTACAAATGGCAAAGCGAAGCAATGATGACAACGAAGGGTAACGCCTCGTTGTTTTCATTCTTTCTGGTGCGGGAATATGTTATAAGCTGCGAGTGCTAAGGGATGAATGTAATTGACTCTTATATTCGTAGTCAGTGTGGAATATGGAATTTTGGGACTGTTATGGTTGTTGGAGTATCCTAATGGTTTCCGCTGCGATTCAGCGCGGTCGGTCAGAGGGCCATGTGTAATAATAAAAAATAAATAAATTAATTAAAAATGAGTCAAGGACACCACGAATAACAACAAACTACCGCAAAGAACAAGAAGAAATAATTAAACAAAAAAATTAAATACATGAATATAAAAATAAAAAATATTAACAAATACAAAAGGTAATGCGACAGCTCGAGAAAAGCGGAAAACCCGACATATATTTTCATGTCACCATTTGGTAAAACAACACGTCATACATTGGAGCTGTAAGTCATTGCGAATAAATTTCGTTAATATATTTGGCCTACTGTAATGCGTCACCATGAAAGGAACATTTAACACCTGTTACAGTACAACGGTCTTACAGAGCTAAAGGAAAATAAAGTGTCATACAGTACGCCAACAGCAAACAAGGCAAACGGCCGTTTCGTGTTACGAAAGCCGCTCTTACGACTCATAAAAAATGACTCGGCTATGGAGGGTACGGCGGACCACACGCACAACATGTTTTAAACTTGTTCCTCCGGCACATAACGTTTCGTCCGGTTCATTTTGTGCGCCGCCGTGTACCGAAAGCCGATTCGGGCTGTGAATTGGCCGACCGCGCGAGCGAAACGAGAAATGAGTCTTTGGGGTGGGGGAGTGGCGGGAGGGGGAGGGGGCAGATCCCCTCCCCCACCGCCACCCAGCGACGCCCTCGGTGTAATCGAATATGGCCATTAGTGCGCTCGCGTTCGTCGATGGTCCTCCAGGGTTAGGGCCCCATCCCCGCCCCTTAGGCCCCACCCTTCCAACCACGTCACCCCCAGCGAGCATTCAACCCTCTCACCCGCGGTCCGGCCTGTGCAGAGGGCGTCACTTGTTCGCACTGAGCGGCCCTCCTCCACGGTTGAATGATGGGCGTTTATTGCGCCCGCGCCGCTGCCTTACTCGCCAACTTTTCCGAGCCCTCCATGTCGGTTAACTTGCCAGACCTGGGGCTCGTTTATTGGCCTACTCTTTTGCGGCCATAAAAGCTCGCGTATGTGGCTAACAAAATACAAACGATTTTTTTCCCTTTGTTCTTTCGAGAGTCTCTCTCCAATTTTAAAACATTAGTAACGAAACCAAAAATATGCAACTGTGAATGTTAAAACGAATGAGGACTCCGCCCTGTATTTTAGCACTTTAGATTATGGCTGCTTCGGAAATAGCCGTTAAAGGCAGAAAGAGGCATGCAAAGTGTTGAAAACACTGCAAGAAATTCAACAGAAAATCAACAAATTAACTACATTAGGATCCAGACTTAGGGAAATATTTCAAAGAATTATTGATTTGAAACATGGAAACATTTAGATATAATTAAAAACGATATAGATATATATAAAATAATTACAGCGTTGTGCTGGACAATATATATATATATATATATATATATATATATATATATATATATATATATATATAAAATTAAAAAATCATTTAAAGCACCAGTAAAAGTAAGTATTATTGGAACTGGAGTAACAGAACCGGCAATGGACCTGCAAAAGCAATTGAACGGATTAGACAGTGTCTTGAAAGGAGCGTATAACAGGACTATTTACAGCAGCAAACCAAAGTTAGTGGAATGTATTCTATTAAAATCAAGCGATGTTGAAGAAATTAGATTACGGAACGAGACAATAAAAGTAGTAGACGGGTTTTGTTATTTAGGTAGCAAAATAACTTCTGAGGTCTGAAGCAATGACGATATAAAAAGTAGAATGCCTTTGCGGAGAAGTGAAATTTATTGACATCCAAAATATTAAGTTTTGGGAATCATTTCTGAAAGCATTTATCTGGAGTGTAGCATTTCAGGGGAGAGAAACGTGGACGATAAGAAGTTCAGACAGAAAGATGATACGAACATTTGAAATGTGGTGATACAGGTGAATGCTGAAGATTAAATCGATAGATCGCGTAACTAATGAGGAAGTGCCGAACAGAATTGGAGAGATGAGAAATTTCTGACAAATCTTTACTAAGAGAAGGGATCGAATGGTAGGACACATTCTGGAATCGTCAGTTTAGTATTGGAGGGAAGTGAGTGGTGAAAAATAGGGGAGGAAGGCCAGGAGACGAATACAGTTGTCGTTGTTGTTGTTGTTGTGGTCTTCAGTCCGCAGATTGGTTTGATGCAGCTCTCCACCCTACCCTGCCCTGTGCAAGTCTCTTCATCGACAACCTACACCCCTTTGAATCTGCTTACTGTATTCGTCCCTCGGCCTCTCTCTACGATGTTTACTCCAAAAGGATGTAGGTTGTCGTTATTATTCAGAGACTAAGAGGCTTGTACAGGTTAGGATAGCGTGGACAGATGCATCAAACCAGTCTTTGGACTGAAGACGACAACGGCAGTAATGGAAATCGACAAACAAATGTCCATTTCCCCCAGCTTATTACATGATCAAACAAAGTCCCCGCACCTGCATTTCTGACGGCAGAAGATGCTCATATTCCTCTCCACCGCTGAATCCCTCCAGTTTCGTACTATAGTTTAATATACCTCATCATCATCATCATTAGAGACTGATTAGGCCTTACAGCGTTCAGTCTGGAGCATAGTACCTCTAATAAAATTCCTCCATGGTCCCCTATTCAATGCTAACATTGATGCCTCGTCTGATGTTATGCCTTTTACTTCAAAATCATTCTGCACCGAATCTAAGTACTTTCTTCTTGGTCTACCTCGACCACTCTTTCCCTCCGTTGCCAAGCTCATGAGTCTCTTAGGTAACCTTGCTTCTCCCATGCCTGTAACATGACCCCACCATCTCAGTCTGTTTTCTCTAACTGCTTCATCTATGGTGTTCATTCCCAGCTTTTCTTTGATTTCCTCATTATGGACACCCTCCTGCCATTGTTCCCATCTATTGGTACCTGCAATCATTCTTGCTACTTTCATACCTGTAACCTCTATCTTATGAATAAGATAACCTGTATCCACCCAACTTTCACTCCCATACAACAAAGTTGGTCGAAAGATAGAGCGGTGCACTGCTAACTTAGTCTTGGTACTTACTTCCTTCTTGCAGAAGAGAGTAGATCTTAGCTGAGCACTCACTGCATTAGCTTTGCTCCACCTCGATTCCAGTTCTTTCGCTATGTTGCCATCCTGTGAGAAAATACATCCCAGGTACTTGAAATTGTCTACCTGTTCTTTGTTCCTCCTATTTGGCAATCCATCTGTTTAAATCTCTTTCCCACAGACATTACTTTCGTTTTGGAGATGCTGATCTTAATATCATAATCCTTGCACCTCTGATCGAGCTCTGAAATATTAGATTGCAAGCTTTCAATCGAATCGGCCATTACAACTAAGTCATCCGCATATGCGGGATTGCTTATTTTGTTTTCACCTACTTTAATCCCACCCTGCCAGTCTACTGTTTTCAACATATGATCCATGAATGGTATGAACAACAGTGGTGACAGGTTACAGCCTTGTCTTACCCCGGAAACTACCCTGAACCATGAGGTTAATTTGCCATCTACTCTAACCGCTGCCTGACAGTCTACGCAAAGCCCTTTAATTGCCTGCAGAAGTTTGCCTCCTATACCATAATCTTGAAGAACTGACAGTAGCTTCCTCCTAGGAACACGGTCATAAGCCTTTTCCAGATCTATGAAACATAGATAAAATTCCCTTTATTCCTTATAAAAATATTTTGTATAATGAAAACTGTTTTGATGACCTGCTTAATTCCACTTGCGTACCTTACTTTGTTTGTATTATTGTCCGTTTACGCCAGTTACTATAATTCAATTCGACCAGTTAAAACACCTGTTCTGTATGATTAAAGCCCTGCATAATGAAAGTAGCTCCAACTCAGCGGCGGTCGCCATTTTTGGGCTAAGCGGCTAGCGTGTTCCCGCAGTGCTTCGGAGGCCCGCTGCATTGTAATGAATTTATCATCACTTTACGAGGAAAGTGAAAGTGGTAATAATAGCTCAGTAATAGAAATACACACCGAAGCAGAGTTTTGCGTAAATGAATGCTTCAGATTCAGATAGAAGCAGTCAACACGATGGAATTTGCAAATCGTCCGCCAGAGCAAGTTGTCACACATACGCTTTCATTTGCATGGCAATAGGAATGAAATCATAATAAATTTGTGTGCAAATGAATATGTAATAGATTCCTTTAATACTGTGAATCATTTCTCAAACCAAATTTTATAGTTACTTTGTAATAACGTGCATTAGGTAACCCTTAAGAAACCGTATATTTACAACAAAAACGACACTGAAGAATTAGAATGAAGGATGCAGATTGCGATTATATTAAGAATAAATTTTACTGATTAATAAAAAGAAAGGATTAAAATAAGAATTATTTTAATGTTATGATACCTGACTTATCATCAAGTTTACAAAATCTGCTAACTTATTTTGCATTTATCATGCTCGTACGCTTCTTACTGTATACTGATTTTGCTGCCGTCTGAACAAGCCAATTAAGCTACTTCAAAAGTACGTACTCAGTCCATAAGAAGTATGTGTTTCATATGAACTATTAGCTCACAAAGCTCAAGTGATTTACAAGCAAATATTTACAACCTTGCCCCGCGACATTCAGTATTGCTTTCCCCTTCTAGGGGTTTAATAGTTAGTCTCTACGATCTTGCATTTAGCTACAATTAACTTCATGAAAGAGAGGCAATATTCCTGAAAGAGTAATATGAGCGAAAAAACGGTCATATTAACGTAGCTGTCTGTCAACAGAATTATTCTAAATTGTGTAGTCTTACAAAACGAAAATTCCTATTGCTCACGATCTATTTCTTAGCACTGTTACTTCTCTGTCAAGTAAAAAGAAGGCAAAAGCTGGGGATCGAACCCACACCCATTCCCAACTCTAAAATCTCAGAATAATAAGCGAGTACCGTACTTGTTGCTCTATAACATTTTGTGACTTAAACGCATTACTACTTCATTGCGTATCTACTGTATTTTAACTTCACAGTCACATGAAGCGATAGAATTCTATACTTACTTGTTTATCTGATAAGGCCGGTACGTCGGTCCTTGTCATAATTGATACCCTAGTTTCCCTAACTAGACCACATTTAAACTTTTCATTCTTACGTGCGATCTCAAACTGAAGGCAGCAAAGGATGTACGCGGAAACGCTGACTGTAATTATATGTAGTAATAAATTTTAGAATGAATTGTTATTCAGGGATAATTGTCATGAAACTTAAAACCAGTTTTCACATAAGTAGGGTTGTATTTCCTTTTATTAAAATGTGTCTTGAACATTTTCTTCATACATATATGTGTCACATTGGTCTTACAAAAAATTAGTTGTTCTTTCTGTTAGTTTTGATCCAGATTTGTGCTGCTCTGGTAGAATTTGCATTACGGGAGAAACTATGCACAGTTCGAATTAATTTAATGAAAACGGCAAATAAACACTTAAACGCAACAATTTAAATTTTATTCATAATGTGGGCCTTTTTCCGAACATATACTGCAATTATGTCTGTGTATTTGGTTTGTACAAGTAGTTACGATATCCTTAATTACTTACTTAATTCAAGTGCCTCTCATTGGAAAATTAAGTGCATAAATAAACATGGGTGTAGCTCATTCCATTCGCCAGCCTTTTTATTTGAGAGTCTATGTTCTCTGTGTAAATATTACTTTAGTGACTGCAAAATGTTACCGATCTATTCTCCACTCTTTAACTGATTGAGTACACCTCTTCCGTAGTCAATTCAAACATCAAAATAAGCACGTCATTGAGCTCATTCATTTGGCCTATCGTACTGTGGCTTCATTTAGTGGTTGACACGGTATGGCGTCTGTTAAATTGGATGTGATTGCGATACCAGCGGTAGACGTTAAAGTTTCATTCGAAATTACCCTGATTGAAGATGCTCTCTGTTCAAAATGAATGAAGCACGAAGGGAATATTGTCGTTACGCAATCAGTTCTTAGGGATGAATTGGTACCGGTTGAATTCTTTGGTATGGTTTATTGTTACGCAGTCATGTAATGTTGTCACGAAATCTAATAAACAGACAACAAAATCGCCGGTGAACCACGACTCTTAAGAAAATTAACCTTCAGTAATCTGAAAATAACAACTAACGCAAAAAAATCTTTGAATTAATTACTGGAAGCAGAAGTGGATCCAAATTAAATTACACAACTTGCTATTAAAATTGCTACACCAAGAAGAAATGCAGATGATAAACGGGTATTTATTGGACAAATATATTATACTAGAACTGCCATATGATTACATTTTCACGCAGTTTGGCTTCATAGATCCTGAGAAATCAGTACCCAGAACAACCACCTCTTGCCATAATTACGCCCTTGATACGCCTGGCCATTGAGCCAAACAGAGCTTGGATGGCGTGTACAGGTACAGATGCCCATGCAGCTTCAACACGATACCACTGTTCATCAAGAATAATGGGTGGCGTATAGTGAGGCTCAATCTTGTGTGAATGCTCTGAAAAGCCAATCGTTTGCATATCACAGCATCTTCTTCCTGTCGGTTAAATTTCGTGTCTGTAGCACGTCACCTTCGTGGTGTGGCAGTTTTAATGGCCAGGAGTGTATCTATCGAATCGAAACACGAGAGTAATTCTGTAATTACTTCTGGAGAAGGTACTTTAATAAATTACTTAATTCAAGTGCTTCTCATTTTCTAATTAAGTGCATAAATAAAGGGTGTAGTAATTTTCCAGTATCAAATTTGACCCTGAGAACGTCGAGGCAAAATTTGATATAAATCGGCTAAAAAAAAAAAAAAAAAAAAAAAAAAAAAAAAGTCAGAGAAAAGATAAATAAAGGAAGAAGACTTGTTTATGGCGACGAGTGAAGTATAAATTTGAAATATAGTGTAATAACTAACTGCCCCTCAGTTTTCCGTTTTATTCTTGAAACTTAGAGTTATTTCATTATAGTGGCTTAAACAATTATTATGTTTATTTATCAGAATCTTACTTTTAAATAATTGGTTCAGCGATGTACACACTATTATTTGTTTGAATTTCTGAATACATTATTGATTTGGAAGCAATAAATGACATCACCCGTTGTGGCTTGGACCATCCATGTGCCCGTGATCCTAATCGTTCTTTACTTTTCTGCTGTTACTTTTGTCGTGGCATTTCTTGTACAATGCACAGCAGAAGTCATACGTGCTTGATCAATACGGCGATGCATCAAATCTAACGTCATCCGACGGATTGACCGTCTTCACGTTTTCTTGTAGCCTGCGATGACTAAATGTCACATTTAATGCGATTGAGCACCTGTTACGAAATCTCTCCATTTACAAACTACTAAATCCATTCGAAGAATTTGTAGCTATACAAAACATGCGTAACAATGTTGGATCTACAATTGGCAACGGAATCCACGAGGTTTCTGACTTGCAGCACCCAGAAAGTAAGCAATGGTATGATCTTTGTGATCGCGTCAACTTGTAAATATCAGACATATTATACGAAACACTCTTGCACATTTAATGTTCACTTCTACCTTTACCATTGCATATTTGCGGTTGTAGAAAGGTTGTACAAAGATTTTCTATCGATCTCAATTTCCTCTGTTCAGACTATGACAAAAATTTCTCTCTTGTATGTTTAAAGTTATTTTCTTTTGGCGAATTTTTTTCAGTAATCTAGATGGAACATTAATATTCTGCTCGACTTACTCGTATCTGCCACTTTTACACGGATTGATATTGAAAACTTTTTATTAAGGCATACGCCATTTGAAAATGTAAGCCTATATATAGCATACCGGCGGGCGTAAAAAAATTATTAAAATGTGTTGCATCACTACCTGTAGAAAATGTGAAAGCGATACTCCGGGTATTACGTAACACAGTTATATCAGGTGGAAACCAACATTTCCCCAAAGGGTTTGAATAAATTCCAACAGAATCAACGTAAGCGAAAACAAAACTTGTTCTCCTCATATAAAAAAAGAACGAACTTGTGTTATGCTGAGCGGTCAGCTTATGGGCACAAAGGAAAAAATGCCTGAAAAAGTTAAAAACAAACTTTAAACGGGGCGTTGAGAAAGGGCGCGAGAGAGAAGGTATAAGAGAGAGAGGGAGGGAAAAAAATGCGAAAAAAAGAATTTTCATACGCGCGGGGAGCAGTCACTGCAGGATATGAATCCAGCGTTCCGTTAGCAATTTTCTTTTGTTTTGTTACTGGTTTCTTTTTTATTTTGGGATGCGATAAAAACTGCAGAACTCTCGCTCATTAGCGCTCCTGGTTTCGTACGAATAACTTTGTAATACAAAAATCCTAATTACCAGGGAACGCGCAGTTAAATGGTGTAATGAGAAGACTACTGTCGATTGGAAATGTACAGTCGCTTTGTATTGATTCTGTCTACGTATACAAGGTTGGTCTGACGCAATTCTTTCAGTTTAACAAGTAAGGCTATTTAATTATGAAGGTTACCTCTTGCTCGATTGATGATTTAACGATAAGTTATGGTTGTGAAATTTACCTTTGATGATTAATTATGGCAAAGTTATTTCATGTTTTGAAGAAGTTTTAACACATGGAGACTTGATTATCAGCTAAGTTATCCTTTATTAAGAGAAACTCTTTACGTAAAAGCTTCATTGAATTTTTTATGCAACCAAAGAAACGGATATCACTCATGAATCGGAGAACCTCCGTTAAATAGTCCAAAAACTTTTTCGAGGTGGTCTTCCCATTATCCATTTCAGAAATTTCAAGTAACGCAAACCAAATTTCATCTTTACAAAATATTTTTATTACTGAACTGTAAAGTTATAATTTATTTAATGTCACTAGATTATCATTTTGTTAAAACTTCAATCCCACTCTTTTTAAGGCTTGAGGAAGAGCATTTTTATTTCATGTGTTAAAATATAGTTAATATTACTAGGTTTCTCTTATTTTCTTATTTTTAATAATTTATTATATGTTTATAAATGTGACAATAAGTACGGCTCCTCCGCTACGCCACAGTCCCTGTGAGAATGTGTACTTGTCTTACTTTTAAGTGGATGTGCGATAATCTATGGCTGAATGTGGGGAGTAATAGCTCGCTTTGCATCGTTCTCTCTGGCTCACAGTCGATAGCTGCTGAGGCTGCCAAAGAGGTTACAGTCCAGTCGGCGAGACTTCTCTGCATCCTTTGGTTACAGTCCAGTCGGCGAGACTTCTCTAGGGCGAGTCCCTCCATCCTCACCACCACTGATCTTGGATTTTCCGGCTTCCGGTGGCTTCCCGCGTCTCATGGCCGCTCGGTCTGGTCATTCTGTGCAGGTCTTCTGGTGAGGTAAGGTTGGTTCTCCTTTTTGGGTCCACAAGATGGTAGCGTTTCATTGTCTAGCACATTTAACTTAGACTCGTGAACTTCGAATCATTTTTTGGAATATTTTCCGACTTGTAGTACGCACTCCATCTTTGTCAGTAATTCTCTCTGAGCTGTGTACAACCTCCTTCAATAGCTTCCTTATCTAATTCTAAATATTTCTATGGGTTGCATGCCGTAATTCTTATTTTTATTTTTCCGATTTTGTAATTATTTAATTTTTGAGGTTTTTCTGAGACAGGACATCATCCGTCTCTGTAATCGCCCCCTATCACGTTTAGCTATATTTCATTCGCTTCCTTATATAATTCTAAGCATTTCTATGGGTTTCATTCTGTAGTTAATTTTCTTTATTTTTCGGAATCTGAATTTATTCAATTTTATCGGTTTTTGCAGAGGATGACATGTTAGGACTTTATTTGTGATCAGGCAGATTTGGCTTATCAGTGATAATTTTCCTTGAGTAATTCTTTTGCTATGCGAGGCGAAGTGTAACTTTAGTATTTGTAGTTTCAATTCGTAAATGATTTTTGCGTTCGTTTTTCTCGAGTTAGAATATATGTGTGTGGCCGTCAGCCTTTTCGTAAACTTAGTATGTTTGAATTACTTGCTGCTTTTAACTGACGATTTCGTGTGGTGTCTGTTTCCGCGAGCATGCTAAATTCTCTCTCGGAATATCTCGATTGATTCTGTCATTACTATCTTGGTGCGACCAATTGCACAACGGGCTTTCGTAACGGTCAGTACTTTGGCCTGCAGCCATGCTTTTTACTGATACTAGCTTTCTTCTATTGAATTCTCATGTGTGCTTTACTTGCTTATTCTATGTTCACTTATTTTGTAAATTCTATGTGATTCACCATGTTTGTACACCACCTGGTACTTAAAGATAGTATGCCTGCACTTGAGTTCGTTTGTGCATAGTATAATTTCAATTATGCATGAAGACACCCGCCATCTTGTCAAAACGTAACCGGCACTTCGTTTTCCTGCTGCTATGAATCATTCCCGCCTTGAGTAAGTGTCACAAGCATTATGTGCGTGTCTGTGAGTGAAGAAGTGTGTTTTTCGTATCCTATGTGTATTTGCAAATATACTCCCACATTACCTACATATTCAAAAAGGGCAGAAACTATTTTATTAAGTTAATAATTTAATTCATTGTAGTACAAGTTGTGTGCTTTATTGTGCTTATTAGGTCTCCCCACAATTTGCTCGTTCATTTTATTGAATACATTTTAATGTACCAAACCTCTCCTTTATAATTTCATGCTCCCTGTCCCATGTTTAATTATCTATTCCTCTCTCTCTCTCATAAATATATATGTTTGTTAAAACGTTGGCTGCTCCCTTAAGGAGTGAACAGTTAGATAAATTTCCGTTGCTCAAGTACTGTGGCCACTCGCAAAGCAATTTGGAACAGCAGTGAGCGTTTTAACTTGCATTTGCAGGTCTCTACTGCCCGAGATCTTTCATAGAAAATTTAACAAGCTACTTTCACTAAGAGAAAGTTAGTGAAAGAAATCTCGCAAATGAATTTCGTCGTAACGAAATAAGAAACGAGCTGCCGTTCACTGAGACTTCTCTAAATAGTTAGTCCCACTTGGTGGGGATCCCACAATGCGCAGCAGTACTTCAAATTAGGACGCAGAAGTGCAGTGTAGGCTGTTTCTTTAATAGAACTGTTGCATCTTCGAAGAACTCTCCCAATGAAACGTACCCTTTGGCTCGCCTTCTCTAAAATATGATCTAAATCATTTTGCAGTTGCTTCTGATTTTCTGGTGACTTTACTAACCGATAAGTAACAGCATCTTTTGCGAACAGTCTAAGAGAGTTGCTCATATTCTCTCCTGAACCGTTTATAAAGATTAAGAACAATAGGGGCCTACAACACTTCCATGGGGAACGTTGGATATCACTTCTTTTTAGATCGATTACTTTCAATCGATTACAGCGTACTGTGTCCTTTCTGACAGAAAAACACGAATCCAAACGCACAACTGTGTCGATATTCCATAAGCATAAAATATGATTAGAAGCCGCTTGTGAGGTAGTGTGACAAAGCTACCGGAAAGCTAGAAATACGGAGTCGATTTAAAATCCAATGTCGATAGCACTCTTTACATCACATGAGTACATATCTAGCTGTATAAATTTGCTGGAGCAGCAATTTCGCATCATATCTCTGACTCATCCTGGTCTCTTACGGATTTGTTAATTACTTAGATGCGTTCTGTGTTTTGCCATATAGAAGATGATACGCCAGAGCTAGAAGCACAAACTTCAGTGGTCTGGATCTGAAAAAAAGTGCCCGTCACAAAAGATGAAAATGAGAATAATAAAATAAAACGTAAATTCACCGTATAGGATGACTGCGGTAGAGCCTTGTAAAGGCTGCTCTATTGCATGTTACACAGACAGGATAATGGATTGCCTCTTATACCTGAGACGTGTAGTTCCAAGTTACCGTTTTCGGTACAGTGTAGCGTTAAGGACGTGCAGACACTCCTGGAGTATCACTCTGATTGCAAGTGTGTGTAAAGTTTTACAAGAGGGTCCTATTCAGTGTAGTGTAAAGGAAAGTATGTAGAACGTGTTCGTATTATGAAGTTTCATTAGTTTGTAAATGCAATGCATCGCAAATCAATTTTAAAAATGTGTCCCCATAATGGTTTTAGTTTTAAATTTTTTTAGCCAAAATTAGCAAAACATTTATGAACTCAGAATTATTTAAGAATGTAAGACAGTTGGCGTACCGGTATATCTAATGATATTTTGTGTTAGAATACGACAGACAATTCTGTCCCTCTACTTTTGAGGTTGGAAAGTACAACATCGAGTCATCTTTTGCGACAGTTTTAAGAGACTTGAATCTATCTGGGGTGATGATTATGACAAATGCTGTCTTTTTTGTCGTTGTATATATATTCTGTCCTTAAATGCCCTCTGAAGTGCTACACTCCAGCTTGGTTAGCAGAAAATAGTTCTATTAGTTCCTCTTTCTCTCGAGAAAAGTTAGTATTATTACATCGCATTATTCTATAATTTAGATTCGCATGTTGATAAAGTAATATGAACTCGTCTAGATATGTTTGAGGCTATACGAAAAAGTTTAAACTCGATACTTGTACATGCAATTTAGATTTTTGGAGCATCATTTTGCGAGAAAGATGAAAATCTTTTATGAAAATCTTGACAAGAATGACAATATTTGATGGTGTGGGATACAAACTTGAAAGTAAAAAATTGGAATCGTCATCTGCGGAAGAAAAAATCGGTTTTAGATTCGGAAGAATATAGTTCACAAAATGTATCAAATGCAGCTAGGGCGTCTAGTTGATCGCTCAGAAATTGTAAGTGGGAACTCCAGTGTTCGTCGTTTTTTGAGACATCGTCTTTTCCTGCTTCAATCTTGCAACTGGACTAAGTTATCATTGATAGATTTAACCATATCTTACAGGTCCTGTCACGTGGCTATGATGCGAACATTAAAATCTTCAAAAGTATTGTCTTGATACTGCTGAAATGTGCGTAGAGAGATTTCATTGGTAATACTTGTCTCTGTCCGCCCAGAAATTATTAACACACGTTGTTCAGATAAGCGGTATTTCCTATTGGTTAGTTAAAGATACGAATAAAGGAAATAATTTAAAAAATTCATGCACAAATATAACGTTAGATGGGATTCATTAGCTACTGAAGCCTTCCGATTCACTTGCGTTGAGTCTGAGAAAATGAAACAAAGAAAGGGTAAAAATTTGTCAAAAGCTTTTACTCTTTCCTCATGAGATAGAAAATTTTCTGTCAAATTCTACTAACGTTGAAACTGTCTTTGATTTCAAACCTAAAGCGAGACCGAACGATTTTTACAATTTATTACTTTTTAAACTGTGCACATTGTTACTTATTATCTGGTATCTCGACAGGTTTCAAAATAAAATCATAAGGAAAATAAACTGTATTGTGCAATTATCAAGGAGTGGTGGAGCGTGTTGGAGATGCGATTTTGAAATTACAATGTGACATGGATAACATTCATATCCTAATTTATGCCTAAATCAAAAACCTTTCCCTCGCGGGAATAGCCGCACGGTCTAAGGCGCCGTGCCATGCCACTTCGCAGGTTCGAGGCCTTCCTCGATCATGGGTGTATGGTTTGTTCTTAGCTTAAGTCGATTTAAGTTAGTTTAGCTTGTAAGTCTATAGACAGATGACGTCAACAGCTTTTTCCATAGGTTTACAAAAAACAGTTTTTCCCCATTTTGGCCAACTTTCCTGGCATCCAGACCACTGTGCATCGGCTTGAAATGCAGGTGATAAGGAGCACTAAACTGTTTTCATAGTGCATAAGCAATAATTTAGTAAACTGACGCCGCGGAATATGCCAGTAAGCATGTCTCGATGTCTAAATGGTTTTATAAGTTGCGTAAATGTGCAAAAGTTGTAGGCTAGTGAAGGATCTTCAAATCTAAGACAAGACTGGGGCACCAGATGTTTATCTGCAGTAATGACTGATACAAAGCACAATGAAACTAAAAGAGATCGGAACATTTAAAATTCAAAATCAATTACAAAATGATACAAACACTACGAGGTTCACCAAAAAGTATGGAAAAACGTGTATCAAATTAAAATAAATAAATAAATCAAATGTTCAAATGTTTGTTAAGCTTATGGGACTTAACTACGGGGTCATCAGTCCCTAAACTTACAAACTACTTATGAACTACCTTATACTAAAGACGGCACAAATATCCATGCCCGAGGGGGGAATCGAACCCCCGACCGTAGTGGCCGTGCAGACAGTGACTGAAGCGCCTCAGTCTCCTCGGCCACCGCGGCCGGCTAAATAAATAAATAAAATAAATCTTGTGCTTATCTGGGCAGATAACAAAATCAAAGATAAAAGTGCTACATGACGCCGCAAATTATAGTGTATTTACGGAATGTAAGCTTTGTGGCAAAATAAGCAACTGATGAGGTGCTGAGAGGATCACACGGTACCAACCCCACTAGTTTCTTACTTGGTTGGACTTGTTAAGCGTTTGATTTTCCTCGGCTAATCTTTTTCATATTTTTTGGTGGGGGTCGGTGGATATGAAGCAGAAAACGTCACTGCTTGACTGGAGCTAAGTTTGCTGACCGAACAGAATGAGAGGAATTAATGGCTTGCATAATATTTTAGACAAAAAACAGAACACTACATGTACACGTAACTTTTCCTTGCTACATTTTTCTCCTTTTTCAATGTTTTTCCCGTTGCACGGAGTCGCGTGGTTAAATGGTTGATTTGGCATGGTTAATTTATCGAGTACCTGAATCTCTTTCCTGTAACTACTCCATTACACTCACACCCCAAATGTCAGCGTATCGTGTTAAATATGTGAAAGTGCGGGTATTTTTTTTATTTTTTTTTTAATGTTTGGGAATCGTGTAACTGATGTGGATCTTCGGTACCAGCCAGCTATTCACCTAGTGATCTGTGAAAAACCTCCTAAAACCCATATTCAAGCTGCTTCGAAGACGGATCCCCATCGTTAATCCACTGAGGGATTCGAACCACGGCCCACGGGCGTAGGATCCATTCCTCCCGCGGTCAGAAAAATAGGACTGAATCCTCCCGAGCCTGCAAGGGTGTGGAAAAGGACGGGACTGAATTCTCCCATAACCTGTTTAAGCAGGTATTTGGTGGCGGCCAGAGACCAGAGTGTGTGGCCAGACCTTTGTGAATACTCCAGGCAAGCAAATCTATCTACCATTTGTTCCAGTGTATGTCCCAATTGTACAGTAAAGTAAGAGTGAGAATTAAGCCCCAGTTAACTTAAGTGTCAGCGTAAACGTACAGTAATATCACTTTGATTCTTACAATCTAAAGATTACGTTTCACTCGTAATTGATAAATCTGTGCAATATTTTCAGCAGTTGGTATTCAAGTTTATTTGATACAGCGTTGAATTTGTAAACAGAGGACAAGGCAGGCTAATGTTTTTCCTAGGGAAGAAGAAAAAATTCTGGTTTCAACGGGAGGTCGGGACATGAGTCTCATTGAACTGGCTTGACGTAACGTGAATAGAAGCAAGTTAAGAACATGTGTAGTTTCTAATAAAACTTGCCTTAATAGGAACTCGCAAAATAGGAAATACTCCTGAAAGACTTTCACGGATATTGTCTGTATTATGAGAATAGTCTTAAATGTGGTGCTGGGGCATTGTAGGTAAGCGAACAGACTGCTATTTTTGCGACTCGGGTTCGATCCCCACTAGAAGCTTAATTTCATTGATTAAATTTCTTGCACTTCTGCGTGGTTATGGTCTTCACGTATGTCCACAACATCCAGCTACACAACAGAAATTGATTTAATAAAACTTTTTCAACCCTTAATGTTGCACGTCAATCGCGCTACACCACTTTACAACAATTTCTGAAATCCGAAAGTGTTACCTTTCAGAAGTAACATTTTTCCCTCCATTTCTACTCACTGAAACTTCAAGGGCGTCGGAGGACATCTTCACTATTAAGCGATCTGCCGTGGACTGAAGTGACAAATACGGCCGCAAACGGCTTGGGGCGGGGGTGGTAGCTGGTACCTGCCGAAGGTGACATTGTGCTAGTTGGGGAGGATTCAGTCCTGTCCCCTGTTCGCCTACCTGCCGTTGGGAGGATTCCGTCCTGCGCCCCGGCCCACATGCCTCCCTTGCTTAGGAAAACGGTGCAAAAAAACCGCGTGACTAACTGGACAGATTTTTCCTTGCCATACCTTCTTAGATATACTAATTATTTTTACTAATATTATATGACTGTAAAACAGAGACAGCTACAGGTACCCTCAACGATGGCCCAAGAACAACTGTCTCTCAACTACAGCACGAGTTTGACTCTCAGCTACAGTCCAGAGACAAATACTTGAATTTAGTTTCATTTTTTTCCTCAGTACTCACAGGAAAACCTTTCGATTGAAGGGGCTGACGCTGTAGCCAATGTGTCAGAAAAGAATATAGCTATTTATGGGAAAAAAAATTGAATCCCGCCCAGAAACGTTTCGTACAAAATTTCATGAGATTGGTCCAAGCTGGAGCAGGGTATGTTTTGTTGACTGGTTCTATCACGACATGAGCCCTTGCGATTTGACTGTACAACCAAAACTCAGTAGCGGAAACAAGTGGCACTCATATGCTGGGTGGACAGTGCCGCGGTGTCTCGGGCTTTGATGTTTCTGCAGAACCCGCAAAATTTTTAAACTCGGTTATTCTCTGCGGGGAGCCGTGGCGCTAAGGCACCCTTTGACCCTATCTAGGTCACGCCGCCCGCTCTTTCCCCGGTAGCACGAAAGCTGCCCCTCTCCCTGGGGTACTACGAGTCTGATAATGAGATTTCCTGACTTCTTTCTGCCAATAGCAGGACCCCGAGACCACAATGGTAGTGCACCCTCCCAGGACAGAAACTTTTTCTCCGAAACACATTTGTCTAGTTCTCACAAAAGACTAACCCTGCAACAATGGCAGATAATGAAACAATTTCGCATCGGGATTTGCGACAATGATGAGGTATTGACAGTTGCCTGCCTTGATTTGATCCGTAAAACGATACTGAAATGTCACACATGTGACACTGTTGATAAATGTCCAGTAGTGACCTTAGTTATAACAAGACCTCTACACTGTACTGTGGAACTTCCAACTGCTGAAATTAAACTCGTCAAATGAAAGCAGAGTAACTTTTATTAAATCATTTATATTACACTGATCTAGCATGTTACAAAAAGTAAAAATTTTATGGCAAAATATTTAATAAAAAAACTACTTCTTGTGGGAAATAGTTCACATCAAAGAAAAGTCTTGTGTATGGTTGGAATACCAAACTGTTGAAACGAGACAGCGTTTTATAATAAATCTGACATACCTTGAAGTCACGTAAACCCTCGTCTGGAAAAATTTCGGGCCACAAATCAAAGCGTTCTTTTGGTGCACCGCATAGATCGTTTTCAGACCACAGGCGGTTTCATAGAGAACATGCGAAACCAAATGATTGGTCATAGAAAAGCTTAGTGAAACTCAAATGACGTCATTTCCATAACGTTTTTCGGTCACTCAAATTAATCTGTTACTCATAGAGTTACTGAGCTATTGTTATGCAAATGCAATCGTTTCATGTACTGTATATGCACTGTTTCAACAATAAATGTTAAGTGAATGGTAAAAGTATCGAGAGGTATGATAATTTTTATTTCCGACTGTGTATAAAATGTGTGAGTGTTTGTTTGTTGACAATTCATTTAAATCTTACAGTTTTATTCCGATATTGATGAAATTTTCCACACTGGTCACGAGGTCACTGTCTTCTGAAACAATTGTTTACGTAAAATTTACGCGGTGTGCGGACTGAGGAGCGTATCTCACCACAAACGTCAACACCATTTCATCGATCAGCATGTAAGTTGGTACGTCCACGTATGGAGAAGGTTTTTAAACGCTGGAAGCCACCGTATGGTGCACGACAAAGAGTACCTTGCAATAAAGTTTAACACCGTTTTGCCGATCACCGTGAATATTGTCTGATATATGTAATTTTTTTCTTACGGAGGTAGGAGCGGATGGAGTAATTCAGGTAGCGTACGACGAAAACGGAGGAGGGGATTATAAGGGAGGGAGGAGGTGCGCTCATGGAAGGGGAAGGTGAGAGATGAGACGAAGTGATTGAGAAAAACTGGTGGGTGAAAATGATGGAAAAGTGAGAGAACGGATAAAATGAGAGAGGGGGAGAAGCAGATGAACAGACAAATGCGGTAAGGAGGAGATGGACTGATGAAAGATTGGTATAAATACGCAATTTAGGAACGTTATTGTAAATGTTGATTCTGAATCATCAAGGGATCATCAATTCAGCACTGCAGGGGAACTTAGGGGCTAAAAATAACAGAGGGGGCCCAAGTGACGAATACAGTAAGCAAATGGATGTAGGTTGGCTTTTATTCGGTTGTTAAATGGTAGCGTGGAGAGTTGCATCAAACCGGACTTCGGACTGAAGACCACTGTGACTTTGTGAATGTCTTGTATCCCTATATCAGAAGTAGAGGATGAGGCTATGGAAAAGATAAGGTGAGGAGGGGAGAGCGGGAGGGGCGAGAGCAGAAGAAGGACCCTCATACGATAGACTGAGAGAGGGGTGGACGAAGTAGAAATAGGGGAAGAACGAAGAGATGAGACTAACAGAAGAATGGAGAAAGTAAATACCCGTGAAACGCCAGATGTACAGCTAGAGATTGATAAAAAATGTGGAATTTTCGGAAGTATGTCAGTTAAAGAAAGATGACATGAACAGTGAGAGGTTAATTAATTTTTGTAATAAATTAGTTCAAAAAACGTTTGTAAAGCTTATGGGACTTAACTACGGGGTCATCAGTCCCTAAACTTACAAACTACTTATCAACTACTTACAAACTAGGACGGCACAAATATCCATGCCCGAGGGGGGATTCGAACCCCCGACCGTAGTGGCAGTGCAGACCGTGACTGAAGCGCCTCAGTCCCCCCGGCCACCGCGGCCGGCAATAAATTAGTAGTACGGTCGCTACGTTATTATGTGAATAAAAGATTTAATTATAATGTTAGGTAATCACGAACCTTAATTAGTGAACATCCACTGAAAACTGATTAGGGGGTAACAGAGCCAAACCTACGTGGCTTGAGCACGAAGGCAAAGACATAATTACCAAGGAGGTGCGCTCATAGAAGGGGAAGGTGAGAAATGAGACGAAGAGATTGACAAAGACCGGGATGGACAAGTGAAAAGACGGATAAAATGAGAGAGGGGGAGAAGCTGATGAACAGAAAAATGAGGTAAGGAGGAGATGGACTGATGGAAGATTGGTATAAATACCCAAAATAGGAAATCATCAATTCAGCACTGCAGGGAAATTTAGGGGCAAAAAATAACAGAGGGGGACCAAGCGACGAATACAATAAGCAAAAAAATGTTCAAATGTTTGTAAAGCTTATGGGACTTAACTACGGGGTCATCAGTCCCTAAACTTACAAACTACTTATGAACTACTTACGAACTAGGACGGCACAAATATCCATGCCCGAGGGGGGATTCGAACCCCCGACCGTAGTGGCCGTGCTGACCGTGACTGGAGCGCCTCAGTCACCTCGGCCACCGCGGCCGGCAATATAATAAGCAATTGGATGTAGGTTGGCCTGTATTCGGTGGTGAAAAGGTAGCGTGTAGAGCTGCATCAAACCGGTCTTCGGACTGAAGACCACTGTGACATTGTGAATGTCATGTATCCCTATATCAGACGTAGAGGATGAGGTTATGGAAAGAGAGGGTCAAGGGGAGAGGAGAAGGAGGGGCGGGAGCAGAAGAAAGACGACTCATACGATAGGCTGAGAGAGGGGTGGACGAAGTAGACAGAGAGGGGACAAACGAGGAGATGAGACTAACAGAAGAATGGAGAAAGTAAATACCCGTGCAACGCCAGGTTAACAGCTAGAGATTGATGAAAAATGTGGAATTTTCCGAAATATGTCAGTTAAAGATGACATGAACAGTGGGAAGTTAATTAATTTTTGTAATAAATTAGTAATACGGTCGCCATGTTATTATGTGAGTAAAATATTTAATTAGAATGTTAGGTAATCACGAAGTTTAATTAGTGAACATCCGGTGAAAACTGATTAGGGGGTAACAGAGCCAAACCTACGTGACTTGAGCACGAAGGCAAAGACATAATTGCCAAAACGCATTACTGTTAATTGGGAATCGTTAAAAATATAAGTACGTTGCAACAGAATATAATTGTCTGAAACACAATACGCGTAATAAATGAATCATGTTGTCTACTGCAACGCTCCCTGTAATTGGTTTGAAATAAGACACATCTAAAAAATTTATCATTATTCGTGCTAACAAACTACAAGCATTCACTTTTAATTGTTTTACTCTGATTAGTTAAGCTGTATTCAGCAACGACGCAATAAGTAAAATATATGAAGACTCGTATCAAATTACTCCCACTTTAATTTAATAATTGCTTTGTCAGTAATTAAAACACCAACAATTACTTGACTTCATTTAAAGAAAATTATTCTCAATTCCAAATGTTAAATGGCAATGCACTGATCGTTTCAGCTGTTCTTCAGTGCAGTTACTATTAGTAAAACTATTAGTCTTAATTGTAATCAAACCTGAAAAGAAGTACTCCTTCATATTCGCTACAAGATTAATGATTAAATTCTCAGTTGTTAATTTACTTGAGATCATCTCGGACTTAAAATTGATTAAAGGAAAAGGATCTTATTTGGTAACTTTATGAATAAAAAACTTTTATTGTGACTTATTTAAAGATTTTACATCTAATACTCTGGCTATCCATACAGTCTAAGAGAAATAAGTAGTTGGATCTTAGCTGTTAGCTGATTAGTTTCTGCTTCATTGAAGTACGGAGTCCTTTGGCGTCTGTTGTATCATACTTGGCACATCCGTCTGAATTAGATACATTCCTTCACACTGCATAGCGCTTTTAGTAATAACGCCAACTATCTCGTATTCAATCCACAGAACAACAAATTCAACTCCTCGAAGTTCTCACAATGACTGATAGGTGTCAGGAGCAATAAGTGACGAATGCTTTTTGAATGGGTAAACATTGCTTCAGATAACGAAGATTAAGATTCTTAAGTTATTTCCCTCAGAACCAGCACTAAAATGTCCTTCGGAGATCTCCGAATGTAATTCTATTAAAGAAAGAAACGTGAAAAATCATACGTTATTAGCGATATTATATATGATGAATGCTCTCTGTGACTACATTTAATATGCAAGTTATTAACTTTAAAAGGAAGAAAGCGAATGGGACAAGATGAGTTCAGCCAAACAATCAATGACACCAATGTACTTTGCACTTGCCATAAGAAGCTACGGACGAAAAGAACAGGTCAAGCCACAGAGGACTGGAATGTTGAAAGCTGACAAGTGACAGGAGTTTGAATTCAATTTGTTTTCTGCCTTACTTCGAAACTCAATTACTGCAAAAGTTTTGTACTTCATAAAAATATCGGTTGATAATTTACAAGTTAAAAAAAAGGAATTCTTTAATTTTCTATATTTTGTTAACTTTTTTTCAACTACATTTTATGACACGAAGAAGAATTTATGTCGTGTTATTAAACAAACAGGAAGTAATAGTGATCTGTTCATCAGTTTGTCCCATTAGCTAAGTGATGTATCACTTAGGATATAATAATATTAAATAATGAATAAAAATATAAAAAATTGCAATTCATCACCACAATGGGGCAAACGAAAACATTAAAGGTTTTTGCTGCAATTTACTTTGTAAATCTCATTTCATGTTACTAGAAGGCATACAATGGCTAGCAATTGGCTCTACTCGCAGACGATTTACATGCAACAAATTCAGAACCGTGTCATTGCATTCAGTTTGCTTTTGACGATACTGTAGTGTTACCTCATGTATAAATTGTCTGGTCATAAATTACTTTTCCTACCCACTGGGATACCAAGTTCCAGACCACACGTTTCGAGTAACTCTGTTTCCAACAATTTCTAGAAGGTAGCGTCAGTAAAGACAATACTCCAACTTACCAACGAGTGTTTCATTGTATAAGTAAAAAACTTTCCTGGAAGAGCAGCATGTGTAAAAAATTGTTATTCAATTGTTCTTTTTATCAGAATACACGAATTTATTACGTTATGGAAAATACGAGTAGAAACTAACAGAATATTATGTACAAGACAGAAATCACGTAATTACTACATAACGATTAGTAAGAAGAGATGTTATTCTCTTCGTTGTTCTGTTAAAATTCGTTCAAGACAATTTTCAAGATTCGACCACTTGACTGGTAATACGCCGTCTTCATTTTATCTCCAATTTGCTCTGTGCAACGGCAAATCGTTTTAGAAAAACTTTCTGGGTAAGAATTCGAGGATAAGAAGGTCATAAAACAACACTAACATTGAAACTTCTTGGCAGATTAAAATTGTGTGCCGGAACCGCGACTCGAACCTGGGACCTTTGCCTTTCGCGGGCAAGCGCACTACCGACTGTGCTTAGCCACAGCCTGGGGGCTAAGCCATGTCTCCACCATACCCTTTCTTCCAGGAGTGCTAGTCTTGCGTGGTTCGCAGGGGAGCTTCTGTGAAGTTTGGAAAGTAGGAGGCGAGGTACTGGCGGAAGTGAAGTTGTGAGGCGGCATCGTGAGTCGTATCGGGATAGCACAGTCGGTAGTGCGCTTGCCCGCGAAAGGCAAAGGTCCCAGGTTTAAGTTCCGGTTCCGGCACACAATTTTAATCTGCCAGGAAGTTTCGTATCAGCGCACACTCCGCTGCAGAGTGAAAGTTTCATTCTGGAAACACCAACATTAATTCCCAAAAAAACTAGAAGATTATTCGAACTGTAATTAACCAACATCCATCTGCTTCAGCAAGTAGATGATTTCCATCCTTTAATAGACAGGTTTCCCTGAAGCTACAATATCATCATTATTTATTTTCATTCTTGTTACCATACGTTATGATTTTCCACATTTTAGGCGGTTTTCATACTTAATTGGTCTACAAGGTGAAGCATACAACAAACAGTTTTCATCTCTGTTTTAATGGCTCGAAGTACATTTACGTTAGTCAAATAGGCTAGAATCTTGCTGTTTTGTCCTTCAAGCAGAGTCTGGGCTGAGTTCACAGAATTCTCAATCAGCAACTTCCGTTTCCTAGCGCTATAATCATTAGCTTCTTGGCTCTTGAGGCAAGATTATGTAGTTTAAAGAAATAGAGCTTTTTTACTATGGCACGAGGTGCTTTTCTCAAATCTAACGCTGTACTCCGAGTAGGTGGGGAATTTTTCATTTTCCTGTTTAACTGGAACATGCGACGTATAGGCGGAGTTCATTCATTTTCTTGATCTTACAGGTCTCGTAATATTGTCAAGAAAAGTCTCACGTAATTATCTTCAGTATTACATGTTTGGTTGCTGCGGTTTCTTAATGGTCATATAGTTAAACGGTTCCAATTTGACTTTGAAATTTCAATAAACGTTTGCTATTATTTGACGACTACCTCTTACTATTGCTATTTCATGCAGCTTCTCCAATGTCCAATGATTAGGCAACTTTTATTTAACAAACATAATTAGAACTAAGATAAGCTAAGTCTAACATAATTACCTTCAGACATAATTAGAAATAAGGTAATCTCACATAATGAGCTTCAGACAGAAGAAGTAAAAATTCGAAGTTTGCCAATTACTTTGTAATTTTCTCAGAAACAGAAAGTAACATGGAAGAGCAATTGAATGGAATGATCATCAGCTTGAAAGGTGGGTGCAAAATGAATATGAACAAGAGCGAATGATTATAGTCGAATTAAATTAGGAAACTGGACAAGAAAGGTGGTAAATAAGTTTTGTTACTAAGCAGTAATATAAAACAATGGTCGTAGTACAGGAGATATAAAATTCAGAATATCAATGGGAAGAAAAGCATTTCTGAAGAAGGGCAATTTGTGAACTGCCACATGGGTTCCTTGTGGTGGATGATAACGCTCGTCCCCACAGAGCTTCTCTGCTAGACAACATCACTGAAGCTCAGGGAACTGAACGAATGGAGAGGCCGCACTGTTCAGCGGACTTGAACCCCATTAAGCATGTTTAGGATGTACTTGGCAGACGTACTGAAGCCAGAACAGCACCTCACACACAGATTACAGAGCTGAATATTGCGCTCATGTAAGAAGTGCCGAATATCCATCAAGAGCTAAATGATAACCTCATACTGTCCATACCATGCAGGTGTGCAACTTTCCTGGGCGTCCGAGGTGATCACATACCATATTAGAAAGCAATGAGAATGACGTTTTCAGTATTATGGTAACCCCATGGTCCCTCACTCTAAGTAAACGGCATGTAAACTCAAGTAAAGAGTTGAGACAGAAAAATATTGTACTGAAGCGTACACAAATTACAAATGGAATCAATATCTGAATAAAATACGTTATCATATGTATGTCGTACATCCCGTAATTGTTTTGAGCGGTGTATTACTTGTTTGCTTTTTCGTGGACATATTTCTTGCAAATCATGCTCCTACATGCTCCTAACACACTACAGTAATGCTTCGGCCTGTTTGCCACTTTCACGGGTCTCTTTCTCATTTCTTCCATTTTACTCTATCATACTTCCGAAATATTTAACAATTTCCTCTGTCTTCAGTTATTCACCTTATTCCTTATTTCACTAGCTGGTCTTTATTGTATCCACATCTTACTACATTAATATTAAATTTCATTTCACACTGTCGAAACAGTTTCTTACAAAAAATCTCTGAACCTTCTCTTCACTGTCACCACAGATCATCAAGTAGTTTGCGAAAACCATTCATTTCTAGTCTGATCAGCTTTTTCTTCCACTTTAGTCATTATCTCATCCATTACCACAATAAAGATGAAAATATTACGTCTAACCTATTATTTGCCACAGTACCAGGATTTGTGTGTGAGGGTTTAATGAATTTAATTTATTGATTTTAGACGTTAATTTTTTTTCGTTATTAATTCCAGAGTATAAAATACAATATAGTGACTTGTAACATCCCACCTCCTCTTCATTACACAGTTTAAAGTTATGTTAACTGAAGAATCAACGGTGGTAAAAATGCAGGATGCAATTTGATATTTTTATGCCCAGCAATCTCGATGACAGTGACGGAGTACACAGATTAGAGCCCTGGAGGGACATCATAGTCTACTGTTATTAAATGAGTAGCTTAAAACATAAAACTCTCCACATAATCAGTTAAGTGATATAAAATATTTAAGTAATTTTTCCTTAGTGCAAGATAGTCCAGGTCAGGACAAAACAATCGCATTGTCGGCGGGGTATGAGCACTCCAAATATGAATCGTCCTGGCTGTACGAAACACACCGTGACTCATTAAAACAACCATTAATTGTCAATAGAATGTTCAACGAATATAGAAAATGTTGTAGCAATTACTGCAAGGGTACTTTGTGGCGAAGCCACTAAATCGTAATATAATTTTAGTGACTAGGTCAAGAACAAATTAGGAGGCGATATTAAATAAACATTCATTTTGCATTAACTCCACACAAATATTACATAAGAAGAAATAAGGCAAATGCTTAATAGGAGGAGTAAGATTCATTGAACTCCTTGTATGACCCACAAGAAGTAGAGAAATTGCAATTATGTCGAAAAGATTGTGTTTCGTACACACCAATCACTATGAAGTTGAGAACAAGTGTACTTTGTCAGAGTTCAAATGTTCAATGTTTTTTAAACTTATTGGACCAAACTGCTATTGTCATCAGTCCCTAGACTTAGTATCAACTGAAACTAACTTGAACTAACCTAAGGACAACACACATATCCAGTCCCAGGGGGAACTCGAATCGCCGACGGCGAGCAACCGCGCGCTCCACAGAAAGGCACTTTAGAGCGCTCGGCCACTCCACCGTGGCAAAGTCAGAGTAAAATGACAAATATCAAATAGACAACAATCAAAATTTCACAGGTTATCCGCAGTTAGATTACAGAGGTTGTTGTCCTCACGGTTAAAGACAGTTCTGACAAACTGTAATATATTGAAAAGAAAAAAGAAAATACATCGAAAATTCCTGAGAAAAGTGTCAGTGGTAAAGAAACCAGAGAAAGGCTTCTGGCTACTGAAAAGGTACCACATGCTGCAAAAATAAATAAACAAATAAATAATTAAAATAAAATAATAATAAAACAAATAAATAAATAAATAAAATACAAATGCATCAATGATTTGAATTAACGAGGTGTTATAGTTTACGTTCTACTTTATTACGGAAAATATTCCGTAATGTCTTCATGTAAATTAATGAGTTCGGAAAACGTTTTCTCCTTTTCGAAACACAACGAAATGAAAAAAATGTTTTTATATGAAATAATCAGTCAAGTTCGAAGGAATTGTACGGATCATTTTTAAAGGTGACCGGTTTCGATCTTGTATCAGACCATCATCCGACATTTTTATCGGGAAAATAAAAGACAATTTGCCACGGAGGGAAACAGGTGCAACAGATATACTAGCTATTACATTTTACAAATGTAAATTACAATATTAAATACAAGAGTATACCTCCAGTTGGTTCTGAGACGAAGAGTATGTGGCGACTGCTGTACAATGAGAGATCGTCTGCAGCATGTGCATAACGGGAACCAATGAGGCTTTTCCTCTGCAGTTACATGTCTGAAAGAAAATGTAGAAGTATAAATAACTCTTGAGGTTATCAATAACATTTTGTAATCTATAAAACTTAATTGCTATTATCATTAACTTCTTTTGTATAGAGAGTATTTAAGACTTAAAAATGCTGTGTAAGAAGTACCTGCCATATATTGGCAGTTGATAACAGTAAAATTTGAATCGAAGACAGAGTCGGAATCAGAGATAAAATGTAGCGAGTGCAATGGTTGCCTTGGATACAGCAGCTTGCAAACAATCTATACGTCGCTTCAGTAGCGAAGCAGACGATGATTGAAAGATTTAATGGCAGGGGACGCCACCGGTCAGCATGGAGACAAGAAACGATTGCAGCGATGACTGCTGTTTGTTCATACAAGGGTAAGATGCCTAGAACTCGCCGATACAGTATGTAAGCAGATAAAAATTATGTTTAAAATACCTTATTCGTGCTAGGTAAAAGCAATAAGTTGTCAAAGTGTTAAAAATGTGCTGTATAACTTATTATGTTATTCTAAATTGTTACAAGGACAGCCTAATCATAAAATAATTAATAACACAGAGTAAAAAGGAAGGAAGCAAAAGAGCAGATATGCAGTACAGCAGGTCTTCAATCATAAACATGTTTCTCCCTAAAGTTCAATTGCTCATTTAATAGTGTCAATGGCTGTTTTGTATGATGAGAAACTATTTCAACCTCTTCAAGAGCTTTTAATAAAGGCCCTTTAAGTGCATTATGTAAGATTTTTAGATTCGTTTAAATAGGCCCTTCGGAATGTTTGCCTTGTAGTAAGTGTTGGCCAAACACATTTAGTAGCTGAAACACCAGTTCTGTAATCTCTAAAGCGAAAGAGCAAATTGCAACCTGTTTGTCCAATGTGTTATTTATTACAATCATTGCACTGATCCTTGTAGATCCCAGAATTCAAAAATTTGCCATATATGATAAAGTTTATTGTGAAGGAAATTGCTTGTAAAGCTTGGCTAAAATATGCAGATATTAAACCTCTGTTCAAGAAAGTGAATAAAGAGATACTATAAAACTACAGACCGATTTCACTTTTGCCAGCATTCTTGAAAGTTCTAGGAAAGTTTATGTACAAACAGCTTCTAGACGACCTGACCACAAATGACATATTGTCCAGAATACTGTTTGAATTTCTGAAAGGGTTCAATATTGAGAATGCTATTTACACCTACAGTGAGATTGTACTTAATACTTTAGATAACAAATTACAAGCAGGAGGTATTTCCTGTGATTTATCAAAGGCATTTCATTGTGTGAACAACATCCTGTTAAGTAAATTAGAATTCTGTGATGTCTCGGACATAGCTGAAAATAGGTTCAAGTCGTACCACCGTAATAGGAAAGAAAGGGTGTCAATGCAAGAGACTAGTGAATTAAGCCATCAGTCATCATCAAATTGAGAAGAAATTACATGTGGTGCCCCACAGAAATCCATCTTAGGGCAATCCTTTTTCTTGTGTACATTAATGACCGCTCATCAGTTACACTGCCAGAAACAGAGTTTGTTTTGTTTACATATGATACAAGTATTGCAAAAAATAGCTTGTCAATCATAGCTCTAGAAAGGTCTGCTAATGATATTTTCATTAACATTAATATTAAACTTTTGAAAAGACTCACTACATGCAGTTCAGAACATGTAAAAGATTCACATCCAGTATATGCATAAAGTACGAAGAAGAGATTGACAGTGTAAAATTCCTCGGATTACAGCTTGATAATAAATTCAGCTGGGAGGAGCACACCATAGAACTGCAGAAACGACTTAACTAATCTGTATTTGAAATATGAGTGGTATCAGACATTGGATACATAAAAATAAAAAAGCTTGCATACTTTGCTTACTTTCACACTATGTCATATGGCATAATATTTTGGGGTAACTCTTCAAGTCAAGCAAAACTTTTCAAAGTTCAAAAGCGTGTAATACTTATTATTTGTGGTGTAAATTCACGGACATCCTGCAGAAGCCTCTTCAAAGAACTGGGTATACTAACTACTGCATCTCAGTATATTTATTCCTTTATGAAATTTGTCATAAATAATCTAAAACTCTTTCCAACAAAAAGCTCAGTTCATACCTACAATACTAGGAACAAAAATGATCTACACAAGGACTTAAAAGCACTTACTTTAGTTCGAAAAGGGGTCCACTACTCATATTTTCAATAATTTACCAACAACCATAAAAAATTTAGCTACAAATAAAGATCAGTTTAAGAGGAGTCTAAAAGACTTTCTAGTAGCCAACTCGTTCTACTCCACTGACGAATTCTTAATAGAAGCAAATGATGCATGTATCTGTATTCATATTATTAGTATTATTATACTATCAGCTTGTAAATACTGTATGTACCTGTATTAGTAATATTATATCATCAACTTGTAAAACAAAAAACAATATATATATATATATATATATATATATATATATATATATATATATATATATATATATATATATATAATTGAAATGTTCCATATCCACGAGGATCACCTCAACACGGATCTATGGAACGAACCAACTAATCTAATATAATCTAAGAATACCAAAGTTACATCGGTATTTTTGATTAATGTGATAATTTTGTCAGTAATTTTAATAAACTTCATATCAGCTAAAACTGAAGATTTTGAAGATTTCTCATGTAGCCTATTGAATAAAACAGCGGTGTCCCTTGGATTGTAATTCTGCGAACTTGGCTGATTTTTTTGACGTTACTTTTCATCCTGTCACTTTTTTCTATAGCTCCGCCTGTTAAATGCTCTGCTCCGTTTAGGTTAAGTATTACGAGGAAAGTGGATGTGATCCGTAGAATGTGACTTTTGGCGTTGTGAGAGCTTTTCTCTGGTTAGCAATACCTTTTTGTCCACTTATTTTGACGGAGAGCAAATTTCTTGAAGCTCGCTTGTCTTCCTCCAACAAGGGCTGGCGCAATTTTCAGAGCTTGGGCGTCTTTTCTGGGCAGCCCCATTCAGTGCGTTAACCGTTAACGGTCGGTAAGACAGCAGGGGTGAGATAATGGGGAGCGACCTCCCTTGACGCGAGGGATGCAAGACAAAGAGGCGGCCGCTTGCCACGCCGCCAACTTCCCTCGTGTACCGGCGGAAGCGCTCTCCAGTCTGTGGCGGAAGTGCGCGGCGAACCAGCAGTCCTCCCAGCTCCTCTGCTGCTCACATACTGCCCGGCCTCCTAGTCGCTACCGCCAATAGAGCTATATGTAGAAGGATCCTTCTTTCAATAGCTTCGTTCGAGTGGCGCTGCTGACGGCCTGGAACGGTTTGCAGTGGCGGCGCTAGGCGTCGGCGACGTCGGCCACCGCCGACGACCTCGCGCCTGTGGAGGCCTCGCAAAACATTGTTAAAATTATAAGTTTTTTTTTTTTTTTTTTTTTTTTTACATTTGATGTTTAACGGCGCTTTCCAACTGCTAGGTTATGTAACGACGAGCTACATCTAGCTTACGCTAGCTTAAACAATGGACGAACACAACATCCGTAACCAAGGGTGGGCTTAGACCCCCGACGAGAGCGATCTCCCTCACTGTGGTATGACGCCTTAGTGCGCTCGGCAGCTATTTAGTTGTTCGTATTTATTTCCGTATGAGTGCAGCAACAGAGGATATAAAATGCAGAATGGCAATGGGTAGAAAAGCGTTCTTGAAAAAGAGAAATTTGTTAACATCGAATATTGATTTAAGCCTAAGGAAGTCCTTTCTGAAGGCATTTGTATGGAGTGCTGCATTGTATGGGAGTGAGACATGGACGATAAACAGTGCGGACAGGAAGAGGATTGAGGCTTTTGAAATATGGTGCTACAGAAGGATGCTGAAGATTAGATGGGTGGATCGCGTAACTAATGAGGAGGTACTGAACAGAATTGGGGAGAAAAGAAATTTCTGGCATACCTTGACTAAAAGAAGGGATAGATTAATAGGACACATTCTTAGACATCAAGGAATTGTGATTTTAGCGTTGGAGGGAAGTGTGTGGGGTAAAAATCGCAGAGGAAGACCAAGAGATGGATACAGTAAGCAGATTCAGACAGATGTAGGTTGCCGTTCTTATGTGGAGATGAGGAGGCTCGCTCAGGATAGGGTATTGTGGAGAGCTGCATCAAACCAGTCTCCGGACTGAAGACCACAACAACAACAACGAGTGCAGCAGTGATGCAATTGTTAGTTAAATACTTACAGAACAATTTCTTCAGTACATTTTAGAAAACTATTTGGAACAAGTATATCCAAATGTTTATATAACAATCAGAATCATGCTCACTTCCAGTCAGTACAGCTTCGACCGAGAGAAGCTTCACAAAATTAAAATTAAGACTAACTTGAAAAGCACAATGAGCCAACAAAGACTATCTGCCTTGTCAGTACTATCAACTGAAGCCGAAATAGCGACTAGCATTAAGATGTGATCTCAAAAAATTCAGTGAGACGAAAAGCTGAAAAGTTTCTCTAATTTGTGTTTGTTTATTGTAATTTTTGTCATTGTAATAATACTCCTGTATTATACTAATTTAATTTTAGTATAATGATTATTGATGTATAATTCAGCTCATTTCACATTTTCGTCATCAATGAAAAAATGAAAGGGGCCTCGCAAAGACAAGTTCGCCGTCGCTCAGTTTTGGTCTAGCGCCGCCACTGACGGTTTGAGGCGTTCGAGTGGCACTTTTGACTCTTTATGACGATATCTGACTGTCCAATCAGGTGTTAGAGTGGCGGAGCTGATAGTTTGCGACCGTTTGTTTAAGTCAGCGGATTTTCGTCAAACTATTTTCTGACTGACTGCAAAGCGTTTAACAAGCCTCCTCCAAAAGACAAGCCCGCATATTTACGAAGAGGTTTGTGTTCTAAGTCTTCGATTTTCTCTTGATTGAGGCTGAGCTTTGTATATTAGACAGGCATTCTTTCAACTTATGTGGCCTTCTAATACAGTACGTCCACTTTTTATTACACACATACATACTATAAAGTGCGCCTCGGTTGCACAGTGGAAGAGTGTCAGACTACAAATCCAAAGGTCGCGGGTTCGATCCCCGCCAGGGCCTAGGATTTTTATCTGTTACTTTGCACTTCTTTCCCCTCTGGCAATATTGCTCATGTGAAAAGTACCGAGTAGCACCGTGGTTCGGAACCCACGTTAAACTGTAGGTCCCCCTATAACTGGGGTAAGTCAGTTCGAAGGTCGGAGGAAGGCAACGGCATACCACCTCCAAACAGGACCATGCCTAGTAAAGCACTGTGGTGTTCAAGCCAATCTTCGGATTGTTGACTGCTTTACGTTTTACATACTATAAATGAAAGGTGTGGAAATTTTCATAACATACGAGCTTAAAGATGAACGCGGGTGTTTTTACAGTTTGGATTGTGATATATTCGCCTGAAAATGACGTCAAAATAGTCCTACTGAGATGTTCTGTACCATCTGTAAATGAAGTGATTGACACATAAGAATAATATAGTTCACAACAGGCATTAGCAGTGATAGATTTTTATAACCGACATCTAACTTTATATGTGCCACTATAGCGTCTCACAATTACTGTTCCGTGTTTCTCCTTGTGGTTATATATTATAGAAATCTATTAGTGCCAATGTGGGCGTTTCTACACTAAATGTGTAACCTCTGGGAAAATCATGTACGATGATAATTCTTGCACAACACCTGCAAATTTTTATATATTAATTTGTATGTTTCATTTTTTAAATTTTATTGTAACTCATAATAATGGGACAAAATGCATATGAAGTTGTATGTTACCAAATATTTCTTTCGCACACAACTATCCCAATTTACCTCATTTTTGTATGAGGTTTTGTCAGGTTAAATTGGCTACATTATTTATAAATGGGGGGACATGTTTACGTATATTTTGCGTTTTGTCGAAGAATGTATTCCACAATGTATTTCTAATAGCGGAATTCACACTGTCCGTCGCCGGTCCGTCAGCTCACGTAAACGTGAGCTTTCTCAAGAACAATGTTTTGATGGAACGGCCGTCCGGTAACATCGCGACTCGCAAGTTAACCTAGTTTCGTCACGCGATTTTCATTTTATACTCGACAGATACACGGTTTGCACTTTGCGGTCAAATGTGTCTTGTTAATCTTTATTATTATACTTTGGTTTAACGGTATGTTGCAAATGTTTCATGACGACTTAAATAGTTTTCCCAATTGAGAAATACATATCGCCAGTCATAACCTCACTTTCTACATCGGCAGAGAGCAAAGATGCCAACTAGCGCTATGGGTGGCCAAACTGCGAAACAGGTGAAATAAGCGTTCGAGTTGGATTCGGAGTTGGGAACTGTCAAAAAGCGCGCATGCGCAGTGGAGGCCTTCCAAATCGTCAGTAACTATCAGGAACTGTCAGCGTTTGGGCCACTCGAACGAACCTAATAAGATACTGGCAGAAGAGTTTGTGACGTACGCAGTGACAAATTTAGGCTCTAAACAAAAAAAACTTGTCATAAAATAACGCAATATCCTTCTCTTCATACTACCCTGCAGCTAATCATCCTTCTCTTCATCAGTGCACCACACATCGCGTATTAAAGGAATGATCGGTGCACATTAATTGCGTGCTCGGTCGCTAAGCGGCAGCTCTGCTTCAGTAGCAGTAGACACTGTAGTCTGCAATCCTTCTCAAAAGCTGCACCATAGCGTTTTTTAATGGATTTATCAAAGCCACGTCACCCTCGGTAGCGTTTCTTACAATTAAATGTCAATCAATGACACAGTGGCTGCAAAAGCTGTCACAGATTGTAAAAGCAGTCATAATTGTCCATTGACTAAAGCTATTCAATAGCGATGTTTAGTATGGAGTGTGGCCGGCTGATTAGCGGAGAGTAGTATTTTAAATGCAGTGATCGTTGGTTCGAACCGTGGTATGCGTTAATATTTTTTTCTCTGTTTCCTGTTTGTAACAGATTCTGGAACCAGAAATGACATTCATACTCTTACTAGTCACAAATATTTATCCATTTTTTTCCGAAAATGTCGGGACTTCCGAGGTCGTGGTGAAGCAAGAACCTAACCATAGAACTTAAATAATAATTTATCACTTGTCATAAATACATCTTCTTTATTTCTGAAAATAATGTGATAATATTGAACTGAAAGGGAACAGCCACTGTGCTGTCTAAATCAGAAATCCGAGCAGCTAATTTCCAGATGCCGTTTTCAAACGATCCAGCAAAACCCTATCTGACCCTGACATGTTGACTGATTGATTGATTGATTTTTCCAGGGAAGCCAAAACAGTCTTGGACCAACCCGCCACTGCCCGCACCGAAACTAAGTTTATTGTGCGGTATCGCTCCCTGTATATCTAGTAAAGCCAACCAATGCCCTTGAACAGTGCAAGGAGTCTCTTTACCAGTTCTTTATTAGACACAATTTCTTCGGGTCTGGTTGTCCCAAATATTCTGTGCCTTTTATTCTCCAATGCAATGCATTCGAAGATTAGATGTGATGCAGTTTCATCAGCGTCATCACAAATCCTACATTTAGGGTCCTCTTCTGTTATTCCCATTGTACGTAGGTGTTTTTTGAAATTCCCATGGCCTGTCAACAATCCAACCATGAGTCTAATCTCTCTCCTGTTCAGACCCAGGATTGCAGAGCTTCTTTTAAAACATGGCTTTGGCATCATTACCTTGCCATGTTTTTGTTGATGGACTCTGGTCCAGTATTCTACGTGCTGTCTTCTGAGCCAGTTACGTAGCTCCAATTTGATCATTGCCTTGGTGATTGTCAGGACAGGTTCCGGTCCAATAAATGGAGTCTCTGCCCCCATCTTGGTTAATCTGTCGGCATGTTCGTTGCCACTGATCCCCGACCCTGACATGTACACACGACAATGAAAAACGGTTTCAGAAATTGTTTTCGTGTTTCGGAAGTTGGGTCACATGTAGAAGAAGCAAGTATTACTGTGCGAGTTAGGCATAGTTGTCTGCAGTGTTACTGTTGTACATCTCCGTAGTTCCTAATATTTCCTTTTCTTGCGATGAGTGTACGTAATTGCTGCAGTCAGGATCAACATTAAACATGTTAATGCGTACGAGGATTTCAGTTTTATTTACAAACTAAATTTAAGCGATACTTATTTCCGCCCCCCCCCCTCCCGCTAGAACCATCTAACTTCTACCATAGCCGGCCGCGGTGGCCGAGGAGACTGAGGCGTTCCAGTCACGGTCTACACGGCCACTACGATCGGGCGTTCGAATCCCCTCTCGGGCATGGATATTTGTGTCGTCCTTAGTATAAGGTAGTAGATAAGTAGTTTGTAAGTTTAGGGACTGATGACCCCGTAGTTAAGTCCCATAAGCTTAACAAACATTTGAACGTTTTGAACTTCTACCATATGTATTTATATTAGTGAAAGGGTGTCGCGCAAAACTGTACGCTATAATAGGGTGTCGCCATGAGGGAAAGTTTTGAAAGCACTGGTACAGACACTTACACGGAATCCAGAGCGCTCAGGTTCCGGGACCCGTGTGGCACAAGTAGCTGCCACCGAACCACACGCCACTGCCTGCTAGTGACGAACAGTTTGGTGGAGATGAGCGCTGCATCTGTGTCGTATCCATCTACATCTACATAAATACTCTGTAAGAGCAAGGCAGAGGGTTCCATTCTCTAATAGCTCGCGGAAAAAAGAAACACCTAAATATTTCCTCTTTCCATCTGATTTCTGTTATTCTACTTTGATGATCGTGTTACAACCTTTCTATCGGTACTTACCAATAAGAATTGGGCAATACATAACTCAGGGTAGTAAAAGATTTATGGCTCGTTGTCTCTGTTGATAGGGGTGAGTTATGTATGTCAGCTTCTAGGCCCTAAACAGCTAGCCAAACTGTTTAAATAAGGTCCACAATTAATGTGTAGTTTAACCAGTCTGTCAATATGCAGACGATGACGCTAAAAATAAATTTAAACAAGCATAAATAAAGCTCTTAATAGCCAACAAATTGAATTCTAAGATAATGTTTAGAAGAGAGTCATTCAAGAAGTAATGTTTATAAATGAAGTTTATTACTACTTCGAACAAAGACACAGTGCATATCTGACTGGGCCAAAGTCTGAAAGCTCAGAACTCGTTGGAGACATATTCCATAGCGCATGGCGCAAAACTGCTTGGTCAGAAGTTGTTGTTGTTGTGGTCTTCAGTCTGGAGACTGGTTTGATGCAGCTCTCCACAATACCCTATCCTGAGCAAGCCTCTTGATCTCCACATAAGAACGGCAACATACATCTGTCTGAATCTGCTTACTGTATCCATCTCTTGGTGTTCCTCTGCGATTTTTACCCCACACACTTCCCTCCAATGCTAAATTCACAATTCCTTGATGTCTGTGTCCTACCAATCTATCCCTTCTTTTAATCAAGGTATGCCAGAAATTTCTTTTCTCCCCAATTCTGTTCAGTATCTACTCATTAGTACGCGATCCACCCACCTAATCTTCAGCATTCTTCTGTAGCAGCATATTTCAAAAGCATCTATCCTCTTCCTGTCCGCACTGTTTATCGTCCATGTCTCACTCCCATACAAGGCAACACTCCATACAAATGCCTTCAGAAAGGACTTCCTTAGGCTTAGATTAATATTCGATGTGAACAAATTTCTCTTTTTCAAAAACGCTTTTCTACCCATTGCCATTCTGCATTTTATATCCTCTGTACTCCGCCGCCGGCCGCGGTGGCCGAGGAGACTGAGGCGCTCCAGTCACGGTCTGCACGGCCACTACAGTCGGGGGTTCGAATTCCCCCTCGGGCATGGATATTTGTGCCGTCCTAGTTCGTAAGTAGTTCATAAGTAGTTTGTAAGTTTAGGGACTGATGACCCTGTAGTTAAGTCCCATAAGCTTGACAAACATTTGAACATTTTGTACTCCGCCCATCATTTGTTATTTTACTGCCCAAGTAACAAAACTCATCTACCTACTTTATTGCTTCGTTCCCCAATCTAATTCCTTCAGCAGCACCTGATTTTCTTACACTGCACTCCATTACCCTAGTTTTGCTCTTGTTAACGTTCATCTTATATGCACCTTTCAGCACACTGTCCATTCCGTTCAATTGCTCTTCCAGGTCCTTTGTTGTATCTGACAGAAATACTATGTCGTCGGCAAAACGCAATGTTTTTAATTCTTCACCCTGAACTTTAATTCCTTCTCCAAATTTCTCCTTGATTTCCTTTATAGGATGCTCAATGTACAAATTGAATAACAATGGAGAAAGACTACAACCCTGTCTTACTCCCTTTCCAACCACTGCATCCCTTTCATGCCCTTCAACTCTGACAACCGCTGTCTGGTTTTTGTACAAGTTGTAAATAACCTTACGCTCCCTATATTTTACTTCTGCTTGCTTCAGAACTTGAAAGAGTTTATTCTAATCAACGTTGTCAAAAGCTTTCTCCAAATCTACAAAAGCTAGAAATGTAGGTTTGCCTTTTCTTAATCTATCTTCTATGATAAGCCGTAAAGTGAGTATTGCCTCCCGTGTTCCTACATTTCTCCTGAACCCAAACTGATCTCCCACGAGGTCGGCTTCTATCAGTTTTTCCATCCTTCTGTATATAATTCGTGTTAATATTTTGCAACCATGACTTATTAAACTGATGGTTCTGTAATTTTCACACCTGTCTGCACCTGCTTTCTTTGGAATGGGGATTATAACATTTTTCTTAAAGTCTGAGGGTGTTAGGAATTGATAATATATTATTTTGTAATGTCTTTGTAAATATCTCTGGATTAATAATTGAATCTTTGATGTAGCTTTTGTCTTTGAAAATACAGAACGTAAACAGTGAATCTGTGTTATTATTCACGACGTACGCTACATAAAAAAATTGGTGCCGAAACCCGGGAAGAGAACGCAAGAAAGGGAAAAATAACACAGACACAAGATTCAGTGATAATTATGTAAGCATACTGCACGCCGTATCAGAGTAATACGGAGCTGTGAATGAGGAATCACGTCACGACTTCGACATCGTCTCAACAGCTGACTGAGATAAGTACAATGACTACTTATTTGTAGCCTTGCTTCACGGCGAGATATTATTGAAGTAGCAAAGAATAGTAGAAGCCTCACAGAAATAAATATTGTTGTAACTTGAATACCATACGTAATAATCTCCGACAGCAGATAGGTATTGCAGTTGATGACGTCACACGCGCTGTCGATTGTTTGTTTGGCATTCACAACAGTATCGTAGTACGAAGTTATTAAAAGTAGCGTACGCAACGTGCGTTAATATTTTACGCAGTTCTTTGAGTGGTGCTATATTCACTGATTACTACGAAGTAAAGTAAATCTGTTCTGCTTCAGTTACGCATTCCATACATTGCGAAGTACCGTATAACATAGCCAAGATGTCTGACGTCGAAACTGCTGACGCAAGCGCACGTTTGCATCATCTGAAAAGACGACGAACTAGAGAAAGAGCCAATATTACGCGGTTTGTCAAAGAGATACAAGAATTTGCCGATTCTTCATCCGTGGAGAACGTGGAGTACTGTAGGGAACGATTAAAGGAGACCTTAGATAAATTGATACGACTTGATGACGAAATTCACAGCCTTCTTGACGATAATGATTACGCCGCTGACATATCCAAATGCGATGAGTACATAGATACTGCCAAGCGTGTCCTCATACTAACTTCTGAAGAAATGGAGAAAAAATTGTCTAGAGCCATGTCGCATGTTTCAGTTAACGACGCCCAACCTGCAGCAACAGTTGCCTCTGCTGCTCCAGTAACCACAGTTAAGCTTCCATCCATAAAGCTTGAGTCATTCTCAGGAGATATAGAATCATGGGCGCGATTTTGGGAACAGTTTGAGCAATCAGTTGATAAGAACGCCTCATTGTCAACCGTTCACAAGCACATATTTTTGCGCGGTTATTTAGAAGGGGAACCAAAGAGTTTGGTGGAAGGTATCGCTGTGACAGCCGAAACATATGAGGAGACAAAGAAGATGCTTAAGGCTCGTTACGGTAACAAAGATAGAATTATACAGGCTCACTTGGATTATCTCGAAAGTATTAAGCCAATACAGTTTGTGACTCCAGATGTGCTTAACTCCACATTTATTGACTGCAATCGCCGTATTCAAGCTCTGCGTGCACTCGGAGAAGATGTAAATGCCTATGGCCGAGTGCTCGCACCGAAAATACTTAGAGCATTTCCAGACGACATGTGTCGGCGTTGGATAATACATGTTAAACGTGAAGGTCTGTCAGAGGGTGATATTCTTAAACTAATTGAATTTATAGGAGAAGAAGTAGAGGCAGCTCTCACCACAGAAAAGATCCATTGCATGACGCCTACATCTTCAAGTTACACCTCTACCGCGGCAGCTCTCCATGTTCGCACTAAATCCAAGCAACAGTTAACGAAGGTAACTAAACAACCGGTACCGTTCTGTGTTTTCTGCGAATCTCGTGACCACTGGGCTCAGGATTGTAAGACAGTTACAAACGTCGCGAAAAGAAAAGAGACACTAAAAAATTCTAACCGTTGTTTCTTATGCCTGAACAGAGGACATAAAGCAGCTAACTGTGGGAAGAAAGGCAAGGCACTTTGCACTAACTGTAAAAAGTCACATCATAGGTCTTTGTGCACGAATCAGGATACCCTTAAGGCAACAGGGGATGAGATAAATGTCGCATCTGTTAGTCAAATCGATGCTACGACCCGAAATTTCACGTTCCTGCAAACAGCTCAGGTTTGCATCGTAGGGCCGACCGGCCTAAGGCGTTTGACTCGGTGTATACTAGACAGCGGAAGCCAAGCTACATTTATATCAAAGTCTCTGATAGAAGAGTTAAAACTACAAATCACTGATCAACATGAGATGACTGTTTGTACTTTTGAGGCAGAGAAGACTTACTCATGTCACCGTAAACTCGTTCGTTTTAATATTAAAGGAGCCTGGGCAAATTCGACTGTCTCTATTACTGCTTACGAAAGTGATCACTCTTTCTCACCTCAGCCAGTGATCTCACAAGACATTGTAACCAAAGTGAACCTTTGCAGAGTTCAGTTAGCTGATCCTAAAACTGGATCTCAAGAAGACTTACCAATAGAGATCTTAATCGGTAGTGACCATTACTGGAGGATAGTCAAGGCTAGTTCACCTGTCCGTATTTCTCCGTCGATTGTTCTAATTCCCACCATATTTGGTTGGGTCCTGAGTGGAAATCGTTCGGGAGTTTGTGCTAATTCAGTTGCTGTAAATCTCATCCATGAAACATACTCACCATCTGATGATGAATTAAGGAAGTTCTGGGACTTAGAAACGATTGGAATAACGGCAAACCCTCCTCGAGCTTTGAGTAAAAGTGATTCCGCAGTTCTTGAGGATTTTCGTTCATCCTATTGTGTGCGAGACCATCGAAGAGTCGTACGTCTCCCAAGAAAACAAGGTGTTCCGCTGGCAAGTAACAGACTCAACGCAGAACGTCGATTTAACACATTACATAAAAGACTTTGCAATAACGAAAACCTTAAGGACATGTACTGCAGTCACATGTTGGACTACATTATAAAAGGTCATATTGAATGTGCCCCCACGGAAGATCTTGGGAATGACATATTCTATCTTCCACATCAAGCAGTGAAAAGAGAGAAATTTGGTAAGACGAAGTGGAGGATAGTCTTTGATGCATCATCGCATGAAGCCAATACACCTTCTCTCAATGACGCATTAGAAGCGGGACCGAATCTTCTACCAGAAATATTCGCCATATTGTTACGATTCAGACTACATCAGATAGCAATGGTCAGTGATATTAAACAAGCATTTTTGCAATTAGTCTTACACGAAAGTGACAGGGACTTAACCAGATTCTTATGGTACTGCGTAATCAAAGACAGTGATGGGAATTACCAGACGACAGACGAAGTAATGACTTATTGCTTCACGAGACTGCCATTTGGACTAACATGCAGTCCATTTTTACTCTCCGCAACACTTAGAGAACTAGCTGAACGACATAGAACTAAGTTTCCCCTTGCAGCACCTCTTGTTGAGAGCAGCTTCTTTATGGATGATTTCGTTTCTGGCACGGAGAATGATAATGATGCTATAACTCTGTACTATGAACTCAGCGCAATGATGAAACTACTGAGTTTCGATTTAGCGAAATGGGCCACCAATTCGGATCAACTAAAGACCATATGGAGGGCTGAAGGACAAGACATTAACCCGGAAACGCAAGTTCTTGGTGTTTACTGGAATACAGAAACAGACTGCTTCTACATGAACGCAATGGATATTACTAGTAGGATTCCTGTAGGCCCCACTACTAAGAGGACACTGTTGCAAATTACAGCCAAATTTTATGATCCATTAGGATTGTTCTCTCCAGTGTCTCTTATTGGAAAACTGTTATTTCAGGATACATGGTGCAGAGGTATTGATTGGAACGAGTTGCTGCCACCCGATATTGGGTCTCGGTGGAACACTTGGTTTTCTACCCTACCTTCACTGTCTCAAATACAAATTCCACGATGGCTAGCAACTTCAACAAAGAGCAATACTCAGATCCACGTCTTCTGCGATGCCTCTGAGAGAGCATATGGAGCGGCTTTGTATATTCGCACGACCGTGGAAGACCATATTGTTGTTCATTTGGCATGTAGCAAAACCAGACTCGCCCCCATCAAGAAGTTAACTCTTCCGCGGCTTGAACTTCTAGCAGCGTTAATAGGATCACGATTACTGTATTACTACTGCACAGCAACAGGGCATAAAATAAATGAAGCAGTATTGTGGTCAGACGCTATGGTGACTTTAGGTTGGATACGCAGTGACCCAAACAGGTGGAAGACATTTATATGCAACAGAGTTACAGAGATTCACGCCCATACAAATCCCAGTCAATGGAGACATTGCCCTGGGAGTGAGAACCCTGCCGACCATCTTACACGAGGACTTTATGGTAACCAAATACAATCTGTGAACCACTGGTGGAAGGGGCCTCCATGGCTAGCACTTGCAGAATCAAGATGGCCATCTAACGCCTCATTCATGACTGATAACCTACCAGAAGAAAAGAAGAACTTACGGCATCTGATGACAGTAGCCACTTCTTCTAACCTTATGGACTGCTCCAAATTCAGCTCCTATTGGAAACTAATTCGCGTAACAGGGTGGATACTAAGATTCATTCACAATATTCGACAAAGTTCGAAACTCGAGGGAGAGCTGAAGGCAGTGGAACTTGCTCATGCACGTCATTACTGGATACGAGCTGTTCAACAGGAATGTTTCTCACAGGAGCTCCATGCACTCAATAACAATCAACCTGTCCCGAAAGACTCTAAAATAGCATGTTTCAATCCCTACCTAGAAGATGGTTTTCTCCGACTTGGAGGACGCTTACACTACGCAGCTGTCCCTAACGAGCAACGTCATCCATTACTCCTCGACAGTAGCCATCACTTCACAACTTTACTGGTTCAGCAAATGCACATTCGACTACATCATCTTGGCGTGAGAATAGTGTTGGCAGAACTTCGAAGAGAGTTCTGGATCCTGCGTGCCCGTCAAGTTATCAAGAGAGTTTTGCACTCCTGTCTTCCCTGCAAAATTCTACACAATCTACGGGGCCAACAAGTTGAAGCACCCCCACCAGCCGATCGAGTAAGACCATCCAAGCCATTTTCTATAACTGGCATAGATTTTGCAGGCCCTCTCTATGTAAAGGTTGGCACTACCATGGAAAAGGCATACATAACACTCTTCACTTGTGCGACGACACGTGCAGTGCACTTGGAATTGTGCTCTAACATGACAACAGACGCATTCCTCATGGCTCTTCAAAGATTCGCTGGTAGACGTGGACTACCCCATACAATCTACACAGACAATGCAAAGACGTTCCATGCAGCTAATGCTGAACTGTCTGAAATATGGAGTGCGTTATCTAACCCAAAGACTCAGCGTGTCCTAGCCAGGGATGGCATTTCATGGAAATTTATAGCCCCCCGTGCGGCTTGGTGGGGAGGGTTTTGGGAGAGGATGGTGGGTACCATCAAACGATGCCTACGAAAAGTACTTGGTCAATCAAGGTTAACGGAAGAGCAGCTCAATACCACGCTGATTAATATCGAAGCCGCAGTGAATTCGAGACCAATTTCTCAAGGAGACGACGATGAACCTTTAACACCAGCCCACTTTCTTATTGGTGAAGGACTACTGACAGTGCCAACAGGACCAGAACCGTCGACTAAATCTGTTTTGACAAAAGAATTCAGACTGCAACAGAAATTGACAGATGACTTTTGGAAGCGATGGACTAAAGAATATCTATTGCAACTTAGAAGCTTCCATGAAGTTCGGGGTACTTCGACAAGAGTCATCAAGTTCCGCCCCGGTGATGTTGCTCTGGTACAAGAAGATGGACGCCCGCGCCACCTATGGAAGAAAGCAAGAATAGAGAGACTAGTCGAAGGAAGAGATCAGAAAGTCCGAACAGTAATTCTATGCACACCAGAAGGACACCAAATAGTTCGTCCCGTTCAACTGGTCATCCCCCTGGAGGTTGACCAGGGTGGGGAGGATGTTAGGAATTGATAATATATTATTTTGTAATGTCTTTGTAAATATCTCTGGATTAATAATTGAATCTTTGATGTAGCTTTTGTCTTTGAAAATACAGAACGTAAACAGTGAATCTGTGTTATTATTCACGACGTACGCTACAGAGGGTACTTCACCAGTCTCATACATCTTATACACCAGGTGAAATAGGTTTGTCATGGCTGGTTCTCCCAGAGACTTCAGTAACTCTGAGGGAATATCATCTACTCCAGGGGTCTTGTTTCGACATAGGTCTTTCAGGGCTCTGTCAAATTCTTGCCTCAGTACAGTATCTCCTATTTCATCTTCATCTACATCCTCTTCCCTTCCTACAATATTGTCTCGAAGTTCATTTCCTTTGTAGAGCCCTTCTATATACTCTTTCCACCTTTCAGCTTTCCCTTCCTTGCTGAGAACTGGTTTTCCATCAGTGTCCTTGATATTCATAGAGCTGTTTTACTTATCTCCAAATGTTTCTTTTATTTTCCTGTAGGCTGTATCTATTTTTCCCCTATTTATACATTCTTCTACATCCTTGCATTTGCCTTCCAGCCACTCCTGCTTAGCCATTTTGCACTTCCTCTCAATCTCATTTCTTAGTCGTCTGAACTCCATTTTGCCTGTTTCATTTACTGCCTTTTTATATTTTCTCCTTTCATCGATTAAATTTAGTATCTCCTGTGATATCCAAGGATTTTTTGTAGGTCTTGCCTTCCTACCTATTTTGTTTTCTGCTACCTTCACTATTTCATCTCTCAATTGTACCCATTCGTCCTCTATTGTTTTATTTTTCCCTGTTTCTGCCAATTGTTGCCTAAAGCTCCCTCTGAAATTCTTAAGAACTTCAGGTTCCTTCAATTTATCCAGGTCCCATCTTCTTATTTTCCTACCTTTTTGTAGTTTCTTCAGTTTCAGCCTACAGTTCATAACCAACAAGTTATGGTCAGAGCCTATATCTGCCCCTCGGTATGTCTTACACTGTAAACCCTGGTTCCGAAATCTATGTCTTACCATTATAAAATCTGTCTGGTATCTCCCGGTGTCTCCTGGTCTCTTCCACGTATACAACCTTCTTTTGTGATTCTTGAACCAAGTGTTTGTTATAACTAAATTATTTTCCGTGCAAAATTCTACCAGGCGGCTTCATCTTTCATTCCTTTTGCCCAGACCATATTCACCTACTATCTGCCCTTCCCTTCCTTGTCCTACTACCGAATTCCAGTCTCCCATAACAATTAAGTTTTCCTCTTCCTTAATTGTCCGAATAATTTCCCTTAACTCCTCATATATTTCTTCGATTTCCTCATCAGCGGCAGAGCTAGTTGGCATATAAACCTGTACTACTGTTGTCGGTGTTGGCTTCGTATCTATCTTGACAATGATAATGCGATCACTGTGCTGGTCATAGTAGTTTACCCGCATTCCTATTTTCTTATTCATTATCAATCCTACTCCTGTGATACCCCCAACTGATTTTGTATTTATAATCCTGTACTCACCTGACCAGAAATCCTGTTCATCCTGCCACCGAACTTCACTAATCCTCACTATATCTGACTTCAACCTATCCATTTCCCTTTTTAAATTTTCTAATTTTCCTACTCGATTAAGGGATCTAACATTCCACTCTCCGACCCGTAGAATGCCAGTATTGTCTTTCCTGATGATCACATCCTCCTGAGTAGTCCCCGCCCGGAGATCCGAATGGGGGACTATTTTACCTCCGGAATATTTTACCCGAGAGGATGCCATCATCATATGTTCATACAGTAGAGCTGCATGTCCTCGGGAAAGGTAACGGCTGTAGTTTCCCCTTGCTTTCAGCCGTTCGCAGTAGCTGTGTGGCAAAACCACAGTAGCTGATGTTACAAGGCCAGCTCAGTCAATTATCAAGACTGTTGCCCCTGTAACTACTGAAAAGGCTGCTGCCCCTCTTCAGGAACCACACGTTTGTCTGGCCTCTCCACAGATACCCCTCCGCTGTGGTTGCACCTACGGTACGGCTATCTGTATCGTTGAGGCACGCAAGCCACCCCACCTCGGCAATGTCTGTGGTTCATGGGAGTGGGGTCAGAAGTTACGTAATGCAAAACTTCTTTAAGGGAAATCACATATTTGAAAATTGCTTGGATAAAAGTCCCCTAGTAAAAATCTGACTGAGCCGAAGTCACTAGCGCAAAACCACTTGGTTGGAAGTCCCCAGGTTCAAAACTTCTTGCCGCGGTGGAGTAGCCGAGCGGTCTAAGGCGCCTCGCTGCGGAGCGCACGGTTGCTCGCCGTCGGAGGTTCGAGTCCTCCCTGGGGCATGGAAGTGTGTGTGTGATGTCCTGAGGTTAGTTTACCATAGTTTAAGTAGTTTGTAAGTTACGGACTGATGACACGCAGTTTGGTCCGATAGATTTACAAACATTTGAACAAAACTGCTTGGTCGGAAGAACCATAAAGCAAAACTGCGGTTTTCGATAGTCTAGTGATACAAAACTACTTGGGCTCGATACAAGACTTCTTGGTGGGAAGTTGCACGCTTCAAAATCGCTTGGGCAAAACTGTCAGGATTCAAACCTGCTTGGGTGCAAGCACCAATGTACCAGTGGATTCTGCAAAATTGGAAACTTCCTTATATATCTAACCAGAAAGGGTTCAATAATTATCCATGTCCTTTCCAAAGAAACCATTTCGACACAGAAGTACATCTAAATTTATTACAAGCAATGGATGATGAAGTTCAGAGTTGAAAAGTACGTGGAATGTTAAGAAGTCGGGACGTTTTCCGCTGAATCGGCTGCGAGAATGACTTGAGTAAACGTTGTAAAGAATAAGTAACAGAACAATACGGCAGGCGGCATCATTTTAAGGAACAGTTGTCATAGTAATGGAGGGAAAGGCAGTAAGTGCAGTTTACGTATCAAGTGGTTAAGAACGATCGGTGCAAGGAATCCAACTCGCGGGCCGCAAGCGCCACAAGGCAATTGAAATGCGATCCCATGAAATCAAGACGTAAGTACTGAACGACTACGAGCGGTCTTTGGAATTACGGCAGAGAATTTTCTTTCGCCCGAGTTCTCCTTCCTTTTTCAACGCTAGCTGATAGTCAATTATTCCTTTGAATAACGAGGGGGAAAGCGATGCGATCCATTGTGTTGTCAGTTGTTTCTTGTCATCTCAGCATCTTAGCTTAAATTGGAAAAATTATGAGTAAGGAATTACTTCCTTTTCGCGGACATGGAGCCATGCTATTGTGCTTATCAATATCCGAATACATATTTCACTTAAGTCACTGCATAAGAATTTATCAGTTTCTTTAAAAACGTTCAAATGTTTGTAAAGCTTATGGGACTTAACTGCGGGGTCATCAGTCCCTAAACTTGCAAACTACTTATGAACTACCTTATACTGAAGAAGACACAAACATTCCTGCCCGAGGGGGGATTCGGACCCCCGACGGGGAGCGGCCTCGCCCATCGCAGCATAGCGCCTCAATGCGCTCGGCCGCACCACCTCGGCATCAGTTTTTTTATTTAACAACCTCAGCAATTCCCATGAACGTAATCTGTGATGTTTCGGCATCAGTACGTTTGGTGAATAAATATCAAATATTAAATCAATGTCTAGAGATATATTTTGTCTCAATGTTGAATTATAATTTGTACGTCGGCCGGGATTCGAAAAGGGAACTCATGCATGGTAAACAAACGATGTAACCACTAAGACACGGCGACGTAATTGATACAACATTGCACAGACTGTCTTAAATCACGTGTTCCTTAGAAAAACAAACTCTAATTCTGCCTAATGTTCCCCTAGATAAAGACGTATCGACGTTGCCGTGGCACTCCAATAGCGAAATAGCACCCCAGCATCGAACTTTAATGGGAATGATACTACCTTTTTCCTCAGGCACAAATGATAAAAATATCAAACAATAGATCAAAGTCCAGAGACATATTTTGTCTTGATATATATGAAATATATTACAGTGAAGGAAAAGCAAAATTTTTAATTCAATGACTCTGATTCAATTTAATATGTTGATGGGTAATTGTCAGCAGTATTTATTACAATTTTTTTAACATGGCTTCGTTGCTTCAGCGACAGTATATAAATTTAAATTATCGTAAAGCAGCCCTCGGTCGCAGATATAAAATGTATTGACCAGATTTCGGCACCTGCTAGAAGTGGCTCCATCAGAATAATGAAAATACATATCCCTTGATAAAATAATGATGCCTCCTTCAATCCTGAAAGCAGCCCTTAGCTGTTAGCCAGGTAATTTTTCATTTTTAAACTGTGACATAAGCTTTACCACTTATATATTATTTTATCATGTGACATGCATTTTTTTTAATTATTCGGATGAAAACACTACAAGCAGTTGCCGTAAACTGGTCAATACATTTTATATCTGCGACCGAGGGCTATTTTACTATAATTTAAAAGTATTCATTACATTTAAATTTTTATTAATTTACATTTACCTGTAACTATGATTATTATTAGTTGTACTGAAAGAACCTGCAGTCTTTTCAATTTTTTTATATTTTTATTTATTTATTTTTGTCGCTACGAGGTCCGAATTTTTCCAAGATTTTTTACGGAAGTGGTAGAATAATTAAATGCAGACATTACGCACGTTCGACTGTTCATAGTTATTAATTTCTCTTTACTGCGTTTAAACGTTAATTACGGCGTTTATTGTACCACTAATAATTATTTTCAGCTAGAGATATTTTCATATTGCAGATAAATCTAAATATATATTTCAAGCAGGTACAATAAATGTCGTATTATAGTGTTTTATGCCAATCCAGCCTTGTATTTTGAACTTCATCAAATCTATTTCTTGGTAAATATTTTAAATCAGATTTATTTTCTCTTTTTCTTTTCTAAATTAGAACCCTTGACTAGGTAGGAAACGCTGTAGTGTCTATCATACTATCGTCAGATAAATAAGAAAAATTGAAAACTATGAAAAAATTTAAAAAAAACTTTTCTTTTTTGTTCTATTGTTTTCAGCGATTTTTTTTTAGTATTTATTATGTCATGTGTGATCGTAAAAGGTTCATGTTCTTCACGTATGGGTAAGGTAAACTAAAATGTTGCGCTCCCCTACATCAGGAAAAGAATAAATGTCTACTGAGTTTCTTGTTTCTGTAGTCAGTGAACAGTGCGATAAGTCTATACAAGGATCTGCTCCATCATCTTCCACTTTCTCATTCATTTTTATTTACTATTTAAGTTTTTAAGGAATAGTAAACTTCGTTATGGTCGAATAGTGATGTATCAAACTACAAAGCAAATTTAGGCATGCAACCGACTCTCGGAATAATAAGACCAGCAATTTTGCAGACTTGCGTCGTACCTGCGTAGACCGTATTATGAGATAGAATTCACGATAACTGCTGCAACGGCTACCGCGTGTTATTTGTACTTACGAGCAGGGCCCTCATTTGTAACGTGTGCTTGCGACTACGTCCATTAGTAACTGTCCGTAATTCCGAACAGCTTCGTTCTCGTGACAAGAAGTTCGCATGCCGGGCTCGGTCGTTCGTGCTCGCTGCCTGTTTAGAGGACTCGATACTATCGTGCAGGGGTCTACAACCAACAGTCCTGACAAGTGCAAAGCGCAGTAGCGCAGCAGGGGGCTGGCTGCACGGCCGCCCCTGATAACACTCTGGGGTGGAGGCCGTTTCTGCCTACTGCTTCCTCTTATTTGAGAATTGCGTGAGATTAGTTATTTCGGAGACCGGTTGTTTGTCCTCAATGTACACCGATGTAGCTGAGACATATAAATAAGCGGAAAGGCCCGTTGTACGATTATTCCATTGATGATCAACCACCAGAAACTGTAATATAAATTATTAGGAATTTCAGTGAGGCGGGAGTTAACCCTTTCGCTATATTTGCCCACTGTACTGGAAGACTTTGTTTTCAGTGACTGTTAGGGTTACCAGATGCCCGTCTGCAGAAAAGTGGACATTTCTAGATTCATAAAAGAACCCCCCCCCCCCTTACTCTCTCTCTCTCTCTCTCGTATTGACAACTCAAGTACTAGTGATGTCTCTACTGTATTATAAGAGTCTTGTTTGTAATACATCTTACGCATCTTAGAAAATTTGTTCATCTTCTTACAAATTAAGAAGCATGAAATATTGAGACCCTCAGAACGAGTTACAGAACTACATATAGCAGTGAAGCCCTGATATTTCATCACTTCACCACTTGTAATTATCGTCTTAAGTGCTGAACATTTTTCCATATATTATGCCGATCACCCCTGTTTCACACTGTTTGTAAATCTTATGGAACTTAACTACGGGGTCATCAGTCCCTAAACTTACAAACTACTTATGAACTACTTACGAACTAGGACGGCACAAATATCCATGCCCGATGGTGGATTCGATCCCCCGACCGTGGTGGTCGTGCAGACCGTGACTGAAGCGCCTCAGTCCCCTCGGCCACCGCGGCCTGCACCCCCTGTTTCACCTGAAAGTTTTTACGATGCATCATTTACGGAAACCATAGTACTGTTGACTGTAAAATCGTCACGAATAAAGTAACTGTAAAAATTATCGAAGCGATCCTTGATATGTTTCCATTTCGGATCAGACCGACGTGACTATATACATGATTAGTATCTAGATTCTAGTGAGTGAAAGGGAATATGTAAGGCCTAGGTTAAAAAAAAACAATGAATAAAATAAAAAGTTTATTTGCCGTACAAAGACTCGCAATTAATTACTAAAAACCACTCAGTGTTTTAGGACAAAAGCTTTAAATCGATATTTTCAAAAAACTGTTTAAGTAGTTACATCTCTTTGGTCCTAAACAAGGGAATGGTGAAACGAAAATGGTGACTATGGCATCTGACCTTATTTGTATGAAGTTTTGAACAAGGTTTTAACTTATGTATAACGAACATTGCACTAGCTTTTGATCTTAAAGTCATATGTGTGGCTGACAGACAACACACACAACTGCCGAGTCCCAGCACGACAGACTGAACGTCTTATTTTTGGGTGTCACACAACACTCAGACCAGTGAAAAGGGGGGGGGGGAGAGTTTCATGTTATACTACGTGTATTGCACTGTCTCGCATTGTTGCAGACGTATGTTTTTGTAATTGACCGCCTCGAAGCTCGTATTCCGCGACAATTGCCAAGGAAATTATTTCAATTGCTCCGAAGTAACTTTAGCTCAGAGCAGCGCGGTACAGAAACGAGAAAATAATATTAAAAAAACATTGTTTCAAGGAAGGTTAAATTCTCTAGAGTTAGTGATTGTGACAGTTCAGAGAGTTATATTTACGCACTTTCAATCTGAAGCATTGCACCACGTAAAAAAGAGGATATTTCCCCATATTGTTACAAACCCGGCCGGACCATTTTTAGGGTCCAAAAAAGAGGACATGTCCGGGTAAAAGAGGACGTCTGGTAACCCTAGTGACTGTACGCTGTCCAAGAGATTTGGAAGGTACTGGGAATAGTGTGTAGTCTAGTGAACATTGTCATCTGAGAGCCATTTATATACCAACCAGCTGAAAACCCGGAGTTGCCTGGGTATTTACCTATTAATTCCTGCCATTTTTCAGGTATACATTCATTTGTATGAGGGCTGTATGTCTGTAAAATCTCTTGGGAATACAATTAGTAGTAAAGAAGTAATAGATTAAAACTTGGTGAGTGATGGGGCGGTTTTCTATGAACGTAGCATGGACTACATGTCCTACTGTGATACAGTTCAGAAGGTACACTCAACTATGTGCGTGTGTACTGTCTGTAAAATTTCCTGTGGGTACAATTTGTGGTGTAGAGATTATAAATTGTAGCGTCATACCGAATGCCGAAGTTTTACTCCGTTAACAGCGGAAAAGTTGAAGCGAGAAACTTTTTTCATCATTTTGCTATGGTTTTCAGCGAGAAAAAGTTTAACAAAGATTTGAAGTTTTGTTTAATGTTTGTTGCAAGTTGCTAAGTGCACTTATTGTAGTATAGCGTATTTATAAAGTCTCGCCGCATTGTGTGGCAGTTTTTTTGTGATTCCTATTGTTTATGACCTCATATCTTCTTAACCATGTGTCGTATGTGATTATTAACTCTGCAGCAATTGTTACCTCGCGGTTAGGCATGTGTGTACCAAATTTGGTTGAAATCGGTCCAGTGGTTTAGGAGAAAATGAGCAGCATTGTCGCAAAATGCAGCAATTTTTCGCGCATCTCATTGTTTATGACGTCATATCTCGTGAGTTATAAATCGTATGTGATTCTTACACGTACGGCGACCGTACTTATGGACTGAAGCTTACGTGTACAAAATTTCATAATGATTCTAACAAAACTGTAGATTTTTATGCTACACGTAGAAACATACGGACGCTCTGCTTATATATTAGATACTCAAAATTCTAAAGCATGTCCAAAATGTCGCGCCGCATAGATTGTGGTTAACTGCAGCCACACACTTTATCAATGCTATGCAATGAAACTCTCATTTTTTTCTTGTTCAGTGACGTTATCATAACTTAAAAAAGAATCATAAGTTAGAAGAATTAATGTCGACTGGCGAACTTCCAAAAAATCGTCCATAACAGTGGCCAAAGTTTCGAGAGCCATTTTCTTCTTTAGCCTCTCACAACACTCCACATTTTGTTCGTGTGTTGTTATAAGTGTTGCTCTTACATTTATGATCATTTGTTGTTCATTTCTACGTGCAAACATTTCAACCATTAGCATCAATTATAAAGAAAACCTCAGTGAGTATTGTATTATAGAAATTCCGGAAAATTGTGATATACCTTATATTGATGGACTCTTAGAAACGAAATGGAACCTCTAGAGGATATCCGATACGATTATGTGGACCACTTACCATGCTTTGATCAACCTAAACCTGCTTAGTATCCAAAAATACAGGGTGAAAAACTGAAATGCACATAAAATGTGTCAAATGCAGGCTCCAGCTCTATGTAACTAAGAGTACATAACTGCTTTCTACAGTACTATGAAAAATAATATTTGCATGTGGGAAACCCCAATTGAATTTTTTCACTTTTGTAAAGATCATTGTAATAAATGGTCATCAGTATTTTAAAATCTTATTATTTAAATAATCCTTACTTGTAAATACTGACAGAGTAATATTAGATATCGAAACTGTAGAACAAAAAATTCTGAAATTTATGAAAAATCGTATCTATCAGTCTCTGGACGATTTATAACTTAGAATCAGATAGTGGTATAATAAAAATTTCACTATGTAAAAAAATAAATAAATAAATAAATGAAATTTAAAAAAAATATCTGAGTTCTGCTATCATCCAAAAATTCCAAATTTGAACTTCATATATGAAGTACAGCGAGTGAAAGGGTTACGAATCGATGACAACATAGAAGCTGGTACACTGCAACAACAAAGAAAGTAGTACACTTCGAAAGACGACATCAATTTTGATCCGATGGCAGCAGATTCCATTTAGGGGACAGTAGATGTGTTGGTGATAACTTCAACATCGGACGCCAACTGCGATCTTTGTGGCATAACTGCAACAGCGGTAAATTTGTGTACCCTTTAATGGATAATGTTCACAGCCATAACGTTCAGTTTGATATCAATGTGTGTAATAAACAAGTAGCATACCACCGAGACCCATTCGCGCTTCCTACAACCAGCTGAGCGAGTTTCAAAGTAGCGGGATGGTCCTTTTGGAGAATTGTGTAGTGTGCCTCCTTTCCGCCTTCTTTTATGGCAGATACCCGCGGTGGAGCGGCCGAGCGTTCAAAGGCCCCTTGCTGTGGAGCGCGCAGCTGCTCCCGTCGGGGATTCGAGTTTTGAGTGTGTGTGTGTGTTCTTAGTGTAAGTTAACTTAAGTTGGTTTGAGTAGTTTGTAACCTTAGGGACTGATAACCCCAGAAGTTAAGTCCCTTAGATATACGAAAATTTGGACATTCTTGTGGTAGATAGGATTTACGTTGCGGATTTAAATGTACAGCAAGCAATGGCACTGTGGATCACCGTAACTTCATAAGTAGGTCTGGTGTCTATACTGTTGGTGGGGGAGGGGGGGAGGGGGGGATGTTCGTCACAACACGTGGTAAAGGAAAAATTTATGTGCAAACGTAGGCTTCCGCGGCTGTTGTCACTATCAATAAAATTTTTCCGGATATGAGACCGCGTCGTCATTTTATAAACTCTACCGACGTTTCGGCCACTGTTGCAGGCGGCCTTCATCAGAGTCTGCTTCTGACACAGGATTAAGAATTACAGCATGCAACCCATAGAAATGTTTAGAATTACATAAGGAAGCTATTAAGGAGGTTGTGCAAGGCTCAGAGAGAATTATTGACAAAGACAGAGTACGTACTACAAGTCGGAGAAGAAGCAGCAAAATTAAAATAGGCGGGGAGAGAAGATCGCGAAATATTAGTGGAAATCAAAAGGATACCCGCATAGTTACTTGCCTGATGGGCATGGAAGAGACAAGAGTGGAAGCTGACGGCTTTGTTCTATGAACCAACCACGTGGAACACATATCACTCACGGAACGAAACGATGAGAAGATTTTTACATGCACTGTATAAAAATGAACATGTCACCTTTTAGAAATCGGGCCCCACAAAGCTAGAAAGTATTCACAGAGTTCATACACCGCCACATGATCACAAAAGGTTTTAACATACCAGGCCATTATCAAACTGCAACTAGAATCACACACGTCGCGTTTATCTATTGGAAATCACTGAATTGAAGAACGAGAATACATTCCCGCACAAGATTGGGGAAAATATTCAAAAAAAAAAAATGATTCTAAGTTAACGGGTCTAAGTTAAACGTGCTAGACAATGAAACGCTACCATCTCGCGGACACCAGAGGAGAACCAGACGCCCAGTATAGAAATGAACAGCCGAGCGGCCATAGGGGCGCGAAAAGCTACCGGAAGCTGGAAAACCCAAGAAACAGCGGTGGTGGGGACGGAAAGCGAGACTCGCGCTGGAGAGGGCTCTCCGACTACCATGTAACCAAAGGGTGTGGAAACCTCTTTGGTAGCACCAGCAGCTATCGACACTGAGCCAGAGAGAACGATGCAATGCGAGCTATTACTCCCCACATTCAGTCATAGATTCTCGCACATCCACTTAAATGTAAGACAAGACATTCTCACAGGGACAGTGGCGTAGCAGAGAAGCCGTACTTATGCCACATTAATTAATATAATGATAAATTATTAACATAAAAAATAAGAAAAACCTAGCGATATTAACTAATATTTTAACACATGAAATAAAAATGCTATACCTCAAGCCTTGAAAAGAGTGGGGTTCAAGTTTTAACAAAATGATAATCTAGCGACATTAAATAAATTATAACTTTACAGAAATATACAAAAAAATATATGGAAGACGACAGACGATCGTCTTTCAAGCTTCGTGAAACTTTCATTACCATGTATTTGACGTTCATATTCGGTGCACATATCAGGCGATACAATTTGCCTTACAGTAGCACTTTTGATTTTAGATGTGGCACAATTTGTATTTTTCTGTTGTCACTGATTTAGTCTTAAGGAAGAAGGTTTGGATATAAGCTGGTGTTATTTCGTTCGAGATACTATAAATTAATCAAGACAAATTAAACAGATGATTGGCTTATCCAATATCAGTATATCAATGACTCACAACGTTTTTATTCACGAAAATAAATATCAAGGTTATGATATTTTCTGTGAATGACTGACATGGTTCCTATAAATGTAACCGCTTTTAAAATTCTCTCAAAAGTTCCTTGCTTAGTTAAATAGATGGGAATTTGCTGTTTGCAATCATTATCAGATAACCAAATAAGGGGCACCAGAATTATTTAAATAAAGCACTTACAGTATTGTGATCTTTTCGGTTTATTATGTCAACAAAAATCACCAGATGCTGAGACATACGACGAATTATGAAAGACAGTTGGATTGAGAAATAAATTTTCATTAATTGTTGCACGTCTTTCAATCTCGTTTCGCATATTTCTATGGGGGTCAGAAAACAAACCTGACTGAATCGTCTATCGCAATCAATGGATCCGTACTGAAATCACCTTACGTGGTCACTTCACATTTATTTTTCTTGGCCCTTATTAGAACGCGCTCTGATTGCACAAATAAGTTAACGCACTTGTAAAGAAGTTAGTACTTGTAAAACTAGATCCATTTCTTCCTGTACTAATTCTAGTAATACCAGTTGCCATTATTCTAGACCCCCACCAGTTAATCACAGAAAATATTAACAAACGTTACGTCAAATTTGCCACTGCACGCGTGTTTGTCAGCGGCCGTACAAAAAAAAAAAAAAAATAAAAAAAAAAAAAATAAAAAAATAAAAAAAAAAAAATAAAAAAAAATAAAAAAATAAAAAATAAAAAAAAATGGTGGGGTTACTTCTGCCTTCTCTGTGAAAGCCAAAAGCCAGCTTTGAAAGCTGGTAATATGATTATATATACAGTCACACACCACAGAGGTAACCTTTATATAGGTAAACACAGGATACTCATAAAATCAAATAAGGTGGTTTCCCACTCATTCTACCTGAAATGGTCATATTGCAGCCAGAACACAAAAAATCATTATTGGGAACGTGGTGGGGGCACTTTAATCATTTCAAATCACCATCTCATGAATGACTGCTTAGACGAACGTCGTTTACACAGATCTACACCATTCCTAGATTAACTTCTGCGTACTGCCTTTCGTAAGTACTCTGATTTTAGAATGAAACTTTCACTCTGCAATGGAGTGTGTGCTGATATCAAACTTCCGAACAGTTCAAAATTATGTGTCGGAACTGTGATTCGAAACTAATATCTTTGCCTTCCGCGGCTGAGCTATTCCGGCACGCTTCACGGTCCTACCTCATAACTTCACTTCTGTCAGTACCTCGCCTCCTACTTCCCAGAATTCACAGAAGTTCTCCTGCGAATCTTGCAGAACTGGCACCCCCAGAAGAAAGGATATGGTGGAGACTTGGCTTAGCCACAGCCCAAGAGATGTTCCTGAAAACATCCTTTAAACTGTGGAGACATGACTTAGTCACAGACAACATGCGAACAGCGTGTGTTCTGACAATTTTCTTTCACAAAAATAGCTCAATGACATCTTGAGATAACGCAACATTTTTGACTTGTATTAAAGAAAAAAAAAAAAAATAAAATAAAATAAAATAAAATAAAAAAATAAAGAAAAAGTTAAATATTAGGCCTTGAAAACATTTTACGAAAAATGAAGTTTCCCTTAAGGGATCAAATATCACTGCCGTTGAGACCAGATTGCATTCGCTATACAAGTAGAAAGTGAAGAAACCTTTTAGTAAAATATAAAAGTGCTGTGTCTTAATAGATGGCCTAAAATTAAAAAATCACAAATAATGGCAATTAAAGTGTTATACTACATTCCCTCACCTGATGTTCGTCAGCATTTTAAATATTTGACGGCAGCTGTTGCATTGAAGTGCCTACATTTAACGAAGTATTAATTAATTAACATTTGATTTGAATAATTCGTGTTTACCCGATACACCGCAGTATTTGCTTCTATGAAATTATCTGTCCCAATGTGGACCCCGAGTGCCTCAAAACATCGCACATTTCATACATGTCTTTCTAATGTGGGGAAATGACGATCTGAACACCGTTAAACAGTTCAAATATTATCCCGTTTACACATGGTGTGTACTCCACCATTAGCATTATTTATCATTAGCGTTTAACAATTTCCAACTGTATGAATCTGAATTTTTTAAAATCTGTACTTCCACCTCCTTTCTGTAGCATATACATCTCTCTCTCTCTCTCTCTCTCTCTCTCTCTCTCTCTCTCTCTCTCTCCTTTCTCTGTGTCGGCCGCGGCGGAGCGGCCGAGCGCATTGAGGCGCTATGCTACGATGCGCGAGGACGTTCCCCTCCGGGGTTTCGAATCCCCTTCGGGCATGGATGTTTGTGTCGTCTTTAGTATACGGTAGTTCATAAGTAGTTTGTAAGTTTAGGGACTGATGACCCCGCAGTTAATACCATTAAGCTTTACAAACATTTGAACACTTTGTTTGTGTCGCAATTATTACCTTCTCCCATACTTAAGCAAAATTTATTACTAAGAATCCCGATTTGTCGGGTCTACTGTATCTACTAAACGAGGTAAGGCGTCTGCAGAACTGGTACAATTTTATTACACTTGTTGATAGTTCCAAGACTATGTGCTACGATGTTGTATGTGTTGCAAAGGCACCATATTATCTAATTATTTGAAACATTTGATTAGCTGCATGCTTGCTGTAGTTGTCCAGAAACATATGTATTAGATTTGATTCCATTTCCTGGAGGTGCTCCACGACCACACAATGATGAACACACCAGATGTATTTCGCAGCATTGGCCGTTAATGTTTTATTAAAAAAAAAAAAAAAAAAAAAAAAAAAAAAAAAAAAAAAAAAAAAAAAAAAAAAAAACAGATCGATTTCAATCACCTAGTGACCATCTTCAGTGTCCTTCAAACAATGCTTGTTTGAAGGACATTGAAGATGGTCACTAGGTGATTGAAATCGATCTGTGTTTTTTTTAATAAAACATTAACGGCCAATGCTGCGAAATACATCTGGTGTGTTCATATGTATTAGATGTTTACAAATAGACCATTGCTCGCCTTCATCCATAAATGTTGTAAATCTTCTATTTCTTTACTAGTTTCGGTAACTAATTCTTACCATTTTCAGACCTTGTCAAACGAAGTATCAACAGTATTGGAGTTACACAGATGACTGTCGTCTGTTGATATTTCCTTTGACATGGTCTGAAGATGGTAACAATGAGTTACCGAAACTTGTAAATAAATAAAAGGTTTACAACAATAACGGTTGAATGAGTGTAATGATCTATTTATAAAGAATAATACAGCCGTGCCCCAGTCCTCTGATACAATATGGACATACAAAGATATGAATTAGAAGTTTAACATGAAGATCAACGGTTTGAGGAGGCCGAAGACAATGATAACTATTGAATTAGTGATGTGTGATGAATACCCACAAGAAATGCAGCCGGTAAAGATGATATCTCCATTAACAAACATTTCTGAATTACTCGTATAAGAGAGTATTACCACTGGGGCCCACTGTAAAAAGACTAAAACCCAATAAAATGCAAAAACATTATAAGATCTGGAGCGTTGGACGTGAAAAGCCTTAATTTGATAGCAAATTTAAAATTTATGAAAAAGGACATCTAAAAGCTCAGTTACATACTGGAAGAAATAAGTTAAATAAAAAGAATATAAGAATTCTGTTTATGTGATTATATGCTAATGTTTATTACAACAGAAAATACTACAATGGGAATACGATTCATATTGAGTAGGCAGGTAGGGAGAGAATAACTGTGAACGTATCAATCAGATCGACAGCACAAACGCAAAAACACCGATGGACTTCATGAGAGTATTCAACCGGTAATTCAGTTTCTCAAGAGTGATGAAGGTCTGATAACCAGCGGAGATTGGGACGCTGCAGTAAGGAAGGAATAGCAGGGTAACAGGACAATAAGGAAATAATAGTAGGACTTACAGGGAGAAACCAACTTAATTCCTTCAACAAATTTCTCCTTTCAACATCTGAAACGTCGCTCAAGAATCACAAGAAATCAAAAGAAAATGCGTACATGAAAATGGAGACAGGAGAAGAGCCTAGCTGCGTAACATCATGCTGTGAGAGAGATTTCGTAATCAGATAATGGAGTACCAAGGACAATGGCGTACCAACAAGCCCATATAGACTCACACCGTAATTTGTTGTTAACCCTCAGGCGATACGGTGGTTGGAGACGAAGTAGATGGTACGGTCGGGTCGTATCCGACCCGCTCCCACTTAGATGACGTTTGTGTACACAGTCAGTATTATTATTGAATTCAGAAATTTTCAAATGTTTTTAAATGTATTGGTCTCAACTATTGTGGTTATCAGTCCCTAGGCTCGACGTTCTACACGGAGCGGGTAGGGCAATGTAGCGTAAAATTCAACTGCTGGGTCAGATCCGACCCGCACCGTACCGTTTGAGGGTTAATCAAGAGCAGATCCAAGTTTAAGAAAAACGTCGGAAAGTGTCAGTGTCTGAGGAAGCTGGATACTGAAGTGTTGCGAAATGACAAGTTTTGTTTTAAATTCTGCAATAAGCAGTTTAACTGAAACGAATGGAAATCCGTAGAAAAGACAAAAACAGAATTTGGATAAGTAAAGTGAATTGCGGAGTAACCTTAGTTAATGTTACATATGCATCAGTTGATCGAGTATGGAGCGAAATGCAGAAAACTTAAATAAAAGAATACAGCACTTTAATCCAGGAATGAAAAGAAATAGAAAGTGCAGGCAAGAAAACATTAAATGAAGCAACCAAAATGCGAAGAAATAAATAATTAAATTGGCAGAAGAGCAGATCGATATGCAGAAAAATATACTGGATGATTCAAAGAAACATTTACGAAATAGTATGGAACAAAGGGTATCCAACGAAGATCAGTAATCACACGGGTACCTGAGTCGGATAGGCCATCCAATGCTAGTAAATGACGTTACAGTTATTTAGTCAAATGCTACAGGAGACGCTCAAAGTTTTGTACAGGTACATAGAGGTACGCCTGACATCGGCGGCTAATACAACTGTGCACAACTAGATACCTGGTGTATCTCGAAGACTGTCTGGTGCTGCAACAATCTTGCCCACTATATGCTTCGGCTATGTAACAGGAGTTTCTTACACAAGACTCTGCAGATAACGCCACGGGGAAAATTCCATTTGGCTCAGTTCGGGAGATCTTGGTAATCTTGCAACTTGCCCACTGGGACCAGTCCAGCGACGAACAGACAAGGGAAACTCATTCGACATGGCCGACGGAACTTCTTGCGCCGCGGTGGAGTAGCCGTTGGGTTGCTAGTGTTTACTTGGTCATTTAATATGTGTTTCTTTTCTATTATTGCTTTTTGAATTTGTAAGTTCTCTTGAAGGGTTAGGATATGTTTCTTATTGCTAAATCTATTTGCATGTCTTCTTCTATGGTGATAGGATAGTGGTATTCTTGCCTAAGGTGTTCTGCAAATGTTCAATGGTTGTTGCCGTACTTCCATGATCGTTTGTGCTCTTTATATAGTGTTTCAAATGTCCCGCTGGTATATCCTAAGTATAGAGAGGATCACAACTGTTGCTTTGAAATAAAGAGAAAAGCGTCTTGTCTGAATTAGACAATAATTTGTGTAAAACTGTAGACTGGCAGGGCGGAATTAAAATAGGTCAAAACAAAATAAGCAGTCTCTCATATGCGGATGACTTAGTTGTAATGGCAGATTCGATTGAAAGGTTGCTAACTAATATTTCAGAGCTCGAGCAGAGGTGCAAGGATTATGATATGAAGATCAGCATCTCCAAAACGAAAGCAATATCTGTGGGAAAGAGATGTAAACCTATTGAGTGCCATATAGGAGGAACAAAGATAGAACAGGTAGACAGTTTTAAGTACCTGAGATGTATTTTCTCACAGGATGGCAACATAGCGAAAGAACTGGAATTGAGGTGCAGCAAAGCTAATGCAGTGAGTGCTCAGCTAAGATCTGCTCTCTTCTGCAAGAAGGAAGTAAGAACCAAGACTAAGTTAGCAGTGCTCTATCTTTCGACCAACTTTTTTGTATGGGAGGTTACCTCATTCATAAGGTGGAGGTTACAGATATGAAAGTAGCAAGAATGATTGCAGGTACAAATAGATGGGAACAATGGCAGGAGGGTGTCCATAATGAGGAAATAAAAAAGAAAAACTGGGAATGAACACCTTAGATGAAGCAGTTAGAGCGAACAGACTGCGATGATGGGGTCATGTTACACTCATGAGCCCGTCAGCGGAGGGTAAGAGGAGTCGAGGCAGACCAAAAAGAAAATACTTATATTCGGTGCCGAATGATTTTGAAGTAAAAGGCATAACATAAGACGAGGCATCAATGTTAGCATTGAATAGGGGATCATGGAGGAATTTTATTAGAGGTACTATGCTCCAGACTGAACGCTGAAAGGAATAATCAGTCTCTAATCATGATGGCCATGATTTAAACTGATCGTTCTACAATGTTTGCACTTGTCTGCACCTACTGGCTCTGTAACAGGAATCATTACAACCTTCATCACCGCCTACTTGACGCGAAAGAAGAGAGCGTTCTCCCTGTCGTCCGGCAAGCCGTTGGGGTGAAGGAGGCGGTGAAGTAGCGCGGTCGGCGCCGGCTGAGGTCGGACGACGAAGCGACCGCCTGGCGAGGCGTGACGACCGATCGATAGTCGCAGGGGCGAGGGTCGACGTGGCACGCGCACGCACGCACGCACACACACACCGCGCGCTCTCGTGGAAAAGTGATTTATGGGCCGGGTAATTCCGGCACCGCTTACATAAATCAGAATTACCGCGGCGCGGAAAACTGCGTGCGAAATTAAGTATTCTCCTCGGCAGGTGTGACTGGCGGCTGCGCGCAGTTCATGCGCCGGTACGGGGCCGCCGAGTTAGCGGGCTACGAGAGCGAGACCTTGGCTTTCGGTGCTGGCGAACACTGTCCGAAAGAACCAACCGTCTTCCATACAGTATGTAGTTAAAAATGTGAAAGAATTTAAAATATGGACTTCTTATTTCTGGTAAAGTAGGGTAGTTTCGGGGTAAATCGTAAGACTGCAAACTGGGTGGTCGCAGCTTCGACACCCGGTCGGTTCGGTTCACGGACTTTTCAGTCTTATTTTTAATGCAGCCTTCACCACTCAACAGTGTGAGAAGTAAAGACCCTCTATAGTATGACTAGCGTTGCCCAAGTAATTATTTATTCATTCCTGTCTTGAGTTAGTACTTCTCCTATCCCTTCTCTCTCTGTCCATCTCCTTTTTTTATAAAATCATATTATATTTATCGAAGAATATAAAGAAATAATGCTGTCTTGCATAACGGAGAATATAAAGAAATAATGCTGTCTTGCATAATGTAGAAAATTATAAGTGCCATTCAGATTTATTGAATTATATGTTCTACAACTATATAATTTTTCAGGTATATATTCATTTGTGTTAACACAGAGTTCATAGCCACATAATCACAAAAGGTTTAAATACACCAGGTCGTTATCAAACTGCAACTAGTAACACATACACCGAGTTTATTTGTTGGGAATCACTGGATTGAAAAACTAGAGCACATTTCCATGCACGATCGGAAGGAATATTCCAAAAAATTAAACTAAGTTCGAGAGTCTAAGTTAAACACACTAGACAACAAATTGCTACCATCTCCACAGGCACAACAGCAGAACCAACCTTACCGCACAATGATCCCAGCACAAAGTGACCACTGAGCGGCCAGGAGCCGCAGGAAAGCTACCGGAAACTGGGAAATCCAGAAAACAGCGGTGGTGGGAAGAGAAGGTCTCGAGACTCACCCTGGAGAAGGCTCGTCGACTAGCTTGTAACCAAAGGGTGAAAAAACTTCTTTGGTCATATTAGTGGCAGGGGTTGGTAACGACTAACTATCGACTCTAAGCCAGAGAGAACAATGCAAAGCAAGCTATCACTACCCACATTCAGACAGCCATTAGATTCTTGCAGATCCACTTAAAAGTAAAACAAGTACACTATCTCACAGGGACAACAATAAATTATCATCATCATCATCATCATCATCATCATTATTAGAGACTGATTATGCCTTTCAGTGTTCAGACTGGAGCATGGTACCTCTACCAAAATTCCTCCATGATCCCCTATTCAATGCTAACATTGATGCCTCGTCTTATGTTATGCCTTTTACTTCAGAATCATTCTGCACCGAATGTAAGTACTTTCTTCTTGGTCTACCTTGGCTCGTCTTACCCTCCGCTGGCGAGCTCATGAGTCTGTTAGGTAACCTCGCTTCTCCCATGTGTGTGACATGACCCCACCACCTCAGTCTGTTTGCTCTAACTGCTTCATTTATGGTGTTCATTCCCAGTTTTTCTTTGATTTCCTCATTATGGACACCCTCCTGCCATTGTACCCATCTATTAGTAACTGCAATTATTATTACTTTCATATCTGTAACCTCTACCTTATGAATAAGGTAACCTGTATGCAACCAACTTTCACTCCCATACAACAAAGTTGGTCAAAAGATAGAGCAGTGCATTGCTAACTTAGTTTTGGTACTTACTTCCTATTTTTCAGAAGAGAGTAGATCTTAGCTGAGCACTTACTGCATTAGCGTTGCTGCACCTCGATTCCAGTTCTTTCACTATGTTGCCATCCTGTGAGAAAATACATCCCAGGTACTTGAAACTGTCTACCTGTTCTAACTTTGTTCCTCCTATTTGACACTCAAATTGTTTAAATCTTTTTTCCACAGACATTATTTTCGTTTTTGAGATGATGATGTTCATATCATAATCCTTGCACCTCTGATCGAGCTCTGAAATATTAGTTTGCAACCTTTCAATCGATTCGGCATCGGCATATGCGAGACTGCTTATTTTGTTTTGCCCTATTTTAATCCCGCCCTGCCAGTCTACTATTTTTAACATATGATGCACGAAAAGTATGAAAAACAGTGGTGACAGGTTACAGCGTTGTCTTACCCGTGAAGCTACCCTGAACCATGAGCTTAATTTGCCATCTACTCTAATTGCTGCCTGACAGTCTATGTAAAGACCTTTAATTGTCTGCAGAAGTTTGCATCTTATACCATAATCTTGTAGAACTGACAGAAACTTCCTCCCAGGAACACGGTCATAAGCCTTTTCCAGATCTATGAAACATAGATACAATTCCCTGTTCCTTTCATAGCACTTTTCTATTACCTGCCGTAAGCTAAAGATCTGGTCCTGATAGCCTCTAAGAGGCGTAAACTCACACTGATTTTCATCTAACTTGTCCTCAATTAATACTCGCACTCTCCTTTCAACAATACCTGGCAATATTTTGTCTACAACGCTAATTAAAGAGATACCCCGATAGTTGTTACAATCTTTTCTGTTTCCATGTTTGAAAACTGGCGTGATTACCACTTTCGTCCTGTCAGACGGAACCTGTCCCGATTCCTACGCCTTTTCAATTATTCTGTGTAACCATTTGAGACCTGATATTCCACTGTATTTGACGAGTTCCGGCTTAATTTTATCCACCCCAGCCGCTTTATTGCACTGTAATCTACTGACCATTTTCTCCACTTCCTCAAATGAGATCCTGTTTCCATCGTTGTTGGTATCCCAGTCTACCTGAAAATCTGATACATTATTGATCGTTTCACCTACATTGAACAATTCTTCAAAATATTCCCTCCATCTGCTCAAGACATCCACAGGATTGACTAGCAGCTTTCCTGACCTGTCCAAAACACTTGTTAATTCTTTCTTCCCTCGTCTTTGGAAGTCCTTGATGACACTGTCATGCTGTACGACCTCTGGCATATTCAATCTTGATCCAACTCCGTTGTTCCTGTTTCGAAAACATAGAGACACCGTCGCGTTAGACAGCTCGCTATCAAGTAACTGTGTTTACCTCGACTGTGCGCACGCTGGTGACGTGGGATGGGCGAGTCTATTTGCTCGGGGGTAAAGTAGGTATGTCAACAACGTGTTCGTCACCGAGGGATCCCTACCACATAGGATTTGAAAGCTTACCGCTTGCTCTTTATTTAGTAAACTTAGTTAAACTAGGGTCTATAGAACCTACAGTATGGTGAATTACTATTTGAACACTGATTCCTTGGCCCAGAGGAATGTAACTTAGGAAAGCTGAACAGTTTAGCTACAAAATATAATCTCAAAAATTGTTACCTGTCCGAACATTCAAGCAAAATAAATTGCATACTGACCAAGTAAGGATATTTTTGAAATTAAGAGTTGCCTTTCACGTCACCTTGAATACGAAACTTAGTTGATCCGATCGAACGCCTTGGATTCTGAAAAACACTCGCGCACAAAATTAATAAAAAAGGCTTCATTCTGAACTGCTTTGAGACTTCTCTGTCGCCTAGTAAAAATAATGAATCACAAAACTCGTGACTTATCTCACGGGAGTGGTGGTCTTCACGAACCACCGCGCACATTGCGAGTAACCGAAAATAATGAGAATGTCACCAAAATATAGCACAGACAAATTGAAGCCATTGGTGTTTGTTCACCAGCAGAAAGAAAGAAACGGAAGGACTACAGAGTTGTTGAAAGGAAATTACGTTAAGTATTGTTGTGGTCTTCAGTCCAGAGACTGGTTTGATGCAGCTCTCCACCCTACTCTATCCTGAGCAAGCCTTGTCATCTCCTCATAAGAACGACAACCCACATCCACTTGAATCTGCTTACTATACGCGTCTCTTGGTCTCCCTCTGCGATTTTTACACCACACACTTCCCTCCAACGCTAAATTCACAATTCCTTGATGTCTAAGAATGTGTCCTACCAATCTATCCCTTCTTTTAGTCAAGGTATGCCAGAAATTTCTTTTCTCCCCAATTCGGTTCAGTACCTCCTCATTAGTTACGCGATCCACCCACCTAATCTTCAGCATTCTTCTGTAGCACCGCATTTCAAAAGCCTCTATCCTCTTTCTGTCCACACTGCTTATCGTCCATGTTTCACTCCCATACAAGGCAACACTCCATACAAATGCCTTCAGAAAGGACTTCCTTAGGCTCAATATTCGATGTTAACAAATTTCTCTTTTTCAAAAACGCCTTTCTACCCATTGCCATTCTGCATTTTATATCACCTGTACTGCGAGCATCATTTGTTATTTTACTGCCCAAGTAACAAACCTCCTCTACCTCCTTTATTGCTTCGTTACCTAGTCTAATTCCTTCAGCATCACCTGATTTTCTTACACTGCACTCCATTACCCTAGTTTTACTCTTGTTAATGTTCATCTTATATGCACCTTTCAGCACACTGTCCATTCCATTTAATTGCTCTTCCAGGTCCTTTGCTGTATCTGACAGAATTACTATGTCGTCGGCAAAACGCAATGTTTTTAATTCTTCACCCTGAACTTTAATTCCTTCTCCAAATTTCTCCTTGCTTTCCTTTATAGCTTGCTCAATGTACAAATTGAACAACATTGGGGAAAGGCTACAACCCTGTCTTACTCCCTTTCCAACCGCTGCAACCCTTTCATGCCCTTCAACTCTGACAACCGCTGTCTGGTTTTTGTACAAGTTGCAAATAACCTTACGCTCCCTATATTTTACTCCTGCTTGCTTCAGAACTTGAAAGAGTTTATTCCAATCAACATTGTCAAAAGCCTTCTCCAAATCTACAAAAGTTAGAAATGTTGGTTTGCCTTTTCTTAATCTATCTTCTAGGATAAGCCGTAAAGTGAGTATTGCCTCTCGTGTTCCAACATTTCTCCTGAACCCAAACTGATCTTCCCCGAGGTCTGCTTCTACCAGCTTTTCCATCCTTCTGTATATAATTCGTGTTAAACGTTAAGTATAAGAAATACAAAATCGCAAATATTTAAATCTCAGAAGCCTGCAGGGCAAATTCGGAAGGAATAAGATAAATTCTTTGTTCGAAACATCACAGGCATTGAAAGTTTAACGTTGATTGTAAAATTAATTCTAGTTGATAGGAGCTAGTTAAAACATATAATTCTGGCCGAAAAAAAAAAAAAAAACAGCTAAAGGATTCGAGTGAACTACTAACTACTTCCTGCAAATCTTGTTCCCTGGCCTCAGACTTTAGAACTGACTAAAAATTTACTTTAGCAGCAGGAAGACAAAGAGACGATGGCCAACACACATCGTAAATCACGAGAATTACACACACAATCATTTATATACAAGCCACCCCAGAACTAAATCATTTCATGAGGATGGCTGTGAGAACATTTATGGCGAAACGGAGATAATATGTATCTGAATTTGTTCTCATAACTGTTGAAAAACAACATTAAATAAAATAGGAAGGTATTCATTAACAAATAACCAAACGTAGGATGAAATTTCACTGACAATAAATTATTTATTCAGTTCAAACATGAGCAAGTGGGAGAACCGATTTTATTCAACAATAAAAGTGCATCCCAGTGCAAAACTCACTTAAAGTAATCTTAACTGAACTTCGTCGGGGGAGCATACAACCACTCACAGGTGCGAAGCAAAGCGAAACTCACCCAACTCAGCGTGCTGATACGAAGCAGAAGCAGGCGCCACGATCGTAGGTGAAATTCAGCGAACCAGGATGTACCACACAACACAAGAAAAATTAAACTTCGTAGGTCGCTGTGGTCTGTCTTTCTTTACTTTAGATGGTACGCGATAATAGCGAGATTAATTTCCATTCAAATCATACCGTCAGCATGTGGAATTATTGAGACACATGGCACGGGTTTGCTACATTACATATTCGCTCCCCACTGAAGGCGAAGTGCTTAAAGATCGTACTCATTTCAACAAAAATCAACAGAATCACAGATTACGAAGCAAGAATACACAGTAGGAAGGCACTAATGTGTGATCAGTGGCGAGAACTAAAGTGACTAGCTGTAAACCCTTGAAGTCGGAGTTCGGAGCCACATGGTTCCGAAAACTAGTAAAATATACAAAAATTCAATTTCCGAAAAATAAAGAAAAATAGCTACGGCATGCAACCCAGTAGAAATGCGTAAAATATCATAAGGAAGCTAAGGAAATACAGTTAGACGCGATTGGGAAGGTTTAACGTGGATGGCCGTAGCCCAATCTTCAGAGTCAGAAAAATTGAATAAATTAAAACTCAGAGAGAAAAATCTAGGAAATACGGCATGCAGCCACTAGAAATACGTAGTATTTCACAAGCAAGCTAATAAATGGGGTCGTACAAGGCTAGGAGAGAATTTACTGACCGAGTCCGAATGCAAAGTACCAGTTTGCACACGAAACAGCAATTTAAAATAGACGGAGAGAAGATCGTGAGGTACAAATGTATGTGCCTATCGCACGCCGGCGCCGCGCCTCTTTTTAGCGGAATTGAATATGATTTAAGAACAATGCAACCAGTCACTTTCCCTTGAAATCATGAGGTTTATTCCATGAACCTGTTTTCGAACTTTTTCAGGTTCATGTTCAGATGGAGCATGTTACAGGATCAGTTTAGGCGTCATGTTGGGTGCTGCCTTGCGACTCTATGGCTGGATTTTTATGGTTAATTTCCATTTCTCGGGTCTCCTTGTGTATATATGACAATACCACATCGCCTTTTCACTATTGGGCTCAATAGTGGAAATGTGATGTGTTGTAGTCATATAAACAGAAGGAGACCCGAGAAATGGAAATTAACATTAAATTAACATTTAGACATGTAATACATCAAGACACATGAGACTAAAAACAACAACAAAAGTAATTAAAAATAAGGTCAAATAGACACACAAATATACATGACAAGAATATCATAGCGTCTTAAATATGATCACTGTCTACAAGGGTGATGTTTGAATGTCATGAAAGAAATACGGCAGACAACCGTCCTTCAAAATGTAGATCTAAAAAAGAGCAATATGCTTCGATACAGGTTCCTCAACAAGCGTGAAAGCGTCACAATGATTATCATTGCACTTCAGTAGCAGATGCTGCAAGTGAAGTGTGTGATTATTAACAAAGTTCCGAGGACAAACGTTTCTAGAAGAGTCAACAAATATCCTGGTGTCTCCTAGGTCAGTGGCGAATATAGCATATAAATTTGGGGTGTGGAGGGAGGGGGCAGGCGGCAAGACTAATGTAAAGATAAGTAAGAGGAAAATCTTCTAACTTCTTCTTCTATATATCAGATTAAATGACTCTATGCCCTTTCTGAAAACGGCATAGCCAAGCACGGATCGGGCCATCCAACAACTTCTTTTTCCCCCTAGATACTAGTTTGAGGTTTAACGCAACATTCATTAAAATAATTCAGATATCGAACTTATTTCTTTCTTTATGTTCATTATACATATACATGCCACTGTCCTAGGTTTATTACGCGGAATGACCAAGAAAATAAAATTCTAGTATGAGGGAGATTTGAGCCGACACGCCCCACACAGTCATTCTTCCCGCAAACTATACATCACTAGAAGTGGGAGAAGAGAGGAACTGATAGTTTTATACAAAGTTTCTACCACCACACACCGCGAGATGGTTTTCGGTGTACAGTTGTAGATGTAGTCTCCGTTCGCCGCTACTCCCGTCGGACATGAAAATACCAAATGGCTATTGGCTCAAAATGCTAGTAGAAATGTTGTTATTTCAATTTGCTATGTTTTCTTTTCCAGTTGATATTAAAATGTGAATACAGAGAGCATTCATTTGTAGCTGAGCGTCACTTTCCTGGTACAAAACTAAACTTTATCGAACTAAAGGTATAAGTATGGATGTTTCTTACGTATCCATAACGACAGATCTTACTGTAATGATTCCATTTAATCTCTGCCCTATTCACATAACTTGACAGATTTTATTTACGTCGACCATGGAGGCATACCAATTTGTATAACGGCAGGGCGACCCAAAGTGAGCAGTGAGTTCTTTTATGTGGGTCGGGGTAAGGTCAGAGGATCACTACACATACGAATTTGAAATATTGATTTATCTCCATTGTTAGCGGGTCGAAGATTTTACGCTTCAGGTCAGCGGCCGCCTTAACCAATTGTGCTATCCAGATCCGCTTCCGGTCCTACCCAGGACTTAATTTCTTACAGAACGCTTTATTTATTTATTTACTTTGTTGTTATTACTAGCTGAAAACGCGGCGTTATTGTCCTGTTCCTTCTCTCTCTGTCCATCTCCTATTTCCGTAAACATGTTATATTTATGGGAAAATATATAAGAAATAAGGCTATCTTGAATAATGTAGAAAACTGTGATTGTAATATTCAAGCAAAGAAAGGTAGTATTCAAAATATAAACTATATGAAAAATTCATACATTAATTTAATTCAAAACTTGACTATACACAATATGTCTTGTTACTTGTCCAGATTTTAATATGAATAAGTTGTTTGGTTAGCCCACCCTGAGGAAGCGACATGAAGCACACAGTTTACACTGTTGGTTGATATTCTGTAAAATGAAATTGAAAAATGTCGAACTATTCAGATTTAAAAAAAGTAAAAACAGGAAGAGGATTCGAACACGATACCTCCAAAATGGTAGCGGGACTTCTTTAGCGCTGCGCCATGCTCCCTTGATCAGAACGGGACAAAAGTTACTCATCTTACAACGCGCAGTGAACTTCAACATCACTTTTCTCGACCAGTACCCATCGCTAAAAAAGCGGATAGCCCCGTACTCTGATGGTCCCCTTGTAAGTCTGACTCTCTCATGATGGAGGTCGGTATTACACCTATAAAAGTTGGTGACAATTCATAACGCTAGGCATTGAAATGTGAATACCAGAAACAAGTACGTTTACTTGGGATTATCAAGAATCCAATGAATTATAATTACACGCTATTTTTCATGGAACTTCTCGCGTTATTCGTGTCTCTGTAAAGTATCGTAGTGCCGATTTTTATCCACTTTTTTACCAGCCGTAACCCATTTTGTCGTTTTCGCTGCCTCGTTCGCGGAGAAGCACATAAATATCGGCAGATAGATGTAAGAACTGTATCGAGACAGCTTTAGACAAACGGCGATCGATCACTCGTTACACGGGGGAAACAGCATTTCTCAGTAATAAGACACGAGCAATGAAATGAAATGCTGTTGACAATATTTCTGCTTCGCGACGCTCTCCATAAATATCGGCGTGACAGCGAAACCTACTCGGGATTGACTGTAATAAAATTTAAATCCGATATCACTATTCACGACCCGCTTCTCGGTCCGCCGGGTCGTATTGCAGCCATAAAATGCGGGCGAGGTAAATGTTATTACGTCCGCATTCACGAATGCATAACCGACAGAGCAGAAATAACGACAACCAGACGCGGGCACGAAATTCCAGAGCTGAGGTAATCCAGCGATGGAGTCCTGCGAACCCGGAATGCCGACTTTGTGTGATGAATGGTAGTCACGTGTTTCCCCGAAACGCGAATCCGACCCAGTTCCGTGGAAGTATTATTATATCGTTTCTTTCACACCCCGCTTTATACTTCTTCCTCTATTTTGTACCAAGTATACATTTTCCACTCCATTCTATACTCGTACTTCGCTGCAGTCATAAAAGGGTATATGATCTGTCACAAACTGAGAAGACTCATATATTAAAAGACGGTAACTACGCTACGTTGTTTGTCAGAATCATAATAACAGGCAAACACGAAAATTAAGGTACCCATATATTTTTATATAGGGTGTCCCAGCTATCTTGTCCACCCAAAAATATCTCTGGAACAATAACAGCTATTGGAAAACGACTTTCACGGGTATCAATGTACGGCTGGGGCCCATGATTGTGCATATTTGGAAACATTCTAAAACGAAAGCAAATGTGTTTTTAACACAAATTTATGTTTTTTTTAAATGGACACCCTATATTTTTCTTCAGCGATCCATAGCACGACAAATCACATAAAAAATGGCCTTGATTTGCATCGCAATATTCCAATTACATCCCGAGGTATTGCGACGCGAAGTTGACGCTTGAAATACGCGAAACGCGCGGCTAGCGCACGTCCTGAGCAGCATGGGGTTCTCGCCTAGTCTCTAGCCATTGTTTATGTCATTTGTCATGCTAAGGATCGCTGAAGAAAAAATGTAGGGTGTCCATAAAGAAAAAAAAACACATTTGCTTTCGTTTTAGAATGTATATATATATATATATATATATATATATATATATATATATATATATATATATATATATATAATTTTTGTTTTAGTTTATCACGTTCCACAGTATAGAACTGAGGGGCACATACCTATAGTCATGGAATGAGTTAATATTTCAGATTGTAAAATAATACTGGTAATAGATAAAGTGAAACGTAAGCAAGCCTTTGCACACGACAGCATAAGTAGCACATAAATTAGCTTGATTAAAAAAAAGTTCCAGCAATTCCTCGACAAATTGGAAAGAGTGAATCATGACTAAACTCTTCAGTTTAGATTTGCAGGTGCGTCGATGACTTCTAAGCATTTTGAATTCTCGAGTCAGCTTATTAAACATGTATACGGCTGAATACTGCAAACCTTTCTGCACAACGATCAAAAAGGTGACAGTCTAGTATTAAGTGAGCGGAAGCTGCAAACTCTTGGTATAACCAATTATAACTAACAACAAAGACACTAATAAAAATATGTATTGAGAGTCCAATGTCAGAATTCTCAGGCTCTTAAACAGAAGTAGACAAGAGGTTCGTGAGATTGCACCACATATTGCTCGATCTGCCGTTTCTGTGCAGTAAATATCCCATTAAAGAACACCTTATGTCGTAAGCGAATAAAAGTCAGCGAAGAAGGCTGATTTCAATGTTGGTGTATCATTTAAGTCATATACTGTACAAATGCGCCTCTGTTGCAGACTGGTAGAGTGCCAGGCTAAAAATCCACAAGTCTTGGGTTCGATCCCTGCCAGGTCCTAGGATTTTTATCTGTCACTTTCCACTTCTTCAACCGCTGGCAGTATTGCTCATGTGAAAATTCCGAGTAGCACCGTGGTTCGGAACCCACGTTAAACTGTAGGTCCCCCTATAACTGGCTGGGTAAGTCAGTTCGAAGATCGGAGGAAGGCAACAGCATACCACCTCCAAACAGGACCATGCTTAGTAAAGCACTGTGGTGTTAAAACCAATCTTCGAATTGTTGACTGCTTTAATTATTTACTGTACAAATGGTAAACATCATTCAGTGTTTGAATAAAATTGTGAACATGGTTTTTCCACGACAGCTGAACGCCTAGATGTTTTTTAACTGTTCAATTTCACTTATCGTGTGGTCATTCTATGTAATAAAAATGTCAGTTTTTCTAAAAACTATGTCGCACTGTGATTTTACAACAATTTATTTTTTACATGCCATAAACGTATTTAATTTCATTCTTGCCGGAGGTTCGAGTGTTCCCTTGGGCATAGGTGTGTATGTTATACTTAGTGTAAGTTAGTTTACGTGGTTTGTAAGTCTAGGAACTGATGACTACTGCTGTTTGGTCCAATTGGTTAACCAACATTTGCACCTTTGGGCACAGATACAGATGCTAGTAAAAACAAACTTAAAGAAAGCAAATGAGGACATTTTCACTGATTCGTCGATCGATTATGACAGAACATTATCATATTGAATGAAATAATAACTTCGTTTATGTTATGCATGTTTATTTTTATCTACGTAACCGGTTTTTCGGCTTATCAGGCTTTTTTACAATTTTAAATCCAGAAGATGCCCTAGTAAGCCGTAAAACAAATAACTGGGTAGAAATAAACCTGTACAACATGCACAAAATAGTGGTTGTAATTCAATAGGCCGATGTTCTAGTAAGAACCGACAAAAGCATATGTGAAAATCCTCTAATTTACCTTTGATTTACATGCTAACTGCTGCATCTCTGTCTTAATAAAAGCGGCTTCTAATGAAATTGCGTGCTTATGGAATATCTCCCCAATTGTGCGATTGGATTCACGATTTCCTATCAGAAAGGACACAGTTCGTTGTAATTGACGGTAAGTCATCGAGTAAAACAGAAGTGATATCTGGCGTTCCACAGGGAAGCGTTATAGGTCCCCTACTCTTCCTTGTGTTTATAAATGATCTAGGAGACAATCTGAATAGCTCCCTCAGACTGTTCGCGGATGATGCTGTCGTTTATCGGTTAGTGAAGTCAACAGAGGATCAAAAGCAACTGCAAAGCGATTTAGACAAAATTTCTACATAGTTCGAAAATTGCCAAATAAAGAAAAGTGTGAAGTAATACACGTGACCACTAAAAGAAATCCGCTAAACGTCAATTACGCGATAAATCAGTCAAACCTTAAGGTCGTAAATTCTACCAAATACCTAGGAGTTACAATTACAAACAACTTTGACTGGAGAGAACACGTAGAAAGCATTGTGGGAAAATCGAACCAAAGATTACGTTTCACTGGCAGGACGCTTCGAAGATGCACCAGCTCCACCAAAGAGACTGCCTACATCACACTTGTGCGTCCTCTCCTGAAATACTGTGGCCCATTGTGGGACCCTCACCAAGTGGGACTGACGGAAGATATTGAGAAGGTTCAAAGAGGGGCAGCTCGTTTTGTTTTATCACGTTACGGGGGGAAAAGCGTCACGAAAAAGTTGCACGAATTGGGGTGGAAATCATTAAAAGAAAGACGTTATTCATTGCGGCGTGATCTGTTTGCGAAGTATCAGTCACCGACTTTTACTTTTGAATGTGAAAATATTTTGCTAGCACCCACCTGCTTAGGTAGACATCACCATCCCAATAAAACAAGAGAAATCAGATCGAAAACGGAACGATTTAGGTGTTCTTTCTTCCCATGCGCTATTACAGAATGGAACGGTAGAGAAAAGTTATGACAGTGGTTAATGAACCCTCTGCCAGGCACTTAAATGTGATTTGCACAGTATCTATGTAGATGTAGAATGTATGATACCTGTTATATGGTATTTCCATTGCAATTGATACTACCACTTCCTTATCAAGAACGTCTGACACTAAAGTTCGATTAATAGTCCTGTAACACTAACGTAGATGAACTATGGACTACAGTTACCTTACTGTCCTTCTAAATAAACACTTTCCAGAAATGTGTACCGCTGTGATCTGCAAACGTTGCACGAAATCTTCCTTTGGGATTGTGTTCAAAAAGCCTCAAAAATGGTTGCAAATGGGATCAAACTGCTATGATCGTCAGTCCCTAGACTTACAAACTACTTAAACTAACTCATATTAAGGACAACACATACACCCATGTCCGACGGAGGAAATAACCTCCGACGGGGAACAGACGCCACTTTGCAGCAGGGTGCCTTTGAGCTCACGGCCGCTCCCGAGCGACTCAAAAGCCTCGTCAAGTTTTGTTGTATGTCAGAAATATCGTCAAATCTCTTTCCTTTCTAATTGAGTTTGAGTCTAGGAAAGTGAAGAAGTCTGAAGGATTGAGATCCGGTGAGTAGGCTGGATGTTCAAGTTGCACTACAGCACTAGTCCACACACAGCCAGTATCGTCAAACAGTTCCTGGAAAAAAGGGTGCAGTGATACTTGAACATCCACCCTATTTGCAGGATATAAATCCTCCAGACTTCCTCCAATTCCTTCGACTCAAACTCGCTTTGAAAGAAAAGAGATTGACGATAGCCCTCATACCCAACGTCATGTGACAAAGCTTTTGACCATGATCCCAAATGAATGTATCGCAGAACTCAGCGGTGTATAGTTGCGGCAGGTGACTATTTCGATGAACAGTAAGGTAATTGAAGTTCATAGTTCATCTACGTTCATGCTACAGGTCTATTTACCGAACTTTATTGTCAGAGATTGTATTTACTATTACGCTTGAAATATCCGGTATTTTTCAGACTTTCCTTTTATTACACTTAGCGTCAGCAACGCAAAGTGGGGCATTGATTTGATTGATTTATCTTTTCGATGCTTCTATGGTAGCAAGAATCTTTTTCATTTTCATTCCGATTCGATCTCACCAAACTGAGACAAAGGGAAGGAATGCCTGTTTACCTAGTATCACTTGAATGAGGCCGTTATTTATCTCCTCTTTACTCGTTTCAAGCAGCTGACATATAATACGTCGCCTCTGTATCGAAAAATATTTGAGCGTTCAATAAAGAAAACATTTCAACTAGCAGCAACGCCGGACAACAGCGAAGGTAACTCTTGTTACTTTGACAAAATAACACTTTAGAATACTTTGTTCTGATGCTGGAGGAACGTCTCAAATGATCGTTAATTTCATACAAATATATGGATAAACTAAATAGTACTCCAATAAGACAAGCGGATTCATTGCTCTTTGTCGCTACAAAAAAAAAAAAAAAAAAAAAAAAAAAAAAAAAAAAAAAAAAAAATCATCGGTGTACAAGATCGACGCTAACACAGTGAAGTGAACCAACTGGAAGCACAACCGGTAGTGTTTATTTTTAACTAGTTGGAAGCCCATCTACTTCACTCGTCAGTTGGTCCCTGTCCCTCCTGTCTCAGTCCGTCTCGTCTTTCATGTCTCTGTTCATCTGCTCTATTCTATATTTTTCCATCACCTTCTCCTCCTCTCTATCAGCCTCCTAACCATTCTCCCCATATACACTCCTGGCCATTAAAATTGCTAAACCACGAAGATGACGTATTACAGACGCGAAATTTAACCGACAGGAAGAAGATGCTGTAATATGCAAATGATCAGCTTTTCAGAGCATTCACACAATGTTGGCGCCGGTGGTGACACCTACAACGTGCTAATGTGAGGGAAGTTTCCAGCCTATTTCTCATACTCAAACAGCAGTTCACTGGCGTTGCCTGGTGAGACGTTGTTGTGCTGCCTCGTGTAAGGAGGAGAAAAGCGTACCATCACGATGCCGACTTTGATAAAGGTCGGTTTGTAGCCTATCGCGGTTTCGGTTTATCGTATCGCAACATTGCTGCTCGCGTTGGTCGCGATCCATTGAATGTTAGTAGAATATGGAATCGGTGGATTCAGCAGGGCAATACGGAACGCCGTGCTGAATCCCAACGGCCTCGTATCACTAGCAGTCGAGATGACAGGCATCTTATCCGCATGGCTGTAACGGATCGTGCAGCCACGTCTCTACCCCTGAGTCAACAATTGGGGAAGTTTGCAAGGCAACAACAATCTGCACGAACAGTTCGACGACGTTTGCAGCAGAATGAACTATCAGCTCGGAGACCATGGCTGCGGTTACCCTTGACGCTGCGTCTCAGACAGGAGCGCCTGCGATGGTGTACGCAACGACGAACCTGGGTGCACGAATGGCAAAACGTCATTTTTTCGGATGAATCCAGGTGCTGTTTGCAGAGTCATGATGGTCGCATCCGTGTTTGGCGACATCGTGGAGAACGCACATTGGAAGCGTGTATTCGTTATCGCCATACTGGCGTATCACCCGGCGTGATGGTATGGGGTGCCACTGGTTACACGTTTCGGTCACCTCTTGTTCGTATCTACGTCACTTTGAACAGTGGCTGTTACATTTTAGATGTGTTACGACCTGTGGCTCTACCCTTCATTCCATCTCTGAGAAACCCTACATTTCAGCAGGATAATGCACGACCGCATGTTGCAGGTCCTGTACGGGCCTTTCTGGATACGGAAAATGTTCGACCGCTGCCCTGGCCAGCACATTCTCCAGATCTCTTACCAACTGAAAACGTCTGGTCCATGGTGGCTGAGTAACTGGCTCGTCACAATACGCCAGTCACTACTCTCATGAATTGTGGTATCGTGTTGAGGTTGCATAGGCATCTGTACCTGTACACGCCATCCAAGCTCTGTTTGACTCAATGCCCAGGCGTATCAAGGGCGTTATTACGGTCAGAGTTGGTTGTTCTGGGTACTGATTTCTCAGGATCTATGCAACCAAATTGTGTGAAAAAGTAATCACGTGTCAGTCTAGTGTAATGTATTTGTCCAGTGAATACCCGTTTATCATCTGAATTTCTTCTTGGTGTAGCAATTTTAATGGCCAGTAGTGTATTTATAAAGAAAGAAACTGTTACGGCATTCGTCTCACGATTCTAATTATTGACTGATCTTCATGCAATACAGTATCAGCTTGTAGCCACTGTTTAGTAGCACCATGTTGTCCCAAGCCTCTTAAAGTAATTCAGATATTACCGGCGCGGTAGTCGCGAAACCGAATTCTTGATAGTCACCACATTTAGTAGGAAACAGTTGTCACAATCGGTGTATGCTGATGGGTCTACCCACGGCGTTGTGGACACACAAATCAGCCGAATATTTTAGCATATTAGTCTGTCGCCATAATTAGTCACGACACGAACGATCAACTGAAATCTTAAGATAGCAGGCAACGATTTGGGAATGGCAATAAATAAATCATCCAGTACACCAAGTACTAGATGACCACTGTCGATATCGCCTCAAATCAAGAGCACCAATATAGGAAGACAGAACACTTGCCCAAGGAAATACCTATGACTGTCACAAATCCTGGAAAACTAAGTGGAACAATAGTGACATTAACCAACACGACATAGAGTCAGCAATATTCCCAAATAGGATGCACAAGTGTAGTGTACGCAGTTTCTTTAGTAGAAATGTTGCATCGTCTTTCTGCCAATGAAAGGTAGTCCTTGGTTCGCTTTCCATTAATATGTTCTATGCTTTCTTTCCAACTGAAGTTGTACTTAATCTTCACTCCTAGGTATTTAGTAGAATTAACGGCCGGTACGTTTGACTGATTTATCGTGTCACTGAAATTTAACGGATTTTTAATGGTCATATGGATGACCTCCAACTTATCATAATTAAGGGTCAAATGCCAATTTTTGCACCATGCTGATATCTTATCTAAATTATTTTGTAGTTGCTTTTGATGTTCTGGTGTCTTTACTAATCGATAAATGACATCATCATCTGTATATAGTCTAAGAGATCTACTCAGATTGTCTCCTAAATCGTTTATAAAAATAAGGAACAGTAGGGGCCCTATGACAGTTCCCTGAGGAACGGCAGATATTACTTCTGTTCTACTTAATGACTTAACGTCTATTACGACCTGCTGTGTCCTTTCTGCCAGGAAATCACGAATTCAGTCGCACAACTGTGGCGATATTCCATAAGCACGCAATTTGATTAGAAGATTCTTGTGAGGTACAGTGTCTAAAGCCTTCCGGAAATCTAGATATACCGAATCTATTTAACAGCCCTTGACGGTACTACTTATCACATCAAGTGAGTAAAGATCTAGCTTTGTTTCACAAGAACGATATTTCCTGAATCCTTGTTGACTATGGGGCAATAGGTCGTTCTCTTCGAAGCAGTTCAAAATATTTGACGAAAGTGTATGTTCTAAAAACCTCCTGGAAATAGACGTCTATGATATAAGCCCGTAATTCTGCGGATCACTCATATTTCATGAATATTGTAGTGACCTGTGCAACTTTCTAGTTTTTTGATAGGGAATATTCGCTGAGCGATCGGTTGTATATGATATTTAGGTAATGGGCTATTGCATCAGAATACTCTGAAAGGAACCTAATTGGTATATAGTCGGGACTGGGAGACTTAATTTGTTAAGTGATTTAAGTTGTTTTAATACTCCAGTGGTATGTTCTTCGTCATCTCTAGTGAAGGAATTTCGGAAAGCTGTGTTAAGCAATTCTACTTTAGCAGACCTGTCAGCAGTAGCATTTTTTCTTCTTTATTTGGCTTTCTGAGTGTTAATGTGGCTATCTACAACATACAGTGGAAATGTACATATATTTAAATAAACAGAAAAAAAACAGAAGTACATTTTGTCAAAATGTGAGAGTGGAAATAAAGCGAAATCTGCATTACATTACAATTCAAATAATTTTGGAACATTTTCACATATTCACAAGCGAAACTTTATAATATATTAGCAACACACTTGATACTTCTAGATTGTGTCCAGTGGTCTTAATAAACTTAATGATGATTTTATACACACGAATGTCTTTTGTAAACAAAAGGGAAGAAGCTGACTGGGGAAGGGGATATCTCAACTTCACCAATGTCTGCAGGAAGTTCAAACGTTCACGATTAAATTTGGGGCACCTTAACAGGATGTGGTTGACATCAGCTTCCGTTTCAGGCTCACACTCACATACCGCCGAATCGTAGACGTTGATCTGATGTAGATGTGGATAAGAGGTGTGATTGAAGCGAAGACGAATGATGGTAGAAATTGCGGATCGGTCCAGGTGAGTCCTCATAAACCACGGCTGCGTAGAAATCCGAGGTTGCGGTACAGCGTAAGAAGCGCCTTTCAGTTGTTGGGAAACGTGCCACACCTGTTGCCACTGTTGTTTTGCGCGTTTCTTGACCGAAGATAAGAAATCTGTGTATGGTAGTTGTAGGGCAGTGCCTAGAGATGTCGCTTGTTTGGCCAATGTATTAACTTCCTCATTATAGCAGATACCAGCGTGAGAAGGCACCCACAGTAAATTAACTGTCCGTCCCGTATTTGTACAGGGACTATATGCCGAAATAACATCCAGAATATAGCTGGTGGTTTTTTTGTTCCTTCTCCGGTTTTGTAGGGTTTGAAGGACTCTTTGAGAGTCAGACACAATTAATATTTTCGGGAAGGAAATGGTAGAAACAAACCTAAGTGCTTCCAGAATTGCCACTGTCTCCGTCGTAAATATAGAATTATTCGTTGGCAGATTGAAGGTTCTCCGAATCTGAATCTGAGGGCAGAAAAAGGTACATCCAGTACACTCTTCTTATGGAATTTTGGATACATCTGTATATACACAAAGAAAATTGGGCCACTGAGCTGCAACGAGGCGATTGAATCCCTTATTGACAGTGTTACTTCCTAAGCTAGACATATTAAAATAGAAGACTGGAATCTGTTAGCCAATTGTTCGTAGATCGTTACCATATCTATCGTGTGAAGGTATTGACTGTGTTTTGCCGCTATAATTTCTTAGGAGTCTCTACCAAATTACGTAACAAGGTTTCGTTGTGGTAATTATTGTAAGCTTATCGCATTGAAGTTCGAGCTAAATTTCTAGTCTCTGTAAAACATTGCCACTTGTGGTGAGTTTTTGTGCGTTAAAACTTGGCATGAATATTTCTTTGCTTTTGTAACAGTGATCTAACGAGTGTTGTGTACCATGGTGGGTAAGGCCCTTCTATTATTAATTTGTTTGGTATGAATCTGTCAATAGTTGTCGATATTATTTCTTTGAATGTAAGCCACATCTGATCTACTCTCACATTGTTAATTTCGTAAGTCTGTAAATTCTCAGGAAAGCGATAATAGAATGTTTATCTACTTTTTTGATTAAATATATTTTTCTTTTAATTTTGGTTGATTTAGAAAATCCAATATTCAGTCACGCTACGACGACTCTGTGTTCACTAATCCCTGTGTCTGTTTCGATGCTCTTTATTAGCTTCGGAATATTTGTTGTTAGGAGGTCAAGTATGTTCTCATAACCATTAACTATTCTGATGGGTTCATGAACTAATTGCTCGAGATAATGTTCGGAGAATTTCAGTACAATTTCTTACGATGTTTTATGTTTTCCTCCGGTTTTGAATATGTATTTCTGTCACGCTGCTAAGCTTATATTCACCCCGCTTACAAGAGCTCCCAAAACCGGATTTCGTAAACCGATTTACCAAATCCGCTTTTGGTTGGTCATGTAAACACTCCAAAATCGATTCTGGAAATCCACTTCTGTAAAGCTGTTTTCCAGTTACACAATCGATTTTCGAGACCATGTAAACGCAACCGTTTTTGAAGCGTTCTTGGGTTGTCAAATTGTGCTTTCTTGTTAAGAATTTGCGGCACAAATGAGCAGAGAAACATTTTCTACCGTAAAATAAAAGTATAAATACTAGAGTGAGCACGAATCTGTGTATTTAAGGAAAGAAAAGCAGTGACTGTACCGACTAAATCAGGAACTGAATCAGCTGTTTTCCAGCCGCCATATTAAATGGGCTAAGAAATCCGATTTAGGCTGACATGTAAACACGACAGCGAAAAACGGTTTACGAAAATAGGTTTTCGTCTTCCGGAAGATGTGTTGCATGTAAACGTAGTGATTCATTCTCTTTTCTCTCCCTGATAAGATTAATTTTTATTTTAGCTGTCCTCTAATTAAAATCGGTGAGGGAAAAACGTATTCAATTCTAATAAAATGACATTCTTGCGTTTAACCTGCGTCCGACGGCGAGAGAGAGCTTAAGCTAACTTCGCGGCGCGGTGAGCGGATGACGAAGTTTCAAGAACTCGGTGTTTACCCCGCAGAAATGGCAGAGCGTGCGGCAGCGAAAATCGAGCATCAAACGGAACGCGACGGCAGCGCTCCTAGCGGCCGCCGGGGAACGCGAGCAATGCGGCCGGCGGCTGCCCCTGGAACTCGCGCGAATTCAGGGCCCGTGATATATGGCGGCAATAAAATTCCAAACGGCCCCACGCATGAAATGATGAACACTTTAACATCTTGAGCAGCTCAAAGGGAACAGCTAGCTGAATTACAGTGCGTTACTCGTGAGCACAATATCTCGCTTTTAATGCTCTCTGCGACTCCCTGCGCACGTAGCAAGGAGAGGACGATTAATTCAGTTTCGAGTGGTGGCGACGCGCTGAAGATCAATACAAAAGTCCTTTGTCTACTTTTAGCAGACCATGAAAATGTACTTACCTACGTCTACGATACACGCTTAGCAGTATATGGAAATGTACTTACCTACTGTAACACCACATTGCGAACATAACATTAGAATCACGGTATTCCGACATTTTTCCAATAAAGGAGGTAGATGAGTTTTGTTACTTGGGCAGTAAAATAACAGATGATGGTCGCATTACAGAGGATATAAAATGCAGAATGGCAATGGGTAGAAAAGCGTTCTTGAAAAGGAGAAATTTGTTAACATCGAATATTGATTTAAGCCTAAGGAAGTCCTTTCTGAAGGCATTTGTATGGAGTGTTGCCTTGTGTGGGAGTGAGACATGGACGATAAACTTTGCGGACAGGAAGAGAATTCAGGCTTTTGAAATATGGTGCTACAGAAGAATGCTGAAGATTAGGTGAGTGGATCGCGTAACTAATGATGAGGTACTGAACAGCCGGCCGCGGTGGCCGAGGGGACTGAGGCGCTTCAGTCACGGCCTGCACGGCCACTACGGTCGGGGGTTTGAATCCCCCCTCGGGCATGGAAATTTGTGCCGTCCTAGTTCGTAAGTAGTTCATAAGTAGTTTGTAAGTTTAGGGACTGATGACCCCGTAGTTAAGTCCCATAAGTTTTACAAACATTTGAACATTTGAGGTACTGAACAGAATTGGGGAGAAAAGAAATTTCTGGCATACCTTGACTAAAAGAAGGGATAGATTGGTAGGACACATTCTTAGATATCAAGGAATTGTGAATGTAGCGTTGGAGGGAAGTGTATGTGGTAAAAATCGCAGAGGAAGACCAAGAGATGGATACAGTAAGCAGATTCAGACAGATGTAGGTTGCCGTTCTTATGTGGAGATGAAGAGGCTTGCTCAGGATAGGGTATTGTGGAGAGCTGCATCAAACCAGTCTCCGGACTGAAGACCACAACAACAACAACAACACGTAATTTTAATATTTTTAAGAGCCAGAATTTTCTCATTATCCAAAATTTTTAGTAAATTCAAATTATATCACCGTAATTTAGAATAATAGTATCCAGGGACTACTTAGTCAAAACATCTCGTATATCAGAGATCATTTGTCAGATTGCTATTATAAACAGTACTTTAGTTACTCTCTATCTATGTGTTTAGCTATCGATGTACTTAGATTTTTCTACGTGCCCAGCTCTCTATGTAACGATCTCTCAGTGCTTAACTAAAATATTATACGCGGTTAAATTCCAAGAAATTAATACAATCAAACTTTGACGAATTGTGAACTTATAAAGTGTGTACTGTGAAAGTGTAGTGAATGTAACTATTGATTTCAGAATAGAGAATCTATGAACCTTAAAAAAAATCTTAAACAGTTATTCGAGTATTTAGTTCCCTAATATTGTCCCAGCATATTCTAAAAGTGGAGGAATATATCTAACAGTTTTGCCCAGGAGAAACTTATGGTGAGATTTTCTAAAGAATAATTCTATAAAGGAAAAGGATAATGCAAAAACAGTATCTTTGTGAAGGGCGTCAAATTATCTGAACTACCGGGACTCAATGATTCAATATTTTATTCTTTGGTTTATTAAATTCAGCCCTTGAGAAACAGATTTTCATGCTCAAACATTAAAATAGGTCTTTACGTATAATGAAATCCAGAACCAATATTTACAGTGAAAAATTCAACAAAGATATAAATTTTATTAACTCCGAAGAAGACCCAGGGCTACCAACTGAATTTTCATGCTGAGGTGGCAAATAGAATTTTGAACCTATACATCCAATACAACTGTGGAAATTAAGACGTAATCTACAGCTTAAAAGTCGCAAGTTAAGACCCTAATATAAAACTAAGTTGCAATGCGTTTCTCGTGTTGCATGAAAGTATTCCTTTGCATGTGGGAAGAAGTCAGAGATGTAAATTTAATATACAGTCCAAAACGGTAATAAATACCTCGAAAGAACTGACAGTTTACGGTCGTTACAGTCAATCGCTGCACAAAGAACGTTTTGATTTATTTTATAATAAAAAATTCGTATGTGTAGATTTTAGGCTGCCATAGAATCAAAAATTTTAAAAAAAGTTGCGGAAGTACATTACCCACAGTTACAGTGTTACTAATTATTCTGTACTGTAACAAAAGCAGGAACTATATAAACGATGAATAACATCGAATACGCTCTTGAATACTGAATTTTATGATTTTCAGCACCTTTAAAACTTACTAGAAGTGATTTAAACTGTAATAATCATAAATTACACAGCTTCGGTTCAGTTCCTGTATTAAAATATTTACTCAACAGTACCAAAATGTAGAGATATTATTCTGTAACTAATGAGGACGTGCATAATAGAATTGGGGAGACAAGGTGTTTCTGGCATATCAAAACTAAGAGAAGGGATAGATTGGTTGGACACATTCTGAGGCATCAACGAACTGTCAACTTGGCATTAGAAGGAAGTGTATGGGGTAAAATCGTAGAGGGAGACGGAGGGAAGAATACAGTAAGCAGATTCAACAGACGTTGCCAGACGTATTCTCAGAAGAAGAGACTTAGACAGGATAGGGTAGAGTAGAGAGCTGCGTCAAACCAGTCTGCGGACTGACGACCACAACAACAACAACAACATCAAAGCAGATCCAAATCCTGCGAATGACACAACGTGAATATTGTAAATAAATTAGGCCTAATATATGTAACTAAATTGTCAAATCAAACAACTCGTCCAAATGACAGTATAACCAAAATCTGTAACATGTTATTCTAGAAAATAGAGGCCAAAAATCCACGGAAGATGGCACGATAAGTACCGAAACATGTTTGGGTGTTAAAACAAAAGAAGGCGTCTGGCATGAGGCGGATTTAATCCCAAATCTAATACAGCAAGCACGGAAGATGCAAGAGCTACACGATCACAAGATGATCATCTCAACTGTATATTATGTAACTTGAGTTTTTCAGACAACGATAGAAGTACAAATAATATAGATAGCATCCTAGCCATATAACTGCTCTGTGACAAAGCAGACAACACAGCAGTCAGGACGATCTAATAGAACGCTGCAGTTGAAAGAGAAGATATGTAAAAGGGCACGAGTCGAAATCATCCAACTACTACCGATCAACATTAGACCTGACGTGTAGTATGTTTTAATTAAGATATAAGATTTTGACCTTATAAACTACACAATATTTTAATTTGAAAGTAGGCATTACATTGTTTTTAGTAATTCCCAAATACGTAACAAACAAAAATCAGTGTTGGACTGTATTTCCTATATATTTCTCGAAATACGTAATGAAAAATACGTCTTCTTATACAATAAATCGTGTAAGTGATGTCATGCTGAGAGATTACTAAAATATACTATTCCCGTAGGATTTAGTTGGGACTGTTAGACTTGGTGTTATCTACCTTATCTAAAGGGTTATTATAATCTTGATGAAAATTTTCACACTTGACCTTCAAAGTGAGAGAAAGATCATTGGCTACGTAAGATTTGGTTCCGTGTAAGGCGGTTTTTTTAAACCGGATTCGATGAAATTTTGCACAGCTAATCTACGAAACAAGAGAAACATTGGTGTCTACATACGATTTCGTACGCCACATTGTGGATGGTACCTCACATCATACTCTCGACAGCGCTTGACTGAGCACCACGAAAGTTCGCATAAGTATGTATGTTTTCGCGGAGAAGGTTATTTCACTACATAAGCCAACGTATTAAGGATGCAGAGGGTACCTTCGACACTATTTCACGGATAACTATGGAAGTTAGGTAATTCTTCATAGCAACGAGAGGAGCTGATGGGATGAGGAGGTGGAAGAGGATATAGGAGGAGGAAGTAGGAGCTTAGCAACTGAATATACTACTATCTTTTCTCTATGAGGCACTGGATGGGTTAATTAAGACGATGGGAATGCTAGGCTTTTTCTTAATTTAACATAAGCGTTTGATCACAAAATATCATTGCAGTAAATATTTTATGGAGAGTTGTTCGTAAGGAAAATAGCAGGGATCTAAAAAATATGAATGATATAATAATTGAAGCAGTCAAGATCGCCTCCTCTGCCATACACTTCAGTGTGACTTGCAGACAATTTATGTAGATGTAGATATAATATTTTATTTTATGTTATTGTGATGACCAGTTTCGATCTACATGGATCTTCATCAGATCATGTCCATGGTGAGGAGCTAGCCCATCTCAATAGTGCAATGTTGCTACGCAAGAGATGGGCCAACTGCTTACCTAGGACATGATCTGATGATGATACACATAGATCGAAACCGGTCATCACACTAAAATCAAATATAATATGCGATTTTGACTGCTTCAATTATTATAGCAGTAGCTGATACATTAAGAAATAATAGTAATAGCTCGCAAATTGTTCTCCTCTTATTGTAGTAACAGATAGACGGAGGTAAGTCTCTACAATATTGAGAATGACTAAGAAATGCAGTCATAATGAGGAGGAGTTACCGCAGGGATCAGTTCTGGGGCAAGTGTTGTTTTTTATTTATAGAAGAGATATACCTTAAGTATAAATAAAATAGCTCTTTTGATCATCTTGTTAGTGAAGAATGTTGTTTGCTATACTCACACAATATCAGATAATATTGCTGAAGACAAAACTGCATGACTTATAGAAAAAAAAGAAGGAAAAAAAAAAAAGATTTTTCATCATGGTGAGTTATTCTAGTTTCTCATACAATAATAAAAGAATTATCTCCTGATTAAACATAATACACATAAGGTGAATGAAACTGAACAGTTAAGCGTTAGGATAGATATTAGGCTGTTGGGAAAAGTTGGTATTCAGGATTTTGTTAAAAAACGAGACGCTGTGTTATTACGTTACTTGTTTTGTAATGAGATACATTTCATCTAAATCTAAATACATTCTCCGGAATCCACCGTATTTTGTGTGGCGGAAGATCCCTCCTACGACTACAGCTGTTCCACTTCCAGACGAAACGTGGTGAAAGCAAACGATTGTCTGTTTTTATATGATGTAGGGTCCCTCATATCTGTTTCCGGTCAGTACCAAAACTGTACGTTAATATCAGTAGAATCGTTCTGTAGACAGTTTCAAATTCTGGGTCTCTAAATTTTCGCGGTAGCGTTTCTCAGAAAGAACGTCGTCTTGGCTCCAGCAATTCCCATTTGCGGTCCCGAAGTATCTCTGAAAGGCACTGGCGTTGATCGAAACTACCAGTAACAAAGCTAACCCACTTCGGTATTGCTTCTATATTCTTCTTTAAACTGATCTAAAAAAATGTTCAAATCTACGTTGGTCATCAGTCCCTAGTCTTACAAACTAATTAACTAAGTTAAACTAACCTAAGAAGAAAACACACATTCATGCCCGAGGGAGGATTCGAACCTCCGCCGCGGGAGGCCGCGCGATTCGTAACGTGGCGCTCCAAACCGCTTTTTTTTTTTTTTTTTTTTTTTTTTTTTTTTTTTTTTTTTTCCTATGGATAGTTCTTGTTGTTGCGGACGCTGATCGTTTTTCTTCGTTCTTGTTCGATGTGTTGTTGGCTCAGCTTTTTTATTGCAGAGAGCGTTGAGCCCTCTGACCGGGCGCGCTGAGCCACGGCGCCCGGCAACCGCTCGGCTACTCCCGCGCGGCTAAACTGATCTCTTGGGAATTCCGCACAGTCGAGCAATAATCCAGAATGCGGTGCACAAGAGTTCTATATGCGGTCTCTTTTACAGATAGAGCACATATTTCCAAAATACTCGCAATGAATCGAAGCGTAGCATCCGCCTTCCGAAAGACTTCCTTATATGATCTAATCTAAATACATACTCCACAATCCACCAAAAGGTGAATGGTGGAGGGTACTCAGTACCACTAGTAGTTATTTATTTTTCTGTTCTACTCCCACGTAGAACCAGGGGAAAAAGAATTGCTGTATGCATCTGTATGAGTCTTAACCTCTCTGATCTAATCTTCATGGTCTTTACGCGAAATGTCAGTTGGCGGTAGTGGAAGCGATCTGCAGTCCGCTTCAAATTCCGATCCTTTAAATTTCTTGAATAGTGTTGCGACCTTCCTGTCGGTTCTCACCTATAAGACTTGGGCAATACATAATTCGGGTAGTAAAAGTTTATGGTTCGTTGTCTCTGTACATAAAGGTGAGTTATGCCCTAAACAGATCAATACTTAATCTGTAGTTTAGCCAGTCTATTAATCTGCATACGATGACGTGAAAACATATTTAAACAAACATAAATAAAACCTCTGAATGACCAACAAATTTGATTCTAAGATAAGTGGTTCACTCACTAAGTAATTCTTTATAAATTGAGTTTATTACTCTTATTAGAAATGAAATGCGGAGTTGATCCTACTTTATACATCGGTAAATAACTAAATATTTACCCGACTATTGTTCATGAGAGGCACAAGTATCACACACTCTAGAGTAAAAGTTCCAAATTATCACTCGTAAGTCAGAGTAGTCCATCGAACTTTGCAGTTCCAAGTTGATCCGCGATAAAGTATTTGTTATAAAACGTAGTTTGTCATCACACGAGTACACGATTGCTGAGTTATCACAGTTCCACAGCCCTACTATCGCGCATAGTTTATCACTTTTCAAGCAGAGACAAAATTCTGCAGTCACAGTCTCGTAAATTTTCTAAGTCCACACATGCCTATCTCTTCAAATCACAAGTTCGTAACGCGGCTTCACACCGTCCAGCGTCACAACCTTTCACAACCACGTCCAAGTTACGAGTCCCTTCCCAAGCGTCCGAAAAGCGTGCTCTCCCTGCTCCCAAATTTGTATCCTTCCGCGCATCCTAACGTCTCATCTTTAAAATATAATTTCCCTTCCAAAATATAATACATTTGAATATCACAAAATTAAATGCTTTGACCACCTCCCTACAAATATTGTTTACATTAAACAAACAAATATATATTTAACAATACTAAAAGAAATGGTTGAGACTGAAGCTCTTTGCTCAGGTAGCCATTAAGTGTGGCGTCTCACTGTTCAAATATACTGCCGCCGTCGAAATAAAGTTACACAATATTTAATTTATCATGGCTTTTTATACAAATATATTCAGTTCTTGTCCACAGATACTTATAATTGTTTACATATAAATTAACTGCCGCATATCTACTATTTTTAGTCGGCCATGAAATATTTAAGTGGCAGTCTTCAAGATAAAAATTGAACGTTACTAAGAATAATATTAAATATAATAAAATACATTTATAAATGTAACGCGCTTTGCTGGGTTCATGTTTCGTGTTTCTGTGGTGGAATCTGTGTTCTGACACAAGAATATTACTTCCTCAAGGAAAAGCAGAACAAGAGAGAAAAACAAAGTTTATCGAAAGAATACGGAAATAACGTGGTGTGTGTTTTAAGATAGGTAGCGTGGTACAATGCTGACAATTTGCTTCTTAAATTGTTACTGATAAACTCTATGAATCAATAATCGTAAATATAAGTCTTGTTATTATTATAGTACTGAAATTTGTTGCCTTTTTATCTATAAGAGATACTGAAATTGTAATTACTGTGTTTTATTCTCTCAAGTCTCCTGAATCCATTCATATAATTATATTTGCCGTGTGATCATTTCCCGATTTTATATGGATTTTTAGAATAATGTGTGTGGCTGTATTGTATTTCAGTTGCATTCTGGGTTAGCCGCCCTCGCTCATTAAAGAGCGTTGCTTCCGGCTTTCGACCACATTAGGAAAAACCTGACTACCTGTTGTATCTCATTCACTAGGTACAAACTGGTAGCCGGCCGGCTGGGGAACCCAACACCGTTGAAAAACGCGCCTTTCACATGGAAACAATCAGCTTCCCCCTGTTATCTGTAATATCACAGTGTTTATCGAAAAGAACGTCTCTGTTCCTCCAGCGACTCCCATATGATTTCCCGAAGCATTTCAGTAATACTCGCGTATCGATCGATACTACCAGTTACAAACCTAGTCACCCGCCTCTGAACTGCATCCACGTCCTTCATTAAAGCGATCTGGTGGGAATACCAAACACTTGAGCAATACTCAAGACGGGGACGTACAAGCCATTTATTTGCGATCTCCTTTATACACCAATCACATATTCCCAAAATTCTCGCATATAAATCGAAGTCGACCATTCGCCTTCCCCACGACTGTCCTTATATGCTCGTTCCTTTTCATATCGCTGTGCACCGTTACGCCTAGATATTTAACTGACACGATTCTGTCAAGCAGCACACAACTAATGCTGTATTCGAACATAACGGGATTGTGAACCACTGATAGTAGGCTTTCAGTTTCCCATGGCCTGTTAACATAGCTGTAAAATTCTGAGATATTGGAAGCTTAATCATTAAACGTTGTCTGATCGTAGGAGAATACGGTTTAGTGCTTCCCCCGTTTTTTGTTCTGTGCCACTCAATGTCCCATTTGTTCCTAAACTCTTCTCGAAGTTTCTTCTTTACGGCACTTGTAGGTATTTTGTTGTAGCGTATCGATTGTCGTGATCGAGCTGCTCTTTTAGCAAGGTTGTCAGCTAGTTCATTTCCCCACATCCCTTGATGTGCCTTAACCCATTCGAAATGCCAGCCAGTTGTGTGTCTGCAACCTTCTGATTTTACTTCTTATTTCTTCAATCAACAAGTTGTGGTTCTTCGGATTTCGCAAAGAGTCCAAAGTAATCCTGCTGTCGGTGTGAATTACTGCAGTTGTATCAGTATTCGAGAGATTATTTATGAAATCAAGAACATTGACGATGGCAAATTGTTCCGCTTGATTGTTTGAGCATTCATTAGACAGTTTTAGCTGTATCTGGTATATAATTACAATTACAAAATTAAGGAACACTGTTACTTTGGAAAATATTCCCGGATGTTTATAATAACAATTGATAAGTCTTCTTCATCTCAGTAGAATTCCTATGCAAGAGTTCCTTAGAAATTCTTGTGTACATTGCTGTCTCAATTGTTCGGCGGTCCAGCTTCCACTTGCTACAATGACATCTAATTCACACTGTTGACAGACTGACTTATATTGACCAACTAACAGCACACTTTCTGATCTGTACTCTCTGACAAGCTACCGAAAACTTTACACCTCACTTCTCAGACATACGTTCGCGTATGTGAACGAAAACTATATTGAAAATACGGCTCACAAAATTGATAACAGCTACAATAGGCACCTTTCACGTACTCATTCCCAGTTGAGAACACCGCCAAAACTACGTACTTTAGCACAGCTACGAAATGTTGTCTAACATTAGAAGACAAATTCGAAGACAACACGTTCTTTCTCGAATTATATTTTTAATGTTCTCTACCTCCTGCATCAATTTTAGCGAGTAGTTTCGGAACACCGTGTATGTTGTTTATTATTTACTCGGCCACTCAGCTTCTGCCACTGTCCGTGAAGACCTCCTGATGGGATGTGGGAGGGGGCGAGTGGGGGCGGCAGGCTGCGAACTGCTGTCTCTACTCTATATAATGAGGTCGGGACCTGCGGCGATGGAGCGGATAGTATGGGCCACACTTGGCATATCGCCATACCACCCGACCGCGGAGGTTGAGTGGACAGCAACAGGAACAGAACTGTGGAGAGGGTAAATATGAACATTCCGTTTCTCGTGACAGGAGGTTCATTTGAGAAAATTCGTGTATGAGGAGGAGGATCGTACACGACTGCAGTTGCAAACTTTAAGCTATCAGATGACACATAAGTTTTCTGGGTGTTGCACCGCGTCATGATGTAAGAAGGCTATTACTTAAATAATCGACGTTTCTGGATATACCCAAATGAAGGCCACTCTAACGTTGGCCGAAAGGTCGGTTATTTACGTAATAGCCTTCTTACATCATGACGCGGTACACCACCCAGAAAACTTTTATGTCACCTGACTCTGGCCGCGGAAGCCTACTTAATTATATTTAAGCTGTCACTTTTAGTAGGCCATCTACAGGAACTTTTGGCCTTTGAATATCACATTAAAGCTAAGAAAAGCAAAGTTTCACGTTTTGACTGATTCTTCCGCCGCTTCTTGCTAGAATATAACCAAATAAATTAAAAAAAAAACATTACACGATTTTGTGTGTGTTCTACAGGTTTATTTTTGTTTACTTAACCGGTTGTCGGCTTATTGGGACATCTTCAGAGTATTTACTGCTGTATCAAAGAGGTTACAATGTTTAGATACAGTATGGGAAGAGATGACAAATGTCTCCACTTAGATCGACATACATAGTATAACACTTCTTTGACATTGTGTTATTACAGTTATCAACTTAAAAACTAAACAGTAATAAATGAATATGGCCTAATAAGCCGAAAACCGATTAAGTAAACACAAATAAACTTGTAGAACCAACACAAAATTGTATTTTTTTTTTTTAAATTATCAAAGTTTCACGTTCTATCCCTACATGGGCCATAGAAATGTTCAAATGTTTTAAAGCCATGGGATCAAACTGCAATGATCATCAGTCCCTAGAGTTACAAATTATTTATCTAACTTATGTTAAGGACAACACATACACCCATGCCCGAGAAAGGACTCAAACCTCCGAACTTGCTATAATAATTATCTTCGGAAAAAATCTTTAATGTACAGTACTATTAAACCCACCAATCATTTACATACGCCACATCACATAAGACAGTAAAATTGTAGTTTTTCGACGAATGGAAAAACTAGTGGAATCCGACCTCGGGGAAGATCAATTTGGATTTAGGAGAAATGTAGGAACACGAGAGGCAATACTCACATTACGACTTATCTTAGAAGATAGGCTAACGAAAGGGAAACCTACGTTTTAGCGTTTGTCGATCTGGAGAAAGCATTTGACAATGTCGACTGGAATACACTCTTCCAAATTCTGAAGGTATCAGCGGTGAAATATAGGGAGTGAAGAGTTATATTCAACCTATACAAAAACCAGACAGCGGTTATTAGAGTCGAAGGGCAAGAAAGGGACGACGAGGTTGGGAAGGGATTAAGACGGATTAAGACAGGGTTGCAGCCTTTCCCCAATGTTGTTCAATCTGTACACTGATCAGGCAGTGAAGGAATGGAAGGAGAACTTTGGAGATGGCATTAAAGTGCAGGGAGATAAAATAAAAATATTGCGGTTTGCCGATGACATAGTAATTCTGTCAGAGACCGCAAAAGATCTGGAAGAGCAATTGAATGGGATGGACAGTGTCTTGAAAGGAAGATATAAGATGCACATTAACAAGAGTAAAACGAAGGTAATGGAATGCAACGTCAGTAAATCAGGCGATGCTGAAGGAATTAGGTTAGGTAATGAGACAATAAAAGTAGTAGATGAATTTTGATATTTGGGTTGCAAGATAACTACTGATGTCCGAAGTATAGAAGATATAAAATGCAGAGTGCCTTTGGGAAGAAAAGCGTTTCTGAAGAAGCGAAACTTGTTAACATCCTTTCTGAAAGCATTTGTCTGAATTGTAGCATTGTATGGGAGTGAAACGTGGACGATAAAGAGTTCAGATAAAAAGATGATAGAAGCTTTTGAAATGTGGTGCTACAGACGAATGATGAAAACTAGATGGGTAGATCACGTAACTAATGAGGAGGTGCTTAACCGAATCGGGGAGAAAAGGAGTTTCTGGCATATCCTGACTAAGAGAAGGGATAGACTGGTTGGGCACATTCCGAGACATCAAGGAATTGTCAACTTAGCATTAGAAGGAAGCGTGTGGGGTAAAAATCGTAGAGGGAGACCGAGGGACGAATATATTAAGCAGATTCAGAAGGATGCAGGTTGCCGTACATATTTTCAGATAAAGAGGCTTGCACAGGACAGGATAGCGTGGATAGCTGCCTTAAACCATCCTGCTGAGTGAAGACCACAACAACAACATTATCGTTGGTTTGTTATTATACAAATTAATGTTTCCCGCATCTTGCGACAGTGTGATGAGGTTGAGCACTGGCAGAAGTCGCTGTCTATCACAACATGGTACCAGATGGCGCTTTAGAAAAAATGTGAAATGTTTGTGAAGCTTATGGGACTTAACTACGGGGTCATCAGTCCCTAAACTTACAAACTACCTATCAACTACTTTATTCTAAGGACGGCACAAATATCCATACCCGAGGGGGGATTCGAACCCCCGACCGTTGTGGCCGTGCAGACCGTGACTGAAGCGCCTCAGTCCCCTCGGCCACCGCGGCCAGTGGCGCTTTAGATATGACGTTTGAGCATCAGTCAATCTGATATGTCAGCAACAAATATCTTTAATTTTTGAAAGCATTTTTGGATACAGCGATCTTAAAATGATGAATAATAAAAATATGGCAGTCTAGATCGCAAGTTGCTGAGGTTTTTATTGGCAAACGGTTACGGTCCTACAGGACCATCACCAGGCCATTGGCACTGTAATATAACAGAGAGAGAGAGACTTACATGATACCAATAATTACATTCTACATTTAATAGTAAAATAGCTAATAAAATGGCAAATATTTTTTATCCTTGTTGGTAGCGCTGGCTGAAGCAGGTGTCAACTGCTGGTGAGGGCAGCTAAGGCTCTCAGTTAAATACAGGATGCTCTGCCACTCTCGTCACGTAAGCCAATCAGACGAATAGTGAGGATTATGCAATCCCTATTCATCGGCGCATCGTCGATTTCGTCTGCTACCCGCCTTCTGCAGTAAGTACCCATACTTCATCGCCATGGAAACCTAGCAGCGTCCAACGAGTGTCACATTTGACCCAACGATTTGTTTAAGCTTTCTGTAAATGCACATTGACGGCATTAGCTGCACATACAGTCGTTTCTAATCGTGAATTTTATTCAGTGTTTCGTGTATATTTTTAATTTTATGAACATACCATTTCATACAGAAAGTTGAAGATTTACGAACACTGCGCAAATAAAAATAACTATTGTATTTTATTATATTAACACATAATCCTTACTATACGTCTAATTGTCTTACGTGACGAGCCTTAGCTGTCTTCACCAGCATTTGACGCCAGTTCCGGTCACCGCCATCAACAAAGGTAAAAAATCTTTTGTAATTTGGGGTGGAAGATCTCTTGCGCGCGTCATTTGGTGATGATCGTGTGCTCAGCCGCCACTTTCGTCGTGCTTGGCCTCCCAGGTCCCCAGACGTCAATCCGTGCGATTATTGGCTTTGGGGTTACCTGAAGTCGCAAGTGTATCGCGATCGACCGACATCTCTAGGAATGCTGAAAGACAACATCCAACGCCAATGCCTCACCATAACTCCGGACATGCCTTACAGTGCTGTTCACAACATTATTCCTCGACTACAGCTGTTGTTGAGGAATGATGGCGAACATATTGAGCATTTCCTGTAAAGAACATCATCTTTGCTTTGTCTTAATTTGTTTTGCTAATTATTGCTTTTCTGATCTCATTTTTTTTATTTATTTCCTTAAAGATCCCTGGTCATTCCAAGCATGTGTGTCAATTTTTACCTCTCTATCTACATTATTCCTTGATTTATTAAGTTTTCAAATTTATACTGACTTTGTGATCATCCGGTATAATAGTTACAATAAGTGTTCCTTTGTAGGCTGGCCAATTGTTTAAAATCATAAAAAAGAATCTCTAACATTCTAGTTTATTGTCTTAATAGCAACATACACTCAAAAAGTATTTCATCCCGTATTTAACGCCCTTAGAGATGAAATGTCACAAAACCGCTTCTTAAACGATGCTTACAGTATAAGATCTACACCCTCTCCAAATCTCAAGTATTTATCGCCAGTGATTTGGGGTGGACAGTCAGTATATGTAGACTGACGTCACCTAATAAATAATGAATTGTTCACTTTTGGCACATGGTAATACAAATTCCGTCTTGAGATTCGATTCCATTGCAACCTCCCAAGGAGTACGACCAATTCTGCTCATTCAGTGCGTTATATTACTAATTTCCGTCGTCAATATGTAGATATAGTCTTGTTAGTTCCATCACGTTACATCATCGATCGACTAAAGTATTTTGGATAGATGCACACGCTGCTCCGCATTTTTAAACATTAATGTCGATGTTCTCAGAAATGATGATTCTACAGTAAGAGAAAATAAAAAGAGCCGGATAGCCTCAAATCATTCAAATAATCTTCAGTAAGCGTAAAAAAAAGGACTGACGGCGATGTTGAAGGCGATGGAAAAGACGAGAGGCTCGCTCCAGAACATTTTAATCCCAATAACAGCGTGTTGGCGTCGTGCTTAAAGACGAAGAGCCTCATCTGTGGCAATAGCGGAGTTTTAAAACAGTCCACTCGACTGCCGTCGCTTTCAAGATCGAGTGAGTCAACAAGTAGATAATAATGGAAATGACGGCGAAAGAAGACCTTAAAATCCGTAGCCGGTGGATAGCTTGGGCGAAATGTGCGGAATTTATGAAAGGCACCGTAAAAACGAAGTGCGCCGTATATCCCTGGGAGGCTGGATATCGGAACAGCTGTTGGCCTTTACGACTCGGCCGGCGTATGTGGCCGCATTAACATTCATCTCTCCCAATCGAATCTGTTAGGCGGGCAGGAACAACAGCACCAAACTGCCATTTACATTCTCAGTGCCGACATTTGCACGTAATTGACGACGGCATTATTGCTCGTAGCGTTTCAACGTGGCTGCTTCGTTGGGGACCCTTATCTTCTTTTTACTCCCATTTCTGAGCACCGCAGATGATATCACGGTTCCTGGGATTTGACATTAAGTCACACACGTACATACGTGCGGAACTTATGGACTAGAAAGCGAGTACACATTCTCAAGTACCATTAAAACGTATTGCCATTTTACAGACACTGCTAAGAAAACATTAATTTTTTGTATTGGTTACAGATTTCGTGACCTTTTTGAAGTTTTGTATTCTTTCCTATTAATTCCCTAGTTCGCTTACCTTTGAGACGTCGATATATGCTGTTCTTAATGCAAATTCCGTTCGTACCAAAATATGAGTTGTGTTAAAATGGAAAAAGAAAGTCAAGGAAACCGATGCAGTAAAGAGTGAAGAGATTTTAAATATATCGATGAGAAGGATGTACAAAGGAATCATGAATTACCTGCTGAAATACCATTATTACTGGGGTACTGATTTGTTCCAGTTTTCTGTTAGTCTGCCTCCTTCCCGTCGTTTCTTCGTCCATCTCGTCCTATCCTCTGTTTCCATCTCCCCTCCGTCCATTCTCTCGATTCTATCTACCTCCCCCTTCTCCTATTAATCCTCCTCTACCCTCCTCCCCTAGTATTTATATAAACCACAGTAGTGTAATTCGCAGTAAAATTTCGTACGTTACGTAGTAATACCAATCGTCTAATTCCCCATCTCCTCCTATCGCTCTCCGTTCACGTGCACATTGTCTCCTACCTCTTCTCTCCATCCATTTTCTCCTTCTCCTCCTGTGCGCGGCTACATGGGAAACAATGAGAAGAAAGGACATGGTGGTAGGACATGTATTAAGACATCCATGATATTAGAGCACTGACTTCCAACCATTCTTAGGCCAGAGAACATTTCGATTCCATTATTGTGATCAGCGATCACAAGAATCGAAGAAAATAAACTGTCAACCTAAAAATAAACTTTAATCAAAACTTTTAATATATTTGAAAAATAAAAACTGTAGTGTCGAGGATTATAGTACATGCAAATATGGAGTAAATGCCAGTGTCTGCAACGCAGCTGACCTTTACCGAAAGAACAGTCCACCTCAGCACTGTAAAAGATGTACAATGTTACTCGACCAGAAAAAGCTGAATTGTAAAACTGGCCGCAGTGCACACATTCCACAGGTTGCGTTGAAATACAAGGTTCTCATTTTATTATCCATCTTAGTGAGCAGATCACAAATATTACTGCCATTTCCGTACTAAAGGAAAAACACTGTTCTGTGTACACATTCGCACAGTCACTCATGCAACCTCATAAAAATAAACAGATAGACACCAAACAAACAGTTGGACTGTGTTTTGAAGAAATTTGCTCACTCGTTTGTCGTGTACTTCAGTCACTACTCGAATATTCAGTTTTTATTGCAAAATTGCACAACATGTCTCGCGAATTTAAGGTTGTTCATTATGATACGGTACATTTATGAGAGCGACAGTTTTGTACCTGTTCACTGTACACAAACAATACACGACTGCTTCGCATACCTCTCGATCTATACACTGTCTGTTTGATGCGAAGTTGCAAAACAAATTTTCAAGCTTGTGCCCACGTTCTTGTTCCTGCCCGTCACACTGCTCCAACCGAATTCTTTTTCGCCTCGACCAAGCCAGATTTTTCCAGAAAATACGCACGACTTGATTTAATTCTCATTGACAGGAAACCAAACCGTCACCGATCAGCATTCCTTGAAAACCCCCGCTGCATTAACATACCAAAAAAATAAACTCGTTCTTACTAGAGCAATCTACATATAGAGTCAACAGTACAATTTCCTTCTAGAATTTTAACATTCACTCTGGTAATTGACACACATAAACCATTAACAACTAATAAAATACATAACATTTCCTAAAATGATGTTTTGTCGAACTTAAATCTATGTTTTTATTTGTTACACCTAGAATGTCCGTACGTTAGTGTTACCTGCTGGGTGTTGAAACAACTATCTGAAGCGTAACTAATATACAAGCCATCTGTTGTATCAGCTTGCTGGCTTCCTATATAAGGGAGTTGTAAGGCGCTACGTCTCAAGTGGGAATCGACTAGCATTCCGCAATGCCAAGTCAGGCTGCGTTACACACCGGCAAGATTGAGAGCGCTAAACCAGGGGAACTCGTAACGCCTGGCAAAAGGATTGCACAAGTGGCAGTTCAGCGTATGTGCCGCAAAGGTGTCAGTCAAGTTAGACAGGAGTATAAAAAATGTGTGGGCATTGGAGGCAGACGTCGATTAGCAGGGCTACCAGTGGAAGGCTTACACTGACCAATCAGCTAGCAATGCCAGCAGGATGGATACTCCCCTGAGGCCAGAGGTCACCCGTGCCCCGCTGTGCTAAGTGTGTGGCCGGCTCCAGACACAAACGCGTGTTGCCAATGGATGAACTAGCGCTACCGGCTGCCACGGTGCCGTCACCTTGTAAAAATAACTAGACTCACTAACGGCGCGCCGGCCGCGGTGGCCGAGGTGACTGAGGCGCTCCAGTCGCGGTCAGCACGGCCACTACGGTCGGGGGTTCGAATCCCCCCTCGCGCATGGATATTTGTGCCGTCTTTAGTTGTAGCTAGTTCATAAGTAGTTTGTAAGCTTAGGGACAGATGACCCCGTAGTTAAGTCCCATAAGTTGTACAAACATTTGAACTAACGGCGCTGCCGTCACAGGATAATTTGAACCATCGGCCGGCCGCCATGATAGTGGCAAGTGTCAGATAAATACGAGTGTTTTTAGGAAAAAATCGTGTGTTATACAGATACTGCGATATATATACGTAATTCATAGTCACGTCTGTACTGTTTGACTATTAAAGTGTACATAAAGAACGATGGTGAAGTGCTCCTTAGCGTGTAACTGCACAAATCGATTTAAGAAAGGAACAAAAAGAATAGATATTGTCTTTCAATTTATATTTCTCAGGAATAGAAGTAGCCGTACTACTTGTGTTCAGGGATAGTTACTCTTACTTATCAGGCTGTTAGTCAAGATACTGTAGGATTGAATGAAATAAATAACAGCCTTTTACAATATTGGCAGCTCTTCAGAACGAGCTACTTTAGGCAATGCTGGTGCACAGGAAGTTCAGAAAGTTTCATTTTATGATGTGGAAAATCTATAAAATTTATCGTAATTTAATAACATTTTTGAACCCCGTTGCTGCGGCGTATTAGCCGTGCGCACTGGGGCGCCGTGCTGCGGCGCGCGCGGCTGCTCGCCGTCTGGGTTTCGAGTCCCCCTTCGGGCATGGGTGTGTGTGTGTGTGTGTGTGTGTGTGTGTGTGTGTGTGTTGTCCTTAGGTTAGTTTACTGTGATTGTTTTATTGATTCATTTTTACCAGGGGAAACCAAAAACAGTTTTGGTCCAACCCGCCACTGTCCGCACCGAAACTGAGTTTATTGTGCGGTATATCTAGTAAAGCCAACCGATGCCCTTACACGGTACTAGGAGTCCCTTTCCCTGTAAAACTTGTCAACAGCACTGTCATCTTTCAGGAGTTTCCTTGAGCTGACAATAATACAGGAGTGTTTTAGGAGTAAATAAGAAATTGTATCAGCAGTTGGTGCATGATTTGAAGGGGTTTTTACCCATCGCAGCATAAATGATGTCATTTTTATTGAATTATATGTTGTACAATTGCATAATTTTGCAGGGGTTGTTGTTGTGGTCTTCAGTTCGCAGAATGGTTAGATGCAGCTCTCCACGCTACCCTGTCCTGTGCAAGTCTCTTCATCTGTGAATACGAAGGGCAACCTACATCCTTTTGAATCTGCTTACTATATTCATCCCTCGGTCTCCCTCTACGATTTTTACCCCACACGCTTCCTTCTAATGCTATGTTGACAATTCCTTGATGTTTCAGAATGTGTCCAACCAATCTGTCCATTCTGTTTGTCAGGATATGCCAGAAACTCCTTTTCTCCCAGATTCGGTTAAGCACCTCCTTATTAGTTACGTGATCTACCCATCTAATTTTCATCATTCGTCTGTAGCACCACATTTCAAAAGCTTCTATCATCTTTTTGTGTGAACTCCTTATCCTTCACGTTTCCCTCCCATGCAATGCTATACTCCACTTAAATTAATATTGGATGTTAACAAGTTTCGCTTCTTTAGAAACGCTTTTCTTCCCATAGCCATTCTGCATTTTATATCTTCTTTACTTCGACCATCAGAAGTAACTTGCTACCCAAATAACAAAATTCATCTACTACTTTTATTGTCTCATTACATAATCTAATTGCTTCAGCATCGCCTGATTTTCTCACATTGCATTCCATTACCTTCGTTTTACTCTTGTTAATGTTCATCTTATATCTTCATTTCAGGACACTGCCCATCCCATTCAATTGCTCTTCCAGATCTTTTGCGGTCTCTGACAGAATTACTATGCCATCGGCAAACCGCAATGTTTTTATTTCTTCTCCCTGAACTTTAATTCCCTCTCCAAATTTCTCCTTCCATTCCTTCACTGCTTGCTCAATGTACAGATTGAACAACATTGGGGAAAGGCTACAACCCTGTCTTACTCCCTTTTTAACCTCTGCGTCCCTTTCTTGCCCTTCGACTCTAATAACCGCCGTCTGGTTGTTGTATAGGTTCAATATAACTCTTCGCTCCCTATATTTTCCCCCTGATAGCTTCAGAATTTGGAAGAGTGTATTCCAGTCGACATTGTCAAAAGGTTTCTCCAAATCGACAAACGCTAAAAACGTTTGTATAGCTTATGGGACTTAACTACGGGGTCATCAGTCCCTAAACTTACAAACTACCTAATACTAATGACGGCACAAATATCCATGCCTGAGGGGGGGGATTTTAACCCCCGACGGTAGTGGCCGTGCCGGCCGCGGGGCCGAGGGGACTGAGGCGCTCAAGTCACGGTCTGCACGGCCACTACGGTCGGGGGTTCGAATCCCCCCTCGGGCATGTATATTTGTGCCGTCCTTAGTGTCAGCTAGTTCATAGGTAGTTTGTAAGTTTAGGGACTAATGACCCCGCAGTTAAGTCTCTTAAGGTTAACAAACATTTGAACATTTTGTAGTGGCCCTGCAGACCGGGACTGGAGCGCCTCAGTCTCCTCGGCCACCGCGACCGGCGTTTCCCTTTCCTTAGCCTATCTTCTAAGGTAAGTCGTAATGTGAGTATTGTCTCTCGTGTGCCTACATTTCTTCTAAGTCCTGATCTTTCCCGAGGTTGGATTCCACAAGTTTTTCCATTAGTCTGTAAATAATTCGTAGAAAAACGTAATTTAAATGTTCAAATGTTTGTATAGTCTATGGGACTTAACTACGGGGTCATCAGTCCCTAAACTGACAAACTACTTATGAACTAGCTAATCCTAAGGACGGCACAAATATCCATGCCCGAGGGGGGATTCGAACCCCCGACCTTAGTGGCCGTGCAGACCGTGACTGGAGCGCCTCAGTCACCTCGGCCACCGCGGCCATTTTCTACTCCGCTGCCACAGTTCCGACTCCTGTTTTTTTCGCTTTTCCTACCTCCCGCGCGCATCCCCGCATGTGCAGCAGTTCGCAGAAATGGAATCCGTGCTCCTGCTCACCGTCCCTCGGATGTCTGCGAGTAGTGATCCAGTGGCTGGCCTGCTGGAGAGTGGAGCAGAATCGTCCAGAGGGCAGGGAGGCGCGGCAGCCTCGAGTGCGGTGCGGCAGGGCCCGCTAATAGCGGACGCTGTAATGCAAACAAATGGGGCCGATCGCGGGAAATTTGAGGCGTGTCCGGCGGCGGGCCATATTTCACGGCTGTCAGCGCCGCCTGATTTACGCCGCCGCCGCTCCTGCTGCCCGCCTGGCCCACACTGGCCTCAACACCTGCTGTGCTGCCCACTGTGCTGTGCGGCCCGTCATTGAAACGTATATCGCCGTTGTCGGCGATGCTCTTGCATCATGTTTGATTGACACAGTTTCAAATGTTCAGATGTTTGTTAATCTATGGGACCAAAGTAGTGCCGTTATCAGTCCTTATTGTTTTGGTCCAGTGGCGTAACTACGACTTCACTTTGGGGGGTGGGTGGAGGTAGATCTGCTTAGTCAGTTTCCAGACAGACTACCATCTACCACTCCCTTTGAGGAAACTAATTGACTCCCATCCAATGACAGCTTATGGTAAAAAAAAGAAAGAAAAAAAAAAAAAAGAAGTTCCCTATATTTACCTTTACCAGATTGCTGTTATAAGATTTCTTTCTGCTTTTTTTTCTTTTCTTCTTCTTTTTTTCCGGGTTCTGGGGGGTTCTATCCCCCTCATCCCCCCCTTAGTTACGCCACTGGTTTTGGTCTTAGCCCTTACATCAGGAGCGGGCAGGAATTCTGCTCGTGTGAAGCACACTCTCACGTGTGCTACGGCCACACGAGCGTGTTTTTGACGCGCGTTTCTGATGGAATTGGGCACAGAGTAACACATACAGAGGAGAAGCCCCCCCTAAACCACTGTCCTATGCTCCCCTCGTAGTTCCGTGAGATGCTAGCAGGTGTCAGTCGGTTCCCCATCTTAGTACCGGTAGACGACACGAGAGGCGCTTCTGAGGGTAGCGTGGAGGGGAGGCTGAGGGGAGAGCTCGTGCCACCTGTCACGATGCCACGGCTGAATCCGGTGTGCCGGCGTTTGAGGGGAAGTGGTGGTGGGGGCAGCCACTACCGGCCGCCTGCTATGGCCAGTTTAAAGGGCTGCTTCTGACCGCAGCACCATCATGGGACATCTAATGGAACCTTCCCTCCCTGCACCCCTGAGCGTGTGACCGGGCCCTTATGGACGTTTCCCGTCTGTATATATTTGTCTGTGTCTATATATATTTGTCTGTGAATTGGGGCAACTCGTAGAGCTGAGAAAGTGGTGGCCACATGGCCGCCCCTCGCACGCGGTGTGAAGCCCAGCGAAATCCCATCAGCAACACGTCCGTGCCAGCTGCGGCAACACTTAATGTGCGCACTTTGGTATCAACTACTATTATTTATCTAATAAATGGAGAATTTTCCGACGTCCAATTGACGTTAATGTGGATGTCGCAGATATCATTGTTGAAGCCTCTTGCGCACTTCACAATTTTGTGAGACGAAATAACGGCTACAATTTTGATGAAACATTGACTTGCAGAATGGAAAGTATTCCTGTACATGGGACAAGAGGAACGAACAGTGGTAAAAATATCAGAGATAATTTTGCTGATTATTTCTGTTCCCTTCAAGGATCTGTACCAAAAAATCATTATGTGAACAATATCGAATGAAGACTAGTTTTTGTAGTCTAGAAATTGGCTAGTTCACATTTTACACATGAATAAACTACATTATTCACTGTATGTATGTATTGATAAAATATTTACTGTTTGTAATTACTTTGATCTGATTTTTGGTTGGTTTGTGTTGAGTGTTTAAAGGGGACTAAACTACCGGGTCATCAGTCCCCTTCTGATTTTTGCTTCTCATCCATTCCATTCCACTTTTCTCCGAGAATGGCTGCTGTGACTGGTCGCCATGACTCTCTCTTCTTTTCTCTGTTTTTGTGTTCCTGATCCCTTGTATTGTGCAGCCACGGATCTTTCTGCACTTCCATAATAATGTTTTCACTGTCCACTATATATAATGTTCACTATATATTGTAACATCTTTGAAATTATGGATAGGATTTATGAACATGCAGAGCCTCTTGTAGAGGACATTCCAATTGGCTTTTCCTGTACCAATATTTTATTATTTGTGTCATAACTTAGTCACTCGTTAACTTCATACCTAACACTGATGAAATAAAACATTTTAAATCAAGAACAAACTTCTTAGTCATGTTTTTACTAAGTAATCATTCAACTGTTTGGCAATGTCGTGTGGAGATGTCTGAGGGTTGGCTCAGCTTCTGCAATTTAAATGCACCAAATGTTGGTCCCTTCAGCAGTGACTGCGCAAATATCAACACTGTATAACTTCGTTTAATTTTATTTAATTATAGCCCCTATTGTATTTGCATATACCTGTAAATACCTGTAAATACTCTGCATTACAGAGAAGACCAGAAGAAGATCCACACAAGGATCGAAACGAATAGTCTGTAAATTTGAATTATGCGCTTGAAAGACGGCTGTCTGCCGTCTTCCCTAGGTTTTTAACTTTGTTAATTATCTAAGTTCACTAGACGGCCTTTTTGCTAAACGAGAACCCCTCTCGTTCGGAGGCATGAGGAATAGCATTTCATTTCATGTTTCTGTAATATTGCTGGGATTTTATTATGCTAATAATTTATCATTGTGTCAATGAATGTGGCAATATGAACGGTTTCTCCGTGATGCCACTGTCCCTGTGAGACTTTGTACTTGCTTTATTCTGTATGTGCATGTATGTGAATCTTCTAGCATGGAAGTCTGTGTGTATGTATCAAAATTTGTGTCGTCAGCTGCTGGCTGCTCGGTACGTGTGTTTCTCTGGCTTCATATTGATAGGTAACCATTACCAACCTCTGCTTTTGATGCTACCAAGGAGTTTCCTCCACCCTTGGTTACAAGTTGGGTTGGCAATGCCCAGTTAGCGAGCCTCGGCAAGATGCGCAAGTTTCAGCTCTCCCCACCACCTCATTTTTCTGGGGTTTTGCCGATTTTTTCCGGCCACTGGTGGCGGGCTCGGGGGCCATCTGGACATTCTGTGGCTGCGCTTCGACCTGGTAAGACGTTCTGGATTTCGTTTCCCCCCTTGAGATGGTAGCGATTAGTTGTCTGTTGCTTAGATTTCAGAACTTAGGTTCATTTTTCAGGATAAGTTTCTCCGATCATGTACGGAAATGTATTCAGTTTCATTTTGGTGCTTTTGCATAGGTAAATGTGGTGAATATGCAACTAATTCGTTTTGATAAAGGCTGGGAATCGGTAACCTGTGTGAGACTAGCTGGCAGTGAATGAACTCTGTTTAATTTCTTTCTAGCTTTGTGGAACGCGACTAATATGCGGGAAAATTTTTATCTGTGTAGTGCATGTGAAACTTTCTTTTCCGTTTCTCTCCTTCCGTGTGCAATATGTACTCCACGTGGTGTGTTCTTAGAACAAATCCTTCTGCTACCCCTGTGTCTGTTTCTATGCCCTTCAGGCAAGAAATTATGCATGTATCTTTCTGATTTCCAATAGCACCTCCTGATTTCTGTCTATTTTTAAATTGTTGTTTCGTTTCCAAACTTGTACTTTGCATTCAGACCCCTCCTCTAGCCTTGTATAACCCCCTTTATTAGCTTGCTTATGAAATACTACGCATTTCTAAGAGTTGCATGCTGTAGCTATTTTTCTTTATTTTTCAGAAATTGATTTCTATTAGTTTTCGGAACCACGTGGTTCCAAACTCCGACTTCAAGGGTTTATAGCTAGTTAATTGAGTTCTCGCCACTGCCCCTACACCAGTGCCTTCCTATTGTGTATTCTCGCTTCATAATATGTGATTTTGTTGGTTTTTGTTGAAATGAATACAATCTTTAAGTACTTCGCCTTCAGTGGGTTGCGAATATGTAATTTAGCAGACACGTGCCATGAGTCTCAATAATTCCGTATGCTCACAGTTTGATTTGAATGGAAATTAATGTCGTTATTATCGCGTACCATCTCAAGTAAAGAAAGACCAGAGCGACTTACGAAGTTTATTTTTCTTGTTTTGTGTGGTACATCCTGGTATGCTGAATTTCGCCTACGATAGCGGCGCCTACTTCTGCTTCGTGTCAGCACGCTGAGTTGGGTGAGTTTCGCTTTGCTTCGCGCGTGTGAGTGGCGGAATGCTTGTTGATTGTAAATCCCTCCTTCGATGATGTTCAGTTCAGATTACTGTAAGTTATTTTAAATGGGGATGCATTTTTATTGTTTAACAAAATTGGTGCCCCCATTTGCTCATGTTTGAACTGAATAAATAATTTATTGTCAGTGAAATTTTATCCTTCTTATAAATATTAGTTTATGAATACCCTCCCTTTTTATTTAATGTGGTTTTTCACCAGTGCTGAGAACAAATTCAGATGCAAATTATCATATTTTTAATTCCGTTGTGCCATAAATTTTCTCACCACCACCTGCATGAATGGGTTTAGTTCGGGGTGACTTGTATATTAATGATTGTGTGTAATTCTCGTGATCTACGGCCTATGTTGGCCACCGTCTGTTTGTCTCCCTGCTGCTAAAGTAAAGTTTTAGTCAGTTCTAAATTCTGGGCCAGAGAACAAAATTCTGTTGCAGGAAGTAGTCAGTAGTTCACGCGAACTATGGCCAGAGTTATATGTTTAAAGTAAGCTTTTAACTGGCTCCCTTCAGCGAGAATTAATTTTACAACTAACGGTGGTCTTTCACGTTCTGTTTATTTTTTTATTGTTTAATTATAACTGGATATATGTGTCCACATGTTTACAACAACGTAGGAAATTCGCTACTAGAGAATTTGCCTCGACACTGGTCACCACATGGAATACAAAAGTAGGAGAGTCTAACATGCATTTTCAGCTTGAAAAAATGTTCAAATGTTTGTATAGTCTATGGGACTTAACTACGGGGTCATCAGTCCCTAAACTTACAAACTACTTATGAACTACTTACGAACTAGGATGGCACAAATATCCATGCCCGAGGGGGGATTAGAACCCCCGACCGTAGTGGCCGTGCAGATCGTGACTGGAGCGCCTCAGTCCCCTCGGCCACCGCGGCCGGCTTTCAGCTTGTGTAACTGTATTATTAAAAGAGTAATTAAAATAGCGAATTTCCTTATAAAGGAGATCGTTGTTTTTTTTCTAAGTTTCTGCGTGGAATTCTTACTTTCTATTGTCAAAAAGCGCGGGAATACGTTTAGTGCTCACCGTTTATTATTCAGATTTACAGTCAATATTTGTGACTATTTCTTTCTTTGGCTGTGTGATGGCGTTACTATTTACTTATTCGTTCGTTGTATCTTTATTGTTTTCATCTCCACACCGTGGTATTAAATTTCCACGCTTTGTTGTTGCTCTCAACAGTTTTGGCCTGAAAATGGCAAGGCGTCTTTCTGTCGAAATATCAGCGTATCTCGTCATAACGCGGTTGCACATCATTCAGTTCTTCGAATAACCTATTCAATTATCCATAATTACCCTTGCCAAGGAAAACTGATGGTCACCTAGTGGACTATTTTAACTGCATCGAAATGCATACAGTGGAATCTACCCTTAGATGTGTGGCGGAGGTTACCTACTGCCACTACTAATTACTTGCTTTCCTGTTTCATTCCCATATAGAACGATGGAAGACCGAATATTTGTATACCTCAGTACGTTCCCTCTCTCATTTTATCTTTGTGATCATTACGCGAAATTAAGTTGGCGGTAGTAGAATACACTTCAAATTCCGCCTCTCTAAATTTCTTCAACATCGTTTCTCGAATAGACTGCCGCAATGCCTCCAACGAGTCCCATCTGAGTTTCCTGAAGCATCTCAGAAACACTCGCGCATTGATCGAGCCTACTAGTAAATAACCTAGCCGCCCGCCTGCGCAATCCTTCTATATCTCCGTTTGAACCGATATCGTGTGGATACCAAACACTTGAGTAATGCTCGGTGTCGTACAGCGTTTTATATGCGGTCTCCTTTACAGATTAATCACATATTCCCATAATTCTCCAAAATAAAAGGAGTTCGACTATCCGACTTCCTCAAGATTGTCTCTATAAGCTCTTTCCATTTCAGCGTTGTTGTGTTATGTTGTGGTCTTTAGTCCGGAGACTGGTTTGATGCAGCTCTCCATCCTCCTCTATCCTGAGCAAGCCTCTTCATCTCCTCATAAGAACGGCAACCTACATCCATTTTAATTTGCTTACTGTATTTATCTCTTGGTCTCCCTCTGCGATTTTTACCCCACACACTTCCCTCCAACACTAAATTCACAATTCCTTGATGTCTAAGAATGTGTCCTACCAATCGATCCCTTCTTTTAGTCAAGGTATGCCAGAAATTCCTTTTCTCCCCAAATTCTGTTCAGTACCTCTTCATTAGTTACGTGATCCACCCACCTAATTTTCAGCATTCTTATGTATTACCACATTTCAAAAGCCTCTATCCTGTATACTCTGCCGCCCGCGATGGCCGAGGGGACTGAGGCGCTCCAGTCACGGTCTACACGGCCACTACGGTCGGGGGTTCGAATCTCTCCTCGGGCATGGATATTTGTGACGTCCTTAGTATTAAGTACTTCATAGGTAGTTTGTAAGTTTAGGGACTGTTGGCCCCGTAGTCGAGTCCCATAAGCTATACAAACATTTGAACATTTTTGATCTGTATACTCTACCCTTTCAGCGTTACGTCTAGATATCTGAGGCGATTCTTTCAAGCAGCACACTACTGACGCTGTATTCGAACATCACGGGATTGTTTCTCCTACTCATCTGTGTCACCTTACATTTTTCTACATTTAGATATGACTGTCATTCCTCACAACACCTAGAAATGTGGTCCAAGTCATCCTGCATGCTACTGCAGTTCTCCAGTGATGACATCTTACTGTACACCACAGCATCATCAGCAAACAGCCGCAGATTGATACTGTCATTTACATAGAAAATAATAACCGCCCTACCACTCTTCTCTGTGCACTCCTGACAATAGGAAGGAAAGAAGGAAGCTTGGAGTTTAACGTCCCGTCGACAGCGTGGTCATTAGAGACGGAGCGCCGGCCGCGGTGGCCGATGGGACTGAGGCGCTTCAGTCACGGTCTGCACGGACACTATGGTCGGGGGTTCGAATCCCCCCTCGGGCATGGATATTTGTGCCGACCTTAGTCTTAGTTAGTTCATAAGTAGTTTGTAAGTTTAGGGACTGATGACCCCGTAGTTAAGTCCCATAGACTATACGAACATTTTAAATTTAGAGACGGAGCTTACGCTCGGAGTATTTGGGTAAGGATGTGGAAGGAAATCGGCCGTACCCTTTCAAAGGAAACATCCCGGCATTTGCCTGGAGTGATTTAGGGAAATCACGGAAAAACCTAAATCTGGATGGTCGGAGGTGGATTTGAACCACCATCCTTCCGAAATCCAGAGTGACTCGTGACAATACCCTTACTGATTGCTGACCTGAATCACGTGACCATTATTGATATTTTATGACAGCGACTATTCAGTTTTCTTATTTGGTTTACAGTACTGCAGGGTTGTGTATGGTGCTGTATTGCCCCAACAGCGTTTGCATCTCCGTTCTGCAGTGCGTCGTAGCCAAGTGTATCAGAGACGGCCAGTTTGTTGCTGCTTGTTGCTCTCCAGATTGGCGGTTGGCACCCTTGATCTCCGGTGGCACAGTGCGCTCACCTGTTCGCCACTCATCCGTGGCGTAAGCTGCAGCCGGCATCCGCTGCTCTGCGCCATAAAGCTAATGAGATGGTAAGCCGCTTACCTGTAGCCGCTCCCTGACACACGCCGGGGGCCTGCCAACCTCTTGTAAAGCCTTGTAATTGTTGCTAGGCGCCTACCTCCCTGCAACGAATTTACACTTGCCACTGGACTACCTCTTTCAGCTGTTTTGAAACGTCCTCGTTCTCCACAGCATGATGTTAACGAGGTCTTGTGTATGAGCAAATTTGACTGACTGATCTATGCTAACGCAGCACATGTGTTACCGCGTTTTGCAATATTTCTTTTTTTTTTTTTCAAATCGTATCTGCTTATTAATCATTCTTTCTTTAAAACAGTAAAGAGTTAATACTGTGTGACACTGTCAAGGAGACCACATGGGTATCGTATTTTAGGATTTTTTTAAAAATGTTTATGATACGTGAAGTTCAGAACTCAAATAACAAACAGCGAAAGCCATTCGAAGCAACTCTCAAAAATTCTCGAGAAAGTCGACTTCGAAGTGGAAAACTTACAGAGTAGTCGGAAAAAAGTAAACAAGACCTGACCGAAAATTACGTGGATTAAATACTAATCGCACTCTCTGCTACTTTACAAGTTTCATGGAATCATCTTTTGCAAATATCTGGATGCAAAATTACTCCACCTTCTCAGAAAAGAGCGTTACATTCTTACATCCTTAAACTTCGTGTCTTTGTGCAAACGTATTTCGGAAATTGGGAAATTTCATTCATTTAAGAATACTTTTTAAACAGACTGCAGTACTCAGTAATTCTTTTTAAACAAACATGCGTTTATTTTGCGCTTCACTTTGCTCCTGTTGCGTCTCATATACTGAAATCAGAACCGCAGTACTAGTATTCTTTCCTGCAAATGGCGGCAGCCAGCTGCTTCAATTCGGGGACAATTGCCACTCATGTCCGCTACGACGTGGTAGGGGCTTGGTTTACGCAGAAAATAGAGTTTATATATCGTCTGTTTTGTGAACTCTCTCCACTTTCTCCTAACACCCACTGTGCAGTGACCAACTGCTTGTCATATCTGCAACAAAGACCGATCCTCGCAATAGCTACTGCATTGCTAGGCTGCTCGTATGTAAATCAATGCCTTAATAAACTCAAGACGATCCAGAAAGATTTTTGTTTCTGGTGTAAAGGTATAGGTAGCCATAAGTAGATACAGTAATACTGTAAAGTTTCAGGTTTTATTAAAATTTGCTATCGAAAGTGTGAAATTTTCATTGGTGCCTTGTGATTCCTGACCTAAGCGAGTCTTTCTTGATGTGGGTTGACTGGCTAATTGGCATAAATATACGTTTCATTGGATAAGCAAGAAATCTACAGTGATTGAACTCGATAGCAGTGCCTGAAAGAAAACGAGTTGTGCATTACTGTGTGAATGTTCAAAACCTGATTAGGAAGGTAATCTGTGGTAATGGTAAAGGGTTGTATGACGAAGAATTAGTTGAGGAAAATCATGAGATGGTGGAATGTTGTAGACCTATAGAGAGTAAAATGAAAGAAGCTTATAGTTTACGTCCTAAACAGAGAGAACAACTCAAACAACTATTGTGGGAATACTGTGATATTTTTGTTGATAAACCAGGTAGGGTGAAAAATTATGAATGCAAATTAAGAGTGAAATCACGTGAGCCTTTCCCTTTTGAAAACTTCCGTGTAGCTTGTCGAAAAAGGAAAGCTGTTGAAATTGAGCATCATGAAATAGAAGGCTGGAGACTATTTAATAGAGGGGAAAGCCAAGACAGTGATCCAGTAATTGTTATTGTCAAGATATGTAAGATATATAAGAATTGCTTTGGACTCTAGACAAATAAATTTATTAAGAGGGAGACTGATCATTCACAAAACATAGATAAGATTTTACACAAGTTTGAGACTTTAGGACACATGTCAAGTCTTGATTTACATCAGGTTTCCAATAGGGCCCATTAGAAAAAATTTAGAACGTGCGACCACCTTGGAAGTAAAAATATTCAGGCGGCCCCCTTCCAAGAATAAATATTCCGGAGAACCCTACTCCCATCATTAAAGATACATTATTTTGGCGTTTCAAAGGCAATGAATTTCATTTTCTTTCTGTTGATACAGCTTTATTGTAAGTTCTTTCTTAGATGTTGTTTTCGTGGTTTTTTTTTCGGAATAGAAAGAATTATACCTATTTTCATTTGATTGCTGACAGGAATGTATATTTTGCACAACGAGTTTTTTCGCATGTCAGGCATGAGTCAGTAGCGAATAAAGCTTATTAATGCGGGTTCCACTGTATTGACACTTTGTGAGGAGGCAGATACTTTCCCGAATTTCTTAGATTTAATTATTGCAGCTTGTTGATTTATTTATCGAATGATCCCTGAACAGTTTTCACGTTTTGAGCTTATATATCGTTATCATGCTGTGTTTACTATAAAGCAATCTACGTAATTTTCAATTCAGTATTAATGTTAAACAATGAATTACGTACTTTTAAGATAAAATAAAAATTCACTTAGGCCTATGTTTCTGTATTACAAAACCCGTAGTATTCAGACAAGCACTGGTCTGGTTGTTTTAAGGTGCAACTGCCCTGGGGGTTGCAACCCACAGGTTGGAAAACACTTATCTAGCTTTAAGTGCAGAGCAGAATTCATTAGAGCTCTAGATTCAGTTTTGGGCAAAGATCTTCTGAAGAAATTAGTTACCTATGGAAACAGGGAAAAGCTGGGAAGAAAAATTAATTTCTTTTATGAAATATGTAGGCTTTCAAAGGAAGAACGTCACTCAAATTATGAAAGTACAAATTCGCTGTGAAAATTGGCATTTTAACAGATAAAGACAGACTTGAGGCTATGAAAACGTTTCCTACCTATAAAATGAAGAAACAGCAGAAATCGTTTTTTGGTATCGTACATACATGAGTAATCAAGCACTTGATGCTTCTTGTTTTACTAACTTGCTTAATAAGTTGTCTATGGTTACAGGACATAGATTGTCAAGAAGCATTTAACCAAGTCAAGAAATAACTCGTCAAATGTTATTTGGGCCTAATATGTCTTCACCATTTTGCATTGTAACTGCGCATTTCTTCCAAGGATGAGTTGTACATGGGGAAAGGACAATCCTCATCCAAATGCATACCGATTTGTGTCTCCCTTGCGTATCCCAAATCTGGAAAACGGTTTGCTTAAGGAATGTAACTGAATTAAAAATGTACAAATGTACATATTAATCAGTTCTATGCACAATCATTGTTGTATATAGATGGTATTCATATGATATTTATTAATTGTTTCCTAAAAATACCCACCGTATAAGCTTTTGCTGTTTATTTCGTGTTCCTGATATGTGATGTATCAGATAATGTTCTTATAATTACACAGGAGAGAGTGTTTTACTTTAGTATTTAGTTTTATTTTTTATTGTAGAAGTCTATGTGATATTCAGAAAAGACGAGAGGTCAGGGATAAAAAATGCTGTGAGATGAGGGAGGGTATATGATGTTTCATCTTATCCTGGAATAGCAAAAATGAAGAATAGACTGAAAATATCCACTTGCAGATTCATGTTTTATGTCATCTATAAATATTCCACGTAGTGATTTCCAGATTTTTGTAAAACAATTGAACTTTATGTAGGCAATCTTCTTTTATTTTTGAATATATGTGGTACAAGATGAAGTATTAGTATGGAAGGAACTTTCAATTTTTTGTCATGGATTTGTGCTATAGTGTAAGCACTGTAATCCTATGAACTGTTAATATAGTGAGATGCGAGACAGATTGCTGCGAATGATGTGTGAAAAAGTGCATGAATACACCCCTATTTTTAAAGTCCAAAAATTACGTATTTGGACTTATATTATGAGATGTTATCTTCCATATTAAGAGAGTAGAGGATTGTACCTTTCAGCATCTGATTCCTTGCAAAGGCATTTTTCTGTAGCTGTTATTATTTAGGATAGATTTCACGTATAGGACAATAAGTAATTTTAGTGTATATATTTTATAATCTTTAATTTTTATTTTATTATATATGTCATAACTTAATTGTTATTTATGTCAGTCAATGGGAGTGCCAGTTGTTATAGAGATATGAGCATTGAGCTGAATCTGTTTAAAACTTGGTAACTGTAGGTCGGACTTCACTTTGTCGTGTCAATTAATTTATCTGGTGTAATTTCAGATCTGTGTTTCGCTTCTTTTGCTTGAGTTTGCGTCTTTGTGCCCATAAATATGTATCCATCATGATGCATTACAGAGCTTGCAGACGAAAGCCAGCTTGGCATGTATACTCAAAAAATAAATTAATTATACTATTATCATCATTACAAACTAACAATCATCAACTACAATCGTACAGTATCTGTAGAGGATAATGTGCGTACACTATGTGTTATTTAATTTTCTTATTTTATTTGTCAAATTCTACTTACTTTGTTCATATTCTTTTATTTTCTGTTTTATTTTACTTTCTCTACGGTTAAGATTGCATATGCTAATAGATCTTTCATGTGTAATTTGCGACACTTGAGTTCTGGGAGGGTTGTGTAATGTATCAAGCCAGAGTAAATGTCTACAATTACCTGATACCATTATTTACTGTAGTATGCAAGACCTTCGTTTATTAATGATCAGTCCATAACACACATGGTTTTTGTGGACTTGCCTAAAACACAACATTTATTTTGCAAATACATGTTGTTCTCTCAGTATTTTCACATATCTTATTACTTTATATGGATTCACAACAAATTATTTGGGTTATTTCATTGAACGATGCAAAAATTTATGTAAAAACTCTTATTTTATTAGTTGCAAACAAAAATTTAATAGTTAATTGCTCTTTCCATTCCAGAACCTTCAATAATGGCGATTATAGGAATATTGTTAAGAATTAGCTCATGATAATGAAGTTATTGTTAAAGCATTCTATGTTTTGAAATTAAATATAATACCGAAGTTTTATCAATGAAATATGCAGCAATCAATCATTCAGATGATGTGTTTTTTCCGTTGATAGATCAGAGTACACATTATCTCCATTAAGGCTTAATTCAGTATAACTACACTTAAAATTTCTGCAAAACGTTCTTATCTAAATATAAAACATTTGTGATTGCTTGTGGCTCTACTGTACGAACTATAATTTGCTGATATTATAATTTTCTTATTGTGTGCTTAAAAACTGTGGTTATTGATGTGACATAACATTGTGTGTCAAAGGTTAGCTACTGGCCAAGATGCACCGATGAGGTACCTGTTAGTACCCTTGTGCGTGTCCAATTGTTAAGTAATTGTTGTGTAAACGAAATATATGAACAAATGCGCAAGGATGAAATTTAACTTGTTGAATACACCAGTCGAGTTTATAAAAGTGACCTATATCCTTGATGGAGGATGTAAACAACAAACCGAGAGATGAGTATTGCTGCTTTTTTTTTTTTTTTTTTTTTTTTTTTTTTTTTTTTTTTTTTTTAGCTGTTGTTTGAGGACTGTTGTGAGGAACAGGTAGTATTAACCCAACTAAGTCACACATTCTCCAATAGGCATGAGCGTTAAGTGTTATTCTCAACATTCGCCTCCGTAGTCTGTCCGTAGTCTAGCTGACGACATGGTACATTGCCATGCAGGGGCTCGGGTTTGATTCCCGGTCCGGTGGTAGATTTTCTCCGGTTGGGGCCTGGGTTTTAGGTCGTACTCCTCATCATTTCATCATCATTGACTTGGAACTGACTGAAGTGGTCTCATATAAAAAGACTTGCACCAGGTAGGCTGAACATGTCCCCAGTTGGGGTCTAACGGCCATAAATGCTATACAATTATCGTCATCACCATTGTTGTCAACGCTCGGCCACGACTGTCGTACGTATTGTCAATGTAGGAAACGTCTAGCATTCAAGCAACTCTTGCTCAGCGCAACGGGTGGCCAACACTATAGTTGTAGTGGTCTGAGGACGGCCATTTCAAACGGTAACCTTTAAATAAAATAGAATCTTGACTGAATTTTCAGTGAATGAAAATTAAACTTCATTGTTGCGATTTAAGCAGTAGATTATATTCTATTTGTTGCAAGTTGTCTTCGCTGATGGTGCCGCCATGTGATGAAGTCTACCTAAGCAAGTGAGAGCCATTGTTTGCGGGCTGTAAGGTTTCTTCAAGCAAAAAAGCAACTGTTGTGGCAATATTCAATTTGGAGACTAGTTTGATGCAGCTCTCCTACCTACTCTATCTTGAGAACGCCCCTTCATCTCCTCATAGGAACAGCAACCCACATCCATCTGAAAAGGCTTACTATATTCGTCTCTTGGTCTCCCGGTGCTATTATCCCACCACACATTCCCTCTAATGCTAAATTTACGATTCCTTGATGTCTAAGAGGGAGTCCTACCAATCAATCCCTTGTTTTAGTCAAGGTATACTAAATATTCCTTTTCTCCCCAATGCTATTCAGTACCTCTTCATAGAAACGCAATCTATCCACCAGCGTTGTTCTGTAGCACCACATTTCAAAAGCCTCTATCATCTTTCTGTCTAAATTATTTTCCGTACACATTTGACTCCAGTACAAGGCAAGACTCCACACAAATGTCTTCAGAAGAGACTTCCTTATACTTAAATTAATATTAGATGGTAGCAATTTTTTTTTTTTTTTTTTTTTTTTCAGAAACGCAATTCTTTCCATTGTCATTATGCACTTTGTATCCTTTGTACTGCGACCACATTTATTGATGCACTACCTAATCTATTTCCTTCAGCAACGCCTGATTGTTTTAGGATAGCATTCAATTACCCTTGTTTTGCTCTTGTTAATGTACATGTTATACACTCCTATCAACACACTTTGCATTCCGTTCAATTGCTCTTCCTCGTCCTTTTCTGTCTTTGGCGGATTTACATTGTCATCGGTAAAACGCAATGTTTTCATTCCTTCACCATGAACTTTAATTCCTTCTGCAAATTTCACTTTACTTTCTTTCACAGCTTGCTCAGTGAGCACATTGAATAACATTGGAGAAAGGCTACAACGCTGTCTTACTCCTTTCCCAACCAATGCATCTCTTTCATGCCTTTCATGCAAGAAATCCACGCAGCCAGCTGTGATCCCTGTTTAATGGACATAATACTTCGATATAGGGTCCTAAGGTGGCATAATGGAATGCCGAAACTGGTAGTAAAGGAATAAAAGTTTCTGTTAAACATACGGCTGTTGGTATCCTACTTTCTACGTAATAATTTCAACTCAGTTGCAAGCAATAAAATAATTCGAGGTGCGACGTCCTTTAATTTGATAGTTTGGTTGGTGGTGGAAATTTATTTGGTTTGTTGTAGTGCTTCGGTATGATAGAAGCGACGTCAGCGGTAGTGCAAGCTTTCGTCGTCTTCACATAAAGATTCAGTAGGCACGTAAAAATTTGTATTTGAGGCATACGTTGGCTATTTAAGCTGGTGCACCTGATAATATTTCACATATTCAGTTACGGATGCCTCTGGTTTAACTTTCCGTGGCCTAACACAGTTTATGGATTATATTTTAACTGATGAACATGGACTCTGTAATCTCAGGGGCTTGTTTTAAAAATTATTAATTCTTTTAGTAATATAATCTTTTCTTTCCCGGCAGTTCCATTTAACGAAGCACGTCACATAAAAATTCACTAGTCTTTACCTATAAAAGTCATAACATTGATTTTAAATACTCTTTCTATTGAGTATTTGCGTCCATTAATTATTTTTAGTAACTTTGTTTCACAGATAATTCAAAGATGTTATTTTTAAAAGTTCTCCAATTATCAATGGGAAGGTCAGGTGCTAACTACGATTGATGTGGTCGACACAAAATTTTAAATCAATATTTCTCCTATATTTCACCTTAAGCACAGATTTACAAAACACTGTCAAAGTCACACGATATATTTTAAATAAGCAGTTCTCTATAGTTCATTTCACAAAATCGCAGTTTGATATTCTTGGCAAAGTCAATATTTAAAAATTATACCTTTTTTGAATCAAGTTAAAGTTATTTGATTTAATGTTTGTCAATGAAGAAAACCTTTTAAGCGATGATTAATATTTTCTTGATTATTGCGTTCCTATCGGGAGGCAGAATTTTTCTAAGTCCGTAGCCTATCCCGAATTAAAGTCCACAGATATTATTTGCGCACTCGCGTATAAGTTCGATTTAATTAAGCCTTTCAAATAAATCCAATCACAGTAAAGCAAAAGTTCGGAATATTTTTGCACTTGACTATCTATTTCAGATACGACCACAACAATATAAGTCCGAAAGTTGACTAAGAAATGTTAATACATCGAGGAACAAAGACTGAGAGAGATCTTATCGTTACGAGAAACAAATACTGAGAGCTGTTAACGTTGGGAGAAACAAAGACTGAGAGAGCGAGTAGCTATACTGCGGAACTATTTATACTACTATTGCGACAAAAGAGTACTCTGATTTACGGTGTTTAGACGCGGTTACTCTGAGATTGTACTGTTTCGATACTTCAAAGATACGAGGCGTGTCCAGAAAGTAAGTTCCGTTTGGCAATAAAATGAAACTGTACACAGATACATAAGAAAATTTTATTGCACAAAATTCTACAACTCTTAAACTACTTTTCCAGATAACTGCCAGAATTTTGTAGGCACTTGTCATAGCGTGCCACAAGTTTTTGCATGCATCCTTCACATAAGGTTGCCGCCTGTGTATTCAACCATGTGGTAATAGCTCTTTCTCACCGTTGAAGTGTTGACCACCAAGGACAGATTTTAGGTGTAAGAAGAGATGAAAGTCGCTAGGAGAAAGGTCCAAACTGTATGGAGGATGATCAAACAGGTCCCATTAAGATTTCAGTAAGAATTGTTTGGTCACATTCGGTGTGTAATGTCAGGCATTATCGTGAAAAAAAATCGTTTGACAGAAATCCTCTTCTTACATCTAAAATCTGTCCTTGGTGGACAACACTTCAACGATGAGAAAGAGCTATTACCACATGGTTGAATACACAGGCGGCAACCTTCTGTGAAGGATGCATGCAAAAACTTGTGGCACGCTATGACAAGTGCCTAAAAATTTTTGGCAGTTATGTGGAAAAGTAGTTTAAGAGTTGTAGAATTTTGTGCAATAAAAATTTCTTCTTTATCTGTGTACAACTTCATTTTATTACCAAACGGAACTTTTTTTCTGGACACGCCTCGTACCTTTGAAGTATCGAAACAGTACAATCTCAGAGTAACCGCGTCTAAACACCGTAAATCAGAGTAATCTTTTGTCGCAAAGTAGTAGTAAATATATTTCCGCAGTATAGCTACTCGCTCTCTCAGTCTTTGTTTCTCCCAACGTTAAAAGCTTCAACGATGATGACGAGCTGAAAGAACATGTTACCACATGGTTGAATACACAGGCGACAACATTCTATGAAAAAGGCACACAAAACCTTGTGCCACGCTATGACAATTGCCTACAAAATTTCGGAAGCTATGTAGAAAAGTAGTTTAACAGTTGTAGATTTTTGTACAATCAATATCGTTTCTGTATCTGTGCCCGTCCGTTTTATATAACCAAACGGAACTTACTGTTTGGACGCGTCTCGTATTTTGACAAATACGTAAAAATTGTGCGCCTCGGTTGCACAGTGGTAGAGTGCCAGACTACAAATCCAAAGGTCGTGGGTTCGATGCCCGGCAGGTCCTAGGATTTTTATCTGTCACTTTCCACTTCTTTCACCTCTGGCACTATCGCTCATGTGAAAAATACCGAGTAGCACCGTGGTTCGGAACCCACGTTAAACTGTAGGTCCCCCTATAACTGGCTGGGTAAGTCAGTTCGAAGGTCGGAGGAAGGCAACGGCATACCACCTCCAAACAGGACCATTCCTAGTAAAGCACTGTGGTGTTCAAACCAATCTTCGGATTGTTGACTGCTTCACCTTTTTACGTAAAAATTCTGCCTCTTACCAATTATTAGAATTGAATCTGGATGAAAATGGCTAGTTTGTGCTGTGATTGCGATGTAGTGTTACAGAGGCTCAAAAGGTTAAGAGAGCTGTCCCCTGCCGGCGTATGTAAGTCGACGACTCAGGTAAGTAGCCACAGTCGGACGGCCATCAGGAGCAGAGACCGTCGGCTCCCAGGATGTTGGCAAATTACCCGGGGCATGGCCGGCGGGCGGGAGGTAAGCCCGGCAGTTGTCGGCAGGCCGGCTAATCACAGGCCACTTCATTACGCGGCACCGCCGCTCACAGGCGGACGCGCCGGCCAGCCGCCGGCCGGGCCGGAAAAAAGGCGCGGCGGAGGCGGGCGAGCGACCGCCCCGTAAATTAGACGCGCCGTGACGTCACGGCTTTTACGGCGCTGCCAGCTTCGATCCGCCGCCGCCGCCGCCGCCCGCTCTCCGCTAGATGAAACCCGCAGGGACCAGCTGCCGACCGCGCGAGCAGAGGCAGCGGCGCCGCGACACCGGGGTCCAAGGAACGCCCGCATTCCATATCTCGTTTGCTCTTCCACATCTACAAATGTTCAAATGTTTGTATAGTTTATGGGACTTAACTACTTACAAACTACTTATCAACTAACTAAGACTAAGGACGGCACAAATATTCATGCCCGAGGAGGGATTCGAACCCCCGACCGTAGTGGCCGTGCAGACTGTGACTGGAACGCCTCAGTCCCCTCGGCCACCGCGGCCAGCCCACATCTACATCTACATAGGATAAATCATAAGTAAGTGCCTGGCAGAGGGTTCATCGAACCACATTTACACTATTTACTTTTGTGTCCCAGTCTCGTCGCCGCTTTTGTGTCTCGTTTCCGTCGTAGGTGTCGGTGGCCGAGTGGAATGAGACCGACACAGGAATAAAGATAGCACGCTGGTGCAGGTACGGAGAGGAGCAGCCAGAAACTAGAAACACTAGAGTAAATTAGAACGAGATATATATTGCACAGAATTTATACAATACTTAACTTTTACATAGTAGTGCAGAATGTTGATACATAGTTGAGCTAGAGTCCTGCCTAGTGCCTAACTGATAGCCAAGTCTTCACTGGTGCCTATCGGATTCCGAAGTCTTTACTGGTTCCTAACTCAGTCCCAAGAGAACGATGTCGTTCAGCGGTGGCCACGAGCGTAGTTGCAGCAGAGGGCGCTCGTGGCTGTCGTCGTAAGAACGCCGCGCCGTGGGTGCATGGCGACGCGCGGCGAAAGTAGGTAGCGCGCACTTTGGACTTGTGCGACACCACATTTACCTCTTAGTCCATTATCGAATAGCACGCGGGAAGAAAGAACACCCGATTCTCTCCAATCGAGCTCTGATTTCTCGTACTTTATTGTATTTTATTCTGATGATCATACCTACCTATGTAAGTGGGAGTCAACAATATACGAGGGTAAGTCAATTATTATCCGCAATTTATTTATATTTTTGTTTATGTTGGTAGTTAATCATGGCTGCTCCGCTGTCTATTTGCACCAAAGAAGAGCAACGTTCAGTGATACGTTTTTTGTGGGCGGAAGGTTTATCAGGGGCCGAAATCCATAGAAGACTTTCAGTACAGTACGGGAGCAGTGTTTTGCCACAACGAAGAGTGTACGAGTGGATTGAAAAATTCCGAAATGGTCGCACGGATGTTAAGCACGATGAAGGAGTCGGACGACCGTTTACCGCCACAAATGAAGAAACCATTGAGCGAACCCGTGAAATGATTCTCTTAGACAGACAATTAATTATTGATGAAGTGGCTCATCATCTTCAAATTAGTCATGGTTCTGCCTACGAAATTATTCACAACAGACTTGGGTTTCGTAAAGTTTGTGCAAGATGGGTTCCAAAACAACTCACACAGTTGCATAAGTAAACGCGCCTCGACATCTGCAAAAAACATTTGGATCACTATGGTAACGAAGGGGACAACTTCTGAGACAGAATCATTACTGCTGACGAAACATGGATCCATCATTACGAGCCATCATTACATCCAAATTCGCCGTGTAAGAAAAAGTTCAAGACCCAACCGTCCGCAGGAAAACTGATGCTTACGGTTTTTTGGGATACACAAGGTCTTGTACTGGAACATTATGGTGAAAGGGGCACAACAATAAACAGTGTACGTTACAATGAGATGCTTACTGACAGGCTAAAGCCTGCACTTAGAAGCAAACGCCGAGGATTGCTGTCAAGAGTTGCAGCACGACAATGCCCGTCCGCATACTGCTGTCCACACTGCTGAAACGCTCAAGTAACTCAAATTCAAAGTACTGGATCATCCTCCATATAGTCCCGATCTTGCCCCTTCTGAATATCAGTTGTTTGGTCCACTCAAACAGGCATTAAGGGGCCGTCGATTTGACTCGGACGAAGCAGTGAAGGAAGCGGTGCTTTCCTGGCTCGCAGCTCAACCGAAAATCTTCTTTTATGAGCGCATAAGGAAGCTTGTAGAGCGATGGATGAAGTGCCTGTAAAAGCAAGGAGGCTATGTCGAAAAATGATGTTCTTGTAAGTTTCGTATTTTATTACAATAAAATTTTATAACTACTTTGCGGATAACAATTGACTTACCCTCGTATTTTCGCATTCGGAAGAGAATGTTGGCGATTGGAGTTTCGTAAGTAGCCGCAGCGATAAACGCCGTTGTAATTATTCCCATCCCAGATCCTGTCTCCCCTGTATCGTGACAAAACAAATCGAGCTGCCCTTCTTTGGACTCTTTCGATGTCCTCCGTCAAACCCACCTGATAAGGATCCCACACTAGGCAGCAATACTCCAAAAAAGGACGGACAAGCGCTTGTAAGCTTATAGCCAAATCAAAAACTATAACACGCCAAACAAAAGTTGCGGTTATGCGGGATAATTGTGGTGTCTTTAGTATTATTTAGTTCATGAGGAGTTTGTCCGTGGTTCGGAACCCACGTTAAACTGTAGGTACCCCTGTAACTGACTGGGTAAGTCAGTTCGAAGGTCGGAGGAAGGCAACGGCATACTACCTCCAAACAGGACCATTACTATTACAGGACCTTAACCTTAAGGAGTTTGTAAGTTTAGGGGCTGATGACACTGCAGTTAAGTCCTATAAGTTTTCCAATAATTTGAACATTTGAAATAAATAAAGAAAAATTATAATAAACAGGTACGGTAGCTTTCATAGACCAAACAGCTGCCTATGACACTATATGAGAGGAAGGACTTCTACACAAATTAATTCCCTGCCGTATGACACTGACAAGGAGTCGACATAGGTATCGGATTTTAGAATTTCTTTATATTATGGTATGTAAAGTTCAGAACTTAAATAACAATCAGCCAAAGCCATCTTGCATACAGCTCTCAAAAATTCTCGCGAAAACACTTTGAAGTTTTCGCAAAGTACACGCTGTTGTTGTGGTCCTCAGTCCACAGACTGGTTTGATGCAGCTCTCCACGCTACCCTGTAATGTGCAAGTCTCTACATATGAGAATACGTTCGTCAATCTACATCCTTCTGAATCTGCTTACTATATTCGTCCCTCGGTCCCCCTCTACGGTTTTTACCACTCACATTTCCTTCTAATGCTAAGTTGACAATTCCTTGATGTCTCAAAATGTGTCCTACCAATCTATCCCTTCTGTTAGTCAGGATATGCCAGAAATTCCTTTTCTCCCCAATTCGGTTAAGAACCTCCTCATTAGTTACGTGATCTACCCACCTAATTTTCATCATTCGCCTGTAGCATCACTTTCAATAGCTTCTATCATCTTTTGATCTGAACTCCTTATCGTCCACGTTTCACTCCCATACAATGCTACATTCCAGACAAATGCTTTGAGAAAGGACTTCCTAAAATTTAAATTAATATAGCATGTTAATACGTTTCGCTTCTTTAGGAACGCTTTTCTTCCCATAGCCATTCTGAATTTCATATCTTCTCTACTTCGGCCATCAGACAAACGAAACTCATGTACTACTTTTATTGTCTCATTGCCTAATCTAATTCCTTCAGCATCGCCTGATTTTCTGACATTCCATTCCATTAACCTCGTTTTCCCTTGTTAATGTTAATCTTGTGTCTTCTTTTCAAGACACTGTCCATACCATTCAATTGCTCTTCCAGACCCTTTGCAGTCTCTGACAGAATAACTATATCATCGGCAAACCGCAAAGTTTTTATTTCTTCTCCCTGAACATTAATGACCTCTCCAAATTTATCCTTGCTTTCCTTCACCCTTGCTCATTGTACAGATTGAACAACGTTGGGAAAAGGCTCTCTCTTCCCAACCTCTGCGTCCCTTCGACTCTAATAACTGCTGTCTGGTTTTTGTATAGGTTGAATATAACTCTTCGCTCCCTACATTTTCCCCTTGCTACCTTCAGAATTTGAAAGAGTTTATTGCAGTCGACAATGTCAAAAGCTTTCTCCAAATCTACAACGCTAAAAAACGTAGGTTTGCCTTCCCTTAGCCTATCTTCTAAGATAAATCGTAATGTGAATATTACCTCCCGTGTTTCTTCATATCTCCTAAATCTAAGCTGATTTTCCCCGAGGCCGGATTCCACATGTTTTTCGATTCGTCTGTAAATAATTCGTGTTGGTATTTTGCAACGATGACTTATTAAACTGATAGTTCTGTAATTTTCACATTTGTCTGCACTTGATTTATTTCGAATTGGAATTACAATATTCTTCTTGAAGTCGGATGGTATTTCCCCTATCTCATGTTATTTGGACATGTGTCCGGAAACGCTAAATTTTCATGTTAGAGCTCATTTTAGTATTTCTCTTTAAATGAAATAATTCGTGCAGACAATTGTCATAATACCCAATTGTTTCGTTAGTATGTACTGTACTTCCCCGATTCAAGTCATCAACACAGATTTTCTGTGAACGTTTGCGCAGGAATTGTTGTTGATGTCTTGATTGGGCCTCATGTTCTCCCATCTACACTCACTGGAGCACGTTATCATGATTTCATACGGGATACTCTACATGTGCTGCTAGAACATGTGCCTTTACAAGTACGACACAACATGTGTTTCATGCATGACGGAGCTCCTGCACATTTCAGTCGACGTGTTCGTACGGTTCTCGACAACAGATTCGGTGACCGATGGATTGATAGAGGCGGGGTAATTCCATGGCCTCCACGCTCTCCTAACCTCAACCCTCTTGACTTTCATTTATGGGGGCATTTGAAAGCTCTACGCCAGCCGCGGTGGTCGAGGGGACAGAGGCGCTCCAGTCACGGTCTGCACGGCCACTACGGTCGGGGATTCGAATCCCCCCTCGGGCATGGATATTTGTGTCGTCGTTAGTATAAGGTAGTTGATAAGTAGTTTGTAAGTTTAGGGACTGATGGCCCCGTAGTTAAGTCCCATAAGCTTAACAAACATTTGAACATTTGAAAGCTCTACGCAACCCCGGTGCCAAATGTAGCGATTCTTCGTGCTCGCATTGTGGACGCCTGTGATATAAAACGCCATTCTCCAGGGCTGCATCAACGCATCAGGGATTCCATGCGACGGAGGGTGGATACATGTATCCTCGCTAACGGAGGACATTTTGAACATTTCCTGTAACAAAGGGTTTGAAATCACGCTGGTACGTTTCCATGATTAATGTTATTTGAAAGGAAGTGATAAAATGAGCGCTAACATGGAAATTGAGCGTTTCCGGACACATGTCCACATAACGTATTTTCTTTCTTTGTGTGTGAGGAATGTTTCCTGAAAGTTTGGCCGTACCTTTTTGTAACATCCTGTATACTAGGGATTAATGAAGTGGAAAGAAGAAGATTTGATTATTATATCAGAGGATAATAATTTCAATTTTAGTGGTGGTACCAGCTTTTCCATCATAATGCATACGCTGATTTTGAAAGAGTGTGCTTTCCAACCGGAAAAATCCACGTAAGAACATGAGTTGGAATCTCACTCGATTTTTCCCAGTGTCCACGAGCACCGTGCGTGCAAATACAACCACAACTTCACAAGCGGAACAAACAACGACGCGTTTGAGAGCTCTTTTTTCGCAACGCGCACGCTCGTTGCCGAAGTGTTAACGAGGGTAGAGAGTGCATTTTAAAGCCAAACTAATTAGGCTAGAGCGCGGTGCATTTGCACTGCATAAATGACTTTACGCCACTCTGCGTTTGCAGTGTCGTTGTATCAGAAAAGTACCAAAATGTAAAAAATTAACATAATGAGATCGTCACGGTGTAAAATACCTCTGGATTAGAAATGGAAATGAAGAAATAAAAAAAATATAAATAAAAAAAATAAAGAAGACTAAAACAACCATTAGCGTTAATACCATAAAATTACTCCTTTACCAGTTCACAGCCAACTCGCATTCCCACTACACTTCACGGATATTTTATGTCATTCAATAAGTACT